>CM057451.1:399985000-401235000 GCA_016271365.2 Neoceratodus forsteri
CACACCGACTGCACCATTGTGCGCTACATGCAGGGAAACACATTTTGGGTGACATGTGAAAAATTACAACTATACTGCTCATAAGGAGGTGTGGTAAAATAGCAATGTTGAAAATTCAGAGTGCAAATATTAAAAATTTGCGAACTTACGAGTGTGCATAGGAACTGCACAACGCACGCTCATAAAAACAGTCATTTTTAGGAATTTTTTCACCAAATTTTCAACATAGCCATTTTAAGACCTCTGCTTATGAACAGTGTCACTGTGATTTTCTTAATGTGTCCCATACATTGATTTCGTACACTGACTGCCCTACATGCGCAGAAACACATTTTGGGCGAGATGTGAAAAATGACAGCTGTACTGCTTGCTGATAAGGAGGTGTGGTAAAAAGGCAATGTTGAAAATTCAGAGTGCAAATATTTTTATGGATTTTTCACCAAATTTGCAACATAGGCTTTTTGCGGTCCCACCTTATGAACACTGGCACTGTCGTTTCGTTACTCGGTCCCCAAAGGTGATTTTGCACAGTGATTGTGAAATCACCCTTCAGGCCTGATTAATGCAATGACAGTGAGAGAACTCATGAGGAGGGGTCCCAAAAACCACATGTTGAAAATTTGGTGCAAAAATTCCAACAAATGCCCGAGATATGCATTAAAGTTTGAAAAACCCTATTTTTTGCATTATACAGCTTACCAGCATTTCCTCAGTTCGCGGTCAGCTTTGAAGAGTGCAGACATGTTCCCAGTCCACTGAAGATCATCACACCAAGCTCCGGAGGTAAGTATGGGGTGAGGTGGGGATGTAGGGAGGTAGGGTGCACAGAGGGTGGGCAGGGTGACCGCAGAGGGAACTTTTTTTCTTTACAGGTTTTTTTTTTTATTGGATGACGCGGGACATTTGCTACTCTGGGGTTTGCTCCCAGTGTGTCAGCTGAAAGGCTGTTTTGGGGGGGTCTGGAGCCGACAAGGGACTGGGCACCCCCATCGGCCATAACCATTTTTGCCACGCTGGGGTGGGCTCCCAGTGTGGGCACCTGGAAAGCTGACGACACGGGACGTTTGCCATGCTGGGGTGGGCTCCCACTGTGGCAGCTGAAGGCTGTTTTGGTGGGGCTTGGAGCTGACGGGGGATTGGGCACCCCTGTCAGCCATACAGTGTATACGTGGGGGTGGGGGAAGCGCATGAGCATATATTATGCGTGCGTGTGTGCGTGTGTGGGGGGAAGCTCTGCTTACTGATGTGGAGCTCACCCTTTCAACTGTACGGCACTGAATTTTCAACTGCTGTCATAGACAGCTGCAGCCTTGATTGGAGAACTGTGACTGTTCCTGTGAACACACTGACTGAATTGACAGACAGGTGACACACCGCTGAAAACTCAGATGATGGCACTATGTTTCTTGCACATGTGTGCAAGCAAAATTAAAAAACGGTGTTTGACCTGTAGTAAATGTAAACTTCAGATATATATATTTTTTTATTTTGTTTTGTTTTTGGCCCAGTTTTCTCCCTGTTACATACATACATACATTCATACACTTACATATAGCTTTAGGAAAAATGTTGAACTTTCTTGATCTCTTGAACTCCCTCACCAGGAAGGTCTGACTGTTTACATCAGAAGCCTGTTTTAATGACACTTTTTGGCTACCTGGCATGCTTGCACAACAGATTATCAAGGCCCTTCTACTGTGTGACTTTGTCCCTCATGCATTGTTCTGATCCTTCACTGCTCTAGGATTTGGAGTCCCAAGTCCATTACCACATTTTGCCTTCTTGGAAGGTGACCTAAACCCTGCCACCATGTCATTTGTCTTACCAGCAGCCCTGCACCACATATCATAATACTGCTGAGAGGGACTAGCAATAATTTTCTCATGCTGTAAATTAGCATCTGGAAATGAGCTGTTATCAGCTCAGCATGTCTTTCATGGTAAAACTATTGAAACAAATAAATAAAAACAATGTAGTTAAAGTATATCCTGTCATTGAAGCCAGGTTTAGTGGAATGATTTATGTTTATTTGTGTCAGATCCAAATGTATGGGTGGTGGCATTGATTGGTATGAATTGCTTTGTGTTGAAATGTTATAATGCAGAGAATCACAGTTACAAAACAATTTATAATGCACATAAGAACATAAGAATTCGCTGGCAGAAGGAAACTGTGCGGGCCATCTAGTTTGCCCGAGATGTCTACCCCCCCATCTACTGCTTTTATTAAGGTGACTATATTGACTGTCCCGTGCCCGTCTGAATTCTCTAACTGTCTTAGCCACCACCACCACCTAAGGTGGCAGGATGTTCCAAGGGTCCATGACCCTCTCTGTGAAAAAGTACTTCCTAACATTGGTTCTGAATTTGTCGCTAACCAGGTGTAAGTTGTGCCCTCTTGTATGTGCAATCTTATTTTCCTGAAAGAGATTCCCAGTATGTATTGCATTTATCACTTTAACAGATTTAAATGTTTCTAGCAAGTCTCCCCATTCCTTTTCTTCCCTAGGGAGAATAGATTTAACTGGCTGAGCCTATTTTCATAAGGTTCATGGTGTAGTCCTTGCACCATCTTGGTGACTCCCCTCTGCATGGATTCCAGGTGGTCTACTGTATGTCCTTTTTTAAGTATGGCCTCCAGAACTGCACACAGTACTCCAAGTGATGCCTCACCAAGGACCTATAAAGTGGGATGATTACCTCATGTTTTCTGCTAGTAATACCCTTACCTATGCATCCAAGGATGACACTTGCCCTTAGTACTGCTTTTTTGCATTGCTTTACTACCTTTAAATCATCCACTGTCATAACTCCTAGATCCCATTCCATCTTAGTCTTTTCCAATTGCTGCCCTTCCAGGACACAGTTGTTTGCTGGGTTCCTGTTACCCAAATGCATTACCATACACTTTTTGGAATTGAATCTCAACTGCCAGTTCTTGGGCCATTCCTCCAGCTTTCTTAGATTGATCTCCATCCATTGGACCCCCTTCCTGTGTGTCCACCCTGTTGCAGAGCTTTGTATCATCTGCAAACAGGCAGATGTTCCCTTCCAGTCTCTTAGGGATGTCACTGATGACTATATTGAAAAGGATTGGGCCAAGCACTGATCCCTGTGGAACCCCATTGGTTACTGTCCCCTCCTGTGACAAGGTGCCATTTACCATAACTATCTTAAGTCCTGTCCTGCAGCCAGTTTTTAATCCAGTTGACCACTTTCTGATCTATGCCTGCATGGTTCAATTTGCTAGCCTTCTGTGTGGAACCATATCAAAGACTTTGCTAAAAGCCAGATATACTGTGTCCACAGCCGCACCTTGGGCCACTGCTCTTGTAACCCAGTCCAACGATTCTGTTATATTTGTTTGGCATGAGCATCCTGCCATGAAGCCATGCTGCTTCGGGTCAAGTTTCCCACTTTCTTTCAGGTACACCACTACCCTTTCTTTAAGCAATGTCTCCATTACTTTACCTACCACTGAGGTCAGGCTGATTGGGCGGTAATTTCCTGCTACCTCCCAGCTACCACTCTTGTGCAGTGGCACAGCTGTGGCCCTTCTCCAGTCTTGTGGCACTATGCCATCTTCCAGTGACTTGTTAAATAGTTTGGCTAGTGGTGCTGCAAGTTCCCCCTGCAGTTCCTTCAGAACTCTCGGGTGTATTCTATCTGGCCCCATTGCCTTGTTCACCTTTAATTTAGATGGTTCCCCAAGGACCCTTTCTTTAGTAAAGGGGTTGGTGTCTACCCCACTGTTGTGGAGATGTGTCTTGGCTAGTGCTGGGCCATTACCTTTGTCTTCATGGGTGAAGGCAGAGGAGAAGAATTTGTTGAGAACTTCTGCCTTGTCTTTGTCATTCTCTACCAGCTGTCCCACTTCAGTTGCTAACCTGGTTATTCCTCCCTTACTCTTTCTATTTTCCTGTATATAATGAAATAATGTTTTTGTCTCTCCTCTTATGGCAAAGAAACTAAGTCCTACATCCCATATACTGTGTATGAGGATCCTTTCTATAAGAGTGAGTCATGCATTTTAGGCACAAACTAACGTAAGCCATCATGCATGTTCTTTTCTGCAGTTATTCAAGTTTAAAGGTTACATTCTTAGTGATTTGGCTGCATGATGTCATTGATGTCAATAATAGGGTTTCTAAATCTTGGCATGGGGTTTCAGACTTACACAGGTCTGGACTTGTTACCCAGGTAAGAACCTTCTTTCTTTCTCATTACCATTTGTGTAATGTGAGATAAATTGTTAGATGTCATTGCTGATGTCAGTGATATGAATTTCATTAAGGTTTGCAGCAGACTTTTAGAATATTAAACGGTTACTTTATTGCAGTCAACTTAACTAGTTACAGCTGATACTTTGAGGCTTATCTTGGTTTGTATGCAAATTAGGGGGAAGCATTGCTTCAAGCTGACAAAATATCCATCACTAAACTCATTCATTAATAAACTCCACTGCAGCTATGGTGAAGGGGTCTGTACTTGGTGCAGGATGTGTGTTTTCCTTGCATGGGTTTCTTGTGGAAAAAAAATACTGTTTAACCATGTGAGAGCAGTAGAGTACTAAGCCAGTAGGTAAAAGGGGCATGTGTTCAATCCCTAGTGAAGAACATTTCTTTTACTATAATTTATTAGCATGAGTGGTATTGTTAGATGTCATTGCTGATATCAGTGATAATGGTTTCAGTAATGTTTTAAGCAGACTTTCAGAGTATTAAACTGTTACTTTGATACAGTCTACTTAATTCCAGATAATACTTTGAGGCTTGTCCAGTTTTGAATGCAACTTAGTGGGAAGCATTAATGTAAGTTGACAAAATGTTCATTACTTAGCTTGTTCATGGGGGGGGGGCTCTGCACTCAATGCAGGATGTTCATGCTCCTTGAATGGGTTTCTTGTCAAAACAACTTCTGCCTCACTATGTGATATGACAGCTGATCATGGTACAGCATGAAGCCAGTAGTTACATTTTTCCTTTCTCACTACAGTGTATGTAGTATGAGAGAGATTGTTAGAAGTCATTGCTGATCTCCATGAAAAGAAGTTCATTAAACAAGCAGTGCAGTGAAATTAGGCAAAAAAAATTTGAGCCTACATTTTCCTACTATAAAAGATTCTGGGCTTTTATTTCAGTTTTATTTGGTGATAAAATGTTCAGTTTCACTGAAATCTGTGTATTAAAGTAAAGCAAAGTAACTTTATTTATATAGCACCTTTCATAATCAAGGCACTATACATCATGTAAATACAATAAAAACAAACTAATTAAAACAATCAATTAATAGTTAATTACGGATGGCTAAAGAAAATAAGTAAGTTTTCAGCATTAATTTAAAATTGCTGATGGTCAGGCATTCTCTCAACTGACAAGGTAGAGAGTTCCACAGGGTCGGTGCTGCAAAAGAAAATGCTCGAGCTCCAGACATATTCAAATGGACCCTGGGACTCTCTAGCAATCCCTCACCAGCAGAGCACAGAGGGTGATTGGGGGAGTAGAGAACCAAGAGATCTTTCAGGTATTAGTTTTAACCTAGTTTTTTTTCCAAAACAAAAATGATGGCTGCCACATTTTACTTAGAAATCACACTGTAGCTGTGGCAAAGGTCAGGATTGAAAATATTAAAAAACAACTCATGGCACACAGCATAGGAGGTGCCTGGAAAAGTAAAGTTTACAGGTATGCTCATATTTTAATTATTTTAGTTGAAACTAACTTTTCAGGAAAATGCTTTTTGTTGCACTGCTGCTTTATGTTTTAGGCAGGCTTTCTGAATATTAAATTGTCACCTTATTGCAGTCAACTTGATGAGTTGTAGCTGCTACTTTGAGGCTTGTCTAGGCCTGAATGTAACTTGGTGGGAAGTTGGCAACATGTTCATTACTTAATGCCACTGCAGCTGTGTATTGGGTTGGTTTGCACTTAGCGCAGGATGTAGATTCTCCTTGCATGGGTTTCTTGTCAAAAACCTCATATTTCACCAGGTAAAATTATAGCACACAGTGGCAGAGCACTAAGCCAGTAGCTGGGGTCTGGATTCAATCCCCAATGAAGAAATTTATTTTTTCTTATTACAATTTATGTAGTTTGAGAAAATTGTTAGATGTCATTGCAGATGTCTGTGACAAGAGTTTCAGTAAGGTTTGAAGCAGACTTTCAGAATAGTAAACTGTTACTTTATTGCAGTCAACTTAATTAGTTCTGGCTGATACTTTGAGACTTGTCTAGGTTTTGAGGATCTTGGGAAACTTAAGGAGTGGTCAAAGACTTGGCAGTTGGGGTTCAGTGCCAAAAACTGCAAAATCATGCAGCTAGGGCAGAGGAACCCTGGTGCTGAGTGTAGAATTGGGTGGGAGGTACTGATAGTTACTAGAAAGAAAGGGACCTTGGGGTTATCATATCAGACAACCACAAGGTGGCAGGGCAGGAATAGGAAGGTGATGTTGCCTCTGTATTACTCACTGGTGCAAACCTACTTGGAGTACTGTGCCCAGTGTTGGAGACTGCACCTCAAAAAGGAAATAGACAGAGTTAAGGTGGTCCACAAGAAGGCAACTACAGTGGTGCAGGGTTTGCAAGGGAATCCCTACAAAGAGACTCTGAAGGATTTTAACATGTACATCCTGGTTGAGAGGAGTGAGAGAAGTGACATGATTCAGACTTGCACATACCTCAAAGGGTTGAGCAGGGAGCAGAAGGGGAATTTGTTTCAAATGAGAAGTCACTAGGACCAGGGGGCATGCAATGAAGCTGGATGGGGAGAGCTTCAGGAGAAATGGATGAAAACATTCCTTCACTGAAAGGATGGTAGACTCCTGGAACAGGCTGCCAGTGGGCACGGTGGGGCTAGAACAAGGCTTCAAGCATGCATGGGATAAACATACAGTAAGGGTATATTAAAAATGATGAAGGGAGCTGGGATGGGTGCCGGAGACCATAGGGTCTGCAGAGAAAGAATTTTCTGGGAACACTTGAGCTGACAGGGTGGGCCAAGTGGTGCTTTTCTGCTAAAAAATTATGTGTTTCTATGAGTTAAACTTAGTGGGAAGCATTACTTCTAACCCCAGGAATCCTTCACCTAGTGTTTGCACTTTAGCATCTCTTCCCAGCAAAGAGAGATGCCCTGGAGAGAGAACCTTATGCAAATTACATAATTTGGAATGTAGCTTCAAACTCCACACTGGTGTCATGCTCCTCTTTAGGCAGTTACCTCAGATCTGTTTCTCTCCTTGAAGAGAGCAGTCACCCTGAAGTC
Organism: Neoceratodus forsteri; assembly: GCA_016271365.2. Classification (NCBI taxonomy): domain Eukaryota; kingdom Metazoa; phylum Chordata; order Ceratodontiformes; family Ceratodontidae; genus Neoceratodus; species Neoceratodus forsteri. The sequence continues at coordinate 399,992,260 of CM057451.1, forward strand.
AGCTGCGATATTTCTGGTCTCCAGACAATTTATTATTTTAAAAGTTGCAGTGTTATTCATTATTTAGCTGTTTTTTATTTAGCTTCCCTGTCCTTCTCCCACTGTTTTCTTTGTATTTCCTGAAAGCCATCTTTTTTGCCCTTACCTTCCCTCTCCAGCAAGAACCCAATCAGCCTGCCACTGAGTTACATTCTGCTGACCCTATCCTAGGGCAGGATAACTTTCCCAGACATAGAAACATGGAAATTGATGGCATCTAAGGACCGCTAGGCCCATCTAGTCTGCCCATTTTCCTTGCCTACTATAAAAGCCGTAGACCCTACTTGATCTCCAGCTTTATCTCCTCATTCCTATTGCTAGGGTTTCCCTATGCCTGTCCCATGCATGATTGAATCCTCCCCACTGTGTTTGCCCCCACCACCTCTGCTGGGAGTCTGTTCCATTCATCCACCACCCTTTCTGTGAAGAAACACTTCCTCATGTTACCCCTTAGTCTACTCCCTTGATAACTCTGTGTTACTTTGTAAGTTAAAGTGTATTTTGTGCTTTCTTTTTTCTTTGTTTGTTTCTCCACTTGTGGGTGTGGTCCCGGTGGTATCCCCCTTCCCCATCACCGACCCATCTCCTGGACTAATGGGTTAATCACCACTTACACATAGCCATATTGGTGAGTGCCCAGCTACATAGGACCTTGCAACACCTGTGGGAGATGCTGAGGGAGCCAAGGCATTTTCCTTCATTTTCTCCCTTGGGACATCTGTGAGTGATGCACATGCATGCTTGTTTATTGACTCACATGCATGCTGCGTCAGCACATATCCGCCTCATATCTGGTCCCATCGGTGCTGCCACCCAAACTCTGCTAGATGGCAAGTAAGCCGCAGGACTCAGAATACCCTTTCCCCGAAGGAGGAGGAGAGCTGTCCTGGGACTCTTAATCCTCCCTCACTCTGTCGGCCACTTAATGACCATAGTTTGTTCCCGAATCTGGGTCACCAGCATGGATGGAGGTAAGGCACCAACTCCTCTGCCATCCATGCCACTGAGCCAGCCTATATCTTGTACTTACATAGTAGCTTCTCCAGTTCCTGATTGGTTTCCAGGAACCAAAGAGTACCTCAGAGCAGCTCGGTTCCTGCCTTTAGGGAATCATATTTAAATTGCTTTATTCATTTAAATTTCCATTAGAAAAATTATTTTTAAGGGTTTCTCCAGGCAGTTTCTTTTTGTTAATCATGGTTCTCAGCCTGAGGGAACCAGACTGCAAATATTTTTTAGTCACAATCGCTGATTACACTTCTTTAGCAGTTCTTATAGTCTACTAAACAATTCCTGGTAAAAGCCATGTTTTGACATTTTTCTTCTCCTTTTTAACCTCAGAATCAATTTTGGCCATATAGGTTCTGGTTTACTCTTTTCTTGGAACCAGTTCAGTTTTTCTCATAGGTCTTCAGAAATTGGCATTTCTGGTGGCCCCAGGAAAAAGAAAACAGGACCAACAGGATTTACAAACTGTAACTAACTTGTTTTCAGCTCCCGGGAAAAGCAGACTGCCATGAGCTTTGTTTAAGGTGCCAGGGTCCAGATCATGCTTTTCACTAATTGTGAGTTCTGTGTGAAGTTCTGCCCAAAAATTCAAAAGAAAAAGGCTAAAAATAAAGGCTTTGAGGGCATTCCTGATGATAGTGGAAATCACACATCAGAGGGGTCATCTTCTAAAATACAAGAGCAATCCCTGTCAAAGGGACAGTAAAAAAGAAGGATAAAGCTGCTCAGCTATTAGGTCAGCATGGTAAAGATTGTAAAGATACCAGGGTGTCCAAAAGGGGGAACTCGCAACCACTGATGGCAAAAATATAAATAAGAGAGCCTCAGATCAAGCACTGGAAACTGCCAAGAAAAAAACAAAAAGAAAAGAATGTCTTTACCACTTCACCTGAAAAAGGAAAGGAGCAGGCTTTGAACCAAAAACAGATGTCCTCATCAGAGGACATCACAAAAATGTGGCAATTTTTCCAGGTCTTCCAGGTTATGAGAAATTTTATGAATAGGCCTGCCCCTGCCTGCTGGCTCAGTCTTATCTGCCTGTGGAGGATGAAGAAAAAATGTATTATAATTAAGAGGAGGAAGGTGAACCTATTGAACCAGATGGTTCACTGAAGCAGGAATTTGGCTACCCTCCAAGGCGTACATATGACTACTCATCTTTTTCCTCCTTTGTTAGGCAAATAATGAGCACCCTCAACATCCCTCCCTCAGGAAACAGAAGAGGGTGTGGAATTTATGGACATGATGGGGCTAGCTCTTATAAGGAAATTGATGTTCCTCATTCACCAATCATTACAAAAAGCCACTTCTGAAATCTTGTCCGCACCTATCTCAGCTGCAGCCATAGACAAAAAGATTGAAAAAACTGATCAGGTGGACATACAGGGGTGGAATACCTGTATGCCGACCGTGATTATCACAGTGTAGTCCAGGTGGCTGCCTATAAGAGGGCTAAGGTACCCTTCCCTGAACAGCCCCCTGTAAAGGACTCAAAAAAAATGGATACCATGGCCAAACTGTTTGCACATCAGCTACACTGCTTATTAGGCAGTCAGCTTATTTGACCCATATAGCCCGATACTTGAAGGCACTGGAGAATACAGTGCTGGCAATGGCAGAGAAGGCTAATGGTGAACTGGTGTAGCAAAAGCAGCCCTGGATGCCACTATATACCATTTCCACACAGCTGTGGACACTAACGACACTGCCATAAGAGTCAGTGCAGGCAGGTTCTTTGAAGCAGTTCTTTTGGCTAACGGTAACCATCCTTTCCCAGGACACTTGGACAAAAGACATGGATTTCCAGTTTGATGAAGATTATGTTTTTGGTGGGAAAACCAAAGCATACATGAAAAAAAGGTGGATGAATACAAAACCACTTACAAGAGCAACACTGAGAAAGAAAAGGCCTCCACTTCCTATAGGCCTTATGGTGGGAGAGGCAGGGGCTACTTTCAAAGAGCCTATGTTCGCTATGCCCCCTATGAGTATCAACCCCAAAGAGGTTATTATAGGGGCAGTGGGAGGAGTGGCTCTAAGTGTGCTGCTGTAGTACTAGCCCTCAAGCCTTAGCCAAAACAAAACCCCTAAAAATTCTGCCCACATCACCCAACCATTGCCATTGGGTGGAATGCTGGCCAACTACTTCCAGAAATGGGTAAACATTTGTACAGACATGTGGATCCTGGAAGTAATGATCCAGGGGTTGTCCCTGCAATTCAAAAATTGTGTGAAACTGTAGAAACATAAAGGTTTTCCAGCTCACTCTCCCACTGAAAGAATTCTGCTAGAACTGGAAGTAAACAAACTACTACAAGCAAAAGTAGTGGAAAAGGTCCCTGTCTCTCAGTGGGGCAAAGGCTTGTTTCAATGTACTTCCTGACTCACAAGAAAAATGGAGAGTGGCAACCCATTTTAGCCCTCAGATATCTGAACAAACACATTAAAAAAGAGGTTCAAGATAGTCACACTGGGTACAGTGATATCATCCTTACAGTCAAGACATGGCTTGGGTCACTGGACCTAAAAAGACATCAGCTTTCACATTCCAGTCAGTCCTACTCACAGAAAATACCTCAGGTTCAGGCTAGGAAACTGCCAGTACCAGTTGTATCCCTTCCCTTCAGTTTAACTTCAGCACCAAGGGTCTTCACAAAGTGTTTTGCCGTGGTGCCAGCACACCTGAGAAGGCAAGGTATAGCAGTTTTCCTCTACATGGACGACTGGCCGGTCTCAGAGAAAACAGAACAAGAGACAAGGTGCTTTATGCAAAAGGTAAAGATCCCCTTAGAAAAATTGGGGTTTCTGACAAATCTGCAGAAGTAGCAAACAACCTGTTTAGGTGTTGGACTTCATAGGTGCAGAACTGGATACCCTGCAGGGGAAAGCCTTTTAAGCATGGATCAACATTGAAAGAGGGGATGAGGCCATGAGGAGGGATTTGAGTGTACTAGAGAAATGGTCAGAAACATGGCAGCGAAGTTCAATACAAAGAAGTGTGTGGTGATGCTTATACGGCATAAAAATCGACTGGCCAAGTACTCACTGGGGGGAGAGCAGATAAAGCAAACAGAACAGGAAAGGGATCTGGGGATTATAATATCAAACAACCTTAGGGTAAGTGACCAATGTAGTAAGGTGGTTGGCAAAGCTAATAGAATGATGGTATTCATAGGAAAGGGCATAACTAGTAGGGAAAAGGGAGGTGTTGATGCTATTATATAAAACCATGGTTAGAGTGCACCTGGATTATGGGGTACAGTTCTGGAGGCCTCATTTAAGAAAGGACATAGATGTAATAGAAAAGGTTCAGAGAAGGGCAACAAAGATGGTGCAGGGTATGCAAGGGAAACCATATGTGGCAAGATTGAGAGAATTAAATCGGTATCCGCTGAAGTTTAAAAGAGAGAGAGGAGACATGCTAGAGACATTCAAGTACATGAAGGGGATGAATAAAGTGAGGGAAGAAAGTCTATTTAAAAGGAAAGTTGGAGTTAAAACAAGAGGCCATACTTTAAGATTGGAAGGAGGAAGATTTAAAGTTATTGTGAGGGGGTGTTACTTCACTGAGAGGGTAGTTGAATCCTGGGTGTTATTTCACTGAGAGGCTAGCTGAACCCTGGATTACCTGAGGAGGTGATAGGTATCAAAATGGTGGAGGACTTCAAGAGAATGTGGGATAGACATATTGAGTTGGTTAGAGGACAAAGGATAGGCTCCTTGTGCACCAGTGACAAGTAGGGAAGGGGGGAGATGGGCAGACTGGATGGGCCAGGACTGTCCTTTTCTACTGACACATTACTATGATTCATTTGACATCACCTCCCCTCATGAATTCATGCTGCCTTGGGTCCTGCAACCCACTGGATTCAAGATATTCCACAATTCTTTCCCTCAGCAATGATTCCATTAACTTTTCCATGACCCGTGTCATGATGACTGCCTATAATCGTAGTAAAAGTTTAGTAGTAGAGGAAAAAGTTTTATTTTTATACAGGAAAGATCTTGCATACACATCGCTAGGTCAAAGAACCATTTTCAAGATGGTCCTGTATATAGGAAAGGTTAACATACAAAAATTAAAATAAAAAAATTAATTGCTTTCTACGACATAACAAAACTCCTTACTAAATACTCATTTTCACCAAGCAACCATGAGCGTCGATCAATCATCAGACTGAAACTTTACACATGCATTTCATATTTAATTCTTGTTTAGCAGCATGCATAAACTTTTTAATACCCCGTATCTGTTTCAAGCTTTCTTTTAGTGGATCCCATACATGTATTACTTTAGCCATAAATGTTAGCCTATTCTCTGCTACCCCTTTTGTGTAATGGGTCTATTTTTTTTATTTATTTATGTATTTGATAATTGAGTAAGTACACTGGTCCAAGGGACCATTTTCAGCCACAACCTGTTCCATCTAGATGGCACATAGAACACAAATATAATGTTTGAGAAGCAGTTTGGGCCTTAACAACTCTGTACCTGCTTCGCTGGTCAGAGCTGAATTAGGACTATCTCGACTTAAAGCTTATTTTTATGCTAGAAAAATTAGATATTGGCTAGAAATTCTACATCACTCCCCTGACTGACTTACAGCATTATGTCTTAAAGAGAAGGGTTTTTGGGCCAGTCTGGGACATTTACATTCATCATGTTTATCCGCTATTTTTGAGTTATTACAAGAACTAGGATTGGAATATTTTAAGAATTTTATTACCAGGGGAATCACAATCAATTCAAAATACCAAAAATATATGAAAAACAAAGCAATTGAATATTACAAAAACCTGGACATACAGCATAAGTTGTGTCTCCAGGTGTCAGCCTAGCTCAATTGGTAACATATCCGCCTCTGGACCAGAATGTCGTGGGTTCTCGTCCCACACCAGGACTGGGCTTGCACCTAAAAATCGCTGATATCCAAGTGCAGTATTGGGGGGTGCTGTCTTCCGGATGAGACGTTAAACCGAGGTCCCTTCTGCCCATCCTGGTGTTGTCCTGGTGGGTGTCCAGGTAGAAATTAAAGAACCCAGGGCACTCTTCACAAAGAGTAGGGAACATTCCCGGTGTCCTGGCCAACATTCACCTTCCCATAAACCAGTTCATGCAATTATCCAGACTGTGTGTGGGTGATGATGTGCGATACGGCCGCCACCACACATTCGGTCACTTCACTACCAGTCTAGCATTGCTTGTAAAGCGCTTTGGATGTATGAAAAGCACTATAAATGCTGATTCTTCTTCTTCTTCTTCTCCATATCTCTCCTTGGCTGACAGGAAATGATAATGATAATGAATATTATTATAGGTCTTATTGAGATATACTTACAGATCACAGATTACATATACTCTACACAAGATATAGATTTGAGGTTTTCTTAAGTAATGTACTTATATTAAGACTTAATAATTATACTTCATCATGTACTAAATACTGCTCATGTGCTAAGGAAAACATTGAAGACCTATTACACGTTTTCTTCATTTGCCCTTGGTATAATAACCCCAGTAAAAATGGCTAGATCCAATATGTAAATCTATACTTACAAATGACCAAAATCTGCTCTTGAACCTCTTTTTAACTATGGATGATCAAGTTATTGTACAATCTGTTGCAAATTATTTGTCACGTATATACAGATTATGTATTAGAATTAAGAGATAGCGATATATATATATATATATATATATATGTGTATATATATATATATAAAACAATGTATTCTGCCCACATAGCACTTAAAAGTCAGGAAGCAAAATGGATTTTAAATCATTACTGAGTAGTCGAAGTAGATATAAGTGTAATAATGAACTGTTTTATGTAGTTTAATATTGTATAGGGATGTATAAAGGAACTTATTAATGTTTTTTACTATATGTATGTAACCTCCCCCACCGACCCCCCTTGTCCAACTAGCAGGGCTGCTCCTCTCACACATGGCACCACTGAGAGGGATGGGGGTAGTCACTATGAACAGTTCTGTTGACCCATACTTCTACTTCATAGCCTGCTATCCTCAGACAGGCAAACCAAGTGTGGCAACTACCTGGCTCACACCTGGGGGGACCATTTAGCATGGCTATCAACCTGGGTCCCTGGGAGAAAATGTTTGCTCAGCATTATGCTAGGTTTGTACTTCTGGTCAGGTCCACCCAAGTAAATACAGACACTGGAAGCAATAACTACTATCCAAACCAGGTTGGGATTCCAGAGTGTGGCTTTTATTCACATACACAGAGAATAAACAAAGCAAAGATGGACCCCCACAGGGCTACTACCACTGGTAATGCAGATTACTGAGGTACAGAGCACACACACACAGCAAACCCTCAGGTTCTGAATAGATTGGCACACAAACTGGCACACTTCTCTTCTTTCCCTTGACTTGGTGCCCTTGGCCAGTACTAGGAACTTTTCCATATTTCATGAGGAATTCTTGGTGCTCCCTTGACCACCATCTGAACACACTCTGGCTCACTGAAAATCCAAAATCCCACATCTGGGTATTTTCTTCAGGCACTGGCCAAATGCACTGAGAGAAAATAAAGATGCCCAAGCTGAACCCGGAGAGGTAAACAGGGTTACTCCAGATAGGGGGTCTCCCACCTTTTGCTTCCAATATCTATACTTGGCCCTTCATCTGGTTAGCAACACCTTTCTCAGAAAACTCTCTTGTAGATGCTCTCTTGAAATGTTTTGACATTTAATATTCTACTTCTCACACCTTGGAGGTGTCATGAAATTAAAAGTTCTGTATATGGCTATGTCTTTACACTAGACCCCCACTTTAGCAGATGCTTTTAAATCAGACACAAACTAAAAGTTCTGTACTTGGCAAGTCTCCCTTGGACTCCACAGTAGGCAGACACTTTTACTCAAAACCCAGTCTTAAAAGTTCTGTACATGGCTAGTCTCCCTCGGACCCCATAGTAGGCAGACCCTTTTAACAGAAACACAGTCTTGGTGAACAGAGTCCCTTTGTCAGAGAAAACTCACCACATGAATGCAGGTGACCCAGGGCTTTTTTCCACAAAAAATTATCTGGTACTCACAGGACAACGAATCGAGGCAGCTTCACCACTCTTTAGGCTGGGCCAGGGGATTGCCCCTGAATCCTGGCATCCCCCACATCCCTTCAGTGATGGAGCACTGGAAAACCTTCTAGGAATGGTCTCTACCACTTCCTTCACTAGTCTTCTGTGTTCTTCTCTAGGGTGAGAACACACCACCCCTTCTCCTGAGGTAGCTCTCTTTCAGAGCTAAGTCTGAGGAGCTGCATTCTGCAGCACTCTTCCCTCTCCAGACTCTCCACACAGACTACCCACTCTCTCCCAACATTCTACTGCTAACCCCTGCAGCTAGCATTCCATTGTGGCTTATGCTGCTGTGAGAATTCTAAGGTGACATCATCACTCCCGCTCAGCTGAGACTGAAAACAGAGTGTGATAGTGTGAAATCCATTTAACTGGCATCTCACAAGCTGCCTTTCCCTGTCTGCCACTGATTCTAAGTGGTATTCTAGTAACCCCTGGGAACAAGGGGGTTACATGTATATTTGTAGAATGTATTTTTATATGTCCTTCTTTTGATATATATTTTACCTTTAAAGTTTTGAAAAGTTCTAATGACCGATCGATAAAGTATTATTCAATTCAATTCACAAATATAATCAGTATAGAATTAAAAGAACAGTTTACAATAAGATTATTGACATTAAGATTATTACAAGTTTAGAATAGTAATGTTTAGATAGGCACAGTAGAATAACGATTGGTTTACAATATCATGGTGCACACTAAATCAGCCCTCTTCCAGTCCTCTGGAACCACTCCCATCTCAAATGAGCTGTTAAATAGGTTTGCCATGGCCAGCACAGTGGTACTGAGTGCTGATGTACTGGAGGTCACACCTTGCACCACACAGGTGACCCATGTGTGGGAGTGAGCTCAGTGCACTGGGAGACAGCAGGGGATGAGAAGGTTGGAGCATCCACAGACAGCTTACCTTCTACTGGGGAAGGAGAGCTGTAGGGATTGGTAACATTGTGCCTCCCAGCAGCGGCTGAGTGGTACTGAGTCGGAAAGCCTCTAAGCTTGGGGAGGCGGGACGCAGCGGACGTTAGCAAGAGCAAGCACGGGAGTGTGCCCGTACCTACCAGGACATCATTGCACATCCGCACTCACCGTTGGGTGCGTTAGGGCAGTTGTCACAGATAAAGGAAAAATCCCAATTCCTGAGATGGCGATGATGCACCATGGCCCCTTTGCCCACTGTCAGACGCCGCCCACCTGAGTCCCGATCCTCTGAGCCACAGTCCTTACCTGTGAAAATTGGATTACAAAGAGCGCCACAGTAGTGGAGGAGGCCCCACCCTGGGGGGTAAAAGCCAGGAGGTCTCTGACAGGTAGGAGTGTAGATTCAGAGCTCAGGGAGGGGGCCCAGGATGGGGGAGTCTCAGGCTGGGTGCAAGAAGCCGGTGGTGACATTTGAGAGAGATCCACAAGATCGGCAACCAGAGTGAAAGTGAATAAAAAATAGGATTGTCAGAGATACCTCCTGTACCTCCTTGAGCTCCTCAGTACCCTTGGATGTACCCTGTCTGGCACCAATCATTTGTCCACTTTCAGAATAGTGAGTCCCTTCAGGACTCTCTCCTGTGAGACTGGACTAGTGTCCACCCCCTCCCGACAATGCACCTATTACTTTTTTGTGGCCCCTTTCCTTCTCATTCCTCAGTGAAAACTGAACAAAAGTATTTGTTTAGGATGTCTGCCTTTTCCTGGTGCCCCTCTGCACGGTACCCTTCCCCTTCCCTTTTTAACCTTACAGTCACACCCCGGTCTTCCTTTTTTCACTTACATACCTAAAAATGTCTTTTCCCCCTTCATTATGGCCTGGGTTATTATTTCTTCCAGTTGTGCCTTTGCACTCTTTACTGCTGTCCCTGCTTCCCTGTTTCCCCAGGTGCACTTCTTTATCCTCCTCCCTCTGTGTCTCCTTATACCTTCTATATGTTACCCACTTAGCTTTTACCTTTTTTGCCACTTCTTTCAAGAGCCATAGAAGTCTCTTTTTCCTCTTGGTTTTGCTCAGTTGCTTGACACAGAGGTTTGCTGCCCTCGCTATGGCCCTTTTTATCTTTTCCTACTGTTCCTCCACCCCATTCCATCGCTGAGGCATTCATCCACCTTTATAAAATCTGCACTCCTGATGCCCAGTGCCGTCACCTTGTATGGTTCAATTCCACAGCTGTCCTTATATTGAACCACACTGTATGATGATTGCTGATTGCTGATCCCCAGGTGGCCTCTCACCTTGATGTCTGCAATGCTCTCCCAGTCAGTGAGCACTATCATAAGCCACTCCTGTGGGGTGGTATTCTCTGCATCACAATGAATCCCTCTTGTGACGGAGGTCAGGGATACCTCTTATCTGTCATTTTAGTATGATCACTGTTTCACAATTGAACATACACCTGAAGATCCCAAGGCTCCCTCTCTCCATGCAAGGGGGTACAAATACAGTCTCAAGTCTGTGTTCTTGGGAAAGAACCCTCTTGGCCACTGCACAATGACCCAGAAAAGCCACAGGTGTGTATAGGTCTTTGGGGGGGTCCTATAACACCCTACATATGTCTTTCTCCAGAAATGCAGAGACCGGTTCAAACCCTCACAGACCCCTCCTGAGTCTTTTTTATGTTCTTCCCCTCCTTGTGTCCACAGAGTCCCTTGCGGTACTGTACTTTCATAGTGTATGGCTCTTGGCAGTCAAACAGGTGTACTATTGTTTGAACAAACTCTTCCCAACACACACACAACTGACACTGGCTGAATTATCTTAAAGTAAGCTAAAAGCTTTACTAATTAATTAATAAATGCAGTAAATAACTTAAAGATAAATAATTTTAGACATTGGTTACAGGATATGGAAAAAAAAATGGAAGTATGCAAATAAAACTAAACTTCCGAAAATTCTAGTTTGAAAATTTCTACCTCAAGTCCTTAGTTGCTGAATTTGAAGTGCAAAGTGAAAATCTTAATTCTTTTGGACCAGGAGAGTTCTTGAAAAGAAATATCTTTTCTTCTTTAGAAGAGTCCTAAATGCAAACAGTTCCTTGAATTGGCAACAGGCAAGAAAGCACAAGCGAAACAGAAAGGCTAAAAAGGCACTAATAATCTTCTTCACCCTTGTTTTAAGGGTTTCCAAAAGGGCTGGCCCGGTGGATACTGGCTTGCCCTGTGGTTGGCTAGCATTCCATCTCCATGACTACACAACCTATCAGGGTTTACTATTTCATTTAAAAAAAAAATGTTCATTTCTGTCAGGGAACAAAGGGCTTAGAGGCAAGCCAGTTTGAACCAGCCTTGGGATAGGATCAGCCTCCCCATACCCCCTTTTACTGACTGTAATTTAGCTACACTCAATACAGCTATTTACTTAAAATGATCATCCGTTTAGCTGTAACTAGATTAAGTCAGGGTAGACCTCTCAGGACAAAAGGGACCCCAGACATCATGGCTTCTCCAGAGGTCCTGGCCTTTCACAAGCAGATTTGGCCACCTGGCCTCCCAGCTATGCTTAATTATCCCTTTTGTTTTCTGTTAAATGGTTAATCAAACTCTCAGTCCCTGGCTAAGCAACCAACAGCTTATTTGCCCAGTAACAAGAAAATCACATCATTTTTGGGTCAATGACTTTCCTTGTACCCATGTTCCCTTGCAAGTTACACTGGGCCACCTTGGGCATCTCTGATGCATTTCTCACATAAAATACCAAGAAATATGATTAGAACAATAAGGTATGGCCTTATCTCGCCACACTCCTCCCTCCTTAACAGAACCTGGGGGGAACATGCCCCTTTTTTAGTAAGGGTTTCCACCAGTTCTGTCCCAACTCTGATTGGTGGCATAGACCAACTGCATTGGCATTAGCAGACCCTTACCTATATTCAGTGTCCATGTTGTATGCCTATAGTGCAATGCTCCATCTAAGGAGTCTCCCATTCATCTTTCCCATTTGGTTTAGCCACACCTGAGGATTGTGGTCTGCCTGTACCTTGAACGGCTTCCCATAGAGGTAGGGCTCTAGCTTCTTAAGTGACTACATCAGGGCAAGGAATTATTTTTCCACAGTAGAGTACACCTGCTCCCAGGGGAAGTAGCTGCCCACTTAGATAAACAATGGGGTGATCCTTCCCCTGACGGGATGTCTGGCTGAGATGGCACCTATCCCTACATCCGAGGTATCTGTCGGCACCACAAATGGCCTACTGTAGTCTGGCTGGCCAGCACAGAAGTGGAGCACAGTGTGGCTTTTAGCTGAGTGAAGACCCTGTTACTTGCTGGGTCCCATTTTACTTACTTGGGTTGCTTTTTCTTTAAGAAACTAGACAGAGGCGCTGCCAGGGGTACTATAATTTGGTACACATTTTCTGTAGTACGCTTCAGTCCCAAGGAAGCTCCTAACCTGCTTCTGGGTCTCCAGCTTGGGCCATGCCTCAGTGGCTTCTATCTTGGCCTGGTTTGAACATAGTTGTCCCCTCTCCACTGCATGTCCCAAACATGACACCTCAGCCATGGCCACCTGGTACTTTTTGGCCTTGACAGTAAGTTCTGCTTTCTGTATCCTGCCCAACACTTCCTTCCAGCTGATACTGAAGATGACAGTATCATCCAGATAAGCCAGCGCATACTCTTCAGCACCCAGTAGCACCTGATTTATTAACTGTTGGAAGGTGGCAGGGGCATTCTTCATCCCAAAAGGCATCACCTTAAATTCAAAGAGGTCTGTTGGGATGATGAAGGCTGGCTGTTCCCTAGTTCTGGCAGTTAACTCCACCTGCCAGTACCCTTTTGTCAAGTCAATTGTTATTAGGTAGGTCAACCACCCCAACTTGTCCAAAGACTTGTCTTTCTGGGGCATTGAGTGGACATCAGACTTTGTGACTGCATTGAGTCCACGATAGTCCACACAAAAGTGGGTAGATCCATTTGGCTTGGGGACATGGACTACAGGCGAGGCCCAGTGACTGGAGAATTTCTGCATTACCCCTAAATCCAGCATTTCCTCCACCTCCCTCCAAATGTCCTTTAGGATGGCCTCAGACACCTGAAAGGCTGTCTGCCATATGGGCGCTTGTGTCACCGTGTCCACATCATGGGTCACTAAGGAAGTTCATCCGGCCAAGGCAAAGTCCTCTAAAACATCCCTCATTTCCTGGGTCTGTTCCAGGGCCATCCGGGGAAACAGCTTGATTGTCTCCACAGCGGACTCCTGCTTGCTTTCTTCCAGCAAGTCTAGGAGGGGGTATTCTTCATCCGTCCCCTCCTTAGGACTACACACTGCAAACACCATGTCAACCCTATTTATATATGGCTTCATCATTTTGACATGGTACAGCCTATGGGTATGTCTCCTGTCATGCAGTTCTACAATATAATTCACATCATTTACCTGTCGGACTACCTTGTATGGTCCCATACACTTGGCCTGCAGCTTGTCCTTCTGGACTGGAATTAGGACCATTACTTCCTGACCTGTGCTGTATGAGCAAGCACTGTCTCCGCGATCATAACCAACTTTTTGCTTCTGTTGGGCAGCTGACAGGTTGCTTTGGGCCACCCCCATTAGCTCCTTCAACTTCTTCTCGAACCTGAGGACATACTCCACTATGGGAGTTCCCTGGGTGGCATGCTTGCCTTCCCAGTCTTCCCAGATCAAGTTTAGGGGCCCACACACCCTGCGTCCATATGAGTTCAAAGGAGGGAGAACCCTGTTGACTCTTGGGGCACCTCCCTGAATGTGAACAACAGGTGAGGAAGGTATTTCTCCCAGTCCCTCCCATGTTGCTCAGAAAATACTTGGAGCATCATTTTTAAGGTACCATTAAAATGTTCCACAAGCCCATTGGCTTGTAGGTGATAAGGTGTCGTGCATCTCTGCAGCACCCCACACTTCTCCCACAAACATGTCATCAAGTCCGACATGAAGTTACTCCCTTGATTTGGGAAAATCTCCTGCAGAAACCCGACACAGGAGAAAATCCCTAGCAAGGTGTTTGCCACTTTGTTGGTCTTAATGGGTGAGAAGGTGACTGCCTCTGGGTATCGGGTGGCGTAATCAAATATCTTCGGGAGTCAGGATACACTTTTTCCCAGAGGAGCTTGGGGTATTCAAGGGTCCAGCAATATCCATTCCTAGCCTCTGGAATGGCTCCTCCACAATGGGCAAGGGAATTAGGGCAGCTTTTGCTTTACTACCTGCTTTCTCTATCTGTAGGCACTGGTGACAAGACTTGCAATATTCCTTCACCTGCTGGGTGAAGTTAAGCCAATAGAAATTTTGGGCCAGTTGCTACAGGGTGCGAACGATACCTAGATGTCTGGTCATGGGGATATCATGAGCGACCTTGAGCAGCTGCTCATTATACCCCTGGGGAATGACAAGCTACCTGCCCATCACTCTTCCCTCTGTCCTCACATCCTGTGTATACAATAGTCAATTGTCCCAAATTATACAATGGCAAGAAAATTTCCTGGACTCTGATTGGTCAGTGTGTGTCCCTGGCACAGTGAGGTTATCCCAGCACAACCTCACTGTATTGCTTTTGATGTGATGGATGACCAGGATGATGATTTGGATGTCATGGATGACCATTTGGATTCCTTAAAAACATTTTCATTTATTTTAATTTTTTTTATTTTGTATAACAATGAAACATTGTATAATAGCAATAATGCACTCCAGGGTGTGGGTTGTGCTGGGATAACCTCATGTCTGGGACATTGGATGCACTCGGCCTGTGGCCTTGTGCCCAACCACCCAGGCGTGAGGTTATCCCAGCACAAACCACACCCTCTTGTGCATTATTGCTTAAATACCCTATGTCTCATTTTAAAGAAAACACAAATTGCACATACCCGAACAAGGCAAAGCATAATGGGAAGCATATACAAATGCCCATGAAATGATTTGGACAGGCTCAACTTTAAGCAGAATTGCACACTGCCAGAAGGCCTCACAATGCAATCAGCAAAAGGCTAAAAGCAGCAGACACAGACACGTGTTTTGTCCTCATTTGGACTCATCAGTGTGACATATCTGCTTAAAGTTGAGACAGTCCAAATCATTTCATGTGCATTTTCAAATGTTTCCCATGATGCTTTGCATTATTGGGGAATGTGCAATTTGTGTTTTCTTTAAAATTTGGCTGTATGGCCAATACCCTCTGAGGTAACCCCATGCTTCAGTGCATTTGCTCTAGGGTTCTTTTGTAGTTCTATGTCCCATGTCACCTCCCTGTGTCCCGTCAGATTCTGCACAAGCCCTCAGCCTGTCCAAACTAAGGTCAGTCCTCTGAGCAGCTGCAAAATCTTCACATTTTCCCAAATCATGGGACATGTCCCTTCTTAAACTGGGGTCCATAGCTCTAGCGTCATGGCATTCAGAGTCACAACTATCCTTAACTCTCTGACAATTTGTTACCCTTCCCTCCTCAGAATAATCTTCTGTAGCTTCTTGGTGAATGGCTACTAGGGGAAGTCCTACCTCCCTTTCACTACTCTCCATGCCAGGGGACCCAGGCTGGGGAACCAGCCTCCTATTCTTTTCCACAGGGACTTCTGTGGGGTTCAAGGAATTACAAGTGGCTTTTGCCGTCTGACTGCAGGTAATCACACACACCACTCCCTGCTGTGGATTATTCCCTATAATCACATCCAGGATGAGGTTTTCTGCCACTGCCATGTTTTGCATGCTCTCTCCTGTCTCATCCCAATTCAGGAGAATACTAGCTAGTGGCAGGGTTTTCTTCTCCCCAGTAAATCCTCTCACAGTTACAAACTGATTAGGCATAAGTTGTTCAGGCTCAACCAAACCCTCTTTTACCAGGATAAGAGACTCCCCATGTCCCTTAACCCATGGGTCTGCACCCCATTTATAGTAACCGGGTACATGTGCCCCTCATGTTCACAGGCATATTTTGAGGGACACTTTGCCCACTTTGTGCCTTTTTAGGACACTACCTAGCAAGATGCCCTGGCTGTATACAAAACCAACAGTCATCACTTTTTTATCCAGGAAATCCCTTTTTGGTAACTTGTGGCTTCCCCTTTTCTGCAGAGACATTGAGGGTTTTAGCTGCCCTGAAGGCCTGCTTTTCCCTTTTTGCCCTGCAGCACCTGCTCCCTCACTTCCTTTCAGAGCAGGCCTGCTTCTGGCACAGCGATCCGAGAGCTCAGCATCTTGCTGTGCTGTTTTTGGATCTTGGTCCTGTAGCCAGGTTTTCAACTCCACTTGGCAAGCCCAAAAGAACTGTTCTAATAACACAACCTCCTCAATTTCCCCACAGAGTTAGTTTCAACCCCCTCCCACCAACGTTTTAAAAACTGCCATTGCTTTGTGGCTAATTCTTCAAAGCTCATGTCCAGGCTTTTTCAGAGTTTACAGAATTTAACCCTGTTGGTCTCAGGAGTTAGTTCATACTTTTTAAGTAAAGTAGTTTTAAGTTTCTAATAGTTTTACTGTCCTCATTGTCCATTTGACCTAGCGCCTCATGCACATTTCCAGTAAGCAGTGGGAATAGCTGAAAATTCCAGGCCTCCCTGGATATCTTGACCTGGATACAGACCTTTTCAAACTAATTCAAAAATACATCCATATCCTCCCCCCTCTTTAAATGCAGCAATTTATTTGGAATTTAATTTATACCCCAGCCCTGGAGTTTCAGGTTCACCCCTGCCACTTACCTCTTCTGGCACTGGTTGTTGGAGTCTTAGCCTCTCCATTTCAAACTCTCTCTGGCACTGCTGTTCCTCAGCCTCTCTCTGGCACTGCTTTTTCTGCATCTCCAGTTCAAACCTTCTCTGCTTGAATTCCATCTGCTGCTGGACTTCGAACTTTCTCTGCTCCAGCTCCAATTTACTCAGCCCAAATTGTAGCTTTAGCCTCTCTAGGTCAGAATCTGTTGTGGACTTCACTTGGTGCTGCGGTTCTGGGTCCTCTCTGGTCTTGCTGTCCTCCTCCCTGGGATGGGACACTGCAATGTCCCTTGGCACCCCCCACACCCAAGGTCTGGTCCCTTTCAGTCACCGGCTGTGACTTGAGGTCCTGGGCAGTTGCTTGCTCATCAGCTGCCACAACAGCCTCCATGAGGTTCTTTTTGCTTCACCCCTCATAATGGACCCTTCTCTCCAGACACAGCTGCTTCAGTTCTTCTACACTGTAGCCCCTGTACTTGGAGATCATCATTCTTCCCTACACTGACACTAATCAGCCTTTTACTTACAGCAACAAAAAAAAAAAACAGGGCAGATAACTATATCTTGTAACCAATTTGCCCTTTTCCAATTTCTGCCCTCTGTGTGTGGTTTGTTCAAACAGTTCACCAATCTCACCACTGCTCACCAAATCTATCACAAGTCAGCTCCTGTGGGGTGGGATTCTATGTGTCACAGTGAATCGCTTTTGTGGCAGGGGTTAGGGATACATCTCCTTTGTCCTTTTAGTAGGCTCACTGTTTCACAACTGAACATATGCCAGAAGATCCCAAGACTTCCTCTCTCTGTGCAAAGGGGTGCAAATACAGTCTCGAGTAGAGATGCAGCAAAGTTAAATTTCACCAGTGAAATTCTGGTGAAATCTTGAATTTCATAGTGTAAAACATTTTATGAAATTCACAGATTTCACTGACAAAATTTGTGGGTGCAAAATGCGAAATTCTGCTGACGGAATTGCAAATTTTGCACATGAAATGTGGAATTTCACCCACCAATGGCAGAATTTTGCATGTTAGTGGTGAAATTTCTCTGTTCATAGATGAAATTTGCAATTTTGCTGGCGGAATTTTGCATTTGACACCTGTGAAATATTTTGCGAAACGTGTGAATTTCACAAAATATTTTGCAGAGTGAAATTCACAGATTTCACACATCTCTAGTCTCGAGTTTGTGATGTTGGGAGAGAACCTTCTTGGCCAGTGCACAATAAACCAGAAAAGTCACAGGTGTGTATATGTTTTGGGGGGCCCTATAACACCCTATATGTGTCTTTCCCCAGAAATGCAGACTGGTTCAAACCCTCACAGACCCCTCTTGAGACCTTTTTTATTCTTCCCCTCCTTGCGTCCACAGAGTCCCTTGTGGTACTTTACGTTGGTAGTGTATGGCCCTTAGCAGTCAAACAGGAGGTGGAAGGCTAGGTTTGCTGGCCAAGGCACCTAGCTTCACCTGAGCTCTTTCCTTCTAGCTTGCTTGAAAATACAGAACTAAGAACCTTACCAGAGTAAGGGAAAGGATTAAGACTTTTGGCTAGACAGATTTACTGTGTGTTGTTGTTTTTATTTTGTGCTCACAGGGATTGTTACTGTTTGTTGCTAACATTTTATTGCTTTTATTTTTCTCTGATTCACATTGCTGTTGCTAGATATACCTTCTGCTGCATTATTACAAGGTGTGCCTACAGGTGTGTGCTAACAGATTACTGCTGTAATCTTCTGATTCAAATTGTCTTTTGCACGGTATATCTTCTGTTACTGCTTTATTTTTCTCTGTAACAAAGTGTTTCTTACAGGGTATATCTTATGTGAAATTATTACAGGTGGAGCTTAAATTTTTGTGACTTTTTATCATTAGGCTAAGCAAAATTACTGTTTGCCCCTATTTTATTTATTTCTTTTTTGCTGAAATGTTTTTTTGTCTCAGAGGTGTTGCAGTCTCCTTCTCACATTGAAGACAGGGAGGGTGAGAAAGCAGCCACAGCTTCCTTGAATCAAGGAGGTTATTTTCTACACTACACTGAACTAAATTATTACTTTTTGGACCTGTGTAAGGAACTAGTATTGATTCTGTTTTAGGGGTGGACTTTCCTTAGTTTTAACTTTAATTTGCCAGTGAGGAACTGTAGCTGGGAGATATTTGCAGTTAGTTGTAACTAGATCTGTTACTTAGCCTTTGTGAAACAGGTGTCTGAAAGGAAGGAAGGTACTCCCGGGGTGGAGGGTAAGAGCTGTAGGTGATTGTTTCTGGACAGCATAGGTTTACTCCCACCCCACCTTCCCTCACCCCATCCCCAAGCGCATAACTTCCTTTATAGCAGGGGCTCTAACATCACTTCCTCAAAACTGCTAAGAACATACACCTGTTCACATCCTTAAATGCACAGCACACTGAATAGGGAGTAGAGACACTCACAAGATTGCACACACTAAAACAAGAACAAAAAACAAAAAAAGCATCTGTAACTGGAAGGGACACAGACATGTGGGGAGTGGTGCAATGCACTGGCTGTGGAGCAGCAGTCTTCTGGGAGACATTCTGGAAACTGCATTGCTGCCCTATTTGCAGGCACCTCTCTGGTCTGAGGGAGGAGGTTGTTCGTCTCCGTGCTGACCTGGCAAGGATTTGGGAAACCTGCTCCCCCCCCCCCAGGGACCACCCAGGCCACTGCCACTACCTCAGAGGTTGCCAAGAAAGAGGAGTGGTTGGACCATCGTGGGCTCAGGGAGGGTGAGGGCGGTGGAACAGAGGTGCATCCCTCCAGTTGTGCCTCTTCACAGTTCATTTGCCACTCTGGCGAAGTATGGTTCCTCTATGGGGGTACCTGCAGTGGAGACCAAGGAGGATGCTGGGAACCTCCACAATGGAGACCCACAGGAGGGTGGCTCAGGACCCCACAGGGGAAGGAAACAACTCCTGGTGGGGGACTCTGTTGTTAGGGGGAGTAGAACTGGGGAAGGGGTGGGAAAGGGAGGTAAGGTGATTGCCCAGCGCCAAGGCTTGGAGAGACAGGAAACAAATCCTTAGGATCATGGGAACAGCGGTAAGGGGGAGGGAGCTGGATGTCATTATCCATCTAAGGACGAATGACCTGGCTGAGAATGGGATCAGAGCAGTGCAACAGGAGTTTGTGGAGTTGGGGAGGAGCCTTAGACAAGTAGCACTCATGGTAGCTTTCTCGGAAGTGCTACCTGTCTATGGCATGGATGAGGCTAGGGCACTCCGCACCATGGGATTCAATGACTGGTTGAAAAAAGCTGGTGCAGAGCTCAGGGATTTGGCTTCATTGGGGACTGGGGCTCCACCTGGAGGGATGCAGACCTATACAGATGCGATGGTCTTCATCTATCCAGGAGGGGAACCAGGATCCTAGGTGATAGGTTTAAATGCTTCAGTGGCAAGCATTTAAACTAGCCAAGGGGGAGGCACTGAAGAGAAGAAGGGAAATCCTAGCCCCCCCAAAAAATCAGGGTAATTAGTGAGGTAAACACCAAAATAGAGCAGTCGATAGGGAGAAGTGCAGGGGTAAATGGAGAAAAAGACAAAGGCAGTAGGGACAGGGATGGGGCAAAAAGAAATAAAGCCATAAAAAAAGGAGGGTTATGAGTACCAATGCTTGTAGTCTAGGTAAAAAGCTCCCTGAAATGGTGACCTTGATGGAAGAGGGATGCCTGGATATTGTGGCAGTCACAGAAACATGGTACACAGAGAACCATGACTGGGATGTCAACATACCAGGGTACACAATCTACAGGAGGGACAGGGAGGGAAGGAGGAGGAGTAGCTCTCTATGTAAGGGAAGGGATAAAGGCAATGGAACTAAAGGGTAAACATGAAGGTCAGGAGGCACTGTGGATCACCCAGGAGACTGGCAATGGCTCCACAATCCGCACAGGGGTTGTATACAGACCCGCGTGTCAGGGGGAGGAAATGGACAAGGAAATGATAGAAGGCATCCTTGGGATGGCAGAGAAAGGGGAGATACTGTTGATGGGGGACCTGAATAAGCCAGATGTTAACTGAAGCACCTTTGCTGCAGCCACATCGAAGAGCTGGGCCATTCTTGATGCCCTACAGGGGGCATGCCTCAGATAGCTAGTTTTGGAACCCACTCGGGAGAGAGCAATCTTAGAACTGGTACTCTCAAATGGGGATGGAGAGAGGATCTCTGATCTTGAAGTGGGTAGCCATCTGGGAACAAGCGACCACCAAACAGTGTGGTTCACGATAAACTTAGCTGTAGAGTCAAGCCACACAAAAGTGAAGGTACTGGACTTCAGGAGGGCTGATTTTGACAAAATGGGAGAGTGCCTCAGAAAAGCCCTAACAAACAGGCAAGAAGGTGGGGTGGAGCAACAATGGGGAAACATCAAAACCGCCAGCACAGAGGCAACAAATCTTTGTATGAAGCAAATAAACAAATCAAAATGAAAGAAAAAAACACTATGGTTCTTAAAAGAAGTGGCAGGGAAGGTAAGGGAAAAAAGATAGCATTCAAGAAGTATAAGGAAACACAGAAAGAGCAGGACTGAGAACTGTACCAGTTCAAGCAGAAGAAAGTGGGTAAGGCAGTCCGAATAGCAAAGGCCCAAACCGAGGAAAAGATAGCCAACTCGGTTAAGAAGGGGGATAAAATGTTTTATAGGTACATTAGGGAGCAAAGAAAGACTAAGGCAGGGATAATGAGGCTGAACAAAGAGGAAGTTGATTGGGCAGAGAGTGACAGTGCTAAAGCAGGGATACTGAGTGAATACTTCTGCACAGTATTCACAATGGAAAAGCAGGGGGAAATACCTAATCCGGTCAATAGAAGCACTCTGGATAGGGGGGTTGATATTAGTCCTTTCACAGAAGTAAGGGTTCTGAAAGAACTCTTAAAACTAAAGGTGGATAAAGCAATGGGGCAGGATGGGATTCACCCCAGAATTTTAAAAGAACTAAGGGAAGAACTAGTAACACCACTGACTACCCTTTTTAATAAATCATGGGAGGATGGGGTAGTACATAAGGACTGGAGGCGGGAGGATGTGATTCCCCTTCACAAAAGTGGAAGCAAGACAGAGGCAGGAAACTACAGACCTGTCAGTTTGACCTCAGTGGTAGGGAAAATGATGGAATCACTTCTGAAGGAAAGAATTGTTGAATACCTAGAGGCCAGTGGGGCACATGACCCAAGGCAGCATGGATTCACAGCGGGAAGGTCATGTCAGACAAATCTGATTGATTTCTTTGACTGGGTGACCAAAGCAGTAAACCAAGGAGGGGCTGTGGACATGGCCTGCTTAGACTTTAGCAAGGCATTTGACACAGTCCCACACAAAAGATTAATAAACAAATTAGCCAGCCTGGGAGTGGGTCCTAGGGTGGTAGCCTGGGTAAAACACTGGTTGGACAACACGACACAGTGGGTAATAGTAAACAAAGTCCACAGTGAAGAAAGGAGGGTAACTAGCGGGGTACTACAGGGTTCAGTACTGGGACCGGTCCTCTCTAATATCTTTATAAGTGACATTGCAGACGGACTGGAAGGGAAAGTATGTCTCTTTGCAGATGACACAAAGATCTGCTACAGGGTTGATACACAAGGTGGGGTGGAAAGGATGAAAAGGGACTTGGCAAGGTTGGAGGAACGGTCAAATGTATGGCAGCTTAGATTCAATGCAAAGAAGTGCAAAGCAATGCACCTGGGAAACAAAAACCCAGGGGAAGAGTACACAATGGGGGGTGAGATACTGACAACAACAAAAATGGAAAGGGACCTGGGGGTAGTCATATCAGATGACCTAAAGGTGAGCCAGCAATGTGAGAAGGCAGTAAGGAGGGCTGGGGGGATACTAGGATGCATAGGGACAAGCATCACCAGTAGAAAACAGGAAGTTGTTGGCTCTCTGTACAGACAGTTGGTAAGACCACATCTGGAGTACTGTGTACAGTTCTGGAGACCCCATCTCTGCAAAGACATAGACAGGGTGGAGGCTGTCCAGAGGAGGGCAACCAAAATCATGCAGGGTCTGCATCAAAAGACATATGAAGAAAGACTAAAGAAACTAAAGATGTATAGCCTCGAGGAAAGGAGGGAGAGGGGGGACATGATAGAAACTTTCAAATACCTCAAGGGAATCAACAAAGTCCAAGAGGGAAGCATCTTTCAGAAAAAGAGATGTGCAAAAACAAGGGGGCACAATCTGAAGATAGATGGGGGACAGCTCAGAGGTAATGTGAGGAAGTATTTCTTCACAGAGAGGGCTGTGGATACATGGAATAGCCTTCCTAAGGAGGTTGTAGAGTCAAAAACATTGGGGGAATTCAACAATGCATGGGATAGACATAAGGCAATTCTAGTGGGGGGTAGGAGGAAGTAGGCTGTTGGTTAACTAGGATCTGAAGCTTATCCATTAGGTAGGGAAATGGGCAGACTAGGTGGGCCAAGTGGTCCTTATCTGCCATCAAATTCTATGTTTCTATGTAAACAGGCATAGTATAGTTTGAACAAGCTCTTCCCAACACACACACACAAGCAACACTGGCAGAAGTATCTTAAAGAAAGCCAAACGCTTTACTAATTAATTAATTAATCAATGTAATAAATATCCTAAAGGCAAATAATTGTAGACATTAGTTACAGGATGTGGAAAATATAATGCAAGTAGTTAAAAAAAACTAAACTTTGAAAATTCTAGTTTGGAAATTTCTACCTCAAGTCCTTAGTTGCTGAATTTGAAGTGAAAAGTGTCCTTAGAAGTAGTAACTGAAAATTTTAGTTCTTTTTGGTCCAGGAGAGTTCTTTAAAAGAAATGTCTCTGCTCCCTCAGCAGACAAGAGTCCCAAATGCAAACAGTTCCTTGACTTGGCAACAGACAAGAAAGCAGCAATCAAAACAGAGAAGGGCTAAAAAGGCACTGAAACTTTCTGCACCTTTGTTTTAAGGGTTTCCAAAAGGGCAGGCCCAGTGGATACTGGCTTACCTTATTGGTCAGCTAGCATTCCATCTCCATGGCTACACAAACAATCAGGGTTTACTATTTTATAAAAAAAAAATGTTCATTTCTGGCAAGGAACAAAGGGCTTAGAGGCAAGCCAGTTTGAGTCAGCCTTGGGATAGCATCAATCTCCTCCTACCCTCTCCCCCATTACTCACTGTAATTAAGCTACACTCAATACGGCTATTTACTTAAAATGCTCATCCATGTAACTAGATTGTCAAGGTAGACCTCTCAGGACACAAGGGACCCCAGACATCGCAGCTTCTCTAGAGGTCCTGGCCTTTCACAAGCAAATTGGGCTATCTGGCCTCCCAGCTAGTGGTGGCAAAGTGCATGCACTTTGCTCCTTGGAGCACCTTGCGTATTTAGATAATTACGTGATGTACTCTGCACTACAAAGCAAAGTAATTCACCATAATGAGTAACACGAAGCTCCATTGATTTCAATTGACTTTGCATTGATTTCACCTTAGTTTTGGACTTCAAGGTGAAGTTTGCATTGAATCATGGGGGATAGCAGGTCACATGTGCTCTAGATTGTTTTGCACAGCCTAAGTTCTGCATAGTTTGTGTAGTGGAAAGCTGAAGACAGTTTGATCTCAGAACTCTGAGAATCAAACCATTGAAAAACCTTTTAAAAAGCATTTTTGAGCCAATTTTTTGAGTCAAAATTTAGTACATCGATTGTAGGAAACCCTCCTGTGCTTATATCATCAAGTGTTTCTTGGTTTTGTGTGCATTTTGAATGTTAATTTGTAAGATTTAGTCTGTGTACTGACAGATGCTGTAGAAGTGTGCTTCGAGGGAGGGGCGTGATGAAGGGAGATTCACAGTGACTCAGTGAGAAAGGCAGTCTTTCTAACTGTTTTTGGGTAGCTAGTGTATTAGTATGTGTGTGTTCATGTACACACAGTAATACTTCTAGTAAGTTTTGATAATTTTTTGGTGTTTGCCCTGGTGCTATGCATTTTTTCAGTTGTTTTAAAAGATTTGGTTGTGCTGCACTGTACTTTAAAATTTTCTGCCCATTGTCTGTAGTGTGTATATGTGTGTGTGTGTGTCATTAAGTCACACACATTTTATTATGCCACACCATAATCACAGGACTCTGATTTTAATCTCTTAACTATCATGTATATAAGGCGTCTCCAATATGTTTACCCTAAATACCGTGTTTTGTTAAGTGATATTTTATACCTTACATGGAGGATAGTCTTCTATTGTATTAGTTGTGTGCTTTCTTATATACTCGAATTTCAATAAAAAGATAAAGTGAAAAAAAGAGAAATCTGTTAACACACACACAAAAAAAATCCCTTATCTATCTGTGGTACTTTTTACTGCTTCGTTCTATCTCGGTCAGTAGTAGACTGTTACTGCAGTTGTCCCCCCTCCTCCCGCAAAAGGAATTATTGTTCCAGTTTTGGATTTCTGATTTTGACCACTGGTTAAGGTGGTGTTGTGCCTGTGTGGCCACAACTCTTAAGTGCAATCTTCATCTGTCTGTGTGTCTGCATCTCTTTAGGGCCCAATCTCCATCTGTAACTTAAGTAACAGTTGTTTGTTTGGCTTCCCTTTAGAGTATTGGTGTGGTGCGCATCTCAGCATGAACATTGTACTCATTTATGTGCGTTTTTAAGTCAGAGCGATCATCACAAGTCACTCATGATACAAATCATGTTCTTCATCTTCACGATCACGATTCACAAATTACACAACTTTAAGTTTTTGTGGTGTAAATTGTATGTAACCCTGTTTTTTTTAAAGTCTTCAGTTTCATCACGAATCAGGAAAATGACTTGGGAACACCCAGTTATATCATGTCACACCACTCAAGATCCTTGATGTACTCCGATGCTTCTGTTTGTGTTCACATTCTGTAGGATATCCCACTCGAATCTTTGTGTCCACAAGAAGCCGGCCCAATTTAATCCTGTAGATAGTATCTCAGCTTGACCATTGTACTCATTGTTATGCATTTTCAAGTCAGGGTGTTTCAGGCGGTACAGGTCAGGGAAGTACAGCCGTAGGTATTTACGTACAGTTCATTAGTCATGTCACACCAGTAACTTATCACAAGACAAATCACATTCTTCATGAATAACAGCAGTCAAATGTTTTTTTCAGTTCTGATGATATGCTGAAAACCTGTAATGATGACCAAAACATTAATGCACCATTTTTGTACTTTTTTTTAAGTAATGTCCCCTTCCCCAGATAAAAACTCACCTTTCATGGCTTCACAGTTTCTGTGCAGCCTAACTCAGCAGCAGACATCTGAAACTTGTGGTGGACCAATGGCGCTGTGCCTACGATGACCTGAAAAAAATAAGTAATCATAAATGGCTGTCTTTCACTGTACCACAACCCCCCAAAAAAAAAAGAAAGAACATTTGAATTTGACTATGCCACATTACTTGTCAGGCTCTAGTCGTAACATACGTGTTGCTCACATGTTCATGTGATTTGATCATCATCTTGTCCACCATGGTAAACTGTGAAAATTCCCTGAAAAGGAGCAACATGACGGACTGCTTACAACACAGAACAAGATTATATAGATAGAAATTAAATGTCTGTGTCGCTGGAGAAAAAACTATAGTGGCACACACAATAACTTACCATTGTGATATGAAGGCAAAGCACACACAAAGGGCAGCATGTATTGATGATGCAGCAGGTGTCAACACAGGTAATGCTCTCACCTGGGACAAAGAGATGCATTTCTGCCATTTTAATCTTCATCTGGACTTTTCATTCAATTACATCAGCAGGAGAACAGCAGCAGCAGCAGCAGGTAGTGTCACAACTCAGGCAATGATGTCACTTAGCTAGCAGTGGGGTGGCAGGCCCAAAATTGCTTAGTCCAGCAAATATGTT
Source organism: Neoceratodus forsteri (assembly GCA_016271365.2). Classification (NCBI taxonomy): domain Eukaryota; kingdom Metazoa; phylum Chordata; order Ceratodontiformes; family Ceratodontidae; genus Neoceratodus; species Neoceratodus forsteri. The sequence continues at coordinate 400,018,954 of CM057451.1, forward strand.
TAAGTTCTCTGGCAAGCTTCACATGTGCTTTGCTTCACCTTCTCAGGTGTGTGCAGCAAAAGTATTTGACTTAAAGGAAGCATTTTCTCTCTGGGGACACAACTTCGCATTTCTGGCAAAGTGCTGGTGGTGGTGGTGGTGTGGGGTGGCAGGCCCAACTTTCAGTTCTCTTGTTAGCTTCACATGTGCTTTGCATCGCCTCCTCAGGTGTGTGCAGCAAAAGTATTTGACTTAAAGGAAGCATTTTCTCTTTGGGGACACAACACTGTGCCACACATTTCTGGCATTTCATTTTTATTCTGGGCTTTTCATGGCATTAAAACAGTGGGACAAAATCACAAAAGATAGCACATTTGTGGGGGGCATGGTAGGTGTGGTAATGCTATTGTTTGTGATAATTGTGCTGGTGGTTTAAAGGAAAGTAACATAGGATACATTTATCAATCTTGTTGTTACCAATGGAAATCTGCTTTACATAAGCTATTTTGACTGAACCCGTAACATTTTTAGGGCCAAAATTATTTATAACCCATTCATGGACTTCAAACTTCTGCTCTAACCACTAGATCACACTCCTACAAATGACAGAACATGATGCCAATTAAAAAAGTGTTACTGGTTAGGTCAATAGCTTGTGTAAAGCAGATTTTCATTGCTAACAATATTGATAAATGTAGTTTCTTGAAGATGGTGTTTTGGAGACACAATATTTAATTAAAGGAAAGTACGCAGTGTCCACAAAGTGAGCGGCATCGTGACTAATTACATAAAATGAAACTAAGAACAAAACTATTTTATATTGCTGAAAGCATGGTGGTGTGGGGAGGACACTGGGGAGAGGTGTGGAATGTAATTTACCAGTATGAGGCTGAAGAAATAAAGGACTGACAAAATTAACATAACTAAGAAAACTTTAACTGAACATAAATTTTATAAGTAAGAAAAAAATATGGCTTAAGAAAATAAATAAAAGCAGAGATTTTTTTGGGGTGGGGGATGTTGTTAATACTGTCTTTCTTCATATTTCTTGTCCCTCATACTGGTAAATCCAATTCACCATCCCACCTCCCCCAAATGTTCCCCCTGCCACTCCATTAAACAATTCTGCAATACAAATTGTTTTGTTCTTAACTTCTTACTCATCTCGTCTATCATCATCATCTTTACTTTACTTTATTTTATGTAATAAGTCACGTGGTTGCCAACTGTGCAGGCACTGTGTGCATTCATTGCAGTTGAAATTGTGCTGCCAAAAAGCTATCTTCAAGACATTTTTATTAAAACATGCGTGATGGCATGACAATTTCACCTGGAATGAAAGCATGTGGCATCCACCATTTTGCTGACCATCACTCATGTAACAAAAAGAACAATTCCAAATAAACTAAATTAAGTAACAATTACGAAACATCATAAACAAAACATTAACTGAGCATGAATTTCCTACAGAAAAAGAACAATATTAATTAAGAAAAAGAAATTAAAAGACAAGGAGGGAGAATTTTTGGGGGGGGTCAATCTGGAAATCAATATAACTTTCTTAATGGGCCTGTGGGGCTGTTGCTGCTCATCACCACCACTGTTACTATACAGCAATCATAGTATTTCATCATTCTGCCCCTCAGCACATATCAGCTGCTGCATTGCTGCCTCCACCAACTTTTTCAGCCCCTGTAGCTCAGCACACCGCTCAGCAAGGTCCCCCTGTGTCACTGCTGATGTGACCTCTCTTCATCATGTACAGCTCTGGGACCTGCCACCACCTCACCTGATGCCATTTCCTGTCTACTACAGTGACACGCGGGCAGATGAGCTGGTTGTGCCACCACAGCTGCAGGAGGGGCTGCTACCTCCTGCAGCTTTGCTTCCAACTGGGCACGGTGGTGAACAGCCAGATGGCTGCACTGACCACCGTTGCACAGGTAGCTTCCCTTGGGCCCCCGGCAGACCACCACATTACAAAGATTGCAACGTACCATTCTGGAGTCACCAGGAAAGGAAGAAAAAAAGGCCCACACAGGAGAGCTGTGGGAAGGCCCAGTACAGGCAGTGGGGGAGCACCAGGACACAGCTGCTGTTGTGATGCTGGTGGTTGAGCATCAGCAACCTGCTGCGATTCCTCCTGCTTTTGCTGTAGCTACTCCTGCTGATCCTGCAGTGGCCTCTGCTTCACCTGACGCTCCTGGATGAAATCCACAGATGCCGGGCTCACTGTAGCTGCAGGTGGGGTCCCCAAAGCCTGTCGATTTAATCTAACTGGGCGGTCATCCCGCATTCATGGCCCACAATGGCCACCACTTGGCCCACCACGTCCACGCTCCATCAAGAAAGTAAAAAAAACAACACTAGTACAAGTACTAGTAACAAAGTACAATACCTAAAAATAACTACACAAAAAAATACTTTTTTAACAAAAAAATGTGTTCTAATTAAATAAAGCTTTCCTGAAGGACTACAACAGCTAAATACACAAAGATTTAACACACAAAAAAAGAACTATAGCTTTTTTGTGAGATCTAAAACACACAGAATGGAGTCAGACTGCACACTGCAGAACTTCCTGGACTGCAAACTCTTTCCACTAGAGAAAGTGAAAGGAAAACACTGACTTCCTGCCAGTGCATCTTGAACTGCTTCCCTGAATCATGTGACCTGCAGACCTGCAGCGACAGTCAGCCATGTGATCACTGATCAGTAGGATGTTTGTTTCTTAATGACTTCACCTTGTCTAATCGCAAGGTGAAGTAACACAAAAAGTAATTAAAGACGAAGATGACCTAGCAGGGATACGGAAACTGGGTGGAGTCAGGGAACAGTGGGCAAGAACAAAGGAAGGCATTGAATAAGCAACAAACCTAGGTGTCAGGCAGGTTAATAAGGGAAAGAGAAAAAAGAGACTGCTATCATTCTCTAAAGGAGTAGCGGAGAAAGTAAGGGCAAAAAAGTTAGTATTTAGAAGGTACAAGATGACACATAAGGAGAAGGATAGGGAGAGATAGTAAGAGAAACAAAGGGAGGCAGGGAAAGCAATCAGGAGTGTAAAGGCACAGAGGAGAATATTGCCAAGTGAGCAAAGAAGGGTGATAAAACATTCTTTAGGAATTTAAGCGAAAACAGGAATACCAAAGGAGGGACAGTAAGGCTAAAAGGTGAAGGGGGGGGGTGTGTATGTTGAGGAGGACTAAAAAAAAAGCAGACATATTGAACACATACTTTTGTTCAGTATTTATGGAGGAAGGGGTAGGTGACAGGCTACAAATCAGGGACAAGGACATTAATGGAAAGGATTTGGACACTAGTCCTTTTACAGAGGAGAGAGTCCTCAAGGAACTAGCACAACTGAAAGTGGACATGGCAATGGGGCCTGACGAGGTACATCCTAGGATGCTTAGGGAGCTCAAGCAGGTGTTGGCTGCACCTTTAACAGCCTTGTTCAACCTATCGCTAGATATGGGGGAAGTCCCAGGGGACTAGATTAGGGCAGATAAGATCCCACTTCATAAAAGTGGTAACAGGGAGGAGGCAGGGAATTACAGACCTGTCAGCCTGACTTCGGTGGTTGGTAAAGTAATGGAATCACTGCTGAAGAAAAGGATTGGGGAATACCTTGTGAGCAGTAGATTACAGGATCCAAGGCAGCATGGTTTCACAGGGGGGAGATTTTGCCAACAAACCTGATCAAGTTCCTTGACTGGGTGACCAGGGAAGTGGATCAGGGTGGAGCGGTGGATGTGGCCTACCTGGATTTCTGTAAGGCCTTTGACACCGTTCCACACAGAAAACTGGTAAGAAAACTGGGCAGCCTAGGATTGGGTCCAAAAATAGTAACAAGGGGAAAATGTTGACTAAGCAACAGGACTCAGAGAATGATAGTAAATGGGATTCACTCTGAAGAAGGCAAGGTGACCAACAGGGTGCCACAGGAGTCAGTACTAGGCTTGGTCCTCTTCAATGTCCTTATTAGTAACATTCCAGGATGGCTGTAAGGGAACATATGCCTGTTTGTAGATGACATAAAAATCTGCAACAGAGTGAATGCACTGGAGGGGGGCTGGTAAGAATGAGGCATGATATGAAAAAGTTGAAAGACTGGTCAAAGGTTTGGCAAATAGGTTTCATTACAAAAAGTGCAAAATCATTCACTTGGGGCTCAGAAACCCTGGGGTAATGTACCAATTGTACAGTGAGATATTGTCAACCACAAAGCAAGAAAGGGACCTGGATGTAATTATTTCTGATGACCTGAGGTAGCAGAGCAGTGTTATAAGGCAGTGGGGAAAGCTAGCAGGATGCTTGAGTGCATAGGGAGGGGTATCACCAGCAGAAAGAGGGAGGTGGTGTTGGCCCTATATAAATTGATGTTGAGGCCTCACCTCAAGCACTGTGTCCAGTTCTGGAGGCCCTATCTCCAGAAGAAAAAATATAGTGTTGAAGGGGTACAGAAGAGGGCAACCAAAATGGTGCAATGCATGCCTCAAAGGCCCTACAGGGAAAGACTTAAGGAATTAAATATGTACTCTCTAGAGGAAAAAGGTGAAAGGGGGGGACAGGATAGAAATGTTCAAATACCTCAGTTATTAATAAGGTACATGAGGACAGCATTTTACATAGAAAGAGGTGGTCGAGGACAAGCGTTCATGCTATAAAGCTGGAGGGGAGACTCAGAAGATGTGAGGAAATTTGTCTTCATGGAAAGGGTGGTGGATGCCTGGAACAGCCTCCAAGCGGAGGTGGTGGGTGATAAAATGGTAACAGGATGCAAACATGCATGGGATACACACAAGGGGACCTTAGAAATAAGGCAAGGGGGGAAAAATACTAGAGATCAAGGTAGGTTCTGTGGTGGCACTGTAGGTAGGGAAAATAGGGCAGACTAGGTGTGCCAAGAGGTCCTTATCTGCTGACGATTTCTGTGTTTCTATGTTTCCAGGGTAACCCACACTACCTCTGCTCCCTCGTACTCCCTATACCTCTGTCACTTTTATGCTTTTCCTCACATAAAGCACCAAATTGTCTCTTCTTTCTTTCTTTCCCACCCTATCTTTCCTAAACAAAGTATACCAAAAAAAAAAAAACTTTATTTTTCCAATGCTATTCCCTTTGCCCATTGGATTGACGATGAACTCTCACAATTTGCTCAGCACTTCCTCCAATTAAAGACATCACTGGGCCTTACACAGATAGTTACCACTGCTACTCATAATCACAGTCACTCTCTTGACTTAGTCTTCCTCCTGGGGATCGAGGTCTACAACTTGGGGGTGGAACCCATTGGTTGGTCTGACATACACCGTGGGGTTTAGTTTTAGCGCCTCCCCCACGTAGGCCTACCCCTGTGGAGATGACTAGATACCATCCTTTGTGAGATATAAGTTATCAAGGCCTAGCGGCGGTGCTAGATCTCTCACCCCTCTTAGAGGTAAACGGTGATGCAGAGGCCCTTGTGATGGCTTATAATTCGGCCATTTTGGTGGCCCTGGATATCATTGCTTTTGTCTGTGTTCATCCTCTCTCCCATCACCCTCATTCCCCTTGGTTTGATGGGACTTTGAGGGAGATGCAGCGATTGGGATGAAGGTCAGGAATTCTACCTTCTTATGGAAGATCGCAGATTGATATTCCTTATAATGTGATATCAATCTAAGTTTGTCCCCATTCAGGCCTGATTTCTGCCAGCAAGACTCCAACCTTCTACCCACTCTCCTCAGCTCCCTCAAGGCCCCATCAAACCACAGGGACTGAAGCCACATAGTGAGCAGGCAAGCATGGACTGGTGCAGTGACATCCAGAACCTCCCCCACTGCCTTATTATAGGCTTGTAGTAGGCTCTCTGAATCATTCCTACCACTCACACTACCCGATAGATCCAGAACTGCCACTAGACCAACTGGGCTAATTCTCCGTAATGGGCGTCACCGGACCATCTCCATAGGGGCAGGTCTATTTAGGGGGTCACAAAGCTGAACCCAATAGTATGGTGATTGGACCATCCAACGGGTTCCACCACCACATCAGAGATCCCCATCCCCAGAAGGAATACCACATCCAGTAAATGACCTTGTATGTGAGTCGCAGAGGTAATTACCTGTGTGAGCCCCAACAATGTCATCAATTGGAGGAAGTCCTGTCCAAATTGCAAGAGTTCATTGCTGACCCAGGCATTGAAGTCCCCCAGTACCAACCACCTTGGGGCCTCCAATACCATCTCAACAATGAAGTCCGTGACCTTCTGCAGGAACTCTTTCTCATTCCCAGGTGGACGATAAACAAGAAGTATCCTACAGCCCACACCTGCACCCACGATACATTCAAAGGATCTAGTAGCCCCAACTGGCACCTCTACCAGGCCCAGTTCCCTCTTAAAACAGATGGCAACCCCCCCGCCCCTATGATCCAACCTCGGGCAGTATATCACTGAGTACCCAGCTGGAATGGCTGACTCCAAAATAAGACCAGCATTTTCATCCAGCCAGGTCTCGGTGATGCAAGCCAGGACAGACGACCCAACAAGATCCGCAATCACTGCAATATTGTTACAAATCGACCTGGCATTGCATAACACCTCCCGGGCTGGATGAGTAGGTGAGGTTGATCGGGCTACTTGCCCACTACAAGTGGAGCCCTTGGGTATGGGCAACAGGCAGAGTAGACCCCTATCCTGGGCCCATTTCCCCTCAGGGCATCTCCTTGACTCCACCACCCCAATTCACCCCCCACCCTCTCCCTGGTATGTCCGTGTCCCAGTTATGGCTTTCAGTGCACCATGACTCAGTAATGGCCACAATATCCAGAATGGCCTCTGCCATGATGATCTTTAAGTCCAGAATCTTATTTCCTAGACTTCTAGCATTTGCACACACATGGCCTTCCAGATTTTGTTAGAACTCTACTTGTTATCCTCCTTTTTTCCTTTTTGTCCACCTCCTTCCCCTGTCATTTTTTAACGCTCCTGTTCCCATCTCCCTTTGTCTCTATCACCCTGTTTCCTTCCTTACTTTGTACACTCAGGGGGTTCTTTCCTCTCAATTTCTCCCTACTGTCTACCTCTGCCTGTGGGGGGGCAGTTTTTCCTCCTCAATTTCTTCTGCTACCCCCCTCGGCTAGTTTAAATGTTCAAAGTAACATTTAAACCATCAACTGGTGACTGCAGTTCCCCTGAGACAATGACTGCTCTACAGTGAGTAATCACAGCAGGATGAAACACCCATCTGTAATTTGTCCTTCTCAGCTCATACGAGATCAGATGTAAAAGCTTGGTTAAAAGTAAATTTCTCTTCTGGGGGAAGTCTTTTCTGCCTGCCCAATACAAGGATTTCTACACCACTGATGCCTTTCACTATGTTTTAGACTTTGGAATGTAAGGCTGTGCTTCTGGGAGATGCACAGAAACCAGACAGCCTTATAGTGAGAGTTGTCTATGATTTCCACTTTGCCATTCACAGTTCTGCATACCTTACTGTACCTCTATTGCCAGGAACTGCAAGGAGAGGAATGGCCATGTGAGGGCAGCAGAGGATGCTGTATTAGCTCACAACCCTACCATCTAAACCAAAACTGAAACGGCATCCAGTTTAGATTGCCACTATAAAGATGTTGCAGCATTCTCCTGTACTATGTATTAAAAGTCAACCGGCCTTATGTTAAGAAACAAAACGTTACTCTTCTGTCATCTGCGTTTGTGTCTGGTTTTAATAAATAATTTTATGAGAATTAATCATCACGGAGTGAGCTCCACCTTTGTTGCCTTCCAAGCTTACCTGTCTTCAGGGGCTTCCCCAAAATAATTAGGCTGGGCAGGATTTTCATAAACTCATGTCCATTTTTCTGATGTGAGTGCAGAATCCACCCGAAAAGTTAGACCACAAAAAATTGGTCTTTCAGGATGGAATCCCGCAGCTGCATCTAAAAAATGGATGTGCACACTGCAGTTATGACAGAAACTGCCATAAACTGTGGTAAATGTTGCAAATGGATCCAGATGTCTGTGAGTAGGAAACAGACCTCTAGACACAAGTGCTGCATCCAGACAGATGAAAATCTTGCCCACTGTATCTTCCGGAAAAGGAAAAGGGCACATTGGATGTTGTGAATTTTGTTCTGAAGAAACCAAAACTACCCCCACCCAAAAAAAATGTAAACATTTCTCAGTAATTTTTATGTTTGCTTGCACGCATGTGCAAGAAACATAGTGCCATCATCCGAGTTTTCGGAGGTGTGTCACCCCCTCTTCCAATTCAGTCAGTGTGTTGGCAGGCGCCAACTATGTCTATGTCAGCTCCAAAATGCAGTGGCATACAGTTGAAAGGGGGAGCTACGCTTAGTGAGCAGCGATAAGATATCGCCTGCTCATCGCAGCTCCCTTACACACACACACCGCATACTGTGCTGCCCACCACTGTATAGCGATGGGGAGTGCCCAATCCCCGTCGGCTGTGCCACTCTCCCCCCAAAGCCTTCCACATGCCACGCTGGGTGCCCACCCCAGCGTGGCAACTCATGGTATAGCCGACGGGTGCCCAATCCCCGGTCGGCTCCACTGTCCTTCCCCAGTACAGGGTGCCACGCTGGGAGCCCACCCGAGTGTGGCAAACGTCTCGCGTTGTCATGTAAAAAAAAAAAAGCCTGTAAAGAAAAAACGGTCCCACGCAGTCTCCCTGCCCCCCCCACAACCCGCACCCACCCACTGCGCACTCCTGCCTCCACACATCCCCTCACCCCATACTTACCTCCGAGTCAGGCGCGATGATCTTCAGTGGACCGGGAACATGTCTGCTCTCTTGAAAGCTGACCGCAAACTGAGGAAATCGCCGTAAGCTGTATAATGGGATAGATAGGGTTTTTCAACTTTGTTGCATATCTCAGGCATTTTTTGGAATTTTTGCACCAAATTTTCAACATGGGGTTTTTGGGACCCCTTCTCATGAGTGCTGTCACTGTCATGGCATTATTCGCGTCCGAAGGGTGATTTTGCAGTCACTGCACGAAATCACCTTTCGGGACCGACTAACGAAACGACACTGCCAATGTTCATAAGGTGGGCTCTCAAGAAGCCTATTTTGAAAATTTGGTGGAAAAATTCCAAAAAATGACTGTTTTACGAGCGTGCGTTGCGCAGTTCCTACACACACTCGTAAGTTCGTGAATTTTCAATATTTTCACTCCAGAGTTTCAACATTGCCATTTTACCACACCTTCTTATGAGTAGTACAGCTGTCATTTTTCACATCTCACCCAAAATGTGTTTCCGCCCATGTAGCGCACAATGGTGCAGTCGGTGTGCGAAATCAATGTACAGGACAAATTAAGAAAATCACAGTGACACTGTTCATAAGCAGAGGTCTTAAAATGGCTATGTTGAAAATTTGATGAAAAAATTCCAAAAAATGACTGTTTTATGAGCGCATGTTGTACCGCTCCTCACGCACGTCAGAAGTTAGCGAATTTTCAATATTTTCACTCTAGATTTTCAACACTGCCATTTTACCACACCTCCTTATGAGCAGTACAGCTGTCATTTTTCACATCTTGGCCAAAATGTGCTTCCGCCCATGTAGCGCACAATGGCACAGTCGATGTGCGAAATCAATGTATGGGACACATTAAGAAAATAACAGTGACACTGTTCATGAGCAGAGATCTTAAAATAGCTATGTTGAAAATTTGGTGAAAAAATTCCTAAAAATGACTGCGTTGCGCAGTTCCTATGCATGCTCGTAAGTTTGCAAATTTAATATTTTCACTCCAGATTTTCAACATTGCCATTTTATTACACTTCCTTATGAACAGTACAGCTGCCATTTTCATATGTCACCCAAAATGTGTTTTGTATATGGCGCACAATGGTGCTGTTGGTGTGCGAAAGCAATGTTTAGGACAGATTAAGAAAATCACAGTTACACTGTTCATGAGCAGAGGTCTTAAAATGGCTATGTTGAAAATTTGGTGACAAAAGTCCATAAAATGACTGCGTTACGGTGAGCATTAGCAGTTTTCCACACACCTCGTAAGTTCATGACTTTAATATTTTCAGTCCAGATTTTCACCAGTGGCATTTTTCCACACTTCCTTATGAACAGTACAGCTGTCATTTTTCACAACATGGCCGAAGTGTGTTTTCACACTTTCAGTGCAGAGATGCGTGATCGCTGTGGGAAATCATTGTTCGGGACAGATAAATAAAATCACAGTGACACTGTTCATGATCGGAGGCACCAAAATGCCTGAGTTGACAATCTGCTGTAAAAATTCCCCACCCTAATTATATTACGGGTGTGCGTTGCACAGTTTCTATGTACGCTCGTGACTTCACCAGTTTTTTAATATTTTTACTGCAGATTTGCAACATTGACATTTTTTACACCTCCCCATGAACAGTACAGCTGTCATTTTTTACATCCTGTTCGGAATGTTTTTGCACCTGCGTGTGCTAAATGCCATAGTCGCTGTGCATAAGCAGCTTTCGCTACTAAACTGATATTCCCCTGTTCACGAGGTGGGGTCACAAAAAAACCATGTTGAAAATTTGGAGTGAAAATACCAATGAATGCCTGAGGTATTAGGGTTTCCAACCATAACGCCCAACCCTGTAGAGAATGACAGGCATCAGGGGTGTGACTTGGGATTTTTGCCTGTAATGCTCATACCATTCCACACCCTGCAGCCAGTGAGAGGCATCAAGGTATGCCTTGGACTCTTCTGCCACAAAGTTCACCCCATTCTCCTATGTCACACCCATCTCATTGTATTTCCTAATGGAATGGGGTGCGCATAAGGGCCAAAGACCCCAAGGAACACCATGACACTTGTCAATGTCTGCAGGGTGGGGTATGGTGAAATGGCATGGCCGTCATGCCTGATGAACCAAAGGCACACCCCATTGCTTGTCACTCTCTGCAGGGTGGTGGTGGGGTTTGCTTCAGTTCAATACTTCACTGCCATTCCTATTTTGCAGCTCTGTAACTTCTACACTACCACTGCCAATGCCAGCAAGCAAACATTCGGCATTGACAAATGCTTGTTTTTTATCATAATTGTAGGTAGTTTTGTTCTGTTGGATGGGAATGTAAAGTTGATTTTGGAGAAGAAAGTGAAAAAGACAATATAGCATTGTTCTGCTGTAACAATTCATTGCTTATCAGCCTCTGTGATGCCTTAAAGAACAGCTGACAACTTCAGGAGAACTTTAAAAAAACAATATTTAGATAAAGTTCAGCTTGTATTTCACTTTAGTTCTTTATTCATCCTCCCCATTATTTATTGCTGAGGTCAATTGCATGAAAACAGGATTTTTGCTCCTGAAGAGTTCATCTATTTCTGTTGTTATCTCCCAACCTGAAGTCATAATGCACTGCTTGTGACATCACAGTTACTCTCATGGCAACAGATTGTGATGTCACAACAGAGCATTATGACTTGAAGAAGGGAGTAAGCTATAGAGGCAGATTAACTTTAAAGTAACTGTAAGGGATAAAAATCATGTATTCATGCACATTTCCTCAGTAATAAATAATGGGAAGGAGAAATCTACAATATATATGGAATACAAGTAGAATTTTACCTACTTATTATGTTTTTCAAAGTTTTCTTTCTGACGTCAGTAGCTCTATAAGAATTTCTGCGGCACAGTCACTGGGTACACTTTCTTCTCCAAGAAAGCAAACTGCAGTCCATTATGATCCACTTGTCTCTCCTGAAACAGTATAGCTGACACCACCAGCCTCTACATGGGATTTATGAGTAGTATCTTTTTTTTCGTCAATGAAATCTATACAATATGATGAAATATATTGTCTTTGAGCCACCAAACTCTGCTCTCAGTTTGTATACAGCTGTATACAATGACAAATGTTAAACAAAGCAATTTAAGACTTCATTTACAGAGTATGTAAGGTCAAAACATTATTGAAATTAAACTGGCAGAGGCCGGGAGTTCCCTAAAACCGACGCTCGACAACCCATTGGAGGCGGGGCGGATGGTGATGACATCATGCCGCGACCCTGCCTCCCAGCGGAAAATGGAGGAGCTGCCTGCCGCCGAGAATGGCTCGCGGCAGCCTCGATGTACCCCAGGCCGGGCCCCGACCCTAGTCCAGTGCCTGCGGCATATGCAGGGTATGCCGCCTGAGCCCCACAATGGGGGAAAGCCACAGGGTATTGGGGGCTGAGGCTGATTTGGGCAGAGGGGCCGGACGGTTCGTGGACCGGGCTGAAATGGGGCGGCAGACAGCTCGGGGAGTAAAGAGCAAAAAAAAAAAATAATAATCATCAGCATCTTTTTTTAAATATCCTACAGTCTCCACACCACTGTACTGAACCACCGTGACATGTTCGCCCATACTACAGCACACTACAGCTGTCGGAAGATACCAAAAAGACATGGGGAGGCAGAACAAATGTAAAAAAAAAACCTTATAAAAACAGTATGTATGAATATTATACTGTAGTCATATTATAGGCATTCCATTGCCATATAGTAGGTATATGGATCTGGTAGTAGGTGTATCTTATGGTGTAGAAAGGTTATTTCTTGTTGTTTGGGCAGACAAAACCACTCAGCTTCGTTTCGCAGTCCTGTCATAGTCCTGTTGCACACCCACCGTGAGAGACCTGCTTTGCAGTACACCCTAAGACACCCACTACTAGACCCATATACAGTTCCTATATTCAAAACAATTTTATGTAAAATGTGAATAGTAAGAAAGGTCAAACATCAAAATATTAGCAAGAGAAATATAACTGTGTAAAGGAATAAAGCATACTGAGCATTAAAATGTACAGATATAATTTGTTGGCAGAAAAAGACCGCTTGTTCATAGCCTAGTCCTTCTCCACAGACCCTAACTGCATGACTCTTGTGACCTTCTTGCCTCCTTGTCTATTTACTAACCCCCAGAGGGGTCCATAATGCTGTTCCCCCCATCCCGCCCCCTCCACCTATGACTGGAGCAGCCCCCTCCCATTCTCTACCCCCCTGAAAAACTGCCTAAAATGACTGCGAGAAGTCAATGAATGAGTGCATGCTTGTACAAGTACGTGCTCATTCATTAAGAGCTCAGTTGGGCTGCCGGCCATGGAGGTGAGTGGAGAACTGTGCCGGTGGCCTGCTCAAATGAGATTGGGATGGGGTAATGGGGTGGTGTGGCACTCCCAGATTGGGTGGGGTCCACTAGACACCAGGGACTGAATTAAAAAAAATGTATATATATTTTGACATTATGACCAACTGACCAGTGATCAGCAGGGGTGTGTGGGGGACGTGGGGTGATTTTCATTATTTCAACTGTGGCAGGCAATCAGCAAGGGGTGGGGGGTTGGGGGACCACTAGACACCAGGGATTTAATTAATATAAAAATATATTTACATAGAAACATAGACTTTGATGGTAGATAAGGACCACTTGGCCCACCGTGTCTGCCCATTTCCCTACCTACAGGATAAGCTGCAGATCCTACTTAACCAACAGCCTATTTCTTCCTACCCCCCCACAAGAATTGCCTATGTCTGTCCCATGCATTCTTGAATTCTACCACAGTTTTAGACCCCACAACCTCCTCAGGAAGGCTGTTCCATAAATTCACCACCCTCTGTGTGAAAAAATACTTTCTCACATTGCCCCTGAGCCGTCCCTATCTTCAGATTGTGTCCCCTTGTTCTTGCACATCTCTTTTTCTGAAAGATGCTGCCCTCTTGGACTTTGTTGATTCTGCTGAAGTACTTAGAAGTTTCTATCATGTCCCCCCTCTCCCTCCTCTCCTCAAGGGTATACATGTTAAGCTGCTTTAGTCTCTCTCCTCGTATGGCTTCTCTTGCACACCCTGCACCATTTTAGTTGCCCTCCTCTGGACTGCCTCCATCCTGTCTATGTCCTTGTGGAGATGGGGTCTCCAGAACTGGACGCAGTACTCCAGATGGGGTCTCACCAACTGTTTGTACAGAGGGATAGCAACTTCCTGTTTTCTGCTGGTGATGCCTCTCCCTATACATCCCAGTATCCTCCCAGCCCTCCCTACTGCCTTCTCACATTGCTTGCTAACCTTAAGGTCATCTGATATGATTACCCCCAGGTCCCTTTCCATTTTTATTGTTGTTACTACCTCCCCCTCCCCCATTGTGTAAACTTCCCTATGGTTTTTATTTCCCAGGTGCATTATTTTGCACTTCTTTGCATTGAATCCAAGTTGCCATACTTCTGACCATTCCTCCAACCTTGCCAAGTCCCTTCTCTTCCTTTCCACGCCTCCTTGTGTATCAACCCTGTTGTAGATCTTTGTGTCATCTGCAAAGAGGCATACTTTTCCTTCCAGTCCCTCTGCAATGTCACCTATAAAGACATTAAAAAGGAATGGACCCAGTACTGAACCATGCGGTACCCCACTAGTAACTCCTCTTTCTTCAGAGTGGACTCCATTTACAGTTACCTTCTGAGTCCTGTTGTCCAGCGAATGTTTTACCCTGGCTACCACCCTGGGACCCACTCCCAGGCCGGTTAATTTGATTATTAAACTTTTGTGTGGGACTGTGTCAAATGCCTTGCTAAAGTCTTGCTAAAGTCTAGGTAGGCCATGTCCACAGCCCCTCCCTGGTCTACTACTTTGGTCACTCAGTCAAAGAAATCAATTAGATTCATCTGACATGACCTTCCCGCTGTGAAGCCATGCTGCCTTGGGTTCTGCGCCCCACTGGCCTCTAGGTACTCAACAATTCTTTCCTTCAGAAGTGATTCCATCACTCTCCCTACCACAGAGATCAAACTGACAGGCCTGTAGTTTCCTGATTCTGTCTTGCTCCCACTTTTGCGAACGGGAATCACATCCGCCTTCCTCCAGTCCTCAGGTACCACATCATCCTCCCATGATTTGCTAAAAAGGGTAGTCGGTGGTGTCACTAGTTCTCCCCTTAATTCCCTTAGAATTCTGGGTTGAATTCCATCAGGCCCCACTGCTTTTTCCACCCTCAGTTTTAGGAGTTCTTTCAGAACCCTTTCTTCTGTGAAAGGACTGGGATTGACCCCCCTATCCAGGGTGCTTCCGTTACTTGGATTAGACACCTCCCCCTCCTCCTCTTTTGTGAATACTGAGCAGAAGTATTTGTTCAGTATCCCTGCTTTTTCACTGTCCCTCTCTGCCCACCCACCTTCCATTCTATTCAGCCTCAATATCCCTCCCTTTGTCTTTCTACGCTCCCTGATGTACCTATAAAAGGTTTTATCCCCCTTCTTAACCAAGTTGGCTATCTTTTCCTCAGTGTGGGCCTTTGCTATTCTGACTTCCCTCCCTGCTTCCTTCTCCCTTAACTGGTACAGTTCTCTGTCCTGCTCCTTTTGTGTTTCCTTATACTTCCTAAATGCTATCTTTTTCTCCCTAACCTTCCCCACCACCTCTTTTGAGGACCATAGTGGCTTTTTCTTTCATTTTGATTTGTTTATTTGCTTCACATAAGGTCTGTTGCCTCTGTGATGGCAGTTTTGATGTTTCCCCATTGTTGCTCCACCTCCTTCCAGCCTGTTTGCTAAGTGCTTTCTAAGGCACTCTCCCATCTTGCAAGTCAGCCCTCCTGAAGTCCAGTACCCTCACTTTTGTATGGCTTGACTCTGTAGCTGAGTTATTGTGAACCACACTGTTTGGTGGTCACTTGTTCCCAGATGACTACCCACTTCTAGATCTGAGATCTTCTCATTTGTCCCCATTTGAGAGTATGAGGTCTAAGATTGCTCCCTCATGAGTGGGTTCCAAAACTAGCTGTCTGAGGCATGCCACCTGTAGGGCATCGAGAATGGCCCTGCTCTTGGATGTGGCTGCAGCAAAGGTGCTCATACTAGATTTCATACTGTATTATATACCATAAAATAGGAAAGTCAAGAAGGCAAAGCCCATGTAAGCTTTCCCCACAATTCAGTGGCGGTAACACAAGTCACCAACTTCAGTAAGATGCTTATCCAATCTAGCCTTAAACATTCCCACATTCTCTGCATCCACAACTACCTGAGGTAATCTGTTCCACATTCTGATTGCCCTACATTTAAATCCATTTATCTTTATTTCTGTCCTACATGCTGTTTCCTTCAACTGCCTATCATGTCCCCTCAACTGGTACATTTGATCCTTAAATTCCATTCCCATCTCCATCCTCATACTCTCATCTTTTGAACTTTTTATTAACATCTGGCATTTTCAGGTCCCCCATCAACAGTATCTCCCCTTTCTCTGCCATCCTAAGAATGCCTTCTATCATATCCTTGTCCATTCCCTCCCCCTGACATGGGGGTCTGTATACAACCCCTGTGCAGATTGTGGTGCCATTTCCAGTCTCTAAGGTGACCCACAGTGCCTCCTCTCCTCCCTGTTTACTATTTTGTTCAGTTGGTTTTATCCCTTCCCTTACACAGAGAGCTACTCCTCCCCCTCTTCTACCCTCCCTGTCTCTCCTGTAGATTGTGTACCCTGATATGTTAACATCCTAGTCATGGTTCTCTGTGTACCATGTTTCTGTGACTGCTATGATATCCAGGCATCCCTCTCCCTATCCTTACTGCCTTTGTCATTTGATCCATTTACCCTGCCCTTCTCCCTATCGACAACTCTATCTTGGTGTTTACCTCACTTACTACTCTGATTTTTTTTTGGGGGGGGGCTAGGATTTCCTTGCTTCTTTCCAGTGCCTCCCCCCTTGGCTAGTTTAAATGCTTGCCAATGAACCATTTAAACCTGTTTTTTACTTGTGGCTGACTGGCCAGCCAACAGCGGGGGGTGATGTGGCTGGCGATCAGTGGGAGGGACCACTGAACCTAGGGATTATATATAACTTCTTCCTGCTTTTTTTTTTTTTCAAGTGTAATTTGCACTTAAAAAAAAATGGTAAGTTACAAATGGTAATTTTCAGTGACAGGCGCAGTTTAGCAAATTGATTCGCGGATGTGAATTTTGTGACTTCGCTGAAAATTCACAAACGTAGTGAAACTTCATTGCATCTCTAATTGGCAGTTGCACTGTGCTATTTTTACTCTGCCTGTGGTCACAGTGGAACACCGTCCTGGTGCCGTGCTGCAACTATTGGCTCATTCAAAGGCAAACTTATTACAACCAGCAAGTGTGCTGCTACCATTAACATCCCTCTTTTAACTACAACTGCCTACTTGCACTTTGCCTCACTTCAACTCTATACATTGATGTATTCCAACTTCAGCACTTCAGGTCACCACCCTACCTCACACCCGGTGCCTCTTCTACTCCTCCCAAACATGACACCCCCTCCCACTCCCCCTCTGTCATCCCTCCCCAAGCCTACTCCTCCTACTTTTTGCTTTGTATTTGCAACCCAGTAGTGTATCCTAACTTCAGACACTGGCAAAGTGTTATACTGCCTAAGCTGCTCAGTTTTGTGTGTACCTTATTGTAACTCTGTCTGTACCAAATGGTAATCCTGTAATGCTGTATCTTAGCGTCTTTGTAAACTGAAATGGAACCTATAAATGAACACTTGCTCAATGGTGTAATCCAAGATCTCAATAAATAAATAAAAAAAAACACAGCATACTCTGCTGTGTCCAAGATGGCTGCCAAACTGTATAGTGCATGCATGACTACTAGCACATGCTCAGTAGAGTGCGGCGTCCGTGCTGGACATGATGGAGTGTGCCATGTCCTGCTGTGATTGTCAATTATTTTAGTATAGATATCCCCCCGTGGCCCTCTATCCCTCTCAGCACCCCCCCCCAGAAACATAAGAATGACACTGGGGGTGCCCAGTCCCCCAGTGTCACGATTGGGACTCCTCTGTATTTTTTTTTAACCCTGTAAAAAGAAAGCAGTCTGTCTTTTGCAGCCATTCCTGTCCCTCCACCCAACCCTCTCACTCAGCACCCACCACCCGCACTCCCCCCCAAGTCCTTACTTACCCATCAGTGGTCCAACACTGTAATTCTCTCTGGACCACATACATGTCTTCACTCTTCAAAGCTGGACCGTGAACTGAAGAAACTGGTATGCAGTTCAATGTATTTCAATGGTGCTTTGAACCTAGTGGCATAACTTGGACATCTTTGCACATTTTTGGCCAAAATTTTCAACATGCCTTTTTTGGGACCCCGCCTCATGAACAATTGCACTGACATTAGGCAAAGTGTCCCGAACGGTGATTTTAGGGGCCATGCATGAAATCACGTTTAGGGCAGGAGCTAAAAATGTTCTCTGCCCTTGTTTATGAGGTGGGGTCATAAGAAGGCAATGTTGAAAATTTGGTATAAAAATATCAAAAAAACAACAAAGTTATGAACCTACATTGAATTTTGTGAATGCAGCCTCAAAACTTTGGTAATTTTCAATATTTTTATTCAAGCTTTACAATATAGCCATATCTTTATAGCACCTCATGAATGTGAAAGCTGTCATTTGTCAAATCCTGGCCAAAATGGGTTTTTTATCTATATCCCGAAAGGAGATTTTGCAGTCTTTGTGCTAAATCCCCTTTCAGGCAAGAGTTGAAATTTCTCTCTGCCGTTGCTCATGAGGTGAGGTCATAAGAAGGCTACGTTCCAAATTTGGTGTAAACATATTACAAAACAACACATTTATGAGCCTACATTACATTTTGCTAATGCAGGCTCATAACTTTGGTCATTTTCAACATTCTTACCGCAAATTCCTAAGCTGCAGTCCTATCGGTTCTGGCCAGAGACTGTTTTGTATCATAATGACTTGTAGTCAAACAAATAAACTTGAAACTGAAAACTTCCCCTGTGTCTGTCTCATGTATGCTGAAATCCCCCCTACTGGTAGTCTGTTCCAGGAATCTACCACACTTTCAGATAAGTATTACTTCCTCACAACCTCTTAATTCCCTCCCCCCAGCTTCACTGCATGCCCCCTGGTCTTGGTGCTTTCTCATTTAAAAGAGACTCCTCTCCTGCACCCTCTTAACCCCTATGCGTTACATGTAGGTCTCTCTCATTTCCCTCCATGTTCTCCTCTCTTCTATGGTGTAGTTATGTATTTATTACTTATCTATTAAAGAATCAGAATTACAAACCTTTGAGCTAAGAACTCATTTACAGAGGGCCCTCATCAATTAAAAGAGGGGAACAATTATATGAGTTGGGGAAAAGCAAATGCAGCTAACAGGCATTGTCATAAACACATTAGTAACACATTAACAAACTAATATAAGACAAGAAATTGAGTATTAAAGCAGAGGCAAATTGTAAAGTACAGTCTTAACACAGAGTACATAAGGAACAAAACACTAGCAGTATAAATAAGGTGCTGACAGTTTCATACTGGAATTTCATACTGGAAAATAGGAAAGTCGAAAGGGCATAGCCCATATAAACTTACCCCACTATTCAGTGGTGATAACCGAAGTTACCAACTTCAGTAAGATACCTATCCAATCTTTCCTTAAATTTACCCACACTATCTGCTTCCATCACTTCCTGCGGTAGTCCATTCCACATTTTTATTGATCTACATATAAAGCTGTTTCTTCTTATTTCTGTCCTACTTACTGTTTCCTTCAACTGTCTATCATGTCCTCTCAGCTGATATGGTATATCTTTAAATTCCAATTTCATTTCCCTAAACATACTGTTGTTTCTTAGTATTTTGTATAAACTCAGTTCAGTTAGGTACTCACAAATAGTAGCTAAGAAGCCTTATCGTAGGCAAGAGGATGCCAATGTAGAAACATCTCAGTGAATGTGTATCAGGCAATAGGTAAGGGAGGCCAATTTAGCGGAGTATGTATGGATATAGTCTAGTAGGGTACACAGGTAATGCCCTGGGGGTTAGTTACAGCAGTAGTAGTGTGCAGGTGGGGCAATGGAATTCCAGAGTTTGGATTTGAGGTGACCAATGCTGGTGAGGCTTGTGATGGATGTGCATGTTGAGATCTCTGTCTCATCTTTCAGGGCTTTTGGTGCAACATTTGCACCATTTTAGTTGCCCTCCTGTGGACTGTCTCCACTCTGTCTATGTCCTTTCTGAGGAGCGACCTCCAGAACTGGACACCATATTCCAGGTGGGGTCTCACCAGTGAGTGATACAGTGGCAACACCATCTCCCTCCTCCTGCTGGATATATCCCTTCCTATGCACCACAGCATCCCACTATCCCTATCCGTGGCTCTATAACACTGCCCTGCCACTTTGAGGTCATCAGTTATAATAACCCCAATGTCCTTTTCCTGTTCAGTGACAATCCATACCCCTCCATCCTATACTCAGCTACTTTGTTCCTATGTGCTTGGTGCCTGATTTTGCAGTTTTGGTCATTGAATCCCAACTGCCATGATCTCCACCACTCCTTGAGTTTCCTAAGATCCCTGCACATTCCTTCCACCCCTCCTGAGTGTCCAGTCCAACCTATTACAGATTTTGGATTCATCTGCAAAACGATACCTTCCCTAACCTTCCAGTTCTTCTCTACAATGTCACATATGAAGACATTGAGAGGACCAGTCCCAGTACTGAGCCATACATAACCCTGTTGGTCACTCTTCCATCATTATAGTGGGTGCCATTAACCACAACCCTCTAATGCCTATTCATTTACTAGTTTCTAAGTCAGTTCACCACTTTGTATCCCACCCTTAGACGGCCTAATTTCTTAATCAGTCTTCTGTGTGGCACAGTGTCGAAGGCCTTGCCAAAGTCCAGATAGGCCAGGCCCACTGCCCTCCCCTGATCTAAGTCCTTGTTTGCCCAGTCGAAGAAATCAATCAGATTAATCTGGCATGGCTGCCTCCCATGCCTCTATGCTGCCTGCAGTCTTGCAGCCCATTGAATTCAAGATACTCTAGCAGTCTTTCCTTTAGCAGGGTTTCCATTAATTTCCCCACCACTGAAGTGAGACTGACAGAAACATAGAAACATAGATTTTGACGGCAGATACGGACCGCTTGGCCCACCCAGTCTGCCCATTTCCCTATCTAATGGATAAGCTGCAGATCCTAGTTAACCAGCAGCCTACTTCTTCCTACCCCCACCCCTTAGAATTCCCTTATGACTGTCCCATGCATGCTTGAATTCCACCACTGTTTTTGACTCCACAACCTCCTCTGGAAGGCCGTTCCATGCATCCACAACCCTCTCTGTGAAGAAATACTTCCTTAAATTACCTCCTGAGCCACCCCATCTTCAAATTGTGCCCCTTATTCTTGCACCTCTTTTTGAAAGATGCTACCCTCTTGGACTTTGTTGATTCCTTGAGGTGCTGAAAGTTTCTATCATGTCCTCCCTCTCCTCCTTTCCTCGGGGCTATACATATTAAGCTCCTTAAGTCTCTCTTTATATGTCTTCCGGTGCAGACCCTGCACCATTTAGGTGCTCCTCCTCTGGACAGCTTCCATCCTGTCTATGTCTTTCTGGAGATTGGGTCTCCAGAACTGCATGCAGTACTCCAGATGGGGTCTCACCAACTGTCTGTACAGGGGATAATAACTTCCTGTTTTCTACTGGTGATGCCTCCCTATGCATCCCAGTATCCCCAACCCTTCTTGCTGCCCTCTCACATTGCTTGCCCACCTTCAGGGCATCTGATATGACTACCCCCAGGTCCCTTTCCATTTTTGTTGTTGTTAGTATCTCACCCCCATTGTGTACTCTTCCCCTGGGTTTTTGTTTCCCAGGTGCATTACCTTGCACTTCTTAGCATTGAATCTAAGCTGTCTATAGTTACTAGCCTCCTCCCTGCCGAAGCTTTTATGTAGAAAGACCACACTTGCTCTTCTCCAGTCCTCTGGAACCATGCCTGTTTCCAGTGAACTGTTGAATAAGGCCAACAGTGTGGCGGTGAGCACCTCCCTAAGTTCCTTTAGTTCTCTTTGGTGTATCCCATCTGGTTCCAGAGCCTTGGCTACCTTCACAGCTGCAAGTCCCTTCAGGGAATCTTTCTGCTGAAACTAGACTTGTGTCCACCTCCCTGATCCCAATGCTCCCTGGTGGTCAGTCCCCCCTGCCTCCACTTTGAAGACTGATCTGAAGTATCTGTATCTGTACATGAAGAAGGTCTTATTCCCTTGCTACCCTTTGGCTATCCTTTCCTCTGTCTGTGACTTTGCACCCCTCACCATATTTCCTATTTCTGTCTGTGTTACATGGTACACCTCCCTGTCCTCCTCCCTCTACGTTTCCTTGTACCTCCTGAATGTAGCACCCTTTTCTTCTTCCTTCACCACCTTGGCTACTTCCCTAGGGAAACATATGGTGCCCCTTTCCTTCTGCTTTTACTCACTTCCTTCACACAGAGGCTGATTGTCTTAATTATGCCCTTCTTAATTTTTCCCCATTGTGCCTCTACCCCTCCCTGGCAATCCCCCTCCATGAGACAGTTGCTGAGACAATTTTCATTTCTTTAAAATCCATCCTGCCGAAGTACAGGATCCTCATCCTCATGTGGTTAACCTCTGTTCATCTGAAATTCAAACCACATTGTTTGGTAGTCAGTGGTACTTAGGGGACTGCCCACTGTGCCATCTGCAGTGCTGCCCCTGTTTATAAGTAGCAGGTCCATCACTGCTCTGTCCCTAGTGGGTTTTTTGACTAGCTGTCTGAGTAAAGCCTCTTGTAGGCAGTCAGAGATGACCCTATTCCTTGCCAAGGCTGCAGTTGGAAGGCTTCTTTCCACATCTGGCAGATTGAAGTCACCAAGTAGAAGCACATCTCTCTTGTCATCCTAATGATGACTTCTTCAAATGCCTTATCCAGCTCCTCTTCCTGTGCTGGATGTCTGTATACCACCCCTGTATAGATAATAGCCCTAAAGGCTGTCTCCAGGATGACTCACAGCACCTCCAGCCCTTTCTTTCCCTCCAGGTGCCCCTGTACTCCAGTGGCCTTGATTTTCTCCTTCACATATAGTACAACACCTCCTCCCCTCCTCCCTGCCCTGTGTTTCCTTAACAGAGAGTAGTCCAGTTTAGCCATGTCCCAGGCATTGCTCTCTGTGCACCATTACTCTGTTATGTCCACTAAATCCAGACCAGCCTTGGCCTTAATTGCTTCCAGGTCCAGAACAGTATTTTCTAGACTCCTTACACTGGTGCACATTGCTCTTCATACCTTACTCCCTTCTGACCTGCTACTCTGCTTTCCCCCTTCCTGCCTATGCTATTCCCAGAAGCTGCCCCAACCCACCTCTTCCCATTTTACCTTCTCCATTATCTGTCTTCTTAACGCCTTTATTTTTGTTTTCCTGAATTATACCACCTGTGTCCTCTGCCTTGTCCCTACCCTTGTCTTCTTGAACCTCTACCCTAGGAAAGTCAACTCCCCTTGGGTCTTCCCTCTTTGCTGCTCCATCATCTGTGGAGGGGGCAATTGTTAACTCTCCTGGTTTTACAGCCTCTCCCGGCTACTTTAAATGCTCATTCAAGTAGCCTTTAAACCTACCACTACAGACTATGGTCCCTTTTCTGGAAGGATGCAGACGATCTCCCTTAGAGAGGGCCATATCCTCCCAGGCTGGCTCCAGTTCTCAATGTAGCTGAAGCCCTCAACCATGCACCATGCACCTTGCACCATGCCTTCAGCCAGTTCTTAAATGCCTTCATTCAGAGTGCCCTTTTTCTTCCCGGCCATACCCTGGTAACACCTTAGTAAAAGTCATGCCATTTAATTTTGACCAATATTCTACTTCTAGTTCTAGTTCTAGTTCTCAAAGGTAATTTCTGAAGTCAGTAATTTCCCCTAATGAGTCAACGCTGGCTGCAATCTTTGTGTCATCTGCAAATTTGATTGCCATGTTTTTAAGATTGACTGTCATGTCTGACATGAATATATTAAACAAGATAGGTCCCAGCACAGACCCTTGAGGCACTCCACTAGTAACTGTTCCAGAAGTCAAGGTATATCCTCTTATATGTACTACTTGTGCATAATTTCTTAACCATTCTTTTACCTAGTTTACTATTATGGGATTCATACTGTAATTTGGACTGAAATAGTATGGTATGAATAAAGTGCCTGTGTGCCTCAAATAAAGAATGTGTGCACCATTAGGACTTTGAAGATGTTTCTAGTACATATAAATAATGCTGGGAGAAACATAAAGGCCCAGATATTCAAAAGGGTTGCACCATGCACAATAGGGTTGTGTCAGTGCAAGTCCGAAAATGCGCCATTCTGCGATATTCAGCGGAGGCAGATGTGCCCCAAATCACGCACTCAAAGGCGCAATGATAATGAATGCATGTACAACTGAAGTGGGAGGAACCATGCATAAATGGCTGTATGATATTCAACAACATGCCATGCACTGTAATGGGAACAAAGGAGATTCTTGTCGATAGCGAAAATGAGCCAAAATAAAAAGGAACAAGAGAGAGGTGCAAGAACGCTACAGGAAAGACACATGTTGCTGAACCATAGCCAGCCACACAGGCAACACACACACACACACAGGGCAGGACAGTGAAAGGGCACCTGGAATCCGCAGGCACAGGGAAGGTGTGGGGAGCCACAGCCACAGTGCAGTGCAGAAGGGGGAAGTGCCACACAGCACTGAGGCCACCACAGGAAGGTGTTCCCGGTGCAGGGGAAGTAACAGTCAGGACAGTGGGGAGAACACAGAAACAGCTGCTGGAGGGGGGGGGACACAAGCCAGGGACATGGCCAGTGCCACCATCCAGATGGAGGCAGTTATGAGGGGGGTGAGAAGGCAGGCAGCAGGGGAGCACGGCCGTGGAAGGGCCCGTCAGTGGTATGCCCCTAACAGGCAGTACAGAGCCCACACCAGCTTTGAGCTGTACACTGATACCAAGATCATGGGCTGGTACCACCTGAACTGGGAAATTCTGAGGCGGCTTTGTGAGCTGTGCAGTGATGTGATGCAGGCACCCACACAACGGAGCCATGCTCTGTCAGTGGAGACAAAAGTGACAGCTTGCATGTGCCTGCTCGCCACGGGTACCTTCCAGAGACCAACAGGGGACCACGACAGGCATAACCCAGTTGGCGCGTCACGCCACCTCACCCAATTCCTCAGCGCACTGCTGCCACATGCTGCGGGTACATCCATTTCCCAGCACACGGCGGAGACACAGCAAACATGCAGGAGTTCCACAGGGTAGCATGTATGCCTGCATAGAGGCAATAGACTGCACCCATGTGGCCATCTGCGCTACCACCTGGCCCGAAGGGACCGCACCATGTCGGAAGGGTATGCAAGCATCAACTGCCAGGTGGTGTGCGATGCCAGGGGGCGCATAATCAATGTCTGTGCCACGCACCCTGGGGGAGCACCTGATGCCTTCATCTGGCACCAGTCAGCACTGTGCCACAGATTTGAGAGTGGGGACATCCTCACTGGCCACTTAGTGGGTGAGTATGCAAACCACGCGGAAAGACATAGAGCTTGGGAGGGGCATAGTCAGAGGTGACATGGGTATTGGCCTAGATGGCCCAAGGCAGGGTGACGCTGATCACCAAACTAACTTCCACCCTCTATACACAGGTGACAGTGGATACCCACTCCATCCCTGGCTGCTCACACCATACCGGTGGCCCGCAACCCCATCGCAGCAATGCTACAATTAGGCACATGCCACCACATGCAATGTCATCGGGCGAGTGTTCGGGATGCTGAAGGCACATTTCTGCTGCCTGGACATGTCTGGCGGTGCCCTACAGTACAGCCCCTCAAAGGCCTGCAGGCTATTCCTGGCCTGTTGCATCCTACACAACATGGCCAACGACTGTGGGATAGCAGTACAGGTCAAAGAGGGGAACAGCGAAGGGGACGATGAGGATGCTGGTGAAGATGGTGATGGGCAGCCCCCCCTTTGGCGACGGGATCCCCGACTGATCCGGCTGGCATAGCTGCACCGGGACACCATCACAGAGGAGCACTTCAGCCAACCCAGGTAAGTCATGGGACCATGTGCAACCACCAGTGACAAAGGCACAAACCACAAACACGCATGGACAAACACCAGGGGTGCATGTCGTCAAGGGAAGTGGTCGAGCACGGAACCGCACACACCGCCAGGGATGGGCAAGGTCTAACATGGCACGTGGTCACGCACACACACCTCACAAGATGGCACAATGGTGGCCACAATAGGTGGGCTGCAATGGGCTGGACAGTCACACTTATTGACTCTGCTCCCTTGTTCTAGGTGGACAGTGAATCCAGGCACTTGAACGTGGACTGCAGGAGCTGCTACATGTGGCGAGGGTGACCCTGGAGGTCCTGCAACACATGGACTGCCATGGGGTGAGGAGGCGGAGGAAACATCGGCACCACGTGGAGGAAGACCGGGGCAGACCCTGAACCATCCATGCCCCTAATTACACCTTCCCCCCTGGACCCACCCTCACACTCCTTCTTCCCTCTCCCATATGTTCAGCCATGCCCCTTACCTGCCCCCACCTGGTATGTGGCCCTTCCCCCCATTGTACGTAGTTGCATATAGTTTTTGTATTACATGTTTTAAATACATTTGTTTTGTTATGACAACTGTGGTGGTCTATGATTTGCAGCGGGCTACAGGTGCCCAGCTGCAGTGGTGTGCATGGCGTCAGGAGTGGTGCACTCATGGGCATGTGTGTGTGTGTCCAGTAGGGAACCGCCTATGGTGTGGGCAGGGGGATCAGTCACTGTCTGTGGTTTGTGTGTTGTTCTCTGTGCACTGGATGCCTGTGTGCAGTGGTCCATGGTGCATGCACTGTGTGCATGGCATCCCTGTCAGACCGACCATGGCATGTGCAGCTGACACCCTTGCATGTCTGTGATGTGCACGGTCTGCTGGCATGTCAGTGGTGGCTGTCCATGCTGGATAACAACTGTACCCCGCACAATGCCAGATTGCCTGCCATCACCAGTATGGTGCACGTCTGCCTCCAGTGGCACTGTGGCCTCCACTGTTGTTGTCCCCCCTCCGTGCTGTCGCTTGTGTCTGTTGCAGGGGATGTGCTCCACTGTCTGTCACTTGTGCTCCAGCAGCATGCTGGTGGCATACAGCTTCATGGTGCCTGTGCAGGGTGGCTGGCACACCTATGCAATGTAGGGGTGCTGGCCATGTGTACACGTCAGCCATGGCCACACACCAGTTGCTTGGTTGACCCGCTACTGTGTCCCTGTGTTGGTGTGCCCTTGGGTATGGGTGGGTGTTTGTCCATGCACTGTGTTGCATCCTGTGTGGCGCATGCTTCCATGCAACACTGTGCATGTCTGTGCTGGCTGTTGTGGCCAGTGCTGGGACAGGATGTGTCCTTGGGAAGGTGTGCAGGGTGCTGTACTGCTGGTGGTGGGGTCCGGGGCATGCCCTCTCGCGTGTGGGGTACCTCGTGTGGCAACGAATGGTCAGTCTCTCAGCTGTACCTCGGGGGGGACATGCAGGGTGGCACTGTGTATGCTGTTGTTGCGTTGCTGTCTGCTGCCACCCTTAGCAGGGTGCACATGGTGGGGCTGCCTGGCTTGGCTCTGTGGTGCACAGGGTTGCATTGTCACAGTGGGGGTGGTGGCATGCATGGGTGTCCTGCACTGTTGGGCGCTACTTCTGGGAAGGGTGTATGGTGATCGTGGTGCAGGGTGTGCTCTGCATTGGTGGGATGGTGTGGCACAGGGTGGTCAGCCCTCCTTGTGTGCCAGTCACAGCTTGCCAGGGGGTGTGCTGGGGCACCATGGCCTGGCTGTGGGTTGGTTGCTGGTATCCATGGGCCGGTGGTTATTCCAGCTCTCCCGGTTGTGCAGTGCATGGGGTGTGGGGGACAATGTCTGTTCTGCTGTGTGCTCCTCTGCCCATCTGTGGCATGGGTGGTGGGCCCTTGCATCCCTGGTTGTGCTGTTGCATTGCTGCCCTGCTCCACGGGGTGTCCCTGGTTGCGCTATGGTGCATCTGGACCGCTCCGCTGAGCATCCCTTGTTGTGCTATGGCACATCAGATATGCGCAGCTTCACGTCACTGGTTGCGCTATGGCGCAGGTGGTGTGATATTCAGTCATCTGCCATGGGTGCATCTTGGCTTGCAGTTTTTTGAATGTATTGCTTTGCCCATGGGCGCAGTGGACTTGCGCTTGCTCCTGCTGTTGCGCACTTTTTGGGCGCAGTTTGAATATGTGGGCCAAAGTGTTTATGGGCGTCAAAAAGTGTCAGGAGCTTATAAAGAAAGTATATATATGCCAAACTGTTATATGCATACATGAGGTAATAATGCTTACAAAGAATGATAAGTAGGTTATGGTTTTTTCTTGTTTAATTATTTATTCTATGGTAACATTTTTGACATTTAAGAAAAAGAGAGACAGAATAAAAGGTACAGAGCTGCTAATAAACAAAGGCACCATGTTAAAGCCAGCATGCTAACTGGCAGATATGAAATAAGGTGCATGTGTAGGCATTAATAATGCCTGTGATATTTATACAAAGTGCATTATGTGCAAAGAAATGAAATAAAGTGCTTATTAAAGTATATATGCTAAAGTGTCTATGCCATTTATGTTTTATGCAGTACAGAAGCACCGTATATCTAATGAATTAAAATGATAAGCCAGTTAACAAAAGGACTGTCCATTTAAACAAGTAGACAATGGGTACACCCGGAGCGGCATCATCCTTCTGTTTAGCTGCCACTCCATAGCTTTCAATGTACCAAAGAAATCCTGCATTGAAGCAGGAACTGTTTAAACCGAGCGGCATGTATGTTTTACTTTGCTGCCACTCGGTATGTATATTATGAATCCCCTCCTTATTCCACGATGTTGTCAGAACTCCTGGCTGCTGGCTTTATGTAAAAATAGAAGGAATTGTGCCAGCCAGCCATGGAGGAGTCCATGGAATATGTACAGCTAGTTCGGGCTGCTAAAGGAGAGAAAAAGAATCCTGAATCATTTTAGAATTACCATGGAGCGGCAAACATTTACTTTTTACTTTGCCACCACTCCGTGGCTTTAGTCTAAGTCCCCTGTAGTGGAAAAAGGTACAGAAAAGACCCTAAGGGGTCTAAATGAGAGAGAGAAAGAAAGAGAACAGTAAACTGGTAAAAGGAGGAGTGCGCTCACTCTTCACTTGCTGTCTCAGTGAACTGCTGGGTCGCAGTTCAAAGAAGGATGGTTACAACTTTTACTTTTCCACCACCCTGCTTTCAGGAATAAACTGTATGCTCAGCAAAATGAGCGCTGTGGAAGTAAAGGGACAATAGTGTCCCTAAACTGAATAAATAACTGCAACCCTTTGAAACAAAATAAAGGGCCCAAATGAAATATGAACCTGACAGCTGGGAATTGGGGATAAGCAAGAAAGAAAAGCCACTCAGGATTAAATTGGGACAGAGATGTCCCTAATGAATTAAACCTGGGCTCCTGCAGTAAAAAAACTACAAAATTAAAATGAAGGGAGTTCAGCTTAAATAAATAAAACATAAGGAAATAAAAGAAAGAAATGGACACACTAGGTCTCTAAGGTGCCACCTAGCCAACAAACATTCTTCCCTTCCATCCAAATTAGCCTTCTCAGAAGTGCTGCCAGTGTAGGGAAAAAGTAAAAAACACCAAGCGAGTCAGAGAGTTTGAAGTAGGTGAATTCAACTCATGGCTGTGTGATTGGTGTCAAGACAAGGGACACCACTACATAGGGAACTGGCACAATTTTTGGGAAAGAGCTTTTTTAAATACAATGGATTGCACCTAAAAAGAGGAGGTGTGTGAGCACTTGGATAAAAATTTGATGTCTATACAGGTGGTTTAAACTAAATGAAGGGGACTATGGTGCAGCTCACACCCCTGCCATTGGTGGGCTGATCATCACTCCCCAAAATGCCAAATGCACGCATACATCCTCAGAAAACAAATCAGAGTCAACATCCACCTGAACCAGCAACCTCCATAATCTCTTGGCCAGAAAGAGCAAACTGGAGCAGTCCAGGGAGAAGGTATAACCTCGCACTAAAGAGAATATACATTCCTGGAAGGCAATGGTTGCAAATACTAGGAGGCTAACCAACAAACTTCCCGAACTCACAGCCATCTTGGAAACAGAAAGGGTGGACTGGGTAGCTGTAACAGAAATGTAGTTCATGGAAAACCACGGATGGGATACATCCATTCCCAGTTACAATCTGTTCAGAAAAGATAGGCTGGGCAAAAAAAGGGGGGGCATAACCATTTACATTCGGGAGGAAATAAAAGCCACAGAAGTAAAAGGGCAACCTGGGGACTTCGAGTCACTGTGGCTAACAGTAGACACGGGCAAGGGAAAACCCTTCAGAATCGACGTCATGTACAGGTCCACAAATCAAGGAGGTAAAGGAGACAAAGACCTAATAGAGAAAATCCACAAAATGTCTGATAAAGGCGAAGTAATACTTGTGGGGGACTTCAACCTACCAGATATTAACTGGAGCACACTAACGGCAGCAACAACAAGAAGTAGGGACCTCCTAATGTCACTACAAGGCATGGTACTGTGCCAATTTGTTTAAACCCCGACAAGGGGAGATGCCATTCTTGCTCTTATCCTCACAAACTCAGAAAGGATCAAGGACATTGGAATGGGATGCCATATGGGCAACAATGACCATCGCATTGTAAGCTTTAAGGTAAACATAACACAGGACACTAGCCACTCAAAGATAAAGGTGCTAGATTTCAGAAAGGCTGACTTCCAAAAAATGAGGAACAACATAAGTAGCCAATTAATGGAAACAGAGGTTGAGGAGGTGGAGGTCATGTGGGGGAGACTCAAGAGAGAAATAAAGACTGCCACAGATCAATATGCCAGATGGGTCAGCAAAGCGAAAAGAAAAATAAATCCTCTATGGTTTTCCAAGGAAGTGGCTACCACAGTCAAAGAAAAAATGGTGTACTGCATATACCAAGAAACCAAAACTGAGAAAGACTGGGAGTCATACAAGGAAAAAATGAGAGTCTAACAAACAAATTAGAAAAGCAAAAGCCCAGACAGATGAAAAGATAGCAGAAGGGGCAAAGAGAGGAGACAACTCATTTTTTTTAAAACATTAGGGAACATATGAAGGCAAAAGGGGGGATAGTAAAGATTGCTACTGAAAAAGGGAAATGCACCAAACATGACCCAGAAAAGGCCCAAATCCTCAATAAATACTTATGCTTGGTGTTTACCAAAGAGGTCCCAGGGGATGGCCCAGCCCTGAAAAAACACAACACCCCAAGACCAGGGGTAGACACAAGTCCCTTTACAGAAGCTGAAGTACAGGAGGCACTAAATAAACCAAAAGCAGACAAAGCAATGGGACCAGACAAGATGCACCCCAGAATCCTTAAGGAACTGGGGGCAGAATTTTCAGCCCCACTGGCACTTCTAGTCACAAAATCCTTGAAGAGTGATGTGGTACCCGAAGACTGGAAAAAGGCAATAGTGGTTCCAAAAGGGGGGGGTGGAGTGGCTCTGTATGTCAAGGAAAATATCAAAGCTACAGAAGTTCAGAATACACGCAAGGAGCCAGAAGAACTGTGAGTCACCCTGGAAACAGGAAATGGGACAACCATAAGAACTGGGGTTGTCTACAGGCTCCCAGACCAGAGGGCAGACATAGGCACATTACTGTTAGAAGATATACAAAACATGACAGCTAAAGGGGAGGTTCTGATAATGGGTGACTTCAACATGCCAGATACAGATTGGTCAATACCAGCAGGAACATCTGCCAGAACTAGACACATGGTGGATTCCCTGCAGGGGGAGGGCCTCAAACAACTGGTACAACAACCCACAAGAGACAGGGCTATCCTAGATCTAGTGCTGACTAACAGGGAAAGGATCACAGATCTCGAGGTAGAAGGTCACTTGGGGGCCAGTGACCATCACATGGTATGGGTCAATTTGGCCACTAGAACTAAATCATCCCATTCCAAGGCAAAAATATGGGACTTCAGAGGAACTGACTTTGATAAGATGGCCAACAGAGTTAAGCTAGCCCTGGCAAGATGAAGTAGGGATGAGGGGGTACAGGAAAAGTGGACAAACATTAAGGATGCAATACTTGAAGCAACATTCCATTGTGTTAGAGAAAAAAGCAAGAGCAAAAGAAGGAGGAAACCACTTTGGTTCTCAAAAACAGTAGCAGAAAAGGTCAGAGCCAAAAGGCTGGCCTTCAGGAAACATAAGGGAACACGGCAGGACAAAGATGGGAGGCATACCAAACTTCCCTAAGAAAAGCAGAGAAGGCAGTAAGGCAGGCAAAGGCCCAAACCGAGAAACACTAGCAGAACAGTAAAAAGTGAAGAAGAAGAAGAAGAATCAGCATTTATATAGCGCTTTTCATACACAGTATCCCAAAGCGCTTTACAAGTAATGCTAGACTGGTAGTGAAGTGACTGAATGTGTGGTGGCGGCCATATCGCACATCATCACCCACACACAGCCTGGATAATTGCATGAACCGGTTTATGGAAAGGGGAATGTTGGCCAGGACACCGGGAATGCTCCCTGCTCTTTATGAAGAGTGCCCTGGGTTCTTTTTACTTCCACCTGGACACCCACCAGGACAACACCAGGATGGGCAGAAGGGACCTCGGTTTAACGTCTCATCCGAAGGACGGCACACCCCAGCAGCACAGCACCCCTCAATACTGCACTCGAATGCCAGCATTTTTAGGTGCAAGTCCAATCCCGGTGTGGGACGAGAACCCACGACCTTCTGGTCCAGAGGCGGATGTGCTACCGACTGAGCCACTGAGACAAGACTTTCTATAGATACATTAGTGAAAGGAGAAAGTCCAGAGGGGTTGTTGCTAAGATCAAAGGAGATAAGGGGGCGTGGCGTGTGAGGAGGAGGACCATGTAAAAGCATCTATCCTAAATAGATACTTCTGCTCAGTATTTACTGAAAAGAAGGTAGGGCATGGCCCACAGCTCAGCACCATGGACAGAAGGGGGAGGGAGGTGAGCACTAATCCCTTCACAAAAGAAAGGGTCCTACAAGAGCTCAATAAGCTCAGGGTGGACAAGGCAATGGGACCTGATGGCATACATCCCAGGGTACTAAAGGAGCTAAGAGTGGAACTAGCAGAGCCATTATCAGAACTGTTTAGTGAGTCTCTGAGCACAGGAGAGGTCCCAGAAGACTGGAGAAGGGCTCATGTGATCCCATTCCACAAGAGTGGTAGCAGGTAGGAGGCAGGGAACTACAGACCAGTCAGTCTTACCTCAGTAGTGGGCAAGATTATGGAG
Source organism: Neoceratodus forsteri (assembly GCA_016271365.2). Classification (NCBI taxonomy): domain Eukaryota; kingdom Metazoa; phylum Chordata; order Ceratodontiformes; family Ceratodontidae; genus Neoceratodus; species Neoceratodus forsteri. The sequence goes on from CM057451.1 coordinate 400,052,092, forward strand.
GCACTCCTTAAGGAAAGGATAGTGCAACACCTGGAATCCATAGGAGCACAGGATCCAAAACAGCATGGCTTTACAAAAGGAAGGGCCTGTCAAACTAATCTCATAGATTTCTTTGACTGGATAACTAGAGTGGTGGACCAAGGGGGAGCAGTTTGACTTCAGCAAAGCTTTCGATACTGTTCCACATAGAAGATTCATTAATAAGCTGGGTAGGCTCGGGGTGGGTCTCACGTTTGTCAACTGGGTGGCAAACTGGTTGGTGGGCAGAAAACAGAGAGTAGTGGTAAATGGTATACAGTCAGAAGAGATGCAAGTCACAAGTGGGGTACCTCAGGGATCAGTCCTGGGGCCAGTCCTCTTCAATATCTTCATCAGTGACATTGCAGATGGACTGGAGGTAAGGTTTGTCTGTTTGCAGATGACACCAAGATCTGCAACACAGTAGATGATCCAGATTGGGTGCACAGAATGGGAAGATATCTGGATAAACTAGCAAAATGGTCGGAAGAGTGGCAACTGGGGTTTAATGCAAAGAAGTACAAGATCATGCACACAGGAAAGAGAAACCCTGAAGCCACCTATAGGTTGGGGAGTTGCTGGCAGTCACAAGGGAAGAAAGAGACTTGGGTATCATCAACACCGATGACCTGAAATCATCGAAGCAGCCCACTAAAGTAGTAGCTAAGGCTAGGGGGCTGTATTAGTAGGAGTATCACAAATCAAAAGAGGGAGGTAATAATCCCTCTTTACAAGACACTGGTTAGGCCCCATCTGGAGTACTGCATGCAGTACTGGAGGCCACACCTTCACAAGGACATTAACCAGATTGAGGCAGTCCAGAGAAGGGCAACCAAAATGGTGCAGGGACTGCATCAGAAAACATATGAGGACAAATTAACGGAGCTCAATATGTATACCCTAGAGCAAAGGAGGGAGAGAGGTGATATGATCGAAACAAACACCTTAAGGGCATTAACAATGTGAAAGAGTCTAACATGTTTCAATATAAGAAAAATAGCAGGACAAGAGGACACAGCATGAGATTAGAGGGAGACTGATTAAGGGGTAATGTGAGGAAGTTATTTTTCACAGAAAGGGTGGTGGAGCTGGCGACCCGGGTTCGGGAACGGACTCAGGTCATCGGAGGGCAAGCCACGGGAGAAGGATTGAGCATCTCACGACTGCTGTCCTTCTCCAGGGAGGGAGGATGCAGGATGTTGTCAGTGCATGAGGGACCCCTGGCGGAGGCCAGGAGTGCCACAGCAGCCGTGGTATGCAAGGAACTCCGAGGCGAGACAGACGCAGGATGTCATTGTATGTCCTATTCCCAGCTTACAAGGGGGAAAGAAAACACTCTGCCCGGCCATCTCCATGATGTCCTGTCACGTGGCCTCTAATTAGCCACCCAGCCGGCGCTCCCAACAGTCACTAGAGCCACGGCACTGGTGCCAACAGTGCCGTATGCTGGGGGGATAAGCCAGGAGGTAACTGGGAGAGCGCAGGCAGATATGGGTGGTGGAGGCTCAAGGGACGCCGTGCCCAGTGCCGAAATCGACGACTGAGGCAGGGCCAAAAAGAATAAATTGAAAAAAGAAAGTGTGGTGGATGCATAGAATGGCCTACCTCAGGAAGTGGTGGATATGAATACAGTGCACGGCTTCAAACAGGCATGGATAGGCATAAGGGAGCAATACAGATGAGTATGAATAGATAGGCCATTGACATAGCAAAGGCTGATGGCACATTTATAAGGTAGAAAAAGAAATGGGCAGACTAGATGGGCCTTGCGGTCCTTATCTGCCATCAACTTCTATGTTTCTATATTTCACTTCACAAATCAGGCAGTTGTGAAGAGGCTAGTAATTACAGACTGGTGAGCCTCACATCTATAGTAGGGAAACTAATAGAGACACTACTCAAACAGAGGATCATAGCATTCCTCGAAACTAGCGGCCAACACGACCTTAAACAGCATGGTTTCACAGCAGGTAGGTCATGCCAGACAAATCTGCTCGAGTGTTTTGGCTACACTAAAAAAATAATGGACCACGGTGAGGCAGTAGATATGGTCTACCTAGACTTTAGTAAGGCCTTCGACTCAGTTCCATACAGAAGGCAAGTAAAGAAGCTTGACCACACAGGGGTTGGTCCAGAAGTAGTCAGATGGGTACAAAATTGGTTACAAGGCAGAACCCAGAGGGTACAGTTTAATGGTACTCAAACTCAATTGATGGAAGGCAGGGTGACCAGCGGGGTGCCCCAGGGCTCAGTGCTGGGGCCTCTGCTCTTCAATGTTTTCATAGCAGACATGGCTGATGGACTGGAAGGGGGAAAGTATGTCTGTTCACAGATGACACCAAGATATGTAACAGGGTGGACACCTCAGCAGGAGTGAGCAAGATGGAAGCTGACCTCAAGAAACTAGAAGAATGATCTGGAGTCTGGCAGCTGAGATTTAATGCCAAAAAGTGTAAGGTCATGCACATAGGAAAGAAAAATCCAAGAAAGGAGTATTACCTAGGAGGCAAAAGACTGGCAGCCTCAAACCAGGAACGAGATCTGGGAATCATAATCTCAGATGACTTAAAGGTTAGTAAGCAGTGTGAGAAGGCAACATTGAAGGCCAACAGAATGCTGGGCTGCATTGGGAGGGGAATCACAAGCAGGAGGACAGAGGTGATACTGCCACTGTATAGATCGCTGGTCAGGCCTCACCTGGAATATGGAGGCCAATTCTGGAGGCCTCACCTCAGGAAGGACATTGACCAGGTGGAAACAGTACAGAGAAAGGTGACAAAAATGATTCAGGGTCTGCAGTACATGTCCTACTAGGAAAGACTTAGGGAACTGAATATGTACTCCCTGGAGCAGAGACGAGAGAGAGGAGACATGATCGAAACATTCAAGTTCATAAAAGGCATTAACAAGGTACAGACACAGGAACATTTTCACTTCAAGAAGGGCTCCAGGACCAAGGGACATGACTTCAGACTGCGAGGAGAGAGGTTCTCTACCAACACCAGGAAGTTTTTCTTCACAGTAAGGGTGGTGGAGACCTGAAACAGCCTGCCCCAAGACATTGTGGGGTCAACACTGGAGGGGGGGGGATTCAAGAATGCATGGGATAGACACAAGGGAGGCCTGACTACAAAGGGCAACTAGAGCGTCAAAATAGGTCTAGAACAAATGGGCAGACTAGATGGACCTAGCGGTCTCCTTCTTCCGTCAACTTCTATGTTTCTGTGCTTCTATTGAACCACAATCTACAAAGCCCTGATAAACATTTTAGCGGAATAGAAATGATACACACAGGTATGTGTTTATGCAAAATGCTAGCAAAATGCTAGCAGGCTCAAATGTATTAGGGAACTGTCCTGAAGTAAGGCTTTAGTGGACTGTTCCCTACAGGAAGCAGCGGCCTCTAGAGGCCTGTTTTTATACTAAGAGTTGAAAGATGCACCTGCTGACCAGTGGGAGGAGCTTAGTTAAAGTATGTACTTAAATATAGTGTACAGACCACATAGGCCAGCTGAAAGATAATTTTGTTATTATAAGATTATTAAAGCTCCCTGTAACCCAAGGCTTAAAAGCAACCATTGTTATGTATAGGTCTGGTTGTGAGCCTTGGAGAGCTACAAAAATGATTAATTGCCTTTTGTGGGTGGGCCTAGTATTAAAGGAGAAGTCCACTCAGAATGTGCAAAAAACATATGTTATATAGAGTGTTTTGATATGTATGTCAAGTCCTAGTGTGTCCTTCTCTCTGCTATTAGGAGTTTTTCCTAAATTAGCCTGCTAGCTGTATGTTAGTTTTACGACCCCTGGGGATCTCCATCACAAATAGGTTTATTGGCTTTCTTTCTCTTACGATGCACCCTGGCTCATGTGACAGTGATGTAAATATGCCCTTAGATTTAGCAGGGTCTGTCACAGCTCAGCCACAAAGATAATACTTCTTTCAGAGAAGTCACATTGCTAGATTTTGGGTGAGTGTAATCATTATTATTTTTTGATATCAGTAGCTTGTCCTGCTATGTTCTGCTGTGTGTGTGTGTATGTGTGTGTGTTTACTAGTAAGGAGGATGGTAGGTGGTGATGAGCAGGGTGGGCAAATGGGGGAAGGGGGCACTTATAGCCTGATGAGGACCAGGAGGTGCACCATGGTGAAATTGGCCCAAGAGAGAGGCCTGACGTGTTTGGTGCCCATACTCAGCATGAATTTCTCTGGACTGAGTGGGCAGGTAGTCAACAGGCCAGCAACCTCTTTCCATTCCCTGTGGGTAGTGCTATGCAATGCCAGAACGATGAGGAACAAAACAGCCATTATGGCAGATTTAAGGGACTGGTTCTTCGGTCAATCTGGCTTGTATAATGGAGACCTGGCTGGGTGATGATACTGGCCTTGTTTTGGAGGCAGCTGTCCAAGCTGGTTTCTCCATGGTACACTGCCTGCTGGGGATCGGGGGGGGGGGTAATAATTTGTTTTATATCTGGTTGTGTTTCACTATGCACCTGGTTGGAATTACTTTGTTGTTTGAATTCATGGCTGTGTGTGGGGTACAGGTGAAGGGCACAGGATCCTTCTCATTTGCCAGACTTGGGGGATGAGAGTGTTTTCCTGCAGGAAATCACAGCCTTCTGAGTGGTGGAGAGACTTTTAAATCTGATCTGTTTGCAACTGTTAAGATCTGATTCATCTGCTTGGTGCAGAGAGTTTTCTTGTATTTTCTCTAACAGGGTGTCATCAGTTTGGTCAGTGATCTCTTCACCTGGATCATTTTGATCCAGAAATACCAGGCTGTGAGGGAGGGATGTGATATGCCAGTCTAGAGTGAGTTTAAACCAGTTTTGATTGAAGAGGTTCATGGGATGGTTTTGTTGCTGCAGCCCACCTCTTGTGACCTGGATCCAGGCCTGACCCACTATATAATTGGGTGTGTGGAGTTTCTGGGTCCGGTGGTTGATGAACTGATCTGGTGATCTTCATCGAGGAAATCTCTTGCAGCAGGTCAGTGCATGCAAGAATACTCCTGCCACAGGCATGAGTCCATCAGGATGTTCATCTGCAGTCGACCTAGGACCACCCCCACAGTACCACGTGCCGTTTCTTGACCGGTATAAAAGGGGATGGTCCCAGAAGCTCCTCAGTTCTTTTCTTACTGTAGCCTACATGCTGCATGTTCTTCCTCCTGGAGTTCAGCTTCCATCAACAATGGGAGAAAAGTTCTTGCTGCTTTCTTCTTCTGACAACTTGTCAATGATCCATGTCTTTGGACCCACTTTTTTGAAAGTGTTCCTTTGGTCAGAAACTTGCGACAGAGGACCTGCATGAACTCTGCGTTCAGTGCCAGGGTCCATTCCATGATACCCGTGCTTGTGTTCTTTGTCACAGGTTCAACAAGGCCATCAAATGGTGATGACTCCAGACTCTTTGAGAACATCTCATGGAACAAAAACTTGTCCTCCTAGAGCAGGCATAGCACTCGTCGATGAAGGAGTCCTCACCCTCTTCTTCTGGATCCCAGAGGTCTGGTAAGCATTCTGCATCAATGGAGATGGCAGATAAACCCAAAAAACACTCTTCCAAGAGTAAACATGTGGTTTCTGCCTCCTCCCTGTTGATGCCCAGCCTAGCCAAGTTGTCTTCTACACTGTCAACAACCTCTGGTGTTTTGGCTTCCTGCTCATTTACAACTCCTTCATCAATGACAGCAGGGGTTTCTCAACTGCAGCTTCCCATGCTGCCACCCCTTCTAAAGGTTATCACCATCATTCATCGACAGCCCTGTTGACGTCCTTGCCTGCAAGATTTGGGATGAACTTGTTGGGTTCCTCAAACTTTTCAACAGCTCTGTCGAATGTTCAGGGGACTTATGTTCACCTCATGTCTACGACTCACCTGGTACTTCAGCCTGAGCCTATATCTTCAGTTGTGCCAATCCAGTCTATACAGGCTCCTTCCAGTCAGGTCTCTCCACAATTGGCCATGATGCATGTGCAGGCTTTGGTTCAGACCATACTGTGTCTCACTCAGCCCACCCCCTCTTCTCTGATGACTGCTTCTTCGGCTCCTGTTTCTATGCCCTCCAGACATTATTCAGCATCTAGGATGGCTATTTCTTCCCTGGCTTCTCAAGGTCCTGTTCTACAAGACATTGAGGGGAATGATGGGGACCCCGACTGGTCAATGGACCTTCAGGAGGATGTGTTGGGTTATGAACCCATGTCCCCAGTGTCTGTTTCCTCAGCTTCCTTCCTTCCTTATGGAAGACCCCAATGCTGCTCTTCCCTGTTTTCCCCCAGATGTCCCTAGTTTTTCTGACATTATGTTACATTTGCAGAAAACTTTTAGTTTTAAGGAAACTGAGCAGAACACCTCCAGGAGGAAGTTGGCAGATTATTTGGGCCTTCTCTTCTGCCCATCCTTGGTGGTTCCTCCTTTAATGGAAGCCTATGAGGATTCGATTATGGCCACCTGCCAAAAAACATCTTCTATATTTTGGCCCCTTGAAAGGCCAACAGGACTTATTTGGCCCCTTTGAAACATCCATATTTTGCCAACCTGCCATTGGCAGACTCTGTGGTTATTAACATGGCGCACGATAGAACGTCTCAGCCAAAGCATCTTAGTGCTCAACCTCCTGAAAAGGATTCCAAAATATTGCATGTCCTGTGTAAAAGAGTCTATTCTTTCTCTATTCTCACTATTAGAATTCTGAACTACATGGGTCACCTCCTTAATATCAGGAGGAGATTCTTAAGGCTGCTGAAGCCTCTGTTCAGTCTCTCTTGGACTTGGCCCCTAAAGAGGACCTCAATGTCAAGCTCTCTACTGCCTCGGTGGTTGGCAGACATTTATTGAGGGTGGCTTATGACGTCGTGTACTCTAATACCAGGGCCTCATCTGCTGGTGTTTGGCTTTTCTGCCATGCTTGGCTCAAGGTTTCTGGGTTTGCTCCAGATGTACAGCATTCCATCCTTAATGCTCCTTTTAAGGGGGATAACCTGTTCGATACTCAGACTCAGGAGATTGTGACATCCTTGCAGGCCTCTGGCCGTACTCTACAGTCGGTATATTCCCTCTACCATACCCAGGCAAAACCTAAGGGTGCTTCATAGATCGGCCATTTGTCAAAGATCGGCCCCAAGACAACAGCAGGGAACTAAATGTAAGGCTCAGGTTTCTCTGCCTGGACCCAGAACCACTCCCAAAAGCAGCCTGCTTTACCCTGGCTGCTCCCCAACAGGGGCAGCCTTCTGCCTGTGGCCTCCCCCTTGTCTGTGGGACCCAAGACCCATCACACAGCTACAGGGGGCAAGTTTTCCCTGCATCTGACAGGCTGGCAAACAATCACCTCGGATGCATAGATCCTTCAATTGGTGCAGTTTGGCCACAAACTAGTTCTCATGAACTGTCCACCCCCTTTACCTCCAAGAGTCTCTCACTACCCCCCTGAACCAGGAATTTGCCCTATGAGTGGAAATCCAAGCCTTACTATCCAAATGGGCTATAGAACCTGTCCCGTTACCACAAAGGGGAAGTGGTTTTTACTCCCATTTTTTTCTTGTCCCAAAATGGACAGGAGACTTACACCCAACCCTTGACCTCAGAAACCTCAATCTCTATATAGAGTACAAACGGTTTTGAATGGTTACCCTGCAGTCACTCCTCCCTCTCCTATCTACAGGGGACTGACTTTGCTCTCTGGACATGAAGGATGCTTATCTTCAGATTCTGATGCACCCTGCTCACAGATGATTTCTCCGCTTCTATTTCAGGATCGTCATTATCAGTTCAGAGCTCTGCCTTTCGGGCTGTCCTCGGCACCTCGGGTATTCACCAAATGCCTAGTGGTAGTAGCCACTGCCATTCATTGCAGAGGCCTTTATGTCTTTCCATACCTAGTCGACTGGCTTATCAAGGCCTCCACCAGGGAAATCTTGGAGTCTACCCTGTCCCAGACTCTTCACCTCTTTTCCACATTAGGGATCACAGTGAACATACCAAAATCCCACATGGAACCTTCACAGAGTCTTCAATATATCAGAGCAGTTCTAAACACCCTCCCTAAGGATGGCCTTTCTTCCCAGAGACAGGGCAGAAGTGCTCATTCTTCTGGCATCCAGGTTGTGCACTAGTCGGTTTGCCACAGCTTGCACATGCCTCCAACTTCTCAATCATATGGCGGCTGCCATACCAACCATTCATCGTGTAAGATTACACATGAGGATTCTTCAGTGGACCCTGTGGTTCCAGTGGGATCAGCTCACAAATGATTTCAAAGCCCCTGTTCTAATCTCTACTCCGGTTTTCCAGGATCTCCAGTGGAGTCTCTCCCAGGACAGTCTTCTCTGTGGCACCCCTTTCCAAATTTCTGTTCCAAACCTCATTTTGACAATGGATGCCTCCCCCTCAGGTTGGGGAGCACATCTACTGCACATTCAGTCCTGAGATTCTTGGAGCCCTCCCAAGACACGATTGCCTATCAACCTTTTGGAGATGAGGGTGGTTCTTTATGCCCTACAGGCTTTCGAGTCCCTCCTCCCCCCAGGCTGTCTGAACATCCAGTCTGACAGTTCCATGGTGGTTCATTACCTGAATGAGCAGGGAGGGGCCCATTCTTATCCCCTTTACAGAGAAGCAATGCATGTGTGGTATTGGGCAATCCAACACGGGATACATCTCATTGCAGTTTGTCACAGAGTAGCTCTGTGACGGATTGGGGGCCTTGTAATTTTGTGCTATATGCTTTCCTGAATTTTCTTGATTTCCCCGTATGTTAGAAAAGTCATGGGTAAACTCCAGAATTAAATAAATGAATGAAGGATTTAATGTTTAAATATAGTTAACAAAAATGGTGTAGTGCAGAGCAGCAAGATACTAGGAAAAGAAATAAAGGAAATGGGGGTTGCAGTTATAATTGGTTTCCTGTATTCTTTCCCGTTTTGCGGCATAATTTTTACTGTCTTGTTTTCTGCTGCTTTAAGAAGACGTGTTTGTGCGCATCTTTGCACGGACAGCTTTTTAGTAAATGAATCTCCCCTCAGAAATGCGAGAGGTAGCAGAGGTCTATAGTAATACTCGATTGGGGTGGTTACAAAATCGGTGAGCCACTTGGGCTAAATCTAGGCTCAGTGGTATAGATAGGCTGTAATGGAGAGCCTTTATGGTAGTATGCCTGAATGCAGCCGCCAGCCCAATAGATAAATAAATTATTAAAGATATTTATTTTACGATAGATAAGGTTAAATATTGAATCCTAAAGGGGCATATTTTCCTCTCTTAAGGGATCCGTTTAAGTGCAAATGGAAACTTTAAGGTAGGGGATAATTGCCGTATAAAATGTAAAATAAGGGAAATTAGCGGCTGAGTCTTAAGCTTGTTTAAAACCCTGTAGCTAGCTTTTAAATGCCTAGAGAGAAAGAGAAAAATCTAGTATAGCTGGGATTTGTTTACAGTAGTAATAAATAAAGGTTGGAGTGCTTTCGGGCTGGGCGGCGCTTTGCACCGCCAGCCTGAATGAAACAAAAGAAAAGTGGATGTTTACTTTTATTTATTTACTAGTGGCAAGTATTAGACAAAATGAAGAAAAAGGGCTTTGCTGGTTAATGTGGAATTTTAGAGGAGCAGTTGTTCTATTTGAGGTCTGTTAACAGGGAGTCGGCAGCTGATCTCTGCTTTTAGTTAATTTCAGCTACCGCTACTAAAGGTTATTTTTGCACTCCTATTTTGGTAAATTAATTCCCTCTCTTACTCCAATAATGGAAGCTGTGTGTATATTAATTTTTTTAACTGTTAATCTTTTTATTGAGTGATTTCATAATTATTGCAATACTGGAGCTTTCAACACATATGACTGAGTGGTTTACAACATCACCACCATATATCCACTTAACACAAACAACAGTCATGTCAATATGAGTACAGCATAGACAGTACGTAAAATAAACAGAATTGACTGAGACTATCTGCAGGATGCATTCTACCTAGGGTTAAAGAAGATCTCAATGAGATGGACTTACCCGATTCTCCCTTGTTTCATAGTACTGTGGACCCTATGTTCAGTGGTTCATATGGGGGAGAGGGGTCTGTAGCGGAGGTTACAATTCAGCTTCTATAGGGCAATATGAGGAGATGAGGGGATAGTAGGGGGAAACAGAGTGGATATCCACCCGGTAGCACTCAAGAGGTCTACCAGGAGAGAGAGAGAGTAAACATTCATAAACATACAAATTCCACCAACTTTACAAGGAACTTCAGGGGGGCACAGTAAATCTTTCATGTACATAATGAGTTTCTCTTTTTGCATATGGTCATAGTAAGAAAGGTAGGAGGTCCAAACACTTTAAAATTTGGGTAGGTTTCCAGATTTATAACAGGACATTCTGGTCAAGTGCGCAGCTCCTTCTATGGCTTTATGCCACTCCAGAAATGTAGGGGCCAACTTCGTTCTCCACCATTGCAAGATTAGCCTCTTCACTTCTACTGATACTTGTATGACCCATAACAGTTGGGATTTGGGCAATCCCAGCTTGGAGTGAGGCAGGCCCACTATCCAGTGCTCAGGAGCTGATGGGAGGGGTACCCCCAGAACTCAAGAGCAGTGGTAATTACCACAGTCCATAATGATGACAGAGGTGAACATTCCCAGAGAATATGTAAGAGGTCTGTCCCAGTGTTGTCGCACCTCCAGCATGTGTTGGCTGTGAGCAGTCCCATCCTTTTGAGCTGAGAGGGAGTGCAGTACCAGAGATGCATAATTTTGTTCTGAATGGGTAAGCTTCTCTGGTCACAACACGCTTGGTGCATTCTCAGCCAGCCCAGTTGCCATAATTGTTCTGTAATAGGGAAGCCCAATCTTTTTTCCCATTTGAGTTTGGTGGTGAGGGAGGGGTTGGGGGCAGAGTCCCTCATAAACTTTTGAATGGTGCCCGCTCTCCCTTTTGGGTGTTGGAGCCAAGGCTCTAGTGGAAGTGGGGCGTACAGTTTTTTTTTATTTTTAAGACACACCACACACACCTACATTTTTGCTTGGACCAGGTAGAAAGGAGGTTCTTATTTGGAGGTATCTCCAGAATTCTTTCTGTGGCAGACCATATCTGGCCCTCAGCCCTTGGAAGGAGTTCAGAGCCATACCTCCCTCCGTATTAAGGTCTCCCCAGATTTCTATGTGTTTGGATTGCCAGCTAGACCACCTGAAAGGTATATTTTCAATACAGAGGTGAGGGTGAAGCCAAAGCAGAGTGTACTTGCTCAAGTGGAGGCAGTGTTTGGTTTGAAGCCCTAATTTTGCCAAGCCAAGAGGGAGTCATATAGAGTGGGCCATTGTTGTAGTTTCCTGGAGAGAGGAAAGGGCATAATGGCCGAAGGAAGGGGGCCGTCTAGTAATTCTCTCTCTATTTGTATCCAGGCCGGAGAGGGTGAGGAGGGCGAGGGGCTTAGCCCATTTAAGGATTTGGCTATTAGGAATGCTATAAAATACTGGGTGAAATCCAGCATGTTCCATCCTCCTCTTAGCTTCTGGGCTTGTAGTTTAGCCGCACTATACTGGGGCTTGGAGGCACCCCATAAAAATCTACTAAGTAGGCTGTTTAGGCGCTTGACCCATACTTCAGGCAGTAAGGTAGGGATGTGAGATACAGTAGTAAGTTAAAGACCTTGGGGGTTAACATCATCTTAATTGCAGAGATTTTTCCTGCTACGGACAGGTGTAGGTGTTCCATCTAGCCGTGTCTTTTTGAAGAGTGTCCAGCAGCGGTTTGAAATTGATATCCATTAAGGACTGTATTTGAGGGGAAATTTTAATCCCCAGATATTTGATGGTATCGTGATCCCATGCAAGGCCCAGATTGCCTAGCCTGGTTGGGGAACACATTTCATTTAGGGGCAGAATTTCAGATTTGGAGGGGTTAATTTTTAGACCCGAAACAGCCCCGAACGCCTTTAGTGTAGACAGAATTCTGGGGAGGCTGAAAGGTAAGTTTCTAGTTAGGATTAGACAATCATCTGCATATAATTTGGTGGTATATTGCTTGTCCTTGGTAAGTATTCCCTGGATCTCTGGATGGGTTCTCAAAGCTGCAGCAAGTGGTTCGATTGCCAGAACAAATAGCACGGGGGGACAAGGGGCAACCTTGTCTCGTCCCTCTATATAGTCAAAAGGTGCCAGACAAGTTGCCATTGGTAAGCACCCATGCTACAGGGCCAGCGTATAATGTTTTAATCCAAGAGGCAAAGTATGGGCCTATGTTGGATCTTTCCAACATGGCGTGCAGGTATTCCCATTCCACCGAGTCAAAGGCCTTTTCGAAGTCAATGGTGATTGCTGTGGCTGGTGTCGGTAGGGTCTTCTCTACTTGCATTAGGGAAATCAGGGCCCTTATATGGTTGGAACTTATTCTACCCCAGACAAAGACCCACTTGGGAAGGGTGCACCAGGTCTGGAAGAAGTTTTTCCAGCCGGGAGGCCAATACTTTAGCCAAGATCTTGGCATCTGTATTGATGAGCGAAATGGGCCTGTAACTTGCTGGTAGGTATGGTCTTTTCCTTCCTTGGGAAGAACTGTTATTATGGCCTCTGACAGGGTGGGGGGAACTTGCAATTTGACTGGGTCTCCTGCAGCATATTAGACAACCGAGTGGTGATCATGTGTTGGACCGTTTTGTAAAAATCTGCAGGAAAACCATCCCCCGGGGGCCTTATGTAGGGCCATACTAGCTATGGCTGTGGCTATTTCCTTATTGGTTATCTTCTGGTCCAGTGCTTCCTTCTGAGTTTCTGTTAGTTTAGGGAGAGATAGGGATCCTATAAATTGGAGAAGCTTATCCTTGTACCACTGTGCTTGGGATGTATATAAGGATTTGTAGAAATTAGTCATAATGGCATTAATGGCCTTGGGATCGGGGTTTAACGTCCCCACCCCATCTCTCATCTGAAGGATCGATCTCTACACCTGTTTTTGTTTTAACCTATAGGCTAGCAGTTTATTTGCTTTTTCTCCCTCCACCCAATACCTATGTTGCACCCTGTGTATATATAGTTTGGCTTTTCTAGTTGCCAGTTTGTTAAGTTTTAGTCTGAGCGCTGTAAGTTTTGCTATCACCAAGGGTGACTGCATCATAAAGGGACACGATTTATGCTTGGCCTCCAATACACTAAGATCCAATTTAAGGCATTCATGTTCCTTTTCTCACTGCTTCCATCTATAGGGGGCAAAAGCAATTATTTTGCCCCACATAGTGGCCTTATAGGCTTCCCAGATATTGGCAGCTGATGCCAAACCAGCTGGGTTATCCTTGAAGAAGCCCTCTGTTTCCTTGTGCAACCATGGAACAAATTCTTTATCATGCATTAAAAGGGGGTCTAGTCGCCACATTAATGATCTGGGAATTTGTGTGGGTGGGAGGAAAGTAATGGATACCGGTGCATGGTCTGAGATGTATATGGTGGAGATCTGAACCGCAGTGGTGGCTGATGACAGGGTAGGAGAAGTGAGCCAGAAATCTAATCTGTTGGCCATAGCCCTCAGGGCTGAGAAGAAGGTTAAATCCTTGACTGTAGGATTTAGTACCCTCCATGTGTCCGACAGCTGGTGCAGTGTCATAAGCTCATGCAGGGCATGGAGGGATCTCTGATGGGGTTCCAATTTGACATTGGATCTGTCCAGCAGGTGGTCCATTACCAGACTGAATTCCCTTCCCACTAGTATGTCTGGAGTGTCATAAGTAGCATCCATAATGTTTTGGGAAATGGTGTGGAAAAATTTTGGGGAGTCTTCATTTGGGCCGTACACGTTAACCAGTATCAGGGGGCCTGTGGGTGTGGAGACTTTTAGAATAATCCACCTTCCTTCTTCACTTGTATGAACCTCTGTAGGCTGCCATTGCAGCTTCTTATGCAGCAGAACGGAGACCCCCCTTTTGGCTGACCCCACTACACTATGAACTTCTTTACCAACCCAATCCCTGACCAACTTGGAGGCTTCGTTGGAACTCAGTTTAGTCTCCTGAAGGAAGGTTACCTGGGTGCCTAGTTTTTTTAGGTAGGATAAAACCATTTTCCATTTCACTGGGAAATTTAACCCCCTTACATTCCAGGAAGTGGCAGTTATATTGTTAGGATCAGCCATAGTCAGTGCGTCTCCATTTTGTGTGCAATCTGATGATAATTATACTAGCCATCCTCTTGAGTGCTTTGGGATTCCTATCCACATCTAAGATCCCCTATAATCCCCACTGGTAGATACTCTGTTACCAGAGTTGCATTCTGCCCTGTTTGGTGGTATTGCTCCTAAGATGGAACCAGAAATCACTAGTTTTAACTTACTTAACATTGAAAACTCCTCATCCTGGTCCAGGAAGGCACTTACCCCCTAACAGTGGTTGCCCATTAGAGCTATACTGAGCTACAGAGAAAGGCACCTCCCCGGATTGTGAGATACACAACACTGGTGTCTGAGGCAAGTGGGAGATAGGTCTGAAATGCAGACCTGGCGTTCTTACACTTTCAGAGAGGTGAAGTTAGTAGAGAGTGAAGAGCCGTCACTGACCAGGGAGGTATGGGATAGATCCCCCTTCCCAACGGTCAAGTTCTACACCTCACGGGGGTGTATTGTGGTTGATCTTGTCAAACAAAATAAGAGCTATCTGGGAGAAATAGATCCGAGCCATCTGGGGTACCAGCCACCCCTGTGATCCATGTCTGTTCATCCCACTATCCTCTAATTAATGTATGTAGCTTAGGACCCCTGAGACTCCCAATACTCTCCAGTAAGGGCAGCGCCTGTTGCCGCTTTCACATGATTATGGCGGTCCAACTGCCTTCTACACAGTCCTGCTAGCTGCTATAAACTAGAGTAGTTACAGCATTGGAAGTGCCACCCTTACTAAGACAGGGGCGCCACCCCAGCCCAGGTCCATCCAGCGATCTCCCCAGCTGTCCTCTGAGAGAGGATTGTGGTTCCTCTTGCTTACTGCATGTCCTAATGTAATAGACATTGTGCCTTAAATTCAGTGTAAGCTCTACATGTCGTGTTCCCTGTTCTCCCTTTGGGGTGCTGACAGGAGGCTAGACGACAAGACCTGGTCCAGGTCTAGTCTATAAGGGCCGAGGAGGGGGGTTGCCCCTAGTCCTGTCATGGTAGCTATGAATACTCGGCAGACCTTGCCACTGATGTGATCTCATCCAGACTGGATGATATTTAGAAAGCAATTAGCCTTAGTCTTAAAAGCGAATTGGAGCTATCTAGATGAACTGGGGCACTTTGCTTGTACAAAGCAGCAGGCTAGGGGGCACACTTTCCTTGGCCACATTAGATTTTGAATTTTAGTCATTTCCATGCTGTCTACTGCTCCTAGCTAAGGAATAGGCTGATTAGGCCATGTTGAGTCTATCTGGGGCTAACTGCATCACTGTGTACAGGTAGGAACCTCCTGTCAGCTGTACAGCCACATACTTTTCTGACCCAAAACTGACTCTGTCCGCTATTAATAAAAAACATAGTTCAACTGTAAAACCACAAGAATGAGCTAAAAAAATACCAGAGCTTATAATTTAGCACAAAACTAATGTCCAGTAATGTCTCGTAGCTGCATCAGCTAAGCAGCGATAAGCAGGACATCACAACATGTGCATTGCAGCTGTCCTTGGAGGGATGGGGTAAAAAGGAGAGGACTCAAAACAGAAACCCCCTGCATTGAACATGTTGCCTACTCCTCCATCCCGACAATGGGCAGGGCATCTGAATTTTGAATGTATAGACCCTGCAGGACAGGGATGGGGCATCTCTTAGGAAATAAAGGACGGGGGGGGGGATAGCCGCAACCCCTTACCTGTGTGCTCCCAAGGCTGATTCTGGTCTTCTTCCTGCTGTAAACATGTCCAATGGGGGAGCAACTTCTGGGTTAGATCAGGGACTGCCTGTCTTCGCGGCCCAGTCTTCGGAGGTTGGGGCCCAATCTTCCGCAAGGTCTGGCATTGTCGGTTCCATATGGTCCGCTTGAGAAGGGCTCCTCTTGGGTAAGTCCAAAGCTCCAGGGAGAAGATCCCCAAGAGGTTGGTAACAATTAGGAAGCTTCACTGGGGTGGAATAAGTGGATGATCTGCTGCCTCCGGAGTGTTGCACCCGCCGCTGCTTGCTTCTGGACTGGGATCTTTTGGCGTGACTCCTCGGTTTCGATGTGCTCTTGCGCTGCTTAGTGGTGGCCTTTTTCCTCTGTCTCCCCCAGTGTGTTGTCTGCCATTCCAATGGGTTATCTACTACTGGAGCTGATGGTCCCTGCGCAGTATCCATCAGATGCTGGTCCTTGCCACGAGGCATGAGCAGTTGCGGTCGAGGAGGCACTCTTTCGCCCGTGATGTCATCCAGGAACATTTCCACCTCTTCTGGCTTATTAAACATAATGTAGTCCCCTCTGAACTGGATCCTGAGTTGGGCAGGGTACCTCAGGGATGCCGGAATGCTGAGTCAATAAAGCGCTTGTTTCACAGGGCCATAACCGCGCCCCCTGCAGGCCAAGTCGTACGAGAAGTCCTGGTAAATCTGGACTGGCTTCCCCTCCCATTGCAGATCCTTTAGGTCCCTTGCAGCTCTTAGATATATCTCCTTGGCTGTGTAGCGAGAAAACTTGCACAGTATGGGACGAGGACATTGGCCTGGCTGTGGTCTGAGTGCAAGAGATCTGTGGGCCCTCTCCAGCTCCGGTGGGGGTTGGTTGGTAATTTTTAACATTACCGGGAGGGCACATTGCAGGAAGGTTCGCATGTCGTTTCCTTGGGCCCCCTCTGGTAAACCCACGATCCTGATATTCTTTCTCCTCCTCCCCCAGTTTTCTAAGTCATCTACTTTAGCCAGCAAATATTGAAGTTGTTCGTGGTGCTCTCCCAGTTGGCAGTGATGGTCATGCAGAGTTTCCTTTTGCTGCTTAACCTGTGCTTCATTGTCTGTTACCCTGTTCGTGAGTTTCCTCTACATCTGCTTTAGTGCTAGCCATAGTCTCAGT
This sequence comes from Neoceratodus forsteri, assembly GCA_016271365.2. NCBI lineage: Eukaryota > Metazoa > Chordata > Ceratodontiformes > Ceratodontidae > Neoceratodus > Neoceratodus forsteri. Next base: position 400,069,094 of record CM057451.1, read on the forward strand.
AAGAGCAATGGTGTCCAAAAGAACTTTATTAATCCAGAAAGTCATATTACCCAGTTGTTGTTCCATAGACAGGGGAGTAGTGGACTGAGGATCCCTCGGATCTGCCATCTTAGTGTCAACTCAACCCTGGTGGCTTAAGGGTGTCTCACAGGCCGGGCTGTTGCAATGAGGCTAGATATAGTTTTGAGATTTAAATGGCAATCCTAAGTTTGATTTGCACAATTTAGATACCCCCTTGTTCAGCCTGCCTTGAAGAAGTTAGATCAGTTGAGTAATTCCTGGATAGTGGTGTTCGAGATGTCGGATGGTCCTGATGGGTATAGCTGATACTGCAGTAGTACATTTACACTGCTACCATATTGGATGGCAAGCTCTGCCCCCGTGTGAATATTAATTGATGCAGCTTCCTAGTTTATGTTGAGGTTGTAGAGGTAGTAAGCTGCAGACAAGGAAAAATGTGTTGAAATTATAACAATGCTTATAAAATAAAATATAGTGTGCATTTTGTAGAGGAAGAGCCCTGTGGATAACAAGTTGTGTTGTTTTGTGGCCAGGGAATATCCTGAAAAGAAATTCATTAATGGGAACATTTTCCTAGACGCTGTGCTTTAGAGCTCCTCAGAGCTACACAAAATGGCAGCGTTTAAACTCTCCCGAGATAAGGCTTTTCAATGATAAAAGTCACTGAACTCCTCCATGACAGTGCGAGTGTGAGCTCTGGAAAGCTTGTAAGCCTGCTCGAAAGTGCACACTGTCATGATGATATGTAAACGTCTAACTTCTCTCAGCATTAGGCTTTCTTCTCAAAATAAAGATTTAAGCCTTGTACATACGTCTAGCAGTGGAAATGCAGTATTGTTGGGGTTTTATTTGGAGAGGCTTAAAATGAAGGGTATTAAAACTTCTGTTGGCGTCTCAGCAATCTTGATGCACACCACCTTCAGCTCCAGCATCCCTGTAAGAGTTGGCCGGCCACTTCCTTGTTACTTTTATGCTACAGCTAGAAGTGGGTCGTGCTTTCTGATGCCAAGAAACTGTTTTAAACCTTTAGACAGATTGAAATATACTTTAGAGACTAAATGCAAGTCCCAATGTTGATTAAAATGTGTTTATGATACGTGAAATAAAGATGTACACAGTATATAAAGAAATTATATTTAAAATGTACTGGTGGGTGGAGCTAACCTATCACATGGGCATTAAGCTGTATAAATTCTAAGATAGCAGCTAGAGATATTAGATGTGAAGAAGAGAGAGATCAGAGAGGATATGGGTCTGGAGAGAAATCAAGGGAGCGATGCCAATTGCTACAAAACAAAAGTGCTAGACTCAGTCTAATTTAGTCTTACAGTCATTTGAAGTGATGTCGAATCAGTTCGCTGTATGGAATTTGTCCTGCTTCTGAAGAAAATCTTGATTTATAAAGTAAATACTGGACTACATAGAAAACTGCCACTGTGTCACACTGCTTGATTTGTCCACGAACACCTGCGCCCTATCACACAGTTCACATCTTGGGTATTTGGAATACCCTGGTGGACTCACTGAGCAGGACCAGAAGTCAAAAGTATGAATGGGAGCTTCTCCAGGACATTCCGGAGGACATTTTCCTCCTTTGGGGCAGACCAGACGTAGATCTGTTCACCTCTCCATGCAACGTAAAACTGTCTCTTTATTGCTCACTAGAGCCAGGTCCAGGAACTTTATGGCTCGACCCATTGTCTCATTCCTGGATGGGATGGTTTCTTTACACTTTCCAACCCTTCCCTTTCATACAGAGAGTGCTAATTTAACTGTTCAGGGACAGAGGACATTGATACTCATTGCACCCTTTTGGCCGAAACAGGTTTGGTTCCCGTTGCTCTGTCAATTGTCTGTGAGGGAACGTCATCCTCTTCCCATTTGTCCTGCCCTCCTGTTCCAAGTGGGGGGCACTCTTTTACATCCAAACCTGAGATTCTTGCATCTTTGTGCATGGTTCCTGAGGACTTAGCCCTCTCCAGATTCCGTGTCTCGCCTGCTGTGGCTGAGGTGCTTCGGGCAACCCAAAACCCTTCTACCCATTCTTCATAATCAATGAAATGGAAGTATTTTTCCCTTTGGGCTGCCAACAACAATACTGACCCTTATTCTTGTCCACCACAAACTGTGCGGGACTATTTGTTTACCCTTTCAGAGGGTGGTCTTAAGAAAGTACATTTGTCAGCCATTTCGTCTTTCCATGCTTTCCTGGAGGGCTAACCCCTTTCCCAACTACTTGTTGTGTGGACTTTTTGGACGGGTATCCTTCATCCCAAACCCCCTATTAGGGACCCTGACCCTTGTGGGATCTGAATTTTATACTTGAAAATCTTACACTGAGTCATTTTGAACCTGTGACTTCCTGTGAGCTGCATTTCCTGACTTGGAAAACTATCTTTCTAGTTGCTATTATTGTACATCTGGAAGGCATATTTCTGAGTTGCATGCACTCATGCACAAGGAACCCTACCTGATTTTTCACAAGGATAGGGTTTCCCTCTGTACTAATCCTAAATTTCTTCCCAAAGAGGTTTTGATTTTACATTAAACCAGACTATACATTTGCCTGTTTACTTTGCGGAGCCGGCTAATCCAGGAGAATCCCTGCTTCACACTTTGGATGTACATAGAATAATGAGATATTTTACTGCTCACATGAAACAAGTGTGCAGATCTGAACAACTGTTTGTTTCTTTTGCCCCTGGTAAAGAGGGTGTTCCTGTCTCTTAGCAGTGCTTGTCCACTTGGTTGGCCAGCTGCATCACTTTTTGTTACAACAAATACCACAAGCCTCTTCCAGGAGTGGTACAACCCCACTCCACAAGGGGATTGGTGGCCTCAATGGCATGCTTCAAAGGCATCTCTGACATTGATACCGTGAGGCTGCTACATGGTCTACAGTCCATACCTTCACCAAGCATTACTGCATCGACGTTGCCTCCAAAAAATGCATGGGTTTTGGAAGGGCTGTTCTGCAAGGCCTATTATCCTAAATTTCTATAGGGCTCTGCCTCCTCCCTTTGTCTCCCAACTGCTGGGGACTATTCCTGTATGTATTGACCTGCTGCAAGAGATTTCCTCAATGAAGATAGTACAGTTGCATAAGAACTTACCGTAACAGTAGATATTTGAGAGAATCTCTTGCAGCAGGTCATGTGACCCATCCCGCCACCCCACTTGATTCCTGCTTTAGGAAGATGATGAGCTCCTTTATATTCTGTGGGAGCTCCCTGTTCCTCCTAGGTTCCCTCTCGGATGCCTCTTTCTACAATCTCATTGCGGTCACTGAGGGGAAAAGAATTGAGGAGCTTCTTGGACCATCCCCTTTTATACCTGTGAGGAAACAACACATGGTACTGTGGGGGCGGTCCCAATTGACTGCTGATGAAACATCCCGATGGACTCATGCCTGCTGCAGGAGTATTCCTGTATGTACTGACCTGCTGCAAGAGATTCTCTCCAAGATCTACTATTATGGTAAGTTCTTACACAACTGTACTTTTCCTTTTGGAGGGAGTCTTTCCTTTGGCATTAAAAATGGCTTTTGTGAGACCTCTTCTGAAAAAGCCATCTTTGGACTGGACTGCTTGGTGAATTATAAACCTGTCTTTAACCTCTCCTTTCTGGATAAGGTTACAGAGAAGGTGGTGGCTCTGCAGCTTGAGGAGCACCTCATGGCCTTTGACATCAATGAACCTCTCCAATCTGGGTTCATATCTAGGCACAGTACTGAGGTGGCATTGGTCAGGGGGCAGAAGTATGTGCTCAGGGCTAGAGATTAAGGAAAGCGATCATTTCTCATTCTTGATCTCTCCAGCATTTGACACTGTGAACCATGGGATGTTTGTGGATCATTTCACGGAGTAATATGGACTCACTGGCATTGTAATCCATTGGTTTGAGTCCTATCTTGAAGACAGGATAAAGGGAGTGGCGATGGGGAGTTTCTCCTCATTCCTGATGCCCCTGCTCTATAGAGTGCCCCAGGGGTTGATCCTCTCTCCCATTGCCTGTCAGCCTCACCTCAGTGGTGGGGAAGATTATGGAGACAATGCTGAAAGAAAGGATAGTGGCACATATGGAATTCAGCAGTGCTCTGGATCTGAAGCAACATGGATTCACAGCAGGAATGTCATATCAAACAAATCTAATAGATGTTTTTGATTGGGTGACTAGGGAATTAAATTAGGAAGGGGCGGTAGATGTCGCCTACCTAGATTTCAGCAAAGCCTTCAACACCATCCCACATAGAAGGCTGATTAACAAGATGGGTAGTCTGGGCATGGGAGACAAGGTGGTGAACTGGGTTAGGAACTGGTTAACAGACGGGAGACAGAGGGTGGTGGTAAATGGGGTACAATCTGGGGAAGGGAGGTGACCAGTGGGGTACCATAGAGATCAGAACTAGGACCAGTCCTGTTCAATGTCTTCATTAGTGACACTGCAGAGGGGCTGGAAGGAAAGATCTGCCTGTTTGCAGAAGACACCAAGATCTACAACAGGGTGGATACTCCAGAAGGGGTGCAGAAAATGAAAAGGGACCTAGAGAAGCTTGAAAGATGGTCAGAGATGTGGCAACTGAGGCTCAATGCAAAGAAGTGCAAAATAATGCACCTGGGTAGAGGGAGCCCTGGGGAGAGCTACAGGTTGGGGGGGGGGAGAAGCTGATGTCACCAAAGAGGAACGGGACCTAGGGGTTTTCATCTCTGATGACCTTAAGGTATCAAAGCAGTGTACAAATGTGGCAGGAAGGGCCATTGGCAGGCTGGGGTGCATAGGCAGGGGTATCACTAGCAGGAGGCAGGAGGTGGTAATGCCATTGTATAAAACATTGGTAAGGCCTCACCTGGAGTACTGCATGCAGTTCTGGAGGCCACACCTGTGCAAGGACAAAGATAAGGTGGAGACTATCCAGAGAAGGGCAACAAAGATGTTGCAGGGCTTGCACCACAAAACATATGAGGAGAGACTAAGGGACCTCAATATGTACTCACTGAAGGAGAGGAGACAGTGGGGGGACATGATTGAAACTTTCAAGTACCTCAGGGGCATAAACAAAGTTCAGATGGGGGACCTTTTCCAAAGAAGAAAAAGTACTAGAACAAGGGGGCACAATATGAAATTGGAAGGGGGTAGATTAAGAGGTAATGTGTGGAAGTTTTTTCAACACAGAAATGGTAGTCGATGCTTGTAATAGTCTGCCACAGGAGGTAGTAGGGGCAAGCACAGTGGAGGGGTTTAAACATGCCTGGGACAGGCATAAGGGAAGCCTGATAGGAGAGGGAGTGATGAAAAGCCATTGATCACATAGGGTCAGTGGCCACATGCAATGTATATGGCCTGCAGGCAAACTGGATGGGCCTATCGGTCCTTATCTGCCTGCAATTTCTATGTTTCTATGTCATTCATGATGTATATGCTGCCACTGAGAGGGATCATTAGACAATAGGGGCTGGGTTTTCATTGCTAGGTAGATGATATCCAGCTGTATCTGTCTTTTTCACCCAGGATGCTTGGTGCCATCGAGATAATAGATTCTTGTCTGGCTAAGATCCAGGACTGGATGTCATCAAACTGATTGCGACCGAACCTGGACAAGGTGGAGGTACTGGTGATTGAGCCTGGTTGAAAAGGAGGTACAGGGGCCACTAATGTAGGTTTGGCTTACTGCTGGGTCCCTCCAAGCTGGTGGCCACTGATGTTGGTCTGGCTTAATACCGGGTCCCTCCAAGTTGGTGGCCTCTGCTAAGTTTATGAATCTGGGTGTCATTCTGGACAAAAGGCTGACACTTGAGTCTTAGGTGTCGGCTGTATTCCAGAGTGACTGTTATCATTGTAGGAATATCACCTGGATTAAACCCTTGATTCCAGCTGAAGACTTGCCCTTATTGGTACACGCATTCATCACCTCTAGACTTGATTACTGCAAAGTTTGATACCTTGTGGGAGTGGAGGCATCCTACAATGTCTGCAGCTGGTACAGAAAGCAGCAGCCTGTTTGATAATCAGCCTTTCGAGGTTGTGTCATGTAACCCCAGTCCTGCGTGAACTGCACTGGCTGCCGATGATGTGGCGTATCACGATCAAGGTCAGTTTATTTACCTAAAAGACCCTGTACAGACTTAGTCCTGGCAACCTGTGTGACCTAGTGACTCCTTACCAGACCATTTGTTACCTTAGCTTGTCTGAGGTAGGCCTCCTAGCCATTCCAAGGGCGAGGCTGAAATCTTCTGGGGATAGGGCATTTTCATCTGCCAGTTCTGCCCTTTGGAATAGGCTTTCTAGGGCTTTTAGAGAGGCTCCCTCATTGGAGGCTTTTAAAAGAGGCCTGAAATCCTTCATCTATCAGGAGGCTTTTGGCACAAGTTTAATTTTATGCCAGAAAATTCACCTACTAACCAACTTTGCACTATTAGTTTTATATTGTTTATAACTTTAACGTGGTTGTTTATTATAATGTTTTATTCTTACTGTGATGTTTGGGATTTTGATCAGTGCTCAGAGCCCCAGGGATTGGGGGCTACATAAATAAAGTTTACTACTACTACTTCCCTTTTTAACTTTACAATCCCACTCCTGGTTTTCCTCGTTTCACTTACATACCTAAAAAATATCTTCTCACCTTTCATTACTTCCTGGACTATCCTCTCTTCAGTTTGTGCCTTCACACTCCTTACTGCTTTCCCTGTTTCCTTCTGCTTCCACTGACACAACTCCCTATCCTCCTCCCTCTTTGTCACCTTATAGCTTCTAAATGCCACCCTTTTTTTTAATTCAACAAGCTTTATTAGTTTTTAGTACATTAAGACATTAAAACATTAAAGCAAATGAAAAGAAAACAATATCAAAGCCAGTTACATAATATACTTTAGGAATGCCGTTACCCTCATTATCATACATTAGGTCAGATAACTTATGCATAGGTAGTTTGCAGCATGCTTGCTTATATTCTGGTGGTTGCATTTAGTTTTAAAATAACAGCATGTTGCAATCTTATTGATGTGTCACTTTTGACCTTTGGTTAACAGAGGAAGGGTAACATCAAGAAAGTGTGTAGGAAGAAGAAAAACAAAAAAAAAAAAACCAACAACCCCAAAACAACCCAGCACCAAAATCCCCAGTCCCTTCCTACCCCACCTCTAGACTAATTTATCTCTATCTTTATTCACTCCTTCTCTCTATTAAAGCACCATTAAGCACTGATCATTTCTTCTGTTTCAGTTCGGGATATTTTCCTCAGGTCAGGACCTGCTATTGAGCAGGGTCAATGTTCATTTAGTTGGTTATTTTTAGGATTCCCTATAACTAGCAGTGCGTCCAGGGCGCCCCATTTATCAATATAATTTCTTAATCGATTGTTCATATTAGCAATATGTTTTTCTAGTAGTAGGGCAAGTAACATTTCTCTATGCCATTCCAATATAGTGGGCAAGGTGTCCGAGGCCCAGTGTCTCATAATTATAAGTTTGGCCACTGCAGAGATAAGAGCCATGTAATACTTCCTTTGTTTCAAAGTTCCTATTGGGAAAAGGTTAAGTAGACATGTGTCTTGGGGAAAACAGTGGATTTAAAGCCAGGATTGGGCTCAGGGAGTTTTGTATATCTCTCCAGAATAATTGAATTCTGGGGCATGCCCATAACATATGGTAGAGATCCCCGTTCCTATAGGAGCATCGAGGGCAACAGGGAGTAGATATCTTGCCCATTTTGTGGAGTCTTTGAGGGGTATAGTATATGTCCTGCATCACATTAAATTGTATGAGTCGCAGACGGTCTTGTTTGACAAACCTATATAGGTTGTTCCAAAGTCGTTGCCAAAAGTCAGGTGCGGGTGGAAGAGACAGTGTTTTTACCCAATATTTGCTTATGCCTGATGGTAGTCTCGTATTGAGGGACTGCAGTTCCTTATATACTACAGATATTGAGTGTGGTTGAGTAGCAGTGTTTAGCAGGGATGATAAGGCAATCCTGGGGGGCTCAAGGGCACGACCTTTATTTATAAATGAGGAGACTGTATGCATAATTTGCCAGTATTTAAAAGGGCGCCTGTTTAGTTCAGAGAATTTTTGCAGAAATTGAGGATATGGTAACAAGTTATTATTGTCAATGACATCCTTAAGTTTGACATCTCATAGGGCAGGCCAAAAGTTTAGTGGGATAGGCTTCCGCTGGATCATAAAATGAGGGTTATATAAAAGTGATTGTTCTCCATCCACATGCCAGTTTATTTTCAAATGATTCTGTAGTTGGTTTAAAGTTCTCAAAGACCACCCTATTGGAGAGTTTTTGATATGAGTGGGGATATTTTTCAGGGGTGAGTACAGTAGCGACTGTAGTGAGCATGAGGTAAGAGATACAAGGGTCTCTTCTATATTTAACCATGCTGGGGTGTAGGATTCTGAATTCCTTTTTCGTAAGTCATACCTCCAGGTGGCAAGCTTTGTAATGTGGACTGCTCCGTAATAATTAAAAAATGATGGGAGGGAAAGTCCTCCTTGGGGTTTTGGGGCTGTCAGCTAGTGGTATGCTTGCCTCACTGGCTTATCTTTCCAGATGAATTTATTAATTATATTCCTTAGTTTAGTAAACCACTTTTTAGGAAGGTAGGGGGCTAACATATTAAGAGGGTAAAGAACTCTGGGGAGGGTATTAATTCTTCCCCACAATGATATCTTCAGAGTGTTCCATTTTTCCAGGTCTGCTTTGATTACCTTTATTAATTTAGTGAGATTCTCCTTAACTATAGTGGAGAAAGATTTGAAGATTTTTATACCCAGATAGGTTATGCTTTTGTTTTCCCACTGTAACCCAAACTGTTGTATATCCCTTTTAAATAATTTATGGTTCAAGGGATAAATAGTGGATTTAGTCAGGTTCAGTTTATAGTAGGAGATCTTGGAAAATATTTCAATTTCTTGTAGCAGAATAGGAACACTTACACTGGGTTACGTTATATGTATTAAAGGTCATCTGCATAAGCAGATATAAGGTGTTCCTGTTCCCTACAAGAATGCCTTGTAAACCTTGAGTTATGAGTAACTTACGGATAAAGGGATCTAAGTAAAATTAAAAAGAAGTGGTGAGAGGGGCATCCTTGCCTAGTGCCCCAACTAATGGAAAGGTTCTGAGAGATGGCCATTGCACCAAATCCGGGCTGTAGGGGACGAATAAAACAATTTAACCCAATTAATAAATATTTGTGGGATACCATACTGGGAAAGTGCAGTGAATAAAAAATGCCAGGAGACCCGGTCAAAGGCCTTTTCTGCATCCAAGGCTACTAGGGCAGCAGGTATGGGTAGTTTACTAGCTATGGAAATAAGGTGCAGTAATCGTCGCATATGATCACTTGAAGACCTTCCTGGCACGAATCCCACTTGCTCACTGTTAATTAGTGTGTCCATAAAGGGTCCTTGACGATTGGCAAGTATTTTAGCTAATATCTTAACGTCGGTGTTAAGGAGCGAGATAGGGCGGTAGTTTCCCACATAGTGTAGGTCTTGGCCTGGCTTGGGAATAAGTAATCAGAGCTTCAAGGTATGCGCATTCTGATAGGCCTAATTCATACCATGAGTTAAAAACTCTGGCTAGTAAGGGAGCAAGCTCTGCAGTATATAACTTATATAGATTGGCAGGAAGGCCATCCGGACCGGGTAATTTATCTGGTGCTAGTTGCTTAATTGCTAGTATTACTTCCCATTCCATGATGGGGGAATTTAGGGATTGGTGTTTATCTTCGGGCAGTGTTGGAAGCACTAACTGGTCAAAATAGGTTTGTATCTGTTCATTTGGGATCTCCTCATTTTTGCAGTGGTATAATTCCCTATAGTATTTTGCAAAACTGGACACAATTTCCCTCGGATCCATGATAAGGGAACCCCCTAAATGCCACCCTTTTAACTCTTACTTTTTTAGCCACCTCTTTCAAGAACCATACCGGTTCTCTTTTTCCTCTTGCTTTTGCTCACTTGCTTGACACAGAGGTTTGTTGCCTTCACTATGTCGTTTTTAGCCTACCCACTGTTCCTCCACCCCAGTGGTATGTTCCCCCCTGCTAGGTCATCCCTGAGGCATTCACCCATCTTTTTAAAATCTGCTTCCTGAAGTCCAGGACCATCGCCCTTGTCTGGTTTGATTCCACAGCCATCCTTATCTTGAACCACATTTTACAGTGATTGCTGTTTCCCCAGGTGGCTTCCCACCTTGACGACTACAACACTGCCCCTGTTAGACCCAGTGCCCACCATGATTGTTGATACAATTGATATAATTGTTCCTACAATTATAAGTCTGTTGCTGTCTTATAAACCACAGCAATAAATGTACAACTGTAGGAACTGCAATAGTAATGCTCAAGGAACCTCAATGAAAAAAGGAACTGATTCTCATGTGCACCTATTTCAAATTCTGACAGTGAAGGCAGGGTTAGGGAGTGTAAACATAATGAAGGATCTTTTAAGAAGAAACATTATTATGGTGAGTAATCTTTTTCTTCTCATCCCAGGAATACCTTACTTAGATGTTTACAGTTTATGCAGACTCAGTAGCTGTATCTTGGGAGGCTGTGTCCAGAGCCTCATTAGGAAAAAGGTTCTGCAAGACAGCCGTTCCAAAACTGGCATCCCTTCTGGCCTGTATATTCAAACAGTAGTGCTTTGTGAAGGTGTATACTATTTTCCAGGTAGCTGCTTTACAAATGTCTAATAATGGGATGCCTGTTGAGGATGACACCGAGGCAGAGATACCCTTTTTGGAGTGTGCCCTTAAGCCTCTCTGTGGCATTTTTCCATAGCAGAACTGAATGCAAGAGACTATCAAGTGAGAGACAGACCTCTTTGCAGCTAGTTTATCTTTGCCAACCTCATCAAAGGTGACGAAAAGCTGTATGCTCTGGGACTTGACATCTTTTACCTGGTCCAAGTACAGTAGGCACCACTTAAAACAGATGCCTTTACATCAGGCAGCCACTGTGTATGGACATCAGTTCTGTGCCAAAATCCTGGTCCTATGTTGTGCATGTTGTTTTCTGCATTTAAAATGGGCCTTTACTGCCACACATTTTGGACACCTAGAGGCACACTTAACACACTGAGTGAGGTGTTAATGTGTTGATTTGCTGTAATAAACACCCCTACATAAGCACTGACCTCTTTCATCGGTTATTTCCTGAAGTATTTACCTTGGTGCTGGTCACAGTATTCATCAATACGACAAGTAAACAAACAGCTCTCGGTCTGAGTCATGAGACTGACATTCTGACCGCAGTGGATTCTCTTCCCCGCATGAGTGTACATGATCTTGCTGTCCACTTCTCCCTGCCCAAGTCCACCATGAGTGATCTGCTCATGGGTAGGGAGAAATTATTTGATCAGGGCACTTGAACCACAATCTTTCACACAAACACAAGCATGAAGGCAAGGATATCAACACTGAAGAGGCTTTATTAAGGTGGTTCACAAATGCCAGGGGGAGGGGGCTATGTTGAGTGGTCTCCGGCTGATGGACAGAGCATGCCAGCTCACTGCAGTCATGGGGAAACAGGATTTCAGCCCCTCAGAAGGATGGTTGCAGCAATGGAAACAGAGGAACTACACTGGATATAAGGTGGGACATGGGGAGAAACTGAATGCAGACATGCTTGGTGCTCAGCAATGGCTCACTGAACTGCAGCCTGATCTGTTTCAGGGCTATGAGTTATCCAATGTGTTTAACTGTGATGAAACTGACTTCTTTTACTGGTGTGTGGAGTATGAGACACTATCTTTGAAAAGTGAAAATCCGATTGGCTTAAAAAAAGCAAAGGAAAGGATATTGATTATGTGCTGTTGCAATATGACTGGTTGTTGGTAAGGCAGCACTGTCCATGAGTGTCTATAACCTCCCAGATATCTACCGCAGCAACTGAACATCATGGATGACTGGGGACATTTTCATGGAGTGGGTCTGAGGGTGGGATCAAAGACTGTGAAAGAGAAAAGTGACCCCTTTGCTTGACAATTGTACTGGTCATTCAAATGTACAGGGATTAAGAAATGTCTAGTTTGCTTTCTTCCCTCCAAACATAACCAGTATTGTAACATGGGATAGAAAAGCATAGCGAAATGGAGAGCAGAGACTAGTTGAAATGCATCACATGATCCAAAACGAGCGGTGATTAACCCACCAGTAGAGCCCGCTTGTGTAGTACCTAAAGTGTCCAGAGTGCTACTGCACCATTAGAGCCCGCTTGTGTAGTACCTAGAGTGTCACTAAGAGAGAGAGAGCGAGTGTGTGGAACAATAGAGACACACTTGTGACACATACCGCACGTCTGAACTCTAAAACTAAATCTCTGAAGATGCACAGCTGTCATGCCGGTACACAAATCATAGCATTCGGAGCACCACTGTAAGTATGCTCTCTCAGGCTGGTCTTACATCGAGGGAGATCATGTCCGTGACTGGACATCGATGTGAAACCAGCCTGAGAAGCTACTGGTCTCCATCGATAGAAGACAGGAAAAAAGTGGTCAAGTGTGCTGTCATCCCCTGTGACAACACCGGCAGCTAGCAACACCAAAGGACAAAGTAGTACACCATCCACGGCACCCAGAGCAATCGACTCCCGTGCAGCACGCACCATATGCAAATCAAGTAGCCCATCAGAGGAAGTGAGCGGATGTCGGCAGTGAGTCGAACTGTTAATGTAATTGCAAACAAACGTACGCCTCGATCTAATGTTTTATGCCAGTTGCACACCATTCATTGAGTGGACTACCATCCTGAAGCAAGTTGTGTTAGCCACAGGAAAATAACTGTTAAGTGTAATAAACGTAATGTTACGATCGCAACGTCTCCACGTACATTTTTCGAGTATTGCCTACCTTTCTGATTAGGAGATACCTGTAACACAAGCTCACCACTCCTGTGTCAAGCCCATGTTACAAGTGCATTAATCACCTCCAGCGTTGGGCTCTACCAGGGATTAATGCCCGCTGGGTGGTTGGAAGCACTCAGCCGCATTAATCCATCGGTAGAGCCCTCCTCTGTTGGTGTTTAGTGCTTACTTATTCAACCACTGTACTTATAGAACTTACACATTTAAGAAGCATTATGTGCACTCTATGAGGGCTAGAGTACTGCAGGCTCAGATAATGAAGAGGAGTAACAGCTGCCACTTGTATCAAACTGATTGATCTGTTGGACTTGGTGCGGCTCATGAAAATTGTATGGGGTAACGTCTCTTCTAAAACTATAGTGAACTGCTTTTGTAAAGCAGGTTTTACTTTCCATAACACAGAGGAAGGCATCAAAGATCAATCAGATGACTCAGAAATCGGTGCTCATGATGCCCCCCACCCACAAAAGGATGAACCTCTGATGAATTGGACCAGCTGTGCCATATGGGAGACAATGGGCAGCAACCAGAGGTTGATGATATTAAGGAGGCACTGGCAGGTTGGAGACAGGAGGAGGAGGTTACTGAGTTCAGTACATCTATTTATTTATTTTATTTATTAAGCATCAGTTTACAACCTTTGAGCCAGAGGCTCGTTTACAAAAGTACCTCGTCACAGAGAGGACAATACAGTGATAACAACTTGGTACAGAGAAACAGTGTACAGTTTTTTTGAGGATACAGCAGGACAAATGAGATCAACAATTTACAACATACAGGATTGGTGAAGTTAACATTGTTCAGGGAAATAACTAGAACATCAGCAAAAACATAGGATATCAATACAGTGTGTTTTAGGGGAGTCAACAGGGAGGATGCTGACATAAGGAGATGCTGACAAGAAGAATGACACTCCCTGCCCATCACCCCTGCAGATGTCTGTCAGGCATTGCTGACATTGAGAATGGCAATGGAGCACCATGAGCAAATCATACTGAACTGGGATAACCTTAAAAAAAAACAGAGGAGATGTGGGAGCGCTACAGCGGAAAAAGTGGCAAGCAGGCCAGCATAATAAATTTCTTCAATACGTAAGATGAAATTAAGTTGTATTTTAACAGTCCACTTCAGAATCCATCCTGTAAAGCATTCCCCACCACAAATATTGTTTTTAATGAAGTTGTCTTTTAACAGAAAGAGTTAAGCACCCCCTCCAAACATAGAAAGCCACAGATCAGTTTTAATGAACTTAGAAAATAAGTGTTGTTTAAACAGTGCACACAGAATCCTTTCTGTAACCTAGCACAAAATGCAGAAGAGCTCTTTTAACAGTGCACACAGAATCCTTCCAGTAACCAAGCACAAAATATAGAAGCGCTCCTAGATGAAATAAACAATAGGCTATTTTTCAAGTTTAAAAATAATCTTTAACACAGCAGATGAAATTAAGAGAGTGCTCTTTTAACAGTGCATTCTTGTTAATCACCAATCACCAAGCACACTATCCCCTGCATGATGTGCTGCTCACAGTAAGTGCAGTAAGGGCATTCCTGTTAAAAAACCAATTACCAAGCAAGCACACTATCCCCCTACATGATGTGCAGCTCGCAGTAAGTGTCGTAAGCACATTCCTGCTAATCACCAAGCACACTCTCCCTCTTCATGATGTGCAGACTGTAATAAGTGCAGTAAACGCATTCCTGTTAATCAACAATCACCAAGCATGCTATTCCCTTACATGATGTATAGCTCGCATTAAGTGTAGTAAGCACATTCCTGTTAAACACCAATCACCAAGCACACTATTCCCCTGCATGATTTGCACCTCACAGTAAGTGCAGTAAGCACATTCCTGTTAACCATGAATCACCAAGCACACTATCTCCTGCATGATGTGCAGCTCGCATTAAGTGCAGTAAGCACATTCCTGGTAAACACAAATCACCAAGCATACTATCCCCCTACATGATGTGCAGCTCTCAGTAAGTGTAGTAGGCACATTCATGTTAATCTCTAATCACTAAGCACACTATCCCCCTGCATGATGTGCACCTCACAGTAAGTGCACTAAGCACATTCCTGTTAACCACCAATGACCAAGCATACTATCCCCCTGCATGATTTGCACCTTACAGTAAGGGCAGTAATCACATTCCAGTTAACCACCAATTACCAAGCACACTATCCCTCTTCATGACATGCAGATCACAGTAAGCGCAGTAAGTGCATTCCTGGTAATAACCAATTACCAAGCACACTATCACACTGCATGATGTGCAGCTCGCAGTAAGTGCAGTAAGCACATTCCTGTTAATCACCAAGTGTACTATCCCCCTGTGTGATGTGCTGCTCGCATTAAGTGCAATAAGCACATTCCTATTAATCACCAATCACCAAGAGTACTACCCCCCCGCATGATGTGCTGCTCACAGTAAGTGCAGTAAGTGCATTCCTGTTAATCACCAATCAGCAAGCATACTATCCCCCTACATGATGTGCAGCTCGCAGTAAGTGCAGTAAGCATATTCCTGTTAACCACCAATCACCAAGCACACTATACCCCTGCATGACGTGCCCTCACAGTAAGTACAGTAAGCGCATTCTTGTTAATCACCAATCACCAAGCATACTGTCCCCCTACATGACGTACGGATCACCAAGCATACAATCCACCTACGTGATGTACAACCTGAAGTAAGTGCAGTAAGCGCATTCCTGGTAATCACCAATTACCAAGCACACCACCCCCCTACATGACATACAGCTTGCAGTAAGTGCAGTAAGCACATTCCTGTTGACCACCAATCACCAAGCATACTATCCCTCTACATGATGTGCAGCTCGCAGTAAGTGCAATAAGGGCATTCCTGTTAATCACCAAGCATACTATCCCCTTCATGATGAGCACCTCACAGTATGTGCAGGAAACATGTTCCTGTTAATCACCAATCACCAAGCATACAATCCCCCAACATGACACGAAGCTCGCAGTAAGCAGATTCCTGTTAATCACCAATCACCAAGCACATTATCACCTTGCATGACGTGCTGCTCACAGTAAATGCATTAAGCACATTCCTGTTAACCACCAAACACACTATCCCCTGCATGACATGCTGCTCGCAGTAAATGCATTAAGCACATTCCTGTTAACCACCAAGCACACTGTCCCCTGCATGATGTGCACCTCACAGTAAGTGCACTAAGTGCATTCCTGTTAATCTCCAATCACCAAGCACACTATCCCCCTGCATGACTTGCTGCTCGCAGTAAGTGCAGTAAGCACATTCATGTTAACCAGCAATCACCAAGCACATTATCCCCTGCATGATGTGCACCTCACAGTAAGTGGAGTAAGCACATTCCTGTCATCACCAATCACCAAGCATACTATCCACCTACATGACCTGCAGCTCTCAGTAAGTGCAGTAAGCAGATTCCTGTTAACAACCGGTCACCAAGCATACTATCCCACTGCATGACATGCAGCTCTCAGTAAGGGCATTCCTGTTAATCACCAATCACCAAACACACTATCCCCCTACATGTCGTGCAGCTTGCAGTAAGTGCAGTAAGCACATTCCTATTAACCAGCAAGCACACTATTCCCTGCATGATGTGCACCTCACAGTAAGTGCAGTAAGCGTATTCCTGTTAATCTCCAATCACCAAGCATATTATTTTCCTACATGATGTGCAGATCACCAAGCCTACTATCCCCCTACAAGACGTGCAGCTCGCAGTAAGTGAAGTAAGTACATTCCTGGTAATCATCAAGTACACTATCCCCCTACATGCACAGCATGCAGTAAGTGCAGTAAGCACATTCCTCTAAACCATCAATCACCAAGCAAACTTTCTCCCTTCATGATGTGCAGCTCGCAGTAAGTATAGTAAGTGCATTCCTTGTAATCACCCAATCACCAAGCACACCATCCCCCTACATGACGTAGAGCTCGTAGTAAGTGCAGTTAGGGCATTCCTGTTAGTCTCCAGTCACCAAGCACACTATCCCTCTGCATAATGTACAGCTCACAGTAAGAGAAGTAAACACATTCCTGGTAATCACCAGCCACCAAGCACACCATCCCTTTATATGACGTGCAGATCACCAAGCATACTATCCCCCTGCCCCTGCATCACATGCAGCTCACAGTAAGTGCAGTAAGCACATTCCTGTTTATCACCAATCACCAAGCATACCATCCGACTGCATGACTTGTACCTAGCATTAAGTGCAGTAAGGGCATAACTGTTAATCTCCAGTCACCAAACACACTATCCCCCTGCATGACGTGCAGCTCACAGTAAGTGCACTAAGCACATTCTTCCTAATCACCAATCACAAAGCAGATCATCCCCCTGCATGACGTGCAGATTACCAAGCATAATATCCCCCTACATGATGTGCAGCTAGAAGTAAGTGCAGTTAGCACATTCCTGTTAATCACCAAGTGTTTTATCTCTAAGCATGATGTGCTGCTTGCAGTAAGTGCACTCAGCATGTGCACCTCACAGTAAGTGCAGTAAGCATATTCCTGTTAATCTCCAATCACCAAGCATACTAACCCCATATCTGATGTGCAGATCACCAAGCATACTATCCCCCTTCATGACATGCAGCTCGAAGTAAGTGCAGTAAACACATTCCTGGTAATCACCAAGCACACCATCCCCCTACATGACATGCAGCACACAGTAAGTGCACTAAGCACATTCCTGTTAACCACCAATCACCAAACAAACTGTCCCCCTACATGATGTCCAGCTCGCAGTAAGTGCCGTAACTATGTTCCTGGTAATCGCCCAATCACCAAGCACACCATCTCCCTGCATGACGTGGAGCTCACAGTAAGTGCAGTAAGGGCATTCCTGTCAGTTTTCAATCACCAAGCACACTATCCCTCTGCATGATGTACAGCTCACAGTAAGTGAAGTAAGTGCATTCCTGGTAATCACCAACCACCAAGCACTCAATTCCTTTCCATGACGTGCAAATCACCAAGCATACTATCCCCCTGCCCCTGCATCACATGCAGCTCACAGTAAGTGCAGTAAGCACTTTCCTGTTTATCACCAATCACCAAGCATACTATCCCCCTGCATGACATGTACATAGCATTAGGTGGAGTAAGGGTATTACTGATAATCTTAAATCACCAGTCACACTATCCCCTGCATGACGCGCTGCTCACAGTCAGTGCGCTAAGCACATTCCTCCAAATCACCAATCACCAAGCAGACCATCCCCATGTATGATGTGCAGATCACCAAGCATACTATCCCCTACATGACATGCAGCTCGCAGTAAGTGCAGTAAGCATATTCCTGTTAATCACCAATCACCAAGCACACTATCCCCCTGCAAGATGTGCTGCTTACAATAAGTGCAGTAAGCACATTCCTGTTAACCACCAAGCACACTATCTCCTGCATGATGTGCTGCTCACAGTAAATGCAGTAAGTGCATTCCTGTTAATCACCAAGCACACTATCTCCTGCATGACGTGCAGATCACAGTGAGTGCAGTAAGCACATTCCTGGTAATCACCAAGCACACCATCCCCTTACATGATGTGCAGCACGCAGTAAGTACACTAAGCACATTCCTGTTGACCACTAATCACCAAGCATACTGTCCCCCTACATGATGTACAGCTTGCAGTAAGTGCAATAAGGGCATCCCTGTTAATCACCAAGCATACTATCCCCTGCATGATGTGCACATCACAGTAAGTGCAGTAAGCGCACTCCTGTTAATCTCCAATCACCAAGTACACTATCCCCCTGCATGACATGCTGCTCACAGTAAGTGCAGTAAGCACTTTCATGTTAACCACCACTCACCGAGCACATTATCCCCTGCATAATGTACACCTCACAGTAAGTGCAGTAAGTACATTCCTGTTCATCACCAATCAAAAAGCATATTATCCGCCTACATGACATGCAGCTCGCAGTAAGTAGATTCATTTTAACAACCAATCACCAAGCATACTGTCCCTCTGCATGATGTGCAGTTCTCAGTAAGGGTATTCCTGTTAATCACCAGTCACCAAACACACTATCCCCGTACATGTCATGCAGCTCACAGTAATTGCAGTAAGCACATTCCTGTTAATCACCAAGTGTACTATCCCCAAGCATGATGTGCTGCTCACAGTAAGTGCAATAAGCACATTCCTGTTAACCACCAAGCACACTATTCCCTGCCTGATATGCACCTCACAGTAAGTGCAGTAAGCGCGTATTCCTGTTAATCTCCAATCACCAAGCATACTATCCCCCTACATGATGTGCAACTCGCTGTAAGTGCCGTAAGAACATTCCTGGTAATCACCAAGCACACCATCCCCCTACATGCACAGCATGCAGTAAGTGCAGTAAGCACATTCCTCTAAACCATCAATCACCAAGCAAACTTTCTCCCTACATGACGTGCAGCTCGCAGTAAGTGCAGTTAGTGCATTCCTTGTAATCACCCAATCACCAAACACACCATCCCCCTACATGACATGGAGCTCGCAGTAAGTGCAATAAGGGCATTCCTGTTAGTCTCCAATCCCCAAGCATACTATCCCTCTGCATGACATGCAGCTCACAGTAAGAGAAGTGAGCGCATTCCTGTTTATCACCAATCACCAAACATACCATCCCCCTGCATTACTTGGACCTAGCATTAAGTGCAGTAAGGGCATTACTGTTAATCTCCAATCACCAAGCACACTATCCCCCTGCATGACGTGCAGCTCACAGTAAGTGCACTAAGCACATTCCTCCTAATCACCAATCACAAAGCAGATCATCCCCCTGCATGATGTGCAGATCACCAAGCATAATATCCCCCTACATGATGTGCAGCTCCAAGTAAGTGCAGTAAGCACATTCCTGTTAATCACAAAGTGTACTATCCCCAAGCATGATGTCCTGCTCGCAGTAAGTGCAATAAGGGCATCCCCTGTTATTCACCTAGCATACTAACCCCTGCATGATGTGCACCTAGCAGTAAGTACAGTAAGCATATTCCTGTTAACCACCAAGCACACTATACCATGCATGATGTGCACCTAACAGTAAGTACATTAAGCACATTCCTGTTAACCACCAAGCACACTATCCCATGCATGATGTGCACCTAACATTAAGTGCAGTAAGCGTATTCCTGTTAATCTCCAATCAACAAGCATACGATCCCCATGCATGATGTGCAGATCACCAAGCATACTATCCCCCTTCATGACATGCAGCATGCAGTAAGTGCACAAAGCACATTCCTGTTAACCACCAATCACCAAACAAACTATCCCCCCTACATGATGTCCAGCTCACAGTAAGTGCAGTAAGTGCGTTCCTGGTGATTGCCCAATCACCAAGTACACCATCCCCCTGCATGACATGGAGCTCGCAGTAAAAGCAGTAAGGTCATTCCTGTTAGTCTCCAATTACCAAGCACACTATCTCTCTGCATGACGTGCAGCTCACAGTAAGTGAAGTAAGTGCATTCCTGGTAATCACCAACCACCAAGCACACCATTCCTTTACATGATGTGCAGATCACCAAGCATACTATCCCCCTGCCCCCGCATGACATGCAGCTCGCAATAAGTGCAGTAAGCACATTCCTGTTAATCACAATCACCAAGCACACTATCCCCTGCATGATGTGCTGCTCACAGTAAATGCAGTAAGTGCATTCCTGTTAATCACCAATCACCAAGCACACTATCTCCTGCATGATGTGCAGCTCACAGTAAGTGCAGTAAGCGCATTCCTGTTAATCACCAAACATACTATCCCCCTGCATGACGTGCAGCTTGCAGTAAGCACATTCCTGTTAATCACCAATCACACTATCCCCCTGCAAGATGTGCAGCTTGCAGTAAGTGCAGTAAGCACATACCAGAGACCTAAAAGCACGCTGCAGACCTCATTACACTGGGGCTGTACCACAGGCACCATAATGGTAAAACAGACATCGTTTAACATGGATAATAAAGGGGGTGGGAAATGTATCCATTTTAAACAGTTCCTGCTGTAGTCAGGGCTTGCTATAGGTCCCATCTGTGCAACTTTTCTCACCACGACAGAAATGCTTTGGATAGAGTAGAGGGAGGGTCACTGACAGATTCAGGTGGAATTCAGATAATATATTAGGTAAGAATTTCCTGCAGTGTCTAAACTACTTCATGCTGTTGGGCACTATGTAGTTTGGATGTGTGCAGATGGATTGTAGTTCACTTACCCTCCTAACAGATGAGACATGCTTCAGGTCAACAGTTTCCATAGGCTCGAAGGGAACCTCCATAAGCTGGGCAAGGTATATATTGAGGTCCCATGGTGGTACAAGGTCCCTTACTAGTGGATACAAATGGCTGAGGCCTTTACAAAACCTTTTGAAAATGGGTTGTGAGGCCAAGAACTTTTTCTCACCAGCTGATATGTGTACTGATAATGCTTACTTTCAAAGAGTCTGTACTCTCCTGTCACAAGCTCCTCCTAGTTAAGCTAACCCTCCATCCAATCTTTCCATCTGTGCTTGTGTTTTCTATGCCTCAATAATCTTTCTCTCTTCCTTGGTTGATTCCCTCACATCTCTCACTTCCCTTGCCTCCTCCAGTGAGCTGTTCTTCCTTGGGGATTCCAACATTAATTGGCTGTTCCCTGCATCTAGGTCCACCTCCTACAGAAGTGAGTCCCTAAACCTTTCTCAGCTGTTCTTTAAACTCACCTGTCTCAATCCTCACTCCTCTAACCACTCTGTTCTGGACTGGTGCTTTTCTCTCGCTCTCACTTTATCATTGCAGCAGGCACTCTGCCCAATGCTTTCGGTGACCACTGTACAACCTACTGTACCAGGAAAATTTGGCCCATTCCATCCACCCCAAAATACATTTTGTCTAGGTCTCTCTGGTTGCTTTACACTAGTGCCCTCCTAAATGACCTGGCTGCCACTGAATGGTCCCCCATGTATTTTGTCGCTGGCATTGAAATATCCCTCTCCATTTTCTACACCAGATTCAATTACATTTGGGACTTGCATGCCCCCCCCCTTAGAAAGTCCAGGGTCAAAAGCTTGCAGCTTCTCTGGATTACACCAGACCTCATAAATTTGTGCATGTCCCAGGACCAAGCTTTGGCTAGTTTCAGATTCTGCCAATTCCTGCCTGACCTCTTATCTTATGGGTCACTCAGGAACTCCTGCATGAAGGCTGTCTGTATTGCCGAGGCACTCTACTTCAAACCCAACCTGCAGTCTAATCTTAGTTCCCCTGCAAAATTCTGGAAGGTTGTACACTCACTTTCTAACCCCCCCTCCCGCGAAGTCTGCTCCCCCAGTCCTCCTTAATGGATGACTCACCAGTCTCCAGCCCTCCCTCTGTTGCTGCTCACTTTAATGAATTTTGCACCACCTGTTCTCTCCCCTCCACTTCTGCTCCTGGTCCCTCTCCCCCACTATCCTCTGCTGTCTCTTCCCCATCCTACTCACCTGAGGGCTTTCACTTCCCTCCTGTCTGTCTCTTCTCATGAAACCTTGCTCTCCCTTGTCTCACTTAGCCCTGTTAAGTCCAACCCTGATGGACTGGATACTAAACTTCTCCATATCTCAGCTCATGCCATTGCCTCCCCACTCTCTCAACTTCTGAAACTTTCTTCTCCTCAGCACTGTTCCTCAGGCCTGGAAAATTGCAAACATTTTGATTCCATACAAAGAGGGTGACCCCTCCTCCCCTGGCAACTTCCGACCTATCTCACATGTGCCATCTCTTGCAAAGCTGTAGAAGAGAATCTTCTATTCCAGTCTTGCTGACTTCCTCGACTCCTTCAACATCCTCTACCCCTTCCAGTCTGGTTTTAGAAAGCACTGCTCCACCATGTCCTCCTTGCTGCGAATAACTGACTCTGTCCTCACTGGGATGGATCAGGGACATATCAATGCAGCTTTATATTCATTGATCTGGCCAAAACGTTCAACTCGGTGTCACACCCACTCCTCCTGGAGAAGCTGAGCTCTGCTGGCTCCTCAGCTCCTGCTATTAATTGTCTCTCTTCCTACATCATGGGCTGCCAAAAGTTGGTACAGATGGGAGGTGTCCTGTCCCCTTCCCTCTCCATACTAGCTGGGGTTCCACAGAGCTTCATCCTGGGTCCTGTCCTTTTCTCAGTCATTCTCAAAGAACTGCCCTCCATCTGTGTCACCTTGCATATCCACATGTATGCAAATGACATGGTCATTTACACCTCTGGCCACTCGACCGTGACTGTGGAAGGTCTGCTCCAGCAAGACTTCCACAACGTACTGCACTGGTTCCTTGACAGCCAGCTATAGGTCAATACCAAGAAAACATTGTTAATGACCTTCAGTACCAGACAGAAACTGGCCAGGCTTTTACCCCACCCTGTCTTCTTCATGCTGGATGGCACACCTCTTGAAGTTGTCCTTACCTTCAAGTACATTGGTGTGTGGCTCGATAGTAAACTGTCATACACAATACTGCTGCACACCCTCAAGAGCATATATGAGGTCCTGATAAAGTCTCAGGAGAATAGAAGTGCCGGAGCAGTTTGGAAAAGAGGTGGCCAAGTGGTTACATAGAGGTAATTTACGTTAAAAATTCTGAAACTGGGTGCAGCTTGTTTGTATTAACTTTTGATGCTTGAGAATCTGGTGAAAATTTTGACCTATACCTTTTTATGCTATTTTAGATTGCCACTTTCCTCCTGACTTATATGATACCCTTCTTTCTATAATTTGAGTCTGCTTTAATACTTCTTTTCATATTTGAGATAATAAAAGGAGCGATTCTTTTAATACGACTCTGACCAGGTCTACATCAGTATTCTCAGATTTTTTTATCCATCAGTTGTTTAAATATCACTTCTGTCATGACTAAAAGGAGCTATTATGCAGAAGGCAGTGCTCTCTGACATTGTAGAACAATAGGTGCTCAAAAACAGCTGCAAATACTAATGAAAACCTGGTCTGAGCCATATTAAAAGGAGCGCTCCTTTATTATTTCAAGCATGAAAAAAGTACTAAAACAGACTCCAGTTGTGGAAAGAAGGGTATCGTACAAGTCAGGAGGTAAGTGGCAGTCTCAAATAGCATAAAAAGTTGATGTCAAAATGTTCACCAAATTCTTGCACTGCTGCTTTAACACTTAGTACTCCGGCTATCTTGCATGGACCTCATACTTGCTCTCGAGAGTGTGCATGTGTGTGACAGTTTTGGAGCCCTGGGAGTGAGCCCACCCTGATGTTGCAGCACTACTTGTTGTTTGAGTAGCATGGCTGCTTCATGTGCAATTTTTCTTTTTTTTGTAATTCATAATTTTATTATATTTTCAAAAGTTTCAACATACAATTATGCAATACGGTATTGACACATACCTTATTGCAGCGACACAGCATTATTTGCCGTGGCCAGGTAAAGACCTATAGATGAACAGACTACTGGAAGAGAAAATAGAACGTCATGTACATGTCCTGTACAGCTTACAGACAACAGACTTGCTGAGCTACAGTGAAGGACCACATACAGTAAATCATTTCTTTACTTCCATATGCTTGTACATAACTCACATCTTTTATTTTTTGTGCTTCCCTGAGACAGAAAATATACCTGTGAGTTAATCAACAGTTTTGTATTCTAATCTAATGGGGGGGATATGCCCTTTTATTTCCTGTGAGATAAGGGGATGCCTGTCCCTGATTATCCGAACGTCAGGTGACTATCTGCCCTATAGGCTTATCTGTATTCCTGGGCTGCTATGTGGGTCTATGCCCTTCCCCTTATCTTGGTCTGGGGTATAGTATTGGGGGGGGGGGTTCTAGCATCTGGTAATTTACATATGGGGGATGATAGGAATCTACCCCATGTGGCTTGGTATAAGGGCATTCTGTCGTGTATTGATTGGTGAACCCATTCATAGCTGGCAAGTTTCCCCAATTCTTGGATCCACTTCTGAGCATCTGGGGCTTGTGTGTCCCTTCAGTGTCTAAGGACTATTCTCTTAGCCATAGTCAGGGCCCCAATTAGCCATCTTTTTTCCCTAGCTGGGAGTCCAGGCCCTATGGCAGGGGCAAGTAGTAATTTAGAAACACTAGAGGGGAGGAGAGTGGCATTTGATTTGACAGGGTCTTATTTAGGGTATTCTGGATTGAGCTCCAGTATGTTGCTAGTAGTGGGTAAGACCACAATATGCGTGTAATTGTGACACAGCCTGTCTGGTATTGCTAGCATTAATCCAAGGGCAACAGTCCCCACAGATACAACTGCTGTGGAGTTCTGTGCCACCAATGTAGCACCTTAAACTGGATGTACTTGCTTTAGGTGTCTTTTGTGGAAGTCTTAACTGATTGCCAACAAGAGTTCCACATTTGGGGGGTGATGACTGTACCTAGCTCTTCTGCCCATTTTGTCTCTGACTCTGAGATTGGTGTCTGGGAGGAGATCCATCAGGTGCCCATAAATGGCACGTGCTACACGAGGATGTACCTTTATCAGGCCATAAAAGTGTGTCCAGCTCATTGTATTGTGACTCCCTGACTTTCAGGTCCAGGGTGTGTGACATGGAGTGCCTTATTTGGAGGTATCTTCAATGGTGTTTGGGTAGGTCAAACTCCACCTGGAGTTGCTGGAAGCTTTTCATGGTAGCCTGGTCCATGTGTTTAAGGTCCCTTAGATACCTAATGCCTCTACTGACCCATTCTTTGTCCATCAGGGGTGAATTCCCAACTGTTAAGAAAGGGTTGTCCCCAAGAGGATAGAATTTATCCCAGTTTGGGTTCCATTTACTGAATTTGCAGAAGTCAATTAATCAATCAATCAAAATATTTATCCAGGCGAACATCATTGAGCAAGCTAATTTTCAAGATGGACCTGGTTAAGAGTGGGCCAAGTAGTAAAGTACATATAAAATATTTACAATGAGCACAATAATACACATGGATAACAAAATACAAGTAAATACACAATATAACATCAGTCGTTTCAGCTTAATGGAATCATCAGTTGGATAAAGTGGTCCACAGCTCAACAAGAGAGCTGGTGCAAGCACAGAAGTTTAGAACAGAGTGTAAACTCATGGTATTCCATAAAGATAAGTATTCTATAGTCAGGCAACTAAGAGATTACAGATCCTTCTTAGTGCACTTAGTCAGAAGATCAGATTTAAATTTGGTTTAGAAGGAACACAGAAGCGGACTGGGAGAACCAATCGGAAACCAGCGACAAAAAGCGCTCACATTCCGATTGGCTGAAGGCTATTGCCATGTCTAGCTGGTGAAGGATCCAGGCTTGTGGTCTACCGAGGCACTAAAGCAGCGCCGAACACCCGTTGACTAAGTTTCCATGCCCTTGCAGGATAGGGAGCCCATAGGGGTCTTGTATACGGCAGGGAGGAGGAGAAGGAGTCCGGGACTGACTGCACCCATGGAGAGGTGGAACAACAAGGCAAGAAGTGTAACTCCTTTGGCACCTAAAAGTTCAGATCAAATACAGATTTACCGAAGGAAGTGTAATTACCCCGAGTCACTCTAGCACACTAAGCAATATCAAATATGGGTCATGCACTCAGGCAAATAAGTGATTTTATCATGTTAGACCAAGTACAATGGGAAAATCTGATTTTTTGCAAAGTTTAGTCAGATCACAGGGGCAGACTATAGGAGCCAGTTGGAGGCCAGAGCTGAAGAGCACTCACCTTCTGATTGGTTAGTGGCTTTAGCCGTGCTTTGCTGGATGGGAATCCGGGCTTGGGGTCTCGGGCGGTGGCTAAGGAAGCATCGAACACCCAATGACCAAAAATCCCATGCCTATGGGCAGGGAACACATGTAGCTCTTGACTTCAGCCAGGGTGAGAGCGCAGGGACCAGAGAGGGGGAGGAACATTTAGGGTGATGGGTATCTCGTAGCACTAGAGTCACCAAGATTTCAGGCATACATGGTTATTACTGGGTGCAGGAGGCAGAGAACTAACTACAGGTAGCAGAGAACTAACTTCAGGCAATGCTTAGGAACTGGGGAAGCAATTGCATGGCTCACACACGTATCTAGTATATAAGGACATAAAGGAGTTAATACTACAAAGGCAGCTCAGTTTCAGTAGTTTTTGCAAGTTATTCCACAAGGACAGCAGCATAAAACTAATGGCCACTCTGCCAAAATGGGAGTATGCCTTGGGGATACAGAATGTGATATAGGATGCACTCCTTAAGGCATACGTTCCTGGCTCACTTAGAGGGAGACAGTATAATATATATTGCAGGAGTCATTTCATGATGAATCTGTAAGTCCAAAAGGCTGC
The DNA here is from genome assembly GCA_016271365.2 of Neoceratodus forsteri. NCBI lineage: Eukaryota > Metazoa > Chordata > Ceratodontiformes > Ceratodontidae > Neoceratodus > Neoceratodus forsteri. The sequence goes on from CM057451.1 coordinate 400,096,297, forward strand.
ATTTCTATTACACCTGAACAAGAGAGAGGGCCGGCCTACAGCTTTATACAAGGAGCAATGATGTGTGGAGATGGGGAGGCTGGTAATAAATCTGATGGCCCTATGATAAAGCGTATCTAACTTTACAAGCAAGGCTTTAGGACAATGACTGTATAAGAAATCTGCATAATCGATCAGTGAGAGAAAAGTAGTTTGGACAAGGCGTAGTTTTGCATCTCAAGTGAGGAACTGGTTCATCCTAAAGAATAGCCCCAGCCTCTGCCTTAGTTTCTTTACCAGGTCTCCTACATGCTCGGAGAATGAGAGATTATGGTCCAACCACACTTCTAAGGATTTAAACTTTGAAACATACCCCAATTTTTCACCAAGTATTGTGGTAATCTGAAGCAATGCTCCAGAGCTGGCCAGGTTTATCACACTGCTAGAGGGTGAGAACAACATTGCCTTTGTCTTTTTTGCATTTAAGAGACATTTTTTGTGAAGGAGCTGGTTCTGAATCTGGTTGAATTCTTCCTGTAGGTCAGCACAGACATCTTCGGGGGTCTGGCGACCTATATATACCACCGTGTCATCAGCAAACAGGTGTACATTTGCCTTGTTGATGCTTTCATCAATATTATTAACATAGATGGCAAAAGCAATGGGCCAAGTATGGATCCTTGTGGCACTCCTCTCAGTAAGGGTTTAAGTGGGGACAGCTCACCTCCAGCTTTAATTTGCTGGTGCCGTCCTATCAGGTATTCGGTGAACCACTGCAATGATACTGAGTCCAGGCCTATGTTCTTCTGAGAGAAAAGTAGCAGGCTATGATCCATGGTATCAAAAGCCTTGCTAAGGTCTAGGAAAATAGCACAGATGAAGTTTCGGCTGTCCATTTCACGGTACCACATCGTTTGTTACTTTAGCCAGTGCTGAAATAGTGCTGTGTTTAGTTCAAAAAACAGATTGCATAGGGTTAAGTAAATTATTAGTTTCGAGGTACTCCCTTAGTTGGTTGCTGACAATCTTTTCCAGAAGTTTTGACAAGATTAGGAGGAGAGAGATTGGCCTGTAGTTGTTTAGGTCATAGGGATCCCCTGATTTAAATAAAGGGATGACATGAGCAATTTTCCACATTAGAGGAAGGGACCCTTGGGACAATGATAGGTTAAATAAATGGGTGATGGGAACAGCAAGGACACGATAAGCGATTTTGAGGAAATAAGGATCCAGCGAGTCAGCGCCAGCACTTTTCTTAACATCCTACAGGAGACTGGTTTGAATGAAAAGCCAGATATTGGTACAGGAGTGGCTATGCATGGGACACTTGATTGGGAGCGGACCAGGGCTGCAGTGGAGTTGTCAAAAGCTAGACCAGTAGTGGCAAAATGTTTGTTAAATGCATCAAGGATACCCGGTATATCACATATAGTTTTGTCCCCAGATGTAATCTTAGATGGCAAGGAGTTGCTAGGCATATGACCAGACATATCCTTGATTGTCCTCTAGAATTTATTGGAGCACTTTGCTGCAGACTCTATCTCTCTTAGGTAAAATGCCACCTTTGCTTCCCTGACCATTTTAGTGCAAGCATTGCGTGCCTTTCTAAATTGACCCCAGTCTGATTCAAGCTACGTCTGACATACCTTTTTTCAAAGCTTATCCCTGCTTCCAATCAATCAATCAATCAATCAAATCTTTATTTATTCAGGCGATCATCATTGAGCAAGGCTCATTTACAAGATGGACCTGATAAGGTCAAGGTTCGAGCTGATACACAGCAATTACATCACATACTTATAAGACAGTTATACATACAGAAAAAAAAAATTATGTTTAAAACACAATAATATACAGTGAATTCACATGTTGAAACTCGGTTAAAGAAGGTTAAACTAATATCTACAATATGTACAGTACATATATATCCCAATGAGGGTCATGACAGTCACACACATAATGAGTACAAGGATGGTGAAGGGAATATTGGGTGCCATATACTGGGGTGTCTGACTGGAAGAATATGCCATATGTGATTGGAATATAATTTTGTGGGATGACTATTCTATCTCTAGCGGTAGCAACTGCATTTCTCTGTGAAGAAGGCTGTACAGTGCTGCTTAAAGGATGTAAATGGAATGATAATGGACAGTTTTAGGGATTTTTGTAGGGTGTTCCATGCTATAGCTAGAGAATAGCTGATTGCGGCCCTCCCTATTTTGGTGTTGACTTTGGGCAATTTGAGCAGGATGATATTGTTGCTTCTTAGGGCATAGGAGCTAGGAGTGTTCTGGTTGAAGCAGTCCAGGATATAGCTTGGGAGTTTTTTTGATAAAGCTCTGTAGATCCATAGTTCATCTTCCATACTTCAAATGTCCACTCTATGGTGGGGGATATGGGCTGTTTGTCCAATGGGCTGGGAAACTGCATTGCAATTAGCAGGGGTTGTTTCAGCACTGAGGCCTTGCATTCTGCCCAGAGCGGTAGTATTACCTCCCTGGTCCTAGGGGCTGTCCTTGCCATCTGCATTATGGTATGGGCCATGACCCAGAAGTAGAAGTCTGGAAGTTTGAGTCCCCCCTGGTTTAAAGGGCTTCTGAGTTTAGCCCAACTAAGATGAGTTGGACTCTTCCCTCAGAAGAATGACTTAATTTTGGCCTGACGTTGCATAAATACCTTGGGCTCAATAAGGAGGGGTAGGTTATCCAACACATATTGGAGTTTGGGGGCAGCCATCATTTTGAAGGCCTGAGCTCTGCCCCAGTGAGAGAGATGGAGTAGCTCCCATCTCTTGATATCTTTCCCTATCTCTTCCAGCAAGGAGACTAGGTTATCCTTTCCTAGTTGCTGGAGGTCCCAATGATAGGATATTCTCAAATATGTGAGGCTTTGGGGAATGTGGGCTTGTCCCCAGGGGTGGTTAGGTAGTGTAGAAGTAGGTGGATTTGATGCTATAAATTGGGATTTTGAAATGTTTAGTTTGTATCCTGATAGTGCACTGTAGGTATCTATCAAATTACTTAGGGCAGGGATGGACTCAGCAGGATCCCTGAGTGTGAGCAAGATATCATCCGTATATGCCATTGCCTTGTGCTCTTCACCCATTACCACCCCTTTGAAGTTCCTGTGTCTTCTGATGACTTCAAGTAAAGGCTCCAGGGCCAGTGTAAACAGTAATGGGGATAACGGACAGGCATGTCGAATGCCCTGGTACATCCCAAAGGGTGCTGACCATCCATTGATGATGACCTCCGTTGTGACATCCGAGTACAGCACTTTGGCCTGTGATCTAAAATTAGGGTCTATGTTAAAGGCTGCAAGTGTGGTCAGGAGGTAGTTCCACTCTGCTCTGTTGAATACCTTTTCAGTGTCCAGAGAAAGTTGTGCCACCGGGGGGATGCTTTTTTCGTATTCCACAGGAGGTTCATGAGTTTCCTGATGTTGTCTGTCCCCCTACACCCTGGGATGAAGCCTACTTGGTCCCTGTCCACTAGTGTTGTAATAAGGTCTTTTCAACTTGTGGCCATGACTTTTGCCCATAACTTACAGTCGGCATTTATCAGGGAGATTGGCTGGTAGCTGCCACACGTTGTAGGGTCTTTCCCTGATTTGGGAATGAGAGAAATTTGTGCTACTCTCATAGATGTGGGGAGGATGCCAGTGATGGTGGTTTCTTCCAATGCCTTCATCGGGGGTTGAAGATGTCCTGAAAGACTTCTAGGAATTCTTACAGCAGTCCATCACCTCCCAGGGCCTTCCCTGTGGTAGTGGATCTTATGACCTGCTCCAGCTCTCCTCTTTCCAGGCATCTGTCTAACCAGTCCAGCTTTTCCTGACTGAGCTTCAGAAGTTCCAGTTTGTCTAGGAAACCCAGGATGGCCGCATTTAATGGCTGCACTTTGGAGGAGTACAGGGTGCTAAAGAAGGATATGAACTCTGCGCTAATCTCATCTTCTGCTATAGTCAGTGTTCCCTCCTTCTTTTTAATTGCCAGTATCCTGGAATGTACCTGCCTTTTTTTAAGCTGGTAGGCTAGGAGTCTGCCCGGCTTTTCCTCTGATTGCCAGAATGTTTGTTCTAGGTGGAAGAGGGTATATTCGGCCTTTTGGTGTAGATGCATGTTTATCTTATATCTTAGGCCCATGACATCTGCTCACAGGCCCTCTGGCGGGGTTGGGGTGCTGTACATTTGTTTCTCCAGTATTTCCAAGTCCTTCTTGTACTCTCCTAGGATTTCTTTCTTTTGCTTATGCATAAAGAAGGTGTGGCTGATGCATCATCCCCATATGAAGGTTTTAAGGGCATCCCACCTTGGGGCTGCCAAGGTATCTCCTGGTCTATTATTTATCAGGAAGTCCCTGATTTCTTCTTGGAGGCTGGCACAGAATTTGAGGTCTTTAAGAGTGGTTGTGTTCCATCTCCCCCTGCTCACCTGTGTTGCAGTGGGGGGTAACCAAGTGAAGGACACTGGTGCATCGTCTGAAATCAAAATGGAGCCTTTGCATGCATCAATGTTATGGGGCGTCCATGATCCTGGGGTGAGCCATATATCTATTCAGGAGTGTGTCTGATGGGGTGGTGAGTAGTAAGAGAATTCTCTCCCAGTGGAGTTGACCAACCTCCAAATGTTCACCAGGTTTAGTTCCTGAGTTAGGGCCTTAAGTGCTTCAGAGGCCTGGTTGGTGGATCTTTTGGGGGCTTACTCCTGTCCAGGAGGTCATACATTGCTGTTGTCATGTCCCCTTCACTATCAGCTGCCCTTGTTGCACCTTTTGAAGGGACTGGGTAAGGCCTGTGTAAAGGTGGCATCCTGGTCATTTGGTCCTTATACATTACATATGGTAACCTCTTGACTCATGAGTTCCCCCTGGACTATGATATATCTACCCTCTGGATCTTTTATTACCTTATGCATCTGAAAGGGCATATGTTTGTGTAGTAGGATCACTACTCCTTTGCTCTTACAGTTAAAAGTTGACCCGAACACTTGTGACACCCATCTCTGTTTGAGTTTCTGGGTTTCCCTTGCATCAGATGTGTTTCTTGTAAGAAGGCAGTCCTTGCCCCCTCCTTTTTAAGATGAGCTAGGAGCTTTCTTCTCTTTACTGAGGTTTTGATCCCTTTAACATTTCATGACACCCATTTTATCCCTGTGTTTGCCATATTTCAAGATATTGTGGTCAAGAGGGTCAACTTTCAGGTCTAATAGCATTAAGGGTAACCTTTTGAAGTCTAGTCGCTCTGTTGCCTATACTTGAGGGAGTTGAGTCTGGGGATATATCCAGCTTGCAAGCACCTTAAGTCTATGTGTGTGTGTGTGTGTGATATGTGGTCTCCTCCTAGGGGTTCATGTAGTGGTCCCTGTGGTCTGTAGACAGTCTATTCTAAGTTACTGTCTCTTGCAATCCAAGTCTGCTACTGGTTGCCCTGTAACTTGGGAGGGTTGGATGCCCCTTTCCCAGGTCGTTCAGGTATAATTTCCCAGTGTCTAGATCAATATAATCAGTATTCAAATACATTGTTTGCATCATCCATATTAACAATAACCTGCATTGATGCTTCCCATCCATAACAATTGAACCAAAACAGTTACAAAGGTAACAAACTCAATATTTCCTATTCTTGCAGTTGATGGGGTAGACCATGTGGGGGTGGAGTACTCCGAAACAGCTCACATCAACCACTGGCATGCTTGGGCTAGTGTCCTTTATCTCCAAAGTCCCTCCAGCCATAGACTGTAACTTCCAGTGAAGCATAAGCTCCAAGCATTTAAACTAGCCAAGCGGGAGGCTCTGGAAAGGAGCAGGGAAATACTAGCCCCCCCCCAAAAAAAATCAGGGTATTAAGTGGTGTAAACACCAAGATAGAGATGTCGATAGGGAGAAGGGCAGGAGTAAATGGAGAAAATGACAAAGGAAATAAGGACAGAGATGGGGCAAAAAGGGATAAGACCATCAAGAAATGGAGGGTAATGAGTACCAATGCCTGTAGTCTGGGCAACAAGCTCCATGAACTGGTGGCATTGATGGAAGAGGGAAGCCTGGATATTGTAGCAGTCACAGAAACATGGTACACAGAGAACCATGACTGAGATGTTAACATACCAGGATACACAACCTGCAGGAGAGACAGGGAGGGGAGAAGAGGGGGAGGAGTAGTTCTTTATGTAAGGGAAGGGATAAAAACAATGGAACAAAAGAGTAAACTGGGAGGAGAGGCGGCGTTGTGGGTCACCTTAGAGACTGGAAATGGCACCACATTCTGCACAGGGGTTGTATATAGACATCCATCTCAGGGGGAGGGAATGGACAAGAATATGATAGAAGGCATCCTTAGGATGGCAGAGAAAGGGGGATATACTGTTGATGGGGGACCTGAATAAGCCAGATGTTAACTGGAGCACCTTTGCTGCAGCCACATCCAAGAGCAGGGCCATTCTCGATGCCCTACAGAGGGCATGCCTCAGACAGCTAGTTTTGGAACTCACTCATGAGGGAGCAATCTTAGACCTCATACTCTCAAATGGGGACAGTGAGAGGATCTCAGATCTAGAAGTGGGTAGCCATCTGGGAACAAGTGACCATCAAACAGTGTGGTTCACGATAAACTCAGCCACAGAGTCAAGCCGTACAAAAGTAAGGGTACTGGACTTCAGGAGGGCTGACTTTGGCAAGATGGGAGAGTGTCTTTGAAAAGCACTAGCAAACAGGCTTGAAGGAGGGGTGGAGGAACAATGGGGAAACATCAAATCTGCCATCACAGAGACAACAAGCCTTTGTGTGAAGCAAATAAACAAATCAAAATGAAAGAAAAAGCCACTATGGTTCTCAAAAGACGTGGCAGGGAAGGTTAGGGAGAAAAAGATAGCATTTAGAAAGTATAAGAAAACACAGAAGGAGCAGGACAGAGAACTATACCAGTTAAGGCAGAAGGAAGCAGGGAAGGCAGTCAGAATAGCAAAGGCCCAAACTGAGGAAAAAGGTAGCCAACTCAGTTAAGAAGGGGGATAAAACCTTTTATAGGTACATTAGGGAGCATAGAAAGATTGATTGATTGATTATAATGGGACTTCCCTTTGCCACGCATCACTGCTTCATGTATGCGGCTCTGGGGCGGACCTCCCTTAAGTTCAGGCAAGACAGAAATGCTGCACTCTGGAACTTTAGAGCTGTCTCAAAAAAATTGCCACGTTATATTTCCAGCTGCCTTCCGCTAAGCATAATAGGTAACTATGCGCTAAGGAGTTACTCATTTATCTCACTCAAAGTACCTAAGGCTAAATCTCGCTTTGTCAGAGCAGCCATAAGCTTTGCACTGCCTTCCCTATGGAGCAAACTGCAAAAAAACTCTCAAATTAAGCATCCCTATCTGCTTGATTGCTTTCAAGATACTATATTCCCAAATCAATCAAAGAAGTATGCAGCTGCTTTTCTCATCCAGGATCTGCATCAGTGCCTGACTTGGTACCCCACCCTGCCCGGATCCATATATGAGGCACAGGCATTTTGTGTCCTACCTATCATCCCCTCAAGCCCTTGATGTCCTGGCTTCTCCATTTGTGTCCCCATCCCCCCTTATTACTGCTATCCCATCCTAACTTCATTCCTAGTCTCCCATCTTCAGGTAGGAGCTCTCTAATACCCTCTGGTTGAGACAATCTCCTTGCCCTCTTCCTGTACTCTGCGCTCCCTGTATCTCCCACCTTATTTCCTTTCCCAACCCCTGCACACACCCAACCTTGTTTCTCCTTTGGTACCCTCTTTAGTCCCTCTACTCCCCCCCCGATCCCCTCTGTTGTCCAAGTGTTATTCAGTCTACTATATTAGTTAACCTTCTTTTTTTTACTGCATCCAGATATTGTGTGTATGTACATGTTGTCCACACCTTGTACTATTGCCTTGATCTACTTCAAGCTTGTATGAGCTATTGTTTTATTTGATGCCCTGTAGTCAATATTTGTACCTACTTGTTCTGACTGTATATAATTGTGCTGCTTTGTATAATTATGTTTACTATGTTCCACTCAGGTCCGTCTTGTAAATGAGCATTGCTCAACGATGATCGCCCGGATAAATAAAGAATTTGATTGATTGATTGATTGAAAGACAAAGGGAGGGATAGTGAGGCTGAATAGAATGGATGGTGGGTGGGTAGAGAGGGACAGTGAAAAAGCAGGGATACTGAATGAATATTTCTGCTCAGTATTCACAAAGGAAGAGGAGGGGGAGGTACCTACACCAAACAAGAGAAACACTCTGGATACGGGGGTCGATACCAGTCCATTCACAGAAGAAAGGGTTATGAAAGTACTAGTAAAATTGAAGGTGGACAAAGCAATGGGGCCTGATGGGATTCACCTCAGAATTCTAAAATAATTAAGGGGAGAACTAGTGACACCACTGATTACCCTTTTAAACAAATCATGGGAGGATGGTGTGGTACCTGAGAACTGGAGGAAGGCATACGAACATATGAAATTTGCCAGCAGATAAAGGCCTAGAGGTCTATTAAGTCTGCTCGAATGTGCAGCTAGCACCCCCTTTTCTGCAGCTGCCTTCCCTTCCACCCTTCCCCTTCATTAACCCTCCCCCTTCTCCTGTCCCATCCCCTTTTGAAGCAGTCCACTGTTCTACTGGATACCACTTCTGCAGGTAATGCATTCCACCCAGCCACCACCCTCTCTGAAAAAAAGTGTCTCCTCATCTCCCTCCTGAACCTTCCTCCCTCCAGTCTCATATCATGGCCCCTGGTGGCCCTCCCTTCCCTTACTTTGAACAGCCCATCTGTACTCATCTTGTTTATTCCTTTCATCTATTTAAAGGTTACAATCATGTCACCCCTGTCCCTTCTCTATTCCAGTAAGTACATGTTCAACTCCCTCAACCTCCTCTCATATGATAAGTCCCCTAGCCCCTTGATCATCTTTGTCACCCTGCGCTGCACCCCCTCCAGTTACTTAATGTCCCTCTTCAGATACGGGCACCAGTACTGCACGCAGTACTCCAGATGCGGTCCAACTAAAGACCTATACAGTGGCAGAATCACCTCCTCCCTCCTCAAGGATATACTCCTTGCAATACAACCCAGCATTTTGTTGGCCTTTGCAGCTGCCTTCCTATATTGTGCCGAGTTGTTCATTGACCCTGTAATGAGCATCCCCAGATCCTTCTCCTCCTCTGTCTGGGCTAGCTGCACTCCCTCCAGCTGGTAACTCCTCCTTGGGTTCTTCATCCCAAAATGCAGCACCTTGCACTTTTTGGCATTAAACCCCAGTTGCCAGGTGTCTGACCAGGTTTCAAGCTTTGCCAGATCATCCTGCAACCCCTGCCATCCCCCTAGGTCATCTACCACTGCGCCTACCTTGGTATCATCAGCAAACAGACTGATTTTGCTCTTGATGTCCCATGATATGTCTGCAATGCATATCCCAGACAATACTGGTCCCAACACCGAGCCCTGTGGAACTCCGCTCATCAATGCCCTTGAGTGTGACAGCTCCCCACCCACCACCACCCACTGTTGCCTTCCCTAAAGCCAGTTTCCTACCCATCTCACCAGCTTTGCACCCACCCCTGTGCCTACTAACTTCCTTCCCAGCCTTCCATGCAGCACCGAGTCGAATGCCTTACTGAAGTCCAGATACAGGACATCCACTGCATGGCCCCTGTCCAGTTGCCTAGTTGCCCAGTCATAGAACTCCACCAGGTTGGTTTGGCAGGATCTGCCACATATAAAGCCATGCTGTCTGCTGTCCTGTAGTCCTTTGGCCTCTAGGAGGACCACCAGCCTCTCCTTCAGGATAGTCTCCATTAGCTTACCCACGATGGATGTGAGGCTCACTGGTCTGTAATTTCCCGGTTCATCCTTGGGGCCACTGTTGTGGAGGGCCACCACATGAGCCATCCTCCAGTTCTGAGGTACATACCCCGAATGTAGTGAGGCATTAAATAGGTCTGCCAAAGGTCCTGCAAGGACCTCTGCCAGCTCCTTCTGTACCCTGGGGTGGATGCCATCTGGGCCTGGCGCCTTGTCCACCCTCAGTGCCTTCAAACCCTCTCAAACTCTGCCCTCCATGATTTCCTCATCTGTCACACCTTCCCCTCCGTTTCTGCCATTTCTCCCCCCTTGGGTGTCACCCCCTTCTTCTCTTTAGTAAATGCTGAGCAGAAGTACTCATTTAGTGCTTCTGCCTTATCGCACCCTGCTTCCACCCCACCCCCCTCCTTCCTAATCCTTACTATGTGGTCCTTACAGCTCCTTTTCTCCCTGATGTACTTAAAGAAGGCAGATGTGATTCCTTTTCACAAAAGTGGGAGCAGGGCAGAGGCAGGAAACTACAGACCAGTTAGTTTGACCTCTGTGGTAGGGAAAGTGATGGAATCACTTCTGAAGGAAAGAATTGTTGAGTACATAGAGGCCAGTGGGGCACAGGACCCAAGGCAGCATGGATTCACAGTGGGAAGGTCATGTCAGGTGAAGCTAATTGATTTCTTTGACTGGGTGACCAAAGTAGTAGACCAGGAAGGGGCTGTGGACATGGCCTACCTAGACTTTAGCAAGGCATTTGACACAGTCCCACACAAAAGTTTAATATACAAGTTAGTCAGCCTTGGAGTGGGTCCCAAGATGGTAGCCTGGATAAAAAATTGGTTGGACAGCAGGGCTCAAAGGGTAGTAGTAAACAGAGTCCACAGTAAAGAAAGGAGGGTTACTAGTGGGGTACCACAGGGTTCAGAACTATGACTGGTCCTTTTTAATATCTTTATAAGTGACAATGCAGAGGAACTGGAAGGAAAAGTATGTCTCTTTGCAGATGACACAAAGATCTGCAACAGGGTTGATACACAAGATAGAGTGGAAAGGATGAGAAGGGACTTGGCAAGGTTGGATGAATGGTTATATGTATGCCAGCTTAGATTCAATGCCAAGAATTGCAAGGTAATGCACCTGGGAAACAAAAACCCAGGGGAAGAATACACAATTGGGGGTGAGATACTGACAACAACAAAACTGGAAAGGGACCGGGGGGTAATTATATTTGATGACCTAAAGGTGGGCAAGCAATTTGAGAAGGCAGTAAGGAAGGCTGTGGGGATACTGGGATGCATAGGGAGAGGTATCAGTAGTAGAAAACAGGAAGTTGTTATCCCTCTGTACAGACAGTTGGTGAGACCCCATCTGGAGTACTGTGTGCAGTTCTGGAGACACTATCTCCACAAAGACATAGACAGAGTGGAGGCTGTCCAGAGGAGGGCAACCAAAATGGTTCAGGGTCTGCACCAGAAGACATACGAAGAGAGACTAATGGAGCTTAATATGTATACCCTTGAGGAAAGAAGGGAGAGGGGGAACATGATAGAAACTTTCAAGTACCTCAAGGGAATCAACAATGTCCAAGAGGGTAGTATCTTTCAGAGAAAGGGATGTGCAAGAACAAGGGGGCACAATTTGAAGATCGAGGGGGGATGGCTCAGAGGTAATGTGAGGAAGTATTTTTTGACAGAGAGGGTTGTGGATGCATGGGATAGTCTTCCTGAGGAGGTCGTGGAGTCAAGAAAAGTGGGGGAATTCAAGAATGCATGGGACAGACATAAGGCAGTCCTAGTGGGGGGTAGGAGGAAGTAGGCTGTTGGTTAACTAGGATCTGCAGTTTATCCATCAGATAGGAAAATGGGCAGACTAGGTGGGCCAAGCGGTCCTTATCTGCCGTCAAATTCTATGTTTCTATGTTTCTATGACTGGAAGGAAATGTATGGCTCTTTGCGGATGACACAAAGATCTGCAACAGGGTTGATACACAAGGAGGCATGGAAAGGATGAGAAGGGACTTGGCAAGGTTGAAGGAATGGTCAGAAGTATGGCAGCTTGGATTCAATGAAAAGAAGTGCAAATAATGCACCTGGGAAACAAAACCCAGGGACGATTACTCAATGGGAGGGGGGGAGGTAGTAGCAACAACAAAAATGGAAAGGGATCTGGGGTGGGGGGTAATCATATCAGATGACCTTAAGGTTGGCAAGCAATGTGAGAAGGCAGTAGGGAGGGCTGCGGGGATACTGGGATGTATAGGGAGAGGCATCACCAGCAGGAAACAGGATGTTGTTATCTCTTTGTACAGACAGTTGGTGAGACCCCATCTGGAGTACTTCATCCAGTTCTGGAGACTCCATCTCTGCAAGGACATAGATAGGATAGAGGAAGTCCAGAGGAGGGCAACTAAAATGGTGCAGAGTCTGCAAGAGAAGCCATAAGAGGAGAGACTAAAGGAACTTAATATGTATATGTAAAGGAGGTAGAGGGGGGACATGATAGAAACTTTTAAGTACCTCAGTGGAGTCAACAAAGTCCAAGAGGGTAGCATCTTTCAGAAAAAGAGATGTGCAAGAACAAGGGGTCACAATTTGAAAATAGAGGGGGGATGGCTCAGGGGCAATGTGAGGAAGTATTTTTTCATAGAGACGGTGGTGGACGCATGGAACAGCCTTCCTGAGGAGGTTGTGTGTTCTAAAACTGAGGGAGAATTCAAGAATGCGTGAGATAGACATAAGGCAATTCTTCTGGGGGGTAGGAAGAAATAGGCTGTTGGTTAACTAGCATCTGCAGCTTATCCTGTAGGTAGGGAAATGGGCAGACTAGGTGGGCCAAGCGGTTCTTATCTGCCATCAAAGTCAATGTTTCTATGTTTCTTTGTTTCTATTAGGTATGTTTGGGGTGGGGATGATGGGTTAAACCTTTGGGAGTGGGGGGTTGGAGGCATCTAGCGGTGGCATACCATCAGGCACAGGAGTTCCACTGCTGCCTTTATGTAGAGAGCTCTGTGTGTACATAGACCACTGAGTGTGTTTGTGGGGGGGGCTAGGCATGGCATAATTAGAAAGAAAAGGAAGAATTCTCCCTCTTTCAGAATCTCCATCCCTTTGCGCATCTATGGCTAATGAGCTCCTGCAGGTTCGAGGAGTGTAGGGCCAGTAATCCTAGCTTGTCTTTGCCCCCTACTCTTTGTTACAGCAATGGCTGGTTGAGCCCTAGGCCACATGCAAGGGGAGTCAAATAACCTCCTCCTTCATGAAGGGCAAGCTCTAGTAGGGCGTGTACTGTATTGCACTGGAGTGTCCTAGTTGGGGGCCCCTTCCCAAACTTTATAACACCCCTTTGTGCCACATCTCATAGGAAGTGGGCAAACCAGATCGTAGTGGCATGGGGTGATCTCTCTCCGCCTTGGAGGTTAGTTTGTAGGCCCATCCGCAGTCTTTGCTACTGGGGGGGGGGTGGAGAGTGAAATGGGATGTGAGAACAGTGAGGATTTCAAGCCCTGGTAATGGACCATGTGGGTGTCCCTTCTCCTGAGAACCTCATAAAAGAGAAAGAGGGAGGGCAGAGTGCTTTGCCTACCCAAGGGGCATATCAGGGCATGCTGTACTAATTCCCTTCCTCCTCGATGTTTCCTAGATCTCATTGGGAAGTGGCAGTTATTTATTTATTTATTTTTTTTATTAAATGTATTTTATTGATGTTTTACATTACAGTATCAGGGAAGTAGTTCAATGTTAGGTCCTATGAACATAAAACAACTCACACTTCCATCATACATATTCTGAATACATAAGTCATTGAAAGTCATCACTAAATGAAGGATATCCAACCCCCCCATCCCTTCCAGCCATGTCATCCTATTTCCACAATCGACAGTTATTTCTGTAACTGAGCTCTTGTTGCAGCTTACAAAGTGTAAAGGTGGAACACACAGTGCCCAGCCGGCAGCTGTTTACCCAGTTGCTCAGCAACCAGCTTCGGGCTGCACTGTCTGCTCCATCGCTTCTCCCCTTTGCAAGCCGCTGCAAGGACTACATTTGATTTATTATTAGTAAATAGCAAATTCCACTCAATAAATCCCCTTATGCATTCCCTCCCCTCATTGCCCCCTGCATCTTCTTTAGTGCTCACTACTCGAGATGGACACCAGAAGGGCTCTAGTGAGTGGGTTTAGCACTATGCAGCAGTCAATCTTCAGCTTGTCAGTGCAGAGTGCCCTTACCCACTAACAAAGTAATATAATTTGGTTAATCTCCAACCTCCTCTTGGATCCGATTAGCATAGTGGATCAGCGTAGAGACTTCTGTGGAGGACAGAATGGGGGGATAGACAACTTAATTTGGCTAGCGGCGAGCACCCCTTCTAACCCGCCCCCACATTAAGCATCTCTTTACTATTTAAAAGTATTTCATGAGGAAGAAATGGAAGCAGACAGAAGAACAGTGAGGATAGTATATACAATAGCTGGGAGAAAGATAACAAAGGGAGGGTGATTGGGGTTAATGGCACTGGGCAAAAGATGGGGTGGGGAGGAAGTGCAGGTGAAGGCCAGGGAAAGAAATGAAGGAAAAGAGGGGTAATTACCAGTGCTGTGCTACTTACGTTTAGACTGAGTGATGCTGAGAGACCGAGTCCAAAGCAGCCCCAGAGGAATACTTAAGCTTCAAGTTCTGCCCCTTTTTAAAATGAATGTATTTTTAAGTTTAAATTTTAATTGTTTACTGTACTGGATGACGTTCAGCCAATAGCATGACTCATTATAATGCAGTCAAGTCAATCGGAATGCACCATTTCCAGTATTTGTTTTACAATACTAGGTAACCACATTATAAGAATGCACAGCTAGGAGTTCCGGAAATAATTATGTAATCTGGAAGGGAAAGTCATTACATTCTTTTTGTTACTCCAGAAATATTGCATTGTACCTGTGGCCATTTGTCTGCCCATTGAAATCTTTTTTTTTAATTCATTTTGCCTCTTGGTGCTATTGGCCAGGACATCCCTCAACAACTGCCAAGGCATCTTTCCCATCCTGCAGGGCTCCATCAGGCTGGCACTATTGAAACCCTTAGAGACTTTTCCCCCTACTTCAGCTTTGTTGCTCTTTAAATTGTCCCATGAGCTGCGGTCCTGCTATCTGCTTCATGCCAGCAAAATCTAAACACCCACTGTGGTGCTTCTTGAGGTATTTCTGGTGCTATATGGTGAGAGCCCATGATAACTGTAGTGGGCAGAGCTTCATCTGCATAATGGTCTCTAGTGTGCAAACCAATCAGTACTGTTGGCAGATCATCTCCCCTACCTTGCTCCTGTCTTCACTCACCCCCTCATCTTCCCCTACACTATTATGTATCATTGCCTCCCCCTCCTTCTCCTGTTCTGCTACCCCCAGTCACCCCCTCCCCCTCCTGCCCCCACCATCCTGATTCCACCCTCCCATTACCACTGAAAGCAGCCCAGGACCCTCGCAACCGGCCTACTCCTCCCTCAAATTATACCCCCACTTACTCCCACTCCTCACCCTAACCTTTTAATCACGCCCCCCCCCATTTCAACCTGGAATTCATCCACAGACTCCACCTCTCCTTCATGCCCACACACAAACTCATACACCCCACCCAGTCAAAGTTGCACAAAATTGCAAGCAAACTTTTCTTCCTCTACCTACTCCTCCTACTACTATCTGGGGACATCCAACCAAATCCTGATCCCACTCCACAATCTTCCCCACTACCCAAAGGCCTTACTCTATACCGCCTTAATGCCAGGAGTCTACTCCCAAAAATCGACCTCCTCAGAGATTGGCAGTCCCAACACTCCCCTGACATCCTCTGTATCGCCAAATTATGTCTCTCACTCAAAATCCCTGACTCCCAACTCTCCCTACCTGGCTACCACCTCTACCGGCAGGACCGCTCCAAGTGTGGTGGTGGTGGTGCTGCCATCTACTCTCAGCAAAACCTACCCTGCTCACTCATAATTCATGAGTCAGTTCCAACAGCATACAAGCTGCTCCTTATTCAATTACTACTCCCCTCCTCTCTCCCCATCTTCACTGGTGTGCTCTATGTATCGCCCAGAACCTCCCCCCCTCCCTTATTTACACTATCTTCTCTATATCATCCCATGCCTCCTCCGGTGAATTTATTTTACTCAGAGACTTCAAGCTGAACTAGGCCTCCCCTGCACTAAGGTTCACCATGCAACAAACTGAATCACTAAACCTCCACCAGCTCATTAACAAACGCACCAGACCCAACCCAGCTCTCATAACCACACCCTCCTGGATTGGATACTTGCCACACAACCCCATCAGATCACTTTGGCTGGTACACTCCCTGACATATTTAGTGATCACCTCATGACTTTTTGTGTGTGCAAACTGCAGCTACCCTGCTCCTCCCCTTCCTGCCACTGGGTTAGATCACTACATTCCCTAAACATTGCCGCGCTCCCCCATGATCTCACTTCCCCTGACTAGTCCCTCTTCTACTCTACCACAGAAGTTGACTCTGTACTCTCCATCTTCTGCCACTTCCTAAATAAAGCCTGGAACATTCACTCCCCTCCATGATGCCACAGAGTCAGACATTTCCACCATCCATGGATATCATTCGACATCCTCAAGCTCTGCAACTCCTGGGACTGTGCATGGATGCAATATAAGCCTTCCCCCCTCCCACAATGATCTCTCTACCTACCCCTCTTTGAGAAATTCCTGCACCAAAGCAATTAGAGCAGCCAAGACACTGTACTTCAGGACTACCCTGTGGGATAACATAAACTCACCTCACAAATTCTGGCAGATCCTCTCTTCCCTCATCAACCCCCCTCTAAATCTTCCCCTCCACCCTCCTCATTGACAAAAAGCTAATCTCTGACCCCCTCACCATTGCCTCCACTCTAAACACATTCTTCACAACCTGTGCCCTTCCCTCCTGTCCTGCAAACCATCTCATCCTCCACTCACTCCCCCTCCACCAAATGGCTTCCAATTCTCCCCCATCACAGCCCATGAGATCTATGTGCTCTTCAATCACTAAATCCACACACATCTTGCCCTGATGGGCTTGACCCTCTCTTCCTTCAGATCTCGGTCCCTGTCATTTCCCTTCTCCATCCCATTTCCTAAATCTCTCATTCACTCTTAATACTGTCCCTCTGGCCTGGAAATCCACTGAAGTGACCCACTTCACAAAGGCGGCGATCACTCCTCACCAGGAAATTACTGCCCCATCTCCCTCCTTCCTGCACTAGCCAAGCTCCAGGAGTCCCTAGTCCTAACCAGGCTTACTTACCTCCCCTCCTTCTCTAACTTCCTCTCTCCCTTCCAGTCCATCTTTCGGAAAAATCACTTGACCTTCTCCTCCCTTCTTCGGGTCACTGATATCATCCTTATAGGTATGGACCAATGGCACCTTACTTCTGCCATTTTCATTGACCTAGCTAAGGCCTTTGACTCTGTCTTTCATCCTCTCCTCCTTACTAAACTCAGACTTGCTGGCCTTTCTCCCTTCACAGTAGACTGGTTCAGATCCTACCTGTCCAGTCACACCCAATGCGTCCTGGCTGGGGTCGCCCTTCCCAATTCTGGATGGCATTCCCCAAAGCTCTATTCTAGGTCCCATCCTCTTCTCTAGCTTCCTTACTGACCTCCCTTCTGTCTGCTCTTCCTCCTCCCAAATTCACTCTTACACCAATGACACCATTCTTTATACTTCTCGCCCCTCTGCCTCCATGGTGACCATACAGCTGCAGAGTGACTTCACCTCTGTTTTACAGTGGTTCCAAGCTAACCAACTTAAAGCCAATGCAAAGAAAACAGTATCCATAACTTTCGGCACCCCTCAGAAACTCTCCAAGCTTTCCCCATCCCCCTCCTTCTCCACCCTCGATGGCACCACCCTGGATATAGTCTCTGCCATCAAGTACCTATGTGTCTGGCTGGACAGCCAACTTAACTACTTTACTCACATCGACTACATCCACTCTAAGCTCCATGGAAAACGCTTGGTGCTTTATATAGAAATAAAGATGCCCTATTCCTCCCAGTCCGCCGCGTACTGCTCACTAAAACTGTCTTACCCATCTTTGACTATGCTGACATCATCTATGGGTATGCTTCTTCCTCCTCACTCTTCAGGCTAGACTCTCTTTTCAATGCTTTTTGCCATTTTTCCAATAATGCTCTCATCTGGACTCATCACTGCACCCTTTACTCCTCCCTCTCTCCTTTCCCTGTCCTCCCGCCACCAGCACCATGCCTCCACTAGCATAGCCAAATACTGGTTTGGTTCCCCTCACCTCCTGCCTCGACTCCCTCCTTTCCCCTACCTCCCACTCTTCCTACCATTTTCACTCCAGAGGCCCTCACACTTTTGCCCTTCCCTGTCCCTATTCTAACTCTGGGCAGACTGCTTTCTCTTACCATTTCCCCCACATTTAGAACTCCCTCCCATCCTCAATCTGACTGCTACCCTCACTAAACTACTTTAAACTCGCCCTCTTCCACTCCCAACCTCCCTCCTGTACATGCTATCCGCCAGGCTTAGTCCCCTGCTATCTCTTGCGCTGCTGCTGATATGCCTGTTCTTGCTTGCCAAGTGTCCAACTATATGCTCTTGCTGACCACTGAGCACCAGCACATTGTACCACCCATGTTTGCTATGTAATTAATTTTCCTGTATCATGTGTATTATTAATTATTGGATCTGCACTTTTGCTTCAGTGCAGGCTATTGTACCTTGCCTGACTGTTGTAATTTTGCCTCTCTTGTCCCCCTTCTCCGGGTCACACCCGGCTTCGGCTGAATGTGCCTCTCCCAGTCACCAAGCTTTAAAGGGGACTGTATTGATAAGTTCATGCTTACATTTCTTACACTTCATTTCTGAAACCATGAAGTGACATAGTCAAAATTTCAAATTATTGGTTCCATGAAAGGAACTGCACAGAATGTTGTCCATGCAAAGAAAACAATACAAAACACAGCTGACAGCTTCAGATTTTATTCAGGCACAGTTAAATAAGGATCCTTTAGAGGTACGAATATAATTTATGATAATAGAGACATTTCAAACAGCTGCATATAAATAATCAATTCCTGTCCCCTTTAACTAAAAAAATAAAATAAATAATCACAGTCATTTCCTCCCACATTTGTTCCCTCTCACCGAGAACACACACGTTACCATATGGCACTTGCATGCTTGATGCACAGGCATACATGCTGTCAATTCCCAGTACATGCCACAGGCTCTGAATTGCACCACCACCTGTGACACAGCCTTCCCCCAGGCTTTTGACATGAACCTTGGTCAAGCTATGTCATGGTCTGTAAAACTGCCACTGTGTCACCAGCCAACCACACCACCAACATTTTGATATTGTAGTTTTCACTGTTCTGATCTACTTCTTCAAAAGATTAATGTTTAGAAGTTACAAGATAAGGTAGCACATTCAGTTTAATTTATTTGTCTGTATTATAAATTCCTGTTGATAGCAATGTTTACTATTTATAATCAAACTTCACCTCTTCAGATTAATTGCCATATACCAACTGGTGAGCATTTTTTCCCATACAAAAAGCCAGGTGCCACTGCATTTTCACCCTCTAAATAAAAATACCTCCCAATACTATAAACAACCTCACAGACCTGGCATCGATGGTCATCCTGAAACTCCCCTACACCATTCCCTTCCTATAACAATTGTGAAACCTAATAAGAAAGACAGCTCTCTCATTTTGTTCCCCCTTAAGTCACATGCTGCTGATTACCATGGAAATCTAATTGCCATTGGAAACCATTTTTTTTAAGATCCTTGGGAAGCACAGTGTTCAGTGCTTTTTCATAAACTGTTGTAAACATTTGGCCTTTACTATTTTTTTTTAATTTGGTGAACTTTTACTTGCTGAAAAAAGGCTAATTTCCTGAGTTTTTCAACTTTCAGTTCTTGAGTGCAAGCTACGATCACCCAACAAGCACGCTTCAAAATCAATGGCAAATATTTCCAAGTGTAACATTTTCTGCACAAATTTATTTTTTATTTGAATTTAAATATTTAAAAATATCATAAATACTCTAAATGGACACAGCTCTGTATCCTTAATAGATTAATTCTTCCTGTCTTCTATTTACATAAAGAATTGCCTTGCACTACCTGAATTACTGTGGTGAAAAAACATTCACCAGCAATTATATAAAACAATACATGGAGTAATGTGTACAATGAGAATTTTACACACACCCTTGATATTGGATACTTGTATAAACCCCTCGAGCTTTGCTCTCGGGGTTTATGTAGCATCCAGCACCTAAGGTGTGTGTAAAATTTTCTTTATACAGATTACCCTACATTATTTTATATATATATATATATATATATATGTATATATATATATATATATATGTAATAGATATACCACTCTGAGGTGTGGTGGCGCCTCTGATACACGCACGCCTTGGTAAGCCCAACGCACAAGCGCATGGGATATCAGAGGACCACCGCACACCTCAGAGTGGTATATCTATCTTATAAAATGGCTATAGATTTTTTGGGAAAGTAGTCCTTCTGTGTAGTTAGTAATTAAATGATATGTTGGCAGAGGTGACACTTTTGGTGTGAAAACTGTATTTGTAAATGATTTTACCTTTATGTAGTCATTTTTGGTGTGAAAAAGTATTTCTAGAAGCAGTGTCACTTTTTATTGTTCGTCAGAAGGGCGTGATTAGGTGTTATTTTTTAGTGAGAGTTGGTATTAGAATGTAGTGAAAATGTAGGGTGACTGTTTTTTATTTTGAGCCGGTTTTTCGTAATATTAGTTCTATATGCGATGGAAGCAGCGTAGGATAGATCGAGTGAGTTTGGATCTTAGACAGAAAGGCGAGAGCGTAGTGCTGCAGTGGCAAATACTCGCCCTCGCCTGCCTCACGCTTTCTAAATGACCGAGTCGCTGATTTATCCTCGCTGCTTCCTCATCGATGCGATATGGAGCTATATTAGGGAAAACCGACACAAAATATTAAAAGGCAGTCACTTTTCTGATTTTTTAAACACACCACGCCTTACTTTGACTTTGAATAGCTTCTCACTTTCTAAATGAGCACCGCGTCACGCTTACATTTCCCTATTGAAAGTGAAAGTACTGCAGGATCGTGTATTGTGAGTGGAAAGGCATCTTTTTAAATAAATGAAGAGAAGAATACAAAGGAATGTATGTTATAGTTTTTATATAGAGTTAGGTTTCTGTTAGTCAGAGTGGTCACAGTGGTTACAGTAATAAAGTGGTTGTACAGTGTGACACTGTAAACATGGCAGGCAGGATTTGATTTTTAAATTAAATTTTCAGTAAACATTAATGGTAGGATGAACAGATCTGTTTCTACAGTGTGGTGCTACTACTGGTATATTTATTTATGGGTGTGGGTGCAGTTGCACATGTGTGTTAGTGTGGGTGTCTAGCTGCACCAGGTGTGGCGTGGTCTTGCTGCTGGTGAAGAGGTTTTGAGGAGTGGAAAGTAGTTCAGGCGTGCGGTCGTAGTGGAAGGTGTGCGGTCGTTGGGAAATAATGCACGGTCATGTGATGTGTTTTGGCCAATTGTATCACTGGGATTTTTATGATTTTACCACACCATTTTATAAATATATATATATATAGATAGGTAAGAAAGAATCCTGGGCTCTGATTGGTCAGTCTAGAACTGGATCTGTGATGTCATTCCAGCATAATATCACAGATCTAGTCCCAGCACACACATGATTGTATAACTGTCAAAAGTATCAATCCACAAGCCACGTCTGAGTTGCACACCCCTGCCATGGCCCAAGTGAAGTTTGCCAGTAGTTCATTGTTATTTGTCTTTAGTGACTCCCTTCCCTGACACAGCTCACAAATTCACTGAAAGCCCCCTAAAATGCCACAAGATAAACCCTCCACACACCATTTCCCAATATTCACCAGAAAAAGACTCACTAAAACAAGCCATCACTAATCAGCTTCAGCAATGCCCCTCTCACTAAAACAGTGATTCACTTCAGTCCCTGCTTCCAGCTGCCAGAGCACCATGAACCCATGTATCTAACATAGCACTCAGGTTTCCTCTAGTACTTATTCTTTTGTTTTCTTCATCAAACAAACTCTCTGTAAAAAAAGCTGACACTGATCAGCTTTAGCAATCCCCAGCTTGCTGAAACTGGGATCAGCTTCAGTACATGCTCCCAACTGCCACAGCATCGCAATCCCATGAACCAGACACTGTGTCAGCTAGTGAGCTGCACATTCACTTGCTGGCCAGCTCATAACTTTATTACTTCTTCTTCCTGTGTCTCCCACAATAATATCATCTGTAACGGAAAACCATTATCGCAACTGATATGAACCATGAGGGTGGGGAACAGAAGGACACCACAGACCAGGGAATCCCTACAGCAATTCAGCAACAGTAGCACTACACAAAACCATGGAAATAAGTTAGCACAGCCATATGAGGGACAGCAAAGCAAATGAGAAAAAGGTAAATCAAAGAATTAAAAATGGCAGGGGGGGTGTCAAGCAGACAAGTGACAGAAAAAAGAGAGGGCAGAGAAGAACTACAGTAACATTACAGCAGCTCCACCTACTGGGCAAAACAAATATCAGCACTATTTTTTTAGATAGAACAGTATGCTTACTAACATACTAGATGCCAGCAGAGTAGGCCTGCGGGTCTGTCAAGTCTGCTCATGCTTCAGCACCCTGATTGGGTACCGTAGCCCTCTATCTGTCTCCTTCTACTGTTACTCCATCCCCCAGTCCTGCCCCCCGAGGCAAACCAGCCTCTGCTTCATCCCTTGCCTATACCTGCTCTACCATCTCTTGAATCCCTCCAATGTAGATGCCTGTACCAGCTCCCCGGGCAGCGCATTCCATGGTTCCACCACTCTCTCGGTGAAGTACTTCCTCCTCCTTTCCCCCCAATCCTACCACCCTCAATCTTCTAACTGTGTCCTCTGGTGATTCCGCCCTCCTTCAGTCGAAAGATCCTATCTCAGCTTACCTTATGTACTCCCCTGAGGTACTTGGAACACCTCAATCATGTCCCCCCGGTCCCTCCTCTCCTCCAGCAGGAACAGGTTGAGCTCCCCTAGTCGTTCCTCATATGTCATATCCCACAAGCTCCAGATCACTCTGGTTCCTCTCCTCTGAACCCTCTCCAGGAGTTTGATGTCCCTCCTTAGGTGAGCTCATTAAAAAAGACAAAAAGGTAGTTCTAATAAACTTTTTAATTATTTTTTGTTGTTGTTATTGCTGTTGTTGTTGTTGTTACAAATGAGCCATTGTATTATAGGAATAATGCTTTCTAGGGTGTGTGCCATACTGGGATAACATCACTTCTGGGGGTGTTGGATGCACTTGGCCTGCAGCCTCGTGACCAATCACCTGAGGCATGACATTATCCCAGCACAACACACACCCTAGAGTGCATTATTCCTTTATTTTATTCCACAGAATGTCTTGCGTGTGTTTGATCAGGTGAATTCCCAGATCACAACCATTTTCCATATCAAATCCTATGCTTCTACATGTATAACAGTAAACAATTAGTGGCTATAAGCAAACAATAACACATGACAGGTGGGCATTATGCTGAGATAACCACCCATCTAGGGCTGTAGTGAGGCCCGATGCTGCAGAGGGAGGGTCATACCACTCCTGGAAGGGAGGTTATCTCAGCATACTCCCCATCCTGGAATTTCTCATTGTGCTTATAAAATGGGTAATAAGTAGTTTTATTTTGGAAAAATGAATAAAAAAATAAGAAAATTAAAAAAAGGAAATAAAATAAAAATGCTTTTATGAGTAAAAATGTTCCTCCGCTGTCAGTAGATGGAGCTGTGATATACTTGTGCTGTTTCCCAGCTCTTGCTGCCTGCGCTCAAGACTGGGAGTGAGTGAGAGACTTTAGTGGTTTTCTTTCATCTCTTTTTTATTTGTTTCTTTTTTTTAAGTACAGTAGTTTATCCCTTGTTACGTCTTCTTGACATGTTTTTCTTGTTGTTTCCTGGTCCTTGCTGTCTGCTATGAGGACTGGGAGTGACTGTGCACGTAGTTAACTTTTTAAAAACATGTTTTAATGTTATCCTTCATCGTGGCTTCTGGTCATTCTTCATTACCATTTCCCAGTCCTTGCTGTTTGCTCTGAGAATCAGAGTTAGCTAGTTAAGACAGCAAGCACTGTCACCAGCTCTCAGGATGTGGAGGGAGTGAGGAAGCACTACTCTGGCTGACGGGTGGTGGCATGTGTTTGCTCAGGCAGTCGGGCAAGCAAGCGGGCAGGCAAGGGGTAGTCTACATGTCACAAAGCATTTTTTAATAATTTCATGAGTCCTGAATGCTGGTGACAGCACTTACTGTCTTAACTAGCTAACTCCCGGTCCTCAGAGTAGTGGGGACCAGGAAATGATAATGAAGAATGTCAGAAAGCTGCAATGAGGGACATTGTAAAAATAATTCCTAAAAAGTCAACCATGCACACAGTTTCTCTGAGTCCTCAGAGCAGGCAGCAAGGACTACTGTAGGAAACAACAGGAAAAAAATCATTCAGAAAAATGAAGCAGGGAGCAGACAGCAAGGTGAGTAGTAAAGCTTGGGAGTGAGTAGGTGTGCCAGTAAAAATGAAGTCCATTTAAAATTGGAAGTTCTTAACTGGCACAGTGATTTTGTTGTCATGGGGCAGGCTGGCACCGGTACTTTTTTCATACTTGGCCACTATGCTGAATTAAATGTATGGGTGCCAGCCTGCCTCAGCCAGTCAGAAGACAGGATTGTCCCTACACATTTTATAATACAGATGAACACTCAACTTACGGATCTGTGCCCAGATATGAATTTTCAACCACTGACTTCGGTTTAGTACATTTGCAGCTGCAAGAGCCTATGAAACAGAGAATGTTTTATTATTAGCATACCTTCCTTTAGAAATCTTTTTTAAAGAAAGAGTCAATAGTGGACAGCCAAAAGAACATGGTCCAGTGCCAGTAATTATTTGAAACTAACTCCTCAGGGAGCAAAGTAGGAAAATAGTAACCTTTAGCCACAGTCTTCTGTGCTGCACGTTTGTGTAAAGAGCCTTTGCTCAAACATAATTCTCATGAAAACTGTCTTCCCAAAAAAAAAAACTCTAAATCCTGGTATAGGCACCTGATTGGTTACTATGTGGCCTTTTGGATAGAACTTAGAAAAGGCTCCAGTTTATAATCAGTTTAAACAAGCTTGTTATTTGTTACTTTATAATGCTACCATTCCTGTATTTTTTAATTTAATATGTCTTTTCCTACTGTAATTTATCCTTCTGTGAAATTGCTCTGTATTGTAATTACCTTTTTGTGAAAGTGCTCTGTACTGTACTTCTCTTGTTGCACTTCTGGGTTGTCCCTGAAAATGGGAGTGCTATTGTATCAGTGGACTTTCCCGGTCTCCAAAATTCAAATAAATAAAATAAAATAATACTGTAGGTAGCCAGCATGGGTTCACAGAAAGTAGATCATGCCAGACTAACTGATAGACTTCTCTGAAGGGGTACCAAGGAGGTAAACAAAGGCACGTATTGCTACATTGCAAGGCCTTAAATACCTCAGGAAATTATGTAATACAAAATAATAAAATTGGGATATGGGACATTTAAAGGCGGATCAGAAAGTGTCTAAGGAGCAGGAAAGATGAGGTAATGGTCCAGCAAAACCCATGTATTTAGAGGGGAGGTCATTAGTGAAGTACTAAAAACACAGAATTTGACAGCAGAATAAGAACTTTGGTCCACCTAGTCTGTCCATAATACTCTTTCCTATACCTAAAGCCTAGTGTCTATATGGGGTTTATGCCCACACTACCCACCCTATGTTCCCTGACTTGCTGCTACTTCCAGGTAACTATTAAGCCTTTCCCTCTGTTGCAGCCATGTTTGAAGCCATTAATGGTCTTGGGGCCAACCAGCTAAGCCACTCTGTCTGTAAAAAATGAACTTCCTTACATTTCTCCTGAATTTTCCACCCGCCAGCATCCACTCATGTCCTTGTGTACTAGCTTCACTATTCCTGTGACTATATTTTCATAGTTTACCTTGCTCATTTCTGTAATGTTGCACTGTCACACTGTGTTAGTATTTAATAGATATTCAGGATGCTTTTATGTGACTGTGCTGATGAAGGGCGTGCAGCCCTAATGATAGATAAAGTTATTGGCCCAGATGGCATGCATCCAAGGGTGCTCAAGAAATTTGCAACAGAACTAACTGAATCCCTTGTAGGGCTATTCAATAGCTCAGCAGAGGCAGGGGTAGTTCAAAAACACGGAAAGGTAGCAGACATAGTCCCTCTCCATAAGGGGGGAGGACATGGAGCAACTGGGTAACTAAAGACCTACGAGTCTTACCTCAATTGTGGGTAAACCGATGGAGACACTTGTCAGAGAACACCTCCTTGATTATATGGAGAGCAGTGGACTCCAGAATAGTAAACGGCATAGGACTGTAACAGGGAGGTCTTGTCAGACTAACCTGATCGTATTCTTTGACTGGCTAACAGGGGTAGTAGATAAGGGCCATGCTGTGGATTTACTGTATGTTGATTTCAGCAAGGCTTTGACTTGTGTCTCACAGAAGGTTGCTGAAGAAGCTAGAGGATCTGGGTGTCACGAGGGACACAGATGGGTGACAAACTGGTTGGAAGGGAGACAGCAAATGGTTGTGTTTAACAGAATCAAATCAGAAGAGTGGGAGGTCACCAGCGGAGTACATAAGGATCTGTCCTGGGTCCAGTCCTTCTCAATATGTTCATCAGCGACATGGGAGAAGGAATCCAGGGCAAGATGCATCTCTTCAGAGACAAAGCTAAGCTGTGTGACGGGGTAGACAGTGAGGAGTGGGTTAGGGAGATGCAAAAAGACTTGAAAAGGCTACAGAGGTGGTCACAGGTTTTGCAGTTGAAATTTAATGCCAAAAAGTGC
Source organism: Neoceratodus forsteri (assembly GCA_016271365.2). Lineage (NCBI taxonomy): Eukaryota > Metazoa > Chordata > Ceratodontiformes > Ceratodontidae > Neoceratodus > Neoceratodus forsteri. The sequence goes on from CM057451.1 coordinate 400,123,070, forward strand.
AAGGTGACGCATGTGGGGAACAAGAACCCCAGGAAAGAGTATTGGATGAAGGGGAGGGGAACTGGGCATGACCTCTGAGGAAAGAGACCTAGGGGTCATCATCAGTGGCTCCTTAAAACAATCAAGCCAGCGTAACGAGGCCTTCAATCAATCAATCAATCAATCAAGCTATCAAATTCTTTGTTTATCCAGGTGAACACCATTGAGCAAGCTCATTTACAAGGTGGACCTGCATTACACAAGTCAAGTAACAATGCATTTATATACAGACAGACAGTAGATGCAAGAGTACAACAGTACAGGTAGGTCTGCAATGGACAGGATAAGTAAAAATACATTTGGGTTCAGGTAAAAGACAGTCGGTAAGGGTACACATAACAATAGGGTAGCAAGTCAGTAAAAATTTATATTAGTGAGGTAAACAGGATACTGGTGTGTAGAAGGGGGTTATTTTTATAGCAGAAGGAAGGAAGTATTACCATCTCTCTATAGGTCTCTGGTGAGGTTCCACCTGGTGTACAGTGCCCAGTTCTCAAATCCTCACCTAGGAAAGATAAGGACAGCCTGGAGATGGTGCAGTGTAGGCTGATCAAAATGATTCCGGGCCAGCAGGGCAGATCTAACGAGGATCAGCTCAAGGCCCTGAAAATGTATTCGCTGGAGGCCAGATAAAAGAGGGGAGATATGATAGAGACCTTCAAGTTCCTGAAAGGAACAAACAAGGTAAATTGTGAGGAACTATTTAGCATAAGTAGCAGATCAAGAACATGGGGGCATGAATGGAAACTTATGTGAGGGAGGTTCAAGAGGTAAGTGAGAAAGTTTTATTTTACAGAAAGGGTGGTGGAGCCATGGACCAATCTGCCAGCTGAAGTGGTGGGCTCCCAAATTATCAATGGTTTTAAACATGGCTGGGACAGAGTGAAGGGCTTATTGGTTGCTAAGGGTGGTAGCAGTAGTGTGAGGAGCATAGGGGGTGGATAGTGTGGGTTAGAACATTGTATGAACAGTAGGTCCTGGGTTTGTTAGGGTTTTATGGGCAGACAGGATGGACCAAAGGTCTTTTTCTGCTGTCATTTTCTATGTGTCTATGTTCAATTAGTGATGTCTCAATAATGCAGAGCTGGAAGTTCGGTTCTACAAAAGAATGAAACACCTCAAATTTTAGGGGTTCTGTTCTTTCGGTTTGTGGCGAACCTTTGGGGCAAATAGGTGGACTTTTGGTTTGACTGGTCTGCCCTGGTCTGAATGGTGTAGACCAGGCAAACCAGTCAAACCATAAACTGCAGTTTGCACCTGAAACAGTTAACTAGACAGAGTGTAAGTCAGAGCCTTGTTTTGGTGCTAGACTTAGCTAGACAACATGAGTCAGCATAAAATCTCATTCGTTTGCTCATCATCAGGCTGTTGGGTAGCACAGGCAGGGTTGTGATTTCACTTTTAGTTTGATAGCTAGGAAATTCTTCAAAAAGGAAAAAAAAATCAACAGCTCTCTTCAAAAGTTCAACCTATAATCAAAGGGCTGCTGAAGGGAGGATATTTTTAAAGAGGAAAAAAACTGAGTCAGGCTAAACAGTGTTTGCAAAGCAGTAGACCTCTGAGACCAGGGGCTTGCCTGAGACTGGGAACTAAGAGAAAAGATAGTGGACTCTGGACTGCAGGAATGTGCTTGGGGTTGGGCAGTGGGTAAGTGGGGCATGAGGTGGCAATCTTCCAGTGCCCTCTTGTCTAATCTCATCAGTAGTGCAGCACACACTTTTATTTTCATTGTAGAATTAGCATTTTAGGAGGGCATACAAACAGACTGACTGAAGCCCCTGCCAGAAGCCTCAGATGTGATTGTTTTTTTGAGTTACCTTAACTGGGGCACAAGTGTGTACCAGGTGGCAGCACGACAATGCCTGGTCACTGGTAGTTGGCACATTGGTGGCATCCCATAAAACAAATAAAATCATCATCTGCTTGTGGCAGTTTTCAAATTCAAACTCTACATTTGCTGAAGTTGCAGGCTTGCAGCATTTCCTTCTTTCTCCTCCACCTGAGTTCTGAAGCAGCCTGTGTGTGTGTGTATGTGTGTGTGTGTGTTGCCATAAGCTTTGTTTTTACAGTGTGATCTAGGTAGCGGGTAGAAAGTGCATGCCAGATGGCAGCATCTGGAGCCTGGCTACTTGTAGTTGGCACCAGGGTGGCATGCCATATGCCATAAAAAAAAATTTTCTTTGTGTGGCAGTTTTCAAATGCAAATTCTTTACATTTGCCCAAGTTTCAGGTGTGCAGCATTTTCTTCTTCCTCCTCCTGAGTCCTGAAGCAACTTCTGTGTGTGTCATCCTGAGCTGTGTTGTTACTGTGTGATCTGGGCAGTGGGCAGCAAGTGTGTGCCACCTTGCAGTATGCTGGTGCCTGGCCACTGGTAGTTGGCACCTAGGTGGCATCCTCTCCCCCCAAAAAATAAAGCCATTTTTACAAATTGTGGCTTTCTTCATGTTCCCCCAAACTGCTGCGGTTCCATCCTCCTCCTCTTGAGTTCTGAAACAATGTGTGTGTGTGTGTGTGTGTGTGTGTGTGTGTTTGTTACCCTGAGCTGTGCTGTTACAGTGTGATCTGGGCAGTGGGCTGCAAGTGTGTGCCAGCTAGCAGCGTGCCAATACCTGACCACTGGTAGCTGGCAGCTTGGTGGCATCCCATAAAAAAAGAGTAAAAAACAATCTCCATATTCCTTCATGTTTCTGAAGTTTCTTCCTCTTCCTCCTGGGTCCTGAAGCAGCCTGTGTGTTGTTCTGAGCTGTGCTGCAGCAATGTGATCTGGGCAGTGGGCAGCAAGTGTGTGCCAGCTGGCTGCGTGCCAGTGCTTGGTCACTGGTACTTGGCATCTTGGTGGCATCCCAAAAAATGTAAACAAATTAACTTTTTTATTATGGCAGTTTTCACGTTCCCCCAAGTTGTTGCAGTTCCTTCATTCCCATGAGGTCTGAAGCAGCCTCTGCATGTGTCTTCCTGAGCTGTGTGGTTGCAGTGTGATCTGGGCAATGCGTAAAAAGTGTGTGCTGGCTGGCAGTAAATTGGTGCCTAGCCTCTGGTAGGTCTTGGTGGCATTCCATAAAATAAAAATAAATAAATAAAAATACTAAAATAAAATAAAAACTAACATCAAAAAATGAATCCCTCCCATTATGCAGCAGTAGTGAGTGCCAGGAAGAAAGACCAAACCATTGATGTCAGTGGTGTGGGATTCCTTTCGAGTGGACGAAGAATCGTGGACACATGTAGTGTCTTTTTTGCAAAGACAGTTTGAATGGGAGTATTTTGAAAAACCGAAATGTGAAATCCCGAGTTTCAGGGAGACGAAAGTCATCATCCTGATATGATGATGCGCTTACACAGTGGTGTTAGTTATCTAAAGCAAGGGGGTGCAGGAAATGAAGCCCCACGAAACATGAAACAGACCTCTGCTGTGGGCAATTACCGAGTGTCAGGATAATGAGTTTTGAGCAATCAGTTTCGGGCTCCTGAAACTCATGATTTCGCATTTCAGTCTTTCATAGTATATTTGTCTGAATTGGGGTAAGGAGGGAACAAGGCTGGGAACATCTACCATGAAAAGGCATTTGCTGAAGTCCCACAGATCTCAGTATGAGAAGTCATGCTAATGCATGACATCAGCAGCAACACCACCAGACAGTGACGCTGATGATGATAATGATAAAGATAATGATATTGGGCAGAAGGAGGAGAGCATTTGGGGACCAGGTAGAGAGGAAGAGAAAGTCTTTCATATGGTAGGCCATGCACAACTTCAACATCTTCCATTCATAAGTGTTTTAGCCCATTGACTCCCACATTTTTGTGGGACTGTAATTCCCCAGCCACTTCCACCCCTAGGGGTGGCAAAACTAGAAGCCAACAGTTATGTCTAGGGGAAAAAAGCAATCAACTCTCACTGGTCGAGTCCTTGAGAATGGATCAGAAATATGAAGCCAATAGACCAGAGGCAAAAATTTAACAAGAGCAATTGTGGAAATGTTAGCCACTGACTGGTTTCCATTCTCCTATGTGAGCATGTGAGCAATGCAGATTTTCTAGCATTAATGCAGGTTGCAGTACCAAGGTTTCAAGTGCCCAGCCATACCTGTTTTTCCACAGTGGCTCTTCCTGATTTGTATCAGAGGGTCTTCAAGACTGTGTTGCATTACCTAAAAGCATAATTTGTTCCAGCAGTTCACATCATCACTGACATGTGGAGCAGTGGTCAGACTACTGATTACATGCATCAGTTGAAATTGATATAAATGGCACTGTGCGCCAAAAATTGTGGACTTCCCAATTCAGGAACGGTGGCTGTGGTGACGGCAGGGTCTGGTGCCCCAAACAGGTCCTGTGCCAGTATTGTGACTGATGGGTGGGTGCGTCATGGTGTAAGGAGGCTTGCGGCAGCACCCAGCTACAACATCCCCTATACTGCAATTCAGGAAGCCCCACAGCCGATGACACTGGTGTCAATGCTTAAACCAGCAAAAGGCTGGTCTAATGACCCATGCGCCACACCAGCCACCCATGGTGGCCATATACTCGGGGCACCCCACAAAGCATGGTGCCACATGCAGACATGGTCACCTTTGGCCCCACCATGCCATGCTCTGCATGTGAGCAGCCCAAGACATGCAATGCCACAGAGTAGTGGCACCTTCCTGCCTGTACCTTACACCCCAGTGGCTGATGGGGTACTGAGGTCCAAATCAGGACCCCCAGACAACAGGGCACATGTGGGCACACACTTGGCAGTGCCTCACAGCCCCAGCACAGGATGGGGCATGATGAAGTAATGCCCACCTCTCCCATGCCCCCCCCAGCTGCCGTCCAACACCATCAAGCCCCACTGGCATGCTGCTGCCCAGTCACCGATGTCCATGGGATGGGGGACCACACATACTGTGGGCACTGTCTGCTGCCAGACTTGCATCCACTGGGCCAGGGGCTGCCACAATCCTCTGACAATCCATTCCCATATGCCTTCTGTTTGGTGCAAGGGAGCAGATGCAGCTGTGCCTCTGACAGTGGTGCTGAGACCCCTCCCAGTAGTGAATCAGGTGCAGGGTCCCTGGTTCACCAGAGATCAGCACAAGATGCTGTTGACACAGCTTGCACTGATCTTTGTGAAACTGGTCCCAGGGTTTATAATAATAGATAATGCAAAGTACATGACAAAGACAATTGATGATAAGGATTATACACGTCTCATGTTTTGCTCGCTATATAAATCTAGTAGTTCAGGGATTCCTAGATGAGGAAGGCACCACAGTGCAGACAAGCGTTAAGTGTGGCCAGAAGAGTCTGTGGTCATTTTAGCCACATTTTAAAGGCACAGCAGCTGTCAGAAAACATTCAGCAGCAGAATCCCCTTCCCCTCCGCCACACAGAAATGTGGCAACAAGATGGAATTCCGCCTATTGCACGATGCAACGGCTGCTAGAACAAAAGAAGGCTGTCCACCACCAGTATGCTGTTTAGCATGGTATTGGCAAGGGAGAGATAAACATAATGCAAATCTGTGGCTCCTGATGGAGACCCTCTACACTGTGTTGAAGCCCTTTCAGGAAGCCGTGCAAGTGGTAAGTGCTGATATAGCTGGTCTAAGCCAGGTACTCCCCCTCATTGTTCTCATTAACCTGTAAGTTCTTCATATGAAAACTCAGTATGTCAACAAGAAAGATACCACTGCTCTCAATCTACTAGAAAGGATACGATCACATTTCTGGAATGACGCACACATTTCAAAAATGTATACAGCTCACCACTACATCATGGCTACTCGCTTGGGCCCTCGGTTCAAAGATGCATTTGACACTTTCTTTTATGCAGGAGAATGCAATAAGGATCAGCAGTCCTTTAAAGCCTGGCTTATCCATCTAGACTCTGTACATACAGCACAAAACAAGACCAGGAGCACAGACAGAACAGAAGAATAACACTCATGATCATCCCTTGCAATCGCACTGACAGGCCAGGTGAAAAAGAGAAAAGAATGAGGATCCCAGTGTGTTTCCACTGCTACCACTGAACACAGAAGTCACTAAGTTTTGTCTCCAAGTTGACCTGCTACTTCTACTGCTTCTGCTTCACCGCCCCCGCCAGCTATTGATGGGAAACCACTCTGGGGACAACTGTCTGACTATGGATTGATGAAAAAACATGGCAAGTCACATTCTGTCAGAGTGGTGCCTGAGATGCCAGCAAACAAAATGGTGCAGGATTATCTGAATGACAATGTGTGCTAGCAGAAAGAGATGTGGCCGTGTTGTACTGGTACTAGCAAAAGACCATTTGGTCCTCTTTTGCACAGGTACAGTAATTGTGGAATGCCTCAGTTGCACACCTGCAAGTACATACTCTGAGAGAGTTTTTGGTGCTGCATGTAATATTGTTATAAACAGGAAAACATGACTTTCAACACAAAATGTCAAGCTGCTCAGTTTTTTAAAAATTAACCTTCCCTTTTTTCCTAAGCCGTTTTTGCCATGGTTCATGGATGATGAAACTCCTACACTTCCAGCTGGGCTAAACACAGAGGATGACGAAATGTATGGGGAGGGCTTCTGTGTCTATTAATTTTTCTGGAACCAGTAGTCTACATACAGACTGTGGAATGATACACTGTTGTCTTCACTTAGCCTTCTTCGGATTACTCTATTGTGAATTTGTGCCAGGTTGAATTCAAGACAAGAACCCATCTGAGAAATTGTAGATGCAAGCAAGACTCTTAGTGCAATAGAAATGGCTCGACATCTTGAGTTGGTTAGAATCCAGAATGTGAAACACACTAAGACTGTTAAGAACCTAGATGAGACTGCTTGCAAGTCCGAGAGAAATCAGACAGCACCAGTGTACAACATAGGACGAGAGAAGGGTAGCCATAATGTAGTGCAGTAGAGATCCAGTATGTAGCAAAGGCTGAGATGCAGTAGAGGCAACCATGAGCACTCAGGTATTGAATACTATCCAGCAAAAACAGTGAACTGCCAAAAATATGAAAAAAGAAGGGCCATTATGCTGTGGCATGTCACACTAAAACTGTGCAGCAAGTAAAGGCACAGACAGAAACATTCTTTGGGGTCATTGCAGGAGAAAATGATTCAGAACCAGCTTGGAAAGTGAATTTAAAAATATGCAACAGAAACATTAAAGTTAAGATGGACTCTGGGGCACGTACATTAGTAATGTCAGGGTTAATGTACAATACTGTGATGACATACATTATTAATGTCAGGGTTAATGTACAATACTATGACGCCACATCCATAGCTGCCATCCACTAGTGCTATTCCTGAATCCCCTGGAGATAGACTTCAGTGCAAATGACAATTGCTGCACAAGCAGAATTAAAAGACATGTCATATGATTTCTACATTTTTGTGGTGAGCAATAAGATAGCTAACCTGTTTGTTGCAATGCAGCAGTCAATTATCAAGTATGTAGGAGAAATCTACCATGATGTGGATGGGGAAATTGGTACACTGAAGGGAGAGCCTGTTAAAATTGTATTAAACTGTACAGTGTATTGAAATATGATGCAGAGCCTTTGTAACCTAAATACAGCCCAGAGAATATTAGCCCCATTAATGCCAAAAGTACAAGCTGAGTTAGACTGGATGGAGAGCAGTGGTGCTATTGTAAGAATAAATGAACCAACTGAGTGGTATGCATCTGTTGTTCCTGTGGTAAAGAAAAATGGCACAATATGGAGTTTCATTGACCATAAATAGATAAATTCTGCAATCCTCAGGGAGAAATATATTCTGCCATCCTTAGAAGATATCATCCCAAAGCTGACAGAGCAGAAATCTTCTCAAGCCTTGATGCTTCTAGTAGATTTTGACAAATTCCACTTGATGAGCAGAGAACCATATTGACGATATTCCTAACACTAGTTGGGCAATAATGTTTCAAATGGCTACCAGTTGCGCTAACCAATGCACATGAAATCTTTGAAACTACCTCATGGGTGGGAGCCAACAAGTTAAGATCACTGTCACCCTCTCCTGTAGCCTCCCTGTACACTCTGGAGTTCGCAAGGGGTCCATTCTTGGCCCACTTCTTTTCAGTCTCTTCATTAACAACCTTCCATCTGCATGTGACAATAAAATGCCACTTTATGCTGACAAAGCAGTTCTTTTTTCTACCCACACAGACCCTGCCCCCCTCTCCCAGAATCTTTAGTCTAATTTCAGTCTTGCTCAGTCTTGGTTTGATCAGCATAAACCACTGACGAATTATAAAAAAAACAAGGCCATGTTGTTCTATAACTCCCACAGCAGATTTAAAACTGCCCAACTAACCATCCTAAATACGCAGCATCAACCACTTGATCAAGTACAGGAGTTCAAATATCTTGGTATTACCCTTGACTGCACACTCTCCTACAACTCGCATGTTCACATCTCCAAAGCCATTAACTCAAGATTGGGGGTCCTCTACCGTCATCGCCACTGCCTGACTAATGAAGCGATGTGCGCAGCTGTAACTAGCTCCATCCCATCTATAACTGATTATGAGCTAGTTTTCCATGGGTCTGCCACTGATACCTCCCTAAAAAGAATCAGAACAGCCCTGAACTAGTGCTGTAGACTCGTCACAGGAGCAGGTTAGCTTACGCATACCTGCGCCCTCTACAAACATTCCAACTGGCTCAATCTAGAATCATGGTAGAATAGCTTACCAGACTTGCCTCCTGGCAAAGAAAATCTACCTTTGCCTCACCCCTCGTACAATGCATGCCATTATGCAAACTTCTCCTAACACACATCTAACATGTAGCACTCTCAAGCCTACTTACCTTGTTCCTTTCTGCCATACCTCCCGGGCCCAATGGGCCTGCTATACTAGAGCACCTACCATGGTCAATGGTCTTCCTGCTGAAGTCTGCAAAGTGAATAAGCTTGGACTGTACAAACGTACACTGCACCATCACGTCACAAATCTTAGCAAGTGTGACTGTACCCAATAAGTTTGATTGTCATCTCTTCTCCCCTTTGGCCCTTGTTGCTTCTACATTTCCCCTCTCCTACCACTCCCTCCCACCCTTCTCCTTATTGGCAGGACCTCACACCTCTGGCACCTCACTACTATCTTTCCCACTGCTTACCACCACTATTACCACCTCATCCCCTCTTCTAGCAATCTCTACCTCCAGCACCTCTTCCCCCCTGCATTCTTCCTCCTGCCTCCACCTCCTTTCTTAGTCCCAGCTCTTTTTTGGTCTCCTCCCCCTTCCTTCCTTCCTTTCCCCTCCACAAATCCCCTTTGCACTTTTATGGCACTTAACACTTTACAGCAATGTCATCATTTTGACTTCCTCTCCTCTCTTTTTTTCCTTCGCAACTCTCTTTATTCCTTCTTCCTCATGCCTATCACTTCCTCACACACTTTGTCCAAACCTCCCACTCCCAATCTATATTTCTAGTGCCTATCACATTCTTGCATGCATTGTCCAAACATCCCACTCCAATCTATTTCTTATTTCACCTATCCTCTCTGTCCTCCACATTTGAGTCACTGCTCAGTTTTTTGTATGTTATTGTAATTTGATACATGTAACCAGTTGAATTTACTGTTAGTGAGCTGATATGTTAATTCTCTATCTGTATTGTTTGTTTTGTTAGTCTTTCCGTTGTTTCCACAATTTTATTCTGATGTGGAACCTTTGTAAAAGAACCCCTGGTTCAAAGGTATTTGTAATCCTAGTACTCTATAAATAAAATAAAAACAAAATCACATAGCTACTTCAAGGTCTGAAAGATGCTGTTGTTTATATAGATTACATCTTAGTCCATGGATGTACAGAAAAAGAATATGACGAGTGCCTGGAGAAAGTTTTCACAACTATCAGTGCTTTTGGTTTGAAACTTAACAAAGAAAAATGTAAACTACACCAAACTACCCTCAACTTTATGGCCTGTCGGATTAATGAAGAGGGACTACACCTAGACCAAAATAAAGTAAAAGCTATTCTGAAGCTACAGACACTTAGTAATATGACAAAACTGAGGCAAATCATGGGCATGATAAACTATCATGGAAGATTCTTACAGAGCCTATCAATCGTTGTCAAGCTACTGAATGACCTGCTGAGCTTAAAAGTATCTTGGTTGTGGGGCCCAGACCAGAGAAGGGCCTTTGCAGAAGGCAAGAGACTAGTTTCCTTTGCAGCAATATTGGTGTCCTTTCTTTGATATTTCTAAGCTAGCAACTGTGTCTGCAGACATCAACAGTTATGGTTTAGGTGGTGTACTGCTGCAGCAAAAGGGTTCCATTTTAAAGCCAGCTGCCTTCTGTTCCAGGACTTTTTTTTTCTCTACAGTATTTTGGCCACTGATGGCCTCTTGAGCCCTACTTCAGGCTCATTCCTGGCACCCCCAGTCCCAACCATCACTCCCCCTGCTGTCTCTCTGACAAAGATCCTCTTCATTAGGGACCCGAGGGCACCAGCACCATCATTAATGGCCACCATCATGCATAAAAGTTTTGTTTTTTTTCTTCCTGGGCCTTCCCCCTTCCCAGCACCTTGGTGCAGGACATGTATCCCTATGCAGGGCACTTTGCTCGTAAGTAGTAACTTTTTGCAGGGGAGACAAGCTCCATCAATCTTCCACAGGGGTCGCTATAGCAGGGGTCATTGCAAAGTGCTGAATGGAAAAAGAGGGTAAGTCAGTAAAGTAGTATAGAAACATAGAAACATCGAATTTGACAGCAGATAAGGACCGCTTGGCCCACCTAGTCTGCCCATTTCCCTACCTGATGGACAAGCTGCAGATTCTAAATAATCAACAGCTTACTTCCTCCTACCATCCACTAGAATTGCCTTATGCCTGTCCCATGCATTCTTGAATTCTCCCACTGTTCTTGACTCCACAACCTCCTCAGAAAGGCTGTTCCATGCAGCCCCGACCCTCTCTGTGAAAAAATACTCTTTAACATTACCTCTGAGCCGTCCCCCCTCTATCTTCAAATTGTGCCCCCTTGTTCTTGCACATCTCTTCTTCTGAAAGATGCTACCCTCTTGTACTTTGTTAATTCCCTTGAGATACTTTAAAGTTTCTATCATGTCCCCCCCCTCCTTTCTCAAGGGTATACATATTAAGCTGCTGTAGTCTCTCCTCGTACGTCTTCTGGTGCAGACCCTGCACCATTTTGGTTGCCCTCTTCTGAACAGCCTCCACTCTGTCTATGTCTTTGCGGAGATGGGGTCTCCAGAATTGCAAGCAGTACTCCAGATGGGGTCTCACCAACTGTCTGTACAGAGGGATAACAACTTCCTGCTTTCTACTGTTGATGCCTCTCCCTATGCATCCCAGTATACCCCCAGTCCTCCTTACTGCCTTCTCACATTGCTTGCCCACCTTTAGGTCATCTGATATAATTACTCCTAGGTCTCTTTCGATTTTTGTTGTTGTTAGTAACTCACACCTCATTGTGTACTCTTCCCCTGGGTTTTTGTTTCCCAGATGCATTACCTTGCACTTCTTTACACTGAATCTGAGCTGCCACATATTTGACCATTCATCCAACCTTGCCAAGTCCCTTTTCATCCTTTCCACCCCACCTTGTGTATCAACCCTGTTGCAGATCTTTGTGTCATCTGCAAAGAGACATACCTTTCCTTCCGTGTGCTCACCAATTACACTTATAAAGACATTAAAGAGGACCGGTCCCAGTACTGTACCCTCCGATACCCCACTAGTTACCCTTCTTTCTTCACTGTGGACTCCGTTTACTATTACCCTTTGCGTCCTGTTGTCCAGCCAGTGTTTTATCCAGGCTACCACCTTGGGACCCACTCCAAGGCTGGCTAACTTGTATATTAGTCTTTTGTGTGTGACTGTGTCAGATGCCTTGCTAAAATCTAGCTAGGCCATATCCACAGCCCCTCCCTGGTCTACTACTTTGGTCACCCAGTCAAAGAAATCTATTAGGTTCATCTGACATGACCTTCCTGCTATGAAACCATGCTGCCCTGGGTCCTATGCCCCACTGGCCTCTAGGTACTCAACAATTCTTTCCTTCAGAAGTGATTCCATCATTTTCTCTACCACTGAGGTCAAACTAACAGGTCTGTAGTTTTCTGCTTCTGTCCTGCTCCCACTTTTGTGAAGTGGAATCACATTTTCCCTCCTCCAGTCCTCAGGTACAACCCCATCCTCCCATGATTTGTTAAAGAGAGTAGTCAGTGGTGTTACTAGTTCTACCTTAGTTTTTTTTAGAATTCTTGAGTGAATCCCATCAGGCCCCATTGTTTTGTCCACTCTCAGTTTCAAGAGTTCTTTCAAAACCCTTTCTTCTGTGAATGGACTGGTATCGACCCCCCCATTCAGAGTTTCTCTCTTGTTTGGTTTAGGTACCTCCCCTCCTCTTCCGTTGTAAATACTGAGCAGAAATATCCGTTCAGTATCCCTGCTTTTTCACTGTCACCCTCTGCTCACATTCCCTCCCCTTTATTAAGTCTCTGTATCCCTCTCTTGATCTTTCTCACTCCCTAGTGGGCCAAGCGGTCCTTATTTGCCGTCAAATTCTATATTTCTATGTTATAAAAGGTTTTATCCCCCTTCTTAACAGAGTTGGCTATCTTCTCCTCAGTTTGTACCTTTGCTATTCTGACTGCCTTCCCTGCCTCCTTCTGCTTTAACTGATAAAGTTCTCTGTCCTGCTCCTTCTGTGTTTCCTTACATTCCCTGAATGCTATCCTTTTCTCCTTAACCTTCCCTTCCACCTCTTTTCAGAACCATAGTGGTTTTTTCATTCGTTTTGTTTTGTTGATTTGCTTCACACAAAGGCTTGTTGCTTCTCAGATGGCTGTTTTGATTATTCCCCATTGTTTCTCCACCCTTCCTTCTTGCCCCTTTGCTAGTGCTTTTCTTAGGCACTCTCTCATTTTCCCAAAGTCAGCCTTCCTAAAGTCCAATACTCTTGTTTTTGTATGGCTTGACTCTATGGCTGTGTTTATTGTGAACCACACTGTTTGGTGGTCACTTGTTCCCAGATGGCTACCCACTTCTAAATCTGAGATCCTTTCTCCTTCCCCATTTGAGATTACCATGTCTAAGATTGCTCCCTTCTGAGTGGGTTCCAATGCTAGCTGTCTGAGTCATGTCCCCTGCAGGGCATCAAGAACTACCCTGCTCTTGGATGTGCCTGCAGCAAAGGTACTCCAGTTAACATCTGGCATATTCAGGTCCACTATCAACAATATCTCCCCTTTTTCTGCCATTTTAAGGATGCCTTCTATCATTTCCTTGTCCATTTCCTCCCTCTGTGATGAGGGTCTGTACACAACCCCCATGCGGATTGTGATGCCATTTCCTGTCTCCAGGGTGACCCATAGTGACTCATCAACTTCCTGTTTACTCTTTAGTTCTGTTGCTTTAATCCCTTCCCTTATATAGAGAGCTACTCCTCCTCCTTTTTTACCCACCCTGTCCCTCCTGTATATTGTGTATCCTGGTATGTTGATATCCCAGTCATGGTTGTCTGTGCACCATGTTTCAGTGACTGCAACAATATCCAGGCATCCCTCTTCCATCAAGGCCACTAGTTCAGGAAGCTTGTTACACAGACTGTGGGCATTGGTACTCATCACCTTCCATTTTTTTATGACCTTACCCCTTTTAGCCCCATCCCTGTCCTTCCTGCCTTTTTCTGCATTTACCCCTGTCCTGCTCCCTACTGACTTCTCAACCTTGGTGTTTACCTCTCTAACTACTGTGTTTTGTGGTGGGGATGGTATTTCCCTGCTTCTTTTCAGTGCCTCCCCCCTTGGCTAGTTTAAATGCTTACAAATAAAGCATTTAAACCTATCACCTAGGATCCTGGTCCCCCCATGACATATGCAGACCATCGTGCCAGTATAGGCCTACATCCCTTCAGGTGGCTCTCCAGTCCCCAATGAAGCCAAAACCCTGAGCCCCACACCAGTTTTTCAGCCATTCATTGAATCCCATAGTGCAGAATACCCTAGCATCATCCTTGCCATAGACAGGCAGCACCTCTGAGAAGGGTACCGTACATGCTACTTTTCTAAGGCCCCTCCCCAACTCTACAAACTCCTCTTGCACCACTCTGATCCCATTCACAGCCAGGTCATTTGTCCCTAGGTGGACAATGACATCTAGCTCCCTCCCTCATGCAGCTGCTCCTGAGATCCTGAGGATTCACTTCCTGTCCCCCTGAGCCATGGTGCCAGGCAGGCACCTCACCTCCCTATCCCCTTCCTCCCCCACTTCTACCCCCCAATGATTGAGTCCCCCACCAGGAGTTGTTTCCTTCCCCTGTGGGGTCTCGGGCCACCCTCCTGTGGGTCTCCTTTGTGGAGGTTCCCAGCAATGCCCTTGGTCTCCACTGCAGGTGCCTCCATAGAGGAACCACTCTTCACCAGAACATCATATGAATTGTGGAGAGGTACAACTGGAGGGATGCACCTCTGTTCCACCACCCTCTCCCTCCCTGAGCCCACCTTGGTCCAACCGCTCCTCTTTCTTGGCAACCTCTGAGGTAGCGATGGTGGCCCTGGTGGTCCCTGAGTGGGGGAAGAGGTTTCACGAATCCTAGCCAGGTCATCCTGGAGACGGGCAACCTCCTCCCTCAGACCAGAGAGGTACCTGCAAACAGGGCAACATCGCAGCCTCCAGAAAGTCTCCCAGAACACTGCTGCCCCCCAGTCATTGCACTGCACCACTCCCATCTTGACTTATTTTGTGTCCCCTCTCCTGTTGCTTTGTATGCTTACTGTCTCCTCCCTCTATGTATTTTTACACTTACTTTCCTACTGCCTATGTGCCCTTACAACTCTCGCCGTTCCTGTTCTGGGACAGGAACTTCCTGTAGTCTTCAGTAGTCTCCTTTTTCCGTGCTTGAATTCAGACCTCCAGCACTTGGGGGGGGGGGGGAGTTATTTTTTAGGTTCCTTCAAGGTTGATGAAACTAATGTGTCTCAGTGATCCTTCCCTTTCTACTACCAAACAGGAAGTTCCTGTTGTCAGTCAAATCCAGTGGCTATAAAAGTAGAACTGGCTTAGGGTGGGAGAGTGGAGGGGTGGTAAGGAGGGCAATTAGTAAAAAAAAAACTGTAGTTCTAGACTGCTGCTACTGGCTGTGAAAGCAAAGTTCTCCTCTGTCAAAAACAGCAGGAAGCTGTAATTGGAGACATCTTCTTTTGTACTCCTAAGCTCCTAAGCCACACCCCTAATTAGCCTCAGCCTCTGCTCCTGACTCAGTAAATTAAGCTGATACAGCCCCCTTCCTCAGAGAAACACACAATGACTTTCTTTTTTTTTTTACTTAAATGAGACCCCCCTTCTAATAAAGTATTTGTTTGCTTAATCCAAGCAGGCACTGACTCCTGCTGAGATAGAAGTGATTTATCAGTAAAAAAACTGTAGTTCTAGACTGCTGTTAATTGCTGTGAAAGCAAGTTCTCCTCTGTCAAAAATAGCAGGAAGCTGTAATTAGAGACACCTGCCTTTGTACTCCTAAGCTCCTAAACCACACCCCCAATTAGCCTCAGCCTCTGCTCCTGACTCAGTAAATTAAGCTGAAACAGCCCCCTTCCTCAGAGAAACACACAGTGACTTTCTTTTTCATTTTTTTACTTAAATGAGACCCCCTTCTTCTAATAAAGTGTCTGTTTGCTTAATCCAAGCAGGCACTGACTCCTGCTGAGATAGAAGTGATTTATCAGTAAAAAACAGTAGTTCTAGACTGCTTCTACTGGCTGTGAAAGCAAAGCTCTCCTCTGTCAAAAACAGCAGGAAGCTGTAATTGGAGACACCTTCTTTTGTACCCCTAAGCTCCTAAGCCACATCCCTAATTAGCCTCAGCCTCTGCTCCTGACTCAGTAAATTAAGCTGATACAGCCCCCTTCCTCAGAGAAACACACAATGACTTTCTTTTTTTTACTTAAATGAGACCCTCCTCTTCTAATAAAGTATCTGTTTGCTTAATCCAAGCAGGCACTGACTCCTGCTGAGATAGAAGTGATTTATCAGTAAAAAAAATGTAGTTCTAGACTGCTGTTAATTGCTGTGAAAGCAAGGTTCTCCTCTGTCAAAAACAGCAGGAAGCTGTAATTAGAGACACCTGCCTTTGTACTCCTAAGCTCCTAAACCACACCCCCAATTAGCCTCAGCCTCTGCTCCTGACTCAGTAAATTAAGCTGAAACAGCCTCCTTCCTCAGAGAAACACACAGTGACTTTCTTTTTCATTTTTTTACTTAAATGAGACCCCCTTCTTCTAATATAGTGTCTGTTTGCTTAATTCAAGCAGGCACTGACTCCTGCTGAGATAGAAGTGATTTATCAGTAAAAACAGTAGTTCTAGACTGCTGTTACTTGCTGCAAAAGCAAAGTTCTCCTCTGTCAAAAACAGCAGGACACTGTAATTGGATACACATGCTTTTGTACTCCTAAGCTCCTAAGCCACACCCCCAATTAACCTCAGCCTCTGCTCCTGACTCAGTAAATTAAGCTGATACAGCCCCCTTCCTCAGAGAAACACACGGTGACTTTATTTTTTTTTTTACTTAAATGAGACCCCCTTCTTCTAATAAAGTATCTGTTTGCTTAATCCAAGCAGGCACTGACTCCTGCTGAGATAGATGTGATTTATCAGTAAACAAAACTGTAG
This sequence comes from Neoceratodus forsteri, assembly GCA_016271365.2. NCBI lineage: Eukaryota > Metazoa > Chordata > Ceratodontiformes > Ceratodontidae > Neoceratodus > Neoceratodus forsteri. The sequence continues at coordinate 400,139,737 of CM057451.1, forward strand.
TTCTAGACTGCTGTTACTGGCTGTGAAAGCAAAGTTCTCCTCTGTCTAAAACAGCAGGAAGCTGTAATTGGAGACACCTGTTTTGTTCTCCTAAGCTCCTAAGCCACACATCCAATTAGCCTCAGCCTCTGCTCCTGACTCAGTAAATTAAGCTGACACCCCCTTCCTCATAGAAACACACAGTGACTTTCCTTTTTTTTACTTAAATGAGACCCCTTTCTTCTAGTAAAGTATCTGTTTGCTTAATCCAAGCAGGCACTGAATCCTGCTGAGATAGAAGTGATTTATCAGTCAAAAAACTGTAGTTCTAGACTGCTGTTACTTGCTGCAAGAGCAAAGTTCTCCTCTGTCAAAAACAGCAGGAACCTGTAATTGGAAACTCCTGCTTTTGTACTCCTAAGCTCCTAAGCCACACCCCAATTAGCCTCAGCCTCTGCTCCTGACTCAGTAAATTAGACTGATACTGCCCCTTCCTCAGAGAAACACACAGTGACTTTCTTTTTTTTTTACTTAAATGAGACCCACTTCTTCTAATAAAGTATCTATTTGCTTAATCCAAGCAGGCATTGACTCCTTCTGAGATAGAAGTGAGTTATCAGTAAATAAAAACTGTAGTTCTAGACTGATATTACTTGCTGTGAGAGCAAAGTTCTCCTCTGTCAAAAACAGCAGGAAGCTGTAGTTGGAAACACCTGCTTTTGTACTCCTAAGCTCCTAAGCCACACCCCCAATTAGCCTCAACCTCTGCTCCTGACTCAATAAATTAAGCTGATACAGCCACCTTCCTCAGAGAAACACGCAGTGACTTTCTTTTTTTTACTTAAATGAGACTCCCTTCTTTTAATAAAGTATCTGTTTGCTTAATCCAAGAAGGCACTGTCTCCTGCTGAGATAGAAGTATGGTACAGTACTGGCTGTTTCTTTCCAGGCCCAGCCTATAATAACCTATGCTAGAAGCAGCTTTTCAGGCACAGTCAAATATTATTATTCCCCTGGGGCTGTGCTTCAGATGCCCATCTAGCCCTAGCCCAAATAATGACAGTAGCCTGTCACTAAACCACTTATGTACAGTAGTTTCACTTCTTACCAGTGTAAAATCCTTTAGTTTCAACTAGGGGGCTCCCTATGCTTCACTGTATACCCACCCATGGAAACATAGCAGGCCAAATGATACTGCACATAGAGTGCTCCTTTGTTATAATAAATCTCATTATAACAAATCCAGCTTATTACGAACATGTGGCATGGACCTTGTAAAAACTCTATGTTTTTCACTTGTGCCTGTTATCACCAATTAGCGCACCACAAAAAATCCCATGGTTTAGTTGCTTAGTACCAGTCCTGCTGTCTTGCTGTCTGCTAACACCTAGTCTCTGAGTCCCGCTGCCACAACAAACAAAACCAACAAGTCTCACAGAACAAAAAGAGCAAAAAAGTAACAAGGTCTAACAGAACCTGTCTGCTGCTTCCAAAGTTCAGAGTCTCTCCCTAGCTTCTGACGCTTCTGTACCTCACTCTAAATAGCAGAGTGTAAGAGAAATTCTGGACAAACTGAAAGCTGTTGAAGGGGTAGCAAAACAGTTGGAATAACGCATCAGATATCTCTGATGAGCAAGAAGAGCTGTCATGACCAGCTGTCACAAGCAGAGGATGCTGACATTGCCTGTGGTCTCCGGCTTGTAGAGGGAACATTAGCAGAAGCTGAGCAACAGCTGCAAAACTGTCTCTCATTGGTGGAAAACTGCCCTTAGTTTGAACTGCTGACAGATGCAGAAATCATTGCCACAATAAAAATCAGGCACCTGAGTTGTCAAAACAGAGGATTCAGAAGACGAAGAGATCAAGCAAAAGGTACCTGTCACTGCAAATGATGGCATAGCAGCTTTTGAGAAAGGGCTTCAACACCTGGAGCTACAGCTCTACATTTCTTCCTTCCAGCTGCTACAGTTAAAGCAGTGGATCCTGATGGGGAAATGGGAAGATGTACAAAATGAACTGGTGCAAACTGTACTAAACAGTTACGTTAAAAAAATTAACTACAGTACAAATAAACTAATAAGCTACACATAGTCTACACAAGGTAATGTGGTGATTTGGCCAAAATAGTCATATTTCTGTCATAATTTTTCTGTATTTTTCTTTATGTTTAAGTACCCAAAAAGGTCAGAACTTAAAAGGTTGTCAAAGGAGTGCCCAATGCTACTGCAAAGGTTACATGGGAGGGAGGATGTGTATTCCAGAGTCTGGGAAAGGCTTGCTTAGAAGGAACTGAAGTTACATTTCAAAGGGGATTGGAATTTCCTGGTAAGCTGATCAAAGGCAAAGGTGAGAACTATCTCACTGTCATAACCTTTTAAACTTCAAGAAAAAAATACTTTGAGAACAGGATCTGGGAAGTATCCAGTCTGGAAGTCTATTGTGAATTTTCTTACAAGTGTCAAAATCTATCTAAATTTAAAAGAGGTCAGGAATGATACTGGATATCAAAGCAGTCAAGGGGGTGGGACTATGGAAAATATACTGGTAATGCTAATTCCCTTGTAATTTGGAAAGGGCAAGAGAGACCCCTGCTGGCCTAGAAATGAACAGTTGAACCTAGAAATATTTAGGCCTATGTTAAGTCAGCTCAGAGACAACACACACATTTCCTGAGACGCCTTCTGTGACACACAAGAGAAGCCAACCATTCTGACACAGAGCAAGGCCTGCCACACACACACACTGAGGACCAGTGGCTGCAAGGTGAACTGGGACTTTGAGACTCAACACAGAGAAAATGGGACTTTTGCAGAACTCATTTATTATCTAGACTTGGATTCTCTACAGACAAGATAGAAATTAACCAGTTAAATTTAACAGTGTGTTTTGTATGTCTTTTTCTATTTTCTTTTGGCTATGCTATAACACAGATTTCTGAATCTTTTGTTTGTAAGTCTTGTATGGTAATTATTTAAGTAATTAGTAAAAGCACTTGCTTTTAAAAACTGCTTGGGCATGATCTGTGTGGGTGTGCCAGTGGGAAGGTTTATTCAATCTGTGACCAGCCTGTTTACTGCTAAGGTGCTACTATTTCTACCAAAGACTCGGATCCTGTAAGGGAATCTGGGGACCTAAGTGGGGGAAATACACAAGGTCTCAGGAGGGGTCTATATGGTTTGAACCAGGTTCCTGCACCTCATGTGTGAAAAAACACAATCAAGATTACGAGGACAGCCCCGAAGAGCTCGCAATGCCTGGGTCCTCCCTCCCCACATCAACCAAGGAGGTTTCTCACCTGGCTACAGACTTGAGACTGTATTTTACCCTTACCCAGATTATAGAGAAAGCCCTGGGCCTTTATGGTGAGTGTTCAGTTGTGAACTCAGCAAGCACCCTAGAAGGACACGGGGAGGATATTCCTGTTCCCCATCACAGATTGCACTTAGAGGAGGGCACTGTGAGCTCAGTGGATACGGCCCCAGGAATGGGTTTATGACAGTCTACACAACGTACTTACAAATTCTCCTTTTAATGTGATTACAAAATAAAGTTATTTTTATAGAGTACATTACAATGTTTGGTTGCAGTTTTCTTCCTATAGTGGCATACTGAAAAGCTTGTTATAATGAACCCTCATTATAACAAACTCCACTGATTCATCCAGAGCCATTCATTATAATGAGGGAGCACTGTAGTTGGCCAGTGGTGATGCATTTAAAGAAAAAGCAATGCTTTGTTGCAACTTAAACCCCAAATCAAAATACTCTTTAACCCAACTGGGTATTTGTAAATCCCAGCTGAATGGCCAAGTCCAAAAAATGCTTTCAGAAATTATGATACAACAGTTTTATTTATTTATTTAGTTTTTGTTGGCCAGGAAAAGAGGACTAGACAATTCTGTCTATTTTTAGCCTCCCTCCATTGGAGGGTGGGGGGACAGATGTAAACCAACTGAAACTGAACCAGATTAAGCTGGTGGTGGTAAGGCAATCCCTGATTTACTCATGGTTCTCCCAGACCAGGAGATCTGCCTTGATGCACAGGGGGATGGCGCAATTACAGTGAGTCACTGTCTGATTGGTTTCACTGTCTGTCCTTCTCCACATGCCTCTGGTATTGGCTAGTGCAAGTGGCTGTTTTCTGATTTCCATCCTGGCCCCTCCTGGCCTTTGCATTCAGCAGTTGATCTTCTTTGCAGGACAGGGCAGCTCAGTCTGTGAAACCCAGTCCTAGCTGACCAACATGTCACATCCTGGTATCTAGTCCCTGTGTGTCACTGTAAGCAGCACTTGGCTGTGATATTAGCTGAATGGCTTCCAAGAGTAGCTGTGTTGATAGTTCAGCTGTTAGGGCTGCAGCGCAGCAAAGTCCCTGAAACAATTGCCACAGCCTACTTCTTGCATTTGCACTGAGGTGGCATGCAGTTGCCTTTTACAATCTGCAGGAGTTCTTCTTCCCTCTCTCAGTGTCTCTCACAGGCGCCTGGTCTGTCTTTGTAGCAGCAGCACAGCTTCAGCTGTTTCTTAACATTCAGGTGCCAGAGTGCTTCTCTGTATAGACACATGTAGAGTGACTGGACACTAGTAATTTCCATGCTGTTCTTTGTAGAATGTCAGCTCTGATTGGTCCATGTAGCATCCAGACTTTTTGGGCCTAGGCTGGAGGTCTAGCACTCTATGAATCACTGGCTAATCAAAAGGTGACTGATATAATGGAATTCTTCAGTGTCTCAGGGCTCCTTGTAGCTTCATCTCCTGGCTCTATAGCCTGATTGGCTGTCACGCAACTTCTGACACCTGTTGCTGTGGTAGTGGTTGATCAGGATATGCAAAGATGATTGTGCCCTTTTTTCTGTAGGACAGTGGTCCCAAATGTCTTTCTTTTGCAGGGTCCCTGCCCTTAACCATTTACTGGTTCCCCTGTGAGTTGCACATGATTGAGCTTAGTGTTTGACCAGTGAGGGGTTTCATTTTGAAAAATTTCCATTCTATTGCAAACCCAGTCATGCTCCTTACTGGGGGCAGGAAGTCACCCTTTAATGTGCAGTGCAGGACCATGGGTTTGCGCTTGCCAAAGAAGTTGTGATGCTTGGCCAGCTGGGTATGCTTGCTGGATGATATTTGTAATATGAAAATATAGTGTGTGATTGTCACAGTGCTTCCATGAGTGCCCCCCCCAGGTTTCAATTACAGTCAAGTGACCTGAAACCAGGAGGCAATTAAAAGACTAGAGAGACTTAATTAAGGGTCTCCTGTTCATCAGACTTAATTAGAACTGACCCAGCTACCAGGATATAGGGCTTGTAAACTTTTATGATGTCTTAGAGGAAAAAACATGTTATATCACTATGGTGCTAAGAGTCATAAAATCCTTTGATGTGCCCTGGGAAGAGGAACTGCTCGAGATCAAAGAGCAGATGTTAATTAAGGAGTCATATTGGGAAATTAGTTTTTGCTGAAGTCACAGTATTTAAAATATCTTCTGACAGGAAGATCCATTGTTTGTATAATTTTTATATTCTAAGAGGAGGAGCTAGATGGCTTCATAGAAGGGGTGGAAACATAGAGTTTTTAAACTGTATTCTGTGTTTCAACTGGGAGACATTTCTTTTTGGGCTCCTAAGAAACAAGATCTAACTTAAGCACTGTTTAGAGGTAATATATTAGATAGAAAAAGTCTAACTGTATGTTGGTAGGAGTCTGTCTGTAGTTTTCTTTTCTTTTCTTTTAAATGATTGTATGCTTTGTGATACAGTGTTCTGTGTTTACAGTTTACATATATTTATCCGTTTTAGTAAAAATATTATTTTGAAAGACTGCCTGGGTGTGTCTTCAAAGTTCTTTTTGCATGTGACGCATAGAGGGTTAAGACTGACAAAAACTATTCAGAGCTTGATGGTGTTGTCAAACTGGGAAAAGGTAAGAATATACCTAAGGTCTTTTATAGAGTTTTAAGGGTTCATTTTGAATACCTGGTTAGGTGCCTTTAGGTGAAAGATATCTGTCATCTCTCCGAAGAGCAGATTATCTGAGCCTGTACATTTGGGTACACTAGCATAAGGTTCACAGTTTGAATCCCCCCAGAACTTGAAACTAAAGGTGATTCGGACCCACAAGCAGACAGGAGGGTTACCCAGTTCTGTTATCTGTTCACATTACTGCACTTGGAAGTTGGCACTGTGTGAGCAGAGGGCCTGACCTGCTGAGTGCATTTGTGACAGAGATTGGTTGGCAGCGGTGCTGATAAATTTGGTAACACAAGCTTTAATTGTTAAGTGTGTCAACTTAATACTGTACAGCTCACTTGCAAAAAAGGCAGTGATTTATTTTTAAAAAGAAAGCAAAACTATATCATTTTGCTTATAGTCAAGTTCCTACCTGTTTTATTTTTTTTCTAAAGTGCAAGTTAGAGTAGCCATAGTTAGGGAAGAAGATGGTTTCCAACTACAGCGGGCACACTGTAGACTACTTGAGGCAGTTTTACCAGGACAGAGGAGTCCTGCATGATAGTAGAGCCACCAAGCAGAACCACTTGGATGCCCTGATGGCAGCAGATGCCCAGAGCATCGAGTCACTGTCTGTGACTGTAAGGGATCAAACCTTGAGCGTAGAGGGGCTAGCTGCCAGTGCAGTGTCCAGATCCGATGAGGATGACAGCAGGGCCAGTGCCAGTGAATGGCCACTGCAGCAGGGGAAGGTCACCAGCATTCTGGAGCCAGAAGCACTCAGGCTGCAGATTGAGTTGTGCAGAATGGAGCTGGAGTTCCAGAGGGACACTGAGTGAGAGAAATGAGCCACAGAGGAGAAGAGGGAGTGAGAATAGAGAGAAACGGAGTGAGAGAGACAAGCTGCAGAGGAGAAGAGGGTGTGAGAACAGTGAGAAGCGGACTGTGAACAGCAAGAGGTGGACCATGAGGAGCGTGAGCACCAGAGAAGACAAGAACTGGAGAAGCTATGACTCCAGCACCAGAGCAGGTAAGTGGCTTGGGTTTAACTGGAACTGCAGGACTGGATTACAAATTGAATTCCAAATAGATAGCAGAATTTAAATAGGGGAGGATATGGATGCCTTTTTAAATTTGTTTGAAAAAGTTTGCATTCAGGCTAAAATACCTAGAAGGTCCTGGAGCTTCCAGCTATCCCCGCTACTTACCGGAAAAGCTTGGGATGCATTAGGTCAAATGGATAATGAGGACAGTAATGATTACAGCAAACTTAAAGCTGCACTTTTAAAAAAGTTTGATTTAACTGCTGAAGCATATAGAGTTAAATTTTGTAAGCTCAGGAGAAGCCCTGATATGAGCTATGAGGAGCTAGCCAGGAAACGTCAGTTGTTAAAATGTTGGTGGGAAGGAATTGAAGCAAACTCTGTAGATAAAATTGCAAATGCTATTTTGTTAGAACAGTTTTTTTGGGCATGCCCAGCAGAGCTGAAAACCTGGCTGGAGGACCGAGATCCCAAAACAGTGCAAGAGGCTGCTGAACTCTTGGACCACTATGCCAAGAGCAGACCTGTTCTGACAGCAAATGGGGTGGGCATGGCAGTGCAGAAAGGGAAAAGCGCACCTTCAGGGCAGCTGAAACCCTTACTGCCTCCACCGAAACCAGTTAGCCCCAGGTTTCAGAGAAAGCATTTATCTGAGAAAAGAAATGAATGTTGGGTTTGTAAAGAAACTGGGCATATTACCAGACAGTGTCCCAAAAGGATGAGCAAGACGCAACATGGGGCTAGGAAAGAAGTGGGTTGTTTGTGTGTCCCTGGAAGCATGCCTGTGAACATGAGGGAACACATGCACCCAGTCACAGTGAATGGTGTACAGACACAAGGGTTAAGGGACCCAGGGGCATACCTGACATTGGTAAAAGGGGATCTGGTAGAGTCTGGTCATCTTATACCCAATAAATATGTCACAGTACAAGACTTCACTGGTGAGGAGAAAAACATTGTCACTCACTAGTGTTCTCCTAGACTGGGGTGAAATGGGAAACTGTGCAACAGGTGGCTGTAGCCAAAATGTTAGCAGCTGACATCATCCTTGGCAACAATCTCAAACAGTGGATGGTTTGTGCAGTTACCCATAGCAAAGTGGCAAGGCAAAATTGTAGTTCCCTGGACCCCACAGAAGCCATTGTGGAAACCACTTGGAGGCTGGTTCCCCGCCCTGTGTCTCTTGATATGGAGACTAATGAAAATGGGGTAGAAATTTCCCCAGTAGCAGTTAACCACACAGCTACGGAGGATTACTCTGAAGAAGGAGGGGTGACCCATTGTCAGAGAGTTAGGGATGACAGTGATCCTGAGTGCCATGACACTAGTGCTAGGGACCCTAGTTTAGTGACTGAAGGGGACCTGTCCCATATCTTGGGAATGTGTAAGGAGTTTGCAGCTGCTCAGAAAAGTGACTCTAGTCTAGAGAAGCTGAGGGTTTGGGCAGACTCTGACAGAGCACAGGGAAGTGACAGTAAACATAAGGTTTATTGTGAAAATGGACTGATGTATGCTCAGGCTGTGCAGACAGAGGGAGGGGTGATAGGCAGACAGCTTGTCATTCCCCAGGGGTATCGTGAGCAGTTGCTCAAGACTGCACATAATATTCCCTTGTCTGGTCATCTGGGAATCATGCACACTACACAGTGGTTGGCCCAGAATTTCTATTGACCCAACTTCACCCAGCAGGTGAAGGAATATAGCAGGTCTTGTCACCGTTGCTAAGAAATAGAGAAGGCAGGTAAGAAAACCCAAGCCACCCTAATTCCATTGCCCACAGTGGAGGAGCCATTCCAGAGGGTGGGAATGGATATTGTGGGGCCTTTAAATACCCCCAGCTCCTCTGGGAAGAGGTTCATTCTGACGGCAGTGGATTATGCAACCCGATACCCAAAGGCAGTCACCCTATCCTCACTGAAGACATACAAAGTGGCAGATACCTTACTTGGGATTTTCTCCCATGTTGGGTTTATGCAGGAGGTTATCACTGATCGGGGGGGTTCCTTCATGTTGGACCTGATGAAATGTTTGTGGAAGAAGTGCGAGGTGGTGCAGAGGCACACGGCACCTTATCACCTGCAAGCCAATGAGCTTGTGGAAAGATTTAATGGTACCCTGAAGTCAATGCTCCAAGCGTTTGCTGAACAGCATGGAAGGGAGAAATACCTTCCCCACCTGTTGTTTGCATACAGGGAGGTGCCCCAAGAGTCAGCAGGATTTTCCCCCTTCAAAGTCTTATATGGACACCAGGTATGTGGGCCCCTAGACTTGATCCAGGAGGACTGGGAAGGCAAGCACGCCACCCAGGGCACTCCCATAGTGGATTACATCCTTAGGTTTAGGGAAAGGCTGAAGGAGCTTATGGGGACAGCCCAGAGCAACCTGGCAGCTGTCCAACAGAAACAAAAAGTGTGGTATGACCACAGAGCCAGAGCTCATTCATACACAGTGGATCAGGATGTCATGGTCCTTATTCCGGTCCAGAAAGACAAGCTGCAGGCTCAGTGGGCAGGACCATACAAAGTAGTTAGGAAAGTAAATGACGTGAACTATATCATAGAGTTACCTGACAGAAGACAGACAGAAAGAATGTACCATGTCAACATGATGAAGCCATATGCTAATAGGGCTGACATGGTGTTTGCAATATGTAGTCCTGGGGAGGGGATGGATGAAGGAGACCCCCTTCTGGACTTGCTGGAAGAAAGCAAGTGGGAGTCCTCTGTGGAGGCAATTAAATTGTCTCCCCAGCTGGCCCTGGATAAGATCCAGGAAGTAAGAGGGGTTTTAGCAGACTTTGCCCCCCTGTTTAGCACCAGGCCTGGACTAACCCCCTTAGCGATGCATGATGTGAAGACAGGGACACAGACACTCATACGGTGGACAGCATGTCGGGTGTCAGAGACTGTCCAAAAGGACATTAGGATGGAGGTGGAGGAAATGCTGGATTTAGGGGTAATCCAGAGATCCCACAGCCCCTGGGCCTCACCCGTAGTCCTTGTGCCCAAGCCAGATGGCTATGCTCATTTCTGTGTGGACTTTCATGGACTGAATGCAGTCACAAAGTCAGACCCCCACCCAATACCCCAGACGGATGAACTCCTGGACAAGTTGGGAGGGGCAACATACCTTATGACTGTTGACCTGACAAAGGGGTATTGGCAGGTCAAGTTAACTGACAGAGCTAGGGAGAGGCCGGCCTTCATCACTCTGATAGGCTTATTTGAATTTAAAATAATGCCTTTTGGAATGAAGAACACCCCAGCCACTTTCCAAAGGTTGGTGAATCAGGTGTTACATGGTGCTTACAAGTATTCTGTGGCATACCTGGATGACATTGCCATCTTTAGTGCCAGCTGGGAGGAACACCTGTCCCACCTTAGGGAAGTGCTGGACAGGATACAGAGGGCCAGGCTCACTGTCAAAGCTGAGAAGTGCCAAGTGGCCATGGGTGAAGTGGCATACCTTGGGCATGTTGTAGGCCAGGGACATGTCCGTCCTAACCAAGCAAAAATAGAGGTGATCAAGGCATGGTCCAGACCAGAATTGCAGAAGCAGGTCAGGAGTTTTCTAGGGCCCCAGGGTACTATAGGAAATTTGTACCCAATTACAGTGCCCTGGCTGCTCCCCTATCTGAGCTGGTAAAAAAGGGATGCCTAAGAAAATTACCTGAGAACCAGCCTGTGAAAAAGCCTTTACCAGACTGAAGGAGGCACTGTGCAGTGCTCCTGTGTTGAAAAGTCCTGACTATAGCAGACCCTTTATAGTTCAGACTGACACCTCAGATGTGGGTATTGGGGAAATACTGAGTCAGACATCCAACCAAGGGAAAGATCATCCTGTAGTGTACCTGAGTAAAAAATTACTTCCCAGGGAGCAGGCTTACTCTACTGTGGAAAAAGAGTGTCTTGCCATAGTGTGGGCCCTAAAGAAGTTAGAGCCATACTTACACGGGCAGCATTTTGAGGTACAAACGGACCACAACCCCCTGTATTTGGCTGACCCAAATGAGGAAAATTAATGGTAGACTATTAAGATGGAGTCTTGCCTTGCGAGGGTATGACATGACAATCTTATATAGGGCTGGAGTGACCAATCAGAACAGCGATGGCCTGTCGTGTCTGTATGAGGAGTGAATTGATTTGGGAAGCTCATCCCATGCAGGGGACAGATGCTCCAAATTCAGTCTAGGTGGGGAGGATTGTGATGCTTGGCCAGCTAGTTATGATTGTTGGATGATATTTGTAATATAAAAATATAGTATGTTATTGTCACAGTGCTTCCATGATTGCCCCTCTCCAGGTTTCAGTTACAGTCAAATGACCAGAAACCAGGAGGTAATGAAAAGGCTAGAGAGACTTAATTAAGGGTCTCCTGTTTATCTGACTTAATTAGAACTGACCCAGCTACCAGGATTATAGGGCTCGTAAACTTTTATGACGTCTTAGAGGAAAAAACATGTTATATCACTATGGTGCTAAAAGTCATAAAATCCTTTGATGTGCCCTGGAAATTTGTACCCAATTACAGTGCCCTGGCTGCTACCCTACCTGACCTGGTAAAAAAAAGGATGCCTAAGAAAATTACCTGGGAACCAGCCTGTGAAAAAGCCTTTACCAGACTGAAGGAGGCACTGTGCAGTGCTCCTGTTTTGACAAGTCCTGCCTGTAGCAGACCCTTTATAGTTCAGACTGATGCCTCAGAGTGGGTATTAGGGCAGTACTGAGTCAGACATCCAACCAAAGGAAAGATCATCCTGTAGTGTTCCTGAGTAAAAAAATACTTCCCAGGGAGCAGGCTTACTCTACTGTGGAAAAAGAGTGTCTTGCCATAGTGTGGACCGTAAAGAAGTTAGAGCCATACTTATACAGGCAGGATATTGAGTTACAACAAGATCACAACCCCCTAGTTTGGCTGACCCAAATGGGAAAAACTAATGGTAGACTATTAAGATGGAGTCTTGCCTTGCAAGGGTAAGACATGACAATCTTACATAGGGTTGGAGTGACCAATCAGAACAGCAATGGCCTGTCGTGTCTGTATGAGGAGTGAACTGATTTGGGAAGATATCACTATGGTGCTAAAAGTCATAAAATCCTTTGATGTGCCCTGGGAAGAGGAACTGCTTGAGATCAAAGAGGGGGTGTTAATTAAGGAGTCATACTGGGAAATTAGTTTTTGCTGAAGTCACAGTATTTAAAATATCTCCTGACAGGAAGATCCATTGTCTGCATAATTTTTATATTCTAAAAGGAGGCACTAGATGGCATCATAGAAGGGGTGGAAACACAAAGTTTTTAAACTGTATTTTGTGTTTCAACTTGGAGACATTTCTTTTTGGGCTCTTAAGAAACAAGGTCTAACTTAAGCACTGTATAGAGGTAATACATTAGATCGAAGAAGTCTAACTATGTGTCGCTAGGAGTTTGTCTGTAGTTTGCTTTTCTTTTAAGTGATTGTATGCTTTGTGATATAGTGTTCTGTGTTTACATTTTACGTTTTTGTCCATTTTAGTTAAAATATTATTTTGAAAGACTGCCTAGCTGTGTCTTTGAAGTTCTTTTTGCATGTGACATATAGAGGGTTAAGACTGACAAAAACTGTTCAGAGCTTGATGGTGTTATCAAACTGGAAAAAGGTAAGAATATACCTAAGGTCTTTTATAGAGTTTTAAGGGTTCATTTTGGATACTTGGTTAGGTGCCCTTAGCTGAAAGGTATCTGGCATTCCCCCTGAAAAGCAGATTATCTGAGCCTGTACATATGGGTACACTAGCATAAGGTTCACTGTTTGAATCCTCCCAGAACTTGAAACTAAAGGTGATTTAGACCCACAAGCAGACAGGAGGGTTACTCTGATATGTTACCTGTTCATATTGCTGTGCTTGGAGGTTGGCACTGTGGGAGCAGAGGGCCTGACCAGCTGAGTGCATTTGTGACAGTCAGCACCCCCCACCCATCCTTCAGTTCTCCTCCAGACCCCTGCTAGAGTCAACATTCATGGAGGCTGGAAAGAGAGCAGATAACTCATGACAGCAGTCCAGGCTGTGTCCAGTGAGTCTAATGTAAACCCCACATATTGGGGGTTACACTTATAAATATATCATAATGGGTCAAATACTGGTTCAGCCAATCTGCTTCATGTATTTCTCCAAATTTTTTAATAATGTCATATAACCTTCCTGCGTTTGCTTAATGGCTGCAACAAGCTGAGCATGGATAAGAAGGTGTTCTTGAATGCAATCTATGTGAGCTGTGTTATGACTGTCCCCTCTACTTGGACAGACACTCCTCCAGCCCGTGCTGGAAATCAAACCTGGGACCCCGACTCCCTAAGGTAGCATCTCTAAAAATTCAGTTAAAGAAACATTCTCCCTAGAGGAATGGTTAGAGAGCTCCTTTAACTGTTATGCTTGCTGTCTTGTATATCCACTGCTGCACAGTGTGCTGTGCTGTTACACACAGCTTTCTCTATTAGGCATGGCACTGATTTGCACAGGTTACCTTTTCTCATATACAGCGCTACTTCCTCATCTTTTAGGGCCAAAACATCCCCACTTCATCACCACTGTTATATCTGTCCCATCTGCTTGAGCAGACACTCTTCCAGGCCTTGCTGGGAATCAAACCTGAGACCAGAGCCCCTAAGGCTGAAAGTCTAACCATTCAGCTGAAGGGAATTTCCCCCTAGCTAGGAGGTTAGAGAGCAGACCACAACCAGATGGTTAAATGAGTCTGACTGTTATTCACACTTTTCACTACTAGATGGCATTGCTTTATAGTAGTTGCCTTTTCTCATATGCAATAAAAGGCAATATATAAAACCAAATCCCTTTCCTTTTCTTTCCATACTAAGGATACTGCATGCAGTGTTAATTACCACAGTATTAAAATGTATAGCATAGGTACACAACAGATAATAATGTTATAGTAGCTTGGTTGCTGTGAAACTAAGTAAGCCGAAGATGAATAAACAAGGACCAGATGGTATGCATCCAAGGTTACTGTAAGATCTAAAGGATGTGATAGTTGGTACTCTAACAAAAAAATCACAGTAGTCACTGGAAACTGACAAGGTGCACTGGGACTGGAGGAAAGCAAATGTGAAACCTGTTTAAAAAGGGAAGAATTACTGGAAATATAGCACAATGAACAGAGATCTGGTTAAGAAATAGAGCTCAGAGGAGGGGTGCATGGGATAACATTAAACTGAAACAAAGTTGCTACTGGGATTCCTCAGTGAACGTTATTGGATCCTACAGTTCAATGTGCACTGGAAGAGTGGGCAAACAAGTGGCAAATAAAATTCATTGTGGAAAAATGTATGGTCCATCACTCAGGTACAAAGAATACAGGTTGGGTGTACTGCTTAATTTGAGACAATTAGCAGCAATACATAGAAAAACTGGGGAAGGGAGTGCCATTTTTGGAAAGTTAAACTATCACAGAAATGTGCAGAGGCAGTAAAACAGGTAGAATGAATGTTGGGCTGAATTACAGGGAGTATAACATGCCATTAGTGATGTGATTGTACCCCTTTGGAGGGCACTGGTAAGGTCCCAAACTCTCTCTGCTAAACTGAAAGAACATCTTCAATAGTCTAGTGTTTGTACCTGCTTTGTATAACTAACCAATCGAGGCTGGTCTACTGTACAGGTTTGAATGCTTATACTCTTGCACCATGTCACCTAGTTATGTATTTTGTAACATGTTCCTTTGTCTTGACTTGTACTGTTTAGTACCCATGTCATGGCTGAAAAAGGAACATTGGCACCAGTGCACCTACCCAGTTATCAAAAATAAATAAATAAATACACATACGTACATGCATACATACGTGCATACATAAATAAATACAACAATAAATAATTCAGGTTGCAATAGTATAAAGAGGAAATTGCAGTAATTGAGAAGGTGCAGCAGAGAACAACTAAAATGATTATGAGAATGGGAGGTTAAGGTATGGGGAATGTTTAGAAAGATTAGGTATATTTTCTCTGGAGAAAAAAATGACAGACTGGATATGATTTCATTTTTTTAATTTTTAAGAGATTGGATAAGATGTATTTAGTGAGGTCTTTACTGATTGTTTAATGCAGTAGAACTAGAGGGTAAATCGCAAGTTTCAAAGAGGATATTTTTTTCCAGCCAGAGAGTGTCATACCTATGGAACAAGCTCCCAAAGGAAGCAGTGCAAGTAGGGAGTGTTGAAGCTGTTAAATTCTAGTTGTATTAGTTCCTCGTGAAGAATAACAATATTAGGTACAACAATTAATTCACTGGGGAGGCAAGGGTTTCCCAGGTTTACAGCATTTAATATAATATTCAATTCAGTTTCAGTTTCAGTTTATTTTTGATCTGTCACAGACCATTGCACTTTGGTATGCATTTTAAATTAATAAATTAATTTTACCTGGTGAAATAAAGAATTGATTGAAAGAGTGATTGATTAATAATACATAATATCAAAGTTTAAAATATACAGTACTAGCAAACGTACAAACATAAAACATAGAAAGGTGACGGCAGAAGAAGACCAAAATCCATCAAGTCTGCCCATGAGACATTAAACATTAAACATCCTGACTGTAATGTATCATAAACATACAAATATAGTCTCTGCAATAAATAATATCTCAGATCACATGTTAAATACCATTTAGCTAACAATTGCACAACTCTGAATTATTCCACTTCACAAATACATTGAGCATACACATAAGTTCCAGTGTAGTCAGCACTTGTATAGTATAGGTCAACCTACACTTTAATTGCATTTTAAACACAACAGTGAGACAGCTGTAAGATAACTTGCTACCCCATTGATTATTATTTCATCTTCAGAGGTGAACATAAGGTTCAAAAGGATGTTCTTATCACAAGTTTACATTTCATCCCATAATGGGACTAGACAGTATGCCATGGCTTTACAATACCATGGACACATAAATATGACATGATGTAAATTTTCAATATACTGATCTGTACATGTGCAAAATCCTGTGGCTGGATTGGAACGTTTTTGATATCTAGCTTTTAGAACATTGCACTTGAACATTTCCAGTCTATATCTAGTATACAACTTCCTCCGATAATGATCTGTTAGTACATCCAAATAATGTCTATAAGTATGTCTATTATACAAACGTACAAATTTGCCAGCAGAAATAGGCCACCTGGTCTATAGAAACATAAACTCTGATGGCAGATAAGGGCCACTTGGCCCACACAGTCTGCCCATTTCTCTACCTTTTGGATAAGCTGCAGATCCTAGTTAACCAACAGCCTATCAAGTCTGCTCGAGTGTGTAGCTAGCACCCTTACCTTGCAACTGCCCTGCCCCCTCCCCTTCTCAATTATCCCTTCTCTCGCCTTGCCCATCCCCTTCTGAAACTACCCACTGTCTTACAAGTTACCACCTCCTCCAGTAGAGCATTCCATTCTGCCATGACCCTCTCCTTAAAAAGGCATCTCCTCATTTCTGTCCCAAATCTTCCCCCTCCAATTTAAGACCGTGCCCTCTCATGTCCCTCCCCCTCCTCAGCTTGAGTATCCCTTCAGTGCCTGCCTTGTTTATCCCTTTTAAGTACTTAAAGGTCTCAATCATACCCCCCTGGTCCCTTATCTCCTCCAAGGAGTACATGTTCAACACTCTCAGCCTTTCCTTGTGTGGTCTGTTCTCCAATCCCTGGATCATCCTTGTTGCTCTGCATTATACCCCTTTTAGTAATTTCATATCCTTCTTCTGATATGGGTGCCAGAATTGCACACAGTACTCTAGGTGTGACCTGACCAGTGCCCTGTAGAGAGGCAGGATCACCTCCCTGCTCCTGGAAGAGAGCCTTCTCATGATACAATCCAGCATTATGTTGGACTTCACTGCCACCATCCTACACTGCTCTGTATTGTTCATCTTCCCTGTTACAACCCCCCTCCCCCCCAGATCATTCTCCTCGGTGGAACCTAGCTGCACCCCTCCCAGCTGGTAACCCCCTCCCTGGGTTCTTTATGCCAAAGTGCAGGGCTTTGCACTTTTTTGCATTGAACCCCAACTGCCACGCTTCTGACCACTCCACCAGTTTGGTCATATTGTCCTGCAGCCCCTGCCAACCTGCTATAACATCCACCACCACCCCCAATTTGGCATTATCAATGAATAGACTGATCTTATGCCTGACACCATATAAGATGTCCGCTATGAATATTCCAAACAGCACTGGCCCTAGTTCTGATCTCTGCAGCACCCCGCTCATCACAGCCCTAGGAGATGAGAGTTCCCCCCACCACCACCACCACTACCCTATCCTGTCTCTCCTGCAGCCAATACTCCTCCCTATCCTCCCCCTTCCCAGATTTCTTGTATTTCTTGAACACTGTTTTTTTAGCCTTCACCATTTGGGGAGGCAGTATTGCGTAATGGTTTAAGGCTCTGAGCTGGAAATCTGGTGACATCCAGCAAACCAGACCTGGGTTTGAATCCCACAGCTTCCACTTGCATACTGTGTGACCCTGAGCAAGTTACTTAACTTCCCTGTGCTCCCAGGTTGCACCTATTAAAAAAGCTTTCAGCTTAGTGTGCTACTCCTGGTTAAACAACTAAAAAAAAAAAAATACAAGAAAAATTTCTAAGACCCCACTACTTAAGCAACTGTTTTTTTTAGCCCTTCTCTTTTTGCACTGCAATCTGGTACATGTCTCAGTAGCCTCCAATATCCCCAATTTGATTTTTTTTCCATTTCTGATTTGTATCCCAGTGGGGCTGTATTCCTTCCAGATGCCCCTTAAGATTTCACCCATCCTACCAAAGTCAGCCTGTCTGAAGTCCACCACCCTAGTGCTTGTACCCACTGCTTCTCTGCTCATTTTAAGTGTGAACCACACTGAGTGGTGGTCACTCCCTGCCAACAGGTCCTCCACCCCCACCTCTCTTACAGCCTCCCCATTGGCCAGAACTAGATCCAGTGTATTCCCCAACCTAGTCGGCTCAGTGACCATCTGTGCCAGGAAGCAGTCCTGGAAGGCATACATGAGTATTTGCTCCATAGCACTTGAGGTGGCTGGGGTACCCCAATCCACTCCTGGTAGACTGAAGTTCCCCACAATCACTACGTTTTCTTTCCCACACACCTGCCTAATTTGCTCTGCCAGCTCCCTGTCCAGGTCTTCCCCTTGAGTCGGTGGGCTGTATACCACCCCATCCTAAGAATCCTATTCCTCGTGTCCTGGAATTGCATCCACATGGCTGCTGTCCTACCCTCTTCCCCCTCTTCCCTTGCACACTTTATCCCTTCCCATACATACATCACTACCCCTCCCACTTTTCCTTTGCCCCTATCCTTCCTGTAAATCCTATACCCTGAGATCATCAGGTCCCAGCCCTGGTATTGGTTGGCCCATGTTTCTATGATGGCATCTTTGTCCACCATCCCCTCTGCCAACAGAGCCTGTAGTTCTGTGGTTTTGTTCCCCAAACGTCTTGCATTCAAGGAGACAACCCTCCAAGATGTTCCCTTACACTTCTTACCCAATTTCCCACCCTTCTCATCCCCACTCTTTGATCCCTCCTTGCTTCCAACCCACTTTGTACGAGGGGGGGTAGGCCCTTTTATCTCCCTTCTCTGGAGAGCCTTACCTTCAGCAACCAACGTGCCACTCCCCACGCCTAGTTTAAATTAATCTTTGTTTCTATGTATTCTTCTAACCTCTGTTTTAGCACCCCCTTCCCCTCCCTGCTCAAATGTAATCTGTCCCCTGTGTACAGATCCCTACTGAACCAGACCCTGCCCCAGCCTCCCACTAACCCATACCCCTTGGATCGACACAAATTTCCCAGCCAACTGTTGAATTCGTCTATCCTACCCTTTCTTGCTGTACTTGGGCACTGGGAGTACCTCAAAGAAGGCAACTGAACTTCCTACCTCCTCACTCAACTTACCCAGTTCCATGAACCTCTCCCTAACCACCTCTACTGTTTCCCCTGCCAAGTCATTTGTACCCACGTCCACCACCACATGTGGTTCATGCCTTCCCCTTTTTGCACACTTCAGAATAGCCTGTCCTTCTTTATCTGCCATCAACCCAGGTACAGACTCTACCCATATGCGACTATGTCTTTCCCCTTTACTCCCCCATCTGACCCCTTTTAGTATGGAATCTCCCAGCACTAGCACATTCCCCCTTTGTTTCTCATACCTCCCCCAAACTCTCTTTCCTTGTGCCTACCCCGAGAGTTCACCATGCCCTGTACATTTGCGTCCCTATTTGTACCCTCAACTCCACTCCCAGCCACCTCTCCAGTCCTGCCCCTTGCCATAACACTCTCTGTACCTGACTTGTCCCCCTTCCCACCTGGAGCTCCCTCATCCTCAATGCCATCTCTACCCTTCACCCTGAACCCCTTTCATCCCTCTGTACTGTAACCTCCACATACACCCCCCCACAGCCGAACCCTTTTTTCCCTTAACCGGGATCTGCTCCCTCTCCCTCAGAGCTGTGCCTCCTGGGAGACACATAACCTCCCTCTCCATCCTGATGCCTGATCCTATCTCCATATCCCAAACTATTGAGTCTCCCACTAGGAGAAGCTTCCTTCTCCCCTGGGATTCTCTGGCCCTGTCCCATGTGCCCCCCTCCTGGTGGGTCTGCCCTTCACCCCTGGTCACAACCTTGGGTTCCTTTTCAGTGCTCTCCCTCTCCTTGAGAACATCATATTAGTTTTTTTTAGTTATACTGGGTGGGGTGGTGCTTGAGCTCCACCTTTCTCAACCTCCCTGAGCCCACCGTAGTCCATCCAAGCCTCTGACTGAGTACCCTCTGTTGCAGTGGCTGGTGGTATGGTGGTCCCTGGGTGAGGGTAAAGGTCCCCAATACTCCTGCCAACTGTGTTCAAAGCCTGGCAACCTCCAACCTCAGCCCAGAGAGGTGCCTACAAATATGGCAACACCACAGTTCCTAGAAAGTTCTTCTGAACACCACTGCTCCACACCCACTGCACTGCACCACTCCTTGTGCCATCCTATGTACTCCATAAGTATGCGTATCATTTTGCACCAGCCAAGGAGAAAGTTTGTACTTATAGACTGACTCAGTGTTTAATGCTCTATTAATATTGATGATTTTTTTTATATATATAAAGCCTTATATTTTATGCTGATAGATATTCCTCTGGTGACATAGTTATTTAGGTAGTCTAGTCCAAATTCTTCTGGTATAAGATGTAACTTTTTTAACAATTTGGATTGCTTGCAGCCTATCATATTCCATGTAAGTTTTTCAGTTAGACATTTATAGGGGAGTCTACGTGAGTTCAATCTTAAACATCTTATCCCGTAGTTTACATTCCTGGCCACCATATGAGCTTTTAGTCTTGCCATTCCTAATTCAGCTTGGACCATGGATGCTGGAACCACATTGCTTACACTCAAGGCAGACCAGTACAATTTATTTAAAGGTATTTCTAGGGTTTCTGTAATTTCTGTGTTCCAGATTTCTGTCCGGAATAAAGTTTAGGAAAAGTATTTAGCTCATGTAGCGTTAACAAGAGGTTTAATTGAATTACCACCATATTTGTTTATTAAACAAGGTTAGTGATTAGCAGTTTGTTTAAGCTTCACCTTTAAACTGTTATGCGCGGTCCCCACACTCAAATTGGGCACCCACTGTGCATCATAGACAATCCATATTCATATTATTATACTTAATGTACTAATATCTAGGGCGTTGGCACTTACCGTACAAGAGTAAGTAGCCAGGAGTATAACTGTAATCTATATGCTGCTTTGCTATGAAACGTTACAAACAATGTGCCAAGACACACTTGTTTCTTTGTTTATCTTCTGAGAAGTCATTATACAGCCTATACTGCCACTGTGGATTTATGTAATACTGCACTATATCTATACTTTGTATGAGTCCTTTGTTCTACATTCTTAGCTGACTTTTCAAATATTGTATAACAATAGATAACATCATGGAGCCACCTAGCTTTTGGCTAATAGGTCTTATTTTATGTATCTAGTCTTTTGGTTGCTATAGTAACTATCAGACATACATAACCCATTGTATTACATATTCCTGCTGGAGACTATCTTCACTCCTAGGGGTATTTGGGAAACTTCAGGTACCAGTGTCTATGTCATAAGACATATGTTAGTGCCTTTTACTCCGTAGCATCTTGTAAAGTCTGGCTGCTTAATGGGCAAGATTGATGCCTACTCACCTTGTTCAATGGCACTTTTTTTTATTTTTTTTTACTTTCTCCTAGCTCCTGCCCAGAGGAATTCATTCCTTTTGTCTTTTCATCCAGGGTCCCGATGTAATGTGGACCCCAGCATCATTCCGCGTGGGACCGGGAGATATTTTGCCTTTGGTTTTTCTCCCGGTCCCCGAACCTCTGAGGATGCTAGCATGCAGGACTTTCATCCAGACAGAAGGCATGCTGATGCATGCCATCATCAAATGCCCTCAGCGTCCTCCCCACCCCAACTCTGAAGAGCTGCCTGTGTGCCGGATGCCTGTACTTCCACTGGCATCAGTGGGTTGGGTGCCGTTAAGCACCCCAGGAGGACAGCATCCATTGGGATGCTTGATCCTCCTTCCCCCAACCAACCCCTAGTGGCCTGAGTCCATTCCCAAACCCAGGTCACTGGCATAGTGTGAGGCATGGCATCCAGTGCTTCAACCTTCAGCATCACCGGGCCGGATATTCAATGGCAGTTTTGAGTTGCAGGATTGCGAGAGTACAGTAGCCTGACCATCTGTTTGTTTGCCCACTGTGGACTGATACACAGCAAGGTACCACTGATGGATTCCTTTTGTTTCCAAAACTGTTTTGCTGGTACCACTATGTCTATGTCCGATATCTGTGCAGACTTGAGACTCGATGTTTTTAACTTCCTTGCCCCCCATGTAGGCTGGAATGATTTCACGCAGGATGTGATTTGATCAAAAAAAAAACAATCTGGGGATCTCAACCCAGTACTCCAAGGTGAGACAAACAGCCAAGAAGTGTGAGGCTAAGGAGCTGTTGGTCGCAGCTCTCTATGCTGCTCTAGAAGCCTCTGAGTCAAGGTTTCATTCCCTCAAACTGCAGTTTTCATCTCTTAAGAAAGAGAAGGGATTGCAGGCAGCTGAATGTTTGAAAACAGCAGTGGCTTGAAGTAGAACTTCAGTCATTATGTAGGAGGAATGAGACTCTTATGCACTGTTCTGTACGGGATGTTGATTGAGAGTTATGTATGTTGAGAAATGAGTATGATAAGTTGAGGCAGGATAAGAAATAGGTGTTACAGATGAATGATTTGTTGAGTGATACGAATGATACTTTGTGTGAGGAGCTTGATGAGAGGAGGGATGACATGAAACAGGAAAATGGAGAGCTGGATAGGGAGCTCAGGGACAATTGCGAGTTGAGCACCGTGTATAGAGTATTACAGAAAGAAGTTGCGAATGATGTGAAACAGAACATTGCAAAAGTTAGTCATAAGGCATGTAGACTTAAGATGGCAAAACTGCATCAGCGAGAGGTGTTGGCTGGTCACATTAAAGTGATGGTCGGGTTTCACTACACTCTCATTGACCTCATGTCATCCGGCAATAATGATTCTGGTAACAACACCTGCCATTATGGCGCCCAGGCACACCCTTCCTGTGGTTCAGTGTCCACCCACCACCCACAAGATAGTGGATCACCATGCTATGATAGCACCACCCTATGTCATCAGCAGAATGATTATTATCACATGTGCTGCCAAGATGGTGACCCCCATGACAGGAAGGAGGTCAAGGCCTAGGTACTGCCCCTCCAATTGCCACACTGACTAAAGGCGACAAGTCGGATTGATCAAATGATTGAGACTGCCCTCTCTCAGATGGATATATCTGAGGAAAGCAAGCAGGACATCAAACAGCACTTGGATGCAATGATAAAGGAAGCTTCTGCCCAGCCATCTATTGTCAGCTCTGTGGCCGATGCCGCAGCACAGGCTGCCCCTCATGGAGCACAAAACCTAAACCCCTTCCCCGACCATCCAATGGCACAGAATAATCCCCTTCAGATGGTCCACTCTGTACACAGATTGCTGACAGTACAGGCTGCATGAACCCCAGTGATAACCTCAGTTGCCATTTGGAAAAGGTTTGTTCCAAATGTGAAATGTCAGTCTACCGACAAACTTCCAGGTACAGATTCTTCAGCAGACCATTGACCCTGGCCTCTGGGTGAAGCTCCCAGAGGTTGCCTGCCAATCCACAAATGCGACCTTTGATGAGATTGCAGCAGAACTCATTTCCACGTACACCCCAGGAGTGGTTGACATAATGTTGGCCTACCTCATAAAGCAAACTGCCAAAGAGAACCTGGCGTCATACCATCAGAGGCTATGGCTGGCCTACCGCACTGGCAAAATTCTTTTGTTTGAAGGTGCAGACACTGACCAAACTGAATACAAAAACGTGTATTTTTGAAACATGCTTCCACCTATCCATGAAAAGGTCGAGCCCACAATATTTCCCAGGACGGACAAATTTGGAGACATTCTACAGAAGCCCAAACAGGTTTACCAACTCTACCTCTGAAATCTGAATTCTGGCTCGAAAAAGATGGCCACAGTACGATCTACCAATGAGCCCACAACCCACTATTCAGTGAAGGGACAGGCCCAAGACAAAAAGGCCACATTCTCGGATAACAAACAGCACTACCAGTCTGGAAATGGAAACCGGAACCACAATAGGAATAACAGGTGGAATTGGAACAAATCTAATTCCAATTGGGGCAACTGAAATCATCAATCTGACCCTTCTTACTGTGAGATAGTGTAGGAGAATAACAACCTCTGTAACCTCCTCAGACAAGTCCGATCGGTGGAGGAGTCAATTCCAACGCATACCATTGCAGCGCTAGCTCTGGTACACCAGGCCTCGTTAGGCCAAGGAGGCATCAGAGCCTCCTTGGACCAGACCATGGCAGGCTTAAACCCTGAAGCTGCTCTCTTCATCGTGGCTATGCAGTATCTGGGAGAGACCCAGCAAGAACAGACCGGACTATGTCTGCAGGAACTGCCTGGTAGTACCTTGGATTGACAACAACAGGCCCCAGTCTGTATTGTGAACAAGTTCACCTTTGACACAAATGGAAGGAAGGCCTTGTACTAAGGCCACAGTTAGGGGCCACCAACTGACTATTCTGCTAGATACAGGTGCAGCTGTGTCTGTACTGCATAATGAGGATCCACCAAATTCCTTTTGGTCCACCGGATGGAGGGCCAGTGCACAAGGTATGGATGGTGCAAAGCTATACACCTATCATTCTATTGTACTTCCTGTGGTGACAGGCAACCTAGAAGCAAACCATACTTTTGACCTTATGGTATTATGTGATCAACCCAGCATCTTGGGAATTGATTTTCTTGCACTGCACGACTGTGTGGTGGATCTGGCCAATTTACTCCTGATCCAGATCAGGGGACAATACCATACAATCATGATTTCTGACTCACACGTGGTTACAGCTATCACCCCAAATGGCAAGGAATATGACATCATAGCTCTATTTCAGACACACAAGTATTTCAAGAAACTCTTACCCATACTGAAGAAACGTCTGGATGCTTTTGCCATGCACAAGCATGACTGTGGGAGAATACAAACTGTCATCAAAATTCCAGGCCCAGCACATGACGAGCAAAGGCAATACCCCTTTCCTGCTGAAGCCCTACCATCGCTCAGAGAAACCATTCATTCACTTCTTAGACAAGGTGTGATCAGACCATGTATCTCGACTGCCAACTCACCCATTTGGCCACTGAAAAAGCCCACTGGAGGCTTAACCAAGTCAGTTCTAGCTGCTCCCCTACTGTAGCATCAGCACCGGACGTGCTCAAACTGCTAACACCAGATTGTAGGTGGTTCAGCACTCTTGACATCTCCAATGGCTTTTGGTCACTGTCCCTTGCTCAGGAAAGTCAATATAAGTTTGCCTTTACCTTTGAGGGTTGACAGTACATATGGACCTGCTTACCCCAGGGCTTTCATAACAGCCCTTCTCTTTTCAATCTACACATGATGGATGCCCTGCAGGGTTTCTCTGCCCCACAATGTCTTCTGTAATATGTGGATGATTTACTGTTGGCAACAGCTACCAAGGAGCAACATTTTGATCTCGTTGATGAACTACTGACCCTCTTACTGATGGCAGGTCTCAAGTGAAACCCTGCAAAAGCATAACTATGCCAGAAAGAGGTCATCTTTCTGGGCCTAAGTATAACAGAACAGTGCAGGAGCCTGGCGTGGAAGAAGATCCAAGGCCTGCAAGATTTGCAATTACCCACCAGTATGGCAACACTCAGATGTTTCCTGGGAATGGTTAACTTTTCCAGGAACTTTATTTGTGATTTTGCAAAGAAGGCCATACCTCTATATGAACTCCTGAAACAGAATGTTCCCTGGACTTGGGGCCCCATCCACACTCAAGCTGTGACACTTCTGAAACAGGCATTGGCCTCTGCTCCTGCTTTAGTGAACCCCAATCCAACCTTACCTTTCCATTTGGAATCAGCTACTTCAGACATCGCCATGTCTGCCGTCCTTGCTCAGAAAATGAATGGTACTTTGAGACCTATTGCTTATGCATCCCAAATGCTGTCTCCAGTGAAACAGAAGTACAGTCTTTGTGAAAGAAATCTTCTGTCAGCCTTCTGGGCCATCAAGCATTTTCTGTATATCATTGGGTACTCACCTATCATTCTGCACACAAACCATACCCCAACAACTTACTTGCTATCAGACAGAGTAAAGGATGGATCAATGTCTGACACCAGACTAACCCATTGGTGCCTTCTTCTCCAGGACCATGACATACAGGTCCACCCTATCAAGATGCCTTTGATTTTAGCCCATGGTCTTTTATACCAAGGAGCCCTGCACGACTTCACACTACAGCCCCCTGATTTGCCTGAGCCCTGCCCTCTTCTTCCTGATACCCTGAAACTCCTTGCTGACACCTCCCTGTGTCATGTCTTTACTGATGGCTCATAGATATATACATAGAAAGTGATGGTAGAAGGGGACCATATGATCCATCTTGTCTGCCCACGTCCCTGCCCCCCTCCCTTAATTGCTACTCAGTGTCATGATGACTGTGTAATTATCCCAAGCATTCTTAAAAGCCCCAACTGTTTTTGACTCCACCACTGCCTGTGGAAGACTGCTTTATGTGTCTACCACCCTCTCCATGAAAATAACTTACATGTGTTGCTCCTGAACTTGCCCCTTCTCAGTTTTATACCATGACCTCTTTTTCTTGAATAACTCTTGACCTGAAACAGGTCTTGAACCTGTACCTTATTTATTCCCATCATGTGCTTGAAGGTTTCAATTGTGTCTCCCCCTCTCTCCTTTGTTCAAATTAATACATGTTGAGAACCTTCAACTATTCCTCATAAGATTTCAGATGCAGTCTCTGTACCATCTTTGTAGCTTTTCTCTGCACCGCCTCCAATCTATCCACATCCTTTCTAAGATGTGGGCACCAGAACTGTACGCAGTATTCAAGGTGTGGTCTTACCCATGATCTATAGAGTGGCACCACAACTTCCCTTTTTCTTCTGGTGATTCCTCTTCCTATGCATCCCAGCATACCATTTCCTTTAATGCCTCCTTCTCACACTGTCTGGTCTTTTTGAGGTCATTCATTATAATCACCTCCCCCAGATCCCTTTCTTGCTTTGTGGCCTCTAGTTTCATGCCCTTCATGTGGCATTCTTGTCCATGGCTGCCCTTCCCTATCTGCATGACCTTACACTTCTTAGCATTGAATTGTAGCTGCCATGTTTTTGACCATAATTCCAACTTCCTGAGATCCTCTGTCATCCTATTTGCCCCACCTGGGATGTCAGCCCTATTGCAATCTTTGTGTTGTCAGCAAACAGGCTTACCTACCCTCCAAGCCTTTAGATATGTCTCTAATGAAGATATTAAAAAGGATGGGTCCCAACATCGACCCTTGTGGCATGCCACTAGTCACCTCTCTTTCTTCCGATAAGGTGCCTATCTTTCTTCCAATAAGATGCCATTTACAGATTTACATTTTATCAGATACTGGGGATGTCAAATCAGCTGATTTGCTTGTTCTGACAATAGATGCACAGAGGTCACACAAGACATAAAATCCAACTAAAATGCTGACAGTGTCCATTACACATAAATGACTGGGTGCTCAGGACACAGGGAAGGGAAACAAGAAGTATGTTTCACAAACTCCAAGCTATTTTGGTGAACTAAGATGCTTAAAAATGTTTGGTGGTCACTTTAAAATATCATCCATACTGATGGATCCCCTCCCCCCAAAAAAAGACATGGTAGAAGCTTGAGATTCATATTTTACAGCAGTAGTACTGCTATCAAGGAGAACAGGTAGCTGGATTTGGAGTGCTTATCGTGTATCCTAATGGCAACACTGTACATGTGTCCAAACACTGCAGTGTTGCATCCTCTCAATATGCTGAACTGGCAACTGTGGCCTGTGCTCTTGAATTGATCCAGCATGGTACTGAGGACACCATTATTTTCATAGACTCTAACTGGGTCTGCTGCTTTCTAACTGAATTTTTACCATTCTGGAAGAACTCCTTCATGTCTTCTGATGGTACTCCTATGAAGTATAAAGCACTCTTTGTCTACATTCACAATTTAACTAAACAGTTTCAGTATAGATTGTTCATCCACAAGGTTAGAGCCCATTCAAAAACGGACCCATACCATTCTTTCAACAATCGAGTAGATACTCTTGCTAAAGAGGGGGCTTGAGGGGGGGGAGACTTGGAAGATGGCTCTCCAGGATGCTTTAGCAGCTGTACAAATAGCTGCTATGAAGAAGAAACCTGAACCTTTTGTGTCACTGAACTTGTTCACAGCACAGAAGTCTGATCCTCAGTTGAGAGATGTGTTCAGATTCCTTGGTAAAAGAACTGAACAAGAACTACCCACTCACAGCCTGTACAAGAGACATGAACACCAACTGCATTTGTCCCAGGACAACAAACTGATCTGGTATCAGTCCGATGACTCGAACTATAAGCTGTGGGTAGTCCCTGAATCCTTGAGTTCTGTGTTCATACACCAAATCCATGACACCCCAACTGGTGGACACCATCCATACCATTCTTTCAATGATCGTGCAGATACTGTTGCTAAAGAGGGAGTGTGAGGGGGGTGACATGGGAGTTGGCTCACCCCGATGCTTTAGCAGATGGACAAATAGCTGCTATGGAGAAGAAACCTGAACCTTTTGTGCCACTAGACTTGTCCACAACACAGAAGTCTGATCCTCAGTTGAGAGATGTGTTCAGATTCCTTGATAAAGGAATTGAACAAGAACTACCTACTCACAACCCATACAAGAGACATGCACACCAACTGCATTTGTCCCAGGACAACAAACTGATCTGGTATCAGCCCAATGACTCGAACTATAAGCTGTGAGTAGTTCCTGAATCCTTGAGTTCTGAGTTCATACACCAAGTCCAAGACACCCCAACTGGTAGACACCACCCATACCATTCTTTCAATGATCGAGCAGATACTCTTGCTAAAGAGGGGGCCCATGGTGGGTGAGACATGGGAGATGGCTCACCCCGACACTTTAGCAGCTGTACAAATAGCTGCTATGAAGAAGAAACCAGAAAGTTTTGTGTCACTGGACTTGTCCACGGCACAGAAGTCTGATCCTCAGTTGAGAGATGTGTCCAGATTCCTTGATAAAGGAATTGAACAAGAACTGCCTACTCACACCCTATACAAGAGACATGCACACCGACTGAATTTGTCCCAGGACAACAAACTGATCTGGTATCAGTCCGACGACTCGAACTATAAGCTGTGGGTAGTCCCTGAATCCTTGAGATCTGAGTTCATACACCAAGTCCATGACACCCCAACTGGTGGACACCAAGGGGTAGAAAACACACTCCAAAGACTCAGATTATTGCCTGGTGGCCTGGCATCACAAAGGATGTCAGGCATTATATAGCAGATTGCCTAATCTGTGCTCAGAGCAATCCGGCCCCAACCAAACACAGTGCCAAACTAGTTCCCCAGAGACAGTCTGGTCCTTGGCATGCAATCTAAACTTACTTTATTGGTCCACTGACCAATACCAGCAGGAACAACAAGTATGCACTTGTGGTTACTGACCTATTTTCCAAGTGGGTTGAGGCTTTCCTCACTCAGAAATGTACAGCGAAGGTGACTGCAAAAGTCCTGGTGGAACAACTTGTCTCTAGGTGGGGCCTGCCTCTCAAGGTAGACTCTGACAAAGGAACCAGTTTTACAGGTGAGTTGATGCAAGAAACAGTCAAACTTCTGTGGGTACTCCAGATGTTCCACATACCCTTCCACTCTCAGTCATCAGGTCTGGTAGAAAGAGCCAATAGAAGGATTAAGCAAATGATCTCCAAATTTATTGAGGACAATGCCAAGGACTGGGATTCCCTTTTGCCTTTACTCCTCATGGCAATCAGGGATACTTCTTCAGCCACCACCCAGTTGACACCCTTCAAGATGATGACTGGAGAACCATAAGACTGCAGGAAAACCTGCTGTTTGACCTAAACACACCCACGGCAGACAGAATGTCAGTAGACAAATATGTTGCAAACCTTAGAGATGACATTGTTAAGACCCGATTGTATGCTGCACACCATATGGGCAAGGCCTAACAATAGTCCAAGATCCAGTTTGACAAACATGCACAAGAAGTGGATTGGCAAGTCAAAGATCAGGTAATGGTTCTCAGATTTGCTCATCCTACACATTCCTTCTCCAATAAATGGGAGGGTCCCTACCCCATTGTCAACAAACTCAGTCCCGCAGTCTATCACGTTAGACTCCTCCAGCAAAAGAATCTTACTGAGAAATGGTTGTATGCAAACCAGTTAAAGCTATATAAAGGAGTAATTACTTTTCCAAACCCCATTGGACAGAATTGTACCTAGTGACCTTTTCCTTTTCCTTACAGGTACTCCTGCAAGATGGCTATCTTGCATCTGGCCCTCATATTAGGAGCACTCCCCTTTTTCAATGGCAAAGCTATGAAAACTATATCTGAAAGTAACCAACATCTAAGACAAATCCTTCCACTACTTGATTGTCCTTAGGAAAGATGCATGACCCCAGCAGACAAACTCACCACTATCCCTGAAGGAGTTAGCATAGATGTTCCCAACAAATTGATTACTGTTCAGGAAGGCAAGGATGCCTCCCTCTCCACCTCAGTTGTGGCCCCTGACAGATCTTCTGTTTAAATTGAATGGTAGACTAACAACAATGGACATACACTCCCCATAGCCTGCCTTACCAAAGGCACTTTCCAAGGTTGGCCCAATACCAATATTGACACAAATGGTACCCTGTCCATCTGCCAAGCTAATCACAGACATTCTAGTTTATATAATCTTAGTGCTCTGACTGACCCTGCCTTTTGTGAGAGGTTCCCACAAGACTCAGCAAAAGACTTTTGTAATCAACATTATATGGCTACAGCAGCTATGTTTTTGACCATAGTTCCCCACTACTGAAGCTGAATTGACTGATTGTCCCTCGCAGGAACCTGGTCCAGCTAGTGGTCTTACTGCCACATCCCTTCCAGGTATTCTTGCTAACAATGTACAATACATGCATGTCCCAGTTATTTTTAATCTCACTTATTGGAATATGGCTGAATTTGGTATGCGTCATAATACAAATACTTCTACATTTTTCAGTACTATGTTATTAGATAGCCTTGCTGCATACCAGACACGTACACAAGACCCTGGGGCTGGTACGAACACTGTTGAACATCTAGGTCTCTTTAGACCTAGATCATACCCTGATGACAAGAAAAAGGCCAAATATTCCTCCTCCCACAGAAGGTGTGACACTGCTGATGTCACTGGTGCCACTGGCACGATTTCCGATCTCTTCGGAACTGGCATGTCAATCTGGAGCAGAGCAGATATTGCCTCTATCTCCAGTCAAATGTCCAAATTCCAAGATGGCATAATGTACTACCACCCTTATTACGTGGTGTAGATGGGCTTAATCAGGAAGAGTGCTTTACCATATATAGGGGTCGAAATTAAGTTTTGAAGCTACTAGCCAGTAGGGCTAGTGACTGGGAAAATCCACTGGCCCCATACACTTTTCTACTGGCCCAGTTGGTGTGCATACTGAAGTGTTGGTGTCTCCATTACAAATCTTCAGGGCTAGTTAACTAAAAATCTTACTAGCCCAATACAAAATCTGCCAGCATTTGGCTAGTGGGCCAGTGACCATTTTGTCCCCTGCGTGTCTAACATGCACAATATTGCCAAGAGTTTTACAGATACTAAGAATAAAATTAATGAACTGGCCATATTCCTGATATTATTCATGACAGAAGACTTGCTAAATGGTACTGTCCACATTGTAAATCTTCTACATGCGTCACTATATGTACTTCTAGATCACTTTCTATACCTATGACAACTGCACATAACCTAGGTTATGTCACCCATCATCCAAATAGGGGACCATGTTATAATGCTAATCGATGTACAATCAGAGAAACTATGTTCATTTTTTTTACTGTATGTTTGCCATGCTTTGATCCAACTACACTCTTTTTGATCAGTTAGCCTCCATTCTTTCTATTAGTCACCTTGATGAGGATATCTACAGAGAATGCATCAATCTTCCACCTCTTCTGGTTTTCCATCGCACCCTTGAAGCATGGGTGGTGCCTCATATGGACTGTTGTGCCAAGAAGGGCTATCATTATTTGAGTTGTTGCGATGTTTTTGACATCATCAAGCCGGTGTGTGGCTATTCACCGGACAGCATTGACTGGTCCTTTACAATGGACTTGGACATTAATTCCAATACAACTGATAAACCCAGGGCACCATTAACAGTATCACCAGTGAGCAACACTGGACACCTCTGCAACAAGTATGCCGAAGAGGTTCATCGCCTGACTACAAGACTCGTGAATCAGTCTTTCACCTGCCCAGTTCAACTACAAAAATGGAGGGTTCCTACTGTTAAAATGTCTTATAACTCTGATGGCCAATACTGCATTGTTACAAATTATAAAACCTTTTCATACAGCCTCAAGACCTGTGATGTACAGTATCCTAACTTTTGTTTTATTCCTCAAGTCATCAAACTACAGTTATTGGTCATACAGCGATTTCTCCTGTTCCCATTGTGTAACCAGATATTATTGACAGTGGCCCTGAATATATGCTTGCTCTCTCTCAGTATTCACCAATTTTTAATGTCCATATAGACCCTTTGACATTAACACTGAAGTCCATTTTAGATAGAAAAGACACCCATCTCATCTACATCAGTAATAATATCTCCAAGGCTGGAAACGACCTAAATACATTTATACATGATGGTGACTTAAGTGCTGCTCTTTCAAATACTTGGTTATAAGTCACTTTTAAAGGTTTTGTTATTATTCAAGCATTTCTGATATTCTTATCAATGCTAACACTTTGCTGTTTAAGATGCATACTCAAAAAAGATCATGAACAACTCAAGTTCCTTTACAAGGCTCATGCTCATGTCTGTAAATGATGGAGATTGTTCCTACTGCTTTCCCATAGTGTTGTTGCCTTTTCAGTAAGGCAACAAGGTGGGAATGTTATGTGAGGTCCTCAAACTCTAATTGGGTACCCACTGTGCATCCTAGACTATCCATATTCATGTTATTATACCTAATGTACTAATATTTAAGGCATTGGCACTTACCGTACAAGAGTAAGTAGCCAGAAGTATAATTGTAATCTATATGCTGCTTTGCTATGAAACATGCTACAAGCAATTTGCCAAGACACACTTATGTCTTTATCTTCTGAGATGTCATTATACTGCCTATACTGCCACTATGCAGATTTATGTAATACTGCATTATATCCTATACCTTGTATGAGTCCTTTGTTCTACATTTTAAGCTGACTTTACAAATATTGTATAACAATAGATAATACTGTGGAGCCACCTAACTTTTGGCCAATAGAGATTATTTTATGTATCTAGTCTATTGGTAGCTATAGTAACTATCAGAAGTATATAACCCACTGTATTACGTATTCCCACTGGAGACCATCTTCACTCCTAGGGGTATTTGGGAAACTTCAGCTCCCAGTGTCCATGGTAAGACATATGTTTTGGCAACTGCTACCTTTTGTGTAATAAACAAGTTTTATTACTGGATGTGCCACTAGTCTGTGTCTCTTTTGCATCTCTATGACTGCCAAGAATCTGACCAGGACTAAGCACCCTAACAAAACTATTAATGTGTTTAGCCCATGAGCCATCATTTGATAAAATGAGGCCAAGGTAAACATGATTTTACTGAGTTTAGCTCTTTATTACCAATTTTCTATGTTTTATTAATGTTCCTGGAACCAAAGATGAGTACCTGATGTTTATTTTCATTAATTTTCAGCTTGTACTTTCTACTGAATATGCATTTAAAGTATTTAATTTTCAGTGCAGACCTGACTGAGATAATACAAAAAGCACAAGGTCATCGGTGTATGCAAATGCAGAACAACATCTGTTGCCAATTTGTGGTGAATCAGAAACTGATTCTAATAGCTGAATGAGTAGTTTATTGATATAGATACAAAAGAGAAAAGGGGCTAACACACAGCCTTGCCTAACACGTTTGTTAGTTAATAATATTGATGAAAGTTGTCCATTGATCCCTGTTCTGACTTAAGCCCATGTATTTGAATACAGTGCTCTAATAATGCAGATTATCTCTGGCCGAATACCCCATTAATACATTAGTTTTCACAATAAAGCACTGGAAATATTGTCAGATGTGGAACTGAAGTCAGTGAAAACTACATATAGCTTTTGCTTTCTTACAGTAACATATTTTTCATATAGATGTGATAAGATGAAGAAATTGTCTGTAGTGCGATAGCCAGGCCTGAATCCTGCTTGATATTCTGATAGGCCTCCTAGCCCTTCCCGCCTAAAATCTCTTCAGATGTGACAGACCCACCAGGGGTGGGGGCATAGCCATATATATTAAAGACAAGTTCACAGTATAAGGAATTACCCCTGCCACCTCGCCTAAGCAATTAGAATCCCTGAGTGTGAATATCCCCCTATCACTCACTGAAACTCATACTGTCATAGGCTGCTATAGGTCACCATTTGGAGGCTTGGATATTTTAAAACACCTACATATCAGTACAGGCTCCTTACAGAATGAAACTATCATTCTCAGTGAATTAAACATAGACTGGCTGATTCCCGACAACAAACGCCTGCAGCTAAAAAGATTCTGTGAAGAAGTTGGTTTCACCCAATTAATAATGGAACCCACCCATCCTAACCCCAAGTCTCCCTCCAACAACTCCTTACTTGACATCATACTCACAAATAGGCCTCACAAGTTCACCAATTCTGCTATATTCCACAATGATGTTAGTGACCACTGCGCCATGACATGTATCCGAAGGCAGTCTACCTTTAAATCACCAAACAACTTCACATGGAAAAGGAGTTACTGTAATTTCAACGTATCCAGCTACCTACATGACCTCAGCCTCATTAATTGGTCTGAATTCTACCTAAATACAAATGTCAATGTTGTGGCCTCACTCTTTAACAAGATTTTGTGTGACATCATAAACAAACATGCTCCTTTAATACAATGTAGAACCTGGAAACTCTCCTGCCCCTAGTTCACAAATAGCCTTAAGTCTGTGTTGAAAGTAAGGGACAGTCTCTGGTCCATAGCCAGACAGACAAAACTACCAGCAGACTGATCAGCATTTAGAGCTTGCCACAACAGCTGCACCAATTTGATCAGGGAAACCAAAGCAAACTACTTCCTATCTGCTTTTGACTCCACAAAGAACAACCCAGGCAAATTCTGGCAAATCATCAAACAAGCTGAAGGGTACAAACAATCCTCTTCCTTACCTAGCAAGGTCTCCTTTGAAGGCAACATCCTGTCAGATAAAGCTGACATCTTATCCAGCTTCAATAACCATTTCTCCACTGCTGGTCTCACCTTCGACTCCTTCAAAGCAGCCACCATCATGCCCAGCCTCCCCAAACCATCACCGACACTGACCAACTCCTCATTCTCCTTTATCCCATTCAACTTCAAAGACATAGAAGATCTACTGATCCATCTTAATGTCAAGAAAGGAGCTGGTGCCAACAGCATAGGACCATACTTCCTCAAAACTGGGGCCAGGTATCTAACATCCACCTTACTGCACCTATCAGATCTGTCCATCAGCTCCAGCACAGTACCTGACAACTGGAAAATAGCACACATCTTACCATTATTTAAATCCAGAGACCCCATGGACCTAAACAACTACTGCCCCATCTCTATCCTACCCCTGCTCTCCAAATTACTTGAGAAACTAGTAAATGTCCAGATAAGGGATTATCTCACCAGCACACACCTAATAAATCCTGCACAGTCTGGCTTTAGACCTGCCCACAGTACCACCACAGCCCTAGCCTCCATCACAAATGACTGGGTCCTGGCGATGGATAAGAAACAAGTCACATGAGCCATCTTTTTGAACCTAAGTAAAGCCTTCAATACTGTCGACCACAACTTACTCCTTGACACATTGAATTTACATGGCATTTCTGGTTCCACTCTAAACTGGTTCAGCAGTTACCTAACCAACAGACTTCAACAAGTGAAATCTGATAACTCACTCTCCCCACTTGTTCCACTCAGGAGAGGAGTCCCTTAAGGCTCCATCCTTGGATCCCTCCTTTTCATGCTCTACATTAACTCCATCAGAAATAATATCAGCAAGGCTAAACTTCACCTCTTTGCTGATAATACAGTAATATACCTTTCGAGACCCTCTTTAGCCGAAGTCCATACAGACCTTCAAAATGAGTTTGATCTGCTTCACCACAACCTTGCCCATTCCAAATTACTCCTAAATGCAAAGAAAACAAAAGTGATGTATGTCTACTCCAACCACTTGCCATACATCACAAATGCGTTTGATTCCTTGCCGCCAATCAAAACACTCCTAGATGATGACCTCTAAGTAGTCCAAAACTTCAAATACATTGGCTGTGTCCTAGACTGCCACCTAAACTTCGCTGCCCACATCCCAGCACTAACGAAGAAACTCAGACAGAGAATTGGCTTCTTCTATAAAAACAAATCCCTGTTTACCTCTGATGCCAGAATCCACCTAGTTCAGACAACCTTCATCCCGCTCCTTGACTGTGCGGACATTTTATATAGCCACTGCTCTGTTTCCTTGCTACAGCAACTGAATACGCTCTACCATAGGGCACTGCATTTCATCTCTAATGCCCACCATCAGACCCACCATTGCGACCTTTATGCCTCCATAGGATGGACCTCCTTGCAAACTAGATGCCTCACCCACTCCGTTACTTGGCTCTACAAAGCTCTACTGTCAAAACTCCCCCAGTACATCTCAAATCTCTTTCAGCGATCAGTCAGCAATTACCCATTGCGTAGGAACACCTACATTATATTGAATGTACCAAGTGCCTGATCTCACTTCGGCAATATGGCCTTAAGCCGTGCTCTACCTACTGCTTGGAATAAAACCCAATCCATCCCTAAACTACAAAATCTAATCCCCCTAAGCAGCTTCAAATCGTTGATCTCCAGCAAGCTCTGCAGAACCTGCACCTGCCATTAAGAATCACTCCCAAGCATCCTGTGTATCCCATGCCACCTACGACCTCACAGGATCCTAATGTTCTCCCTCTCTCACCTCACACTCTTGGTCCTCCTCCCCACCTTCCTCAGGCCACCCATGACTCCTACTTGTCTCTCCTTCTTTCCCACCCTCACCCCTCCACTAGACTTCACCCTATTTTGTCTCTACCCTACCCAATTATCTGGTTATTCCCCATCACTCTCCCACCCCTACTGTATTCCTCAGCCACCTCCTGCCATCCCCACCAACCCTCCATACATCATCTTCATCATTCACAGCCCACCTATTCCCCTTCTCTTGCTCATATCCACTCCCTACACCCAAAATATCCCCCACCACCAGCAATCTTCCACCTCTATCATCATTCCATCCTCCCCCCCACTCTCCTCTCATTTCTAAACCTTCCTGTTCTCTATCCCACCTTTCCCATATCCTCTTCCCCACCTCTCCCTCCATTCCCCTCCCTCAGCATCCCAATCCACCCCTAAGAATTCCATCCCACCCTCAACCTCCCCTAGTTATAGCCTTCCCAGGACTTTACTCCCAGCTGACTACCACTTCTTCACTGCCCACTGCTGCCCACCAATTCTAGGATTATGCATCTTCCTGTATAATACATTGTTTTCCCTCATTGCTAATATTACTGTATATATTGTATATAGCTGTACATATGAAATCTCTGTAAGTCCTGTTGTCACTGTGTGTCCTTGTTGTAACATGTTGGTTGTACCAGGACCTCCTCGTAAATGAGCTTGCTCAATGGAGCATTCCTGCCAAATAAAACTGAACTGAACTGAACTGATCTAGTTACTCATGCTAGAATTATTTTGGAAAAAAATGTTTCCTGTTATGTCTTGCAACATAATCGGTCTATACAGTAGGGGGTCATTTTTGTCCCCCTTTTTATAAATTGAAATAATAATACAGCCTTTCCATGCATTACTAATCTCTCTCTTAACTATGCAATAATTAAAAAAAAGAAGTAAGGGCTTTTGTCCATAATAATGGAACAGAGAGGAACACTTCAGGAGGAAATGGAGGAGCCTGCAAGGTATCGCAGCAGGCGGGGCTTTGTCTAGGAGCATGGCCTTGGTCACCTGGACAGACCGTAGGGACCCAGGTAGGACCACCCACAAGGGGCTGAGGGGATAGGGTTCCCAGGGGGGAGGGAGCTTGCGGCCAGGGACAGGGAGGAGCTAAGCCCTTAAGAGGTGCTGCACAGGAGGAATTCCTCCTCATTCCTCCTTGTCCCAGGTCGCAAGCAGAAGAAGGTAGCCAGGATCAGCACCACCAGCAAACCAGAGGTAAGGGCTCGGTTTGGGGCCTGTAGGCCGCATGGCCTGGTTGGACCAGGAGAAGAGCTTAGGTTGGGAGATACCTTGCAGGCCCCTCCAGCTGCTCTGCAGTAGGAGGCAGGTTAGTGCAGTCCAAAAAAAAAAAAAGGGCTGCACGTTAGCTGGAAGGTTAGAGTGGTGAGTGATGAATGAGCTTGGTATATCCAGCATACATGGGTTTGATTCCCTCAAGCTCCTTGTGGCAAAAAACATCAAGCAAGGAGTTTTTGGGTCTGAAAGAGGGCAGAGGTTTATTGGTGCACACAGGCTGGCCGGTTTGGGAGGCCGCATACAATATTTGGGCACCGCTAGTATGTGGGTCTCCCAGGAGCTGAAAGGGGCAACCTTTGGTGCCCCCAGGCCAGCCCGCATGATGTCCAGGTGAAGCTCAGAGGTCAAGGCCACAGGCAGCCCCAGCAGGGCCACGCTTGCCTCACCGAGCTGGCCTGCCAGCCTGTGCCCCCTCACCCTCCCTGAAGGTGATGCAGACTCCAATGCCCCCACCTCTGGTGCAACTGAGTGGCAGGGTGAATGGAGATCGCAACTAGCCTCTGGAGCAGATGGAGGAAGGCTCCTCTGGGGCATTCCACTCCCCCTCCCTAGCTGTAGCATCAGAGGGCTGAGTCGGGCTCTCGGTCATTCCGCTGGGTGGGTGGCCTATCGATGGGGATGCGGAGTCCTGGGAAGTTCCATGATGCTGGCCAGGCCCTCAGACCTTCTGTCCATAGTTCCTCCTCATGGCAGGCCCCTGGTGGTATTCCTGGCCCCTCCAGGCAGGCACTTGGAGCACACTCATGATGTCAGGAGCAGCAAGGTGGGACGGATGAGCCCACAGGCTATGTGAGTCCTTCCTGGGTGGTACCTCTGCCGTCGGCAGGCCTGGCGGTTCTCCCCCGGTTAAATTGAGGCCCCACATCAGGTGACTGGTGCAGGAGGTTGGGGGGAGCTAGAGGCCCATGCCGCAGTAAAAGCTACTGGCTCTGGGTTAATTTTAATTTTTAATTTTTTTTTTTAAAGGGGAAAGGGGGGAAGCGCTGGAAGATGAATGTTGTGCCCTGGTGGACTGGCGTGGGAAGTCAGAGGCCCACATCATTGGGGCGCACAGAATGACAAGGTGCAAAGCACACATGCATGAGGCCAGTTCAGTTCGCTCATGCGCATGTGAGTGATGGCTGCCATCTTGGTAATGGCACAGGGTGGCTGTTGCATAGTGAGGGTTCTAATTATGGCCCCTAAGTTGTATTGTATTAGGGGTCCTTGTAGGGGCTAATGCTCTGGACTGTGAGCCTGGAGACCTGGGTTTGGAATCTCGCAGACCCCACTGAATAGGCTGAAAGGATAAACAGCTGTTGTGGTTTTTATTAGGGGACAGATAGGTTTAATTACTATTTTCAACACAGTAGGTGTAATCCACATTTGCATTCTAGCAAATGATTACAAGCTGAAGGATTTGCTTTCTAGCTTTCTTCTAAATACCTGAAGGCAATTTGTTAGGATGTGTTAGCTTCTGTGATACACTGATGCTTGTGTTATATCTACCATCAAAGAGTGATACCAATATAAAAAGTATACAAAACTCTCATGTAAAGAGTAAGTTGTTTAAAAAAAAAAAAAGAAAGAAAACATAGTGTTCCCCGAGGCATCAGCAGTACTACAGAATATTATACAGAGTAACCCAGACACACAATATGGGGAATAGAATTACCCCTACAGTTAATGCAAAGCACTATGGGTAGTATGACCAAGTCTCCCAGAAAGAAGTGGTTTGACCCCTGAGTTGCTTAGGGCCACTGATTACGTCGAAGCAAGGGGAGGCCCAAAAAAGCCGGAAAGCCCTGGGTCTACCCAGGAAAGGGTCACTGCTTTGGTATTAACAGTCTCCCACGGTCAATGACCCTTGTTGCGAGTGGCAGCATCAGCTTAAGCACCAGCAAGGAGGAGTGCCCGTGACTGTGTTTCATTTACAGAATGAACAGCATATCGATAAGATGAGTGGTAACCTTGAGCAACAGCTAGCGACCCTCGTTCGGGGTAAGAGTAAGGTGTGGTGGGATGCGCTTTTCAGGGATCAAGGTGAGGAAGAGGGGTCGGGGCCTTCAGGGCTGCAAACCCCACCTGAACCCCGGACCCCAGATGGTGCCATTCCAGGGAAACAGCCGGGAACTCCAGCACTGCTAACCATGCCACCTGGACCTGTAATCCCGACGGTGGTGCCTGGCACGCCGGGGCCAGGGCCAGAGAGGTCGATCCCCACCATGGATGAGACACCGGTGCTTTCTCCACCTTTAAAAATTCCATGCCAGAAGACAGCTGATCAGGGAGCAGTGGCAGTGGATCAAGGAGCAGGTATGCTTGATTTAGACCAGCTGTCAGCTGATGAACTGAGGGCGCTGCTTCGTAGTGGGGGGCCCCCAAAAAGAACAGGGGACGACAGCAGAAATGGGGCAGAGAGGGGAATTCTGTGGAAGAGCTGGAAAAGCCACAGGGTGGAAAGAGTTGCACCAGCATCCCTAAGCCTGGGCCTTCTAGGGGGCTTACCACAGGGTCAGCAGGTACCACTGCAGGCAGGCCCAGGGATCTTTGCACCAGTGGGACTCCAGCAGCTCACCCCACTGCATGAGAACTCTCAGTAGTGGGGTGGGGGGCTGTGGCTCCCACAACAGCTATCTCAGGGAAGTCAGATTACCCAGCTGATGGCAGTTCCCGGGGGCCTAGCAGGGGCAATACCATTAGACGTGGGGGATAACAGCATGCAGGCACTGGTCGGCAACCTGGGTCAATCTGGAGTAGAGCAAAAGCTAGACCAGTTGCTGGAAATACTCGTGGCCCAGAGTAGGGCCCGGTCAGGAGCAGCCCAGGTGGCCCCTGCTGCATGGAAGACTGGGGATGCTGGGATGGGAGCAGCAGCATCGTCACCACCAATACTGGGGCAGCGAGGGGTAGTGAGCTTTCTATCTCTGGCAGAACCCATT
Organism: Neoceratodus forsteri; assembly: GCA_016271365.2. NCBI lineage: Eukaryota > Metazoa > Chordata > Ceratodontiformes > Ceratodontidae > Neoceratodus > Neoceratodus forsteri. The sequence goes on from CM057451.1 coordinate 400,180,743, forward strand.
GGGGCACACTTGCCTAGCAAGGTGAGGCAGCAAATAATCAACAGATAATATGTTCATGTCTTTACCCTGCTGAACTGGTCTAAAGAGCTGAAAAAGGATAAAAAGGACAAGGGTGGGGATGATGGGGTCAAGCAGAAGTGCAAAGCAACAGTGCAGTGGATGTGGGAGAACTGGGCAGCAGGTTTCACAATCTATGCAGGGATCCTCACCCAGGGCAGCCCGGGGAAAGCAGACGGGCTGTGGGTCTACTTTAATAGGATAATGACCAAGCACGCTAGTAAGTCAGGTAGGGGGTGGTTAGAATATGAAGAGGAGTATTGGAGGAGAAAGCAAATGAACACAGCACAGTCTTGGGCGGTCTTGGACCTCCCACTGCGGTGGATGATAGACTTGGGGAAGGGGTCCAACATACAGACAGCGGTTTTCCGGTGAGGCGCCCTCCTGGTGCTGAAGAAAGACTATCAAGGTGGTAATGGGGGAAAAGGGGGGGCCCGGAAAGGGTGTTGTTTCAGCTACAACCAGGGATCATACAAGACCAAGCATTGTAGATACAAGCATGAGTGCATGGCGTGTGGGGAAACCACACTCATTTCAACAGCGTGGGAAAGCTACAGAGGCAGGGACAGAGAAGGCCAACAATTTTCACCCCTTTCGGAAAGGAGGGACAAAGGCTGCCAACACCGGTCAAGGCTGGAAATATTGAGGGGTGATTGGTTAACTACCCAGACAGGGTGGCCGCTCACTCTTTGGCAGCAGGATTCAGGGAGGGGTTTTGTATACCTTACTAAGGCCCAAGGAGGGCATATGAGGCTGACAACCTGCGTTCTGCCAAGGAGTGACCGGAGGTTGTGCAAGGCAAACTACGGAAGGAGCTGGCCACAGGTCGGATCAGTGGCCCCTTTACCTCACCCCCTTACCCACGCTTCAGGATGTCTCCCTTTGGCTTAGTCACCAAAATGGTGCCGGGTGAGTTCCGAACAATAAACCACCTGTCACACCCAGAAGGGGATTCAGTCAATGCCTACACTGACCCAGTCAATACCACGGTGTATTACACGTCGTTCAACAGGGCAGTGGAGGTGGTGCAACAGGCGGGCCGGGGGGGGCACTGCTGGGGAAGGCTAATACAGAATCAGCATTCTGCCTGCTGCCGGTGTATCCGGCAGATAGGGAGCTACTGGGCATGGAATTTGATGGGTACTACTACACTGAAAACTGCATGCCCATGGGGTGTGCAGTGGCCTTTGTGGCTTTTGAGCAATTCAGCACATTCCTGCACTGGGCCGCTGCACAGAAAGCCAACGCTGACTACATGGTACACTATTTGGATAACTTTCTGTTTGTGGGGAAGGCCGGCTTGGGGTAATATGCACATAACATGGCAGCATTCCATAAGGTGTGTGCCGAGCTGGGTGTACCACTGGCCCAGGTCAAGATGGAGGGGCCATGCACAAGGCTTTCCTTCCTGGGAATCAAAATCGACACGAGCAAGCAAGTGTTCCAGCTGCCCCAAGGCAAGCTGGCAGTCTTGCTCATCCAGCTGGACTCTGTAATGAGGGCACATAAAGTCACGTTATGGGAGCTCCAACAACTGGTGGGCCACCTCAACTTCACCTGCTGGGTAATGCCCATGGGCAGGACATTCATGAGGTGCCTGGCAGGCATTGGGATGGGCTGTACAAAACTGCACCATAGAATCCACATCACAGCGGCAATGCGGGAGGACCTAGGCATTTGGCAGACCTTTCTGCAATGCTTCAATGGGGTATCGATGTGGCCGGTTCCAGTGTCCAACAAGGAATTGGAACTCTTCACAGATGCCTCAGGGGACCCGGGCTTCGGGGCTTACTTGCAAGGTAAGTGGTGTGCAGGGCAGTGGCCTCCAGAGTGGATAAGACAAGACATTACGAAGTAGATAATGATGATGGAATTCTTTCCAATTGTAGTAGCATTGGTGATCTGGGGGGATGTGCTGAGGGACAATCACATCACATTCAGGTCTGACAACACCGGAGTGGTGTACACAATAAACAAACAATTAGGGAGCAAGGGCCTGATGGGCAACCTCATGCAGGTGTTTGTTCTGAAGTGTATGTTGTTGAATATCAGCTTTAAGTCAGTGCACATACCAGGTATTAAAATGGCATCACTGATGCTGTTTCTTGTTTACAGTGGTAGAAGTTCTGAGAACTGGCACCAGCGGCAGACCTACAGCCCAGGGAAGTCCCACCATTCCTTTGGGAATAGATAACCCAAATGCCTGGGAGTTGATTGAGAATGCCCTGGCACCTAGGATGTGAATAGCATATCAGGGGGGTCAACTATTTTCTGGAACTGCAATACGCACGAGGGTGGGCAGTGACATGGCCGATCCTAGTGGCACAGCTGAGTAAATACGTACTGATCAAAAAATGTGCGGGGGCCACCCGGGCAACAGTCGAGCAGCACATGGCTGGCATTGCCTGGTTTCAGAAAGCCAGGAGCTTCCCCAATTCCATGAGGGAATTTTCTCTCCGGAAGATGCTGAAAGGTTGGGTGTGGGCAGCCCTGAGGGGCACGGACAACAGACGCCCTATCAGCCCTACCATATTCAAGCAGATCTGGGATGAGTTGCCTAAGGTATGCTCATCCCCAGAGGAGACGAGGCTCTTCCAAACAGTGCACTTGGTGGCATTTTGCAGGGCATTCCGGGTGTCGGATTTTGTGCAGCCCAGCAAGGCCACTGGGAGACCATTAGTGTTGGCATAGGCCAATGTAGAGATCACAATGGCTGGAGTCTTTGTCCACATACAGAAGAGCAAGACGGAGCAGCTTGCCCATGGGCAGTGGTGCCGACTAGTGGCACTCCACGGGCTCCAGTGGGATGTGGGAGCATGGGTGCAGAATTATATAACACAGCATGCGGCAATGGGGGGGCCTTCTTCCATCATGGGGATGGTGGCCCCCTAACAGTGTACCAGTATAGGCATGTGTTGCAGAAGACCTTGCTACTGCTGGGCATCTCTGCAGAACACTACAACCAAGGCCCCTAGAATTCTGCAGCTGCAGAATTTTGCACAGAACTTGCAATCTTCCGCAGAACTTCTGCGGTGCAGCAGAATTCACTCTTTTGGTGATTTGTTATTAATATTTCTGTTTATCCATAGAATCTGGTTCCCTTCCCCTCTTTTTATATCCATAACCTCCCTATATGCTCAGAATGTGATGTTATCATTGCTATATCATACATTAGCTAATGAAACTGCTGCATTCTGCAACAGAAATGAATAGTCACTTATCTACCACAGCTCCCACTGCCAGAGACGGTGGCACAGCACATCAGGCATGGTGATATTTGCTCAACCTGCACTACAGCCTAATACAATTTTCAGTCTTACATTATTGCACTAGGGCCAACTTAAACAAAACCTTGTCAATAGCACAAAACTGTTAAGTCCATACCTCACTTTGTACAAACCTATTTGTGCCTTTAAGGTACAGAGATGTCATCTGAAATGAATAACTGGTAAAATGAATTTAACTGTCTAATTTTTAAGAAAAATAAAGTAATTATGCCCAGAAAAGTGGAATATAGTAATGTGTAGACCCGTTGAAAGAATAGACCTGTTAAATAAATAATTGCACTGTACGCATTTTTGCCAGGGTTATTGATTACATATTCTCATTGGTTGATAGAATCACCTAAAAGTTATGGAGAAATGTTGTGTGCAGGGACATGCTGTTGGGCCAGAGGGTGGCATGCTGTGTTTCCGTGCCGGCAAGTTAGGTTCAGAGATTAGCTCTGGGAGCTGGCTGGGCAGCACAAGGATTGGTGGAACACATCACTGCTCAGAGCCTGGGAAGGTATGGTGCAGTGTTCTGTCACATAGTGGACACATTGTGATGGGCTGGAGAGCTTTATCTCACAATCGGTTCACATGCGTGTCATGCAGTGTGTCAGGGAAAGCAGGTTTACATGAAAAATGAGTTTTGCAATAACTCCTCTATTCCATTTCTAATGGGACCTGTATGAATGAGGATGCAAGTTCATGGAAATTAAAAAAAAAAAAAATGTATACACACACACACACACACACACACACACACATACAGTATCTCTGTCTCTCACCACACACACACACACACACATATTTGTATGTATGTTACAGATTGCATATAAATACAGTATATACAGTAACTGATACACAGTGGGAACCTCATCAGTGGTGTAGAAAGCACATACAAATATATAAATGATGGACAGTGGAAACCTCATTAGTGGGATAGATAGCATGCATATAGAAATACCTTATTTATCACATAAGCTCCCCTCTGCATATGTCATTTATGCAACAGGCTAGGACCTTAAGGGAGAGGCATTTGTTTTGCCTTTTTAGGCATAAAATTATTTTTATAAGTCAGTTATTTTTTGAACTAGTGTTACTGTGCTTTCCACCATCCTGATTGCTATAACCACTGCCAAGAAAGTGAAGTCAGGAAGACAAGCTGACACTGTGATGTGGTAGTTTGTTAGTGCCGCAGAACTTCCGCAGAAATTACAAACCACCGCCGCAGAAGTTCTGCGGCAAACGGTAGTCTTGCGCAGAACTTGGTCCCACTGTGCCGCAGAAAAGTAGGGGCCCTGACTACAACACACACTCCTTTAGGACTGGTGCAGCATCGCATGCCAGGGCAGAGGGCTTATCAGATAGGACAACACAGACTTTGGGTAGATGGAAGTCACAGGCTTTTGGAAAATATATAAGACCACACATGTTATAACTGTCTCTTGCTTTGTTTTGGATAGGTGTTGCTGCCTGAGCAGAGCAGATCTGGATTTGTGGCCACTCGTATATCCATTGGGCTGTGCTCAGGGCAAGGCAGTATCCCAGAGGGGAAAACCTGTTCCTGGCACCCAAGAGGGCAGAGGTGCACTGGTTGGGATGACGCGGGATGCGCTGGAATGAGTTACTGGCAACACTACAAGCAAAGGCTCAGAAGAGGTCGCAGCCTAATGTTTTAGTCATCCATTTGGGAGGAAATGACATAGGGGTTATACCTGTGAGAGAGCTTAAAGAGAGGGTGAGGCAGAACCTGGCAAGAGTGAAGCAATGGTGGCCCCAGATGCATATAATTTGGTTCAATATGGTGCAGCGGCAGCAGTGACAGCACACCTGGATCATTAGGGCAATAGAGAAGGTGTGCCGGCTGCAGAACACGACCATGCGACCGATTATGGACTCAATGGGGAGGTCCATAGCAAAGCACCTAGGAGTGTCTGTAAAAAAAGCCAGGTCTGTATAGAGGGGATGGTGTACATTTATCGGAGGAAGGAGTAGACAAGTTTCTGGATGACATACAATGGGCAGTGGTGACATTATTAGCGTGAGGTGCTTGTGGGGGGTGAGTTGGCGAGAACTCACTTTGTGTCGGCTTGGTAGTCTTGGAACGCCGTGGGACGGGGTAACAGGAGATTACGTGTCTTGACCAGCCAGATCTCCCTGAGGCTGACAGAAGGGTGGGCCTGACGGATGGAGTCTGGATGGCTCCCTCTTCAGGCAGCTTCCCACGGCATGGCGGATCCTCTGACGGGGGAGGAGCTAGCCACAGCCAGCCATATAGCCATTCCCCATGCTCCAGAGTTTGTTGCCCTCGTAGGGTCCTGGTTGATGGTAAGGCGGCCCTCCCCTGGGAGGGAGGGTCGACCATCAATGATCTAGTTGCTCCATGGTGAGCTAGATTCCTTCCAAGGATACCTAGCTGCACGCATCACGCTGAAGCGAATGTATATATGGATAATTGGTTTATTAATAAATAGATGGCTGTGGCCATTTCTCCAAAGCCCATTATTGTGTCAGTTTGTTCAGGTGAATGAGGTATATGCCCTCAAAAGACAATAAATCAGGACCTGGGGCCTTATTTCTTTTCAAAGTGACTATTGCTAGACAGACTTCAGTAGCTGATACTTGTTTATATATTCAATTCAGCAGCTGCCTGGATGTAGGGGATGAACACAATAGATCATTGGCCTTTTCCATTAAAAAATTCAATATGTTTCTAGGTAGGGAAGGTACAGCATAGAGTAAAAAGAAATATTTAGGGGGGCTGAGGGCGTGAGCTAAGAGGAGAGATTGAAAAAAATTAGATATTTCCACAAAAGAAGAGAAAAGGGAGACATGAAAGTGGCGTTGAAGCAATATGCTGCAAAAGTAGGCATATAGGAGGCCACAGAACCAGGCAAACTGTAGGGTCATGGGTAGAGATGGTGTTTTTCTTTGATTGGATGATGTTGGCAGTGGACTCAAGGAAAGTGAAGGAAGAGAGAAAGGGTGGAAGGAGGAGGGAGGGAGATGGGGGAAGGTCAGGTGTGAAAGGGGAGGAGAAGAGGAGCTGATGCTGGACTTGACAAGGTCAGTTTTCAGGTTGAAAAAGAAAGCAATGCCTTCACACCTAGAGGGCAAAGGGTGAAGGAGAGAATCAGTTGTAACACAAAAGAGTGCAGGGGTTACTGACACATTTAACAATCAAAGTGGCAAGGAATTTGGATTTCAGATGCATGAGAGCATCCTTGTAGTGAATCAAGTGGAATTTCCAAACCTTTAGATAAACTGTGTGCTGGAAGATGTGCCTATTCATTTCATAGCATTAACATGTGAACTTGAGGGCCTGAAGCAGTTCATAATAAAAAGGACACTGTAAGGTGGCACATGACTCTTTGCTGGGGCCAGTGGGTTCTTGGGAATGCAATGAATGTAGTATTTTCAAACTTGAAGGAGGGGGGTCCATCAATGTTGCTGTAGTGGCATGTCTTACAGTGGGGTTTCAGAGCAGCATTGGTAGTACTTGTGGTCAGGCAACTTTAACTGTCTGCTGCCCATAGGAAGGCACAGAGGCTAGGACAAGGGGTGGGCCTCAGAAGTAAAGCTCCTTGTCTGGATAATTAGAATTGTGCAGAATGTTGAATTCTGCCAGCAAAAGTCAAGAGGAATGGCCATTCCACATCCAAAATGCTTTTCAAATTCTTTCTATCATTTTTCCAGAATTCTGAAAGTCTTTTTTGTGTAAACTGTGAATTAGTTTTCTGGTTAGTATGTGAACTGAAGAGTAGTTTCCTGCAGTTTGCAGAAAGCCAGTCTGTAGCTTATGTAAACCAGAGATTATTATTATCCTACAGTATGCACATATCTTAGATACAGTATGAATGAAGAACAGATAAAATCACACCATGTTTTCTGAAGTAGGCAATAATTTCACCATTTTAAAACTATTATATTTACAACAATTATGTTATTATTATTTTTTTAATTTCCCTTGTTATTGGTGTTCTTTTTATTTCTGATAATGCAGTATATTTTTCACTGTCTTTCAAAAATAAAGACCCTGCCCCCCCCCCAAAAAAAAAAACTGGCTTCACAATTGCTTTTTGTGGCCTTACAGCTTGTTGTCAGGGTCAGAACTATGATGCCATAAACAAAAACACTATGAGGTCAGTTCATGGGCAGCCCAATGATTATTACACAGATCTTTTGAACATATTGCCAAGGCATGTTATTAACCCTAGAAAGGAAAACTAAAATAAAAAATGCATTCTCTAGTATACTGTAATAGCTAAAAACATTATGTTTAGGAAACTGCACACTAAAGTGCTAAGTTGAGAGTTACTGTACCCTTTCTATGTAGTTAATCCATCTACACAGTATCATCCTCTTAGCTACCACATCCACAGCAGTGATCCAGTGTGCCTGCGCAGAGGACTTGAGTATCCCAGCAGGGCAGCAGCACAGCAGGAGCATTTCTGAAGTGATAGGGATATCACACCCTGTGACTTCAGGACAGATGTGCTGTACCTGTTGCCAGAAAGAATGTAGAGATGAGTATGTCCAAATTATATACAATGGTGTAGCTGCAGGGCCCTGGCATCTCTATCAGGAGTCATCCAATACAAGGCCAATAGACTTGAGAACCTGAAGGGTATGGTATCATCTGTGGAGCATCTTGTATTGGATAAGTCTGTTTCTCCCATCCCTATAGGCTCTATGAAGCCTTAACCAACAGTTACCCCATTGAGAATCTGAGATGGTGGTGCCCAATTCAGCTTGCCAGAGACATCTCGCCACCTCAAAGGGTCTGGATGAATATCCATTATAGCCTAGTATATGGTGCTAGTCCTGTTTTTAGTGAAGGATGACAAGTGAGACAGAGGGCGCGTACTGTGTGAGGATAACTATGTCTCTCCCTCCTGTCAAAGTTTATGAATAGCATCTCGCATTTGGAGATATTTCCCAAAGTCCTTCTGAGGCAGGATAAACCACTCCTTGAGGCCTGTGAAGGAGTCAATGTGGGCAGTGCTCATGGAGAGCAAATCATTGAGATATTGTATGCCTGGTCTCCACCTAATTGGTGATCTGCCAATGCACACGTCTGCGTTAGCCCATAGGGTGGGGTCCATACCCTAGGGTTTGGAGGTTCTCTGATTCAGTTATGGAGTGTGTTCCAGTGTGCTACTGACACTGCCATTGATGGTGGTGAGTCACGTCACATGTAAACTTCCCACACAGCATGACTGATGGGGATTGTGCCCCAGCCAAGGCGACTTCTAAACACAGCCAACGTAGATCTATATTTGGATCTCCCTGGAACCAGTGTACTGTTTGAATGGAGACAAAAGCCACATGGAAGGCTTGGAACCAGGGAAGGCCACACCCCTATCTGCTCCAGTGAGCTGTCAACTTCAATTTACTCTACCTGGGTGGTTTCCCTTCCCAGAGGAAGCTCCCCAGTACCCTGTCTATTTTGTGGAACCAGTCAGGTGGAATCTTGAGGAGGAGATGTGCCAGAACATTGAGGAATATGGGAGCTATAATCATTATTATGGCATCTATTTTGTTAGCTAGGGAGAGATTCAAGGATCTCTGCCTTTGCAACTCCAATTTAGTTGAGTCCAATAGTGGATTCAAATTAATGGCTATCATTTTATTGTAGTTCTTGTGGAGTTTGATCCTCAAGTATGTGTTGCCATGCTCTGCCCAGGTGAGGCCTGCGTCTGCAAGGGTCTCTGGTTTGCATGCTGAGTTAAGAGGTTGGGCCCCTGTCTTATCACGGTTGATTCAGAGACCTGAAACCTGACAGGAGGATTTGAGTAGGGAGAAGATATGTGGGACAGCCTGTGGGGTGTCCAATAGGGTAAATCATCTGCATATAGAAATGTGGTAAATTCATTGTCATGGATCTGGATCCCACAGATAAGAGGGTGTTCCTGGAGGGCAACGGCAAGGGGATCAATGGCCAGAATGAAAAGGAAGGGGGAGAGGGGGTAGCCCTGCCTGGTGTCATTCTGGAGAGGAAAGGATTCAGAGCAGAGGCCATTAGTAAGGACAAAGGCAGAGGGTGAAGTGTACAAGATCTGGACCCACTGCCAGAACTCAGGGCCAAATCCCATTTTCTCCAGGGTAGAGAGTAGGGTCTCAGTTTTCAAAGAGCCCTGTGATCGCTGCAATTTGCAGCAATCTAGGGCTGCAGTAAATGCTGGGTTCATCAGGGACTCTGTGCCATATTTTGTAAACATTGGGGTCCCTGTGCCACAGACCCAGAAGCTGCCACAGCCACAGGGTTGCGCCAAACATGTGGCGCACCTGTGGGGTTTGACTGGGGATCTGTTCATTCCCCCTACCCCACCTGGACACAACCCGAGAGAGGTTGTGAAGGTGGGGGGGAATATGTCAGCAAGGAGGGGAGTGAGGGCAGATGGAGCATGGGGGGGTGCCCTAGTGAGTGAGGGGGGGCATGGCGACAAGTGCAGGGTGGTGGGGTGGCACCCGGCAGGGGTGCTATGCCAACATCTAGTGAGCCGATTGGCTAGGGTAGAGGAGGGTTGGCAGGGACAGACCATGACACAGTTACAGCTGCACACAGCTCTGGCTCCTGCCCCATAGGTGCACTGGTCCCTAACACTATCAGTGGGCAGCAGCCTGCCTGCATGCAGGGACTGCAGTACAAGGGGGACTGTCTTGGTGCCCAGGGAACAGTCCCTTCCACCACCTGCACCCAGCAACCTTCGGCCATTTCTGCTCATCTAAAGTATTGGGACTGGTGCATCTATGGGGCAGGTACCAGTGCTGTGGGCAGCCAGAGCTGGGTCACAGTCCATCCCTGCCAACCCCCCTCTACCCCAGCCAATTGGTTCACTGGATGTTGGCATGGCACCCCCATGGGGTGCAACCCCAGCACCTTGCACTTGCTGTCATGATCCCTTACTCATTAGGGCAACCCCCATGCAGTTTGTGCACCTGCTCCCCTCCTTGCAGCCCCCTCACATTGACCACCCTACCTGTCTGCGGCTCATGGACCTTAGATCACCTTCTGAGTGGTCAAAAAGGAGTCCCATGTCATGATCTTGGTGGGGCTTCTGGAATAACAAAAATGGGGATGGTGCAACCCTACCATGGCACAACCACCCTTGTGACCTGGTGCATGGGTGCTTCTGTGCAAGGGTGGAGCAGAGTGGCTATGGTGCACAGCATCCTGATTTTGACACAGCTGGTGTTCAAAAATTAGGATAGCCACAAACTATGACACAAGGTGCCACTTGCATCATACCCATTTGGCGCAGGCACCTTGCATCATAGTTTTCATTCTGAATATTGAGCCCCAGGTAGTGCCATTCAACAGAGTCAAAAGCTGTTTCAAAATCCACAGCCAGAGCAGCTGCCTGGGATTTGTTATTTTGTACCTTATGAATAACAGTAGGGTTTTTTGATAATCTGACCCCAGCCTATCCTTTACAAACCCCACCTGTGAGGGGTGAGGTAAGCCCACAAGAATCTTTTCCAGCCGTGTTGCAAAGAATGTTGGCAAGCACCTTCACATTCATATTACTGAGCAAGATGAGATGATAAGTACCTGTTAGGGAAGGATTCTTACCTTTCTTGGGGAGTATCATTATTATGGCTTCCCTCATGGAGGATGGAAGGGTGGCTGACTTGAGGGATTCTTGAAAGACCCTCAGCAGGTAGGGAAGGAGTTCATGTACCAAGAGATGGTAGAAGTCTGCTGGATACCCATCCCCTCCTATGGCTCTATGTGCATACAGAGATTTGATGGCTTGGGTAACTTCTTGGCAGGAGATGGGGAGGTTGAGTTCTACCACCTGAGAAGGTGGGACTGTAGGGACTGATTAGCCCTTGAGGAAGGCCTCCACTGTGGTGGCCTAAGGTAAGGAGACTGAGGCATACAGATGTGAGTAGAACTGCTGTATAACGGTGTTAATGTGCTTGGGGTCACATTTGAAGGATCCTGAGGAATCCTTGAGGCCATGGATCAGCTTACTGGCTTGCCTATACTTTTGATGGTAGGCAAGGTGTTTGCTGGATCCCCCCGCCCAAGACAATGTGATGTAGTCACTAGCTGGCCATTTCTGCTTTCCTTGTGAGAAGAACATTCAGTTTGATTTGAAGGCCAGAATCCCTGGCAAGTAGATTCGTAAGGGGAGGGTGTGGAGCAGGTTTTTGGCAGCTTTCATCTCTTTTAGTTCTTTCTCCTGGGCATTTTGTTCTGCCTCCCTGGCCCTCCTTAGCTGGGCAGCATATTTTATTTATTTATTTAAAATATCAGATTTACAACCTTTGAGCCAGATGGCTCATTTACAAAGGTATCTTGTCACATGGAGGACAGAATAAAACAGACAGCATACAGTTACAAAGGAATAGCCATCATGTATAGGTTACAGACATTGTTTACAAACATTATATACAGTTTTGGATACAGATATTTACATAAGCACAGCAGAAAAACATTGTTAACACGAGAGAGCATCCGTTACAGTATAATCCATCATATTCATGGGCCAGAGGTGGGTTAGACATTGTTGTAAGTGGTTGCAGTCCATAATGGACTTTGTCAGAGGTTTGAGTCATAGTTGGCGTGAGAGTGCAGGCTAGTTGCAGTTACAGGAGCGGACATTGAGGAGGTGGACCTGCCATGATTTTGCCCCTTAGGGTGACCTTAAAAACCTCCTAAATGGTGATATCTGACGCTTCCCCATTATCATTTCCTGCCATTATGTTTCCAGTTCCTTGGAGAGCCACCTTTAAAGTCTGAATCCCGAGCAGAAAGGAATCAAGTCTGCATGAATAGGATTTCAGAATTGGAGGCTGTCACAAGATCTTGAGCTCAAGGGGGCATGATCTGAGATCACAATGGAGTGCAAGATAGCCTGAGTGAGCTGGTGCATAACTGAAGAGCTGACCAGCTCCAAGTCTATTCTACTGGAAGAGCCATGGATCACCGAGTGATAGATGTTGTCCCTAACACTAGGATATTGAGTGTGCCAGGTGTCCACCAAGCCATGTTCCTCTGTCATAGCCCTGAGAGCCTGAAGTGCCCCCTGGTGGGGTTCTGAGGGCATCCCACTTCTATCAAGCCATGGGTGTAGTGTGATATTTACACCCCACCCCAGGATAACTGGAGCCCTGCCCTTATTGAATTTCAGAAGTGTCTGACTGAGGTCATGGAAGAAGGCATGTCCATCATTACTGGGTCCATACAAATTGGCTAGGATCAAGGGGACAGCTGGAGTGCTTACCCGTATGAAAACCCACCTCCCCAGTTTTTCTGATTGGGACAATTCTATAGTCCCAGCCAAAGATTTATGTGTCAATATGTAAACCCCACATTTATCAAATTATTTAACTAGGAGTGGCACACTAAGCTGAAAGCTTGTTTACAGGTGCAACAGTTTTAGACGAGGTCAAGGAACTGTGTTTTTCCTCCCCCACCCAGTCTTTGTTCAGTTTAACTGCTTCTGCCTTTGTCAGCTTGGTTTTCTGAAGAAAAGCTAGGTGGGTTTTGAGGCATTTGAGGTGTAACATTGCCTTCTTTCGTTTGACTGAAGAATTTCATCCTCGGACAGTCCAGCTAACAATGTTGAGTTCCATTACAGCAAAAAAACAAGCCAACCAATATGAGGAAAACACATTTGCCCCCCTCCAGGGGTGGGGCCCCCCAGACAAACTGGTCACCACCACCCCTCTTTCACCTTACATTAGGGATTGTCAGTGCAACAGCACTAGGTAGCAATAAAGAACAAGCACCAAACCAACAAACAGCAAAAAATTAAAAAAAAAAAACTCATCCCAGCATCCCATCCCCCAATCCCCAACCACAAGATAGACTTCTCTGAAGGTGGCATGGGCTGCCCCATGGCCCAAGTGCCTTCAGAGTACTCATAGGATTGCAAGAACATTTGTTACAACATTGCTCTCCCAGCCCTGCTCCACCTGGGCTGATTGAGAACAGGCACAATTGTACCAGATAGGGTTACACATAGAAGAACAAAGTAAACAATTGAAATCCCTCCCCCACCCATAACTGCCAGCAGCTGATGTGGTGCAATTGGTAAGGCAGGGAGGTCTGCTGCTGCTTGAGCTGAGGTTTACCCATTAAGGGCCAGGCCACTCATCAGCTGAAGCAGACCGGAATAGTGTCATGCACTGTGTCGGTGGACCACGGAAAATTAGAAACAATGGCCGGCCTGCCTACATTGTGCCCCTGTGCTGGTCCATATCCAATCTGGTGGCTTGAACCCAAGGCGACCGTATTTATGGGTGGCAGCCTGTGAGGACACTTCGGTATTAGGCAGCAGTAAATACCATTATGGGGAGAGGCAAGAGTGGCCCAGTGTAAGTGAGGCAAGCCACCAGGTAGTGCTCCTGTCAGAACAATAAAAAAGAAGGTGTATAGTGTGTAAGTTCCTTGTGGGAGCCTAAAAACAGGATAGTGAGACTTTAAAGCAGGGAGGTCTCTCACACAGATATTTTGGCAGAGGGGAGGAAGAATGCCATCACTGCTTTAAGTGATGGAGCAGCTTAATTACATGGAAGACCTGATAGGGCCATCAATACACTGCTAGACTACCCAAGCACATAGGGAGTTTAGCATATAAACAGGGACAGGGGAAAAACTTTAAATCAGAGTTCCAGTGAGTCAAGGAGGAGCTGCAGACACTGGAGTGTTTTCTGCTTGGTGCTGCTTCACATCTTCTGTGCTGGTGGAGTTGCTAGAGGGAAGCGAGTCCATGGCTATGGCCTGTGCCCAGGACTTGGTTCAGGGAGAGGATGGATCCACCTTAGGTACCTTGAAGGGGGATGAGGGGCAGGGAAAGATGGCTGTGGGATCCTCTTGCAGCAGAACAGTGATGAAACAGTTGTTGCTCAGCCTTCCTGGTGGGGAGCTTGAAGAGTCTTTGGAATTGGCACTGTGTCTCCTGCTACTTGACCGGAATCGAGGGGATTGCTGTTTTCTTTTGGGTCACTGCAGTTCTTTTCTCTTTGCTCTTTCTCTTTTGCTTCAGAGGAAGCTGCCATGACTCCTCATCTCTGGGTGGGAATGGGGGGGGGGGTGGTGAGGCCCTGCATGGCTGACTCCATGGCTTTCTGAGGTGGGATAGTATCCATAGGCTATGAATTGGTGTCCACTCTGAGCCAATGTTTTTTGCAGGTATTCCCTAGTGTCCTCCGGTGACTCAAATGACCTGGTCACACCGTTTGAAGTAATCTTTAGCATGGCTAGGTACCGGAGCAAATATTAGAGGCCCAGGTCCATGCAGGCTCTTCTCGCTACTGTGTAGGCCTTGCAGCATTTGGAGAGAGCAGGGGAAAAAATCAAAAAAATCAGCTAACACTTGTATGCAGTGACTGAACCACCAGAGATCCTGTTTTTCCCCATTCAGGTGCATGATTAACTCTTTATCTTGGAAGTAGAGAAACCTGGCTAGGATGGGATGAGATTGGGCTTCAGGGGCTGATTTAGGGGCCAGGGAATGGTGGGCTCTGTCAATCCCAAGGGGGCCTGGACACTTGTAGTCCAGGATGTCTAGAAGGACCTGCTGCAGAAAGGCTGGGATGTTCTTCCTTCACTGTCCTCCAAAAAGCCCATGAACCACAGATTATTCTTGCGACTCTTAGTGCTCATGTCCTCCAATCTGTCTCACATCAAGTGGATGGTGCGGTCCTGGTCCCTGATATACGTCATTAGGCAACCTGTGTGGTCCTCTGTGTCTGTGATTCCTTGCTCAGCCACATTCACTCACTGTGATATCTCGATCATGTCTGCATTAATGCTTTGTATTGCAGTCTCTAATTTGAACATTTGAGCCACCAGATGCTGAAACATACTTTTAATTTTGTTCATGTTGCTGTCTGCAGATTCAAAAGCAGGCATCACCATTCTGACTGAGTTCCCGCACTTAACCTCAGTAGTAAGAAACGGAACAGACAATGGCGATGAAAATGCAGCTTACTGAAGTCAGTACACTGCACCCTAGTGTCAGCAGGATAAGCAGGTAAGCGGCTTTTGGGTCTGATAATTTTGAAGACCCTGTGATTATCCCAAACAGCAATAATTTTCAGTTTGACTTGGCTGTACTTGAGGGAAAAATTAGGCAGCCATTTTGATTGACTGCCTAGCCACGTCCCCTACTGTACCTTTTAAAAAGACACTGTTAACCCACCTGGTCCAGAAAAGGTGTTTTTGTGAAAAGCAAAAATTTGAGGGGGAATGGGATGGCTCAGTGGATTGGTAGAGGGCCAAAAAGTCTTTCACCTCTAGGTCACTGGTTCAAATCCAGCCCAGGATGGTAGCAGTTGAAAGCCGTTATGCCCTGCAGGCTGTTCATAAGCTGCTCTCAGTCTAGTTCCTAGTCTTCAGGTGTTCACATCACAAAACCACCAGCACAAGTGGTGGTTCCCCCATGACAGGGTTGAGGCAGATTGACAGGACAGTGGGGGAAGCTTGCATTGTAATCGCCTGTGCTATATCTCTCATGAGGATAAGCAGAGGGCTTCAGTTTCAAGTGCTGGCAATCTGGTACCTTTCACTAGTACTAAATTCACTCACAGAAGAAAGAAAAACAATCTTTAAAAAAATCAGGAATCTGAAATTTCATGAAACAGAGAATTATATTTTGTGACTTTTTATAGTGAATTTGATGCTTGTGAAAGGTATCATTTTGAAAGCACAGTAGACGGAAGCCCTCTATCCACATGACAGGTAAATGCAGTGCAAATTTCTCTACACTGCCCCATCAATTAACCTCAGCCCTGTCTTAGAGGGACCACCAAATTGGTGAGGAGTAGTTCCAGCTCCATGCCCACTCAGACCTTGGCCTCTCATGTGGGACAGCCATACAGGTACCAGTTAGTGCCAACTGTGTTAGGACACAGTTTTGGGTTGTTGAAACCTGCCCACTACGTACTGGGTAGACTATTAAAACTCATTACACATTAGCCACCATCAGATGATAAGGACTTTTAGTCACTACCAACCTGGGCTGGATTTGAACCAGAGAACTAAGGGTGAAAGACGCTCTAACGTGTAACCAGTGCACTGAGACATACAGTCTCTGTATGACTATTGTTTAGTGCAGAAATTTACAGAAAAGAAAATGATCTTGCTGTGGCTAGCAAATGAATGTCTTCATTTGATAATAACTTTTTGGAGTAATCGCTAAAAAAAAAGATTTTTAGGCCTAAAAGGACTTGTTTTCACATGTGCCCCAACAGCATCACAATTGGTGCTCCCCTCATTCCTATGCCTCTTAACCAGTGCCCTTCCAAGCATCAAAATATGCATCCCCTCTGACTTGTCGCTACTGGTATTCATCCCCAAACAAAAGTCTCAACCAGCCTCAACTTTCACAAGTGCTGTAACCAGAGCTATGACACTCCACACACCAAGTATCACATGCATTGCTCAACCACAGTGCCTCTATGAATATGCACATGGAAGGCAGATCTTGCCAAACAAACCTGATTTACTTTTTTTATTGGATGATGAAGGCTGTTTTACAGAGGATAGTGGTAATTGGGGAGTACACAGGGTGAGGGAAGTCATTAGTGGGGTCCCACAGGGTTTGGTCCTCAGATCAATACTCTTTAACATCTTCATCAGTGACACAGATGAGGGAATCAGAGGGAGAATCTGCCCCTTAGGGATGACACCAAGCTCTGTGGTAGGGTAGATTGTGGGGAGAATATCCATGAGAGGAGGAAAAATTTGGAGAAACTAGAGAAATGGTTGAAGGTCTGGTGACTGCGCTGCAGTACGAAAAATTGTACAGTCATGTACGCAAGCATTGGAAACCCTGGGGTTGTATTCAGTCTGGGAGGGGTGACCATTGCTGTAACTGAGGAAGAAAGGAACTTGGAGTGGGGATTTCTAACAATCTCGAATCATCAGCGCATTGTAACAAAGTGATAGGGAAAGCTAACAGAATGCTAGGATGATTTGTGAGAGGGTTCAGCAGGAGAAAAGAGGTAATTTTGCCCCTGTAAAGAACCATGGTGCAACCACGCCTGAATTACTGCATGCAATTTTAGAACTCCTGCCTCAGGAAAAACATAAATGAACTGAAGTCAGACAGAGGAGGGTGATAAATATGACAGATACATGATGAGAAGGGCAGGGTGTACGGGCAAAGACTGGAGAGCCTCAACCATATACTCTCTGGAGGCCAGGAGGTAGAGGATGGACGTGATCAAAACATTTTAATGTGTGCATAGAATAAACAAAGGCGACAAAGGAAAACTGTTCACAGAGACTGACAATATTAATACCAGTGGGCACAAGAGACAATTGCTGGGGAGTGGGTTGAAAAAGGACATTAGAAAGTATATTTTCACAGAGCTGGTGGTAGAAAAGTGAAACGGACTACCTGCAGAGGTAGTCAGTGCAGAAACAGTGAAGGGATTCAAGAGGGGATGGGACAGTCATGTGGTGCTGGTTAAGGGAACTGGGAGGGAGGGGATGGGAGAGGATGGGTATGGACCCTAGTGTACAAGTACTACCTCACAGGGCAGCCTGGGTAGACTGTAAGGCCTTCTTCTGCCTGCAGTTTTCTATGTTTCATGTACGTTTCATGCATTATTAGGCACACCTATCATTTATGTGAGCCACATGCATAAATGTCTATATATTGTGTGCTGTATATCATTTACCATGTGTAAATCTTCATTCCATGTGTGTTACTGTCATTAGCATGGTGCAAACTGTGCATTCGCACAGGGCTCCAGCAGCAGAGGGGCCCCCAAAAAGCCTCAGCTATCCAGCAGGCCTCCTTTCTTCCTAGTCCTCTGTGTCTCTGTCCAGATTTTTTCAGACTTTATCTTTAGTGTTATACATCTCTTCAATGCTTAGAGATCATCTTCTAGTTCAAAGAGAGTGCAAAGAATTACACAAAATTATCTGAAAATGAAGATATGGAGAGGCCATGGTAAGGATGAGACTGTTCCCTGGGGGCTCGCTGATTTCAGTATGGGGCCCTGGCAAGGAAGTTTGCACAGGGCCCTTGGATAGCTAGGACCAGCACTACATATGAATGTTTTCACTGTCCACCATGTCTAAATGGGTGCACTGTGCACAGCTATAAATGTTTGTGTTGTGAGAGAGAATTGTGTTGTGAGAGAGAGAGTGTGTGAGTATGTGTGTGTGTGTGTGATGGCAGAGCTAGGTGTCATTAGCTAGAGTATCTCTTTTAAGCAGTACCAATAAACCTACATGACCGTAGAATTTTCAGAGCACTATATGGAATAGTTCAGATCTGAACAATAACCTGCCTGACTGGACTGCCGACAGCAAAATGCACATTTCCTTTCTAGCACTGCAACACCTGAAGTGTAGACTATACTTTAGAGTTGCATGCAGGTTGGTGTATTTTTCTCAAATGGCACCATAAAACCAAGCAATGCAACTGCACAAGCTGGCTGACCTTACAAACTCTAGTTTCATGAGGTAGCAAGATAATCTATTAATCAAGTTGAAAAGGGAAAAGGGAGGGCTTATGCAAAGTTTGATCTGAAAGGCCTGACCCAATGACTAGCTGGCTGATGTAAGACATTTTGATCTGGGGCTGTTTCTACACATCAAATTTCTCTGTTTCACTTTCTTATGCATCAGAAGATCATTTTTCACATTCAGAAGTATTGCATGGTTATATCAGACTTTCCCACGGGAAGATGTGATTTAGATCTCAGCTGACCAGTCTGACTGAGACTATGACTTGACCTGATTGTCCCAAAGCTTTAAATAACATTAACACCACATTTCAGTCTGTACTGTGACCACAGAGAATCTTAGCCACATGGTTGATTTTAGACTCTATCAGCATGACATGCATGTACTGTAGTAACACTACTGAAAACAGTTGCTGCTGGATTTCAGGTTAGCTAAACTAGGTTCTTATAACTGGAAATGTATGCATTTTCGTGTAGTGCAGTTTACAATACAGAGAATTAGAGATAAAAAACTGATGTCCCATTTTGGTACTCTCTCAGTATTCATTACTATCTAATAACTTTCAACAGCATTTTGCAAATTGCAATGTCAGCAATTCATCTTTTTCAACAGTTTTTTCCTCCTAAAGTACCCCAAACTCCTTTGGGCTACTCAAGGCTCTCCCCAGCTTCCCTTAAAAAAGGACATTAACAGGCTGGAGTCACTGCAGAGGAAGGCAACCAAGATGATTCAGGTGCAACAGGGGAGGACATACAATTTGAGTGCCTTATCATGTACACACTGGAGACCAGAAGAAGAAGGGGAAATGACCGAAATATTTAAATACATGAAGTGTATTAACAAAATGAACTATAGAGAATTGTTCTCACCAGCAGTATCACTAATAAGGAGAAGAGGAAGAAATTGGTGGGGGAAAGGTTTGGTAGGGAGTTCAGGAAGTACTACTTTACAGAAAGAGAGGAAGAGGGGCAGAACAAGCTGCCCATGCACTAGTCAGAGCCAGAACATTGGACAGCTTTAAAAAGGGTGCGATGGAAATTAAGGGCTAGTCAAGGGATTAGACAGAGGTAGGAATGAAGGGGATGTTTATCATGATTCCCTTTGGGCATGTATCACCCAGTGGGGCAGACTGAAGAGACTATAAGGCCTTCCTCTTCTGGCAATTTTACATGCTTCTTTGCCTCTTTGGAAGGCTAAGACTGAGATCTGAGCACAGTTGTGGCACTTGACTCTTGTCTCCAATGGAGGAAGAGTCGTGCGTGGTGATATCATCCTCAGATGACCTGCCTGTTTGCCCATGTTCTCCCTCCCCTCTACAGGGTAGAGTCCTAATCGATGCCCACACCCACAACCTCTAAATGCTACCACCATTGCAACTGTCAGCACCTTACTCCTTGGTACAGAAGAGGTTAGCAGAGGTTCCCACTCCCCTTATGCAGGGAAGGAGAGCCTCTCTTTGTATTCTTAAACACTGCTGCAGGCCTGCTGCATCTCACTGACCACATCTGCACTCACTCCATCTGAGATAGCACCGACAGGCAGTGACCAGTGAGCTGAAAGGAGTCTCTGGTTTTGGAAGCCAGACCTTCTGCCCTTGTACTTCTTGTACCGAGTTTCCATATGATAGAGGGGAGTTCATCTGATCTCTCAAATGCAATTTTTTTACAATTTGGTTGGAGTACACTGCTCCTTGCATTACCCATTCCACCTGGAAACAATCCATGTCACCTGCCTCCAGAGTCTCTCTCCGGTGTGCCTTCTATGTGATTTTCTCCATCCGTATCAAGAACTCTAGCAACCTTTTCCCAAGCCTGCTCCATGAGGGTCAACTGGGTCCTGATTGGACTTGGTTTTTCCAAACTTTCAAACAGTTCTTCCAGAATGGATGCATGGCCCTGGGTCATCTAACCTTCAGAGTCTGGACAGCATCATGTGCAAGTTCCAAGATCCATGCTCCCCCCCTTCCACCACCCCCCTCTCCTCTCCTCTCCTCTCCATCTCAACCGCCCCACAAATGCTCCACTATTCCCACTAAGCTCCTTATCTAGCAGCTGTTATTCCTTGCAGGAGACATATAGCCCAACCCAGGCCCTACCCTCACCCCCATCACCTGCCTTCCTAAAGGGCTGAGTGTTTGTTGCACACGCTAATGTCCATAGCCTCCTCCCAAAAATTGACCTGCCACCACCCCTCATGATCAACCTCTAACCGGATGTGTTGGTTATCTCTGAATCCTTGCTCTCCCACAAGATTCCAGACACTGTAGTTGCAATACCTTGATACTCACCTGGCAGAATCGAGCTATGAGGGGTGGTGGTGTTGCCATTTACCTCTCCTCTACCATCCAGTTTATCTCTTCCCTCTCTGCCTATGAACTCCTACTCATCAAACTCTCGCTCCCTTTCTCTCTCCCTATTTTTGTGGCTGGCATTTATTGCTGCCTCTGCTTGCTTTCCTTCACTATCACAGACCTCCTCTCCACCATCTCCTCTCATGCCTCAGCTGGCAAATGTCTCATCCTTGGGAACTTTAATAAACATTGGGTCTCCCCTTCACAATCCAAATTCTGCAATAACATCAAATACCTTAACCTAACCCAACTAGTTTCCGATTCCACCCACCTCAAGCATAAATCCCCAAATCACACCTTACTGGAATGGGCCTTGCCTCCCACCCTCATCGTATTATTGTGTCTGGCACCCTCTCAGATGCCCTCAGTGGCCACCATATGGTCTACTGTGTATGCAAAATCCACAGATCCAAAGCCCTGCGCAAACTCCTCTTGATCCAATCATTATGGTTACTGGACTTGTCCTCTCTCCATGAGGACTTAGCAGCAACTGACTAGTCACCCATATCCGTTGCCATCTCCATCGACTCCACACTAAAGTACTTCAAGGCCACCTTCCTGTCTATCTGGGATCAACACGCCTCCCTCAGGAAGACCAGGGTACGAGGCTCCTACCTCCCCAGGGTCTAGGCCAAACTGCTAGTCTGCCTCCATGCACGCAACCTTGCACCAAAGGCTCACAAGTCCTCAGGCGCCCCGCTGACCTACTCAGATACTGTGCATTACAAATTAAATGCACCAGAGCTATCAGACTTGCTAAGGCCGAGTACTTTTCTGCCTCCTTCCAAAACAACATTAACCACCTCTCCAAATTGTAGAAGGTCATCCATGCTCTCTTCTCTCCCCCTGCCAACCCCCTGTCCTGGTCCTCAAGGTGAGGGACACCACCGTTTCTGACCCCTCCTTCTGTTGCCTCTGAATTTGATATTTTCTTCACCTCCTGTGCCTCTTCCCTTCTCTCCTAACCCTTCCTCTTCCCCTCCCCAACCTACGTTTGCTCACTTTGTCTCCTCCTTTCTCTTTCTCCCCAATCACACTGGCAGACACCCTTAAGGTGCTCCTATTTCTTAACCCACTCAAGGAAAACAGCCCAGATGAGCTTGACCCTAAACTCCTCCATCTCTCTGCCCCTGCCATCTGTCTTCCAGTATACTCCTTTCTAAACCTCTCCTTCTCCCTGACCTCTGTCCCTGATGCTTGGAAGCATGCCAAAGTCATACCTCTCCCCAAAGCTGGTGACTCCTCCATTCCTAGAAACTACTGCCCTATTTCCCTGCTTCCTACCCTTGCTAAGCTCCAAGAACACTTAGCACTTTCTCAACTCTCCCCCTTCCTCGACTAATCCTCTTTTTTCACCCCTTTCTAGTCTGGCTTTCATAAATCCCACTCCACCTCCTCCTCCCTTCTCAGGCTGACTGACTCCATTCTCTCTGGCATGGATCAGGGCCAGATCACTTTTACTATTTTTGTTGATCTTGCCAAAACCTTTTTTTAACACATAGTTTATGTCCCCTTCTTCACCGCAACTCTCTCCTCTCCTCCGGGACTCCCAAGGCGTCCTTGCAGCTCTGCCAGACTTCCGGGGAACTCAGTGAGCCAATCCCCATCCAGCTGTGGTTTACCCCCCCGGGCAAGGAGGAGGGAGAGCCTGGGTCCTCTCTCCCCAACACACCGTAGCATGTCAAGTGGTCTGCACAGAGTCCCCTGAGCTGGTCCATTGGCTTATGCACCGGAGCCCAGTTCCAACTGCGAGTGTGGGGATTTTCCTTTTTTTGGTTGCAGCCACCTAAGCCCTGAGGATGCCGGCATACTGGGAGGTCCAAGAAGGCAGATGCATGCCGAGATGTGCCACCGCTCTGGACCTCAGTCTATGTCCTCCAGTCCCCTGACATACGGTTCATCTGTACCACCACTGTAGTCATCCAGGTGGCAGTATAGTAATGAGACCCACAACCCACCCTCCCTGGAGGAGGAGAACAGCCCTGCAAGTGCTCAATCCTTCTCCCCCATGCAGGTCCTCCTACGCCTGGGCTTGCTCCTGAACCCAGGTCACCGGCGTCACAAGCGCTAGCTCTACCACTGTGCTAGCGGGCCGGCAACCTGGCCAAAGCCTTTGACAACATAGCCCACACCCTTCTCCTAGATAAGCTTACAGTTGCAGGAGTCTCCACCCAAGCTACCAGCTGGTTCCATTCCTATCTAGTGGGTAGTACTCAATAGGTAAAAATTGGTGACTCCATGCCCCCCCCCCCATTTGCACTGGCGCTCCCCAAGGATCCATCCTTGGTCCTATACTGTTCTCAATTTTTCTGAACAACCTCCCTATTGTTTGTACCTCAGTGTCCATTCATATTTATGCAGACAATAGCTATGTTTGCCTCTGGCTCCTCCCCCTCTATCTGATGACGTGCCTCCAGCTGGACTTTGACAACATCCAGCTCTGGTTCTGCTCAAATCAGTTGTCTCTCACTGCAAAAAAATGGTCTCCATGACTCTCAGAACCAGGCATAAAATATCGAGAATTGTATCCATCCCCTCCTTTCATACCCTAGTTGGGTCCCCTCATTGAGAACATCACCTCCTTCTAATATATCGGGGTGTGTCTTGAATGTCACCTCAACTTCCCTGCTCATGTGGATGCCATCCACAAAAAACTGCACCTGAAATTAGGTGCTTTATGCAGAAACCATGAGTGCATCCCTCTGTTGACTTGTATGGCCATCCTGCAGAAAATGATTCTTCATATCTTTGATTATGGAAACACTGTGTACAGCGTTGCTCCTAAGTCCACTCTTGCCAGGCTGGATCCTCTCTATCACTCCTTCTGCCACGTTGCCCTCGACAGCCTGCCCTGTATTCACCATCGCTCCTTTTACACTGCTCCCCCCCCCTTGAAGCCAGATGTCTCACACACTGCTCCAACTTCATTGCCAAGCACTGACTTACCTCTCTGCCTCTTACTTCTCCTCTCTCCTACCCCCCATCCTCTTACTTATTTCACAACTCTGGCTATCACTCTAGCTCTCCCACCTAGGTCATCCTCAGCTGGCCAGGTTGCCTTCTCCCTCTGCTTCCCTAAACTATGGTATCCCCCCCGATCCATCTGCTCTGTTTCCTCCCTTTACTCTCTCTCCTTTCTTCTCCATGAATTCTTCTCAGCCTCATGCAAATGCATCTGATTTTCACCCCTGTTCTTCCATCCAGCCTTTCCCCCTCTGCTTCTCCCCTTTGTCTTTCCTTCCCCCTATTCACTGCACTAGCCCCCCTGCTCCCTCAATCCTGAATCCTTGTCTAACTTCCACTACCTCTAATCTATGCCAGTTATAAGTGACAATTTGCTAAACTGCCTTTTTGTGACAGCCTCTTATTGCTAACATGGCTCCACTCCTGTTGTAAATATTTCAAATAATGTGATAATTTGTATATTGTAAATGCTCTGGTTTTTTTTTATTTTATCTCTTGTGCCCCCCTCCCCCGATGCATCTGGAAACGAGCTGCTACTCAGCTCAGTATGTCTTTCCTGGTGAAACCTTTGAAATTAATACATACATACATAAATAAGTTTTCTCATGCACTCCTTTATGTGGGCCAACATTTCTTCATCAGAACATATCAGTCTTTGCTCCATGTGTTCAATCCAAGATTCCAAGTCCTCCTCCCCATGAGGGGTAGGGCTGGTTTCTGAAAAAAGTATGAAGTTGTTTATACTCCTTGTATGTTCCCAATTGGCATAGGCAACTTTTCCTTTAGTTGGCCCACAGCATCCATTATGGTGGTAGTGGGGCCACTTCTGACCCTGCAGGGCCCAGCAGGTCTTTTTTTTTTCAGTTAGTCTTTTTATTAAAAATTTTCAACAGGCAATAACAAACAAGTCATACAATGGGTACTGTAATACTTATGTATATAAGTAGATTCATGACTAGATTACAGTGCAAAAAGTGGACATAGGAGATGAAATGCAAAACATAAGGACTTGAACTGTTGATAAAAGATTTTATAATGCAAGTACAGTATAGAACAATGGAATTGTGAAGAGGGCCTTAATTCCTAATAAAATAGGGAAGAAGTATTGCTCATGGGATAGAAAACAGGATGAGTGGTAATGTTTTCCCCCTCTCCCACTCTTCCATGGAGAGGCATAACTCATGGCTGACATATATGAGATGATAGGTAGCCATCGCACCATTTCTGATGGTAGATGTCTAGTGTGCCAACATTCCTGTGCGGCATCTTTTCTAGGGCTGCAAGCTGTCCTACCACCAGAACCCATGAACCCATTCCATTACAGTAGAGACATTCAATGAACACAATTTGCAAAGGAGGAAGCACTTAGCCACTACACTGATAGCTGTCACCCATTCTAGTTTGGAGGATTGCTTCAGTACAGGTGGATTGGAGAGTCCCAACAGGAGAAGTTAAGCATACAGGTTGATTTCCTGGCCTATGACACTGGTGCAGGCATTCATGATACCCTCATAGAATTGACTGATACTTGAGCACAGTCACAAAATATGTGTGAGGTTAGCTTCTGCTTGTAGGCACCTCCAGCAGGTGTCCTCCTGGAGGGTCCCCATTTTTTGAAGCACTGCAGGTGTACGATACCATCTATTTATCACTTTATTTTGGATGAGGTGGCTTTGGCCATCCCTACAGCTCTGATGAGCTCTGAGGAGACAGGCTTCCCAGGCATCAAGAATGATGTGGATGCCTAAATCATGCTCCCATGCCTGCTTGGCTTGAAGAGATTGGTCCGGTTGTCCATCCCATATTGTATGGTATATATAGCTGGCCTTCCCTTTATGAAGGCTAGAACCAGTATCTACCATCTGTACTGCAGAGGTCACTGCCTCATCCTGACAATGTGATACTCTGGGAGCTATCATTCTTCTGATCTGAAGGTACCTCCAGAAATCCTGTTTGGGGAGGCAATGTTTACTTTGCAGCTAGTCAAATGCTCCAACTTGACATCCATCTGTTGTCAGCAGGTGTCACATCATCAGAATACTCTTTTGTTCCCAGGTCATCCACCTGGGGAGGGGGGGCTCTTCTGTACAGAAGGTCTGGTTGCCCCGCAGAGATCCAGTGTTGGTGGTATAGGGCAGGATCTCATCAGCTGGTGAGCCTGAGCCAGGCCACCTAAGAAAAGGCAAGCAAGCAAACACCAGCACCACTCTACTATCACAAAAAGGCTTTATTTCACAAAATATTAAAAATATTAAAAACCAACCATCCAAACAGGTAGGGTCACTGCATAATCCCTGACTGGTTTTGCTCACTGGGATCCTTCTGATGACACAGTTAATGAAACCAGTCAGGGATTTTGCAGTGACCCTACTTGTTTGGATGGTTTGTTTTTAATATTTTCTATAATAAAACTTATTTTTGATAGTACAGTGGTGCCAGGGTTTGCTTTCTTGCCTCTGACTTTTTTATACCTGGCATACTCTTTACAGTGGAGCGTTCATTGCTGTGCTTTATTCACCTTAGAAAAGCCAATGGCCAGGTGATCCCTAAGCTGCAGTGGGATCTGGATGTATTGATATGTCACGGATAAGGGGAACAAAGAGAGGCCTTGTTCAACGTGGAACCATAGTGCAGAGTTTTGGGTCACTGATGAGAACTAGCAAAATATCTGAACAGAGGTAAAGGTACTTTGATAGCCTTGCGTCCAGGGGAGGCCCCACCCCCTCTACACCAGTGATTGTGTAATTTAGTCTGGCTGTAAAGGGCTGCTTTACTGTCCCACAGTAAGTCCCCTATTGTACCAGCAGTTTTCTGGAACCACCTTTTGGGAACATGTATAGGGAGATGGGCCAGGAAACGCATAATCCATGGGACCAGCAGCATCATAACTGCATCTGTTTTCCCCACCAGGGATAAACTGAGCTGTTTCCATCTGCTAGCTCAGATTTTGTCGAGTCCAGCAATGGGTTGCCATTGACAGTTGACAGTTGGGACGTGGAGGGTGAATTTTGAGTCTCAAATATGTGATTCCATTGGGAGCCCATTTGAGGCCTTTGTCTCAAAGGGGTCTGCCTTACTAAAGGGATGTAGAGGGAGGACTTCCATCTTGGATTGAATCATCTATAACCCACATACCTTGGAAAACTGAAGGAGTAATTAAGTAAAGGGACCAATGGTGGCTGCCCCATCTTCGTGTAGTATGAGCATGTCATCTGCGTATAACAGGGCCTGACACTCCTTTCCCTCGCATGCAATCCTTTTGAGACTTGCATAGTTGTGTGGCTATGGCCAAATGCTCTACAGCCATTAGAAAAAGGAGGGAGAAAGAGGGCAAGCTTGATGTGTTTCTTTTTGAAGAGGGAAGAAGGACGAGCGTAGGCCATTAGTTAAGGCACTGGCCCTGGGGAGCTATGTAGAAATTTTATCCAGTTGAGAAAGACTGGTCCCACCCCCATACATTCCATGGCATACAAAAGGTATCCCCATTTGACAGAGTTGAATGCCTTCTTAAAATCTACGGCCACTGCCACTGCTAGCTTTGTAGAGTTGGGCTGTGTGCATGAGGCTGAGAGGGCTCTAGAAGGTCGTTTGAACTTTGCTGGCCTTTCACAAAACTGGCCTGTGCTGAGTGGATGAGTTCTTGCAGGTTTGGTTCCAATCTGGTGGCCAGGATCTTGGCCATAACTTTAATATCCACGATTATTAGGGAGATGGGTCTGTAGTTACTTGTTAGGGAGCTATCCTTCCTTTTCTTGGGTAATACTATTATGATAGCCACCCTCATAGTTGGGGATAGAATGTGAGATTGAAAGACCACCTGGAACACCTGTAGTATTGCAGGACTGACCTCCTCCAGTTGTAATTGGTAGAAGTCTGCCATGAAGCCATCTCCTCCCTGGGCCTTTCCTTTATTCCAAGACCCTATGGCCTCCCTTACCTATGGATCATATGGGTAGGTCCAGGTTCGCTGTGCCTTTTGGGAGATTCTGGATACTGGAAGTCCACTGAGGAAAGCCAGAATATCCTCTTGTGTGGGTGGGTTGGGGGAGGCATACAATTGTTTGTAGAACAACTGCATGATCAAGTAAACAGCAGTAGAGTCTGTGTGGATCTTACCAGCTGCATCATTAAGACCAGGTGTGTGCATTTCAGCCTGCCTATTTTTTAAACGATAGGCTAGAATTTTGCCTGCTTTTTCACCCCTCTCTCAGAAGGCATGTTTCATCCTGAAAAGTGTGAGTTCTGCCTTTCTGGTGAGGAGTTCATTCAAACGCATCCTGACATTGGCTAGGTGTGCTACTGTATCTTGAGTGAGGTAGAGGGTTTTGTCATTTGCACACAGTCTGCAGCCCAACTAGTTCTGTTTCAAAGGCACAGAGTTCAGCCTCTCACTCCGTGTGCGCTGCATAGCTGATGATGTTGCCCCACATGGTGGCTTTATACATTTCCCATACAGTTGTTTTGGAGGTATTCGCCATATCATTCATTTTGAGGAATGCAGTGGTTTCCTTCTTCACCAATTGTATGAACTTCAGGTCCTGAAGGAGGAGTGAGTGCAGCCTCCAATTTTTTGACCACAGGCAGGGGTGCCTTTTATTTTTGACTGAAGCCATGCTGTGAGTTTTGATCTCCACCCATTTTCCATTAGTTTAGAGGCCTCTTGGTCAGTTAAGTGTTTTTCTTTGGAGAAAGCCATCTGAGCCTGTGCATGGTATATGTGAGCTAGAAACTTTTTCCTCTTAATCAGAGAGATAAGACTCTTGACATTCCAAGTTATAGCATGAATATCCCCCGTTTCTGAGTGACACTGAGCTTAACATGAAGAGGATGACATTGGCTATTCCCTATGCATCTGAATACTGTGACACCTACCTACCCTGTGGAGAAATAAAGCAGACAAACTATATACTTACTTTATTTCTCAGATGAAGTCAAATATATCTGACTATAGAGCCCAACAGGGGCTAACAATAACCCAATAAGAAATGAAAAAACAGTTATGACATCCCTTGATAAACCCTTCCTCACCCTTCCAATACTATCCGTGTCTCCTACAACCCATACCTGAGAAGCTCCAGTTATAAGAAAGCACAAACCAAAAGTCAAGGCAGGACTAGCTTAAGTGCGTATAGCTAGAGTCTGGGCTATGGCATACATAGTCTTCTGTCCCCATAGATAGTCCCCATACACAGCCCTCTAAGAAGTAGAGGAGAGTTACCTGGCCATTATAAAACCAAACTGGATGCCTGGCCCTGTACCTAGTAAAGTCATGAGGAATACAGTGAATCATGTCTGACAGTAAGCTTTGTTTTTAAGGGGAATAATGGGGGTGTGGAGGGGAGACCTGCACTTGAACTTGTTTGTCAACGGCCTGGGTGGGGAGGGTGCCTATGTAAGGGTGATACCAGCTACTTCTGATACTAGTCCTATGTGGATGTATGTGCATACATGCATTGAATAGAGGAGGTTTATTTTCATGAAGGGGGCTAATCATACACCAAGATGTTGGTTGCCCCGTAGGCCAGCCATGCTTGTAAACTTAAATCATGGAGGGGTGTGTCAACAAGAATGGGGGGCTTAGCTTGTTGACCCCTAAGGCTGAGCTTTAGGTTTGGGGAGAGGTTCCCCCTTCTGAATAACTGGACCCATGGGGCAGTGCTCATGCTCAGTGATTTTTATGAAGCTTTAACTCCCCCCCCAGAGCCTCCTTGATTTGTACAGCTAATTGATACTTAAGGGTGGTGTTATGGGTGGATCCCCCTACAATCCCAAGCCTCCATGTCTAAATATAGTGGAATAGGCAGACCCTCCTGAGGGGTGTTGTGATTTGAGGTGCTCGGTAACCTGCCAAGCTGCGCTTTTCCAGGAGGTTGGAGAAGATAGGGATAGTCTGTTTTCTGAAGCCATTTATTCATGGCTTCCTGCATCTCCAAAGGTTCCCCAACAAAGCTGTTTCCAACAGTTTCTTTTGGGGGGGGGCAATGGTCCTAGGGGATATAGATGGAGGATGTGTCAAAATGGGCATCCCTCACATGGCTCAGATCTTCACACAACACCCCTGTACAAGTGACCAAAACTGTGTGCAGAGGTTTCCTGCATGAAGCACCACCCAGGCACACACTTGGTAGTGAGGGAAGCTTGTGGAGGGGGAAAGGTGGGGAAAGCTCCTGGTTGTGCCCCAGCCCTGGAATCATGGTGGTTTACACAGCTTGACTGCCGTAAATAAGCAGAAGAACCAAATCCCTTGCTAGACCAAAAGTCAGGGGACCAGTAAAAGGGAGATGTTGTGTAACCCAAGAACACCCCTTATTACTAAATCACTGACCAATTTTGCTTTACCACAGGTTTTTTTGCAATTTGATAGCATGAATTATCACTTCTTAGGAGTACTGTTCCCTACCTCTCTTCCGACCATCACCTTAAAGTAAACACAACAGTTGAGCAGCAGACTCTGTGTGCCCATAGGCAAGCAAATATATAGTACATACAGAGTGAAAGCACAAACCAGCAAGTTGTGCCCAAGAGCGGGGGTGAGGGACCAAACATGTACAAAACAGGGGAAGGCTGTGCTTAATTGCTTAGGCTTCCTGATAGGGCAGCAGGTGATCATCATAAAGTCACTTCACAGCAGAATAAAAACATTTCCTCATGTTTTCGGCCGTGGTAAACTGTACACCTTGGAAACAGATGAAGGAGGAGTAATTGCTACTGCAGATATGCTCACTACTCGCTGGTCATCTGGGCCTGAGGATTTGCTGGCTGGAAGGTTGTTAACAACATCTACTAGACTGATGGTGTTGACCTATGACTTGGGCCTGGGTGGTGGGTCTGGGACTGTGGAAGGAGCTGTGCTCAGTGGTATGATGGATGGAGATGTGGCCTGGCTATGCTGGAGCTTGGCTAACAGCAGTGCATAATGTTTCCTGCCTATCAGGGGAGAAGGCATTGCTGAGAAGGCCAAGGGATTCTTCACTTCTGCTGTGGTTCTGGCTCTGGACCATAGTGTGAAGTCTTTTCTCTCATTCTGCTTTTTGTTGTGGCACTTCAGATGAGCCGCAGGAAACCATGGATCCGTATCTACCAGTGGAGGCAGCAGGGGTGGGCCATAACTCTTGTTGGCTGTGTGGTGCGTCTCTGGAGCAGGAGTAGTATCCATATTTTGAGCCTGGGCTCCAGGGTGCCCTAATAGCTCTGTAGTTTATATTTATTACAGTCAATGTGGGGCCAGAGCTTAGTAAAGTAGGCTTCTGCAGCCTCCGATGCTTTGAAATTCTGGGACACCCTATTATCAGTTATACAGAGGACTGCCGGGCATTACACACTGAAAGGGAACCCTAGTTCAGTCAGGGTCTTTTGAGCCAGTGTGTCGGCCATATATTTATTAGAGAGTTCCAGTGAAAAGTCTGGGAAAGTTTTGATCCGGTGCTCCTGCCATGAAATTGTTCCCTTCTGCCTTGCCAGCTGTAGAAACATAGAAACATAGACTTTGACGGCAGATAAGGACCTCTTGGCCTATCTAGTCTGCCCATTTCCCTACCTACAGGATAGGCCGCAGATCCTAGTTAACCAACAGCCTATTTCTTCCTACCCCCCCACAAGAATTGCCTTATGTCTGTCCCATGCATTCTGGAATTCTCCCACAGTTTTAGACCCCACAACCTCCTCAGGAAGACTGTTCCATGCATCCACTACCCTCTCTGTGAAATAATACTTCCTCACATTGCCCTAGAACCGCCCCCTATCTTTAAATTGTGTCCCTTGTTCTTGCATGTCTCTTTTCTGAAAGATGCTACCATCTTGGACTTTGTTGATTCCACTGAGGTACTTAAAAGTTTCTATCATGTCTCCCCTCTCCTTCTTTCCTCAAGGGTATACATATTAAGCTCCTTTAGTCTCTCCTCACTATGGCTTCTCTTGCAGACCCTGCACCATTTTAGTTGCCCTCCTCTAGACTGCCTCTATCCTGTCTATGTCCTTGCGGAGATGGGGTCTCCAGAATTGGATGCAGTACTCCAGATGGGGTCTCACCAACTGTCTGTACAGAGGGATAACAACTTCCTGTTTTCGGCTGCTGTTGCCTCTCCCTATGCATCCCAGTATACCCCCAGCCCTCCCTACTGCCTTCTCACATTGCTTGCTAACCTTAAGGTCATCTGATATGATTACCCCCAGGTCCCTTTCCTTTTTTGTTGTTGTTACTACCTCCCCCCCCATTGTGTATCCTTCCCCTGGGTTCTTGTTTCCTGGGTGCATTATTTTGCACTTCTTTGCATTTCTTCCAAGCTGCCATACTTCTGACCATTCCTCCAACCTTGCCAAGTCCCTTCTCATCCTTTCCATGCCTCCTTGTGTATCAACCCTGTTGCAGATCTTTGTGTCATCTGCAAAGAGGCATACTTGTCCTTCTAGTCCCTCTGCAATGTCACTTATGAAGACATTAAAAAGGACTGGACCCAATACTGAACCCTGCGGTACCCCACTAGTAACCCCTCTTTCTTCAGAGTGGACTCCATTTACAATTACCTTCTGTGTCCTGTTGTCCAGCCAATGTTTTACCCAGGCTACCACCCTGGGACCCACTCCCAAGCTGGTTAATTTGACTATTAATCTTTTGTGTGGGACTGTGTCAAATGCCTTGCTAAAGTCTAGGTAGGCCATGTCCACAGCCCCTCCTGGTCTACTACTTTGGTCACCCAGTCAAAGAAATCTATTAGATTCGTCTGACATGACCTTCCCACTGTGAACCCATGTGCCTTGGGTCCTGTGTCTCACTGGCCTCTAGGTACTCAACTATTCTTTCCTTCAGAAGTGATTCCATCACTTTCCCTACTACAGAGGTCAAACTGACAGGTCTGTAGTTTCCTGCCTCTGTCTTGGTCCCACTTTTGTGAAGGGGAATCACATCCACCTTC
Source organism: Neoceratodus forsteri (assembly GCA_016271365.2). Lineage (NCBI taxonomy): Eukaryota > Metazoa > Chordata > Ceratodontiformes > Ceratodontidae > Neoceratodus > Neoceratodus forsteri. Next base: position 400,213,734 of record CM057451.1, read on the forward strand.
CTCCAGTCCTTGGGTACCACACCATCCTCCCATGATTTATTAAAAGAGTAGCCAGTGGTTTCACTTGTTCCCCCTTAATTCTTTTTAGATTTCTGGGGTGAATTCCATCAGGCCCTCATTGCTTTGTCCACCTTCAGTTTTAGGAGTTCTTGCAGAACCCTTTCTTCTGTGAAAGGACTGGATCGACCCCTATCAAGAGTGCCTCTGTTAATTGGATTAGGCACTTCCCCTCCTCTTTTAGAGATACTGAGCAGAAATATTCTTTCAGTATCCCTGCTTTTCACTGTCCCCTCTGCCCACCACCATTCATTCTATTCAGCCTCACTATCCCTCCCTTTGTCTTTCCTTCGCTGATGTACCTATAAAGATTTTATCCCCCTTCTACCCGAGTTGGCTATCTTTTCCTCAGTTTGGGCCTTTGCTAGTCTGACTTCCCTCCTTGCTTCCTTCTGCCTTAACTGGTACAGCTCTCTGTCCTGCTCCTTCTGTGTTTCCTTATACTTCCAGAATGCTATCTTTTTCTTCCTGACTTTCACAGCCACCTCTGTTGAGAACCATAGTGGCTTTTTCTTTCATTTTAATTTGTTTATTTGCTTCACACAAAGGCTTGTTGCCTCTGTGATGGCAGTTTTGATGATTCCCCATTGTTGCTCTACACCTCCTTCTAACCTGTTTGCTAGTGCTTTTGTGAGGCACTCTCCCATCTTGCCAAAGTCATCCCTCCTGAAGTCTAGTACCCTCACTCTTGTATAGCTTGATTCTGTAGCTGAGTTTAATGTGAACCACACTGTTTGATCGTCACTTGTTCCCAGATGGCAACCCACTTCTAGATCTGAGATCCTCTCACTGCCCCCGTTTGAGAGTACGAGGTCTAAGATTGCTCCCTCACGAGTGGGTTCCGAAACTAGCTGTCTGAGGCCTGCCACCTGTAGGGCATCAAGAATGGCCCTGCTCTTGGATGTGGCTGCAGCAAATTGCTCCAGTTAACATCCGGCATATTCAGGTCTCCCATCAACAGTATCTCCCCTTTCTCTGCCATTCTAAGAATTCCTTCTATCATATCCTTGTCCATTTCCTCCCCCTGACATGGGGGTCTGTACACAACCCCTGTGCGGATTGTGGTGCCTTTCCAGTCTCCAAGCTGACCCACAGTGCCTCCTCTCCTCCCTGTCTACTCTTTTGTTCAGTTGCTTTTATCCCTTCCTTTACATAGAGAATCTGCTATCAGTGTAGTGGAGAAATTGAGTGAGAAATAGTTGCGGTATGTCACCTTTCTTAGAGGTTGGAGCGAGGGAGTGGTGCACCCAATTGATCTCGATGTTAGGCGGGTAGTCTGGTGCTAGCATGGTATTTACTGTAGAGCTCATTAGGGGAAATTGTCTGGGGCCCCTGCTTTCGCACCCTCTGGGAAGCCAGTAAAGCAGAGGTTATTCTGTCTTCCCCTATTCTTCAAGTCTTCTACTTTGTCCCAAGAAGACAGATAACTCTGTCTTGTTGTTTGACATAAGCTCATAGTCTTTCTGGGGTATCTTCCGTGAAGGCGATACTTTGCTCAGCAACATTTAGTCTGTCCCCATTCTGTAGGATATCTACAGTTGTTTGTTATGTTGCCAGTTCCAGCTTATTTATTTGTGCAATTAAATGTTCAAACATACTTTCGATTTTAGCTAAGATTGCCAATTTGGAGCTGGGATCAGCAGTCACCATCTTGTCGTTGCCGGTGAGTGAAGAAGGCAGACTGGTTATCCCTGGATGAAAACTCAACAGAGGAACATCCAACTAAAAAAAAAACAAAAAAACACCAGAGTGTAGCTGGTAATGAGCCCAACAGACTGTGTGGATAAAGGTCCAGGTAAGACTGGTGCTGGGGCAGATATCTGCTAATTTTGCTTGGGGGAAGCAGACACTAATCAAATAAGGTGGCCATCTTGTGGGTGCTTGACCATGCCCCCCCCAGCAGTTCTTTGAGATCTTCAGTGGTTTCACCCTCCTTAGCAAGCTGGGACATCATTCAGGATTTCCAGTCAGTGTCACCAGTCACTGAAGGACTTCTATCCGGGATGCTTCCCTGGCTGAAGGGTGTGTATATGCCCTTCAGGCCACCAAAGACAAAAGTGGGAGGCAAGTTGGCAGGGTCCACCTCATACTCACTCCACAATGCAACATTAACAGTCTTGACATTCACATCACATATTATTGAAAGGCCTTTGCACAAATGTTCTAGAATGACTCCTTTGCTCTAGGTGTTCATGACATTCTGAACCAGAAACACTTTCTTAAGGACCTACCCATCCAATATACACTGCTTCTCCACTTTCTGAAATACCGTTTTGCTCACAATACATGTTTTATTCAGGGGGGGGGGGCAGATTCTATTGCACCACTCTGGGGGCCCCAGGGTGACTTGGTCATAACAGGAAGATTCCATTGGTGACTTCAGTATGTAAGGCTCTTGTAGGGTAGACACCCCTCCAAATTGGCTTACAGGGTACAGTACCACAACCCTCACACCACCACCGTACTGCTGTAGATGTTTGCAGTGGGTCCAGGGTTCTTTTCTCATGAAGCAATGAGGGGAGGTCATATCCAAAATAAAAGAAATAAGCATTACCTCAACCCAGAGAAAGTTATTATTATTTTTTTTATTGTATTTTTCCTCTTTCCTCCACTGAGCTTACAGGCATCTCTGGCCCTCCCTCGGAGGGGGTCATTCTCTGGCCTGGTTCCTCTGCCCCAGTCTGACCCCTGGGAGTTCCCCCAAAGATTGCCTCCTGCAGTGGGGCCTGGGTGGGGAGCATCGACTGTCTCCCCCTCCAGGTACACAGAAATCCAGAATCCAGGGGTGGCTGGATGAGGTGAGTCGGCCAGCATGGAGCCTGCCGGCACTGATTTTCCTCTTTTCTCCCCCTCTTTGGTGCCGGCGTGTGGAGGCACATGCCCACTGCTGCCCGCAACGCCCACCCTTCGTGTCCCTCTCCATCCTGCACTACTCCTCAGGTCTCCACCTGGTGGCAGTCATTAGGTGGAGAGTGACAACCCTCCCACCCCGGGTGAGGAGAGCAGTCCTCCTGACACTCGATCCATCACCCCCCCCCCCGCTGACTCCCGGCAACCTGTGTTTGCTCCCGAACATGAGTCACTGGCGTGGAGTGAGGTGTAGCATTCAGAGCCTCAACCCTCAGTGCCACTGGGCTGGCTCAACCCCAGAAAAAGTTAAATGTGCCAGATAATGTGTTATTACAGTACCCTGGAATGCTGTACTTGCCCACCTCCTCACTGTGGTCACACTTCCCACAGACCCCACAAATGCAGTAGCTTTCCCCCACTTGGCATGCAAAGTATTACCACAGTCAATAATAGAAGAAGGTTAACAGTGAAACACAGTTGTATTTTAGATCTATCCTGAAAAGAAAAACGATGGTTACAATAAATCCCCTCTTAGGGTAGCACAGTATTTACAGACTGAAAAATCCATTGCTCTACTAGGTTTGGCCTTAACACATAAAAAAGATTAACCCAGCACTCCAGACTCAGCCCAAAAATTCAGAGAAGGTATTTTTATTAATAAAAATGAAAATAACAAATACTTACAAAATGTAAGTGTAACATGTGCAACACATAATAGTGAACTTGAAAAAAACTCAACCCACATCCAGCTACGGCACTTCAGGGGATCAAACTCTCCTTCATCAAGAGGCCTTACCACATACTATATAGTCCCCAAGCCACCACTAACAAGCCTCTTAACAGATATGATTAAATGTTGGTGCTCCTAGGCTGCAACTAAATATGCCCTCCTAGATGCAGCCAAAATATTGGATTATATGGCTGTCTTTAGTCAAGTCTGTCCAGGCACAGCCCTCTACTCAGCCTGGCCCTACAAAACAGTACATTACAGATCTGTGATAGATGTACTGTACTGGAGGCCACTGCACTCTCCCACCTCATACCAGGATATTCCCCTTAAACCTCATGGGAGCTCCTTCACACACAGTCCTTGGGTACCACAGTTGCTGAACTAGTTCAGGCACATTGTAGTTGCTGTGGTTTGGCTGATGGTGGTGTACTTTAGTTTATGGGTGTGACTTTCTCAATAATTTCCCCAAAACTCAAGGGCCATGCAGTTGCTTTAATGGCTCAATATGACCCAGCTAAACTGATCATTTGTAATCCAACCCACTGGCGAATTTGCAGACAAATCCAAATAAGCAGTATTTCCCCTGAAAAGGGTCATGCTCTAATTTTACTCATGCCCCCCCCCCCCCCGGGAAGGCTCCTTCTGGTGCTGCAGGCCTCTGTCAGTCTGATCTCCATTGTACCTCTGGTTCAATTCCACTCCCTCAGGTGCTGGATTCTCAGGCTCCAAGAAAATTCAGCTGCTGTTCTTCCTTCTCTTTCTTCACTTGCTGAGGTCCTGTTCCACCCCACATGTCCCAGCCACAGAGCCCTCAGGGCAGCAACAGTCCAACACCTAGTTATATTGCCTGCTACGGGGCCTGGATCAGCCATCCTGGATTTCAGTGTTTCCACAGTCTGTTATGTCTTCAGCATCATCACACATGTGGGCTTGCATGGAACTGCTGCCCTTTTCCTCACAAAGGCTCAGCAGCTTCCTTCACCATTCCTTCCTAGGCACAGGGCCTGAAAAGGGCACATCTTGACCTCTGTGCAGACAGCAGGTCTTGTCCCACTGTGATCTTTCTTAGATCTGCCAGCCTCCAACATAGTATTTTTCAAATAGCAGCAGTTCTGGGGCAGCTCCCATTGGTCCAAAAGGATGTCACTAATTTTCCATGATACCCTATACATCCAGAAAAGGGTAAATAAATTCACTGATTTTCTTTAAGGATATCTTCCTCCACTGAGCCACATCATAGAACTGTAAGCTGCTGGTGTCAGGACCACCACAGCTACAGTAGCTAGGGCCTCTCATGTTGACATGCATCGGTAGTGCCTATATAATGTGGGTGGCCTCATCTTCAGTTCTTTTCTCCCACCGTCAACTGCTCATCAGTCCACCACTGCTGAAGAATGCTGTTGAACTTTGCAAGTATCACTAATGCTTCAACTTATTTGTTCTTTGTTTTTATTTAATGAACATTTTTCACTTCGTGTCATTCATTGAGTTTGCACATGTGCTGTGAACTCCTTGCGATAGTAGACTTTGAGGGGTGTGACACTGTCTGTCCAATGCAGAGTGCTCAGCAAGGAGCTCGACAGTATCACACCAATCATCAGCCAGGTTGGTCCTGATGCTGTTTTGCCTAAAGTGGTCTGCACTTGAAAAGAAAAAGCTGCACCAGTCATGTGGTTGGCTTTTTTCCTTTCATCTGCAGGTCACCACAGAGCAAACAGCTATTTACGTCATGATGTCTTCGCCTTGCCACCCCACCAGTCCCTGCCTGAAAGGTGGGAGGAGGCCTTTCCTCTCCTGCCTCCTCCATGTCTTCGCTGTCTCCATTTCTATATTTTCTCCCACCCATGCAGAACAGGCCACAGCCTAAGCTCTGTACGTGCTGGGAGTATTCAGTGCCCAAAGGGAACTGCGATCTATTGCGCTAGCAGCCTCCCCGCCTACCAACATTGGAGTGCTCAATCCTCATATCGGCCTGTATCCCCCCTTCATCCTTTAATGTGGCACACTGGGAGCTCTCCCTAGGGTGCTGAAAACTGCCTGTAGTGTTTCCGACACTGGGATGCCCAGTCCCAGTGTCGGATGTGCCCATGCCCCAATATTCTCCTACCACGGTGTGCCCAATCCCCAGGTCAGCATTGATCCTCCTTTGACCCCCCAGTACTCTGGCACACTGGGAGCCCACCCCAGTGTGCCAAAATCCATAAATAGTTTACCTGTAAAATAGAAAACAAAGCCACAATGTCTTTTTTTTTAAACCTGAAAAAACAGAAAACAGTCCCTCGTCATTGCCGCCGGCCCCCCCTCCCCCAAACCCACATCCTCCCTCGGCACACCCCACCTCCCTGCACCCCCCCATCTCCCATACTTACCTCCAGAGGTCGGGAGCAGCAATCCTAGGTGGACCGGGAACACGTCTGCACTCTTCAAAGACCAATCGGGAACTGAAGAAATGACGATGAGTCCTATAATCGCAGTGAATGGAGCGGGGGTTCAATTTAGGTTGATATATCAGCCATTTATGGGAGTTTGGGTCCCAAATTTTCAACATGGGGTTATTGGGACCACACCTCATGAACACAGTCACTGTCATTTCGTCTCTTGGTCCAGAAAGATGATTTCACGGTCGCTGTGCGGAATCACCTTTCAGGACCAATTAACAAAATGACAGTGCCACTGTTCATGAGGTGGGTCCCAAAAAGCCCTTGTTGTAAATTTGGTGAAAAAAACTCCCATAAATGACTGCTTTATGAAGGTCCGTTGTGCAGTTTCTATGCATGCTCATAACTTCATCAATTTTTAATATTTTCAGTCCAAATTTCCAATGTTGCCATTTTTCACACCCCCTTATGAACAGTATAGCTGTCATTTTTTGCACCCTTACCAAAATATGCTTTTGCACCTGTGGCTCAGAATGGCATGATCGATGTGCGAAATCAACTATAAGGACAGAGTAATAAAATTCTAGTGCCACTGTTCACGAGGGGAGGTCCCAAAAAGGTCATATTGAAATTTGGTGAAAACATTCCAAAAATGACTGCGTTACGGCGCATTACATGCAGTTTCACGCACTTGTAACTTCACCCTTTTCATATTTTCACTCCAGATTTTCAACATTGCCATTCCTTCATGCCTCCTCATAAACAGTATAGCTGTCATTTTTTACATCCTGCCCAAAATGTGTTTTCACACCTGTGGTGCCGAGTGACACACTCGCTGTGCAAAATCACCTTTTAGGAATGAGTAACAAAATAATACTGCCACTGTTCTTGAGGTGGGGTCCCAAAAGGCCCATGTTGAATATTTGGAGCAAAAACACCAACAAATGCCCGGGGCATTAGGATTTCCAACCGTAATGTCCACCCTTAGAATGCAAGGCAGAGGAATATACACAGAAAAATATGGGTGGCATGTATAACAGCAATACACACAGTGAACTTTTAGCCTTGACAAATGCTTGTTTAAAATGAAAGCCTATGGACAAAAATTCCCATCTTCAAAGGCAACCGTGGTCAAGGTATAAAATTGCAAAGAGACAGTAATATGTAACAATAGATGCAAACAACAAATGGGTTATTTCTCATAACATTTACAAATATCAGTTGCACTAATAGAATTCCTTAAAGTTATTTCAAAAGATTTGTAATTCACCAGAGTCCTGATAGTTTGAGGTAGTGAGTTCGAAAAGCTACCAGTTCAATAACAGAAAGTAAGCTTGTTCATCATTTTTATGACACTTAGGTAGCTTTAGAAATAAGTCATCCATTGACCTAGTTTTAGTGTTTGACAAAGCTGTTTTTTCCACCACTGATTTTAATTTAATTGGCACTTGTCTATTTACCATCTTCCATGCCCAACAACCCAATTGTTGATTAATTCTTTATAGTGTATAGTAGAGCATTGTTCTATGTAGAAATCCATCCTTTTCAAAATGCTGTTGTGCCACAGTTCAAAGGTCATGGAATGTGATTGTACCCTTCTGTGGTAGAACATCATTCTAGAACCTCTAGAGACTGCACAATTCAGTCTCATTGTGAAAGAAAAAAACACAATGCACACATTTCACATAATACTATACACTAACAAATACAGAGTGAGCAACTTTATGCATAACCAGTGTGTTCTGCCACCGCAAGGTTCTGATTCCCATGAACCTCTTGAGCTTCACTCTCAAGGTTAGAGGGAATCAGAAACCCCACTGTGGCAGAACACACTGGTTCTGCATTGTTGCCCATCCAGTATTCTCTATGTTGTAATGTTTGCCAATTCAAAGTACTGTACAAACAGCAGGTATGGTAATCTAATGGAAGGTCAAATGCAAACCCACAAGCTCTATTTGCAAGTAGTGCAGTTCTTTAATCTTTGTAAATACGTTTTACGTGTGGAAGAGTAAATTACAATGCCATAATCTATTATTGATAAAATGCGTGTCGGTACAACCAATTTTTTTTTTTGCATCAGATGTGAAATTGAGTCTGTTTCTATACAACATACCAAACCTTTGATTAACAGACTTTACTAAATTTTCAATGTGTTGGTGATAGCTGATGCAGCTATCAAGGAATATGCGAAGGTATTTATATTTGTTGACCTGCTCCAAGGTAGTTCCATCAAGTACTTTTATAGGAAAAGATTTTAATGAACATGATTGTTTACTAGAATGAAAAAAACATAACGTTTGTATTTTTTGAGTTTAAGCATGCAGGAATACATGACAAAGGAGTTGGGTTTAAACTACTAAGGAGGAGGCAGAAAAAGGAGGACAGAGTGCCTTCCCCCCACAGAAGCGGCATCAAGGAACAGGGAACAAGGAAGGACGACAACTCAGAAGAGGGAGGAGAAGCAAGCCAGGTAGGATGAAGTCAGAGGAAGAGCAGGGGCATGACAGAGACAAAGTGGGGAGTGCTGGTGCTGAATGCATGCAGTCTTGGGAACAAGATGGTAGAGCTGCAAGCGTTCTGAGCGGAAAGCAAGGTAGGCATTGCTGCCAATACAGAAACCTGGGCATCAACACTCCAGGACTGGGACCTATCGATCCCAGATTACAGGCTGCATAGAAAGGACAAGGAGACAGGAAAAGGGGTGGGGTGGCAGCATATGTAAGGGAAGGTAGTGGGTGTGCCAGGGAGGAGGAGTTAGAAAGAGGGAGCACAGAGGAGCTATGGCTCCAACTGCAGACAAATAAAGGAAGGAAGATAAGGATGGGGGTCATATACAAACCACGCAGTCAGGGCGAGGACAAGGACAGAGAGTTGTGCACTCAGTTAACAAAAGAAGCAGAAAGGGAAGGTAGTGGTGGCAGGTGACTTTAACCTGCCCAAAATCAAATGTGGTAGTCCAGCCACATCCTGCACCAGAAGCCAGGTTATCCTGGACACAATTCAAGATGGTTTCATGATGCAGTATGTGACCAGTCCCACTGGGGGGGGAGCAATTTTGGACCTGGTGCTCTCCAATGGTGAACACGTGCAAGAAGTAGAGATTTGGGATCCCATGGGTGGAAGTGACCACAGCACAGTGTGGTTCAACCTGGAGATAGGTAGGGAAGACATCCCCACCAAGACAAGAGCACTAGACTTTAAAATGGTGAATTTTAAGAGAATAAGGGAAGTGATTGAAGAGGACCTAGGGAACCTAGATGAAAACTTAGGTGTGGAGGAAATATGGGTCTCGATCAGAGGGGCCATACAGAATGCCACAATTAGTTGCACAAAGATGAGGGGAAAGGGAGCCAGAACTTGACCACCTAGCTGGTTCAACAGAGAAGTGGCTATGGTAGTGAAAGATAAAAGGGCAGCATACAAGAAAAGTAAGAGAACAGCGAAGGAAGAGGATGAAGAGCAGTACCAAAGGCTGGCTAAACTAGCAAAAAGGGAGATAATATAGGCAAAAGAAAAAAAGGAACTCCAGATAGCAGAAGGGATAAAAGAGTGGGATAAGGTCTTCTTTCATTACATCAAAGATAAAAGGGACAAAAAGGATGGCAAGTTTGGCTGAAGAAGGAGGAATGCATAGTGGTAGAAGATGGGGCAAAAGTGGAGATATTGAACAATTACTTCTGCTCTGTCTTTATCAAAGAAAGGGAGGGCCCAATACCGCACAGTGCAAGGAGCGGGAAGGAGGCTGGCGAGGAGACCATAAGTACAGAGCAGGTGAGGGAGGGGCTCATGAATTTGAAGTTAGAAAAATTTCCGGGGCCTGATGGAATACACCCCAGGATACTAAAAGAGATGGTGGAAGTGCTAGCTGGCCCACTGTCAATACATTTCAATAGATCTCTTGACACAGGGGTGGTGCCAAGGGAATGGAGAGTAGCACAGGTTGTGCTAATCCATAAGAGTGTCTCTAAGGAGGACCCTGGTAACTACAGGCCAGTCAGCCTGACCTCGATTGTGTGTAAACTAATGGAGATGATACTGAAGGAGGGCTTAGTCAAGTTCTTAGAGGAAAATATCCTGCAGGATAGTAAACAGCATGGGTTCATGGCAGGCAGGTCGTGACAAATGAACTTGATTGAGTTCTTTGACTGGGCCACATGGACAGTGGACATAGGCCAGGCAGTGGATATTATATATTTGGACTTTAGCAAGGCCTTCGACTCTGTGCCACACAAGAGGCTGATCACGAAGCTGAAGGACTTAGGGGTGGGAGAAAGGTTGGTTAGATGGCTCGATAACTGGCTGAGCAGCAGGACACAGAGGGTGGTAGTAGTGGGGGAGTACTTCAGCACAAGGGACATCACCAGTGGGGGTTCCGCAGGGGTTGGTGCTTGGACCGGTGTTGTTTAACGTCTTTATTTGGGACATAGGGGAAGGCATTCACGGGAAAATGTGCATGTTCTCGGATGACACCAAACTCTGCGGGAGGGTGGACACTCAAGAAGGGATAAAGGAGATGAGGGAGGACCTGGCCAAACTGGACAGATGGTGGGGTATGGCAGCTTGGGTTCAATGCCAAAAAGTGCAAAGTGATGCACATAGGGGCGAAGAACCCAAGAACAGAGTACTACATTGGGAAAGTGTAGGTTATGCCATCGGAGGAGGAAAAGGATCTGGGGATGATAATTTCTAGTGACCTGAAGCACTCGGCTCAATGCAAAAAGGCTGTAGCAAAGGCTAATAGGATGTTAGGGTGCATTGCTAGGAGAATTAGCAGTAGGAGGAGTGAGGTTATTCTGCTGCTCTACAGGTCATTGGTCAGATCTCACTTGAAGTACGGAGTAAGGTACTGGCATTCACACTTGAACAAAGACATAAACATGATGAAAGGGTACAGAGAAGAGTGACTAAAATGATAAAAGGACAGCAGAATAGATCATATGCAGAGAAGTTGGGAGACCTGGGGATGTACACTCTGGAGGAGAGGAGGCAGAGGGGAGACATGATTGAGATGTTCAAGTACTTGAGGGGAATTAACAGAGTGGACTGTGGGAGACTATTCAATAAGAGGGCCACCACCACCACCAGAGCGCACAGCCTTAAACTGGTGGGGGTAGATTCAAGAGGGATATAAGGAAGCCCTTTTTATTATCGAAAGACTGGTGATGGCATGGAATAAGCTGCCACAGGAGGTGGTGGAGTCAAAATCAGTGGGAGCCTTCAAAAGAGCCTAGGATAGGCATAAAGGAATGTCAAGAGGCCTTGTAAAGGGAAAATACCAGAAATCCAGGGGGGCAAAGAGGGAGGATGGGGTGGCAGATGTAAAGTGAAAGTCGGAAATCACCATTATTATTACAAGCAGACCTGATAGACCGAGAGGTCTCCTTCTGCTGGCCATTGTCTTATGTTCCTGTAAGTTTAAACATAACTTATTGTCAAAGAACCAATTGTGAACAGCATAAAACTCATTTATGCTGCCGCTAAAAGATACACAACTATTGTTCACTGTTGTCATTGTGGTCAAGTCAAGATTTATAAGGATGATGCTCAAGATATTTCTGAATTGTTTCACAGGCTTCTGCCCATGGCTCCACCATCAATGCTAACCCTGTCGCCACCACCAGGTCTTCCACTGTCATCTTTGTTAACGATGCCTACGCACCCTCTGTAGGTTGCAATACCTCACAGGATCTTTTTTCATCAATGTTTGTGCAGTCAATGACAGATCCAATGCAGCCTCCTCCTGTTGCCAACTCTCTGCCTATTACTATTGATTAGGAGGAAGTGCTAGAATATATTCCAGACCTGACTGAAGAGGAATATGATGAGTTGGAAGAAGGCATGACCCCCCCCCCACACACACACACACACTCCACCATTGTGGTGGGTTCCAGCTCCACTGTATCTTCATGTAGGGACGCTAGTGTACATTATACATCTAGGTCCCTTTCTGAGAATGCCTCCTTTCAGGCCTTCCTGAGGCAGTTACAGGCCAAACTGAACTTCATTGCTGAGGAGGAGGATTCCACCAAGAAGACCCTCTATGAATTTTTAGAGGTTCCTGTTCTGCTCATGGGTTTGTACCTCCTATCAATTTTGGCTTTGCAGTATGACACTATGGCTGCTTGGCCCAGCCCAGTGCTTTGCCTGCCAAGCCTCGTAAGGCAGATAAACAATATGCTGCTCCTTTGGATAAGCCCTGTTCTTCCACTCAGTCCAAGATGGATTCATTGGTTATCATGGTTACACACAACAGATATAAAGCTGCAAGACAAAATGAATCTCTGGCCCAGCTCAGCTCAGTATAGAACAGAAAGAAAGGTATCAAGTGAGGGAGGGAGTGAGCTCCAATTACACCACACATATACCACAAAAAGATTGGATCAATAATCTCACTCACCAAATATATAGCATTCAAATTTATGTCGTATTTAAATGCTATATATTTGGTGAGTGAGTTTAGTGGCCCAATCTTTTTGTGGTATAAAGTTGCAAAGCACATGATCTCTCTCCGTCCTGACAAGAAATCGAGGAAGCTGGATGTGATGGGCAAGAGGAAATATGCTTTAGAGTCCCTTGGCCTAAGGATTGCTAACTACCAGATCTATCATTAAATGGCAGTATAGCCTAGAGGTTAGAGTAACAAGCAGTGAATGAGCTTAGTACATCTAGCAGACCTGTTTTTTTTTTTTTTAACGAGGAGAGACACACTAAGCCGAAAGCTTGTTTCCAGGTGCAACCTGGGAGCACAAGGAAGTTAAGTGACTCACTCAGGGTCACACCGTATGCAAGTGGGGGCTGTGGGATTCAAACCCAGGTCTCCTGATTTGCAGTTCAGAGCCTTAAACCAAAGGTTTCATTCCCACAACCTCCACATGCATACTGTGTGACTTTCAACAAGTCTCTTTAACCTCCACAGTGCTCCTGGATTGCCCCAGAAAACAGGCACTTGTGCCTAGTGAGCCTTACCATCTGGGAACAAGTGACCACCAAACAGTGTGGTTCACGATAAACTTAGCTGTAGAGTCAAGCCATACAAAAGTGAAGATACTGGACTTCAGGAGGGCTGATTTTGTCAAAATGGGAGAGTGCCTCACAAAAGCACTAGCGAACAGGCAAGAAGGTGGAGTGAAGCAACAATAGGGAAACATCAAAACTGCCATCACAGAGGCAACAAGCCTTTGTGTGAAACAAAAAACAAATCAAAATGAAAGAAGAAAACACTATGGTTCTCAAAAGACGTGGCAAGAAAGGTAAGGGAGAAAAAGACAGCATTCGAGAAGTATAAGGAAACACAGAAGGAGCAGGACAGAGAATTGTACCAGTTAAAGCAGAAGGAAGCAGGGAAGGCAGTCAGAATAGCAAAGGCCCAAACTGAGGAAAAGATAGCCAACTTGGTTAAGAAGGGGGATAAAACCTTTTATAGGTACATTAGGGAGCAAAGAAAGACTAAGGTAGTGATACTGAGGCTGAATAAAGAGGAAGGTGGTTGGGCAGAGAGCGACAGTGAAAAAGCAGGGATACTGAATGAATACTTTTGCTCAGTATTCACAACGGTAAAGCAGGGAGAGATACTTAATCCAGTCAATAGAAGCACTCTGGATAGGGGAGTTGATATTAGTCCTTTCACAGAAGAAAGGGTTCTGAAAGAACTCTTAAAACTGAAGGTGGGTAAAGTAATGGGGCCTGATGGGATTCACCCCAGAATTCTAAAAGAACTAAGGGAAGAACTAGTAACACCACTGACTACACTTTTTAATAAATCATGGGAGGATGGTGTGGTACCTGAGGACTGGAGGAGGATGGATGTGATTCCCCTTTACAAAGGTGGGAGCAAGACAGAGGCAGGAAACTGCAGACCTGTCAGTTTGACCTCAGTGGTAGGGAAAATGATGAAATCACTTCTGAAGGAAAGAATTGTTGAGTACCTAGAGGCAGTGGGGCACAGGACCCAAGGCATCATGGATTTACAGCGGGAAGGTCATGTCAGACAAATCTTTTTTTTTTTTAAATTAAAAGTTTATTGATTTTTTACTTACATACATAGATATCACAGGTGTTATAGCGTGACAGGGAATTAAAAAAGAAATAAACCAAAAATCTCCCCCCATCCCCCTCCCACATGTCAGACAAATCTAATTGATTTCTTTGACTGGGTGACCAAAGTAGTAGACCAGGGAGGGGCTGTGGACATGGCGTACCAAGACTTTAGCAAGGCATTTGACACAGTCTCACACAAAAGATTAATAAACAAATTAGCTAGCCTGGGAGTGGGTCCCAGGGTGGTAGCCTGGGTAAAACATTGGCTAGACAACAGGACACAGCGGGTAATAGTAAATGGAGTCCACAGTGAAGAAAGGGGGGTTACTCATGGGGTACCACAGGGTTCAGTACTGGGGCCAGTCCTTTTTAATGTCTTTATAAGTAACATTGCAGAGGGACTGGAAGGGAAAGTATGTCTCTTTGTAGATGACACAAAGATCTGCTACAGGGTTGATACACAAGGTGGGGTGGAAAGGATGAGAAGGGACTTGGCAAGGTTGGAGGAATGGTCAAATGTATGGCAGCTTAGATTCAATGCAAAGAAGTGCAAGTAATGCACCTGGGAAACAAAAACCAGGGGAAGAATACAATGAAGGAAATACGACAACAACAAAATGGAAAGGGACCTGGGGGTAGTCTTTTCAGATGACCTAAAGGTAGGCCAGCAATGTGAGAAGGCAGGAATGAGGGCTGGGGGAATACTGGGATGCACAGGGAGAGGCATTCCCAGTAGAAAACAGGAAGTTGTTGGCCATCTGTACAGACAGTTGGTAAGACCACATCTGGAGTACTGTGTACAGTTCTGGAGATGCCATCTCTGCAAAGACATAGACAGTGTGGAGGCTGTCCAGAGGAGGGCACCAAGATGGTGCAGGGTCTGCACCAGAAGACATATGAAGAAAGACTAAAGGAGCTTAAGATGTATAGCCTCGAGGAAAGGAGGCAGAGGGGGGACATGATAGAAACTTTCAAATACCTCAAGGGAATAAACAAAGTCCAAGAGGGTAGCATCTTTCAGAAAAGAGATGCAAGAACAAGGGGACACAATTTGAAGATAAAGGGGGGACAGCTCAGAGGTAATGTGAGGAAGTATTTCTCTCTGAGAGGGTTGTAGATGCATGGAACGGCTTTTCTGAGGAGGTCATAGAGTCAAAAACAGTGGAGGAATTCAAGAATGCACGGGACAGACATAAGGCAATTCTAGTGGGGGGGGTAGGAGGAAGTAGGTTGTTGGTTAACTAGGATCTGCAGCTTATCCATTAGGTAGGGAAATGGGCAGACTAGGTGGGCCAATCGGTCCTTATCTGCCATCAAATTCTATGTTTCTATGTTTCTGTGTTACCCGGTTACCAAAGAATAATAAATAAACAAAATATCAAAACCGCCTGTGGAATTCTACGGCTGACATGGTTAACAAGTTGCCTGGTAGACCAGATAAAACTGAAAAGACTGTTGCCCATGGTCTGGAGGTTGGCAAGCACCTCCTAATGTTGGCTTATGATGCCGCCAATGCTATTGTTCATACAGCTGCTTCTGGCATTTGCCTGAGCTGCTACTCATAGTTACCTGCAGTTGGCTTAGCAACTGATGTCCAGCAATCATTCCTTAATGTTCCCTTTAGATGTAAGCAGATTTTTGGTTCCAGTGTTGAGTCTGTTTTTAGGAACCTACAGACATCTAAAAGGACATTGAGTCCCTTCATACCCTGAATTCAAAGCCTCGGGTTGGGGCAGAGATTCCTTTGGTAGTCCCTGTGCCTGCCCTGGTAGTGGCTATTCCAAAGGACCTGCCCCTGACTCCAGTGGACCCAGGCCTCCCCTCAGGCCCCTTTGCCTCCCAGTACCCATGCAGGGTCACCAAAGGTGCAGGTTTTGGCAGTGTGTCAGATGCCCTGGGACCCTTCTGACTCCTTTGTACCCCCATAGATCAGGGCATCCTTGTTGGAGGCTGCATCTCACACTTCCTTCCAAAGTGGAGGGAGATAATGACAGATGTTTGGGTGCTAGAAGTGGTTCGGTGAGGACACACCCTAGAACTCCTCTTTGTCCCTCTCTTACATCCTCCCTTGCCAAGCCAATACTCTCCAGTACATCTCACCTTCCTGCAGGAGGACGTTCAATCCCTCCTCTGCAGGAGAGCCATAGAGCCCATCTGATGGCAGAAATTAATCAGTACTACTATTCTCGGTAATTGAACAGAAATGGACTGGGGATTTACATCCCATCCTGGACCTTTGGTCCCTCAACCTGTTTATAAAATATAAAAGATTCTGCATGGTATCTGTACAGTCCCTGCTCCCCCTTCTGCTGCAAGGGGATTGGTTTTGTGCACTAGATATGAAGGATGCTTACCTCTATATCAAGATTTGCAAGTCCCACAGACAGTACTTGCAGTTGATGCCCCAGGGTCGCCACTGTCATTGCCAGTTTTGTGTAGTGCCCTTTGGCTCGTCCTCTCCTCATGTGTCTTTACAGAATGCTTTGCAGTGGTTGCAGCCACCATTGGGAGGAGGGCCTTCATTATTTTCTCATACTTTGATGATTGGCTTCTGAAGGCCCCATCGAAGGATTATAATTTACTCAGTGTTCCACACCAGACGGCTTGATGAGCAGTTGAGCATTCTGGGGAATGAGTCAAAGTCAGTGCTCACTCTGCACCAATATCTCCATTACATAGGGCTGGTTCTGGATACAGGACTTGGTGGAGCATTTTCTCCTTCAGACCGTTTATTTATTTTTTAATTATTTATTGAAATCTTGGATAACACCAGTGAGCAGATGCTCATTAATTGGTTCCACGTCAGTTGAGTTACAAATTGGTGCAATTATACAGGGGACAGAAGTACATATACAAAAATGGAGGTACAAATTACACTTATTATACAGGATAGACACTACTAAGTCATTGTACAGTGTATGCCTACGTTCTGGAGATACAACAGCAGTGAGCGAGTACAGGGGAAGAAAAAGAGAGGGGAGGGCTAGAGTTAGGAGTAGTAGGAGGGGAAAGGTGGGAGGTAGTTGGGGAGTAGTAGATTAGGGGTGAGGTGAGGTAGTGCCTTAAGGGAAGGGAAGAGAGTGTCAGGGAAATGCTGAGTCAGTGCTACTCCAGGGTAGCAATAGCCGCGGAGGAGTAAGTGCTAGTAGGGATTACTGTCCCGTGTTATGGTATTGGTTGCCCAGACTCAGCTGATCTCTTCCAGAAACTGTGTCTCAGCCAGATGTCTGCTGTGATTGATAGGCCTCATGGCTGGTGCTATTCTTACTGTCCACTGGCACGCCTGCATATGAGGATACCAGAATAGTTCCTCCATGCCCGTGGAGACAACATTTGGATAAAATAGGAAGTGTCATACGAGTGACTCCTCTGCTTCATCACTCCCTGCTCTGGTGGTTGGACTGCTTCTGTCTGGAGACAGGATCCCCATTTCTCTATCCATCTCCTGTTCTAGAGATAATAACAGACACCTTGTGTTCAGGATGGGGTGCCCTTCTGGGTTTCTTCTGGACTCCAGTCAGTGGCCCTCCTTGGATACAGTTCTGCAAATCATGTTCTGCTTGGCCTACAGGCCTTTGTTTCCCTCCTTCTGGGTCATCAGCTGTTAATCTATACAGACAACCTTTTAGTGGTGTACTACATCAATCACAAAGGCACTTATATCCTCTGCAGAAAGGTGATGAGAGTCTGGCACTGGCCCATGGAATACAACATGTTCCTGTTGGCCTTCTTTCTGCCAAGTTCCCTCAAGTGGCCTAGCAGATTGTCTCAGCAGGTCATAGGCATTCCACCACAAATGTTGAACTTCATCATGGGTGATTTCTTCATAAAGTGGGGTTGCCTGAAAATTGACCTCTTTGCATCTCCATACAATGCAAAACTGCCATTTTTCTGTTTGCTTGCTCCAGGGCCTGGAGCTTTCTGGTAAGGCACTTTGTCCCTTTCTTGGAAGGAGAGGTACAAGTACACATTTCCTCATTCTCTCTGATACAGAGGGTTCTGGTCAAGTTGTGGGCCAAGTTGGCCACCCTGATTCTGGTGACTCTGTACTGGTCCAGACAAATCCAGTTTCCTGTGCTTTAAGAATTGGTAGAAGAACCCCATGCCTTAGTCCCTTGCTCTCTGGTACATCTGGATCATTGATCCCTGCCCCTACATGCCTGACTTCTGAGGACATACAGCTCTTCTGCTTTGGGGTTCCCCCGGTAGTTGCAGCTGCTCTGCTGGTGGCTCATAAGTCATCTACCAGATACACCTACTCGCAGAAATGGAAAAGTTTTAGCGATTTGGTGTACTGCCCACCAGCTGGACCCCCTTACGTGTCCAGAGAGTAATGTTATGGAGGGACTACCTCCTGTCCCTTACGAACATGGGCCTTGGTTATTCTACCATAAAGGTTTGCTTGGAGGCTGTGCTGGCTTTTCATTCCCTTACCAATGGCAAAATGGTGGCCCAACTTGAAGTTTCTCACAGGTTCCTCAGAAGTATTCTATTTCTGCACCTCCCATTTCATGATCCAGTTCTGGTGTGGGACTTTAATATGGTTCTGGATACCCTTGCTGCACTTCCCTTTGAGGTTGCTGCTACTTGTGAACTGCACTGCCTGTCTTGGAAGACATTTCCTCATGGCTATGACATCTGCTAGACATGTTTCTGAATTGCAAGCTCTGGTTGTGGAGCCTCCTTATCTTGTTTTTCACAAAGATCAGGTGTCCTTAGGTACCATTCCTCCTTTTCTGCAGAAGGTTGTGTCTGAGTGAACACTAAATCAGACTATTAACGTTTTAGTTTACTTTTTGACCCCCACAGATAGCGGGGATTGTTGTCTCCCCATGCTTGGCATCAATTGGACATTGCATTGGTACACTGATTATACTAAAGATTGTAGAAAATCCTCTCAGCTATTTGTGGCTTTCATTCCCAGGATGGCAGGCTGCCTTATTTCTAAGTAGGGCTTTTCCAAATGGTTAGCCTGCTGCATTAATTTATGTTATTAGAGGTGCAGTAAGCAGCTTTCTGGTCCTGTCCTTGATCACTCCACCTTTGGAGTGGCTACTTCTGTGGCTTGTATTCACAATGTGTGTGCTGCTGACATCTGTGCTGCTGCCACTTAGATTACTGTTCACACATTCACTGAACATTAAAGTCTGGGCAGCATCTCTCATAGATGTGACATATTTGTCCACAAAGCATCCTTACTCAGGATATTTAGATCATTCCTTCTTCCTTCGGTGCTTTGGTACTGCTTGGGAATAGTTCCATGACATGGCTTAATAGAGGGAGATATCCTCAAAGAAGATAGAATAGTTACTTTTCAATAACTGAAGATCTTTGAGAGAATCTCCTCCATTGAACCACAGCTCTCCCTCCTTCCCCCTTTTTCAGGTGGCATGTACTTATCTTGACGTCTTTTGTAAGCTGGTTCTCCTCTTTTGCCCAATTTCAGCATTATATTACTCAGGTTTCCATATCCTCTCCTGTGTGTCTAATTTGGATCAGATTGCTTTGGTCTCTGCCAGTCTGATATTTCTCCGAGCTTGTCTCCGGCAGGAGATTGTGGCATGCTGGGGCCTCCCATATTATATAGGTGGTGACAATGTACATCAACATGGCAGCCCCAGCTAGCAAAAGTTTCCGGGAGATCCTGACACCAGTGGCTTACAGGTTAATGATGTGGCTTAATGGAGGAGACTTGCTTGAGGATTTGCTGCAAGGCTAACTATTGATTCTTTCTTCCCTGTCTTAGAACCCTCCAGGAGCTTGTTGTAGTCTCCCAACCCTTTTGTTGGCTGTCCCAGAGGTCAGGAGTTACCAAGATGGTGACAGACTTGCAGTACACAGACACTGGCTTTAAAGTTATAGTTCTGGAGGGCTGTTGCCCTTGATTTCCTTGCCAATTCAGGTGGCAGTGGTGGGTAGTATCCTTTGGTTGTGGTGGGGCAGCTTCCAGAGGTCTACTGCACTAGTGGCAGCCTCCTGCCTTTGATGTGTGGCTGAAGGCTGCTTTGATGGCAAACGCTGCATTTCAGAAGGTGCTGACGAACCATGGCTCCTGCTGAGTCCTGCCACCTCATTGTGGTTCCCTGAACCCATAAGTCAGGTCCCAGGGGCTGATGGAGTCAAACTAAAGATGGCAGTTCTTGGGTCCTATGTCGGGGGTCCTTAAGTAAGCCCTATCTTTAAAGAGGGTTACACATCAAAACAAAACTCCATGAAAATTTTGAAAAATTGCAATTAACCCTGCAGAATTCTATCAGAAGTTAAATGCTGGAACTCTGCCAGTCTGCCATCCCATATTTTTTCCGCCAAACTTTTTCATGACCATTATATACAAATTTCATGGAAGCAAATTGGCTAATTTTATCTGAAATTCACTCACTTGCTTCCTAATGGCCCTATGCAACCAGTCATTGGGTCCATTAAGATGTCTTGATGGCTGATTATCTGATTTTTAACAGTACCCAAATTGTACTCTTTACATTGACTCTGCAATGTAATCCATAGAAACGCATTCCACAGATTTACAGGGAAGCAGTTTTGTTTTCCATGAAAGCATCTGATGTTCTGTGGGACAGATCATTTTGTGAAAGTAATTCTGGTGACAGTAGTGGCACGATGTGGGTGTCTTTCAGCCAGACTGTCCACACCATGTGATTCCCTAGAGGGCCTTTCTGTCTTGTTGAATTGATTAGGCATTTGAGAGAGAAGGATCTCTGCATTTGCTGCAGTTTTACTAAAGCAGACTGACTCCAAGTTGCTCTAAAGCTGGCCATTCCTGTAAAGTTTTACTGCAGACTTGTAGTAAGAGTACCATAGAAATCTTTAATGCTTTTTCCTGCTCAATTTTGTACTGTTCTATGTCTGATCTAGCGGACTGCTTTTGCTGTAGTGTAGGAGAGAGAGGAACAGTGCAGATCTCAGTCTGCACACTCCACAGTATAGCTATCATCTAGGTAAGAACAAAAAACTTAAGGGAGAACTAGCAGTCAAAATTTACAAAAACAAATATGTTGTGCAGTGTTTTGATTAGAGCGGAGCAAAGCTCCTGAAGTTTGACCTGTCGAACCTTGACCGTCAAACCATGTAAAGTTCACCAAAGTTCTCTGAAGGATGGACTAATTCATGCTGGTTCGAGCATTTAAAAGCATGAGATAGAATTAATAAAATGAATATTATAAATGACTGGGCTGATGAAGCACTCAAAACAGCAGGATGAGGCAGCGGGCCACATTGAGGGGCACTAGTTCCCAAAATTGTGTCCATTCACTCAATGCCAAAATGGACAATGCGAATAGTAATAAATGAGAGTATGTGTCTTAATAAAAATGCTCAAATAAAATTAAAATGTTTGTAATTGTAAGGCCTATATGTTGCCCACAAAATATTAGTACAGAATCCCACAGTGTGAGCTACTGGTTCCAAAAACTGTGCACCCACTTTGGCAGTACCACACATGGACAATGCATTTGGTTCTGCCATGGATCTGTGTTGTGCACACTGGTATATTGGGCAAAGTTGCTGTCCCCCCCAAAATTATGTTTGCGTCCTGTGGGTAGCACCCATACTGAGCACGTATTATTGAGCGCTACACTTTTGAGCGACTCAATAATACTGCTCTCACTCAGAGCGAGTGGTGAAGTAGGTCGCTATATCCTTTTCGCTTCAAGACTAATGCTATTGGGGAAGCCAGGAAATACCTGCGTAAGGTGCTCAGTAAGAGGAGATACAGTGGAGATAACCTCGATCTGAAACTAATCTCACTCTCTCTGGAAGAAATCCTGTCTCCTCTTACCCATATCCTCAACCTATCAATCCGGTTCACAGTATTCCCTCAAAAATGGAAAGCCTCAGTAGTTACCCCTATGTACAAAAGTGGGGATCGGGCCATGCCCGAGAACTACAGACCCATCTCTATACTTCCACCACTCTCGAAGGCCCTGGAACGAATCATCACAGACCAACTTGTTGAATACCTGGACAAGCATAAGCTTCTATGCCCTGAGCAGCATGGCTATAGGGCAGGGCACAGCATCACTATAGCCCTCCTTGAATTCACGGGCTTCATCCATAAATCTCTCGATCTTGGACAACTTGCTGGGGCAATCTATGTCAATCTAACAAAGGCCTTTGATACAATCAATCATGCCCTCCTAGTTGACTAACTCATTGCTACAGGCCTTGCCCCTGAGGCGGTTGCATGGTTCCGCAGTTACCTGCACTGCCACTCCCAGCAAGTCAGGATAGGTACTGTCCTCTCAGACAGCAAACCTGTCTGCTCAGGCATTCTGCAGGGGTCAGTACTGGTTCCCCTCCTATTCAGCTTATTCTTGAATTGCCTCCCCATGCCAGTCAAGGCTGAATCCTCCTTTATGCAGATGATGTGGTTGTCTTCTCAAATGGCTCAGACCCCAGTGCCCTTGAGCAGCAACTACAGAGTGACTTCACCAGTGTAGAGACGTGGTTCAAAGATCATAAATTGATAAAGAACTAAAGAAAACAAAAACCATGCTGTTTTCCAGCTCTCTAAACAAACACAAAAACTACTCACTATTAATATGCAGTAATGACAGGGTTTCCCTTGAATTTGTTCAACACTTTAAATACCTCGGTATCACTATTGACCGCTCGCTTTCCTATACTCTCCACATTGACAACATGGCTAAAGCTTTCAACAAGCACATAGGTCTACTTTATCATCAC
This sequence comes from Neoceratodus forsteri, assembly GCA_016271365.2. NCBI lineage: Eukaryota > Metazoa > Chordata > Ceratodontiformes > Ceratodontidae > Neoceratodus > Neoceratodus forsteri. The sequence continues at coordinate 400,236,486 of CM057451.1, forward strand.
AAGCATAGCCTCTCCCCTGAAGCCCTCAGCATAGCTGTTCACAGTTCTGTGGGTTCCCTGGTCAACTATGGGCTGCCTATATATGGTTCTGCCACAGACTCTGCTCTCTGGTGCATAAAACTGCACTCAACAAAGCCTGCCGGTTCACCTTAGGTGCGCACCGACTGACTCACACCTGTAATCTCTATGCCAGGGCACACTGTCTCACACTCAATGGCAGACTAAAATATCAATCCTGCCTTCTGGTCAAAAAGATCTGCCTTGGTCAGCTACTTCCAGGGGTCCAACAACTTCTGGTTCCCAGCAATAATCCACGGCATACCCATAACTCCGAACACCAGTCCTTCCTAACTCTGAAATGTCGAACATCTCAAGGACAAAGGCCCTTTGCTTACCGTGCACCGCTGTGGTTCAACTTCCCCCAGGAGAACATTGAACACCTGCCCACACTGGGTACTTTCAAAATGAACTTGAAGCTCCTTATGATATGCGAATCTCAATGTGCCTGCCATCACTAGCACCACCTTTCTATCCCCCCATCACTACTTCCATCCCTTGCCCCCTCAGCCCTTCCTCTCCCCCTGAGTAGTCCCTCCTGCTCCCCCACACACCTAGCATCCTCCTCCTCTGACTCCAGTCTAGTCACCTCCCTCCGATCCCTACTGCTATACTGATATTATGCTCTCCTTTTGCACATTGCACTTGGGCTCCTCCCCTTCACTCCCTTTTTAATTTTTTTCTTTAGCACTTAGCAACGCTCCAAACAACCTCTTGTTTGCCGACAACTGACTGGTTTCACCGTTGGGCAATTTAAATTGTCTGTTTTCCTGTGACCTGTACTGTGTTTGATATATAATCCAGTTTGCTTACCTTTGTATTTCTGCAACCCTTTGTACAATTTCACCTAACTGTTGTATTGAAATGTCCTGGCGTGGAACCTATGTAAAGAGCTCGGAGCGCAAATGGTTTTCCAAGTACTGAAATAAATAAACAAATAAATCTGTATAACGAATATAGCAAGGAGCTATACTCGCTAGTACAGTATATAGGATCTTGTGTGGCTGATCCTAGCTGAGCTGCTCGCATAGCTTAGTGGTGTACACCACCACTCATAATGGCAGCAGACCTGCGTTCGGGTCTGGTTTCAGGCAGAATTTTTTGTTTTGCTTTAACTTAATAACTTGCCCCTCGGTCTGCACCCTCTTTGGAGTTGATTATTTTAGTTTGGGGGTGCGGGGGACATGGGGGGCATAGTCCTCCACATAAATAAAGATTTTGTTTCTGCAGAATGAAAGTATTGCAGCGACCATCACTATTTGCGACGGTTGCTACAATATCAGGTGCTCTTTTGACCATGGGCTCTTTTGTGGTCGCTTTATGTGATGGGTGGTTTTTCAGACTCGCCTTTATAACATAAATCCGGCCTGTGTAGGCAAGGCAAAAATTAAAGATGGAATGAAGACAAAAGTGCAGCATCCCACAGTGTGAGCTACTAGTTCCAAAAATTAGGGGCCCATTGGGACAGTACCACACATGTACAGTGCTTCGGGTTCTGCCATGGATCAGTGTTGTACCCACTTCATGATCAGTGCTGCTCCAAAAATTATGCATGCAGCCTGTATACTCCTGTCAAAGATTTAAACATTAATTCAATCAGCCCCAAGCGGACATTTTTTGAATAAAGTTAAGCATAGAAACTTTCGACTCAAATATATATATATATATATATATATATATATATATATATATATACACACTCAGGGACTGAAGGAGCATATACATGAGTCAAAACTAAAGTTTCAAGTGAAGAACACAACAGTGCAGCATGGTTGGTGTGTGTGTGTGTGTTTGTGTATAGGCTACTGGTTCCAGAAAAAAAATCAAAAAAAATAATGGACACAGAAGCCCTCCCCATCCACTTCTTCCTTCTCCTCTGGGAGATTCATCCTCCATAAACCATGGCAAAAAGGTCTTTGGAAAAATGGACATATTAATTTTTTTTTAAAGTGAGCATCTCACATTTTGGGTTGAAAAGTATGTTCTCCTACTGGCGACAATATTGCCTGCAGCACTGAAAATTCTCTCCGAGTATGCAATTGCAGGTGGGCAACTGGGGTACTCAACAGCTAACTGTGTCAAAGAGGGCCAAATGTTTTTTTTTTTTTTTTTGGTGCCAGTAAGGCATGGCAAGGCACATTTATTTATATGGTGTCCAATCCAGAAGGCTCTGGTCGCTTTACATAACAACAGACAGGGTGATACAAAATAGGATGAATTACACACAAATACATAAAATGCAACATATAACACCATAGTGCAAATTTAAATCAATAAATACAATATTATAATATAATAGCTCTGATTAGTCTGGGAAAGTTAGGTTAAAGAGGTAAGTCTTTAGATCCCTTTTAAAAATCTCCACCATTGGATCCTCCCAAACAGAGATGGGAAACGAGTTCCAAAGGGAATGTCCGGCAACCTCAAAGGCTCAGTTGCCGAAAGTTTTTAACCTGGCCCTTGGAACCACAAGGAGGCCCCTGGTGAAGGAGCAGAGGGAGTGTACTGAGGTGGCAGGAGTTAGGAGATCAGCCAGGTAGTACAATAGCGGTTCTTCTCCTTCTGCTAGTGGTACATTCTTATCCAGGTAATCCTGGACCATTTTGTTTGCTGGCATCTCAGGCACCACTGCGTCAGAAGGTGACCTGCTGTGTATTTTTATTTTTTTTTATTTTATTTTATTAAGTCTAGGATTACAAATGCCTTTGAGCCTTGGCTCTTTTACAAAGGTTCCACATGTATTTCATCAAGCCATAGTCAGACAGTTGTTCCCATAGTGGTTTGTCATCAATGACTGTTTTATGTGGAATGTAGCAGGAGCAGCAGGAGTAGCAGTAGCAGGTTGACTTGGAAACAAAAATGATTGAATCCTGTGACATTCAATAGTAGCAGTGGGAACACATGGGCATGCTCCTTTTTCCCTCTTCTCCACCTGGCCTGTCAGTGTGATTAATGAGTGTTGTTCTTCTGCTCTATTTGCATTGCTTTTCTTGTTTTGTGCCATACATAGAGAGACCAGATGGATAAGGCAGGCTCTCTAGGACTGCTGATCCTTACCACATTCTTGTGTATCAAAGATTGTCTCAAATGTGTCTTTGAACTGAGGGCCAAAGAGAGTGGCCAGGATGTAGTGGTCAGGTGTACGCATTTTTAAAATGCATGTGTCATTCCAGAAACATGATCTTATCCTTTCTATGATGTTGACAGCAGTGGTATCCTCTTGTTCCTCATATTGAGTTTTCATACAAAGAAGTCACAGGTTAATGAAGGCACTGAGGGGAGTACCTGGCTTAGACCACCTGCATCAGCACTTACCACTCGTGTGGCCTCCTTAAAGGACTTCAGCAAAATGTAGAAGGTCTCTATCAGGCACCATTGATTTGTGCTGATGCTGATGTTTCCCTCGCTAATTCCATGTGCAACAGTATACTGCTCAGGGATCAGGAATGGACCTGGGTCGCTTGGGGGTCACCTGAGGGAGGCAGGATTGAGTGTTCGGAAGACTGCTCTCCTCTCTCAGGAAGGGGGGATTCTGTGCCTCACTGCTTAGCTGTCATCTAGAGGAGTCCAGATGGAAGCACATGAGGCTCAGTAAATGGGGAAGGGTATGCAGACAGAGCACTAGCGCACTGCACTCATTGCATGTCTACACTGCCCACCAGGGACAAAAGCAATCTCCTGTCATGGAACTCTGTGATGCCCCTGGACTGCCTCCTGCATAACACCCCAGATGCTAGCCTCAGCTGGGGCCTCTAGTTGAACTGGTTTCTCCCCCAGTAGCCCTGGGGGAGCCCTGCCATGGAGGGGAAAGCTATGAGCCACCCCCAGGCAGCCAGTGGAGGACCAGGGAGAACAGTCCAGGGTGCTGAATGGGGAGACCATCCCCTCGGCTGTGGCAGAGGGAGAAATAAAAAAGAAGTACCAACCCAGAGTCTAGCAAGCAGTGTTATGTTCTGAATGGCAAGAGGTGCACCCACACACCCTGCAGCCACTTACAAGGCATCCAGCACACAGGCCAACCCTGGTGTGCCGAACACAGACATCCAAGTGCCTCCCTGGGTTGCATCCGGGATGAGGCACAGGCATAGACATGTGGTGCACACAACACCACTGTATGTGGCTGAGACTGTCAGGTGGCACGGTTTGCAGCAGTCATTGTAACATATGACTGCAGTGGTGGTATACGTGGGAGGGCGCATGACACGCTATGCCCCAGTGACCACAACACCGATGTACAGTATGATGCATCACTGCCCGGAGGCAGCTGCAGTCCCAGAGGTCGCAGGTGCAACCCTACGTAGAGTATGGCCAAAGTCTGACTGGCTCACCAGGATACCCAGAAATATCCAGGTGGACCCCCCTTCTGTTGGGTACCTGGTCACACTTTATACCCTGACACTCTCTGTATGTGTCATTCCTCTTCTACTTGAATGGTGTATATGGACCACTGTAGGTAAAAGTAAGATTCAAGCATAGAACTATGGTATTACATTGATGTGAAATACTGATATTAGTGTGTTAACCTGAGCCCTCCCAATTGATAGCCCAGGTGAACCCTTGTATATGTTGTCCAGGAGGTCCCCCTTACCCAAGTCTGACTCTGAGTGTGTCCCCCAATACAGAGCCTGTGTAGGTCACTGGCTCTGCACAACCCCTTCTTTTCCAACTGAATGGATGGCGCCACCTGTCTGCAGTGGAATCATCATATCCTTGTCATCACTGTGTCAGTTGGTCACCACCACAGCTGCAGAACACTGTCACTCACATATGGTACCTTATATGCACTGCCCACCAGTGGCTCCACCATCCACCGACTCCATGCCATAACTGGGGGTCACCATTGAGACACTGAGACATGTCACACAATGCATGTGGCTAAGGATATGGCACCAGCACAGGTGGACTACCATGACAGCTGTCTGATGCACATGTCTGGACATGGTGGTGTATTGCAACTAAAGTGGCCAATGGCAACCACCTGCTGACAGCCAGGCATATGCAGTTCCGAGTACATGTTTGTACAGGCCTGATGAACTGTGAGGGGAACACACCCAGGGCTGTACACACTGTCACCACACTTTATGGCATCTGTCTGGCAGTACTGGGTGCTCGCGACTGCATGCTGGAGGCCATGACATCTTAGACAGACACAGGGCAGCATGCCAGCAGTACGTAGGTGCACTGAATTAGACTGGACATACCATGACACACTGCATTGGCAGTGGTGGGCCAGTGTCCCATGTGCAGGTTGAGTATCCACCACCACAACCCCTGAGGTGATGCCTCCACAGGCATGCATCCTGCATGGTGGCCCACACAGAGACATCCATCGCCAGCCACAGAGACATACAGAATAGTGTAAATGGCTGACAGATGGGTCTGCACAGTAGTGGACCAGGGATGTAAGAGGTGAATACCCCCTCTTCCTGCCTGGGGTCACCACTGCCCATAGAGCCACCTCGAACAGTTAGAAACATAGAAACATAGAGCTGTTGGCAGATAAGGATCATATAGCCCAAATAGTCTGCCCATTTCCCTACTTGGTTTGGCAATCCCTACTCTTATCCGACTGCCTTTCCCCCACTCTGCTGTACAGCAGGGTGCCTTTATGCTTATCCCATGCACTTTTGTACCCCTGAACTGTATTCGCTTCCACCACCTCTGCTGGTAGGGTGTTTCGCATATTTACCACCCTCTTTGTGACAAAAATACTTCCTAGCATTCCCCTTAAGCCTTCCTCCCTCCAGCCTCATGTTATGTCCCATTGTCCACTTTCTTCTCTGAAATATGCTCCCCTCCTGTACCCTGTTTATTCCTCTAAGGTATTTGAAAGTTTTTATCTTATCCCCTCTCTCCCTTCTCTCTTCCAGTGAATAGATGTCAAGTTCCTTGAGTCTTTCCTCATAAGGCTTGTGGTGTAGTCCATGTATCATTCTTGTTGCTCTTCTCTGGACTGCTTCCATTCTGTCTATGTCCTTCCTGAGATGCGGTCTCCAGAACTAGACACAATATTCCAGATGAGGCCTCAGCAGTAATCTATACAGTGCATCACCACTTCACTCCTCGTACTGGTTATGCCCCTTCCTATGCACCCCAGCATTCTGTTTGCATTCCCCACTGCTTTTTCACATTGCTTGTCTGACTTCAGGTCATTGGATATGATAACCCCCAGGTCTCTCTCCTGACTTGTGGTGGCTAGAACCTGCCACCCCCATCCTGTATTCCTCTCTTGGGTTTCTGTGTCCCAGGTACATTATCTTGCACTTCCTAGTGTTGCAACCCAACTGCAAAACCCCTGACCACTCCTCAAGTAATCCTAGGTCGTTTCTCATTTTATCTCACCCATCCTGTGTGTTGAATCTGTTACAGATCATGGTGTCATCTGCCAACAGGCATACTTTCCCCTCCAGTCCCTCTGCAATGTCACTTATGAAGGCGTTGAATAGGACTGGCCCCAACACTGATCCCTGTGGAACCCTGCTGGTCATTTCCCCCTCTTCTGGTTTAATGCCATTTACTACCACACTCTGAGTCCTGCCTTTTAGCCAGTTTCCAACCCATTTTACCACTTTAGAGTCCACACCCAGATTCCCCAATTTGTTAAGCAACCTTCTATGCGGAATGGTGTTGAAGGCCTTAATGAAATCCAGGCAGGCCACATCCACCGCCCTTCCCTGATCCACCACCCTGGTCACTCAGTCAAAGAAATCTATAAGATTAGTCTGACAGGACCTGCCCTCAGTGAATCCATGCTGCCTTGGGTCTTTTGCACCACTTGACTCGAGGAACTTCACTACCCTCTCTTTAAGCAAGGACTCCATCAGCTACCCTACCACTGAGGTCAGGCTTACAGGTCTGTAATTGCCTGTCTCCTCCCTACTTCCAGTCTTGTGCAGAGGGATCACCTCTGCCCTCCTGCAGTCCCCAGGAACCTCCCCCATCTCCAGTGATTGGTTGAAGAGGGTTGTCAGAGGACCTGCTGGGACTTCCCTGAGTTCCTTCAACACTCTAGGGTGAATCCCATCTGGCCCCATTGCCTTGTCTGTCTTTACTTTCCCTAGTTCCTCCAAGACTTTCTCCACCGTAAATGGGCTGGTATCCACCTATCCCCCCCTGTACAACTTTCCTTGTGAGTCTTGGCCCCTCCCCTGTCTCTTCCTTGGTAAATACTGAGCAAAAATATTTGTTTAGTATCTCAGCTTTTTCAAGATCATCCTCCTCCCACCCACCCTCTCCTTCTTTAGCTAACAATACCATTTCTGGTCTTCTTCCTCTCGCTAATGTAACGGAAGAAGGTCTTGTTGCCCTTCTTAATAGCCTATGCTATTCCTTCCTTTGTTCTTGCCTTAGCCCCTCTGACAGCTTTTCCAGCTTCTCTCTGCTTTTCCAGATATTTCACTCTGTCTTCTTCTTTCTGTGTCTCTTTGTATTTCCTGAATGGCTTACTTTTTTCTCGCACTTTCTCGGCTACTGAGTTAGAGAACCACAGTGGCTGCTTCTTTCTTTTGCTTTTGCTAAGCAATCTGACACATTGATTGTCACTCCTGCTATGGATCTCTTGAGCCTAAGCCACTGTTCTTCTACCCCTCCCCCTCATATCTTCTGCTACCAGGGCAATTTTGAGCTGTTCCCCCATCTCCATGAAGTTGGCCTTCTGGAAATCTAGGATTTTAATCTTAGAATGGCTTTCTTCTGCCAACGTGTTGACTCTAAACCATACAGTTCTGTGGTCACTGTTGCCAAGGGGACTGCCCACCTCAACATCCATGATTCTGTCCCTGTTTGTCAGCACTAAGTCCAGTACAGCCCCCTCCCTGGTGGGCTCAACCACAAGCTGCCTTAGGTTTGCCCCACACATGGCAGACATGAGGTCCCTGCTCCTTGATGTACTGTACTTGCAGTCTGAGAATACCAATCTGCATCTGGCATGTTGAAGTCACCCATTAGTAGTACTTCCCTTTTGGCTGCCATATTATGGATGGCTTCCACTAATACTAGATCTACATCCTCCCCCTGCATGGAAGGCCTGTAAACTACTCCAGCACAGATGGTTGTTTTGTTCCCCGACTCCAGAGTGACCCACAATAACTCTGCTTCTTTCTTGGATCCCTGCTTCTCCATAGGTTTCATCCCTTCCTTCACATACATTGCAACCCCTCCTCCCCTCTTCTCCTCGCTGTCCTTTCTAAAAAGTGTATACCCTGGTATGGCTGTGTCCCAGTCATAGTTCCCTGCGTACCATGTCTCCATAATAACCACAATGTCTAGGTTTATGTCTGCCATCAGTGCCGCTAGGTCTGGGATTTTGTTTTCCAGACTGCAGACATTTGTGCACATGACCTTCCAGTCTATGTACCCCTTAATGTTCCTTGTTTATTGGCCTTTGCCCTGCACTACATTAGTGATGTACTTTCTGTTCTCTCCCCCATTGTAACCATGGTAGTTTTACAGTTAGATAATATGCTAGTTATTGGATCCTCACTGCTTTCAGTTATGTCCTGTGGGGGGAGGGACTATGATAATTCCCTTGACTGTCTATGCCTCCCCCCTTGGCAAGTTTAAATGATCACTAAGGATGCACTTAAACTTCTCAGAGAGGATACCTTTGCCTCCCCTGGATAGATGCAGGCCATCTGGAGAATATAGTTATTCAACCCTCCAGGTGAGTTCCAGTCCCCAATGAAGGCATACCCCACCTTGCCACACCATTTCTTCAGCAATTTGTTGAATTCAGTGATGCAGATGTCCCACCCTTCCCCCTTGCCATGAGCAGGTAGCACCTCTGAGAAGGTGACAGAGTGTGCTACATGCCCAAGATTCCTCCCCAGCTCCCTGAACTCTTCCTGTACCCTTCCTACATTTATCCCCTCTATAGCCAGGTCATTAGTCCCCAAGTGAATAATGACATCCAGCTCCCCCCTCCTTGCTGCCACCCTTGCAATCCTCAGGATTTGCTTGCCCTCCTTCCAAACTGTGCCTCCAGGTAGGCACATTACATCCCTCTCACCATTGCTACCTGATCCCGGCTCAGTCCCCTGGACAATGGAGTCCCTGACCAGAATTTGCTTCCTCCTCCTGTGTGTTCTCCTTGCATCTGCCCTTGGGGTTCCATCCTGGATGACTCCGTCAACCCCCATGGTGTTCACTTCTGGAGATGCTACACAATCTCTATGCTCTACCAGGATGGCATATGAGTTGTGAAGTGCCACTGACTGGGGGATGTGCCTCTGTGCTGCCTCCCTCAACCTCCCCGAGCCCACCATAGTCCATCCTTCCTTCCTTCTTGGCAACCTCAGAGGGAGAGGTGGTAGACATGGTGATCTCTGTATGGGGGAAATAGTCTCCTGTATCCTTGCCAACTCTGCTCGGAGTCCAACTACCTCCTCCCTCAACACAGAGAGGTGCCTGCAGATAGGGCAGCACCGCGGTGTCCAGAAGGTCTTTCTGAATACTGCTGCCCCACATCCGCTGCAAAGCACCACACCCATCATCTTCCTTCTCCTATAATTGCCCTAACTGCCCCTTATTGCCCTGTAACCTCTGCTGCTCTTTCCTTCTATACCTTGGCCAGTACCCAGCTACATATATTTGTACTGTCAATACTCTTTAGTGGTATAATTTATCAAGGAATGTAGATTTTATGTCAGGGTGTGGTGTGTGCCTATGTTGTGTACTGAAATAAGATATGTTGTGTACTGAAATAAGATGGCAAACAGTGTGTACAATATTGGTGTATCTTTCCATACCCAGCAACAGCATCACCCTGTGCCTTATACCCCCTCAAATGCCTGGCATGTCATTTACACTAGTAATGTCTGCCCACTGTACCAGCAGGACAGGACCCCTACCCACCCCCAGCTGCAAAACCAGTAGCACTGCTGTCCCCAGTGGTGCTGACACCTGTCATGCCACATAGATGGTGCTATATACGTAACTTCTGAGAACAAGGGGGCACAATTTGAAGATAGAGGGGGGACAGCTCAGAGGTAATGTGAGGAAGTATTTTTTCACAGAGAGGGTTGTGGATGCATGGAACAGCCTCCTTGAGGAGGTCATGGAGTCAAGAACAGTGGGGGAATTCAAGAATGCATGGGACAGACATAAGGCAGTCCTAGTGGGGGGGTAGGAGGAAGTAAGCTGTTGGTTAACTAGGATCTGTAGCTTATCTATTAGGTTGGAAAATGGGCAGACTAGGTGGGCCAGGCGGTCCTTATCTGCCGTCAAATTCTATGTTTCTATGACAGCACATGTGACGGTGTCTAGGCACATTCCACCAGTGTCAGATTTAGCCATTAGTACAACAATGGATAGGGCCAGGCCCTAACACCTGTGACAGTGGTAGCACCATGGCCACAGCAGCACCAGCTGTTTTGGCATCTATACGTGTACACATGCACCCTGGGTGTGACACACAACACAAAGCACTTACATAGATGCTCCTCCTGTGTGGCACTGCCAGGGGCCCCATTTTGGCCCAGCAACCCTCTGGGAGTCTCCATTTGATGTTGCTGCTCCCATTGTTGTTGACCCCTCTCCAGTGTGGGTTGGCCACTGTAAACTGTAGAGGAAGAAAAGGGAGATGTGATAAGTACCCTACAGTGGTACACTGTGCACCATTCACTACACATTACTAAGTATACAAACCTTCCTGATTCAGTGCTCCCTGACCAAGAACTCTTCCCCCACCGCTGTGCGGCTGCTGCCACCTGCCCCTTAAGTAGTCACCATTCAAGGAAGCCTGCCAGATACAATCCCTCTGTTGAGCCGGAAATTTGAATCTTTTGGTGCTTTCTCCCAGCTACAGCCCGATTGCCCGCCCTCCCTCACGGACACCCACCGATTGGCTCCTATGTTCTGACTGATATTCGGTGCTTCCTGACCGGGAGCTCTTCCACCATAATGGTGCGGCTGTTCTGACTGCTGCTGCCTGCTCCTGCGATTCGCTGTCCAAGGAAGCCTGCCAGATTTAGTGCTCCCTGAGCGGGAACTCTTCCCCATAATGGTGTGGCTGTTCTGACTGCTGCCGCCCACTCCTGCGATTTGCTGTCCAAGGAAGACTGCCAAATTCGGTGCCCCCTGACTGGGAGCTCTTCTCCCATAGCAGTGAGGCTGTTCTGACTGCTACTGCCTGCTCCTGCAATTCACTGTCCAAGGAATCCTGCCAGGTATGAGCCCACCGTTGAGCCCAAGATTTGAATCTTTTTGGCACCTTCTCCCAGCTTCAGCCTGATTGGCCTCTCTCCCTCAGAGGTGCCCACAGATAGGCTTCTCCGTTCTGACTGCTGTAAGCCTATCTATCTCTGCTAAGCAGCTGCTTCCCGACTGCTTTTCCCTGCTACTACTTCTTCTTCTCAAAATGTTAGCCTGTTGATTCAAATCAGTAGCCTGATTATGTTCTACCTGTCTACTCCGTTATGAAAATGAAACATATTTTAAAATATATTATTAACAATTTATTTACATATAGTGAAATATATTCCAATCTACTTATTTTATAATATATTATAATGTATTGGAAAATCAATATATTTCAATATACCTGTATTTTAAAATTTGCAGATATATTGCAATGTACTGTAAATATGCATGCTATTGATGCGTTAGTATAGTGGGCTGGATATTCAAAAGGGTTGTGCCATGCACAATAGGGTTGCGCCTGTGCAAGTCCGAAATTGTGCCATTCTGCCATATTCAGCAGGAGGCAGTTGTGCCCCCCAAGTCATGCTGAGCAACAGCGCAATGCTAATGAAGGCATGCTCAACCGAAGGGGGAGGAACCATGCATAAACTGCACAGCCTGATATTCAGCTGGGCTGTGCAGAGTTGTGCAGGCGCAACCCCCAACCTGTGCCTGCACAACTTTGAGCAAAAAAAAAAAGGAATAAGTTGAGGACCACCCACAGGTGAGCTGCCGCATTGCAGGGTGCAACACAGCAGCTGCCACCTGTGGGTGGCCCTCCACTTCTTCCCTGTGCCCCCCCTGCAGCCCAATCGCGAGGCATAATAGTAACCCCCGACTGGCCCGATCGGCGGGCATGAAGTAAATCCCCCCTCCTCAACTGGTCTGATCGCGGGCAAACCGTAGTAATCCCCTCCCCGACTGGCCCGAATGTGGGCAAGAGCCAATGGGCGGCAGCCCATACCGCATAAGGCAGTCCAGATATGTGAATGAATGAAGGGGGATTACTATGGGTTTGCCCGCGATCGCCAGTCGGGGAGGGGATTTACCATGCCCGCGATCAGGCTGCAGGGCGCCAGTCCCCGACGGCTGCTGCCTGGCAGGGTATCAGCGCAAGTCATCGGGGATCGGCGCACCTGCATGCTAATGGCATGCAAATGGGGCCATAAGTAGATGCAAATGGCCCCCCCTACGCCTTGCATGAATTATGGCCCCATTTGCATGTCACCTTTTGAATATCAGGAATTTGTGCATGGCGCAATGGAACTTGCGCCACCGCACCTTGAATGCTCCACTCTGACCACTTGCGGTGGCACAAGTTCCACTGCGCCATGCACAGTGGCTGTGGCCGGGGGTGATATTCAAAGGAGTTGCTCAATAGCACAACTCCGTTGAATATCGCCCCGGCCACACCCCAGCGCAACTTATTTGAGCAGCTCAAGGGCTTGCGCCACAGAATGGCGCAGTGTGAATATCCAGCCCATTATGTATTGCAAAATATATTGATTAAATTTCAAATATATTGAAATAAGGATGGTAAATATATTTTATTGGTGTATTGCCAATATACGTATAAATGTATTTTTTTTTACGTTTCAAATGTTGTTTACTATATTTACAAATGTATATATATAATATACGTGTAATAGATATTAATTATAACTATTAACTTACCCAGACAAAAACAAAGGACATTATTTATGATTTATATGTACCTCTGTCTGTACAACTGGAGCTCATCTTGTTATTATTCATGGAGATATTTACATTGATTTATTATTTCACAGTGCAACTTTAACTCAAACATACATTTTATACATGTATACCTACACATACAGACATACGAAAGTTGCCAGCAGCAAAAGATCATCCTGGTCTATCTAGGCTGCTCGAGATTGAGCTGTCCCTTCATCCCCCCATATGATTAACCTCATGATTATTAAAGGCTCAGATTGGTATTTATACCACGCCATTTTGTTTCACTTTTAGGTTAGGGTGAGATCATATATGTACCTACTTTATAACTTGTACCTTTCTTTTCAGTCTGTAAGCTAATCTTGTAAATTCAAAAGAATCGTAAAACTAGACATTGTCATGATTTTGGCTGACAAACTATGATTTTGAAAAATTTGCAAATTAGTTATGCAAATATACACATGGGACAAAACTAAGCATTTACAAAAATACATGTAAGATATATAAAAATATATGTAACGTATAAAATATATGTAACATATAAATATATGCAACATGCAGTATCTAATAATATATGTAACATATAAAAATATATGTAACATACATACAAATATATGTAACATACAAAGAATACAGTATATATTTTGAAATATACTAATAATATATTTCAGACAATGTATTACTAAGTAGATGCTTTCAAGCACTGCATGTGGCAGAATACATGATTTCAGTATATACTGAAATATGCTGTGTATTATATTTCAGTGAATCAATGTATTTCTCAATGTAGTGACATATATTTTTGCATTCTATGGGTTACAAATATATTATATCAGTATATTTTAAAATATATTACATTGGGACAATGTATATCTCAGTGTACTGACATACAGTAATACATATTTTTCAATATATTCCATTTTCATAAGGGCTAGAAATTTAATTTTTTTACCAGGAGACACACACTAAGCTGAAAGCTTGTTTATAGGTGCGATGTGAGAGCACAAGGAAGTTAAGTGACTTACTCAGGGTCATACAGTATGCAGGTGGGGGCTGCGGAATTCAAACAAAGATCTCTTGGGTTGTAACTCAGAGCCTTAAACCACTGCTCTATACTGCCTCCTAATTGATTGTGCTGTTACCAGGGCCAAGTTACTTTCTCTTTGTATTGACTGCTAACCAATTGTAGAACAAAAAAAAAAGTATAATTGCTCAACTGTTGCTTTTACTCCCATTTTATTCTTTGTTCCCTCTACGCTATACTAAACTGAATTTTTCTCCCCTTGTCTGAATACTAAACTTTATTTTTTCTACCTTTCTCTGCATTCCTTGCATGCTGATTGTAAAAGTTTAAACTGCACAACTGTGGCTTTTTCTCTGATTTCACTCTTCTTTCCCTGTGCTCTGCACAAACTGGATTTTTCTCTCTTCCCTGCACTCCTTGCCTACAACCAGACTGTAATACTTAATTAGCTACTGGTTGTTTGTTTTTACTCATACTTCATTCTCCTCTCCCTCTGGTCTGTACTAAACATAATTTTTCTCCCTTCTCTGCATTCCGTCTGGCTGTACACCCCCCCACACACACACACTCTGAGCCCCCCTTCTGTGCTCCGTGCTGACCCACTCTGCCCACTGTCTCCTCTTCTCCCTCCTAATTGCTAGCCCAGCCCCTCAATTAACTTAATTTCCCTGCAGTCTCTGACCCCTGCTGCTTTGCTGTCTGCTGCATACCCCCACCCCCTGATTTAGAGCTTTCTACTTCTCTGGCTCCTGCTGCCTCTAGCAACCTGCCCCTGCCTCTGATTTCTACCAGTTCCCTTACTCTGATCCCCCGCAGATTCAGTGCTCCATGACCAGATGCTCTTCCCCCATAGTGGTGTGGCTGTTCTGACTGCCACTGCCTGCTCCTGTGATTCGCCATCCAAGGAAGCCTGCCAGGTATGAGCCCTCCGTTGAGCCAGAGATTTGAATCTTTTTGGCGTCTTCTCCCAGCTTCAGCCCGATTGGTCGCGTTCCCTCATAGGTGCCCACCAGTTGGCTCCTCTGTTCTGACTGCTGTAAGCCTATCTATTTCTGCTAAGCAACCACTTGTCGGCTGCTCCTCCCTGCTACTACTTCTCAAAATTTTCTGCCACCTACCCTCCCCGGCCCAACACTCTTTAAATCTGCTTGCCTAATGCAAGCTCCGCCCTGCAGCTCTCTGCTCCAATTACTATTCAGCTATCTTTGCTATTCCCATTCACCCTAATTTTGAATGACAGTAGATACATGCAGGCTGTAGAACACTCTAAGCACCTCTAAAAGAGTCTCACAAGTGTTGCTTTCCCCAGCTACTACCATCAGTCTGCCACTGACATCCTGGCAGAACGAAATTCAAAAATCTGCAGCTGTGCTAGCTGATTCTCTCCACCCAGGGTGCAGACATTGCTGTCTCCACTGCCACTGCTATTATACACAGCAGTCCTACCCAAGCTCCCTCAAACTGTACTCCACACTGATCTTTTCTTTTTTTCTCCCTACACCTCACTATAATCACCCAGTCTCTTTTCTGACACAATCAGTAGACTGCTACCATGTTTCCATGTGCTATGTATCTTGTACCTTATAGGGCACTTTACACTATCCATCTTGCACTCTGCCTTTCTCTCCTCACCCTTACTCCTGCTCCATAACCTATTATGCCTGTCCCCATCTGTCCCCCTTGCTCCTTCTACATCTGCGCAACTTGGTGACTACCCCTTCACTAGTTCCCGTTAGCTGGACCCACTACCCATCTGACCCAGTGCAATTCTCCTATCTATACTGACCTATTTCACCTTGATACACATTAAAATTTCAGCCTCCCCCTCCCATCTTCCCTTCCCTACCCCTTCCCAAATTAAATGCCCACCCTGGTATAGGAGTGTGAAAATCCACTTTTTGGTCATTACGCTACTACTACTATCCTCAGGTGACATAAACCCTATCCTGGGCCATGCCCCTCGAGTACCCCCCAACTGTATCTGCATTTGCTGCCCCATACTCAAACAACCCCCTTGCCTTGCCCCTTGGCTTAAAAATTCTGCATTTAAACATACATAGCCTCCTCCCTTAAATTGACCTACTTCAGTCTCTAGTTGCCTCACATACCCCTGATATCCTCATCCTATCAAAAACGTGGGTAAGTAACAAGATAGGGAACCCCACCCTCTCAATCCCCGGATACACTATATCATAGCAAGACCATCCCACCAGGGGTGGTGGGGTGGCAATTTACATCTCCTCTTTTATTCAGTTCACCAGCATTCTGGCCTCCTCTATTCCTAAAGCCTATGAGGTTCTAATTCTTAAACTCTCACTACCCCTTTTCAGTACCTATCTATGTTGCAGGTGCATACTGCTGCTGTGGTCCCCCCCTTCCACTACAATCATGGAAGTTTTAAACACTATAACCTCGCTCACTCCAACAGGTGAAACTTACATAATGGAGGACTTCAACCAAAATTGGTTAACCCCTTCCCTCACTAAAGCACAAAATTATATCTCAGCCCTTAACCTGACTCAGTTCATTTCAGAACTTACCCGCATGAACCACAAGTCCAGCAACCATTCCCTTATTGACTGGGCTCTCACATCTCACAGCTACAGGGTAATTAAATCAGGTATCCTACCAGAAGCCATTAGCGATCACCACTTGATCTTTATGGTACATAAGATACACAAATCTACAGCCCCCCCAAAAAAAAACAATATAATTCCACTTGTACAAATCGTTGAACCTCACTCCCCTCCACCAGAAGCTGGCCCACTTTAGCCGGGAGCCAATAGTCACAAAAAATTCTATAGATGCTGCATATTACTACTTATAAACTAAGGGCCAGATATTCAAAACTTTGCCTCGGGGCTAAATTAACACTGCCCGGCAGGCAAACTTAGCCCGGAGCACAAAGCAAGCCATATTCAAAAGGAATAGCCTGGGCAAACAGCTTCTGAAAATAGCATGGGAATGAGACCGGGCAAACTGGGCTGGGAGTGCAGGGAAAACTTAGCCCTGGAATAAGACAGCTCTGAATACGGTAACCAGGAAGTGCAAACCACAACAGCAAAACAGTGCACAGTGATGTGAAGGTAGGTAGAGGTGAACTATGTGGCCAATGTGTGTGCCAGCAAATGCGTAGACCCAGTACTGCTGCAGGCAGTAGCGTATGTGAAAGTACAGTGTTCAAAACTGTAAAATATTCCCTGAACTGTTTGCACAGCGCTAACATGTTTGTGCGGGATAAGCGCAGGGCTAATCCGTTAGCCCAGTGCAAACACGTTTGCCCAGTGCTAAACTTTGCCATATTCAAAAGTGACATGCAAATGAGCATACTTAGGTAGTCTCTGGGCAAACATCCAGATTAGCATCTCATTATGCCCTGATTTGCATGCAGTTTTCACTGGGCTAACGGTTTAGCCCTGCGCTAAACCCACGCAAACATGTTAGCGCTCCGCAAACAGTTAGGAGAATATTATACAGTTTTGAACACTGTGCTTTCACATGTGCTGCTACCTGCAGCCATACTGGGACAACACAGCGTAGGCACAGATGGTGGTGGTGCTGCATGCAACTGTCACACTGTAGGTCAAGCTACAGTACACAGCAGACAGAACAGTAGCAAGGGGGCCAGTAGTGTGTGGACACAGCACTGCCTATGGTGTGTAGGGCAATGCTGATGACTGCACTATACACAGTGATAGGCCCAACATGCAGGTGTTTACTGATAGTGGACATTACTGTTACGCTGTTGTGTGACCCACAGCTGCTGCACCTCTGGCATGGGATGCTCACAGTGACATATACATGTCCAGTTTTGTGCGCTGTGGCAGGTGTACAGCTGTGCAGTATGTGGCCGGGGGGGGACTATATTATCAGAAAGGCACACTGGTGTTGGGGTATTCCCAGTACTGGCCCATGTGCACTGCATGATGTGTCCCAGCCTTGTGGCCACGCCTGGTCTGTGGCACAGCCTAGCCACTTGTACACACTCCCTTCAACATCCTCCATGCCCACAGTGCTGCATGTGTATGCAGGCATCTGTTGGTGTCCACAGAAGAGTGGTCCACAGGTGTGTGCTGTATGGCCACACTACCCTGCAGTCCACTGGCGGCAGGGTCACCACTTACTGCCTGGCATGGCTGGGACTGGTGGCAGATGATGGCATCATTGTGATGCCATCAGTGAGCAGTATGTTTCCTCTATGTCTGGCTTTGTCTGTGTGTCATATTTATTTGTTAGGATCATGCAAAGCCGTGCAAAAGCCGCGCAAACACTGTGCAAAGCCATAAAGTTGTGCAAGGCTGATTGCTCAGGGTTAAGATTACCTTTTCCTGGGCGGTAATGTGCACCGCGCTAAGTGTCACGCTAAGTCACACAAAACCACTTTGCACGGCACTAGTCGCTGAATATAGCATTGTGCCTGTAGTGATGTACACACACCCTCAGTTTGCCCCTTGCATACATTATGATTTTGCCTGGTACTAATGCAGTTTGCCCACGCTATTTGGCTTTTTGAATATAGCAGACCCGCGCTAATCCTGTGCTAAACCTGAGCAAACAGTTTTTGCCCGGCACAAAGTTTTGAATATCTGGCTCTAAATTTCTTGAGGTATGGAACAAACATGCCCCCTTAAGGCATGCAAGAGTGAGAGGCAACCACCTCCCTTGGATCACTCCTGAACTTATAGCATGTCAAAGGGCAAGAGATCAAGCCTGGAAAATGTATAAATCTTCTATGGTCCCACACGCATACGACGCCTACTGGTCTCTGTGCAACAAGTGCACAAAAGCCACTCGCTTAGCTAAATCAGAATACTTCTGCTCGACCTTCCAGTCAAATATAAATAATTCATCCAAATTCTGGAAGGTAATCCACTCCCTTTTCTCTCCCTCCTCGTCATCTCCAGCACCCATCCTTAATATAAATAATACCCAAGTGGTCGATCACCTTAGCATTGCCATAAAATTTAATATATATTTCACTTCCTGTGCTTCTGCTCTTCTTTCCTCTCTGCATGCATCCCTTCACAATAACTCCTTACTCTCTCCCCCTTTTCTCCCAGCTTACCCTCTGTATCCTCTTCCTTCTCCTTCTCTAACATCACTCCTGCTGCCACCATGGAGGCACTATATGCCCTCAACCCCTCCAAAGTCAGTTCACCTGACGCATTGGACCCCAAACTGCTGTACCTATTGGTGCATGCAGTCTCCACTCTGCTATCCTACCTTCTTAACCGCTCATTCACCATGGCTTCCATCCCATCTGTCTGGAAGCATGCTACTGTGCTCCTCTTACCAAAGGGTGGAGACCCTTCCACTCCTGATTACTATCGCTCCATCTTTCTCCTTCCTACCCTCGCTAAGCTCCAGGAGCATCTAGTTCTCTCTCAACTAACCTCCTATCTCTCTGACTCTAACTTTTTCAGTCCCTTCCCATCTGGTTTCTGGAAGAATCCTTCCACCACTACCGCCTTGATTAGGCTCACCGATTCATCCTGTCAGGGATGGACAATGGTTAAATCACATCTGCCATTTTTGTTGACCTAGCACAGGCCTTCAACACTGTCTCTCACTCCCTTCTATTAGACTCCCTCTCCTCGGCTGGCCTATCTGACACTGCCACTAATTGGTTCAAAGCCTATCTAGTAGGTAGGACTCAGTCAGTTAGAATAACTGAAACTGTATCTTCTCCTCTCCCTTTCAACTCAGGATTCCATGTTGGGCCCTATCCTTTTCTCCATTTTCCTAAATGACCTGCCCTCAGTCTGTTCATCCACCTCACTCCACATAAATGCCAATGATATAATTCTCTTCACTTCCAACCAGTCCCCTGA
Organism: Neoceratodus forsteri; assembly: GCA_016271365.2. Taxonomy (NCBI): domain Eukaryota; kingdom Metazoa; phylum Chordata; order Ceratodontiformes; family Ceratodontidae; genus Neoceratodus; species Neoceratodus forsteri. The sequence goes on from CM057451.1 coordinate 400,256,271, forward strand.
TGATGTAGCAACCAGACTCCAGCATGACTTTGATAAAGTTCAGCACTGGTTTTGCTCCCATCAACTCTCTCTTAATGCCAAGAAGACAGTCTCAATGAACTTTGGCACTAGTGAGAGGCTCTCTAGGCTCCCCTCCTTGCCATCTTTCCATACCCTTGATGGGACAGTCCTTGAGGATACCTCTTCCTTTAGGTATTTGGGGGTTTGGCTTGACTAACACCTCAACTTCTCTGGACATGTTGACGCCATTCTGAAGAAGCTGCGCCCCAAACTCAGTGCATTGTACAGGAACCGTAGCTACCTCCCGCTACTGGCCAGGCATGAACTGGTCCAGAAGATGATCCTACCTATCTTTGACTACTGCAGTGTAGTCTAAGTGCTGCTCCCAAGTCCTCCTTAACCAGATTGGATTCCTTTCCAACTCCTTCTGTTGCTTCGCCCTTGATGCATCCTGTCTCACGCACCACTGTTCTTTCTATCACTCCTTGGCTTTCTCCTCCCTAGAAAATTGCCGCCTCCTCCATTGCGCTATATTCACATCTAAATTTTGGTTTGGCTCGCTCCCCCCATATCTTACCTCCTCCCTATCTACTCTCCCTCCTCCAGACCATTCCCTTAGGACATATGACTCTTAGTTACTAGCAGTCCCTCATCAGTCTACTATGGTAGGACAGATGACCTTCTCGTATTGCCTACCCAAGTTATGGAATGCCATCCATCCTCAGGTTCGTCACTCTTCCTTCCCCCACTCCATCTCACTAGCCCTCCAAAACTTTCTTGTGGCAAATTGTTCCTGCAGCTAAGTCACTATTCCCTCCAGTGATAGCTGGCATGCTGAATTTCTATCTCTTGTTCTTCTTGCTGTTCACTTACAGGTCACACTTATCTCTATTAGTATGCATAAGTGCATAAACTGTCTTCTCTTAATAGCACTTCAATGTACAGACTTGCTTTGTTTTGAACTGTTAACCCTTCCTATACAATGCATAATTGTACCTACGGTTAATGCTACTGGCTGTATATACTGTAAGTTGTGCGTTTGCACTGTTGAATCTGTTCTTCTTCACGATAATATGTACCATTTAATGCTGCTCGATGTATGTATTATAAATAATGTTGTACCCCCGATGACCTTCCCCCCCCCACGGACGCACTGTGAGATGAGTAACTTGTTGTTCAGTGTGCCCTTCCTGGTGAAACATTTCAATAAATAAATACATGCCCATATGCCTGTACAGAGCTCCAGCCTCCACATATGCATGATGCAGATGGACAGGTCAAGCAGGGCTGCAAGGCACCCATAGTGTCATCTATGGCACCACACATATGCATGCCTTAGCATGTGCTCAGAAGGTATAGTACCTCCCCCTGTGTTAGGTAGGGTCTAACACAGTGTATGCCAGCCCGTGTAATACCTGCATTCTGCCAGCCTCCCAGCCCTGTTACCACAGACAATACATGTCAGCACAAGACCCTGTCCTTGCATAGTATGCATGGGTATGTATTAACCATGTTAATCTATGTTTCTATGTTCTATGTAACCAGGTAACACATGACAAGGAAAGGGATGGAATATTGGCATAATCACTTCATGGCATGGATACAGTAGGTGTGAGCCTGCACAGTGACCAGTACATGTCTGGACACCAGTGCAGTACCTTAGCACCTCATTCTGTACCTAGCAGATACGTACCTGTGGCCATATCATGTAGTACAGACAGTGTGCACAACACTGGTGGGGGCCACATCCACATCCTGCTGGCGACGCCTCCCAGGACAGCAACACATACAACACATGTAACTCCCTTCCTGGCCGTAAGTGGCAACAGGCATTTACATGTCTACTTCACTGTACCTGGTGTACAGTCCCTGTTTACTATGCCATGCCAGTATAGATGGGCCTGTTATTTTTTTTTTGAAATTTAAGTTTATTAGTTTCAACATACAAAATAGATGGGCCTGTTATGCCTGTGACACTGTCACCATGTCACTGTGGTGTCCCACAACCATGCGGCCAAGGCAGGTGCATGCCTCAGGCCACCATGGTGGTTCCAGTCATGTATGGGGCATACAGACATCCTGCAGGACAGTGGGCCCTGACCTCTACATACAACCTGGCAGGCCATGTAGTTGAGCATGTCCCATATCACACAAGGGAAACACTGAGGGCACACAGGTGATGCACACAGTGCCAAGGGTCTAGTCCTATGACAGACTACCATGTCACAGGCCTGCATGCAGGCCACTACATACATCACACCATACCTACAGCCATCTGTACTCACCTGGCCTGAACACAGTGCCACCATCCACCATGGCCTGCAGTTCCCACAGGTGGCACACTTCCCTCCATTGCAGGTCATTATATCGATGCCAGAACTGCTCCCAGTGGTGGTGACCCCTGTCTGGCACATGAGGAACCACCCCACTGATGCCCACAGCTCACTATGGGGCCTGTCCACCTCTGCTGCATACCCAAGCAGCTGGTCCTCCCTGGCCACAATGGTCAGCTCCACATTGGGCCATCTATGGTCATGCTGCTGGACAGCCCTGCATCACTGCTTAGCCATTGTTTATCCCTCTTTCTTTGCAGAGCAGTCTGAAGCCACGCTGCTTCCTGGTTCAGGCCTGTCAGGCTACTGCACAGCACATTGCCATGTTAGCACAGCACTATGTTGTGTTGCATAACATGCACGGCTGGGGTTGGGGGCTGGCTCAGGGCAGACGGCCAGCATGTGGTGGCACTTGTGTGGGATGTGCATGTTGCGCGTGTACTGCACAATGCTATGCAATATATTTGAATACTGGTGCAATGCACATGGCTGTGCAGACTGATGATGTCAGAGGTGGCTCATGATATCATCCCTGCGCCATGGCCCTAAGACTCGCAGCCACGGGTGCAGTGCCATGGCAGTTTGCAAGCACAAACTGGGATTGGGCTCTGAGCAAAAATACAATATTCAGCCAGAGTATGATAATGAGGTCACTTTGCAGTCTTTTTGCAGTCCGTGGGCAAACAACCACATTAACATGTCATTACTGGCAGGTATACATACATTAACATGCCTGATTGTGCCTGGAGTATGTAAAGGAGCACAGTGCACCACCTAGATACCACAGCTAAAGTGCAGGTGAATGGAGGTAAGTGTCCTGTGGAATGGCCTAGAAACAGATGGATGTGCAGTGGACTGTATGTATGCGTTGACTTCAGCATGGCTCCCAGATTCAGGAGGCATGTTCAAAGCAGGGCTCCCAGATCTACAGGGATTTGTGTACTTTACAGGAAGATGTAGACATTTACAGTACACATGTCACCACTGCCGTGCAGTGGTTGTATGGGACAACAGAACCATTTTGCTTCCATAGGCCATAATGTACACTACAGGAGGAATGAGGGGGCAGCTAGCCTCCCCCCCAGGATAGAGATAGAATTTTGGACAAGAGGGTGTCAATTGGAAGGGGGGATGGGTGGGAAACTTGGTGCAAGGGCTTAGCAGCCAACACCAGGAGCTTTGGGAACAAAATGGTGGACTTGGAGACCATCATGTGGAATGAAGAGCTGGATATAGTAGCAGTAATTGAGCCCTGGCGATCAGAACATCATACCTGGGAGATGACTATCCCTGGCTACAGACTGTTTAGAAAGGACAGGGAGGGCAAGAAGGGGGGGGAGTTGCTTTATACATCAGGGACAACATAAGAGTAACCGAGGGAGAACAGAAAGACAGGGAGACTGAACTACTGTGGGTAATACCAGACAGAAGGACTAGAGAATCCTTGTAGTTAGGGGTGGTATATAGACCACCTACGCAGGGGGAAGAGGGGGATAGACAGCTGATTCAGGCAGTTATGAGGATGGTCCTCGAAGGAGAAGTACTACTAGTTGGGGACCTAAACCTCCCAGATATAGACTGGGGAATCGCTGATTCAGTATCGACTAGAAGTAGAGAGATACTAGTGGCACTGCAGGGGGTATTCTTATATCAGCTAGTCAGAGAGCCAACATGGGGCAACAACCTGCTGTACTGGTGACCCACAGTAGACCAACATCCAACAGTGAAACCCGAAAAATGACTACTACAGCGACAGTCACAGTAATGGTCTGGGTTTCACCATTGCGATTTCTCCTGGTGTTCTGCCCCCTCCCCCAAAACAACTCTGACCTGGAGTTGATTATATCTAAATGTGGGAGGTGCAGATGGCACAACCCCTCCTAAAAAACACTTGAAATATTGATGGCCCCATGCCGAGTGTTGGCATTGTGCAGTCTCTGTGAGGGATGTCGGCGGGATGTCTGCTGATATTCTGTGGTGCTTCCCCTGCTGGACATGGTCCTGACAAATGGGAAGAATATGGAGGAGGTGCAGGCGGGAGAAGTTCTGGGCACCAGTGATCACAGGATTGTAAGGTTCAGGGTTAGGGTAGGGAGCGAGGCAAACCGAACCAGCACTATAGTCATGGACTTCAGGCATGCGGACTTTAGCAGGATGAAAAGGGCAGTAAAGGAAAACAATGGAAGCAACAAAGAATATAGGGACAGTGGAGGGGTTATGGGAATCTATTAAAGAAGGGATACCAAAAGCAATGGAAATGTACATAAAAAAGGTTAAAAACAGCAGACAAAGGAGGAGACCACTTTGGTTCACGAGGGAGGTAGCGGGGGCAGTCAGGGACAGGAGGAGGGCTTTCAGCAAATTTAAGAGGACACTCAGCGAGGAGGACAGAGAAGCATATAGGGAGAAGAGAAGACTGGCAGGGCAAAAAATAAGGAAGGAAAAAGTGGATACCAAGGAGAAAATAGCTAAACATGCCAAAAGGGGAGACAAAACATTTTTTAGATAAATGAGGGAGAGGAGAACGTCGAAGCAAGGGATTGCAAGACTGAGGGGAAGGGAGGGTTACCATTGGAAGGGGATTGTGAAAAAACAGAGGTGTTAAATAAGTACTTTTGCTCAATATTTATGGAGGAGGAAGAGGGCAGAGGACCTGAGCTTAAGAGGAAGGGGAGGGAGGGCAAATGGGTGGATCAAAGCCTGTTCACTGTGGATAGGATTAGGGAGGAACTAGGAAGGTTGAAGGTGGACAAGGCAATGGGGCCAGATGGGCTACACCCGAGTGATCAGGGAATTGAAGGAGAAGTTAGCACCCCCACTGACAAAGCTGTTCAACTTGTCTCTGAATATGGGGAGGGTGCCAGAGGACTGAAGGAGGGCAAACGTGATGCCTTTGCACAAGGGAGGAAGTAGGGAGGTGACTGAGAACTATCGCCCTATCAGCCTCACTTCAGTGGTGAGGAAGGTAATGGAGGCACTAATCAAGGAGAGGGTGGTGGATTACCTGAAGGAGAGTGGCTTGCAGGACAGTAGACAGCATGGCTTCACAAAGGGGAAATCATGCCAAACGAACCTGATTGAGTTCTTTGATTGGGTGACTCAGGTGTTTGACCGGGGGGGGGGTGCTGTGGATGTGAGCTATCTGGACTTCAGTAAGGCCTTTGACACCATCCCCCACAGAAGGTTGATAAGCAAGCTGGAAAGTCTAGGGGTGAGTGGGAAGATAACAAGGTGGGTGAAGGCCTGGTTGCTGGGAAGAATCCAGAGGGTGATGCTAAACACGGTGTACTCCAGGATGGGGGAGTGAAGAGTGGGGTACCCCAGGGGTCAGCGCTGGAACCTCCCCTTTTTAACATTTACATTAGTGATATTGTGGAGAGTCTGAGGGGGAGGGTGTGCTATGCCTATTTGCTGATGATACAAAAATCTGCAATAGGCTGAACACTCGGGGAGGGGGGGGAGGGTGGAGAATATGAGACAGGACCTGAAGAAGCTCAAGAAGTGGTCAGAGACATGGCAACTAAAGTTTAATGCCAAAAAGTGCACTATGATGCACATGGGGAGTAGAAACACATGAGCAGGATACAACCTAGGAGGGAAGGCAATCAAAGTAACTGAACAGGACAGGGATCTTGGGACTATAGTCTCATCCAGTCTTAAGGTAGGAAACCAATGTAGCATGGTGGTGGGAAAGGCCAATGGAATGTTGGCATGCATTGGCAGGGTCATTTCTAGTAGAAGAAGGGAGCTAACGATGCCCCTCTACCAAGCCATGGTGAGGCTGCATCTGGAGGTAAAAGGTCCAGTTCTGGAGACCACACCTCTGCAAGAACATAGATGCAATGGAGAGGATTCAGAGAAGGGCAACCAAGATGATGCAGGGTATGCAAGCGAAGACGTACGAGCAGAGGTGTATGGAGCTGGATCTGTACATGCTGGAGACTAGAAGGGAAAGGGGAGACATGACTGAAACATAAATATAAAAAGGAGGGGACCAGAACTAGAGGCCACAGAATCAGACTGCTGGGAGGAAGATACAGAGGCAATGAGAGGGGCGATTCTTCACATTGGAGGCCTGGAACAATCTACCAGAAGAGGTTGTGGAGGCTGAATCGGTGAAGGGATTCAAGAGTGCATGAGACAGACATATGGGGCTGAGTAGTGGGAGGAGGGTGAGGGCTGGTGGGGGGGAGGAGTAGGGGGAAAGAGGGCAGACTAGATGGGCCAGTGTGGTCATTTTCTGCCATCAAGCTTCTATGAGTCTAGGAAAACATGACAATCATGCCATGGAGCCACAGGGAACATACCACAGCAATCTGGGAGCAACGTCACTGTGCCCCCAGGGTGGGGTCCACAGTGTTCTGGACCCTTCCATTTTATAATATGGTGGACGGTGTAGTCAGTTGTCCTGCATACTCAGTGTAACACCATGGACATATTTTCCATGTACATTTCCCCCTTGCCCTGTACCATGTAGGACAACCTGTAAAGCTGTGGGCCCTGACACATAGGGACTGCTTAGGTGGGGACCCATCACATCCTGCGTTCTTGGTGGTGGACTTGTACTCTAGGTTGTAGTAGTCACCAGTAGGTCTCAGTGGGGCTGGATGATGGTGGTGGTGGGCCTGTCAGACATGTGCTGGGGACATGCTTGAATGGTGGTCCTGTGACTCCTGCCCAGTATAACCCTTGTGTGTATGCAGTGTGCAATAGTATCTCGGACATATGGTGGTGGTGACTGTTGGTGTCCACATCTAGTGATGGAGGTGCTGCCACATCTGGCTGGGGGCACCCCACTCCTATAGTTCATGGTGTACACTATCGGTGGGATCTCCCCTCATAGACAAGCAAACATGGCGGTGGCTCTGCACTTGTCCACTTCTGCCTGTCTGTGCCCATCAGAATGGCTGGGGTATGCATAGCAGCCCCATGTTGAGTGGTCTATGGCTGTGGGAGAGCAAGCATTGCCAGGACACCTACATGGTCGGGAGTGGGGGGCAATACCACTCTCCCATTCAGCTGTGTGCCACAGTATGTGCACCCCGGTCACCTGTATTACACTCCCCTGTTCAATGGGTACCATGAAAGATAACAACAAAATTTGGAGCCACCAGTTTGGCGGAAAGGAGGTACATGTGCTGGCACAGGCCAACAAGGCCAGAGAGGAGGTTCTGTCTTGGAGCAAGAGCATGGACGCCTAAGTACGGTGGGTCTGAGATGAGATAACTGAGGAAGTCAATGCCGTAGGTTGCCACAACAGGCCAATGGAAACAGTGAGAAAGTGCTTCAGGGTCATGAAGAGGCACATGAAGAGGTCATGGCGATGGAGCACAGAAGCTGCATGCCACAAGCTGCAGGTACTCTGGATTCTGCAGAGGTGGGCATAGCATCCACCCCACAGCTTGTAGAGGTGAAGGGAGTGCTGGATAGCAGCTGCAAAAGCCAAGTGGGACCTGCCAAGCCATGTGAGTGACTGCCAGTGCAAGATCCCATAGGTCATGTGTGTATGTCTGGGTGTCTATAGGTATGGAAGCATGCATACACCAGTGCTGGGCAACAGATTGCCTGTAGGCCACACTACTGTTTCTCTGTCACCCAGTGTGTAGCCATCTGTGTACAGGTCCACAACCATGCCCCATGTGGTGTTGCCCCTGTGTTCTCTGGTTCTGGGATTTGTGCTCCCTGGAGAGGGGGTGAGTGCTCGCTGCTGCTGGGGAGTGTGTCCTCTGGTGCTGAGTGTATGTTAAAACAACAGAAAGTTCACAGTGCTCACCAGTAAAGTGGGGTCCAGGTTCTGGGAGTGGCAGACCCCTTTGCAACTCCAAACACACAAAATAGAACCACACTCCAGAGGACAGTGCAGAGGAGCTTGTAAATGAATCATCAGACAGAGTGGCAGTCTCTTATAATTCAGATGTTTTATTTCACAGCTCCTCAGTACACACATGGGCACATCAACCTAGTGTGACCATTACCCTGCAGCCTCGGCACTTCGCTCATATGAGCTTCATCAGGAGGCCTCTTGATGAAGCTCATATGAGTTAAGTACAGAGGCTGCTTTTTCCATCTGAGGATTAATTTGCAAACTCCTCCATACTGTCCTCTGGAGTGTGGTTCTATTTTGTATTTGTTTGCTGAGTGTGTTGGGGCATGTACCTACTGGAGCTGGGTGAGTGTTCACTGGTGGTGGGTTGTGAGCACACTGGTACTGAGCCATGTGAAGGGTTGTGTGTCCTATGGTGATGGAGTGTGTACTCACTGGTGTAGGGGTGTTCCAGTACCTGCAGACTATAGACAGTGCACTGCACACACAGCTTGGTGATGCAGCACCGTACACTGGGTTTGCATGCTGCCTCAGCCTGCACACTGCTCTGTCCAGTATGGTACTATATAACTCTGCCTCCTCTCCCAATAGCATAGCACGTGGGATCAGACATAGAGGAGGATACCTCAGGACGATCTTGGTGTCTGCGGCACCTGCTTCCCACCCATCTGCACCAGCTGGCAGACAGCAGTGAGGATGATGTGGAGAGGATGACGACCACAACTACATTGAGATAGTGGAACAGGCGGGGCCCCCCTAGACTGGGGAGGTTGTCCCCCTTGCCAGCCCTGTATCAGTGGGGCCCAGCTGTTGTCCCCACATGGCCCAGCAGTCATAGGGGTGCAACCCACCACAGTCCCTGGCACTACCACTGCTGTGCCACCCAGGACCCCAATTATGGCACGGTCATCACCCCACAACCCCTTGCCACTACTGCAGAGCCAGCCCCGGCTACGCCTCCCCATGACTCATCCTCTGACATGGCATCAGCCCTGCCACCCCACATCCATTGGACTGACCCAGCCACATCCTGCCTGCAGTACCCAGCATGGACTGCTGCACCGACTGCGGTGTAGCCCCAGCTCATACAGTGGCCACAGATGCTGCCTGACCCTGTCCCAATGGACAGTCCCTGGCAAAAGTGGAACATGGCTGAGAACCAACAACTGTTGCCATCTGCCATGAATTCACAGACCATCGTGCAGCAGGAGCTGACATGCCTATGCCACTTACTGCATAAGTACATGCAGCATGCTGAGCAGCAGGCAGAGGCATACCACACAGACTACATGGTGGCCCTACATGACCTGCACCAGGCTGTGGATGCTGGCATGACTATCCTCAGAGATCAGCCGTGTGCCACTGTGCTAGAGGGTACAGTCATAGTGGCAGGCAGAGTGAGGGCCAGCCATAGCTCCAGCCTGTCTAGTGGGAGTAGTGCCACCCTCAAAAAGACACCACAGCATGCACCCATACTACAAATTGCCAGGATGTGAATGCTTAGTACACACAGGGCTCCCAGGTCACAGAGGCCACTGCATACACCATGTTGTGAAGTACCTATCCCCTGGGTCAAGTGCCTATCCCCAGGGTCAAGTACCCCACAGGCCAAGGCTAAGGGCAGGAGACACCATCCTCATGCTCATCACCCCATACTGTGGATGAGGTCCCCCCAACCATACAGGGCACTGCGTGGCCATAAGATCCATACCTGAGGTGGTGGTAGGGGACAGACATAGGCTGCACATGACCACCCCACACCAACATGGCTCCCCATGCTCTCCCACTGTACCTCTGTGACGTAGCCCAGGTGATCCTAACCTTGGCATGGATGACCTGTAGTACAGCTCCCACCCCGCCTGATTGGCAGGTATCTCTGTGTACATCCCTGTTGCACCACCCAACATGGCCTGTGTTTATGTGTACCCCATATGCTACCCCCCCATGCATGGTGTGCCTGTTATGCCATGCACTCCCCATACCCCCACCTGGATGACATGTATCTCTGTTGACACCACTTTAGGACCTTCTGCTAACAAGGACTACTGTTTGTGTGTGCCCTATATTAACCCCCCCCCCCCACATTGCCTGGTAGTAATACATGTCTGTATTGCCCATCTTATTACCTCACTGCCTAGCAAAATGCACTGTATGCACTGTAGTTGTTATTTGATAATACATTGCTTAACCATATTACAGTCTACTGTGTGGTCTGTACTCACCCACCATGTCTGAAGATGTCTCTGATGATTCAGGCTGCATATGCTTGGGACCTCCTGGCCATTCTGGGATCACGCCTTTTGAGCTGCTCTGGTATCCCCTGATCCTCTGTCTCCGAATCCAATGCTGGTTATTCCTCTGTGACTGGCATGCATATTCCATGGTTGAGTACCATACTGTGTAGTATACAACAGGCCGGGAATATGTCAGAGGCCTACTGAGGGGTGTGCTGTTTGACACCACCAGAATGGTCAGGGCACTGGAACTGTATCTTTAGCATTCCAGACATACACTCAATGATGTTGCACGTGGTAGTGTGTGCCACATTGTACCTGTCCTCTGCAATATATGTGGGGTGGAGGACAGGTGTGAGGAAACAGGAATGCAGGGGATAGGTACCGTCCCCTATGAAGCTAAAAGGCATAGGTTAGTGTAACATAGAAACACAGACAGTGATGGCAGAAAAAGACCACTGGTCTATCCAGTCTGCCCATAAACCCTAACAAACCTGAGACCTATTGTCCATACACAGTCTAACTTATCCTGTACCATATGGGGCAGTGGGGGGCCTATAAGGTATACTCACTGATGAGGTGGCCTAAGGATTTCCCCACATTCAAGCCTCCAGCACAGGATGGAACTGAGCTATATGAAGGAATTGTGGTCACTGCCAGGGTACTGTGCGAGGACATTGATGATGTGCCCTGTTGCATCACACACCACCTGGCAATTGATGGAGTTGTACCCTTTCCTATTGCGATAGGCCTCCACTCTGTCACCAATAGGTGCCTGGTTGGCAACATGGGTGCAATCAGTGGCACTGAGCACAGATGATAGGTGCACCACTCAATGGAACTGCTGCATGGTTGCTGTTCACTCTGATGGTGTGCAAGGGAATACGATGAACTCTCCAGCATGGTTCAGCAGAGCATCTAGGAACTGGCCCAAGAGATGCAAGGTGGCAGACTACAAGATACGGGTAGTGTCCCTCACTGGTCTCTGGAATCTTCTGGTGGCCAAGAAATACATTGCAGCCATCACCTTCAGCTTATGGACAATGCATGGCTGTGTTGGGTGTTGGTCCAGAGCTGGTCATTCACCAGCTCACACAGCTGCCTGACCGTGGGCCTGTTGAGCCTATACCAGTCCATGATCGTGTTGTCACTGTGGACTTCGTACGTGACTCAGTTCGGTTCAGTTTATTTAAATAGAAATGTATAAAAACAACAGTTTGTTACACTTCATAAGTAATTGTACATCTTTGCACCATTTACTTTTTACAAAATCTTAATCCCTAACCTTATACATAAAAAGGTTATACATACAGCTACAATAATAAATAGTGATCTTGGCCAAAAAATAACTTTGCCACTCCGAACATCAATTTTAAAGAATCCATTTTTAGTATTTATTTATTTTAGTTTTTTTGTTGACCAGGTAAGTGCAGTAGACAAATCCTGCCTATTTTCAAGCATGACCTGGGGAAGGGGGGTATATATCTTTTCTAGAGCTCATCTTGCCTAGCAATGTACTGCGGAACCAAGGGGGCAAGACATTTTTTCCTTTGTTCTCTCCCATTTTTACAGTTAAATAGAACATGATTTCCAGATCTAAAATGTTCTGACAATTACAGTCCCCATTTTGTTTTTTATAGTAACAGTTGTTCAAATTATAATATATATTTCCTAAACAAGCTAACCTTACTTTACACAGGATGTTTCTATGCACACTATTCTCGCACAGAGATAGGTACTTTTCTTGCTCCCAATTTAATTTAATATTTGAAAATAGACCTACAGAATCTAGTTCATGAATACTACTGAATTCTTTTTGCATCACTACATCCTTTAACCTCTCTGTTACATTATTTATATAGACTTGTGGATTATCTAATGTCGCTATACACCATAGATCCCTGCAACCTATGTTTTTTAAAATTGAGTTTACTTTGAAGAACCAAAATTTCTTTACATCTAATTTTGACAAATTATTAATAAAGTCTCCCCAGCAAATCTGGGGTAGTCTGTCATTATTCATTTGCATTATACTACCCCAGTAATTTATAACCCTTATCAATATTTTGGTGTTGACAGAAAATATGCCTGATTTCAATCTAAGGAAACCAGATGGTGCATCCTGTGGTAAATTCAATGTTGATCTCAAAAATTGATTTTGAATACATTCTATGTTTAGCTTTTCTATGGATAAACCCCAAATTTCACTACCGTATAGCACTTGACTTATTAATTTTGCATCAAAAGTTTTTTTCAGTGCCATAAAAGAATTATTCACAAATTTATTAGCGAACTTCCTTATTGCTACCATGGTTTTAGATTAATTATTTTTAAGTTCTATTAATGGGGATTCCATAACCAGTTTTTATCAATATTTTACCCAAGATACTTAATCTCTCTTATTACTTCAAAATGATTCCCCTGAATATTCCAAAATTTCTTTTTTATTATCCTTTCCTAGGACTAATATTTTGGATTTTCTGTATTCAACTCTAGGTCCAGCTCTAATAGAGAATTCAAAACACTAATCATCCCTAGTCTAAGACCCAGGGGGGTCTGGGAGACAATAATAGCATAATCCGCATAAAGTAACATTTGGATTCTCTCATTATTTATTACTGGGGCAAAAGTATTGATCTTATTAATATTAACAATTAGTTTTTCTATATATAAATTAAACAGAATTGGAGCCAGCAGGCAATCCTGTTTGACTCCACTATTTACAGCCATAGAAACATAGAAACATAGACTTTAATGGCAGATAAGGACCACTTGGCCCACCTGGTCTATTCATTTCCCTACCTAGAGGATAAGCTGCAGATCCTAGTTAACCAACAGCCTATTTCTTCCTACACACCACAAAACTTGCCTTATGTCTGTCCCATACATTCTTGAATTCTCCCACAGTTTTAAACCCAACGACCTCCTCAGGATGACTGTTCCATGCTTCCACCACCCTCTCTGTGAAAAAATACGTCCTCACATTTCCCCTGAGCCGTCCCCCCTTTATCATCAAATTGTGTCCTCTGGTTCTTGCACATCTCTTTTTCTGAAAGATGCTACCCTCTTGGACTTTGTTGATTCCACTGAGGTACTCAAACATTTCTATCATGTTCCCCTTCTCCATCCTTTCCTCAAGGGTGTACATATTACCACAACAAGGGTAAATGTCCCTCAGGCATGGACTCCAAACTACTCCAGCTCTCGGCCCCTGCTATTGCCATACCATTAGCTGACCTGCTCAACCACTCCTTTGCTAAGTCTACAATTCCTTCAGCTTGGAAGATGGCAACTGTCGTCCCTTTACCTAAAGGGGGGGGACCCCTCTGCCCCGGAGAACTATAGCCCCATCTCCCTCCTCCCTACCATAGCAAAAATACAAGAACACTTCGTCCTTGCTCAATTCTCCCAGTTCTTAATCAAGTCCTCTTTCTTTACCCCCTACCAATCAGGCTTCAGAAAATCTCATTCCACTGTCACCTTCCTACTAAGAGTCACAAACGACATCCTCATAGGTATGGATAAAGGCCATATCACATCGGCCATTTTCATTGATCTAGCCAAAGCCTTTGATACTGTCTCCCATGCACTACTACTGGGCAAACTCAAGGCTGCTGGTCTATCCGACCATGCCACTAACTGGTTCCGGGTGTACCTGCAGGGAAGACAGCAATCCGTGAAAGTCGGCCCCAGCACGTCATCCCCCCTACCAATCACCATGGGCGTTCCTCAAGGCTCAGTCCTGGGTCCTATTCTTTTCTCTATTTTCCTGAATGAACTGCCACAGGTATGCTTCCATTCCGCCATTCACATGTATGCAGACGATACTGTGATTTACAACACTGGCCCATCCGCAGATACTGTGCATGACCAACTGCAGCATGATTTCAACGCTGTTCAACTCTGGCTCAAATCAAATCAGCTTTTCTTAAATGCTAAAAAAACAATTTCCCTAACTTTTGGCTCGCAACCTCGTCTCTCACGGCTCACCATCCGCCCCCCTTTCCTAACTCTGGATCTTATCCCCCTAGATTCCTGCACCTTGTTCTGATACCTCGCCTGGCTCCACCAATACCTAGACTACTCAGTTCACATAGACTCTCTGCATAACAAATTGCTTCCTAAACTGGGGGCCCTCTATCACAACAAAGGCTGCCTGCCTACCCCGGTCAGGACAGAACTAGTGCAAAAAATGATACTTCCAATCTTTGACTATGGGGACGTTGTCTATGGCACTGCCCCACCCTCCACCCTGTCCAGCTTGGACACACTTTCACTCCTTCTGCCGCTTCATACTGGAATGTCCTAAACTCACACACCACTGCGACCTCTATAGCTCTCTTGCCTTTCCCTCACTCTTCAGCCCGCAGACAAATTCATTGCTCACGCAGTCGCCAAGCAAATTCTGGTCCCACACCCTACCACCCTACCTGGTGTTCACCTTAACTGCACAACCCAGGGTGGCCTACCGCTACGACACTCCGATAATAGGCGCTTCCATATCCCCTGGATGCGCACCACTATGGGTCGGTCTGCACTTAGTTACCATTTGCCTAAACTCTGGAATGACCTACCAACAGATATCCATCATATTACTAGCTACAATCACCTCAACTCCCGCCTCCATGAACACTTTCTCACTGTCTGCGCCTCAACCCACTTCATTTCTAGAGGCCCCAAAGCTCTCCTGGGCCTCAAACACCACACCTATTGGACTATGGAGGCTTCAAAACTCCACCTTCTATTTATACAATGAAATACCTTATGTTCAATGTCTCCTGGTCTGCATATCTTGATTTAATCTGTATAGTTACCTTAGCTACCACCATGTATAGTCCTTCTTATTTGTGCCCTTTTTCTGTACATTAATATCTGTGTCTGTTTTGCCATTATGTTCCTCATTGCTTTCCCCCAGGTTGCATCTGGAAACGAGCAGCTAGTCGCTCAGTATGCCTGCCTGGTTAAACTCAAATAAATAAATTAATAAATATTAAGCTCCTTTAGTCTCCCCTCATATGGCTTCTCTTGCAGATCCTGCACCATTCTAGTCGCCCACCTCTGAACTGCCTCCATTCTGTCTATGTCCTTGCGGAAATGGGGTCTCCAGAACTGGACGCAGTACTCCAGATGGGGTCTCACCAACTGTCTGTTAAGGGGGATAACAACTTCCTGTTTTCTGCTGGTGATGCCTCTCCCTATACATCTCAGTATCCCCCCAGCCCTCCCTATTGCCTTCTCACATTGCTTGCCAACCTTAAGGTCATCTGACATGATTATCCCCAGATCCCTTTCCATTTTTGTTGTTGTTACTACCTCCCCCCCCCACTGTGTAATCTTCCCCTGGGTTTTTGTTTTCCAGGTGCATTATTTTGCACTTCTTTGCATTGAATCCAAGCTGACATACTTCTGACCATTCCTCCAACCTTGCCAAGTCCCTTGTCATCCTTTCCATGCCTCCTTGTGTATCAACCCTGTTGCAGATCTTTGTGTCATCTGCAAAGAGGTATATGTTTCCTTCCCGTCCCTCTGCAATGTCAGTTATAAAGACAATAAAAATGACTGGACCCAGTACTGAACCCTGCGGTACCTCTACTAGTAACCACTCTTTCTTCAGAGGACCTATTTATAATTACCTTCTGTGTCCTGTTGTCCAGCCAATGTTTTATTTAGGCTACCACCCTGGACCCACTCCCAGGCTGTTAATTTGACTATTAATCTTTTGTGTGGGACTGTGTCAAATGCCTTGCTAAAGTCTAGGTAGGCCATGTCCACAGCCCTTCCTTGGTCTAGTACTTTGGTCACCCAGTCAAAGAAATCAATTAGATTTGTCTGACATGACCTTACCGTTGTGAACCCATGCTGCCTTGGGTCTTGTGCCCCACTGGCCTCTAGGTACTCAACAATTCTTTCCTTCAGCATTGATTCCATCACTTTCCCTACCACAGATGTCAAACTGACAGGTCTGTAGTTTCCTGCCTCTGTCTTGGTCCCACTTTTGTGAAGGGGAATCACATCTGCCTTCCTCCAGTCCTCAGGTACCACACCATCCTACCATGATTTGTTAAAAAGGGTAGTCAGTGGTGTCACTAGTTCTCTGCTTAATTCTTTTAGAATTCTGGGGTGAATTCCATCTGGCCCCATTGCTTTGTCCACCTTCAGTTTTAGGAGTTCTTTCAGAACCCTTTCTTCTGTGAAAGGACTGGGATCGACCTCCCTATCCAGAGTGCTGCTGTTAATTGGATTAGGCACCTCCCCCATTAGTCACCTCCCCCACCTCCTCTTTTGTGAATACTGAACAGAAGTATTTATTCAGTATCCCTCCTTTTTCACTGTCCCTCTCTGCCCACCCACCGTCCATTCTATTCAGCCCCACTATCCCTCCCTTTGTCTTTCTATGCTCCCTGATATACCTATAAAAGGTTTTATCCCCCTTTTTAACTGAGTTGCTATCTTTTCCTTACTTTGGGCCTTTGCTATTCTGACTACCCGCCCTGCTTCCTTCTGCTTTAACTGGTATAGTTCTCTGTCCTGCTCCTTCTGTGTTTTCTTATTCTTCCTAAATGCCACCTTTTTCTCCCTAACCTTCACCACCACCTCTTTTCAGAATCATAGTGGCTTTTTCTTTCATTTTGATTTGTTTATTTGCTTCATACAAAGGCTTGTTGCCTCTGTGATGGCAGTTTTGATATTTCCCCATTTTTACTCCACCCCTCCTTCTAGCCTGTTTGCTAGTGCTTTTCTAAGGCACTCTCCCATCTTGCCAAAGACAGCCCTTCTGAAGTCCAGAACCCTCACTTTTGTATGGCTTTACTCTGTAGCTGAGTTTATCATGAACCACACTGTTTGATGGTCACTTGTTCCCAAATGGCTACCCACTTCTAGATCTGAGATCCTCTCTCTGTCCTCATTTGAGAGTACGAGGTCTAAGATTGCTCCCTCATGAGTAGGTTCAAAAACTAGCTATCTGAGGCATGCCACCTGAAGGGCATTGAGAATGGCCCTGCTTTTGGATGTGGCTGCAGCAAAGGTACTCCAGTTAATATCTGGCATATTAAGGTCCCCATCAACAGTATCTCCCCTTTCTCTGCCATCCTAAGTATGCTGTCTATCATATCCTTGTCCATTTCCTTTCTCTGACATGGGGGTCTGTATACAACCCCTGTGCAGATTTTGGTGTCATTTCCAGTCTCTAATGTGACCCACAGTGCCTCCTCTCCTCCCTGTTTACTGTTTTGTTCAGTTGCTTTTATCCCTTCCCTTACATAGAGAGCTACTCCACCCCCTCTTCTCCCCTCCCTGTCTCTCCTATAGGTTGTGTACCCTGGTATGTTAACATCCCAGTAATGGTTCTCTGTGTACCTTGTTGCTGTGACTGCTGTCATATCCAGGCATCCCTCTTTCATCAAGGCCACCAGTTCAGGGAGCTTGTTGCCCAGACTACAGGCATTGGTACTCATTACCCTCCATTTCTTGATGGCCTTACCCCTTTTTGTCCCATCCCTGTCCTTATTGCATTTGTCACTTTCTCCATTTATGCCTGCTCTTCTCCCTATTGACATCTCTATCTTGGTGTCTACCTCACTTAGTACTCTGATTTTTTGGGGGGGCTAGGATTTCCCTGCTCCTCTCCAGTGCCTCCCCCTTGACTAGTTTAAATGCTTGCCAATGAAGCATTTAAACCTATCACCTAGGATACTGGTTCTCCTCCTGGACAGATGCAGACCATCACACCAGTATAGGCCTGCATCCCTCCAGGTGGACCCCCAGTCCCCAATGAAGCCAAATCCCTGAGCTCTGCACAAGTTTTTCAACCACTGATTGAATCCCATGGTGTGGAGCACCCTAGCCTCACCCATGCCATAGACAGGCAGCACCTCCGAGAAGGTCACCGTGTGTGCTATTTGTCTAAGGCCCCTCCCCATCTCCACAAATGCTTCTTGCACTGCTCTGATCCCTTTCTTTGCCAGGTCATTTGTCCCTAGGTGGACAATGACATCCAGCTCCTTCCCCTGTGCAGCTGCTCCTGCGATCCTGAGGATTCGCTCCCTGTCCCTCCAAGCCATGGCACCAGGCAGGCATCTTACCTCCCTGTCCCCTTCCTCCCCCAGTTCTACCTTCATAACAATGGGGTTCCCCACCAGGAGTTGTTTTCTTCCCCTGTGGGGTCCCATGCCAACCTCCTGTGGGTCTTCTTTGTGGAGGTTTCCAGCATCCTCCTTGGTCTCCACTCTGGGTTCCTCCATAGAGGAACCACAGTTTTCTAGAACAGCATAGAAATTGTGGAGAGGTACAACTGGAGGGATGTGCCTCTGTTCCACCACCCTCACCCTCCCTGAGTCCACTCCTCTTTCTTGGCAACCTCTGAGGCAATGGCAGTGACCCTGGTGGTCCCTGGGTGGGAGAGGAGGTCCCACAAATCCTGGCCAACTCAGCCTGGAGATGAGGAACCTCGTCCATCAGCCCAGAGAGGTGTCTGCAGATGGAACAACATCGCATCCTCCAGAATGTCTCCCAGAAGACTGGTGCTCCACAGCCACTGCACCACTCCCATCATGTCTTATTTCTGGCCCCCTAACTGTTGTTTGGAATACTTACTCTTTCCTCTGTTTGTTTATTTCTTTTTTTTTCCTTTTTTCTCTCCCTACTTACTTACTGCCTCTGTGCCCTTTTAGCTCCTGATCTTCCTGTTCTGAGACAAGACGTTCATATATATTTCTCCGTAGTCTCTTTACTTGCTCAGAGTCAGACCTCCAGCAGCTGGGGGGGGGTGGAGAGCTACTCTTGCCCTTCTAGGATGGTGTCTTTGGTGGCTCTGTGATCACTTACATCCTGCTCCCAAACAGGAAGGTCCTGTTGTCAGTCAAATCCTGTGCCTATAAAGGTAGAACTGCCTTTGGATGGAGGGAAGGAGGGCAATATAGTCCCAGTAGAGAAGTTTAGTTATACCGGCAGCTCCTTCCTCCTGGTGCTCTGCCGGTTCTTTAGACAGAGCACCATCTCTTCTATACGTGACCTCAACAACAGTATCCTGATGCAAAAGTTTCAGAATGGCCAATATCTGAGGGTCAATCTTCAAATTTACTAGAATATCCCACAACTTGCCTCTGTTCACAGAATCAAAGGCCACCCTTATATCCAAAAATGCAATATACAAGGTGCATTTTTTATGGTGTACATGCTTCTCTAACAAAAAATTAAAAATAAAGAGCAAATCAAGAGTACTAAAGCCTTTTTTGAATCCACACTGGAATCTGGACAGCAGTCTATTTTCATCCACCCATATCTGCAGTCTTGTTAAAATTAGTCTAGAAAATACTTTTTGCACAACAGATAGTAAAGTGAATGACCTATAATTTTTTGAATTCTGTTTGTCCCCCCTTTGAAACAGGGGATAATGATTCCTTTGTTCCAGCCAGATAGTAACACTAGACAAGAACTAACTGCAATAAATATTGGAGTAAGCAAGTCTGCCCAAAAGTCTAGATTGTGCAAAAGAATCTCAGCAGGAAGGCCATCCACTCCAGCTGCCTTATTTCTTTTCTGGACTAGAATTACCAACTTTACTTCATTTGCCATAAATCCCAGTGGATTAATCTGTCAGAAATGGATATAATTACTCAATTCTATCTGAGGCCAAACCATACTTCCAACGCTAATTTTATATATTTTGCTAAAGTGCGCAGTCCGTTTATCTTCACTAATTAAGCCAATCATATTATAGCGGACATCATTCATATTGCAACCATAGGCTACCATAGTCCAAAATGCCTTAGAATCTTTCCTTAGAATACAGTCTTGAAGGTCTTCCCATAATTTATTTTTATAATTTCTTTTTTTAAATCTAACAACTTTTTATATTCACTTCTTAAATGCTTCAGCGCACCCAAAAATGTACAAAATGGCATCTTTGAAATAAGTTTACCAACTTTCTTAATTTCTTTCTTAAGCAGTCCAAATCAAACCAGGTGTGTCCACCTCGATAACATTAATCCTTTTAGGTCTTTCCTGAAAGTTTAGTTTGCTCACAAAAGTATTAAGCAAATGATTAAATTTCCTTATTATATTCTTGCCATATCCCAAATTGTCTTCTAAGAGACCAGTTACTTTAGACTTATTTGTTCTTTCTTAATTATATCATCTACCACTACCTTCACATATTCATTCCATTGTATTTTTTTCACATACTTGATGCATATATGTTGATTAGCAGTATTTTCAACATCCTTATTAATTTAATTTCTATTAAAGGCAGTTAATAATATACACATACTTGGAAAATGGTCACTGTCCCACATTTTTAAAACTTTAAATTTTTCAACCAAATTGTAATCACTGGACTCCAGGGCACATAGGTCCAACACACCACCACCCTTTTTTGTTGGAAATGCATATTCACCAGTCCAATCACCTCTTGTCTGACCATTCAGAATCCTTAGGCCTAATTTGTCAAAAAATATAGGACAGTTTTACCATTATTTGTCACTAAATTATTTTTTGAGTGTCTTATCAGAATATTAAGTACATCATCCAAACACCAGTCTATTGTTGGTTCTTCTAACAAATTTCCAAAATGAGCATTAAAATCACCTGCAAGCAATAGCTTACTCCCTATAAATCTGTTCTTAATAGACTCAATACTGTCTTCCGTCATTTTTAAGACTTTCTGATAGTCATTTGATCTCAGACCAGGGGGAATATAGATATTAAATATTGCCCAAACATTCTTACTATCTGATATAACAATATATAAGTAAAATTCATTGTATGAACTTACTTTGATTGCCCTAAACTCTAGACTAATATTAATAAGAATGGAAAGACCCCCTTTCAGGTGGCCAAACTTTTTCCCCCCCTAAAGGCCTGGGAAACCCAAGCGTTATAACCTTCTACTATTTGTTCCTCTAAACTTTTCATCCATGTCTCTTGCAGTATTATAATAGTAAATTGTTTTAGCCACTGCATACATTCTTTATCTAAAAGTTTACTTTTTAAAACTGCTATATTCCAACTAACAATTGACTTTTGGTTTTTTTATTTTTCTTCTGGTACCCAGTCAGTTGTCCCCATCAGACAAACTTATGGTAGTACTATTACTAGCAATGCTAATCAAAGAATCTTCCTCCACACTTGATGTAGGCACCTCGAGGCTCTCCTCTTCCTCCAAAATTATACTACTATGATCCTTATACCTAGTTGCTTTCTTCCTCTTCTAAATACAGTTTCTTCCTTATCCCCATTCAAGTTATGTACAGTTTTGTTTGGCTTCATGTACGCAGTTATATGGGGCTGTTTAAGGGCAGATGTTCTCTTATTTTCATCACTTTTTTCAGTAGTTTTTTTCATTAGTTTAGAGTTTAGAGCTTTTTCTTGAGTTGATCTTATTGTAACATCCAGAATTATTCCAATTTCTAAAAATGTATCCTTTATAGAAATCAATCTTTTTCTTTTTTTAGCATTAAAAACTACACATATCCATCCCTCAAACGGACTGGCCTTGTATCTGTATGCTGATTTAATATCCTGACAGCCTAATTTGCTGCCTAGAAAACCTTTAAGCAAGTTGTAGGTAGCCAATTTAAGGATACAGTTATTTTCCAATTTTACTTTTGGTAGCCCTTTTATATACAAGGTAGACAGTAAATTGCCTGATGCTATTAACTGGTCCTTTTTCTCCTCTATTGTTTCCATTAAATTATCCTGATTTCCCTGGTACTTTCTACTTCCCTCCTGATATTGAACTTTTTTTGTCCTACTATCCTTAGAAACCACCTTAGGTACCTCATATTCAATTGTAGCTGTACTCCTAGACCATTTTTTCTTATCTTTCTTTTTTTGTTCTTCTATTATTTTTTCTTCATTTAAGTTACTTCCTTTAATTTTTCTACTTTCTAACTTATTATTAACCTTTCTGTTAGCTAATTCCACTTCTTCTAATTGTCTTTTCCTTTCCTTAAGCTCTTTTATCAGCAGGTTTATTTCCTACACTTCTTTATTAGATACTGAATCTGTGATTGATTTAATTCTTCTTCCCACTTGATTTCTTAATTCATCCTGCCTATCAATTTCCTCCTTAGATGTCTCTGATTGGGCATCTTCATTTTCAATCATTGTCACTGGGAACAAATCCTCTGATGATACCTGTGGCTTTAATCCTTGCCTCTTACAATGAATATTTTCTTTTTCAGATACATAAAAATCCACAAAAGCTAGAACTATAGCAACCAATTCCAGGAGCTGGGTGTTCCCAAAACAGATTTTCCTCTTTAGAGCATTAATTTTTGATGTTAAACTTTCAACTTCCCTACTAATAGTATCGTTGCAACTTGCATCACCCTCTTTTTGTTTCATCTGGGACAAAGCCATCTCATGTCTTCTATCACAATGAGATGAAGTCTTATCCAAGAATCTGACCTTGAAGCTTTTATCTCTAAATTTTGATTCTGTATAAATTGAGTTATAATGAATCAAACTCATTAAAGAAGGAATCATTCTTTGTAGTTTGTATCTCTGGTAAGTTAATGCTTTTAGGGGTCACCCCACCTTCTGGAAGTGGTTTTACAAGAGTAGTTTCAGTTTCTATTACCTCATTATTATTTACCCCAAGAGAACCATCCATTTGGATAATTGAATGAAACATAGAAACATAGAAACACAGAAACATGGAATTTGACGGCAGATAAGGACCGCTTGGCCCACCAGTCTACCCATTTCCCTACCTACTGGATAAGCTGCAGATGCTAGTTAACCAGCAGCCTACTTCTTCTTACCCCCACCCCCTAGAATTGCCGTATGATTGTCCCATGCATGCTTGAATTCCACCACTGTTTTGACTCCACAACCTTCCTCCGAAGGCCGCTCCATGCATCCACAACCTCTCTGTGAAAAATACTTCTAAATTACCTCTGAGCCTCCCCTCTATCTTCAAATTGTGCCCCTTGTTCTTGCACACCTCTTTTTTGAAAGATGCTACCCTCTTGGACTTTGTTGATTCCTTGAGGTGCTTGAGAAGTTTCTATCATGTCCCCTCCTCCTTTCCTCGAGGCTATAAGACATAAGCTCCCAAGTCTCTCTTCATATGTCTTCCGGTGCAGACCCTGCACCATTTTAGTTGCCCTCCTCTGGACAGCTTCCATCCTGTCTATGTCTTTGCGGAGATTGGGTCTCCAGATCTGCACGCAGTACTCCAGATGGGGTCTCACCAGCTGTCTGTACAGAGGGATAATAACTTCCTGTTTTCTACTGGTGATGCCTCTCCCTATGCATCCCAGTATCCCCCCAGCCCTCCTTGCTGCCCTCTCACATTGCTTGCCCACCTTTAGGTCATCTGATATGACTACCCCCAGGTCCCTTTCCATTTTTGTTGTTGTTAGTATCTCACCCCCCATTGTGTACTCTTCCCCTGGGTTTTTGTTTCTCAGGTGCATTACCTTGCACTTCTTAGCATTGAATCTAAGCTGCCATACATTTGACCATTCCTCTAACCTTGCCAAGTCCCTTCTCATCCTTTCCACCCCACCCTGTGCATCAACTCTGTTGCATATCTTTGTGTCATCTGCAAAGAGACATACTTTTACTTCCAGTCCATCTGCAATGTCAGTTATAAAGACATTGAAGAGGACCGGTCCTAATACTGAACCCAGCAGTACCCCACTAGTAACCCCCCTTTATTCAGATTGGACTCCATTTACTATTACTCTCTGTGTCCTGTTCTCCAGCCAATTCTTTACCCAGGCTGTCATCTTGGGACCCACTCCCAGGCTGGCTAACTTGTATATTAATCTTTGTGTGGGACTGTGTCAAATGCCTTGCTAAAGTCTAGGTAGGCTATGTCCACAGCCCTCCTGATCTATACTTTGGTCACCCAGTCAAAGAAATCTATCAGATTCATCTGGCATGACCTTCCCGCTGTGAATCCATGCTGCCTTGGGTCCTGTCCCTCTGGCCTCTAGATACTCAACAATTCTTTCCTTCAGAAGTGATTCCATCATTTTCCCTGTCACTGAGGTTAAACTAACAGGTCTGTAGTTTCCTGCTTCTGCCTTGCTCCCACTTTTGTGAAGGGGAATCACATCTACCCTCCTCCAGTCCTCGGGTACCACCCCATCCTCCCATGATTTATTAAAGAGGGTAATCAGTGGTGTCACTAGTTCTACCCTTAGTTCTTTTAGAATTCTGGGATGAATCCCATCAGGCCCCATTGCTTTCTCCACCTTCAGTTTTAAGAGCTCTTTCATAACCCTTTCTTCTGTAAATGGGCTGGTATCAACTTCTGTATCCAGAGTGTTTCTACTGTTTGTTTTAGGTACCTCCCCCTCTTCATTTGTAAATACTGAGCAAAAATATTTGTTTAGTATCTCTGCCTTTCACAGTCACCTCTGCCCACCCTCCCTCCCTTTATTAAGCCTCACTATCCCTCCCTTGGTCTTCCTTCACTCCCTGATGTACCTAGAAAAGGTTTTATCCCCTTCTACTGTGTTGGCTATCTTTTCCTTGGTTTGGGCCTTGCTGTTCTGACTGCCTTCCCAGCTTCCTTTTGCTTTAACTGATACAGTTCTCTGTCCTGCTCCTTCTGTGATTCCTTGTACTTCCTGAATGCTTTCTTTTTCTCTTGAACCTTCACTGCCACTTCCTTTGAGAACCATAGTGGTTTCTTACATCATTTTGTTTTGTTTATTTGCTTCACACAAAGGCTTGTTACCTCTGTGACGGCAGTTTTTATTATTCCCCATTGTTCTTCCACCCCTCCTTCCTGCCCATTTGCTAGTGCATTCCTTAGGCACTCACCCATTTTGGCAAAGTCAGCCCTCCTAAAGTCCAGTACTTTTGCCTTTGTATGGCTTGACTGTATTGCTGTGTTTATTATGAACCATACTGTTCGATGGTCGCTAGTTCCCAGATGGCTACCCACTTCTACATCTGTGATCTTCTCTCCATCTCCATTTGAGAGAACCAGGTCTAAGATTACTCCCTCTCAAGTGGGCTCCAATACTAGTTGTCTAAGGCATGCCCCCTGTAGGGCATCTAGAATAACCCCACTCTTCGAAGTGGCTGCTGCGACTGCACTCCAGTTAACATCTGGCATATTCAGATCACCCATCAGCAATATCTCCTTTTCTGCCATTCTAAGTATACTTATCATTTCCTTGGCCATTTCCCCTGAGAAGGGTTCTGTATAACCCCTGTGCGGATTGTGGTGCCATTGCCTGTCTCCAAATTTACCCACAGTGCTTCTTCTCCTCCCTGTTTGCCCTTTTGTTCTGTTGCTTTGATTCCTTCCCTTATGTAAAGAGCTCCTCCTCCTCCTCTTTTATCCTCTCTGTCCCTCACTAACCTCTAAATTGGGCACAGATTCAGCAAGATCAGACAGATGTAATTCAGGTCCTGTAATATTTGTCCTATTCACATTAGCATTGGAGACAATTATCTCTATTGGCCTCCCTATAATTGTGTCCCTCCCAGCTGTCTCTACCTGCTTCATATGTCTGTCAGAGACTTCTTCTGAACTCCTAATTCTCTTTAGGAGTGAGTGTAAAAATGATTATAACCCTATAGTCTGGGTCTCTGCTGGGGAAGATGTTAATTGTGGGGCAAATGTTTTAATTTTTTTTTTATTGCCCCTGAGCTCTTTCTGATTGGATGATGAGTGGAAATATTGAGTGGTTTTCTTATTTTCCCCATTCATCTGTCCACCCTCTACATTTTTCCTTTATTGTTTCCCTTTTTAGGGCATTTCTTACTGTAAGATCTGAAACCCTTTTTTTGCATTTAAACAGACCTCTTATGATAATCCCCAAGGGAGACAATAGATCAAAATTGTCAGAGATTACTTTATTAAATAGTTCATTTTCCCTTTACCTTTTTGTCCACAAACCAAATAAATACACTTCAGGCAGGTGATCGTTTGGCTCAATTAAAAGTCCAAAATATAGCAACAAATGATACTTTTCACACCGAACATTGTACCAAGCATGTTCCTTAGAATGGTCTTTGAGTTGAATAAGCAAAGATGTCCAAAAATGTCCAATAGGAGCTGGCTTCCAAATCTCCTGACTTATACAGCTGTATTGAATGCAGTAAAAAACAAACAAAAGCACCAAAGTCTTAGAGGTTGCTTCAATCAAGTAACACCTGAAAACACCTAAGAATAATCAAGAGACCTGATTCTTAAGCAATATTTGATTTAATACAAAATAAAGGGCTGTACTGGCAGAGCTCTTCCCATAGCACAAGACTATGGGCAATAAAGACTAAATATTGTCAGTTGCACTATGACTGTCTAATCAAAACTCTACTTTCTCTAAGCTAAAAATTGTGTCTCATATAAAATGACTCAACTCCTTACTTATAACTAAACATTCAAAACATAAAAGTGACCTACTCTTTACCCGATGGTCTCCTTTACATCTACAACCTGTTCCCCTCTTGCCCCTCATGGATCTAGGAAAAGCTTTTGCTTCACTCCTACTTTCCTTTCCTAGTAAGAGGTGTATGTCCAGAGCGGACCCGCAGTTTAAGGCCCAATAAGGTAACAAGATGTACTTTCAGGGTAACCAAGCATTTGGCAAATGGACTGCTACTCGTCCCATGCAGAACACAGTAAGACACTGGGATGATGATATAAAATAGACGGCTCTCCGAAAAGAAAAGCTCTACTCAAAACAGTAACTTATCCATGTAGATTAAAAGTAGCTAAGAAGTAGCTAGGAAGGCTAAAAATACAAAAAAACTGTGGACTAAACTCAAGCCATAGCATGCTACATGCTGCGAAGCAAACTAACGAAAGACTGCCTAGAGAAGGGGATTGCGTATGCTCTTTTATACTATGAGACCACCTCCCTAATTTGCATATGGTGGGATTTTTAAAACTTTAAACTTAAAATAAAATTATGTAAAAAGGAACTTAAAATGTTCTAGTGTACTAGCCTTCTAGTGTACCAGTTTACACTAAATACTAGATCTATGGCAGTTTTTATAACAAATACAGTCTTTTAGTTAATTAGTTACTACTGGGATTAAACGTCTAAAGATCTGAACTCTTAATAGTGTTTTTCATAAAAAAAAAATAAAAAAAAAAAGAGAATCAGTCCACACGTAACTTAACACGTAGGCTCTGTCAGGGAAACTGACAATAGCAGACCCATAAAAAGTTTCTAGAAGATGGAATCCACCACTCATCCAGGGCACTGGTAGTTCTCCTGCTTCCACCGATCAGACCAGTTGCTGCTCTGTTGCTACTCATCCCACCTCGCTTCACACGCTTGGTGACACCTCCACTGCAGACCTCTGACAACTCTCTCATAGGCTTGTCTAGGAAACAGCGGGGTGACTGCGAGAATAGGTAGGTAGGTAGGGAGGCCACCGCCAACCCCTGGGGCTATAATGAAACAACACAGCAGAAGAAAACACAGAACTGACAGGCAGGCACAATAAGATAAACTGGAAAGGGAGCAGACCAAGGCAGCGGTAGCATACCTTTTCAAAATAAAACCAAAAGCACTGCTCCCCTGCTTCTCAAGTTTCCTCCACAAAGTTGAGAGCATGTAGTGAACTGTCTGTCTCAAATCCATCTTCCAGTGACTCGTGGATGGTACTGTCTGTTTGCAGCATAGCACTTCTGTGGCCTATGTATGAGCCCAGCACAGGCATTGGCCTTCTTCTCATCCTGTATGATCTGCTGCAGCAGGTACACTATGTGTGCTCCCCAAGCCCCATCTTGAACTATAGCCTTCAGTCTCTGCCCACCTCTGGGGTTTTCCTCAGATTAAGTCAGCTTTTCTATAGGCAGTAATTGTGCGGTGCTAAGTGACCTGTGTTAACCCCTTTGCACAGCACTAACACGCTGAATACTGTACTGTGTTGATATGCATGGTTCCACTACCACCTCTGAGCACTGCATGCATTATATCTGCACAAGGGTACAAACGGGTTTAGCACACTCACCTTCATACATCCATATCACCTGACTCCAATTTATAGTCGCAGCTGGTCATGTAAAGGAGGTGTGTGTGTATGTGTGTGTATGTGCATATGTGTGTGTGTGTGTGTGTGTGTGTGTAGCGCGATGCTTCACTGTGTTCCCTTGTTCCCTGAGTGCCCCCCATTCCAGCATTACCAACGAAAGAGTGAAAGACAAGCAGGGACCTCAGCTCAGTAAATGACAATGTGCCAAGCTGAAAGCACCACTCACCTCAGAGTGATCAGGAGGACTGTAGTTTCTGGAGCAAAGCAAATTCCCCATTTAAAATGGAGCAGGACAATGGACTGGGACTCAGTACAACTGCACTGTATGTCCTTATTGATCCAGGTCTGCCAAGCCACATTAGATCTGGAGTGGTCTGATTATTAGTGGCTTGGTCTGTCCAACCTTAGCCAGAACACTGAGTTGCTGCATGTATGACTTCTCTGGAGCTACGCTTTCAATAAGTTGGAAGTAGGAAGCAAGCACATACACTCACAGCACTGTAACAGGCAGGTAAGGTTGTTGACCATAAGCTGAATGAGGGCAACCCACTCTGTGCTGGGTATTTTAGAGACCATGAGGTCCCACCCTTGAAGCAGGCTATTGCTGACTACCAACAAAGCCATATGTTGTCCCATACCGTTGGACTTAGAGGTCATTCAAGACTACCTCGTGTCTGCTGTCCAAATGCACTGGTGTCAGGATAATGACCAAATGGCCCCAGGTAAGGAGAGGCTGCCAAAGGACAAATACAAGGGGGAGGGAGGTGGAGGCAAGAGAAAAGAGTTCCTTACCTCCTCAAGGTCATTTTGGTGGGGGAACAGATCATGGTACAACAGTGCAAAGCCAAAGTACCCTCTCCCATACTCGAGCAGGGGCCACTCTTTGGGACCCAGTTGCCTATTTCTTTTTAATTTTTTTAAAATTTATTATACTTTTTTCTTCCGTTGCCAGCTTCCCGGTACGTCTGCCTGGTCACGGACCCTGGCTTTCACTCCCAGATTGGTCACGACCCTCCTATACCCCCTGGCTTACCTCCCCAGGGCAGGGTTGTGGCACCAGACCCCTACAGTGCCACACACAATGGGATAGGTAGGAGGGCTGGCCCGGAATAATTGAAGCCGAGGCGGGCTTCATCTAGGGTGGCTGGAAGCAGCATTTTTCCCTGGTGTGTGAGGGCTGGGATGTGTAATGACATCCAGTGTCTGCCCTACCCCCAAAGTTACTTGGCGTCTACGTAATCAGTACACCCAGCCTCCTCTAGGTGTCTGTATTGCACCGAATGTTCTACCTCCCTTCCCCTGGAAGAAGGAGAACAGTCATCAGAAGCTCAAACCTTCTCTCCCAGCCAGCCCTCTGACAACCCGGGTCCATTCCTAAACCTGGGTCACTGGCGTCTCAGGTAGGTGCCCTGCCCCTGCTCCAGTGGGCCAGTCCAGTTGCCTATTTCAGCTTTGCCATTGACAGTTATCTTGTCAGTTGTTTGCTACTTCATAGATTGCAGATTAAATACTGAATAATCCTGCATTATTGTAACAAAATGAAAGCCCATATTAACAATTGTCAGAATCCATACATGCTTAGTTTGCCTGTCTGTGCTGTCCTCTATGTGCTTGACAATGAGATGACTTGCATACAGTGTTGATCCTGTCTAGCAAGCAAGCACAAATGCACACCCTAAGCCTTTTAGAGGAGCAGGAAACTGAGTATCAGCAAATGGTGTGTCAAGTTCTTGGTTCTCAACAGCTCCAGGCAGGCAAGACATAATGTATTTCAGGAAATTTTTAAAAACTAGGAGAATTTTAAGGAATGAAACTTTATGTAGTTGCATAGTGCTCCAAAAATCTACTGAAGAGAAATTGTTTTGGAGGATTTCCACTTTAGTTAGCTGACATTCTTGGAACTTTGTACCACTTTAGGTCCTTGTTACAAGCTTTTCACCTTCATGCTTGATGAGGTGTAGACTGGGTTGGTGACACCTTCTGGGATTCCTGCAATGATGCCACCTGGACTCTGACAATCAAAGTAATGAAGATTGAGAGTACAAAGAGAATGAAAATGAGGTAAGGAAAGAAAAATGAGACATTGATAATATTCTGAGATGGAAAGACAAAGGTTCTCTCTGTTCCTACATGCTTCCTCATTCAACAGATTAGTCAGGCGCCTTATTCATCTCCTGCATGACACTGGGATCTACTCTAATGCCCTGGCAATTCACTTCAGTTCAGTAGGGCAGATAAACAGGAAGAGGGTAGAAATGTAAAGCAGAGACATGGAAAGAGATAAAACGAAGTGGAAAGAGCAAAGGAAAGGAAATGTTACTCTGTTTAGAAACCCATTGGTTTGTAAACAGTTTTATTTGTACAGAGACCATCACAGTAGATAACATCTTCCTATGATTGCAGCCTAAGTCTCGCCCTGGAGTGTGTTGGACTTCATTCATTGCTGGTATTTTATTATCAGCTATCAAGAGGATGGTGGCAATATGCCACCTTTGGTTGTTTGCAGCCATTCTGAACAGGATGTCTGGATTTGAACTCTGTAGCAGATGTTTGGCTGAATGAGGGCATCAGTGTTTTATTTGGGAGATGTGTGTTCCTTTTTTTTTACTTTATGGTTATTGATTTTTCATTACATTTACAGCACATACATTTAACATACGTGCACTATATACATCCCTGGTAAAATCTGCAGCTGCAAGGTTGCATTACTTTATTTTCCTTATCTAAGACAAGAACCATTACAATACTTTATAAGAATTCCATATGAGAACTCATTATTGCTAAAAATATACCTTCAGCTAGGAGCAGGGACATCCTTGACTCCCTGCAGGAGGTGTTCTTCCAGCAACTAGTCAGTGAATCCACTTTTTGCAGATGTCGAGGTGGGAGGCCACCTGGCGATCACTGTACAGTATGATTCAATATAAGGACAGCTGCATAATTGAATCTCACAGGGGTGAGGGCCCTGGACTTCAGGAGGGCAGATTTTATGAAGATAGGTGAATGCCTCAGGGATGACTTGGCAGGATGGGATGACCTGGGTAGAGTGAAGGAACAGAGGGAGAACATAAAAAGGGCCACAGTAAGGGAAACAAACCTTTGTGTCTAACAAGTGAGTAAAAGCAACAGGAAAAAGAAGCTGCTATTGTACTTGAAAGAGGTGGCAGATAAAATAAAAGCTGAGAGGATAGGGAGTTGTACTTGGGGAAACAGAAGGAAGCTGGGAGGGCAGTAAGGAGCACAAAGGCCAAAGAGAAGAGAAGAGAGAATAGCCCAAGTGGTAACAAAAGGGGAAAAAACCTTTTTTAAGTATGTAAGCAAAAAGAGGAAGACCAGGGGTAGCATTCTAAGGTTAAAAAGGTAAGGTGCAGAGGGGGAGCAGGAAAAGGCAGAAATCCTGAACAAATACTTTTGTTTAGTGTTCACAGAGGGTAAAGGGGAGGGGGTCACAAAAAAGTAGCAGGAGCATTGGAGGGATTGAGGTGGACATTAGTCCATTCTCAGAGGAGAGAGAGAGTCCTGATCACTAATCTGAAAGTGGGCAAAGCAATGATGTCAGTTGGGGTGCATCCAAGGGTATTGAGGGAGCTCATGGAGGTACTGGCTCACCTCTAACATTCCTATTTAACAGCTTATTGGAAACAGGAGTGGTTCAGGATGGTTGGAGGGCAGATGTAGTCCCAGTACACTAAAGTGGTAGCAGGGAAGATTATGGCAATTTTAGGCCAATCAACCTGACATCAGTTGAGGGAAAGTTAATGGAATCATTGCTGAAGGACAGGATCATGGAATATATTTAATTCAGTGGGTTACAGGACTCGAAGCATGAATTCATGGGGGGGGAGAATGATGTCAAACAAATCTGATAGATTTCTTTGTCATGGTGACCAAGGAACTAGATCAGGGTGGAGCAGGAGACATAGCCTACCTAGATTTCAGTAAGACTTTTGATATTTTTCCACTTAGAACACTCTTAAAAAAGCTGGGTAGCTTAGGGATGTGTCCTAACATGGTTAAGTAGGTAAGAAATTGGTTAGGGGATAGGCAGTAGGGGGTGGTGATAAACAGAATTCACACTGGGGATGGGAGGATGACAAGCGGGGTACCTCAGGGATCAGTGCTGGTTCTGGTCCTCTTTAATGTCTTTATAAGTGGCATAGCAGAGGAGCTGGAAGTGAAGGTCTGCTTCTTTGTGGATGACACCAAAATTTGCAATATGGTGGACACTCCAGGAGGATGGAAAGGATGAGCAGAGACCTGAGAAAACTTTAAGAATAGCAAGGGTATGGCAGCTAGGTTTCAGTGTGAAAAAGTGCAAAATAATATACTTGGGGCACCGATACCCAGGGGTGGAGTACAAAATGGGCAGGACCTGTCCTACAAGTAAGAGGTGCTCTCCCTGCCTGTACATAAGGAGGCTGGCTGAGGAGGTGTGAGGTGGGCTGTGCCAGTTGCCATATGCACCCACAGCACCTCCAATGAGATTATGGTGAGGGGGTGCCCAGTGCCATGGGGGAACCACTGAATGCCAGGGAGGGGTTGTTTGTACATCCAGGCTGGCGATCGGGGGGAGGACCACTACCACCAGTGACATAAACTTTTATGTTGGGGCTCGGATCAGAGGGAGGAAGGGCACCACTACCACCAGGGAATGTTATTCTACATATGGGTCTGGGATTGCAGGGAGGGAGGGCACCACTACCACCGGGGAATGTTATTGTATGTACAGGGTGGGAATTAGGGGGAGGGAGGGCACCACTACCATCAGGGCATTTAATTCTACATAAAGTGCTGGGGACTAAAATGGTGCAGGGTCTGCAAGAGAAGCCATACGATGAGAGACTAAAGGTGCTTAATAAGGAAGGGGGGGGGGACACGATAGAAACTTTTAAGTACCTCAATGGAATCAACAAAGTTCAAGAGGGTAGCATCTTTCAGAAAAAGAGATGTGCAAGAACAAGAGGACACAATTTGAAGATAGACGAGGGGACGGCTCAGGGCAATGTGAGGAAGTATTTTTTCACAGAGAGGGTGGTGGGTGCATGGAACGGCCTTCCTGAGGAGGTTGTGGGGTTTAAAACTGTGGTAGAATTCAAGAATGCATGGGACAGAAATAGGCAATTCTTGTGGGGGGGTAGGAAGAAATAGGCTGTTGGTTAACTAGGATCTGCAGCTTATCCTGTAGGTAGGGAAATGGGCAGACTAGGTGGGCCAAGCGGTCCTTATCTGCCATCAAAGTTTATGTTTCTATGGATCGGGGGGGACATCACTAGCACCAGGAATATACTTCTACCTACTGGTGACATGCCCCCTGCCTCTACACCACTTAACCTAAGAGAGATTATCACAGTGGAAGTGCTAAGTATCCTTAGAAAAATCCCAGCACATGGATTGGCTGGACCAGATGGCCTAATACCAAGGTTCCTTAAAATAGCAGCTCCAGCCACAGCGGGCACCAGTCACCAGGATCTTCAACCTCTCACTCAGTACAAAGACAGTCCTGTCTCTCTGGAAAATCACCTGGATAGTACCAATACACAAAAAAGGGGACACCAGGGACATGAATAACTACTGACCAATTGCCATACTATCTGCCCTGAATAAGCTACTAGAAAAATCTGTGGCAACCCAAGTGGCTGAACACTTACGACAGAAAAATTTACTCTGTTCTGCACAACATGGTTTGAAGAAGAGCCACAGCACAACCATGGCTCTTATCAAATTTACAAATG
Organism: Neoceratodus forsteri; assembly: GCA_016271365.2. Lineage (NCBI taxonomy): Eukaryota > Metazoa > Chordata > Ceratodontiformes > Ceratodontidae > Neoceratodus > Neoceratodus forsteri. The sequence goes on from CM057451.1 coordinate 400,290,355, forward strand.
ATGTAGAAACTGCAGTGGACAAGGGCCTCTGCACAGGAGCACTCTTCGTGGATTTAACCAAAGTGTTTGACCTTGTGGACCACCACCTGCTTCTATCAAAACTGGACACACTTGGTCTCTCAAAAGACTCTATCTCATGCTTTGACAGCTACCTCGCTGGATATATGCAGTTCATTCAAATAAACAGCTGCATCTTTGATCTTTCCACCACCACCATCATTGGGGTGCCTCAAGGATCCATTCTTGGCCCATTGCTTTTTTTGCTGTTCATAAAGAATCTACCAGTGATGTCTGGGCCCTCCTCTACTATTCTGTATGCAGACGACATGGTGCTGTACACAAGTGCCAAAGATGTAATCACTATAAATTCCACTCTAAACAATGATTTTGAATGCCTGTATACATGGCTAACATGCAACAAGCTAATCCTAAATGCCCAAAAAATGGTGGCCATGATGTTTGGCTCAGCACCGAGGATCAAAGTTCAGACATCTGCATTGTCAATCTCAGGAACAGATGACACCCTGTTGGAGGTGGTGGGCTCCTTCAGGTACTTGGGAATAACGCTGGACCCCTCGCTTGACTTTAACCTGCACGTAGCCTCCACCAGCAAAGCTGTAAATTAAAAGCTATGGCTGGCCTACAAAATCCATTCCTTGTTAAACGCAGCAGTTAAACTGGCCATCGCAAAGGGAATTCTGTCACCCAGCCTCACCTACAGCATAGCGACCTTCCATGTTGCAAACTTAAGGGGTACTACAAATCTAGGACACCTGCTACAATAACATCTGCTGCTTTGCATTATTGGTCCCCAGCTGGACTCACAGGTGTATACTGTACTCAAGTCTATGTGGGCTATCCCCTACCTCTTATCACGCTTACACCGCAGGATGTACAATTGATTCCATCATTAGATCTGGCACCCCAGAGGTGCTGGTCTGCCAGTTATACCAAGCAAAACAAGCTTACCCACTCAGGTCGGCAGAAAAGACTTGCCTTAATATACCTAAATGTGCCACAAAAATGGGTGAACAAGCCTTTTCAGCATTGGCCCCTAAGCTTTGGAACACCTTGCCCTCATCTATTAGGCTCTCCAAATCGTACCAGGTGTTCAAAAATTAGCTATGTGCTTACCTCATGGGCACTGATAGATGCACATGCACCCAAATCACTGGAGCACCTGCCTAGTATAGCTCTCCCAAATCTCCAGCACTTTTTTTATATGTATGCCACATTCTTATGTGGGAAGGCTTAACCTCTCTGGTTGTAACCATCTGTTTCTCGGGGGGGACCTGCATTATCTGATCTGTTGCCATATTGATACCATATGCTGCTAACCCCTGGACTAGAACAAGCTTTGTATGATTTCTTCCTCAGTTATTGTTTCCCCTGTTTGCAACTGCCTCGCCAACTGTGATGTAGCAATACCCGAGATATCTATTATAGTCTAGTTTCCTTGCACTAAATCATGTGATGTTATTTGTCTCCTGACTTGCTATTGCCTCTGTATGTAACTCTGTATATAACTGTATCTCTCTGTGTAACTCTCCCAGGTCATGCCTGAAAATAGGCAAAGTTTCTTGACTAGTGCACTTACCCCGTAAACAAAAACTAAATAAATACTTGCAGGGCTGGGGATTGGAGGGGAGGACACCACTAGCACCACTGTTATGTACACATCTGGAAATGGGCAATTGGGGGGGCTCCAGCACTATCTATTCTGGTGGCACACTTTGGGAGCCCTGTCAGGGCAGTGCTAAGTGACATCTGGGCCTACATGGCCCTATATTCAGTTGAATAGTGCCAGTGTGCTGTTCGACTGAATACAGCATCTTCGGGCACCCGGGCAAGTGCAAGGTGCAGCACAAATTTTTGCACTCTACTTTGCATGTATTTGACTATTTAGTCCCTAGATTCTTTACTAATTATTGCATTGATGAACTAAGGTGATTAGTTTGCTTTGTATCGCTGTGTGTAGTTTGATGAAATGAAAAGTTTTAAAAGCAAAACATTTACTCCTGCTGGCTAGACCTGACACACACATAGAAAACAAAAGAATTGAATTAGTGCTATTTATTGGAGGATATAACATCAGAGTCCTATCCCTAGTACTTGCTGAATCAGTGCTCATGGACACATCACTGTCATGTGAGACAGGAGGCATTGTAGGAAAAAGAACAGCAATAAAGCTTGCTGAGCTGGAGATCACCAGGGGCGACAAAACTACCTTATAACTAGCAGGCTAATATAGAAAAAACTCTTATCAAACAAAGGGAAAGACACACCAGGACTACACACACAAATCAAAACACTCTGCACAACATATGCTTTTGCAAATTTTGACTGTAGTACTCCTCTAAATGATTGCTTTTAGCAGCAGTCATGTTACCCTAAATTTAGCATTTTCTTGTAAGTAGTAGTGGCATAAGTAAAATGTGTTTATTGAAGAATACAGCCAGCTCACCTTATAGCTCATTTACATTGGCTTCCAATAGAAAACCTGATTACAGTGAAGGGAAATATTATACAAACATGGCCATACATTAAAAGTTATACAGTGTTGTAAAGGAGAAATACATAAAAATAAGGCAGGAACATTTACTCACATACCTACAAATTCTTCTGCTACTGTCATCTATGTCCCACATTGCCATACTTTGTTCTCACTAGGTCTTGGACCAGATGTTGCAGAGCCCTTGAATCCACTCAGCTCTGACTGCTGCCACTACTTTTAGCTGAGTACTGACACCACATTATAACCCTTTCGTGGTACCCGGTGGGGATCGGGGCATAGCCCAGAGATACACACTGTGTCTAGGGGTGAGGTGTTGTCTGCTCGCTGGAGAGTCCTCTGTGACAATCAAATAATAACTGCCACCAACTACTTACAGGCCCACACTCCCCATTCACTCTTCAGCGAATTCTGCTCTGTGGCCTTCTCTATCAGAATAGTAATTAATCACTCCACAACATAATGGTTGTCATGTTTACTAACATATTTACAGTTACACATATGGGAACACAGTCTCTATCCTAGTCAACATTTATTTATTTCGTTTTTGTTTACTGCGTAAGGTGCACTATGCATACATCTGCCTATTTCCTGGCACAACCAGGGACAGTACAAGCAGTGGACCATTACAATGTAACCAGAGATAACACAAAGCAATAATATAAAGCAATAATAAAAGAACTATAGGGATACATTAACGAGTTCAATACAAGCGCTGAGTAAATGAAATTCATCAGCATACAAAAACAAAATAATTTTGTACAACAAACTGTGATTATGGCCAAAACTGTAAACAAAGAGAGGTAGGAAGAGAAAAACGCAACAAGGCACATGCCTAAAAGCAGGGAAGTGTAGGACAGGGTAAACCGATGGAAACATAAAAGTGCAGACAACAAAATAACTAAGTGCAACAAGAGGACAAATGTAGGCAGGAAAGGTAGCACTTGTAGGTAGGGGTTAGGAACAGTAGCATGCTGTATGTTGAAGCAGGTATGATCAATATTGGCACTGAAAGGTGTAGACAACTGGGCATTGCCATATGTGGGCTGGTATACAGTTCCAAAGTTTTGGGGCAGTAACAGTGAAAACCGTCTCCCCATGCTTAGTCCCAGTCCTAGGGATGGATAGCGGGTCAAGATCAGAGAATTTGAGAGAGTAAGTATTTTTGCAAGGCACCAGAAGGGAGACTAAGGAGAGGGGCACTTGATTCTGCAGTGTACTGTGGATAATACTTCCAAGTGAGAGGTCCCAATAAGCAGAAAGGGGAGGGCCAGCCTAATTTGGAGTAGAGTGTACAATTATGAGTAAGTAGCTTTCACACAAGGTCAGAACAACAGATATTATTGTAGGCCATGTCCTACTTATGCAGGATGGAGCTAGAGGCATAAGCAAAGATGGGGAGGCCGTAGGATAATTTGGGGAGTAATAGACCACGCACTACTGTAATACGTGCTGATGGGGGAAGGCATGAACTACCTCAATAGGCTAGTCCAAGACTGATGTTAACAGCCTTACTAATAGAAGTTATATGTAACAAGAAGTCAAGGGAGGGATCTAGTGTCACACCAAGGTATTTGAAGTAGTTTACAGAATCCAGAGGGGAACCATTATCACAGACCACATTTAGCAGAATGAGAGTGTTTTTTAGTCAGTGGGTGGTACCAAAAAGCATAGTTTAAGATTTACAGGGATTCATTAGTAGCATTTTCTCCTTGAACCAGGTTTGAATGGCCTTCAGATCCACAGTGAGGGCATTATTAATGTTAGCTACATTCTGTGCACTAGTAAAGGAGACCAGGTTGTTAGCATGCAGGAAAGGGGTACTGTTTGCAAAGCAATGGTGAATAGAGTTGACATTCAGGGAGAAGAGAGGGGCTCAAGTATGGAGCCCTTAGGGACACCAGTAGTGGAGGGTAAGTTGTCTGAGAGGGAGGGGCCAATCCTAACATGTTGCTGTCTATTAGTGAAGTAGCTCCAGAACCGAAGTAGGGCATGCTCCAATATCCCCAAGGCACTCAGCTTTCTGCGAAGGAGGGAGTGGTTTACCATGTCAAAGGCATTCGCAAGGTCAATGAAAATGGATCCAGTAAGTTGGCCCTTGTCAAGAGAGGTGGAGATGCTGTTAGTTAGGGTGAGCAACACAGTAATAGTGCTATGGCTCTGGTGAAAGCCATGCTAAGCAGGGAAGAGGAGACTGTAGTTAGTGAGGTAGGAGGTGAGTTGGGCAGCAACTGTTTTCTCGAGTACCTTACCCAGAACAGGTAGGATGGCAATTGGTCAAGTAATTACCTAATTATTTTGCAGTTCCCTCTTTTTTGAAGACTGGCACAATGTTAGCCATATTCCAGACTGTTGGTACAGCGTTAAAGGTGAGGGAAAGATTGAAGATTCTAGTAAGGGGAGATGCTAGCTCACGAGCAGCAAGTTTAAGGAGTTAAGGCTCTATACTATCTGAGCCAGTGTATTTGGATACAGGGATCTGCCTCAAGAGCTTGTAAATCTCAGGGATACTAATTTATTTGAAGAGGAATAGGTGTGTTGTCCTGAGGGGGGTAAATAAGGGAGGGGTCTGACTATTCGTGGGGGTAAGAAAGATTTCAGTGTACGCAGAGAGGTCAGAAAATAGCTTGTTAAAAGCATTGTTTACATTTTTTTCTGCGGGCTCTGTGGGTGGATCGATCGGAGATAGAGTTGGAGGCCTTGAAAGCAGCCTGCCACCTGTCCCTTTCTTTTATGAGGGACAGGAGTGGGCAAGTTAGCCATTTGATTTTAGGACTGCAGGCTCTCCTTGTGGTGATAGGGACATGTTTATCCTAGAGGTCAGTGAAGGTGATGTTAAAATAAGAGATGGCCTGATCACTGTCAGAGGTATCCCACAGATGGGACTAGTCAAGGCTGGCTAGCTCACTTTTAAATTGAGAGGGGCCCAACAAAGAAAAGTCACGAAAAGTGAATTAGGCGAGGCAGGACTTTAGGGGCTTAGGCATGCCACATATAGAAGACTGGGGAGTGCTCACTTACAGAGTCAGGACGGACTACAGAGCAAGTTAGTATGTCAATATTAGGGACTAACACCTCATCAATAAGGGTGGTGCATTGTCCGTTCTTTGAGTTTGATAGGATGGGAGATTATTTGGGTAAGGAGCAACTTATTTAGGGATAGTTCCACTGCATTTCTATTACATTTTAGCCAGTCTATGTTGAAGTTTGTAAGGATAACAAATTCATTATTATTCACACGGGGGCCAATGGCATTAATTATGGTGAGGAGGCCTTGCTGACTGGTAGCAGGAGGTAGGGAGACACAAAAGATATGGAGTTTCTTGAAATTACCCAGGATTAAGATACTGTTGCACAATTCTAGGGACATTCCAGAGGGAGACAGAGAGGAACTAGAAACATAAAAATTAAGGTGGAACTTAAAGTAAATCACTGTGCCCACACCTAGTTTATTGGAGGCCCTGTCACATCTGGTAATGCTGTACTCTGCTACATCACAAAGACTAGTAGGTGTTGAGGGCTTGAGCCATGTCTCAGAGACACAGAGTTCATCATGCTGGTAGTGGCAAGTCCAGCCGGTAAGCTTGTCAGGTTATGTAGGAGGCTTCTGACACTGAGGTGGGCTAATTTGAGTCCCTTCTCCCCTTGCCAGGGAGGGAGTGAGAGAGTGGGATATGCAGGTTTGGGAGGGCCAGGATTGGGTACTAAATCCCCAGCAACCAGTAACAGATGTGCCACGAGGACATGGACAATAACTTTAGGGTGAATTATTACTGGAGGGAAATACCAACGGAATTTGCAGATGTAACATGATATGAGGTACCAAAGTTTTGGGGCACATAGGCCTAGTATATTAGTAATCTACTGTGTGCAGACTAGGGCCTCGGACTTAGCAAAGTCAGAGATGAGAGAGGGGTTATTATTATTAGGCACTGAGGCAAGCATAGTGTCTGTGATGAGGAGGAGAACAGACAGGCTAGCAGGTAGACAGGCAGGCAGCAGGATAGTGTCATTGTTACAAAGTATAGAATTCCCAGTAGGATGGGGTTGAGAAGCTAAAATCATGTATAGTAACTCTGTAGCCTAAGAAAAGTGAGTAACAAGTTACAGCAACAAAGACAAACTCTGGTCAGAGCCGAACTGGCTGTGGAAAGTGTTTGGGATGCTTTTACCTATTATTTCTAAAGAATTTGCACAATGCAGATCTGCTGAGTGGCAGTTTCAATGTGATCTTCCTTTTACACATTTTTATGCACGTGCAGGAAACATAGTGCCATCATCCGAGTTTTCGGAGGTGTGTCGCCCCCTCTTCCAATTCAGTCAGTGTGTTGGCAGGCGCGGTCCCTGTCGGCCAATGCATGCTGGAGCTGTCTATGACAAGCTCCAAAATGCAGTGGCATACAGTTGAAAGGGGGAGCTATGCTTCAGTGAGCAGCGATCAGATATCGCCTGCTCATGCGCTCCTCCCCTACACACACACACACACACACACACACACACACACACACAGAAATGCACTCACGCATACTGTGCCCCCCGGCACACACGTATAGCCAGCAGAGCAATCCCCATCGACGTGTGTGCTCCCCAAAGCCTTCCACATGCCACGTTGGGTGCCCACCCCAGCATGGCAACTCATAGAATAACCCGGCGAAGTTGCCCAATTCCCGTCGGCTTCACTGTCCCCCCAAGTACTGGGTGCCAGCTGGGGCCACCCCAGCATGGCAACTGATCATATGGCGACAGGGTGCCCAATCCTTGTCGGCTCCATGCCTCCCCACTGTCCTTGTGCCAAGCTGGAGCCCACCCCAGCGTGGCAAACGCCCGTCGCCACTGAAAAAAAAAACAACTGTAAATTAAAAATGGTCCTATGGCGCTTCTCCTGGCTCCCTCCACAACCCACACCCACCCTCGCACCCCACCTCCCCACCCCCTCACCCCATGCCCACCTCTGGAGCTTGAGTGCGGCAGTCTTGATGGACGCGAAACACGTCTGAACTCTTTCAGAGCTGACCGCGAACTGAGGAAATGCCGGTAAGCTGTATAATAGGATAGATAGGGTTTTCAACTTTGTTGCATATCGCAGGCATTTTTTGGAATTTTTGCACCAGATTTTCAACATGGGGTTTTTGGGACCCCTCCTCATGAATTCTTGCACTGTCATGGCGTTACTCAGGCTCAAAGGGTGATTTCAGAGCCACTGTGTGAAATCACCTTTCCGGAACGATTATCAAAATGACACTGCCAATGTTCATAAGGTGGGCTCTCAAGAAGCCTATTTTGAAAATTTGGTGGAAAAATTCTAAAAAAATGACTGTTTTATGAGCATGCATTGCGCACTTCCTACGCACGCTCGTAAGTTTGCGAATTTTCAATATTTTCACTCCAGATTTTCAACATTGCCATTTTACCACACCTTCTTATGAGCAGTACAGCTGACATTTTTCACATCTCACCCAAAGTGTGTTTCCGCCCATGTAGGCACAATGGTGCAGTCGTGTCATGCGGAATCAATGTATAGGACAAGTTAAGAAAATCACAGTGACACTGTTCATGAGCAGAGGTCTTAAAATGGCTATGTTGAAAATTTGGTGAAAAATTCCAAAAATGACTGCTTTTGACGAGCGCAAGGCCATGCAGTTCTTATGCATGCTCGTAAGTTTGCGAATTTTCAATATTTTCACCCAGATTTCAACATTGCCATTTTACCACACCTCCTTATGAGCAGTACAGCTGTCATTTTTCACATCTTGCCCAAAATGTGTTTCCACCCATGTAGTGCACAATGGCGCAGTCGATGTGTGAAATCAATGTATGGGACACATTAAGAAAATCACAGTGACACTGTTCATGAGCAGAAGTCTTAAAATGGCTATGTTGAAAATCTGGTAAAAATTCTTAAAAATGACTGTTTTACGAGCGTGCGTTGCACAGTTCCTATGCATGCTCGTAAGTTTGCGAATTTAATAGTTTCACTCCAGATTTTCAACATTGCCATTTTATTACACTTCCTTATGAACAGTACAGCTGCCATTTTTCATATGTCACCCAAAATGTGTTTTCGCACATGTAGCGCACAATGGTGCTGTTGGTGTGCAAAAGCAATGTTTGGGACAGATTACGAAAATTACAGTTACACTGTTCATGAGCAGAGGTCTTAAAATGGCTATGTTGAAAATTTGGTGATAAAAGTCCATAAAATGACTGTGTTACGAGTGAGCATTGCACAGTTTCCACGCACCCTCGTAAGTTCATGACTTTGTAATATTTTCAGTCCAGATTTTCACCACTGGCATTTTTCCACACTTCCTTATGAACAGTACAGCTGTCATTTTTCACAACATGGCCGAAGTGTGTTTTCACACTTTCAGCACAGCGATGCGTGGTCGCAGTGGGAAATCATTGTTCAGGACAGATAAAGAAAATCACAGTGACACTGTTCATGATCGGAGGCACCAAAATGCCTGAGTTGACAATCTGCTGTAAAAAATCCCCAACCTAATTATATTACGGGTGTGCGTTGCACAGTTTCTATGTACGCTCGTGACTTCACCAGTTTTTTTAATATTTTTACTGCAGATTTGCAACATTGCAATTTTTTACACCTCCACATGAACAGTACAGCTGTCATTTTTTACATCCTGTTCAGAATGTTTTTGCACCTGTGGTGCTAAATGCCGTAGTCACTGTGCATAAGCAGCTTTCGGCTAACAAACTGATATTGCCATGGTTCATGAGGTGGGGTCACAGAAAAACCATGTTGAAAATTTAGAGTGAAAATACCAACAAATGCCTGAGGTATTTGGGTTTCCAACTATAACGCCCAACCCTATAGAGAATGACAGGCATCAGGGGTGTGACTTGGGATTCTTGCCTGTAATGCTCATACCATTCTGCACCCTGCAGCCAGTGAGAGGCATTGAGGTATGCCTTGGGCTCTTCGGCCCCAAAGTTCACCCCATTCTCCTATATCGCACCCATCTCACTGTATTTCCTAACAGAATGGGGTGCGCATAAGGGCCAAAGACCACAAGGAACACCGTGGCAATTGTCAGTGTCTGCAGGGTGGGGTGTGGTGAAATGGCATGGCCGTTATGCCTGTCGACCCAAAGGCACACCCCAATGCCTGTCACTCTCTGCAGGGTGGTGGTGGTATTGGCTTCAGTTCAATACTTCACTGCCATTCCTATTACGCAGCTCTGTAACTTCTACACTACCACTGCCAATGCCAGCAAGCAAACATTCGGCATTGACAAATGCTTGTTACAATGTGCTTTCCTAGAATATGTCTGCTGATTGGATAGTTCACAGAAGACATGACATCTTATTTTCAGTGGGGCTCTACATCTACACATTATTAGGCCGCATTGCGTAAAATCAAAATATACTGAAAACAATATTTTACATCTGGACAAGGTTGCCTTGAATAAATACATTATAAAAATGGTAAAATAATGACCCAGTGAAAATAAGATATTGCATCTAATCTATGACATCCTGAGTAAATACAGAGCAAAACTGTGTAAATGAAGATTGCTGTGACAATGAGATATAGCATCTCCCCTGCACGATCCAGGATACAAAATATAGGATAAGAAATATTTAAAGGAAATCTACTGTAAACAGAACTTCACTGTGTTCACTGACATAAACAGTTTCTTTATTGTTTTATAATATATTAGACTGCAGTATTTATTTTGAATGTTGTGGCCATGAGGGTGGTATGTACAATGTGTGTGTGTTTGCTGTAGCTAAATTTATTTTTCCCCAAAAAGCTTAGTAAAAAATGCCTGCTGATTGCTACATATTTATCCTGGTTGTTCACAGGAGACCTGGCGTATGTCTGAGACAAAATTTATCAGATAGTGTCTTAAGAGATTAGAAAAACAGTGTAAATCTTTTTGGGAGATTCCTTGCTGAAAAAGGGTGACATTTATGAGGTATGAATCTTCTTCCTTGAAAGAGAATACCTGACCAACTGAAGCTAGTAGCAAGAAAATGTTAAAATGCTAAGTATTTAAATGTGCAAGTTGCTGCATTTCGAAGTGGGTAAACAAATCTCGAGTTAAATAGGCAACCAATATTTAACAAGCTGTTTCAGTTTCCTAATGTCCATCTGATAAGCAACTTGGAGTTATGTCTCCAACATTCTAAACAGAAAGAAGGGAGTATTTTGTTTCAATTGGCATAGTGATTTGTAGATGTGGAAGGATACATTGAAAACTTCAAAAATGTGTTCCACGATCCTCCTCCATTTTTCCAGCTACAGACAACAAGATGGCTATAGGCTCTGCCCATAGTCATAACAATGCAATGAGATTGTAAAACAGGTCTTCCCAAATTAGGGTGTAAAACTTAAAGGGACACTGTCAGCTTTATCCCTCCATTTTCATTAATCTCTGTGCAGTGTGCCTTTTGGCACACACCTAAGTAATTATCACTGCAGAATAACCCCATGGACTTAGAAATTCAGCACAAATACCTTATATATGAGTATTTAGTGAAGTTCGTGTTTCCTTCAGGTTCTCCAAAACGCCACTGACACCAGAAGCATAATCCCATTGAGGACGCGTGCCAGGACCAAGCGCGGTCACAAAGTGGCATTTTAAGCCAAGTTGGCTTTAAGAACATGCTGTCCATTTAAGCATCTACATCGTGAACTGCTCCTAGTAATTTAAAATTAAAATTGAGCCCTGCATGGCTCGCAATTTATTTTTTTTAAATGCTGAAATCCCGCGCATGCACAAGGGCGATACAATCTTGTGCATGCATGGGATCTCCACACATCTTTATTGCAAGCATGCACGGGATTTTGGCATCAGTTTTAAAAAGTGAATTGCGAGCCACACGGGGCTTAGTTTTAATTTTAAATTACTAGGAGTAGTTCATGAGGTAGAAGTTTATATGGGCAGTGTGTTCTTAAAGCAGGATTGGCATAAAATCCTACTTTGGTACTGCCCTCGGTCCTGGTGCACATCTTCAATGGGGTTATGCTTCCAGTGTCAGCATCATTATGGAGAGCCAGAGGGAAGGACAGACTTCACTAAATATTTATAAATCAGGTATTTGTACTGAATTTCTACATCCATAGGGTTATTCTGCAGTGCAAATTTTACAGGTGTGTGCCAAAAGGCACACTGCGTGGAGATTAATAAAAATGGAGGGGTAAAGCTGACAGTGCCCCTTTAATCCTGGAGAGCTAGCAGTTTCAAGTTACAGTCTATGCTAACAACCCTAATCCTGGACAACTTGCAGTTTCAAGTTTCAGGCTACGCTAGCATTATTAGACAGCAAAGACATACAATGGTGGAAGATTGCAAAGTAGGCCCACCCAGTATAAGGTGTTTGGCTAAATTCGAATGCTCTGGCAATTTCAAAATTAAGGCCACAAAAGCTTTATAAGGCAGCAATAACATTCAATGGAAAAGGAATTCGAAGTAAGCCTACTGTACATAAGGTGTTGGTTGAATCCAGAAGAAACTGGCAAGTTCTAGATTCAGGCTGGCTACATAAAAATTAGGAGGCAGCAACAGCATACAATGATAAGAGAAAGGGGAAATTGTTTATTTAGGAAAGGCACACTAAGCCAAAGCTTATTTCCAGGTGTGAACTGGGAGCACAAGGAAGTTAAGTGACTTGCCCAGGGTCACACAGTATGCAAGTGGGGACTGTGGAATTCAAACCCTGGTCTCCAGGTTTTTGCAGCTCAGTGTTCTTAACCACTATTCTATACTGCCCCCTACCATAGTTACAAAATTGGCATACCCTAGATAGGGTGCATGGCTAACTGCAGGAGAGCTGGCAGTTGTTAAATGTCAGTCTACACTAGCGTTATGAAGCAGCAACAGCAAACAATGATAAGGATTTACAAAAGTGGCTTACCCTACATAGGGTGTGAGGCTAGCTCCAGGAGAACTGGCAGTTTCTAAGTCCCTAGTCAGCACTGTAAGACAGATTCGATCCTGACCCCAGATATGTGCAAGTCAGAACCTTAGGGTCTCTTGGTTAAGGCTGAACCATCGACACATACTTATGGGAGCCCCATGACGTCTCTTATTATTTACAATTCCCCAGTGGGTGAGGTTATACCTCTGGACAGAGCCATTCCTAATCTTCCTTCTGAATTTAATATCTCTGGCACCTTGTTATATGCTATTTGTTCACTAATCTCTCACATACTACACTGACACAACAGCATCAGTTCAATTGGTGTACAGGGGGAAGCAATGCTGTATGGACTTTCAACATCTAGCTAATGGCCACCCCAGTTCTGGCACCTCACACCAATCAGTTCTTTACTCTCACCAGACAATGTGCTGGAGACCAGCATGGCAGCGCATACCTCCTCCTGCTCTCTGGCAGTTACTGCCAGTTTTCCCTGGTCCTCTTCCAGAAGCAACATCTCTGATATCCATACCAGCTTGGGATTCCCAATACAAATAGTTAGGCCCATCCCTTACCTGTATCAGTAGCTCACTGTCTGTTACCATGTCTCACACCATCTTCAGCACACTGACAGCATCTCTCAGGATGTACAATAGGACCAAAATTAACCCTTAAATGTGAACACCAGCTTTGGTGGATCCTCTGTGTACTGGAAGATCACAAGAAACTTCTCTTGAAGGTCAACTTCTGGATTCTCACAACCTCCTGGTGTCTCCCTTACACTCACTCCAGAATAATGGCAATCTTCACTAAATGACCATCAGACTCCAAATCCCCAGTCATCACTGTTATCCTGGTGTCTATCTTTACAGGTTATTAGACTACTAGGCAATGAATTATGTTGTTCTCTCACACTGGTTCCACGCAACTACTGCAAGAGAGAGTCAATTGCCTCCTCAGGTGACCTGGCAAGTGACCTGAGGCAAGGGTGCACCAAAGGCACATCTTTATCCTCCTAACATTTTGCCACCTTGACATTACACATGCCGTCAGCCAGCTGGCATTATAAGCTCCACCCACTGGCTGTCAGAGACTCTACCAGTCAGTAGACTCCATGTTGTGGCATGCTAGTAAATAAGCCCTTTCCTCCTGCCGGCCAGAGAGGGTTGTTTTATTAGGTACTGAGAAAAGGTGCCAAAATTAGGGTAATAGTAATCAATCAATCAATCAATCAAGTCTTTATTTAACCAGGTGTTCATCGTTGAGCAGAAGCTCATTTGCAAGATGGACCTGGGTGGAGCATGAACAATTGTATATATAGATCAACACAGGTATTTACAAGGCAAAACAGATAATACTGTTTACAGAGGGGAAGAAAAAGAAGTTCATATGTACATAGAATTATACAGATATTGTACAGATTACAGGGTATTTACATACATAGAAGTGTCTATAGGAAGATAAAGCAGGTTATCTAAGGTTGCAGGAGAAAGTAACGGAAGAAAAAATAAAATAAAAATATACACCTGGTAGAGGTGAAGGTAGGTGGGGGAAGGGAGGGAGGTAGGGGGAGAAAGGCTAGGAGGGCACGGTGCACAGAGAGAAGTTGGTAAAATGGGATGTAGAGAAGGTGGATGGAGAAAAGGAGTAAGTGTGAGCTCCGGGATTATACGGTATAAAGTACGTGGCATGGTAGGATGTTACAACCCAGGGGTAGTGAGCTCCTATCTGAGGTTGGGAAAGGAAGGATAAGGGGATGGACGGGCCTAGTGTTGATAAGACAGGGAGATAAGAAAGAGAACAAATAGGCTTGTCAGGAGCAAGCTGGGGGGGTCAGTACTTAAAATTGGGTCTAGGCTTGGCTATATACCAGTGCAGACACTGGTACTGGGTCTGAGTGGGTGAAGCAGTTACATACTTCTCTGATTGTATGGAAATAAAGCATCTTGAAGGCATTTATACTGATTAGAGTGCTTAATTTGAGGGGTTTTTGTAGATCGTTCCATAAGGTAGGTAGCCGAGCTTATGGCTGCCCTGCCGAAGCGGGATTTTGCTTTGGGTACTTTAAGTGTAATAGCGGAGTAACTTCTTAACGCATATTTCCCAATTATACTCAGGGGAAGACAGCAGGAGATATAGTAAGGCAGCTTATTAGAGATGGCTCTATAGGTCCAGAGATTGGCGTTTCTGTGGTGCCTGAACTTTAGTGATGTCCACCCCACTGCCGCATATAGGGTGCAGTGATGCGTGTCGAAGGGAAGTCCCGTTATAAACCTCAGTGCTCTGCTCGATGGTAGAGTGTGTCCAGTTTAGCCATGTAAGAGTAATGCTGCATTAAACAATCTTAACTCATTAAATGTTACCATATCACAGCATATCCATTCTTCTGCACTTTGTGCTGCAAAACTAAGTGGAAACTAAACACAGTTTTTACTGTAATAAGTTTCCATTCTTTTATAATCGGATATTTAATAATTATGATGGGTGGAATTTTAATTGCGCTGGCAAAATTGTGTGAAATTACTGATTTTGCTTTTGTTTGGTTTCTGGGAAGTTAAAACAAAATTATGTGAATGTTTTAATCTCCCATTTTCCAGACACATTAAAAAAATGGGAATCTGAAAATTGAGGGATTTGAAAATGGTGTCTTTTCTCCTTAGCTAACTAGTGGAAGTTTAACAAGTAACTCTTTAGGTGGTCCAAAACTATTTTCCCTATGATTCTTAATTGTTTCTCACTAAGCATGTATCCCTTGTGAGCACAGACTATGCAGTCAAGAAAGAGCTCACAGAGAAGTCAGACTTTTACAGTATATGTGTCCTATAACTCAGTACAAAATCCAGATTCTGTTGAAAAAATAACTCAGAGTTGTTTCTTTGGCTTTAGTTTTAAAAAAAGCTGAACTTGATTTCTCAGTAGTTTAGTTGCTTATAAAAGTGTGGGGGTTCTGTTTTTTCCCCAGATTTTCTTTTAGGATGTTCTGTTCTGTATGTATTGCTATGAAGATACAGTAGACAGCAGTAGTACACTCTCCAAGTTGGCAGTCTCAGTAGCAGCTGCATTCCAATGGACTGTTGTCCAGCAGGCTTCATGCATACTGTAGGTTTAAACCGCAAATATAGGCAGCAGGGGTGAGATTTTCAAAGAAGTGAAAACATCTGCACGGTCAGCAAAAACTTTACGCAAGGAGGACATCCCTCTCAGACCCTCAACTTTACCTGCATATGCATGATTTTCAGCTAGGGAGTTGTTTTGCAACAGTTTCCTCAATTCACGGTGGCTTGCATATGGATTGTATGGGCAGGTGCACCAAAATGCTATGCCTTGACTTACCAGATGTAGCATTCCCCCACAGCTGTGCTGGCTGTACATCAGTGTGCATGAAATTCTGAAAATAGCACTTCCAGCAGTGCAGAGATTTTTTTTTTCTCCACACCAGCATGTTGCCTGTCGGAACTTAGTCTCTGGGCCATATCAGGCACTTTGAAAATTGGGTCTCAGCAGTAGACTAGTGTCAGCAGTCCCAGTAGCAGGTGGTGCCACAGCAGCCTAACAGGCTGTTGGGGTGTGTACTGTATGTACAGTATGTATAGATTTAAAGCACAGATTTAGACATGAACAGTAGATTCTGAGCAGTTTGACTAACTAAGCCAGTGGCAACCTAAGATCAAGGTGTTTTGTGGTGTAAGTACATTCAGGTTTCAGCCAGAAATATAGACAGCAGTATAATATCAGCATTTTCAGTAGCATGTGAAGCTTCAGCCTAATGGGTTGTTATGCTGTGTGTGGATAGGTTTAAACCATGCATTTGAACATCAACAGTATATTCTGATCACTCTCAGAAGAAAGAGCAGTGACAGCAACAGTATAATGTTCTAATTTCACCCAGCATTATTTAATAACAGATGTACACAAATTCCATTTAAAATGCCTCCCTTGCAGCTGGCTCAGTGGCATGGAGGGATGAGGCATCACTGCCTTACCTCCTGCCACACCGGCGACCCATGTCTGCAGTGTGAGCAGGTCATGGGGAGGGGGGCTGGGGAGGGAGAGGATTGAGCATCCGGAGGACAACTCTTCTCTCCCAGGGAGGGATAGGACTGGAGATCATTGCATGCCTGGCCCCTAGTGGCAGCTGAAGGCCTGCACACTGGCTCCATAGACAGTGGATGGAGATGGAGCAGACACCCAGTGTGCCATGTGCTGAAGCACTCGCAGCTCGGCCATTGACATCACTGCATGGTACATCCCGCACTTGAGGATGGGGAGGAAAACTGGAGTCAGAAAAATCCCACAGACCAGTGTGATGATGCTGGCCCTCTGAAGGCACCACACCGGGCCAACTGGCACATCAAAGCCATGAGGTGAGCACCAGTGGATGCTGGGGTGATGGGGCTGGAGGGGTCCTGGTGGAAGGGGGCCAGTTGTCAGAGGGTAGATAAAGAAATTAACTAAAAAAAAAAAAAATCCTCCCTCTGTTGTACCATGCCAAGCTCTCCATAGTTTTCAGTGACACAGCCTCCCTCACCCCATCTCATATCAAACACTCCCTGATGTTCAGTGGCACCCTTCCCTCTCTGCCCTCTACCGAGCAGTCCCTATTGTCCAGTTGCACACCCCTCCCAGTCCCATGACAAGCACTCCCTGGTGTCTACTAGCATTCCCTCCATCACTTTCCTGGTAACCCATCATATGGGTGACTCAAACTGAGTGACTCAGTTTTGAGCAGCTCAATCTGAGCACCCATTATGTGAGCTATCCTGAAAGGGTAGTGAGGCATGGTTGTAGCACAGATCAAGGGGAAGAATGGTGAGTATGCAGGATGGCAAAGCAAAGAGAAGGCAGTATAGCGCAGTGGTTTAAGGCTCTGAGCTGCAAATCTAGAGACCTGGGTTTGAATCCCACAGCCCCCACTTGCATACTGTGTGACCCTGAGCAAGTCACTTAACTTCCCTGTGCTCCCAGGTCATGCCTGTTTTAATGTGCCACTCCTGGTTAAACAATTAAAAAAAGAGGAGGTATGTGGGAGGTAGTGTGGCAAAGTATTGCTGATCTGGCCATGTGGTGTGCTGGTGAGGGTGGCTGGCTGCAGTAAGGAGGGTTCAGGGCTGGGTAGGCATACTTTTTTTTTAGTGCGTGTGTGTGTTTAACTTTTTTTTATTTCTTCCTCTCCCAACATGCACCCCTGGAGTTGAGAATCTAAATTAAGGGGGTGCAGGGGTGAACCCTACAATGGGGGGTGGGCACAGCCCTCCCGTGTATATATATATATATATATATATATACACATATATATATATATGTTCCTTTTCATTGGCGTTCTTGTATTCACTGGGAAGTGTACATCGCCACTTTGCTTTTTGGTGATGTACACTCACTGTAACGATGATCGCTATTTAGCAATCGCCGTTATGATATGAACTCCCCCGTCCCTATCTCATACTGTTTCATGGCATGACCTACCTCACTTGTCCCATGCCAAACAGTTACTGATGTACAGTGACACCCCTACCCTACCCTGTACTATTTCAGGTAGTCCTTGGTGTCACGTGGTACCTTCTCAACCCCCCCCCCCAGCCAACAATGCCTGGCACCTGTTGGAAGGAAGGTTTGTCATGGGCTATTTTAATTAGCAGGAGTAAATTCAGTGAAGGGATGAAGATTTATTTATTTATTTATTTGAAATTAGTGACTGAGAAAGGCACACCAAGACAAGGCTCATTTCCAGGCATGACCCAGGGGAGGGAGAATAGGGGAGAACAGCAATACAGTAGTTTACATAGAAGAACATGATACTACAGTCAATCAAAAGTAATAATTGAAGTTTACCACTGGTAGTAATAACACAACAACCCAAAGACACTGGAGAGTGTGTTTTCCTTGGAATATCCTTTTCAAGGAGTTCCTTTATCCCAGTGATACTGTGGAGTAATTTGACCCAGAATATTTTTACAGAAGGAGTAACTTTATCCCAGTGATAAAGGCACTGAGGACTCAGTTTGGCCTTGGCATATTTTATTTATTTATGTCATTTATTTAAGTCTTTGGTTACCTGTTAAGTGCACTGGTAGGTAGGTTGGTTTTATTGTTTGGCAAATACGCCATTACAATATACTACTAAAAAAAGCTATACAAATACATAATATACTATACAAATACACAGCTTAATGTTCTTTAAAATCACAATTACACTCAATATATATATATATATATATATATTTATCAGCCAGCACAGACTAGATTATAATCTGTTCTCCTATATGTACATATTGAGCTGAATACAAATGTAACACTTTCCTATATTAATACCATAAAACTTTAAAATATTCAAAGTTTACATACAAGGTTTCACTTGATATCCTGAAGTGAAGCTATTTAAATCAAGCTCCAGGAATGGAGCTATGTCTCTTTAAGCACAATAAAACATGTAGCACCTGTTAGGCAATTGCATAACCAATTAATTATTTAAACATTTAGCAATTGCTTAACAGTTAATTAACTAGATACACTTTAATTAATAAACAGAATTTCCAACTTAACAAAATTCTTAGATAATTTCATAAATAGCTTAATTTCATAAGCTTGAGAAACTGAATAAGAAAAAAATAAGACTATAAAAATTGGCAAACTGGCAAACTCTATGCTGATTTCACACCCTATTTGTATTCAACAAGCATGCTATTCTTCTTAGTAATTTAGAATACCGATGATAACTCTGGAATTTCCTAAGGTCCAAAATTTGGCATCCTTCAAGTCCACATAAGTAAAACTTTAGCAGATTAGGAATATTAAAACAAATTCTGTTGCAAAATAAAGGTTTTTACAAGGTTCCATTTGTTTCTTGGAGTCCTGAAAATTTTAAGCATAGCTAATACCTAAATAGCGCCTGTAGTCTCAGGGGTCCACATGTTAGTTAGAGCCATGTTCTTAAACCAAATGATACTAACACTCTAAATATTTTCATTAAACTCTTAAATAAACTTTTGAATAGTGTTCAGTATACCATATTTTCCTCCAGTTTTCTTGGGATCCTCATTTATCCAAACACAAAGACAGGCTACAGGATCCCAGAAGCTCAGCGCTTGGCTCCTCAAACATCACACACCCAGAAAGGCATTCAGTACCTAGGCTCCTCAAACTAGATAGATAACCAACTTTAAGCCAGCAACGTTTTTCAGGTAGGAGTCCTAAAGCCCAGACAGTCAAGTGCCCCCATAGTTATGCTGAGCTGTCAACAGAATGCAGATGCGTTATATTACCAGTTCCTCAGTTGTGGGCATAATGCACGTTAAGACATATTAAGGCACTTTCAAACAATATCAGGGGCACTCTATAAAACAGTGCAAATGTACCTCGAAATAATGAGCCTAGAAGTTGGCAATTAAATATTGCTGAATCAGCATTCTTTATATTTTGGCACAACAAAGTTACCTTAAATGTTTATTGGCTCCTACTTTCATCCAGAAGTCCCTCCATCTAATAAATCTTGACTCCTTACTCCAGTTCTTAGTGCTCATATGCTCAAATCGATGTTTCAGCATGTCAGCTTTCCCATTGTTTTGACCATTTTGGGCCATATATCTCCTTCTCCTATTCCTCCATTCCAAAATATCTGTGAGTATCTAGGAGAAAGGGAAAAATAAATGCTCCACTAAGCATAGTAAGTTTAGCATCTCAGAATATAAAGGAAGACCCCCAAGCCCTAGGCAACAGTAACCTACTTCTTCAACGTAAATTCCAGTATTTTGGCACAATTTGTATGACTATAGCATTCCTCTTTTCTGCAAGCCGTCGCAACAGGAAACCTTCTTATTAGAAACTTCCAGAAAAATGTCTTCCCCATAGTCACTGACTAGTCTCCAAGTTAGAAATCTTCTCCAGCAGCCAGTTCTATGTGCAGTTCACTAGTCCACAGGAGGGATTTAAATCTATTAACTCGATTCAGAAGCCATCAGGATATCGATTACTGACTACAGACTCTGTATTGGAGTTTCAAAATACACAAATCAGTGCCATATTACACTAATAGGGCTAAATTCAGTGCAAGTTTCATTCATCATTTTTAAAATAAAGTAAAAGCAATGCTAGTTTCAATAATGAGTAAACTAAACTGAAAACGCCACTCATAGACAAAGCTGCAGGGAGCGGAGCAGCGCTGTGGCCATCTTGCCACTCCGCCCCTATGACAGACTCTAGTAAGTGCATTGATCCGAGGGACCGTTTTCAGCCATGACCCGAACCAACAAAGTGGAACAACAAAATTTACCTTCAGGTGCAAACAATGTACAGGCAGAACAAAATTGATACAGTACAGTTTAAAAAGTAACAGGAAAAAAGCAGGTGTAGCACAATTACAACAGTGTTTGGGAGAACAAGGAATACTTTATAAATTTACACTAGGAAAACAGGGTGGGGAGAATGTGAGACAAGCGGGGGGACTAATCAGTGCAAAATAGCAAAATACAAATATACATGGAATATTGATTCCATAGCAACAAGAAGACTGATTCTGATTTAAGGAGCAGGTGCAGAGGGATGAAGAGGTAGTACGGTTATAAGAGCAAAAGGAAAGAGGGTTGGGGTAAAGGGTATAAGGAAAGCAGGTCAAAGTAGATTACCCTGGTTGGCACAGGCATTTTACCTCATTTAGTAACCAGTCTTTGAGTCAAAGTTTGAAGGTGCAGGGGATGTCAGCAGATCAGAGTGAAGCAGGGAGGCTGTTCCATAGAGAGACAGCAGTAACAGACAGGGCTTTGCCACCCATAGCAGTGGAAATTTTAGGTATTTCCATGGTGGGACTGAAGACATGTGTAGGCATCTGGGAGCTGCTCGGGTTTTTAGGAGGCATATGTATGGGGTCGCATTGCCACCTCTTAGGGCATTACTAATGATGCAGCCTACTGCATATTCATGACAGCCAGAGAGTGGAAGCCAGCCAAGAGACTGGTAAAGGTTACAGTGGTGAGTGGAATAGCGTGCCAGGAGTGCAACTCAACAGACACTGTTGTAGATGAAGAGTAAGACACGAGCAAAGGGCAGGGGACATTTGGGAATAGATGGGGGAGCAGTAATTAAGGACGGGGAGCAGGTTGCCTTGGGCAATTACTAGTCAGGCCTCTGGTCAAAAACTGTTTTTGCTGATATGTGGCTCCAAGCTTTTGGTTCACCTGTTGCATGATGGAGTTTACGTGCTCCGTAAAGGAGATGGAGGGGTTGAGGGTTATGCCCAAGTATTTTAAATATGGAACATTTTCTAGTGGGGGTCCATCCAGTGTGAGCATGGAGAAGGAGGATCCTGACTTGGTGATATTGGCCAAGTATGGTTTGGACCCGAGAAGCATTGCTTTTTTTTTTTTTTACATTAACCAGGAGCCCGTGTGACCAGAACCAGTTGTGGATCGAGCCATAATTCTGGGACAGGGTAGAAGATATGTTTGTCAGTGACTTATCACTGCAAAAGAGGATGAGATCATCCACGTATAGTAGTGCTTCACAGATAAGGCAGTCAGAGGGGAGGAAATTAATAAATATGGAGAACAATAGTGGGCCCAGGATAGAGCCTTGGGGGATGCCCGTGGAGACAGGCATGTCAGGGGAGGTGGAAGTTCCAATACCCACAGACAGGGATTGGCTCGATAGGTTGCTCCTAAACCATTGAGAGGTCTCTGAGGAGCAGCCAACTTGTAGAAGAGTGGTATGCAGAAGGGGGTGGTTGACCAGGTCAAAGGCCTTGGCCAGGTCCACAAACACAGCACCTGTAGCTTTGCCCTTTTCCATGTTTCAAATAACATGATTTATAAACTGGGCCAGTGCAGATGTGGTGCTGTGTAACTAGTACATAAGCTATGTTGTTGGCCACACAACAGGTTATATTTTTTTAACATGGTCAGACAGTTGATGGTGAACTATTATCTCTAGAAGCTTGCTCAGGTGGGGGAGCATAGAGATTGGTTTATAATTATCTGAGGAGAGAGGGTCCCAAGCTTTAACAAGCATTTGTCAATGCCGAACATTCGTTTGCAGGTATTTGCAGTGGTGTTTGGCATGTATGGTGCTTTACCCTAATGCCCTGTGCGATTGCTGGTATTTGCACAATAAATTGTCAGCATGACCTTTTTGTTACCCCCATTGTGCGCTACATAGGCGGAAACACGTTTTGGGCAGGATGTGAAAAATGACAGCTGTACTGCTCATAAGGAAGTGTAGTAAAATGCCAGTGCTGAAAATCTGGAGTGGAAATATTGAAAATTCGCAAACCTACGAGTGTGCATGGGAGCTGTGCAATGCACGCTCGTAAAACAGTCATTTTTATGAATTTTTTCACCAAATTTTCAGCATTGCCATTTTAAAACCTCTGCTAATATTTTCTTACTGTGTCCCATACATTGATTTTGCACACCGACTGCGCCATTGTGCACTACATGGGGGGAAAGACGTTTTGGGCAGAATGTGAAAAATGACAGCTGTATTGCTCATAAGGAGGTGTGGTAAAATGGCAATGTTGAAAATCTGGAGTGAAAATATTGGAAATTCGCAAACTTATGAGCGTGCGTAGGAACTGCACAACACTCGTAAAACAGTTATTTGTAGGAATTTTTCGCCAAATTTTCAACATAGCCATTTTAAGATCTCTGCTCATGAACTGTGACACTGTGATTTTCTTAATGTGTCCCATACACTGAGTTCGCACACCGACTGTGCCATTGTGCACTACATGGGCGGAAACATGTTTTGGGCAAGATGTGAAAAATGACAGCTGCAGTGCTCATAAGGAGGTGTGGTAAAATGGCAATGTTGAAAATCTGGAGTGAAGATATTGAAAATTCGCAAACTTACGAGCGTGCGTAGGAACTGCGCAACGCAGATTCATAAAACAGTCATTTTTAGGAATTTTTTCACCAAATTTTCAGCACAGCCATTTTAAGACCTCTGCTCATGATCAGTGTCACTGTGATTTTCTTAATGTGTCCCATACATTGAGTTCACACACCGACTGCGCCATTGTGCACTACATGGGCAGAAACACAGTTTGGTCAGGATGTGAAAAATGACAGCTTTACTGCTCATGAGGAGGTGTGGTAAAATGGCAATGTTGAAAATCTGGAGTTCAAATAATGAAAATTCATAAATGTACGAGCGCGCGTAAGAACTGCGCAACGCACGCTCGTAAAACAGTCATTTTTATGAATTTTTTCACCAAATTTTCAACATAGCCATTTTAAGACCTGTGCTCATGAACAGTGTCACTGTGATTTTCTTAATGTGTTCTATACATTAATTTCGCACACCGACTGCACCATTGTGTGCTACATGGGCGGAAACACATTTTGGGTGAGATGTGAAAAATGACAGCTGTACAGCTCATAAGAAGGTGTGATAAAATGGCAATGTTGAAAATCTGGAGTGAAAATATTGAAAATTCGTGAACTTACGAGCCTGCGTAGGAACTGCGCAACGCACGCTCGTAAAACAGTCATTTTTTGGAATTTTTGCACCAAATTTTCAACATGGGGTTTTTGGGACCCCTTCTCATGAATGATGTCACTGTCATGGTGTTATTTGAGGCCAAAGGGTGATTTCACGCAGTGACTGCGCAATGCCTGCCAAATCACCCTTCAGGCCGCAAACATGACAGTGATATCATTCATGAAGAAGGGGTCCCAAAACCCATGTTGAAAATTTGGTGCAAAAATTCCAAAAGTGACTGAGATATGCAATAAAGTTGAAACCCCTTTCTAGCCCATTATACAGCTTACTGGCATTTCCTCAGTTTGCGGTCGGCTTTGAAGAGTGCAGACGTGTTCCCGGTCCACCGAAGATCGCCGTGCCGGAGTCCGGAGAGCATGGGGTGGGGGGTGGGGAGGCTGTGCGCAGTGGGTGGGTGTGGTTTGTGGGAGGGGGCTGGGAGACTCGCCGTGGGACCGCTTTTATTTTACAGGTTTAAAAAAAAGACGACATGGGACGCTTGCCACGCTAGTGGGCTCCCAGCATGGCAGAAGATGTGTGGGGGCCGAGGAGCCGACGTGGATTGGGCACCCCGCGGCAAACCACGGGGGGGTGCCGAGGAGCTGACGGGGATTTGGTACTCTGGCCGGCAAAACAACGCGAACGCTTGCCATGTTGGGGTGGGCTCCCAGAGTGGCAGCAGGATGGCTTCGGGGCTGTAGAGCCGACGGGATTGGGCACCCCATCGGCAAACAATGTTTGCCACGCTGGGTGGGCTCCCAGTGTGTCAGAAAGCTTTGGGGAACGGACGCGACGGGGAGCGCGTGATAGGGGACGGTGGCGGCACTCAGGATGGCAGCGGTGCTTTCCTTTGAAGCAGAGGAACACCGCTGTCATACTGAGCTCCTGCACCCAATGGTGCAGGACCACCACACCTGCTCAAGGGAGCAATGCATTGGATGGGAGAGGCACACCTCCAAGTGTGCTACTCTCCCAAAATGTTCCTTGTGCATGCGCGCAAGCAAACATAAAAATGGGAACCACCTCAGCAAGCCTGCAGGAATCTGGTATGGTGGCTGTGGTCAGTGCCAGGTTAAAGATAAAGGCAAGTGTCTTGGAGATGGCAGGGGAGATGAGCTTAAGCACAGAAGGGAAAATCCCATCACTGCCATGGTTGGGGGAGTTTTAAGGAGCTTGGCAGTATCTTTGGCTGAGATGACTCTAAAATAGAAGGGGGGGAGTGCCAGGATTAGAGGGGGGTTGGGGCTGATTGGTAGGACCAGAAAGAGGGTCAGCAGGTGCAAATGGGGGTAGTTTGCTTAGGTGAGCATCAAGATTGGTAAACTTTATATTGAACTCTTGGGCAACTTGATAGGATCAGTTAGAGAACCAGTGAGCGACGTAAGATGAATTAGAGAGTTATGGGAATGTTGGTTTAGTACGGAGCCAGCAGCATTCCAGAAGAGATGCGGATCCCCAAGGCTATCCCTCTGCTGATTACAGAGGAAATTTTGCTTCAGAACCCTAGCAGTTTGTTTGCACTGGTCTCTCAGGTGCCTGAACTCATTCCAGAGAGCAGGAAGGGGGACTTTTTGTAAATATTCTTACTGGAGGAATAATTTTATCCCAGAGATAAAGATATTGAGTAGTCAGTTTATCATAGGATATTCATACTGGGGACTAAATAAATCCTGGGACTAACCAGCTTTTGCTACACCAGACCACTGAAGTCTATTCAGTTTGCCCAGCCCAGTTCTCAGTGGCTGTGGGAGGGGTGATGACCTTCATGCTCATGGTATGGAGCAGTACTGCTGGCTTGTTGCATGTGTTTTGTGTGTGGGACAAGTAAAAGGGATACAGAGACCTTGACCAGTGGTAGAGAATTTATCTAAAAATGTCAGTAAGTCATATTAGTCAGTATGAGCCAGTGGCATAGGTGGGGGAGGTATGAGAGGGGGATGTTGTTTTTGGATGGGGAGTTGATACTCTGTGAAGTTTGGCAACCAGTTGGAGAGATACAGGAGGGGGGCTTGTATTTTTATTTATTTTATTTATTTATTTGATCATTCAGAAGACACATTTGAGCATTGCTCATTTACATAGGTTCCACAACAGGGGTGCACAAACAGAGTAATAATGCAAAAATATTAATACAGTCAGACCTGGTTAATCCATGCACATTTGTGTTTGCCAATCTTGTTACGTAATACAAATCTATGTAGTAACCAGACAGTGATAATAAAGAGGTCAATAGCCCAACAAAAAATCTGTATGTAGTGTTTTTCATTCGGATAGTCAGACATATGGATTAACAAGGCACGGATTAACCAGGTCTGACTGTACAGTATAAAAATAGCAACTGCGGTGAAGTAAAATATAACAGCAGCGTTAGCATTGTAATAATCAAGTACTGATTATTTAGACGTTGTCTGAGCAAAGGATATAAATGGTGCATTAAGAAAGGAGGTGTGAAAGGTAATAGAGAGTAAGCATGAGGCACTGAGGAGGAGATGCGCAGTGGTAGTTAGGAGAGAGGGATGGGAGATCTGAATCTGAGAGGGGTAGGGCAGTAGGTCAAGAAGGAAGCAGAGGAGGGTATTAATATGGAGGGAGTTGGGGTTAGTGGGGGGTGAAAGGAGTAGAGGGAGTGGGAAGGTGAGAATTTTCTGGAGTTGTTGTTTAGGTGTTGCAAGGGGCAGTGGGGGCGAGAATGTGGGGTAGGGATTTTACATTTTGGCCTGTGGCTTTGCAGTGCAAGTGGCAAGGACTAGTGGGAGGGATGCAGCGGGGAGCATTTTATAATTAATTTATTCCTTGGAAGTACTGCTAAGTATTACTCTATGTCTACTCCCAAAAGGGGTATAGGTCTGTGAAGTGCACTTTGCAAGGCAGACTACAATACTATAACTACCTCAGAAAGCCTGTGTTTCAACATGTTTGACCACATTATAAAAAAAAAAAAATGAATATTGCTGCAGGATAGCATGAATTTTCTAAAAGCAAAGCTGTTTATTTTGTAACTCAGCTTTATTAAAACAATCAGGCAATACATGGGTACCATAAGGCTTGGACAATGTATAGCAAGCATGGGTAAGAATATAATCAGTTCCACAAGAACAGAACCATAGGATAGCATTCAGATCAATAACTCTAACTAATACAGCAAAGGTAGTTGACTGCACTGTTGCTTTACATGGCATGCCCCCTAGGTGTCACTGATCCAGCTGAATCAATATTGCTATACATAATGATCTTGCTTCCCAAGAATGCTGGACTACTAGGAAGGCCACGGGGATGTTTTTTCAAGCTAAGTGTGCACGGGATATGCCTCTGCTGCACTGACTATCCAGCACTATCCCTGCCCTACCAGTAGGCATGTACACCGTATGAAAAGAAAACAAGAGACTCAAACCTTTACTGCAAACATAAAAAGTTAAAACAGCAACTTCAAATTACGTTCAAAACATTCATAATAAAAATAACGCAAACATTGTGCACAGGTGTTGTATCTGTGTTGAAACATGAAGTTCTCAAGGTATTCAGCATTAAAAGGAGGCTCAGTGGGGGGGGGGGAGGATATTTCACAACAGCACTGTCTATCTGATCCTGCTAGGGTCCCATGTAGTAGAGACCTGTGTGACGATAGGTCTTGTCACCCTTCCCCTGATGGACAACCAGTACCTAAGGTTCTTTGTTTGTTCTGCTGTTGCCATGATCTCCACCTACTGATGTGTTTCTCCTCCTGTAGATGTAGTTTCATGGAGACTAACTTCATGTCATGGGTTTGTTGCACTCTGCCTCACCAGTCCTCCACCGAGGGTGGCTCCGGCTGTAACCAGTGAGCAGTAAGATATTTAAGTGCTGCTATCAGAAAGATGAATGCCACTTCACAAAGGTCTGTGCTAAAGCAAACTATTGTGTGGGCCTGTAAGACCTATTGGACCTATGTTTGTAGTGACCCAAGATGTGGCAATGGCAGGGCAGCCTCAGAAAACATGCCAATGAGAATTCTCCCTCCCCCCCCCAACACACATGCACAAACACATTTCCTCAGGCAGTCAGCAGTGTTAGTTGTTTGAGAGTGTTTGGTGATTGTTGAGACTCTAAAATATCTGATCAGGATTTTCCAGAAAAATTCTCTCTAAGTGGGAGATAAAGTCCCTTTCCACCTTTACTGAAACCAGAGGGATCAGTCCCTCCCCTAAACGGTACATGGGGGCCTCCTGCTCCCATGCAGCCCTTATTTTTTTCTTAAGATTCTCTTTTAGCTTCATGTTGTAACTGGTATATCCCAGAAATTTATTTTTGCTTGCCTTTTAGCATCACTGCCCAATACATACAGTATATTCTTCTCGGGAAGTGAGGTGCTGTAGCTAGAGGTTTGGTACTTACGATTACCACTGTTATTATAATGTCTGACTTAAAGATATCTTTGATTTTTCAAATGAAGTTTAGTTTTTAAGGCCTAGCATGTCATGCAGGACCCATTCTCTTGAGGCTGAACAAATCTAGTCAGTCCATTCGTCTCCCATCTTGCGTAACACTGGTCTAATTTTGGGGAAGGAAGTCTCCAGTGTATCTAATGAGAGAAGTGGGCCCCAATGTGTCATTAGACATCACCACTTTTTAGACTTAGACAAACCTAGCTAACTAGATTTAATACATCCAGGTAGTGTGTAATTCAAGCCTTCAGCAATCCAGAGGATCAGATAGTGTCCTGTCTTCCCAAGCCTAATTTTTCCCAATGCATACTTTTATGCACCATAAAATTCATTGAAGCACCATGCATTTCCTTTTCACAGATTTGTTTCAAGTTACAAATGTTAGCCTGTGTAATACCATCACACAGTTAACAAAAGAATATAATTTCAAACCTTTGAGAGGCCAGGTTGACAGTCTAGTGATCAGCATCCTCTATTACCATAGTGTGATCCCGCTTTCATGCACCAGGCCTGGGATCCCAGCTAGGGCAACAAATACTGAATACTGTCCTCAAGGATCAGGGGAAGGACAATCTTTCCCATGCCAAAGTCACAATTCCTGGTACCTCCCTGATACTTTGTTTGCATTGGTTTGATCTACAGAGGTGGATCATGTCATACCACCTTAGTGGGTGTCATGTGTAGGCCAGTTGTCCACCTTTCAGGATCAGTGTGCTTCTCTGGAATCACTTTTTGCCAGGGTGGCTTTCATAGGCAGTGAGAAGTGAGCATCAGATATGATACTGTATGTACACACATAACACGCTTGACTGAAAACACAGTTAATAGATAGCTATCAATTTATTAATGGGTAAGGTACTGTATCAGGTGACTTTGCTAAACCAGTAGGAGGAAAGAGAGCTTACCTGGGGGGTGTGGTTTAGACACTAGAAAAGCAGGTGAGTCAAATTACAACTTCCTGTTGCTAGCCTTTTTTCTTAGAAATTGCCCTCCATCCCACCCAAAGCCAGTTCTACTTTTATAGCCACTGGATTTAACTGTCAACAGGAACTTCCTGTTTGGTAGTAGGAAGGAAAGGATCATAGAGAAACATTGGTTTTGTCACCCTGAAGTAGAAAAGTAGCTCACTCTCCCCTAGCTGCTGGTAGTGTGATATTGAGCAAGAAAGAAGGAGACTACTGAAGAAGATAGGAAGTTGCTATCCCAGAACAGAAAGGGTGAGAGTTGTAAGGAGAGGAGAAGTAAGCATCCAGAGAAACAGTACAGGGACACAAAATAAGACATGATAGGAGTGGTGCAGTGCAATGGCTGTGGGGCCGGCAGTGTTCGGGAGACATTCTGGAGGAGCTGCGATGCTGCCCTATTTGCTTGCACCTCTCTGGTCTGAGAGAGGAGGTTGCCCGTCTCCAGGCTGACCTGGCTATGATTCGTGAAACCTCTCCCCACCCAGGGACCACCAGGGCCAATGCCACTACCTCAGAGGTTACCAAGAAAAAGGAGTGGCTGGACCAGGGTGGGCTCAAGGAGGAGGGTGGTGGAACAGAGTTGCATCCCTCCAGCTGTACCTCTTCACAATTCATTCACTCTTCTGGTGGATAGTGGTTCCTCTATGGAAGCACCTGTAGTGGAGACCATGGAGGATGCTGGGACCTTCACAAAGGAGACCCAAAGGAGGGTGGCATGGGACCACACAGGGAAGGAAACAACTCCTGGTGGGGACTCAATCATTAGGGGGTAGAAATGGGGATGATGGGGAGGGAGGTAAGGTGCCTTCCTGGACGCCACGGCTTGGAGGGACAGGCGAATCCTCAGAATCGTGGGAGAAGCTGCACGAGGAGGAGAGCTGGATGTCATTGTCCACCTGAGGACAAATGACCAGCTAGGAATGGGATCAGAGCAGTGCAAGAGGAGTTTGTAGAGTTGGGAAGGGCCTTAGACAAGTAGCGACACGCTAACCTTCTCGGAGGTGCTGCCTGTCTATGGCAAGGGAGATGCTAGGGCACTTCTCACCAGGGAATTCAATGAGTGGTTGAAAAACTGGTGTAGAGCTCAGGGTTTTGGCTTCATTGGGGACTGGGGAGCCACCTGGAGGGATGCAGACCTATATTGGTGTGATGGTCTGCATCTGTCCAGAGAACAGAATCCTAGGTGAGGAGGTTTAAATGCTTCATTGGCAAGCATTTAAACTAGCCAAGGGGGGAGGCACTGAAAAGGAGCTGGGAAATCCGAGCCTCCTCCCACAAAACATGGTGATTAGTGAAGTAAATGCCAGGGTACAGAAGTTATTAGGGAGCAGAACAGATTTAAATGTAAAACAAGGCAAAGGCAGTAAGGACAGAAATGGGGCTAAAAGGGGTAAGGCTATCAAAAAGTGGAGGGTGATGAGTACCAATGCCGTAGTCTGTGTAACAAGCTCCCTGAACTAGTGGCCTTGATGGAAGAAGGTTGCCTGGATATTGTGGCAGTCACAGAAACATGGTACACGAGAACCATGAATGGGATGTCAACATACCAGGATACGCAATCTACAGAAGGGACAGGGAGGGTAACAGAGGAGAGGAGTAGCTCTCTATGTAAAGGAAGGATCAAAGCAACAGAACTAAAGAGTAAACAGGGAGCAGATGAGGCACTTTGGGTCACCCTGGAGACAGGAAATGGCACCACAATCCGCATGGGGGTTGTATACAGACCCCCATCTCAGGGGAAGGGAATGGACAAGGAAATGATAGAAGGCTTTCTTAGAATGGCAGAAAAGGGAGATATTGTTGATGGGGGACCTGAATATGCCAGATGTTAACTGGAGCACCTTTGCTGCAGGCACATCCAAGAGCAGAGTCATTCTTGATGCCCTACAGGGGGCATGTCTCAGACAGCTAGTATTGGAACTGACTCGGGAGGGAGCAATCTTAGACCTGGTACTTTCAAATGGGGATGGAGAAAGAATCTCAGATTTAGAAGTGGGTAGCCATCTGGGAACAAGTGACCACCAAACAGTGTGGTTCACGATAAACACAGCCATACAATCAAGCCATACGAAAGCAAGAGTACTAGACTTTAGGAGGGCTGACTTTGGGAAAATGAGAGAGTGCCTCAGAAAAACACTAGCAAACAGGCAAGAAGGAGGGGTGGAGGAACAATGGGAAGTGATCAAAACAGCCATCACAGAGGCAACAAGCCTTTGCGTAAAAATTCAATAAAACACAAGAAGGAAAAACCTCTATGGTTCACAAAGAGGTGGCAGGAAAGTTAAGGAGAAAAGGGCAGCATTCAGGAAATATAAGAAACACAGAAGGAGCAGGACAGAGAACTTTATCAGTTAAAGCAGAAAGAGGCTGGGAAGGTAGTCAGAATAGCAAAGGCCCAAACCGAAGAAAGGATAGCCAATTCTGTTAAGAAGGGGGATAAGACCTTTTATAGGTACATTAGGGAGCGAAGAAAGACCAAATGAGGGATACTGAAGCTTAAGAAAGGAGAGGGAATGTGGGTAGAGGGTGACAGTGAAAAAGCAGGGTTACTGAATGAATATTTCTGCTCAGTATTCACAAAGGAAGAGGAGGGGGAGTTACCTAAACCAAACAAGAGAAACACTCTGAAGACAGGGGTTGATACCAGTCCATTTACAGAAGAAAGGGTTCTGAATGAACTTATAAAATTGAAGGTGGACAAAGCAATGGGGCCTGATGGGATTCACCCAAGAATTCTAAAAGAACTAAGGGTAGAACTAGTGACATCGCTGACTACTCTCTTTAACAAATCATGGGAGGATGGGGTGGTACCCAAGGACTGGAGGAGGGCAGATGTAATTCCTTTTCACAAAAGTGGGAGCAGGACAGAGGCAGGACACTACAGACCAGTTAGTTTGACCTCAGTGGTAGGAAAATGATGGAATCACTTCTGAAGGAAAGAATTGTTGAGTACCTTGAGGCCAGTGGGGCTGGGACCCAAGGCAGCATGGATTCACGATGGGAAGGTCATGTCAGACAGAATCTAATAGATTTCTTTGACTGGGTGACAAAGTAGTAGATCAGGGAGGGGTGTGGACATGGCCTACCTAGATTTTAGCAAGGCATTTGATACAGTCCCCACAAAGATTAATACACAAGATAGCCAGCCTTGGAATGGGTCCCAAGGTGGTAGCCTGGATAAAATTGGCTAGACAACAGGACGCAAAGGGTAGTAGTAAATGGAGTACACAGTGAAGAAAGGAGGGTTACTGGTGGGGTACCACAGGGTTCAGTACTGGGACCAGTCCTTTTTAATGTCTTTATAAGTGACATTGCAGAGGAACTGGAAGGAAAAGTATGTCTCTTTGCAGATGACACAAAGATCTGCAACAGGGTTGATACAGGATGGAGTAGAAAGGATGAGAAGGGACTTGGCAAGGTTGGAGGAATGGTCAAATGTATGGCAGCTCAGATTCAATGCAAAGAAGTGCAAGGTAATGCACCTGGGAAACAAAAACCCAGGGGAAGCGTACACAATGGGGGGTGAGATACTGACAACAGTAAAAATGGAAAGGGACCTGGGGGTATTTATATCAGATGACCTAAAGGTGGGAAAGCAATGTGAGAAGGCAGTAAGGAAGGCTGGAGGGATACTGGGATGCATAGGAAGAGGCATCAATAGTAGAAAACAGGAAGTTGTTATCCCTCTGTACAGACAGTTGGTGAGACCCCATCTGGAGTACTGTGTACAGTTCTGGAGACCCCATCTCCGCAAAGACATAGACAGAGTGGAGGCTGTCCAGAGGAGGGCAACCAAAATGGTGCAGGGTCTGCACCAGAAGACATCTGAAGAAAGACTAAAGGAGCTTAATATGTATACTCTTGAGGAAAGAAGGGAGAGGGGACATGATAGAAACTTTCAAGTACCTCAAGGAATTAACAAAGTCAAGAGGTAGCATCTTCCAGAAAAGAGATGTGCAAGAACAAGGGGCACAATTTGAAGATAGAGGAGCGGCTCAGGGTAATGTGAGGAGTATTTTTTCACTGAGAGGGTTGTGGATGCATGGAACAGCCTCCCTGAGGAGGTCGTGGAGTCAAGAACAGTGGTGGGCTTCAAGAATGCATGGGACAGGCATAAGGCAGTCCTAGGGGCGGGTAAGAGGAAGTAAGCTGTTGGTTAACTAGGATCTGCAGCTTATCTGTTAGGTAGGAAAATGGGCAGACTGGGTGGGCCAAGCGGTCCTTATCTGCCGTCAAATTCTATGTTTCTATGTTTCTATGTTTTAATGCCCACATTACAAAACAAAAAGTTTACACTATGAAATACTGAAGGCAGAAACAGATTAGCATACAGACTTCTTATTGGCCAATAAAACTCTACTCAGCAGTATTATAATATATTGAATAGTAGAGCACTGTTCTAAATAGAAATCCACTCTTTTCAGAATGCTGTTGTACTGATCATGTGATGCATTCCTACTAGGCAGACGTGTGGCGCTCCTGCTCCCACCTCAACGAGTTAAATATTGATATTAAAACCAATTAAAAGCTACTGCTGACCTCATTTATATAATTCTACAGTCTTACTAAGCTCTCAAGACTTACCCAATCACCATTTGCGGTGAAAGTGACAGGTTAATCGATGGAAAATGGAAATTGAAATGACACAGGCCCTTCCGTCATGGACAGCACCACCAACACTGGATAAACAGTCTAAACGGGCCAAGATGCAGAGTGCTACCACGGGTAAAGGACCTCAGCCTACTGCTGCAGCAGCTCCTCTCTCCGAAGACAGATTCTTATCTGAAATGGCATCTCTTAAAGCAGCTTTCCAAGAATTCGCTTCGGATCTCAAGTCCATTATATCGGATCTCAAAGAGACAAATAAAGCACTGTCCGACGTT
Source organism: Neoceratodus forsteri (assembly GCA_016271365.2). Taxonomy (NCBI): domain Eukaryota; kingdom Metazoa; phylum Chordata; order Ceratodontiformes; family Ceratodontidae; genus Neoceratodus; species Neoceratodus forsteri. The sequence goes on from CM057451.1 coordinate 400,324,487, forward strand.
TCATCCCGTACTACATTGCTCGAAGGCTGGAAATCCCTCACGGAGCCTGAAATATCTTCCCTCAGACAGAAGCTCTCCAAACTCGAGTTAAAACTGAAGGATCTGGAAGACCGAAACAGGCGTAATAAACTGGTGATTTTCAGCCTCCCAGAGGATGCAGAGGGGCACTCGCCTGTTCTTTTTGTACAGAAATTGCTGTCCAAAATAGTAGGCCCCTCACCACATTGAGGGAGCTACATAGTTGAGTGGGCCCATAAATCTTTATGGCCTAGACCACCTCCAGGCTCAAAACCAAGGTCCTTCATCTTATACCTGCAGAGTTACCTAGATCGACAGCATGTTTTAACGGCAACTAAGGACTTAAAAGAAATTAAGCGGGAAGATTCACCTTTACATATTTCCCAGGATCTGCCAGCTGCCACCCGGCAAAAACAAGCCAAATATCATCCCTCTATTTCCAAGATAATTGCTGCCGGGATCACATTTAGAATGTTGTATGCTGCTAGGCTATCATTATTGTACCAGGGCTCCTGGAAAACCTTTGAGAGCACAGAGCTTGCAGCGAGGGACCTCCCGACATTATTTCCAGACCTCTTTATCCAGCGCTGACGAGGATCATACCCTACCACCGGATGCGTTTTTGCGATTCAAAACCTGCTGTTTTATAGCCTAATGCTATTTCCAAAGTTTAATTCTGCACCCCTCAGTTGATAGATTCTGGGAAGCATACCTTCATAGTCTCCCCCTCATTTCTGGCTCAGCTCTGCATGTTGTTGCCCATGGTCCCATCCCTTCATGCAGCTTACTAGACAACATGAGCATCAGAGCATTGAGAGGGAATCTGGCAGCAGGGAGGCTCTACTCATCTCCTTCCTCCACAATCAGCCATTGTTTGACACAAGTAAATTCCTCCTTCATAGCATTCTGGGACAGAGTTCTGCTTCACTGTGTTGGCTTTCTTTGGGCTTTCTCCTGCACCACCTCGAGAGTGCGATTGTTCTCCTCGACAGTGCACACATTCGCGACGAAGCTGTACAGGCAGTTCATCATGAACCGCGATTGCCTGCATATGCAAATTTATTACAGTCAAGTACCTTTGATCTCATTCTGATTTTTGTTTTGCACAAGTAACTCCCTCCTTCATAACTTTCTGGGCCAGAGTTCTGCAGCTCCGTGCTGGCTTACTTTGGGCTTTTTCCTACACCACCTCGAGAGTGCGATTGTTCTCCTCGGCAGTGTGCACTTTCGCGAGGAAGCTGCATGACTCTGTGAACATCGGCAATTCGTCATGAACCGCGGCTGCCTGCATATGCAAGTTTATTACAGTCAAGTACCCTTGATCTCATTTTGATTTTTGTTTTGTTCTGCTCCTGGACCCTGTCCTAGTATTGTTTTTTTTTTTACCTCTTACTGCTTTCTTTTACCAGGACTAATTTATTATAAATCAGCCATGGTATGACCTGACTCACGAATAAGTGTTATATTCAACAAAGACTAAAACTTTTCCTTTTTGCCTTCCCAGTTACACTTCTACTACTGGATCAGTGGGTAAAGTTCAACAAGGCTTGTTTTGAGCTGGCTAATTTTAAGTTATCATTGTTTTTTTTTTTCCCCTACTTCTCTCCTCCAGGTCCTAGACCAAAGTCACCAGTTGGATGGGAAGTCTCCAAAGTTGTTCTTGATTGCTAATGGGACTTCATTTATATATCATAATAGCACTCTTAGATATAGTTAATTCTTTGCTAACTCTGTAGTTAATTGTTATATCTGCAACTTGCATTGGTTAAAGTTTGCTTTTTTCAACTTATATGCAGTTTCTGATTTACTGTGTTTATTGGCAGTAGTTTGATTTACTCTATTAAGATCTTACTGTAGAAATTCGGGGACAAATTTTAGTTGGGGTGGGGGGCGCAGGGTGCTATGACTGTGCATTTGTTGGGGTAGCAGCCACAAGCAGAAGACGGGTATGGATCCTCCACTATCGTTATTTAGATATGGGTCCTTTTGGTCCCTCAGATGTTACTTTACCTGGTGGGGCTCTAAGGGGGTTGATCATTGGTCTAGATTTACTTTTTTGAGAATTTTCATTTGGGGTAAAGATTTGGGGTGGGCTGGGTCACACCTGTCCTTTTGGGGTTTTGTGTCTTTGAGAAGGGTTGGGGGTGAATAAGAGGGGTTGGGGTATGGGAATGTCTGCCACTGTTAGAAAGTTTTTTACCCTAATACTGCATATTTTGTTTCTATTGAACTTTAGTGGATTACGGTCTCCCTATTCACATTACACAGTATTTATCATGGCTAGTTATAAATATTGCTCCTGGAACATAAAAGGTGCCCAGACTCCTGCCAAAAGATCTGAGGTTCTTTTTCATCTCAAATACCTGCAAACTGATATAGCCTTTTTACAAGAGACTAACCTTTTGCCTAGCCAAGTCCATTATTTATGTAGAAACTGGGTGGGTCAAGTATTTGGTTCCGGTCTGGATTCCCGTAAAAGAGGGGTCGCTATCATCATAGCCCGTAGGATTCCATTTTGGCTTCTACAAAAGACTGCTGATCCTGGTTGCCAGTATGTGATCCTACAAGTCCTCTTGGGCCACTCAGAAGTAATACTGGGGTCCATTTATGGACCCAATATGGATGATCCAGATTTTTTCACCACCTTGATGTGCACATTAAGCGCATGGTCCACCCTTCCAGTAATTTTGGGGGGTGATTGGAACCAGGTTCTATCTAATAGTTTAGATAGATCTAGCCAGACTAGGCATGGCCTGTCACCAAGCTAAAAAGCTATCCATGACCTAATGCGAACTTTTGGTCTCACAGGCCCCTGGAGAATTATGCATCCCGATTGTAAAGAATTTTCCTTCCATTCCCTTCCTCACCACTCCTTTTCCCGCATAGGCTATTTCCTTGTGTCCATAGATCTCCTTTCTGGCATTTATCTAGCCTACTATTCTCCTAAGGTTATCTCAGATTACCAAATAACTCATCTTCACCTGGATTTCACCCCCAACATCCACAGAGATAGAGTCTGGAAGCTTAACAACCAAATTTTGAAGTCAGAGGATTATATCCAACACCTCCAAGCATTCATTACCAACTTCATGGAGCATAATGCCCCCTCTGTGGATAAAAAAAACTTCCTATGGGGCTCACTAAAATGTGCACTATGGGGTGAACTAATAAATATTGAGACCAAACATAAAAAACAAAGAGCTGCATCCCTCTCCTTTATTTTAGACAAAATATCAGCTGCAGAATCCCACCTTTCTTCTTCTTCCCGTACTGAAGATTGGGAAAGGGTGGAAATTCTTCGTGCTCAATATAATCAAATAGTTGTAGATAAAGCAGAGTTCCTTTTGCTTCATTCCAAAGTCTCTTACTTTGAGCAGGGGGAAAGAGCTGGCAGACTCCTAGCCCTTCGTCAATGTGCACAGATAGCTGATAAAATTGTTTCCTCTGTTCACCTGGCCTCTGGCTCACTTCTGACTTCCCCTCTGCATATAGTTGAAGCCTTTAGGGAATTTTACCACCAATTATACACCCCTCCTGCATCTTCTATCACCCCTCAACAACTGAACTTCTACCTCCAGGATATTAATCTCTCTGTCCTATCAGAACCTCCAGTTGCTATTTTAAAAGCCCCCATCACTTTGGCAGAAGTTTGCTCTGCTATTGACTCAATTTCTTCAGACAAAGCTCTGGGGCCAGATGGCTTCTCACCTAATTTATACAAAGCATTTAAGGGGTTGGGAGCTCCTATCCTCTTAGACACCTTCCATTACATCTTTAAAGAAGGCCTAACTGACTTTTCATTGACCTTAGCAAACATAATCATCCTCCCAAAGCCAGTCGAAAATCCCTTATTTGATTCCAACTACAGACCGATTTCCTTAATTAACGTGGAACTCAAAATTTTAGCTAAAATTCTTTCCTCTAGACTAAGCCTTGACTGGGTAAATGACAAAGTCGGCTTCCCAATAGCTTGTTAAATGTACAGGCCACACTCTCCTTACTACCTGAGCTGTACATTGACACCTACATGCTCCTTAGATGGACTTGTATAATTGTATGTAAGGAAGTATTTTTTCACAGAGAGGGTTGTGGATGCATAGAACGGGCCTTCTGGAGGAGGATGTGGAGTCAAAAACAGTGGTTGAATTCAAGCATGCATGGGACAGCCATAAGTCAATTCTAGGGGGTGGGGGTAGAAAGAAGTAGGTTGCTGGTTAACTAGGATCTACAGCTTATCCATTAGGTAGGGGAAATGGGCAGACTGGGTGGGCCAAGCGGTCCTTATCTGCTGTCAAATTCTATGTTTCTATGATTCTACCCAATTGTATAGGCACCACCCTCATTGTTGTGTGAACTGTTCATATCCTGTGTTTTCCTGTACCACTTTGTATTATTGTATAATACATGCTATTCATGACATTTTGTACTATGTTGATGTCTTGTACTATGACAAGGAGCCTTTGTAAATGAGTCTTTGACTCAAAGGTCATAAATCTGATTTACTCAATAAATAAATGAATAGATAGTGTGGGGATCACTGCTTAGTGAAGAACAGGTGGGCTTCGTTAAGGGCAGGCTCTCATCTAATCATCTAAGAAAGTTAGCATACCTTTTTTCTGCATCTAGAGGCTCCACCACTCCTGCAGCATTGGTTTCTCTAGATGCAGAAAAAGCTTTCGATAGAGTGTCCTGGGAATACCTTTTTTCATTACTACCCAAATATCACATCCCCACAGAATTTATACGCTGGGCTAAAATATTATACACATCCCCTTCTGCACGAGTGCAATGTAGTGGGGTTCTTTCTACGCCTTCCCACTTTCTCAAGGTACCTGACAGGGCTGTCCCTTATCTCCCTACCTCTTTAACCTATTTCTTGAACCCCTTATCAGGAAACTTAAAAACTCTCCTCACATAAGAGGTATAATGGTGGGTAATTCAGAGTACAACATTTCTACATAAGTGGATGACATACCCCTATAAATCTCCCACCAGGCTCAATCCCTCCCTACCGCTCTCCAGATTATCTCCCAGTTTGGACTCATCTCGAATTATAAATTAAATCTGGATAAAACTGAATTCTTCCCCCTTAACAGGCACACAGTGAGAGCTGATATAGCTCACATGGGTATGCAATGGTGTACAGACAAGCTAAACTTTCTTGGCATTAACTTACATCCCTCTCCACATATTATGAAAAAGCTTAACTTGAACACCATTGATATGACACTCAAGGATGACCTTCAACGCTGGTCCAGACTTCCCCTATCATTGTGGGGTCATATGAATATCATTAAGATGAATGTCCTTCCATGTATTTTATATCTTCTACAGATGTTTAATTGGAACCTCCCATTATCTTGGTTCCCACACCTACATAAATCTATTAGCTCCTTCCTATGGCTTGGGAGAAAGGTCAGACAAACCTATCTTAAACTTACTCGTCAAAAAAAAATGGTGGGCTTCAAGCACCCAACCTTTACCTTTACTATTTAGCTATCCATCTTGCTAGAATAAGATTCCATCTGTTCCCTACAAATCCTACCCAGAACTCTTCTTACTGCCCCCTTTGGGTTGGAGTCAAACAGGCATTGTGCTCAATGCATGATATAAATCCCAAATCTTTTTCCCTTTGTTCCCAGAAAGAATCTTCCTAGATCTCTATGAGATTCGCCTCTTGGCTCCTTGCTTTAAACACAATCCCAGCTGAGTTCCTTTCTCAAAACAGATGTCTATAGGGATATGGCTCAACCTCTTTTCAATAACTCTAATCTTTTAATTTCTGGTAAAACTCTCGAACCCCACACCTTCTGGCCAAATATGGATGTAAATAAGGTTGAGGACCTGGTTATGGACCAAAAACACATGCCCTTTCAGGTTGCCAGTTCCCGATTCCACTGGACCCCTACTCAGGTCTTCAAATACTTTCAGATTTCCCACATGTTGTTACACTATTTTGGTTCCGGTAGTTGGTCTAAATCCTTCACGATTGCCCTCTCTACATATATTAGCTCCATCCCCAATACCCATCTAATTTCATATATCATACAATTCTTAGTAACTACGTTAGTGACTCTGGAGGATCAAAAGTTTTACTGGTGGGATAATATTCTTCCATTGACCACTCTCTCCAGATCATGGTTTAAAATCTGGAAGCATTTGTACAAATGCGTTAAGTGGGACAGATATACACACATGCAATTTCAGATTAACCACAATTTGTATTTTACATCAATCAAGCTTCACCAAATGGGTGGGTTGTTCTCTAGCCAATGTCCCAAATGTCAAACGGCACCTGGCAACTTGCTCCATATGTTGTGGTCTTGTGAAAAAATTGGTCCCTTCTGGTCAGACATCCAACAGTGTCTCAACCCTTTACTGGCTTTGTCAGATAATTTTAATCCTGAGATATGCATCTTAAGTGATTACACCCAGTTGAGAGGTCATACTCAAAGAGCCCATATGTCCCTAATCACAGCTTGTGCCAAGAAAGTTATTTTGAGACATTGGCTAGACATGATGGCACCTACTTATGTAGAATGGTATATAGAGGTTTTGTTTGCTCTACAAGGAGAGCGTATCATTACAGGTACTACTAACAGAATGGACAAATATAAACAAATCTGGTATCCATTTTTTACCCTTATAACGATTCATTAAATTCATTTTCATATACAGGTCCTCTAGTGGTCAATTTCCTTTTTTCTGTCCAATGCCTTGAGCCTGGGATTCAATGCTACTTCCTAATAATATGACCTATTACCCAAACTCAGTGACAGACTGAGAGGGATGGGGAGGATGGGAGGGGGGGTTACAGACAACTTCAGGACACATACATTTTCTTACAATTTATAGACTGTTCTTGTTCCTCACTTATATTCCTAACTGATGCATTCCTGTGGTATGTGTGTTGTCTGTACAATGGGTTTGTATTTTTTTGTTAAATAATAATAAAGTTTACTTAATTAAAGAAAAAAAAGAATGCTGCTGTACCACAGCTCAAATGTCATGGAATGTGATTGTACCCTTCTGTTGTATAACAGCCTTCTAGAACCTCTAGAGACTGCACAATTCAGTTTCATTGTGAAAGAAAAAAAAATAATGCACACATTTCACATAATACTATACACTATAAAAATACAGGGTGAGCAACTTTATGCATAACTAGTGTGTTCTGCCACCTTGGAGTTCAGATTCCCACGGTCTCAAGGTCAGAAGGAATCAGAACCCCTCTGTGGCAGAACACACTGGTTCTGCATAGTTGCCCATCCAGTATTCTCTATTTGCCAAACATTGCCACAGCACCACAATGATAGCCTGCCATGTAAGGCAGAATTACCTTTTCATATTTGTTTCCTCTAGAATTTTCAATGTGAAGCCTTTTTTGTTTACCACTTTTCAGTCATGCTTCTAATTGTGTGCATTCAGTACAACTTGACTCTAAACCTTCTGGTATGGATAGCTCTCCAAATGTAAGACTGGATAACCTGTGCATCTGTACAAGGAAATAGATTGTTTGAAGCAGAAAATGAATCATGGTATATATAAAGTTTGTAAGAACTGTACAGCTGGTATATGGGGGGTAATCCTGAAGTACTATGCATCAATCAATCAATCAGCCAAACAACCAAAGGAACAATACAGACACACAAAATAATGTAATACGGTTAGGTACAACATTACACATCAGTGGAGAGCAATAACCTAGAGAGAGCAAAAGTACATAGAATATGGTGAACAGATTGGAGAAGAGTGAAAATGACAAAGAAGGTGCAAGAAAAAGGAGGGCACACTGATTAAGTTCTAGGGGAGTGGGTATCACCCTATAACAGGGGTAGAATGGGAAGTAAAACACATTAGTGGAGATACTAAATGTTAATGCTGAACAAGGAGGCAATCAGGGAGCATAATAAGCAGGGAAAGGAGGGCTGGAGGAAGGGGAGAGAGACCAGAAGAGATAAGGGGAGGGGGGAAAAAGGAAGGGAAGGGGAGAGAGACTATACTCATGCCCTTTTCTTGCTGGCTTTTAGTTACTACTGTTCTCATTTTAGTGTAACCCATAAACTCAGCAACCCAACTATTGGCACCCACCTTTGGCTCACTTATGAATAAATTAAACAATTTTAAAAGTGTTGTTCCCATGACAGATCTCTATGGGACCCCACTGATCACTTCCTTCACTGTTAACATATTGCCATTTATTGTATGTGTCTGCTTCATTCCTAGTTTGCAACCAGTTTTTACCCCATTACAGGGCTAGACATTTATTTATTTGAATTCTGATAACTGGATAGGCCCACTAAAACAGCACGTTTCTTTTTCAGAATTCATACAGTAGGAAATATTGCACAGAAACTGCAAACTGTGTACCTACAATAGTAAATATTGCACATATGTAACTGGCAAAAATATAACATAGTGTCACAGGTCATTAGCACATACAGTAAGAAATATTAATTACATACTGTGTAGATACAGTAATAAATAAATATTGCACATAAGTAACTGGTAACAAAGTTGCCACAGTGTCACGGGTCAATAACACATACTTGGTGTTGGCTAGCGTATATAGAAATAAAATATATTGAGGCATTGCATATGTCCAACGCAATAGGTACCACACATGGGCTATCTACATTAGATAACAGTAAAGGTTCAAGCTTCATGAGTGAAAAACAGTGCACTTTGCAAACTAAATAGAGCAACAGGCACCACCAGGAAAGCAGCAAAAATGCCAGGAGGCTAAGGATGTGGTAATAGGATATACCTCAGCAGTTGCACCAGCAGTGATTCACTATTGTAGGGTAAGCTTTTAGCTTGTTTTTACATTATACAAGTGGGGTACAGTTTAGAATCTAACTCGTAAGATTGCTCCATAGGGATGGGGCAGTGAAGGAGAAGACTTGCCTACCAGGGGCAGAGATCACCCTTGGGAATTTGAGCAGAGGACTGTATGCAGAGCAGAGGTATTTTTTGTGCTGTTTCAGGTTGAGGACAGTCTCATGGCAGGGTGGTGTAAGACCTTTTGACAGCTTAAAGGCTAAGCATAGTAGAGGGGACTCTAGACATGTAGTAAAAGAGAAGGGATTATGAAATAGCGGCACCATACAGAAGAATCGGCATAAGCGTACTATTTGTTATGGCTAATCATGGATCCTTTGTGTAAGGCAGGGGAAGAGCCTATACAGTAGGCCAAGTTTCTGATGAATAGTTTGGCACACAGCATCCACGTAAGACAGATCGTGGTTGAACATTACCCCTAGGAACTTCATAGAGCTCACCTCTTCCTGGTAAGTTCCCCATGGTTGCCAATTTGAGTAGATGCGTCCTCTCTGCATCCAGACTGTTTAGGCCAAAGATCATGGCAATTTATTTTAAATTTAATACCAACTTATTTCCCAGGAACAAAGCCTCAAGCAATTTGAAGTCATTCTCCAACTCTGAATTAATCCAATTGATATCCACAGAGGACCAGCAGAGGACAATGTCATCTGTATAGAGTTGCAAGGAGGTCCCCAACAGCTGGCAGACTTATCATTAATGAATAGTGAAACAAGCCGAGAACCCAGAATTGATTCTTGTGGCACACCATCTATTGTGTCTCTGCATTTGGAGAGACAACTCTGACACTTGACAAATTGTTTGCAGTTAGACAGGTAGTGACTGAAGCAGTGATAAGTCAGAACATCTAGTCCAGTAGGTCTAAGTTTTTCCAGAGGAGCATGATTTATCAGGTCAAAGACCTTAGTGAGGTCTATAAAAATTGCACCAGAGGCCATGCCATGCTCAGCTGCTTCTAAGATATAGGTTGTCAACCTCACCAGGGCAGTGCCTGTGTTATTTTTTTTTTTCTGAATCCATGTTGACAGAGAGAAAGGGAATGACAAAGTTCCAGGTATTCTTGCAGTTGATTATACAGTAGCCTTTCTTGTATTTTTGCTAGGGTACGTAAAATGGAGATGGGCCTGTAGTTTTCAGTTGGTTCTTTCAGCCCACTCTTGCAGATGGGGACCACAAAGGCAGTTTTCCATTTCTCCAGGATGGCACCCAGTAGGAGGGATTTATTTATAAGGAGTGTTAGGGAAGTGGCAATGACAGGATCCACGTTTCTTAGGAACCAAGGTTCAAGACTGTCATATCCAGGGGAACTCTTGATTTTAATCCAACACAACTACAGGAACACTTCCTTTCCAGTGACCAGTCTAAAATGAAATTTGGATTGCTGTATGTGGGTCAATGGTTTGGTAGGGGTATGGGAACCCTGGGGATTTACATTAGAAGGGTATTTAAATCTATACAGGTCTGTAGAAAAAACTATTGAATGAAGATGCCAAGGTGATGGAATCAGATATTATTTGGTCGTTGATGATATCATCACGAGTGGATGGGATAGGCTATCCTTTTAGGGGGATATTTATCTGTGCCAAAACATTTTTATTTGGTCACATAGGTTTTTGACCTGGAGGTTCTGAAGATATTTCCTTTTGGTGCTTTTATGATGAGCCTTGAAGTATTTCTTAGGCTGCAGTAGGCATGCAAGTCAGACAGTAACCCAGATCTTTTTGTATTGCTCCCATACATTTTCCCTCTCTTTCATGGCATTGTGGAGGTTGTAGCCCCCCACTGAGAACAGTGACCATAAGCTATTTGTTGTTTTATATGTGCACGCTTATTGACAACACTGGTAATGTTGCTGATGAAGAACTTGAAGGCACTGTTCACACCAGGGAGATCAGTTATGGGTCCCAGTTGTCATTCTTAAGGCGAGTTAGAAAGGAGATCTCATGGCTGGCCTGGTGGTGCAGAGAGCTGAGGTGCTGGATGCCTTACCTCTCCGTCACCATAGCAAGAAGGTGCGTGCGCACCTCCATGCACATGCATCTCACATGCATCTCTTTGTCTGGGGCCCTGGGTAACTGGGGAAGAGAGAAGATGTGGAAAATCAGGGTCCAAAGCAGAATGATGCCTCCAGGCTGGCTCTGGGGGTGCGACCAGGTCATGCATCATGTTCAAGATCCCGAACAACCCTGGAGTCTGGTAGGGTTGGCAGACCACTGCAGTGGGACAAACACCTATATGGGAAAAAAAAGAAAGGAGATCTCCCTGAAATTTAAAAGGTCTCAGGCCTTGATTTTTGGTGTTGGATTTGGAGCATTATTTTTCCAAATGCGGAACACCGGGGAGTGATCACTGAGTGAGTCTGGGAGGATTTCAGCTTCTCGGAACCTGTCTCGTCTGTTTACTAGAATACAATCTAGGGGTGAATGGTTGCCAGTTCTATTGTTAATCCTGGTGGGTTCCTCAATAATCTGAGAGGGATGCAGGTCAGATAGGGCTGATTTACTCCCTTTGTGACTATTATTCAACCAATTAATAGTATAGTCTTCCACCAGAATAACTTCACCTAAGGACTGATCAATTAGGCAGCTGGTCAGTGAGGACAGATCAGATTGTGCAACATTTGGTGGATTGTAGACGCCGCCAATGTGAAGAGTTTTAGCTCCTCCTAGGGTTATGGACACAAAAATGACTTCACAGGGCAACTGGTCAAGGGCAGTGAAGGTGAATTCATGATCATTGAGGATGGCCTCATTAAAAGAAGGATACACTCCCTTTTTTCCCTTTCCTGTCCTTCGTGAAGATAGTGTAACCCAGGAGGTCAATTTCTTGGGTATGGATTATAGGTTTAAGCCAAGTCTCAGAGATGCCTTATACAGTATGTCAGGGGAATAAAGTTTGGACTAGGCTTCAAGCTGATGCACTTCTGTTCATAAGCTGTTTGCATTCATGTAAACTGTTTTGAGGCACCTAATGCTAAACCAGTAGGATTTCCATAGGGGAGGACACCCTGATATTACAGAGACTAGGGCCTGGATGGGTTTCCACATTGCCGGCTAGGATTAAAAGAGTTACAAGCTGCAGCCAGGGTATAAGGGACTAGGGGAGCAGGACATTTTAACACACTGTGCTGTCATAGACCTAAAATAATTTTGTAACAGCTAGTATTTCTTTTCTTTTTCCCCCCTTTTGTTTCTTCTCCCCTAGGGTAGCTGGAAGGCGTGCTTCCACTCTCCTTTCAGGAGGGCTCACATTCACCCCAGGACCATATTGCTCATTTCTGACTTCCCCCCCCTGAAGAGTTCCCCATGGATTTCCCCCGTGGCAGGGCCAGGGAGGGGAGGGCCACCCCCCAGTGCACACAATCTAGTTGCTGGGGGTTGAGCTGAAGGTCAGGAGTGTGGCCCAGGCTTTACGTAGCCTGCCACCATTAGTGTTTTTCCATTTTTTCCTCTTCCCCACCATTGCTGGAGCATGCACATCAGTGTGTACACGGGGAGGTATGCGCACACTGCAGAATCCTGCAGCACCCTCCCATCTTTTGGCATCTTCCTGATCATTCTGCCCTCAGGCCTCCACCTGAAGATAATAATTTGGTAGGACCACCAAGCTACCCTCCCCAGGAGAGGAGAGCTGTCCTCAGGATGCTCAATCCTCACTCTCCCCAGCTGACCCCTTGCGACCCATGTTTGCTACTGAACATGGGTCATCATTGTGGCAGAAGGTAAGACGCAATCCCTCAGCTCTCCATGTCATTGGGGCAGCTCAACAGCTAGCATTTCTGATAAGGCTATGTAGTATTAAGATGGCTGGAGTACAGTCCTCTGCTGCAGAGAGAGACAGTGTAGGGGACTGGGTTTGCTCCTGTGAGGGCATGTATTGATGGGTCAGTTACTCTATAGTGAAACTGTCTATACAGATAGAAAATACTGTATAACAGATATTGCAGCCAGAGGTATTCTTTTAAAGGCTATGACTCCACACATTGCAACCAGAGCTGTTACTTTAAAGGCCATGACCCACCAACTGGGTGAAAGGAGATGCAGATTAAGACTAGAAAGACTCAGAATTAGGGCTAGGGTGGTTGTATCTGCTGTGCTTAAAGTGAAGTCTTCCGGATTCCCACCCTCTTAGTAAAGGCGTTAGACTAGAGGTGCAATTACCAGTGCAAAACTAGCACAAGCATAGTAATGGATTTTACCTAGGAGGGAATTTCTGGAATACACAATGCTTGCCTCCACTTTCAGTGAGGACCATGTATCCCTGGGGTCCAATTAAAGCAGTCAACAATATGAACCACTGAGAAGAGGGGGGTGAAACAATGCTACCAGAAATAAATCTACCAGAAGTAAACAGGGAAAACCATGGCAACTAGACACCATATAGACCTCACCCAGATAAGGTGTTAGCAGCAACTGTTTTAGTTGATAGAATTTCACATGTTCCACTCCTGGTAAGGAGTGAGTAGTCACAGATTCCAGAACCAGCACTGAAGCTTATTACTTAAAGCACAAAGTGTTTCTGGGCTAGCAACTTACTTCAGCTCTATCATGTGTGAGTAGGGTTAAGTACAATACAAACATACAAAACAGCCATCAAAAGAAAGCCAGTCGGTATATTGAGTCTGCCTGTATTGCTGGGTTCCTAGCAAACACCACTTTCCCTGCCCCCAGTCTTCCCTTCCACCCTATCTGTCCCCCCACATTCCATTGTTTCCCCTTATGCCTATCCCAGGCCATCTTAAAGCTGGCCACTGTTTTCACTGAGACCACTTCCTCCGGAAGCATTCCAATGGCCACCAATGGCCACCACTCTCTGTGTGAAGAAGTACTTCCTAACATCCCTCTTAAACCTCCCTCCAGCCTCAAACTGTGCCCCCTTCTGGATTAGAGGTCCCTTAGCTTGAAGAGACCCTCCCTATTCACCCTATTTATCCCCTTCAACTATTTCAAGGTCTCTATCATATGCCCTCTCTCCTTCCTGTCCTCCAGGGGGTACATTTTCAGGGCTCCCAACCTCTCCTTGTAAGACATATTCTGCTGACGCACGATCATCTTGGTTGCCCTTCTCTTTACCTTCTCCAGCAGGCTGATATCCTTCTTAAGGTATAGACACCCGTGTCTTACTCCTTATTCTAGGAATCAGATTAGTGCACAAAGGCACTTGCGATAGCAGCTAGCAAAAGTAAATAACCTTTCAAAACCCCAGGAAAGGCAAGTCTAGAAACAACACACATTAGTAAGCACCCCAACCCTGGGATAAGTGATGGTAGTCTTTTAGTGAGTATATACACTGGACTTTACATTATTTACTGATGGTTTCAGGCAACTGCAGGTCAGACATAGTAACCAACCTCTGGCCTCCTCCTGTGGCTGATTCCCAGATAGACTCCCTTATTGCCCTTTGCACTGTGGCCTTATCATGGAGGACTGCAACGTGGAGGACCACTTAGCAGCTGGCTCTTAAACAGAGGACTTTGGATGGTACATGGGCTAGAGGTGCCTGGTTGCGATTAGCCACTCAGATGATAGGAGGCATGACTAGGAATCCGATTGGTGGGCTGGAGGCAGCAGATAAATCCTTTTAGCTCTAGGTCCTAAGGTCCTTGAAATAATTAGGGAACTCTTACATTTCCTTGGGAAAAACAGGGCGGAATAGATGGAATGATGGGTTTTCTGTTGATTTTTCCATGTTTCTATGGAAATATGAGTGGGACAGGTTGCATTTCTAGATACAGTTTAGCATTTCCAAACTATAATGTGTAGAAACTGTAAAACAAGCATGAAGTTAATTGTAGTGATGAAACCTATATTTTTAATATTAGTTTATTACCCCTTTCTCAATTTTTGTTGCAGCTGTCTTTAATCATGGGCAATATCTGTGAAAAACATGAAGGAATTTGGGCTGGCTTAGCTCTAACTGGTAAATCAAAATTTACTTTACTGCTGCGGGGATACCACGACCCACAACATTGTCTATACTGACTGGCTGACATCTTGTACTGGGCACAAAAAGTGGAATATCACACTAAAGAGTCCTAAACACAGTGAAACATATCTGTGGGAAGCTACTTTCTTATAATACTCCTTAAAACTAACCAAAACCAGTCTCAGTTTCTTCATACTAATGTTCATACTAAGGTAGGAGTAGGAACATAAAGGCCAAGGCCCATTTGTATTCCATCACCATCTGTAATACCTTAAATCAGCACCATCAAGAATATATTTGTCTAGCCTATTTTTGAATATACTCTTAGTTTCTGCTATTATAATGTACAGTGGTAACGAATTCCACAGATTTACCACTCTAACAGTATAGGAATATTTCCTAGCATTCATTCCAAACCTCTTTCCTTTGATTTGTAATGGATGTCCCCTTATTTCCATGTTATTTTCTTTAAAGGTTGTATCTAAATCACACATCAATCTAGGGTCCTGAAGAACATCATACAGGAACAGAATTTCCCCACGTGCCCTGCGTACTTCCAAAGACATAAGTCTTAGAGAGTGTAATGAGTCATATTACTGTAGCCATCAACTCTTTTTGTAAAATGATGCTGTACTTTTTCCATCTTTTTTCTTTGAGATACTTTGTAAGGGTTCTAAATCTGAGATGAATACTCAAGATGGGGATGGACGTGTGCCCTATATAAGAGGACAAGGACACTACTAGATCTGGACACAGTGTTTTCTTTATGGACCATATTGTCCTATTGGCCCTATTTGTAGCTTCCATGACTTGCCTTTGTGTATTTAAATTGTCACTTATATATATATATATATATATATATATATATATATATATATATACACACACCCAGGTCTTTTTCACTAACCTTTTGACTAGTAAAACATTATCCAAGAAATAATTAAATTTATTATTTTGTCTTCCCAGATGAAGCACTTTACACTTCTCTATATTCAATTTCATACCCCATTTTTGGGCCCAGAGGAAGATAGTATTCAAATCTTGCTGAAGTCTTGCCCCTTCCACTGTAGTGGTGCAAGAGCCACCTAACTTTACATCATCTGCATATTTTACAACTGTATTCTGCGGTTTTTGAGTAATATCAGATGTAAAAACATTGAAAAGTGTTGTGCCCAGGACAAAGCACTGGAGCACTCTACTAGTGACAGACCTCTTGCCAGACAAATGACCATTTATTGTGACACACTGCCTTCTCATAAGCTGTCAATCTATTATCCACTTGACTGTGAGAGCGGGGATGCCAGTTTTTGTCATTTTATCAGCTTTTGCCCAATGTGGCACTCGGTCAAAAGTTTTTGGAAAAATCCAAAAACATCACATGGTATATTATTATCCATTATTATTATTATCTGTTCATAAAAAACTAACACGTTAGATGTACACCCTCTACCTTTGACAAAACCATGTTGACCATGGTCTATATTATTGGTTTTTTCTAATATTCTATATTTAATTATACTCTCCATCACCTTTCCTATAACACTTGTTAGACTAATTGGACAATAGTTGTGCATTTGTTCTCGCACCCCCTTTTTAAAAATAGGTACAACATACGCAATTTTCCAATTAGCAAGTACTTTGGATTGCATGTAAGAATGATTAAACAGAGTTTTTAATGGGGATGTGATGTATTTGGACATTATTTTAAGAATTCCAGCAGATATTCTGTCTGGTCCTGGAGATGATTCTGTTTTCAATGCCCTAATTATTTTCTCAGTTTGCTCTTCAGTAATTTCCTGGTAATGGTTCATCATCAGGTTTTATATATACAGTTCAATGTAAGTATTGGCCCCTATCATATACACTACAGTAGAAGTCATTGAAAGCCTCGCTCATTTGCTTATTATCAGAAATTATTCCTCTTTCTCCCAATATTGGTCCAATCTGGTTCTGAGACTGTTTTAAAGAATTAACATAGGAATAGAACTGTTTTGTATTTGATTTATTTGCTTCAGTGGCAAGCTTTGTTTCTATATTCCTTTTAGCTTGTCGAATTTTAACTTTACACTTTATTTGTATGTTTAAAGGTTCCATATGTTCTAACATTACCATTCTTCTGAACTTTTCTATATAATCTAGACTTTTGTTTTTTACTAATTTTTTAATTTTGTGATTTAACCAATGTGGTCTTTTGTATTTAACTGATTTCTTAATTTGTGGAATATTGTCTGATGCTACCTTCAGAACAGTATTTTTTATAAGCCTCCACATATCTTCCATGTTATTTTCTCTAGATCCTTCTCAATACCATTTATATCAGCTTTTTTCAGGAGAAAGACTGATGTACAACTATTTCTGGGTATATATGTGTAATCCACTGTAAAACAGATAGAGTTATATTCACTATTTGCCAAAGGGGAGTCAATATAACAATCATTTATAATAATGTTAGGTGTTGCTAACACCAAGTCCAAAATGTAATTTCCTCTTGTCGGTTTCTGAACATATTGTGTTAGATTCAGCTCACTACAGGTATTAGTAAGCTCAGTCCTCAATTTTGATTTGGAAATAACATTTGTCCAATCTATTCCTGTAATATTAAAATCTCCCATTATAATTATATTTCCCTTTGCTTCTGCTTTTGCAATTTAAGACATTATTTGTTGTGTTGTTTCCATTGTACTGTCAGGGGGGTGATATATATATCCAAGAACAACTGATTTAGTTACATTTCCCTGAAGCCTCACCCAAATAGATTCATATATAGTATTAGTTTTTATTTTAACTGTAATAGCCACAGAGCACAAACTTTCTTTAATAAATAGAGCCATACCTCCACCCCTTCTATTATTTTGAATATTTTCAAAGGTGATATATCCAGGAACCCATTTTCCCAACCATCCCTATCATTCTTTCTCCATGTCTCAGTAACAGAATTTATTTCAGGGGATTTCTGATTAACAATTACCAGGAGTTCGGCCATTTTATTATTAAGACTTCTTGCATTGAGATACAGAACGGTTAATTTCTTATAATTATTACCAGATAATTTTCTAAAGGATGTAGAAATATGGGGCTGCTGGTTACCCACCCACCCAACTAGCCATTTAAATTGCCTGTTCCCATAGCTAGATTTATGTTAGCCACCAGTTTTCTGACCCCCTGAATATTTAGATGCAATCCATCTGCTGAATACAAATTCCTCCTATTTGCAAAAATAGGCTCATTGTCGATCAGTAACAGGTGTTTTACTGTACACATATTGCCTAATCTTGCATTAATATGCTGGATTGTACAATATTTTTCTCTATGTGCCTTTGGAATTGGCAATATATTAGATATAGCAACCATGTGCCCTTGATTTTTTAGGGACATAGGCTGTTCAATAATATCATGACATATGTCCTTATGTATTTTTCCCACATCATTCATCCCTACATAAAGAGTAATGAAGGACTCTGGGGGTATGGCTACTGTGGGTATGATCCTGGTTATATCATGGACTCGTGCCCCGGGATAGCACAACACCATGACCTGCTCCTTTTTTCCCCCACATATATAAGTATTATAGCGTCTAATGATTGAATCTCCAAAAACAAACTTAAAGGAATCCCCTGCTTGTTCCTGGTACTGAGTCATGCTTTGTGTGTTAATATCTAGCACTTCTATATTATTGATGGCATCTGTATAATCTTGACCAGCGGTTGGATTGTTTTCCTCAGATTCCTCCATTTCGAGTTCCTGATATCTATTTGTCACCTCAAGTGCATATTTTATTTTTTGGGATGCCTTTTTCCTTACTGTAACCTGTGAATTTTGTTTTATTCCCCCTACATTAGGTCTTTCTTTCAATTTCTTAGAACTTGGTTCCTGATCCATTAAATGTTCAGGGCTATCATTCAAATTCCATGTCCTTTTTATGTTCATTGTTATTACATCTGTTTCATTCTCTACATTTTGTACAAACTCCTGTATTTTAATAATGTCCTGTAGATCTTTTATTTTCAGCTTAAGCTCCTCATTTTCCAACTGAAACAGTGACAGTAACTCACATCTGGCGCACTTATAATCTCTCTCACTAATCAAGCTGTCCTGATGTTTTGAAAACATACTACATAAGGTACATGCTAGCAATACAGATTTTTTAACTAGATATTCAATGTGTGCTCAGGCATCTCAGGACTGTCTTTTTCATTCATTTTATTAAAATTTACTCAGCAGTATGGACTGACTTTAATTGAAAGTACAAACACTTTTATCTTTATAACAATATTCTGGGAGTTCACTTCCTATGATGCACTTACAACCATCACCTTCTGATCCAAATTAGTACTAACCAGTACTACCTGTATTGTTTAGGCACATAAACCTGGCCGAACACATACACTATTAAATTTAGACCATAGGTCCGTGCTATATTTTGGCTCACCTGATTGCTTGTGTCTAATCTGTCCAGACGTTTGCCCTATTACCCAGTTTCCCCACGTGACATGCTGGACACGCACTGAAACACACATGTCTGGGCATGCGTCTCCACACGTGATCACATGCGCATTCCTGATCATGCTCCCCTACTCGCAGAGGAGCTTATTATATATCCCGTGACCCAGAACACCTGGGGTTAGGTCAGCTTACGCGCTCCACAAGTCTCTCAATAAAAGTTATGTTAATGCAAAACAATATCCTTCAGTAAGCTCTGTAACATGTATTTAGGTGTTTATAACCCCCAGAAATATCTGCTGTACAATTCTATAGCACAAATAGCAAGTGGTAGTTTCCCCGTTTAGGCATGAAAACTACCAGTCACTATACTGCTTCTGGGGTCAAGGCACAACCATAGGCTGCAGCAGTAAATGATAAAAAAAGCTGATTTATTTCTAAAACAGGCTGAGCACAGACTCATGTGGCTGAACTATGGCCATATAGTGCATAGCACAGATTTCACTGAGCGCCTTCTCACAGAGGAGTGTATTATATATCCCGTGACCTGGAACACCTGGGGTCAGGTCAGCTTATTCACTCCACAACTCTCTCAATAAAAGTTATGTTAATGCAAAACAATATCCTTCAGTTGGCTCTCTAGTGCGTATTTAGGTGTTTATAACCCCCAGAAATATCTGCAGTAAATTCTATGGCACAAAGAGCAACCGATAGTTTCCCCGTTTAGGCATGAAAACTACCAGTCACTACACTGCTTCCTCGGTCGAGGCACAACTGTGGGCTGCAGCAATAAATGATAAAAAAGCTGATTTATTTCTAAAACAGGCTAAGCACAGACTCATGCGTCTGAACTACGGCCATATAGCGTATAGCACAGATTTCACTCATAGTGATTTGTATAGTATATATTACCCATGATGCATGCTGAATCAGTGAGAACAAGGGCTAGCTATGTATTACCTTGTTCCATCTCAACTAATAGAATGCAATGTAAAAGAGGGTATGTACAGGTTTGTGCAAAATATAAGTCACATTGTGTCTCAAGAGTGTATAGTATGTCCAGAATTTTCCTGACTGTGTCAATAGGGTGAGGGTAGAAAAGGCCACCGGATTTCTAGGGATCATACCTAGCAATTATGGCCTGTTCACAGCTATGCTATTATATTATTTATCATTTCCTATGGCCTCTGACCATTAGATATGATTTGAACTACAGTGTGTTCTCATTTCCCTTACATACTTGGCAACAGTTGTTTCCGGACCAGTATGTTCTTCTAATTCATGAGTTTTGTAAACTTTTCTTTAGAGATATTATATGAACCAGCCTTATTTCTAAATGCAGTACAATTCTTGTTACATGAATGCCTAAACTACTTTTGCCTTGCAGTCACTCAGAACAATATGTGGATGCAGCCGAAGCAAGTATACTTCCAGCTTATTATAAGGACCCTGTTCTAATGTTATACAGACAGCTACACCCTTAGGTTGCCATTGGTAATCTAATGAATTAACTACTATTTCAAAGAGCCTCTATGTAAAACATGTGCATGAATACAATTGTAGCTATCAGTTTATACCTACAACATAGTTAGAATTTTTTGTAGCACAGCCAGTTGCTTGGCACAGCAGTAAGGTTACTGCTTGCAACATTGATGACCTGGGTTCTGGAAAGTGCCAAGGTCATTGGGAGCTGGCCAACTTTCACTGAAAAAAGCATGCAAGCAGTCACAGGTCTTAATTCTTTTGTTGTTCTGCATGAACAGAAATGTGGAAAAGTGAAGCACAAGACAAATTTTCCTCACAGACAATTTTAATTTTTTTTTTCTATCTGATGCATACTGTATGCTGGCTTCTCTTGGGTGAAAAAAAAGTCTTGAGGGCACTTTAACAAATGATGTGCTCTGATCTTCCTTTCTGCATTCCCTGAGTAACTGCTTAACACTTAATGGAAATTAGCAAATGTGTCATTTCTGAATGCATAACCCCTTGGGACTTCTTTCCTTTAGACTGAACAATTTGTGCATTCTGTGGGCTTTTTCTCTGTATACTACAGTAACTGTACTGTAATTATTGCTGGTTGTATTTATTTATTCATTTAATTATTTATTTTAAATATGGTGATCGGTATAGACACCTTGAGCTGGAGCTTGTTTTCATGTGTGACCTGAGAACATGGGGACAGGCACAACAAAACAAAGCAAATATTCAGGGATACAGGGAGTACAAGATACAAAATAGGAGAATGCACATTACAACAAATCTGATTCAGCCGAATGTGGGCCAAAACAAATACACAAAGATATGTGGAGGTTACAGCAAGTTAATATATTCAAAAGTTGCAACCATAAAGGAGAGACAAACTAAACTAAGGTACTTGATGGCCCCCGTGGTAGAAGTCATTCAAACAAGTTGAATGTGCAAATTAACAAAAGTAATTTACTAAAGGAGACAGGAGAGGTAAATGAGACAGCAAGAAGGCAGAGAGGAGAGGAAAGGAAATACAATGGTCCAGCAGGGCAGATCCTATGAGGATTGGTTGAAAGGCCCTGAACATGTGCTTGCTAGAGACCAGAAGGGATAGGGGAGATATGATAAAGACCTTCAAGTTCATCCACAAAGAAAGGCATGAACAAGTTAGAGACCTTCAAGTTTATGAAAGAAATGAACACATTAGATTGTGGGGAAATATTCAGCTGGATTGGTGAATCAAGAACATGAGGACATGACTAGAAACTGACAGGGGGTAGCTTCAGGAGGGATGGGAGAAAGTTTTATTTTACAGAAAGAGTGCTGAGTCCTGGAACAGCCTGCCAGTAGAAGTGATGGGTGCAAGAACCAGTAATGGTTTCAGACATGGCTGGGACTGAGTAAAATGTTTAATAGTTGCACAGTGGGAAAGCAGTAAGGCAGGGGGCAAGGTGGAGGTGAGGTGAGGGCAATAAACTCAACTAGACATTAGATCCTGGTCTGGAGTAGGAAGAATGAGCATCCCACAGAAAGCTCTCCTTCTCCAAGGAGGAGGGTAAAGTCCTCCACCCCAATGTGGCCACCTGTGTTGTCACAAGCAGTTGTGCAACTGGAAGGCTGAGAGAAGGGCAGGATGTTGTGGATGTCAGTTGCTGGCATGCCTCACATGCACACGCCACTCTCATAATTGCATGTGACATTCCAGGGCATTGGAGGCAAATGCAAAAATGGTCCTAGCACCAGTGAAGACAGACCCTGGTGTATATCAGGCCTCACACCACAGCTTGAAATGCTGCCCTACACCATTACAGGACTCAGATTATAGCTCCCTCCCCAGTGTGGGGGTGGGAGGATAGCCAATGCTCTGTGGGGGCTGTGATTCAAGGTAGGGGTAAAGGTGGATTTGGTACACCATGATTGTTTCTGAGGGAGACTGATGGTAGAGAGAGAGAGAGAGAGAGAGAGAGAGAGAGAGAGAGAGAGAGAGAGAGAGAGAGAGAGAGAGAGAGAGAGAAGAGAAAAAGTTAAAAAAATAATTCTTATTGGCAGGTGCAGTAGCTTGTGACCAGGGATTAGGAGACCCAGGCTCTAAGTCCACCAATAATTCACATTGTGACATTGAGTAAGTCACTTCACCTTCCTGTGCTTCAAATCCTCCCAGCTGTGATCTGCCTAGAAGCAGGACACTACTGAAAAAGAGCCTTACAGTACCTATGGTTCATAAGCCTGGACACACTTCTGTTTACCAAGGGATTCACAGGGTACCCCTGGAAGTAAAGTGGATGGGAAATCCCTATTAATGAGGACATGTTTGTACAGCATACTGATTTATCCTTGCTTATGAACCCGTGGGGGGAGGGGGTATCTTCTGGACCTAGAGTCCCTTCCATCCTTGAATTACTATGTGACTACGTAGGTAACAATGCATGAACATAAACTGTAGCAGCATTCAAGTTTGTGCTTTTGGATTGGGTTTACTTCACTTCTTTCTTTCTTTCTTTCTTTCTTTCTTTCTTTCTTTCTTTCTTTCTTTCTTTCCTTCTTTCTCACAGTTTGCCAGGAAAGTCATATTTAGCTATAAAAATCTCATTTAGAGGCATTATGGGGCTAGGGGAACTTGGGGAAGCATCATTTACACTAACAGTTTGGCAACAAAAAGCAAAACTCACAAGTTACAATGATATAGCTAGATCACATAGTGAAATCTAATACAAAATACACTTGATTTGAAATATAGCCCATGAATAATATCATGACATCAGACAGGGACATTATGCCTTTGAACCACAAATTTGTATGTGGATTTACAAGCTGGACTCATGTAAGCCACCTCATTCATTGTATAATTGGATGCTGGGTGTTGTGCAGCACTGAGTGGGGCAGACTACATGAGATCAATAATTCTTGTAGCTATTACTATTCTACCAGCCACCCCCCCCCCCCCCAATTTTACTGTGATTGCACTTGGGAGAGCCCTACCTCTATGGAAATGGGCTTGAGGCTTGAAAAATCCTAGAGGTGGGTTTCAAGACATCAGTGGTTGGGAAGGTGCTGAGTTTAAGTGGAAGGGATGTGTCTGAAGTTGGGCCTCTGCCATCACTTGCTCCTCTGCTTCAGCCCTCCCAGTTGTAAAATTGTGTGGAATTAGGGATGCCCCATAAAAATGAGGTGTTGCAGCAAATTTAACATTTAATTTGTCCCACTGTTGCTGGCTGCAGGGATCCCATGATGTGGTCACATACATCACTGTAGTTATTCTCCACCAAAGCTGGTTGCAGGGATCCCATGATGTGGTCACATACATCACTGCAGTTGTGCCCCACCAATGCTGGCTGCAGGGATCCCATGATGTGGTCACATACATCACTGAAGTCGTGCCCCACCAATGCTGGCTACAGGGATCACATGATGTGGTCACATACATCACTGTAGTTGTGCCCCAGCAATGCTGGCTGCAGGGATCCCATGATGTGGTCACATACGTCACTATAGTTGTGCCCCACCAATTCTGGCTACAGGGTTCCTATTATGTGGTCACATACGTCACTGTAAAATATTTCCTTCCCTCCATGGGGCAACAAATTTGTAAAAAGCAACCATATTTGTTTAATTTTCACCCAGTTATACCTCCCCCTTGCAACAGTTTTGTCTGTGTGCAGAACATCACCTTGGTGCCCAATTAGATGGGGATGGTGGTCTTTGAAAGACCATGGAATTTTGTTCATTGTTTAATTTAAAGCAGTAGTGCATGTTAGAAAATGTTTTTAAGTACTTCATCATTCCTTCCCTTTTAACCCCTATACCCTGTAATCTACTTGGTCACAGGTGTCCCTCCCTCTCCCTTACCTCTTCTTATTATACCTATGTGCCTGTCCTACACATACTTTAAGCTTCCCACTGTCATCATTCCCCCATGTCTTCTGGCAAACTATTCAAGATGTCCACCACCCCTTCTGTCAAGAAGTATTTCCTCACATCCCTCTTTTAACCCCCCCCCAAGCATCATGGCATGCCCAGTGTTCTATTGCTTCTCCTATTTAAGAGACTCTCCTCATGCACCTTGTTCACCCCACGAGGTACTTATAGGTCTCAGTCATGTTCCCTCTCACTGTCCTCTTCTCTAGGGAGTACATGCTGAGCTCCCGTGGCCTCTCTTTGTATGGTTTCTTGTGCAACAACCACATTATTTTAGTAGCCCTCCTCAGGATTGCTTCTATCCTGTCAATGTCCTTGCAGAGTTGCGGCCTCCAGAACTGGATGCTGTACTCCAGGTGGGGCCTCACAAGTGAGTGATACAGAAGCAACACAGCTTCCTTTCTCCTGTTACAGATCCTCCTCCTCCTCTGCACCCAAGCCAGCCTTGCCAGATGCCCTGTTGCACTGCTCTGCCATCTTGAGATCATCAGCTATGATCACTCCAAGATCCCTTTCTTGTGGGTTAACTGTAAGCACTCCCCCATCTTATATATAAAGCAATGGGGCCTGATGGGATTCATCACAGAATTCTAAAAGAACTAAGGGTAGAACTAGTGACACCACTGACTACCCTCTTTAACAAATCATGGGAGGATGGGGTGGTACCTGAGGACTGGAGGAGGGCAGATGTGATTCCCCTTCACAACAGTGAGAGCAGGGCAGAAGCAGGAAACTACAGACCTGTTAGTTTAACTTCATTGATAGGGAAAATGATAGAATCACTTCTGAAGGAAAGAATTGTCGAGTACCTAGAGGCCAGAGGGGCACAGGACCCAAGGCAGCATGGATTCACAGCAGGAAGGTCATGCCAGATGAATCTAATAGATTTGGTGACCAAAGTAGTAGATCAGGGAGGGGCTGTGGACATGGCCTACCTAGACTTCAGCAAGGCATTTGACACAGTCCCATACAAAAGATTAATATACATGTTAGCTAGCCTGGGAGTGGATCCCAAGATGATAGCCTGGGTAAAGAATTGGCTGGAGAATAGGACAGAGAGGGTAATAGTAAATGGAGTTCACTCTGAAGAAAGGGGGGTTACTAGTGGGGTACCGCAGTGTTCAGTATTAGGACCGATCCTCTTCAATGTCTTTATAAGCAACATTGCAGAGGGACTGGAAGGAAAAGTATGTCTCTTTGCAGATGACACAAAGATCTGCAACAGAGCTGATGCACAAGGTGGGGTGGAAAGGATGAGAAGGGACTTGGCAAGGTTAGAGGAATGGTCAAATGTATGGTAGCTTAGATTCAATGCTAAGAAGTGCAAGGCAATGCACCTAGGAAACAAAAACCCAGGGGAAGAGTACACAATGGGGGGTGAGATACTAACAACAACAAAAATGGAAAGGGACCTGGGGGTAGTCATATCAGATGACTTAAAGGTGGGCAAACAATGTGAGAGGGCAGTAAGGAGGGCTGGGGGGATACTGGGATGCATAGGAAGAGGCATCACCAGTAGAAAACAGGAAGTTGTTATCCTTCTGTACAGACAGCTGGTGAGACCCCATCTGGAGTACTGTGTGCAGTTCTGGAGACCCAATCTCTGCAAGGACATAGATAGAATGGAAGATGTCCAGAGGAGGGCAACTAAAATGGTGCAGGCTCTGCACCAGAAGACATATGAAGAGAGACTAAAGGAGCTTAATATGTATAACCTCGAGGAAAGGAGGGAGATAGGGGACATGATAGAAACTTTCAAGTACCTCAAGGGACTCAGCAAAGTCCAAGAGGGTAGCATATTTCAAAAAAAGAGGTGTGCAAGAACAAGGGGGCACAATGTGAAGATGGGGGGTCAGCTCAGAGGTAATGTAAGGAAGTATTTTTTTCACAGAGAGGGTTGTGGATGCATGGAATGGCCTTCCAGAGGAGTTTGTGGAGTCAAAAACAGTGGTTGAATTCAAGCATGCATGGGACAGTCATAAGGCAATTCTAGGGGGTGGGGGTAGAAAGAAGTAGGCTCCTGGTTAACCAGGATCTGCAACTTATCCATTAGGTAGGGAAACGGGCAGACTGGGTGGGCCAAGCGGTCCTTATCTGCCATCAAATGCTATGTTTCTGTGTTTCTATGGCCCCCAGATTCTCCTGCACTAAGTACATGACCTTGTACTTTTTGAATCGAATCCCAGCTGCCACTCCCTAGAATTTTGTCCTAGTGCTAGTGTAAAAACTTTTGAGAAGATAGTTTTGTTAGAAAAAATAGAAAGTTGGAAAAAACATCAACAATGAAATTCATATACTAACTTGAATCTGCATGAAAGAAAAGCTTTGGAGTCTTTAGAAAATATGAGAGGCACATTTGTGAAGTCAGGCAATAATGGAGGCAGTATAGCAGTTATGTCCAAAAATCGAGATGTCAGAATGACTGAGACAATGTTGAAAGCAAATATACTTTACTTTAAGGAGACCCAACAAACAGTTTTAAATGGAACATGTTTGAAATGTTAACAGATGCTTTGGATATGGGTGTAATTAGCCAGGATGTGTTTGATTCCATGTTGTCATATAATCCCATGCTTCCAGTTCAACATAGACTGCCAAAAATCCAAAAGAATTTAGAAGATCCCCCCCCCCTCCCCAGGCACACCATTGTCTTTGGGGTAGGATTGCTTACAGGTCACTTATCACAGTTGTGGATTTCTTCTTAAAGAATGAAGTTGTGAAGTTGCAGTCCTACCTCACGAACACTGAAAATGTCCTTGTTAAATTTAAAAATTGTATTTGGGCTGAACAATTCTTGTGGATTACTATGGATATAGAAACTCTTTATACAAGCATCAGGAATGAAGATGGGATTTCAGTGGCTTATTATTTCTTGAGCAGCAGTAGGTGCTCCAGTCACACAGCATTTGTATTAGAGGTTATCCATTTTATTTTGAAAAACATTTTTTTTAATTCACAAAGAAAATCTATTTACAGATTTGTGGTACCACAATGGGAACCTGTATGGCACCCTTCCTATGTGAGCCTTTTCATGAGGCTCTGAGAGGAGGAGACATTTTTTTCCAGAAGACTTCCCATACACAGATGATGTCATCTGCGTGTGGAAAGGGGGCATTAACAGAGTGGTTGAGTTTTTTCATTGGCTTAATCATAATAGCCATAATTTGAAATTCACTGTCATAATGGACAGGGAGTCTATCAATTTTTTAGACATTTGTCTAATTGGTAAACATGGCATGACCATACAGAGTAAAGGTTTGTGAAAGCAGACTGCAGCAAACTCCTTGTTACATTACCAAAGTGCACACTCAAATAACTTGAAAGACTCTATACCTTGTGGACAGTTACTATATCTTAAGAGGCACTGTAGTGAATATATGGGGTGCAAGAAACAGGATGAAATTGTATGCATAGGTTTGAGGAACATGGTTATGACAGGAAATGTTTAGTTAATGCTAGACAAAAAGCATGAAATGTAGACTGTAGTCCATTGTTGGTCCCTAAGATTAAAGAACCACAAGAGAATCAACCAGTCACTCTTTCTATTGACTGTAGTAATGCAGCAGGGCAGATAGGAGCAATACTATATTGATATTGGTCAATTCTGATGATCAATACAATCATGAGCACATGTATTAGAAAAGAACTTTGCATTAGTTATAGGAGAGCACATAATGTGATGGATCTGCTTGTCAGAAGCCAATCTCAGGAATCAGAGCAGAAAGTGAATTACCCCCACCAAAAATACTGGTTTTCATACATGTAAACATTGTAACATTTGCAAATTGGCACAGACAGGTGACTTTTTCTGTCATCCAAAAACTGGGACAACACATAACAATGACAGTAGAGAGTTGTGGCCTGTGACACATGCTGTGCTATATATGACATAACATGCCTGCCCGTGTAATAAAATATATTTTGGACATACTATCTGCCCTATTAAACAATGCATTCAGGAGCATATTAGGGATATATCACATAGCTGTGCAGACAGTCCATTAGGATGACATCTTAAGGAGTATCATACAGCTATATCCACTTCCTTCAAATGGATGGGCTTAGAACATGTCAAGAAAATAGTGAGGGGGATGACCATCAGGAATGCCTTTTGCAGAAGGAGATGACCTGGATTTGTAGACCAAAATATCTAAAACCAGAAGATCTTAATGAAAACTTTGATTTAAACTTTTTCTATGATTGAAGAGATATTGGTAATATTTATAGTGATGGACTCCCTTATAAATAGTATGTATATGCATACTTTTATGGTGCTGCTGATAATACTATAAAGCTCTTAAGACTTTTTCAAATTTCTGAGGGACTGACTGTAGTTCCTCTTTGTGACTGTTTAACATTAATTGGTGAAGTGAACTGATTTTCCATGTCTAACTAAACAAACAAATCAAACACACTACAGAAGTATATATTTTTATCATTTTGTGACTTACATTTTGTGTTGTATACTGAAATACTCTGAAACACTCTGAACTACTGAATTACTTTGTATATGTGTATATTATTTTTGATATTATTCTTAACTCAAAAATCAGGAACTCCCTGGTATTTTAAGATATTTTAGACACCAATTAGACATCAAGTTGCACAATAAGAATGCCTGCCATTATCCGAAGTAAATAAAATGTGTGTGTGGACAATAATAGTTGTATAGTAAAAATGTCTTATGGGGAGAGCTATGGCAAGGGTAAAGGACCCTTTTCTTTGAAAGCACTTGCACTAGAAGCTTTAAGCAAGATACAAAACAAAACCCTTATGCATAAGGGTAAGTCTAAAACTAAAAAAAAATAAAAAAAATACAAACAATCACAAAATTGGTAAAAGTGTAGAATTACTTTATTCCTCCACCCCAAATGGGGACATTCTTAATTTTTTTAATAATACAATTTGCTCACGAAAAATAATTAGTAAAACTGACCAATCTGGGATGTCCAACAATATCAAGGAGGATATGGTAGAATCCAGCTTGATTGCCTAAAATGTATAGGGTCACGATCATGATGAAGGACATATAACTGATACCAGAACAGACTTTTTGGAGATCTTTAAAAACCTATGCATATTAGATATAGAGGTAAGAGGCCTGAGAGAGTCTTTAAGGGCTGATAATAAAGCCCAGAGAGAGGTAGATCCCAATTTAAGAAATGACATGAATGATATGAAAGAAAAATTGATTATAACTAGGGGAAGAGGAGACAAACACCGATCAGTGGGCTCATTAAGGAAAGATCTGTCAAAGAGCCTAGTAACTATAGGTACAGATCCTGTAGTAACAACTTTTGGACAATGAGCCCTGAAAGCATAAAAATGCCTGATTTAGAAGGCATTACAAGAGATATAATAACTGTATTAAGACACCCTTTCAACTCAAATGTGTTTCTGTTTAAGAAACTATTAGACATTAAGTAGGATCTTGCTTTCATCAAGGGAGTATGTTTAGAAAACAGATTAAAATTAGATACATTAATCCATAATAACTCTATGAACAATTGCCCTGACAAATCTACCAAGGAGAATACAATACCCTTGCAGGGCAACAAAGAATCCTTGCATGGCAAATTGACAAATGATGGGATAATAGATATCAGTAATGGTATACTGGAGGTTTCCTCAGATTCAGAAGATATAGCAGATGACAATACTGTAGACATGATGGAATGTATAATGCTGCCCAATAAGAGTTTAAGGGAAAACAGCATTTGTAAGGAATGGGAGCAAAATATCCACTGTTAAGCCAAAAAGGAGAAGAGCAAGAAACAGCCAAAGAGATCCAAACCGAAAAACCAAGACAGCAAAGAATCAAGAAAGCTAGGAAGTGTAAAGGGACAGTTGAAAAAGCACTGGAAAGCTTTAGTACTCAAAATCTGGTTCAGGAATGCTGCCAAACAGAAAAAAAAACAGATCATTATTGATGTATCAAAGCAAGACAGATAGAAGATAGAAGGAGGGCAGTTCAGGGGCAATGTGAGGAAGTATTATTTCACAGAGAGGGTAGTGGATGCATGGAACAGCCTTCCTGAGGAGGTTGTGGGGTCTAAAACTGTGGGAGAATTCAAGAATGCATGGGACAGACATAAGGCAATTCTTGTGGGGGGTAGGAAGAAATAGGCTGTTGGTTAACTAGGATCTGCGGCCTATCCTGTAGGTAGGGAAATGGGCAGACTACATGGGCCTAGCGGTCCTTATCTGTCATCAAAGTCTATGTTTCTATGTTTCTAAGACAGAGCTATTAAAGCTGATGAAAGACAGCTCCTAGCTAATGCTAAAGAACATCACCAAAAAGATAAAAAAAACAAGGAACACGAGAGGAAAGAAGGCAGAAATTAGAAAGAAGAAGAAGAAGAGAACATTATTAAAAGAGATTAACAAAAATCAAAAAAGGGAAAAATAGAAAGATAGAAACCGAGGAAACAGTGGTAAAAATCATCTTGGACTCCAAAGTTACCATAAATGAGGAACATAAAAAGCAAACAGATAGTGTAGTCTTAAAATCATTATTTGCAGATCACAATGAGGGGAACAGAAGTACAGAATTGGGTAATAGAGAAACTGAGTTAGACGATAATACATCTGGAAAGGAAAATTAACAGTTTACATTTTTTTGCACAAGACTTTAAGCACAGTCGGCATAGCCTGTGTATCTGCACACACCATCAGTCTCTTCTTCATCAGGGACTCCACTGACTTCCCATCACTGATGTGAGACTGACTGGTCTGTATTACTGGCCACCTTCCTGCTGTTGTTCATGTGCTGAGTAGAAACATCGGCCCATCTCCATTCCTCTTGAACCACCCACATCTCCAATGAAGTTCTAAATAGCATTGCCAGTGGGGTGGTTAGCACTCTGCTTAGTTCCTTAAGTACCATCTGGTGAATCCCATCTGGCCCCATCACCTTATTTTCCTTTAGGGCTTCCAACCCCTGGTGGACTGCTTTCTGTAAATTGACTCGTGTCCACTCCCACTCCCCCCAGTGTCTGCTAGTGCATGTTGACCCATTCCCCCCTTCCATTGTAAAGACCAAGCAGAAGTATTCTTTTAAAATTTTAGCTTTTACTTGGTCTTCCTCTGCTCAGTCCTCCCCTACTGGTCTCCTGATCTACACTATACCACCCCTTGCCTTCCTCATTTCACTTAAATATCTGAAAAAAAGTCTTATCCCAATTTTTGACCTCCTGAGCAATCCTTGCATCAGTTTGAGCCTTTGCTACCCTTACCCTCCTTCCTGCCTCCCTTTGTTTCACTAGGTATACCTCCCTGTCTGCCTTCATTTGGATTACCTTGCATTTCCTGAAATACGTTTTTTTCTCCTTTACTGCTTTATCCACCTTCTTCAAGAACCACAGAGGCCTCTTTTTCCCTCTTATTCTTGCTTTTTCCCATAACCAGCTTGCCACTACCCTAATTATTCCCTACTTTATTCTATTCCATTGTGCCTCCACCCGCTCTATCCACCCCCCTTCAAGGTATTGCCTGAGATAGACTGCCATTTCTTCCAGATCTGCTCTCTTGAAGTCCAGGACCCTCATCCTAATGTGTTTTTTCTCCTGCCCAATTATTATGTCAATCCACACTGTACAACAATTGCATGTGCCCTGGTGGCTACTCACTGTGATGTCTGCAATGCTGTCCCTGTTCATAAGTGCCCAATCCAACACTGCTCCATCTCTAGTGGAATCTGTAACCAGCTGTCTGAAAACTGCCCCTTGAAGGGAGACTAAAATGACCTTGGTCCTAGTTGCAACTGTGACCTGGATATCCCAGTCCACATCCAATTGATTAAATTGTGCATAATTATTACTTCTCCTTTGTTTGCCATTTTGCCTATGGCCTCCCCCAAAACCCTATCCCTATCCCTATCCTTCCCCTGTGTTGGTGGCCTAAACACCACCCCTGCATGTATAAAGGCCCCTGACCCCTTTGCCAAGTCAACCCAAGGAGCCTCCAGCCCCTCCTTCTCTCTGCTGTGACCTTGTATTTTTGTGGCCTTAATACTGTCCTTTACATATGAAAGCGCCACACCCTTTTCTTTCTGTCCTATCCTTTCTAATCATTTTGTACCATTTTGTATGGACACTTCCCAGCAGTGGTTGTCTGTGCACAATGACTCTGCTCTGGCCACCAAATCCAGGTCCACCTCTGCAATGGTGGTCTCACGATCAGGAAGTTTGTTTCCTAGACTCCTTGCATTGGCACACATGGCTCTCCACTCCCTTTGTCCCTTCCTGCCCTGCTTTGCCCTCCCTTTCTGAGCCCATCCTTCACCCTTCTTCTTGCACTGGTACTGTACTTCCCCTTTTTGTTCTTCCTCTGCCCATCCTCCCTAGTAGTCTCCTCTGCCAAAGTTCCATCTCTTGAATTTCCTGTCCCTTCCTCCCCTTTGCCCCTACTCCCCACTACACCCAGGGAATTAATTTCCCTGTGACATCCATCACTGATGCTCTATCAGCTGGGGGGACATTCACTGCCTCTTGCATTTTGTCTGCCACCCCCCCTCCCAGATATAATAACTCC
The DNA here is from genome assembly GCA_016271365.2 of Neoceratodus forsteri. Lineage (NCBI taxonomy): Eukaryota > Metazoa > Chordata > Ceratodontiformes > Ceratodontidae > Neoceratodus > Neoceratodus forsteri. The sequence goes on from CM057451.1 coordinate 400,357,625, forward strand.
AAGGTCCCTTTTTTGTTTAGAGACTGCTAGTGACACCCTGTCCCATCCTGTACTCAGCTCCTGGGTTCCCATGACCTAGGTGCATGATTTTGCACAGTTTGACATTAAACCCCAGCTGACATGTCTTTGATCACTCCTTGAGTTTCCCAAGATCCCTGAGCATTCTCTCCACCCCCTCCAAAGTGTCCATCCTATTGCAGAATTTGGTATCTTCTGCAAAAGACATACATTCTCTTCCAGTTCTTCTGCAAGTACAATGTTCCCTATAAAGTCATTGAGGGGTACTGGTCCTAGTCTTCTTCAGCCCCATCCAAGCCTTCCAGGGCTCAACACATCTGCACTGGAAGTGCTAAGGGGTGGACTAATGTCAAAGGGGTTGTCTTTGAAAGCAGTAGTATCCAAAGGGCAGGATGAAAGTTGTCAGTTTCTTTGATATCTTTGACAGATGTATCTGCCCAAATCCTGCTTGGTGTCAAGCTTGGTTAAGAGTATGACACCTTCCTATATCCCCAGTATCTGCTTCACTGAGGGAAGGATGAATTTCTCATGCCTGCCTGACTCATTTTGCTTGGTAAGATCAACACAGATCCATCCAATGCCAACTGGATTTCTGACCACTACCATTTTAGCACATTAATTTGTGGGTCCCTCAGTTTTTGTGATCATTCTCAAGTTCTCCTTTCCAGAAAGTTTGTTTTGATCTTGGGCTTCAGCAGTACTAGGATCTTTCTGGGAGCTGCCAGTAAAAGTGAAAAGGCTCCCTGTGTCAGCTAAATGTGTCACTCTTATTTGAGTTCTCCTCACACCACTTGCTTGGTTCCACACTATTCAGTCTGGCAGTATATAGAAACTTATTGATTGCTTGTCTGTACAGCAAAGGAGTTTGGAGTTTCATTACAACATAAAAGTCCTCTTCACTTTCATTTCTGCCTTTGGTTACAATGACATTGACTTCGCATACATCCACAGTGTGTCTTTCCAGCCCCAACATGACTTTACTTGTGGCTTGTAAGTTATTTGATGTTTGCCCCACAGTGTCTTATATAAGGTTTCTGGAACAGCTGTGATGTCTGAACCCATATCTATCTTAAACTCTGTTGGCATCTTTTTGATGAGAGCATTAATTTTCCAACCTTTTCCTTGAGCCTGAACTGACCCCAAGAAGACATATATTGTGTCACACTCTAGCATGTCTTGGACTTCCTGCATCATTGCTTTTGACTGACACACTCTGGTAGTGGCACACTTTGTGGCATGCATAGCAGGTGGCATTATTTGCTGGATACTGAGCACTTGTGTCTGATGGCATCTTGCTGCCCCTGCCCCTCTCTGACTGCTTCTGAGTGTTTTTTTTTCTCTGGTGAGCTGTCCCTCTGTATGCCTGAGCCTACATCCCTTTTGGAGCTGAATTGGGTTTCTTTGGACTCCTCTAGGTAAAGAAGAGTCTACCCTGCATGGTGTCCACTTGTAGAGTACTTTGTTCTTCCCATCAGTCTACTCCTGGCCTGAGATCTGACCGTTGTTTTTGTATGGCCTTACTCTGTTCATTCATAATGCTGACTGTCTCCAAAGTGAGGTTGTTGTCAAGCTGTGTGTGTTCAGTCAATCTGCTGTTTCAGAGCCTAATGACAGTCTGGTCCTGGATCATTTCCCCTTGTAGGTCTCTGTAGTTCCAATTCTCAGCTGTGGCATCCAATGCTGTAATGAAGTCATTGATTAGTTTCCCTTCTCCCTCCCTGCATATGTTAAATTTAGACCTTTCATTTATCTACAGCCCATGAAATATGCACTTCATTTTGCATTGGACAACATTGTTGTTGTTTTTTTTTTTCATTTTGTGGCCTTCAGTGCCATCCCCCTGAGGATGCCATCTGCCTTGTTTGCCATGCAGTAGAGAAAGGTGTTGGCCCAATAATCCACTGCTGCCTCCTAGGTTACTCACTTGATGAAACCTGTTAAAGTACAGTATCTGAGTCATTTTGGAAAATCACCTTTGTTAGTGGAATCAAAAGGTTCTTGTGACTGGATCTTATAGATTCCTGCAACTGCTGTAATGCTTAGTCACAAAATTAGTTGAATAAAGTCACTCTAAGCTGTATTACACTTTAACAAAATTTGTGGCTGTCTCTTAAAATCCTCTGGATAGTTCTTCCCAGATGTCACATAGAAAGCTAGACAGGCTGGCTTGGCTACAGAGCCTCATATCACCACAATTCTAACCTAAACCAGGAGCAGACATTATTTATTAGGGCTGTCCTTTAATTTTTTTTCAAATCTACAAAAACACTACAGCAAACTCAAAATGGGAGCAAGGGCATCTTACAACACAGGAGGAAAGGAGTAATCTTAAATGAACAAAAAGGTATAGATCCAAAATGTGTGCTATAGCATGAACTGCAACTTTACAGGGGTATTGAAGTGTGATGCAGCACAGCCTTGTCCTCAAAACAGCAAGCACCCCATTCCCCCATGACATACCTGGTCTGCCGTACACCAGCTTAATGACTGATAGTGGAGCTATTGCTTTTAATTTGGTTCCATCACACTGCCATTACCACCACAGGGCCAGCTTAAGAGTAATCCTCTTACTCCTGAAAACTCTGTAGGATCGATGGATTTGTGTTTCGAATCCTTGTAGCAGTACGTAGAAGTGATGCTCAGATAGCGCCTTTGTGGATCCGATTGTGATCTGTCAGATAGTGGCAGTATCCAACCTGGGATCTGACCTGGGATCCAACCAAGTTGGAGGCTGCATCCCAGGTCGGATCCCACACTGTCCAACATCTGGCCCAGGGATCCACAGTTGGGTCCAGCGTTAGATCCAGGGATCCGACTGCGGATCTGGGGGATCTGACCCAGATCTGGGAGAGTCAGATCCACGGTCAGATAGCACTGCTATTGACCAGATCCACTATCTGGCCTAATGTCCGATATCTGGTGGTATTCTAATTCATAGGATACTAAATGAGCAACATTAGTAGGTAGTTCCCATACCTTTGGAGTTCCATAGAAAGAATTCAGTGTGGACTGAGATTTCCAGGATTTTGTGTGATTACTGGAAAGGGCTATAAGAAGTGTTGCAAACATTTATAGATACTCAATAAAGGCAACACAATATCACATGCATCCTGCATGGCAAAAGACATTTTTGTACTCACTGCTTTCATGGATTCAGAAGGTATTTATTCATTAGAATTTCATTGCCAGGCAAAAATGCTTCAAAATAAGACTCTTGTTCTTGAGTATGAGTGTGTGTGGGGGGACAACTATGCAAACACATGTTATACTGGTGTTGCACATTTGAACAGGAGACATCCACACAATTGGTTTAATCCAACATCCAATCACAACAGCTCCAGCATATAACTCATTCTGTTCAACCATTCATTCATTCAGAATGTATGGGACCAGGGTGCCTGTAAACAACTCATGGATGTGCCATAAAGTCTTTGTGTAAATGCAAGCAGACAGGAAAAATACAAATCCTGGGATGCTGATGTGTTATTCTACTGTGTTTCACAACAGGATTTATAGTAGAGCAAGCAATCTGTGGTAGACTTCCTCCTGAGCATAGAGACAAAGATTCTTTCTTCAGTTCTGTTGGAAAGACTAAACCTCTTTCAGGGTGGAAACTAAAATACATAGATGTATTAGTATAGAAGGGAGTTGCTCATAATATCTCAGAATTCCTGGAACACCCAAACACAATTCCCAAGGTTATCAAGGAGACTGCAATGGAAACAAAAGTGTAGAGCTACCTATTGTTAACTGTATCAGGTTTTACTGTTTGATGAAAAAGGTTCCTAAGTGTTTTGGCAGTTCCCCAGCAGGGTAGTTAATTTATAGAGGAACAAATGCTGTAATATAATGCAGAGGCCTATTATTCTATAGATTCTCAGAATGTAAACTTGTTTGAAGGGGGCTCACTAAAACTAGAGTCCAACTGCAGTTGCATGGATTACTCGTATTTAAACTGGCACTGCTGTTGCCACCTTATGCTGTAAATGTAGCATAATATATGGGTGACTGTGTGATGCAAGTTTTTTTTTACACACCTGAGGTGTGTTTTGCCTTATAGAAACATAGAATCTAATGGCAGATAAGAACTGCTTGGCCCACCCAGTCTGCCCATTTTTTACCTTCATTCTTGCTGTATACCTTGCTCGATCTACAGCACTTTCTCCTCCTCCCCCTTCCTTACTTCTACAATTCTTTTGTGCCTATCCCTGGCATTTCTGAACCCCACCACTGTTTTTACTCCTACTGCCTCTGCCAGAAGGCTGTTCCAGGAATCCACTACTCTTTCTGTGAAGAAATACCTCCTCACATCTCTCCTGAAGCTTCTTCCCTCCAGCTTCATAGCATGTCCCCTTGTTCTACAGCTCCTTTTTTGGAAAAATACTCCCCTCCTGTACCTTATTTACCTGCATGATGTATTTAAGGGTCTCTATCATATCCCCCCCACTCCTCCTTCTCTCTTCCAGGATGAATATGTTAAGCTCCTTTAGTCTCTCCTTGTAGGGATGTTGATGCAGACTGTGCACAATTTTGTTGCCCTACTCTAAACTGCCTCCATTCTATCTGTGTCCTTCCTGAGATGTGGTCTACAGAACTGTAGACAATACTCAAGGTGGGGGTCTTACCAGTTTTATATAGAGGCAATACTACCTCCCACATTTTGCTCTTAATACCTCTGCTGTGCACCCCAGCATCCCACTAGCCCTCCTGACTACCTTGTCATACTGCCTGGCTATTTTAAGTCATTCAACATGATTACCCCCAGGTTCCTTACATGCTTGGTTATTGTCAGCAACACTCCACCCATTTCATACTCTGCCCCTGGGTTTCTGTGCCTTATGTGCATTATTTTGCACTTTGCATTAAAACCCAACTACCATACCCTTGGCCACTCCTCCAGTTTTTTCAAATCTCTTCCCATCATCACCCCGAGTGTCTATCCTGTTGTAGATTTTGGTGTCATCTACAAAGGGCAGGTCTTCCCTTACAGGTCCTCTGCTACGTCACTTATAAAGACATTAAAGAAGACCCACCCCAGCACTGAACCCTGAGGTACCCTGCTGGTCTCCCTCCCTGCTTTGGCGTCAATTCTGTTTATAGTAATGGAGAGAAAGAGTACCAGGTAACATGCTACAGTGCAAAATCACTACAAGCACAGTAAAGTCCAAAAAGAAAGCACCTGTAGCCAATTAGTCACATCAAAATGGTTTTGGGTAGAAACAAATTTACCATTTATTGATTAAAAGCACAGTGCAGTTAACATCCAACACCAACCTGGAAGCAACAACATAATGCTGAATGCATCTAAATGATGTCATGGCAACTTTCCCAGACTGCTGATGTTTTGCTTGGTAAAGTCCAAGCTCCTTCAAAGAGATCTACTACATACAGAAGTGCCCATCATTTTATAGTGATACATACGCAAATCAATATGCTAATAAAGAACCACCCCCCAATAAAAACATGCAGAAATGCATGACATCATGTTTAAAAACAAACAATGTAAATAGCCCAAATGTCATCTCATAAATGAATGAAAATATGGTAACCAAGAAAAAATCACTGAATGCCTCCAAAGTATACTGGAAAAACTACTGCAAAGTTATCCCAAAAATATGTTTTAAATAATAAAAATGCATAATATATTTATTTTTTGTTGACAAGGTAAGTGCACTAGACAAATTCTGCCTATTTTCAGGCATGACCCGGGGGGAGGGGGATGCAGATGAATACCAACTGACCTTGAACCAGATTAAGCTGTTGGTGGTAGTTTTAGTGTATGGAGTGAAATTTGGCCAGGACACCTGAGAAATTCTCCTACTTTTTTGTAGAAGTGCCATGGGATCTTTAACATCCTCCTGAACAGGCAGATGGGATCTCAGTTTAACGTCTCATCCAAAAGACAGCACCTCAGGAGTGCAGCATCCCCCTCAAGCTTCACTACAGTGTCAGTACTGGGATTTAACCCAAGTGCCTGGTGTGAGGATAGAACCCACAGCTTTCTGATTTTCCAGCCTCAGAGGTGAATGTGCTACCTGCTGAGCCACTGAGACTGACACACAATGTAAGTAAATATTTTCTCAGTATACTCATTCATAAAAAGGGCATACAAACATCAGGCACAAATCTTAATGTAATGACCTGAAACAGAATAACAACCAATTCCAGATAAGGTTAATCCAAGTAACAGTTACATCTTACTGACAATACAGTTCTGTGCTTACATTTGATAGTCACGTTTTTTTCAGAAATACTGACAGATCAATGCTGTGATTAAGACTCCATCCCCTGACCTTTAGTTCATAAATCTAATAATAATGTTCTCTCTTTCCTATTAATTTCTTCAATCTCACCCTCCCCCCATCCATGCTGCACCTTCTCGATCCCAATATATTTGATTTTATGATCTGCATTGGGTATGTTTTTGACATGCTTTACTATAGCATAGGATTCATTACTCCTTTGTAGTGCATGTATATGTTCTCCAATACATTTAAACTGGCATGTGGTATGATCCACATAGAATGACCCACAACAACAAGTTAATACATACTGTATGCTACTCCCAGGGTGTTACATGTAATGAATTGTTTTATATCAACCTGTTTCTGGGATCTGGGATGTACAAATTGTTTGCACTGTTTTACATATGAACAGTAAATACATTTGTCACATTTCAAGGTGCCCAAGGGGGAAGCCAGCTCTCCCTCACTGGTTCAGGGTTGCGGAGGACACTAGAAACCATCATGCCTCTAATGGTTTTGGGATGGTGAAATACTATCTGTGAACCTTTTTCCACTAAACCTTTAAGCTTGGGTTCCAGATTTAGTATAGATAAATTCCCTGTGATAATTCCGTGTATCTGGCCGGATCTGGTGGAATAAGTAGTTACAAATGGGCATTCATGTGGAGCTCTCCTTTCCATGCCCCTAGGAACCAAAGTATAGACCCTGTCAATATTTTCAACTGCCTCTAATGCTGTGGTTATACTATGATTACTATAGCTATGTTCCTTAAACCTTTGGACCTGTGCTCTCTTCTTTGTCTGAAATTCAGCTGTCTCTGTGCAATTCCTCAATGTAAGTATAAGTTGTCCCTTAGGTATATTAAACTTGACATGGCGAGGATGGCAGCTATCATACATAAGGAGGCTATTATGGTTTGTTGGTTTCTGGTACAGTGTAGTACACACATCCCCCTTTTCATTTTTATATATCCTCAGGTCCAAGAACACAACTTCCATAGGATGTATTGTATACTTGAACCATAGACAGTCACTTTTACTTTCCAGCCATGATACTAAGGAGGAAGACTGTTGTACAGTCCCTTTCCGTACCACAAGGATGTCATCAATAAAACACTGCCCACAAATCCAGATAATGAAGATATGGATGTGGTGGCACTGTAAAGCACATCCCTCTCCCATTTCCCAAGAAATAAATTTGCATAGCTGGGGGCCATAGCAGCCCCCATGGCAGTGCCCTTAACTTGTAAGAAATGTTTACTTTCAAACTTAAAAACATTTTTACTAAGTACACAGTTTGCCATTTCAAGTTGGTACCATGTTGGGAGATCCACTCTTTCAACCTCTGTTTCTAATTGTAGGAAATATTCAAGGGCTACCAGTCCCCCACAATGTGGTATGACCACATATAAGGACTCCACATCCATCATGGCAAAATAAAAATTTTCATCCATGTCCAAATTTTCCATTGTGTTAATAATGTCTGAGGAGTTCCTTACATGTGATTGAAGATTGTTAACAAAATGTTCCAACTGGCAGTCAAGAAACATGATAAGTGACTTGATCACCCACACTGTACCAGAAATAATTGGTCTCCTTGGAGGTTTTTGTGCATGTTTGTGGATTTTAGGGACAACATAAATAACCATAATGATGGGATGTGCCACAGTCAGAGCTCTAAACATTTCCTCTGTAAGGTACCCCTTAACAAAACCCAAGCTAAGAATAGCATTAATTTTATTTTTAAATTCTGAGATACAGGTACTGTTAACTTTAACATAGAATCTAGCATGTGACACTTGTCTCTCAATTTCCTCCACCTACTCCGTAGCGTTTATAATAATGAGCTCTGTTTATCACTACAATCTGTTTCCTATTTCCCTACCCAGTTTCTTACCAAGGTTATCACCTTGTTGTCCACTCCCAAGCTACCCAGTCTGCATACTATCCTCCTTTGTGGAATGGTATTGAAAACCTTACTGACATCGAGGTAGGCCATGTCCACCACTCCTCCCTGATCAAATTATTTGGTCACCCAGTCAAAAAAAACTATTAGATTTGTTTGGCACTACCTTCCCCCGTGAATCCATGCTGCCACAGATCCTGTAACCTGTTGGTTTCAAGACATTCCACAATTTTTCCTTATCAGTGTTTCCATTGACTTACCCACCACCAATGTCAGGCTAACAGGACTATGATTGCCCACCTCTTCCATGCTACCACTTTTCTGAAGTGGGACTACATCTGCCTTTCTCCAGTCCTCTGTGACCACTCCAGTCTCCAGTGATTTGTTAAATAGAGGTGTCAGAGTTGCAGCTAGTACCTCTCTGAGCTCCCTCAACACCTTTGGATGCACCCGGTCTGGCCTCATAGTTTTGTCCACCTTCAGGTTAGCAAGTATTTTTTGGACTCTCTCCTCAGAAAAGGACTAATGTCCACTTCCTTCCCATCAAAGCTGTTGATGCTTCTTTGCAGATCCTCATCTTCCCCTTCCACTGCGAACACTGAGCAGAAATATTTGTTCAAGATGCCTGCCTTTTCTTGGTATCGCTCTGTACAGTTCTCCCCCTTCTTTAACCTTACAATCCCTCCCTTTGTCTTCCTTGTTTTGCTTAAATACATAAAAATGTTTTGCTCCTTTTTGATACTGCCCCAGCTATTCTTTCTTCAAGTTTGTACCTTTGTGCTCCTTACTGCTTTCCCTCCTTCCCTCTGCTTCTTCTGACACACCTCCCTTTCCTCCCCCCTCTGCATCTACTTTTACCTTTTGAATGCAACCCTTTTAGCCTTTACCTTTTCCACCACCACTTTTGAGAACATTAGTGGTCTCCTCTTCCTTTGGTTTTTGCTCACATGCTTGATGCAGTGGTTTGTTGCCTTCACCATGCCCTCTTATAGCTTGGCCCACTGTTCCTGTACTCCCAGGTCATCCCCACTAGCAGGTCATTCCTGAGGCATTTACTCATCTTAATAAAATCTGCCCTTCTAAAGTCTTGGGCTCTTGCCATCATGTGTTTTTTCTCCGCCACTGTCCTTATGTTGAGCCACACTGTATGGTTATCTCCGGTTGGCAGGTGGCTTCCCATCCTGATGTCTGCGACACTGTCTCTGATTGTAAGAACCAGGTCCAGTATTGCCACATCTCAAGATAGTTCATTGACTGGTTGCCTAAGGAATGCACCTGCATGGAGTCTAGGATGTCTCTGCTTCTAGCTGACACTGCAGTTTTGAGTCTTCAGTCCAGATGTAATAGATTGAAGTCCTCCACCAGCAGCACTTCCCCCTTTTCAGTCATTTTGTCAATTGCTTCTAACATTTCCTTATCTAACTCCTCCCCCTGTGCTGGAAACATAGAAATATAGAAATTGTTGGCAGATAAGAACTGCTAGGCCCATCCAATCTGCCCATAGGCCCTATACATGTATGCATCCACTCATCCTAAGTAGTCAATGGCTTTTTATCACTCCCTTCCCAAGGTTCCCTGTGCTTGTCCCAGGCAAATTTAAATCCCTCCATCTTTGTCACCCTTCTCTGGACAGTCTCCACCATGTTAATGTCCATACACATGTGTGGTCTCCAGTACTGCGCACAATACTCCAGGTGAGGCCTTACTAGTGTTTTATTCAATGGCATCACTGCTTCCTGCCTCCTACTAGTAATACCTCTGCCTATGCATTCCAGCATGCCACTGGCCCTCCCTGCAACCTTTGCACACTGCTTTGATACCTTCAGGTCATCAGCTATGACAACCCCTAGGTCCCTCTCTTCTTTGATGATGGTCAGCACCTCCACCCCATCCTGTAGATCTCCCCTGTGTTCCCCATACCCAGGTGCATTATCTTGCACTTTTTTGCATTGAACCTCAATTGCCATACCTCTGCCCATCTTTCAAGCTTCTCCAGGCCCCTCTTCATTATCTGTGCCCTTTCTGGAATATCCATCCTGTTGCAGATCTTGGTGTCACCTGCAAATAGGCAGACTTTTCTTTCCAGCCCCTCTGCAATGTCACTAATGAAGACATTGAAAGGACTGGTCCCAGTACTGATCCTTGTGGCACTCTGCTGGTCACCCCCCTCTCTCCTCAGATTGGATCCCATTTACCACCACCCCCTGCCTTCTGTCTATAGCCAGTTTCTAACCCACTGTTAGAAAGCCCTGTAGATGACACCTGTATGAATGGCTGCTCTGTTTCTTAACTTGAGGGTGACCCACAGAACCTATGCCCCCTTCCCCAAATTCCTTGTATCTCCATTGCTTTCATGCTTACCTTAACATAAAGCACCACACCCCCATCTTTCCTTCCCACCCTGTCCTTTCTGAAAAGCATTGTAGCTTGGTATGGCCATATCCCAGTCATGGTTGTCAGTGTACCATGACTTGGTAATGGCCACAATATCCACATAATAGTCACATATATAAATAAAGTTGTTTTACTACTACATAAAACATAAGTTTAGATATGATAGAGACATACAAGTATCTTACAGGGAGGAACAGGGTGCAGGAAAACACTATTTTTAAGCGAAAAAGATGTTTCAGGACTAGAGGGCATGGGATGAAGTTGGAGGGAGGACGATTCAGAGGAAACATGAGAAAGAATTTCTTCACAGAACGGGTGGTGGACAAGTGGAACACCCTGCCAGAGGAAGTGATGGGGCTGAAACAATCACGGGATTTAAGAATGCATGGGATAGACATAAAGGAATTCTAGAGGTCAGGGGTAAGGGGAAATAGACTTCTAGGAAAACAAACTGAACTTACAAGCTCAAATGGGCAGACTAGGTGGGCCATAGGCCCTTATCTGCCGACACTGTCTATGTATCTATGTATCTATGTAAGTGTGACGCTCTGGTGGTTTATATAGGCAAAACACACAGGGTGTGTAAAGAAGTGCTGTCGCCTACATTTATTTTTTAATAATATCTGCCAGGGTCTGATATCAACCAGAAATAGGAGTAAGTAAATAAGTAAATGTAACAAAAGAGTGATAGTGCACAAGCAAGCCAGCAGACAGTTACTGCTGTTTTCAGTTAGTGTGACACTGTAATGGCTTCCCATATGGGTGACTGATAAGCTATGACTTTCTTCATATCATCCTGGAGTGACATCATATCAGTTGATATTTATTTTAATTATTTGATTTTTATTCCTTTATTGAGATCTTGGATAATACCTGTGAACGGATACTTGTTGATAGATTCCACATCAGATACATTAGTCAACAAGGTACAATACTGTGGACAAATATACAAATACTGAGAAAAATATACATGGAGGTTACAGAATTCAAACATAAAGCACTAGGTATGCTGAGGCATTGTACAATGCATGCCACATCAAGAAGATAAGCGGACAATATAGGGAAGGGTATATTGGGAGTGGGAGGGCTAGGTGAGCAGAGCACAGAAGAGAATAGGGATAGGTCATGGGGGCAAGAAGCAGAGCCAGGGAGGGGTAGGGAGGTGGGAAAAGTGCTGCGGTTTGGCTATCCTGTCATGATAGAGGTAAAAATAAGTGCTAGAGGCAGATTGTTGCTATGTGTAGAGCCTAAGCGTGGGCACATGCAGTTACTCATATCAATGAGGTCCTGGTGCAGTCCATGTTTAAAAGAGCCAGTCGCTGTGGAGCCAGAGATGTCAGGGGGCAGTGTGTTTCCCCAGAGAGGTGCACAGTGTGAGAACACACACACACTGTGCCATGGTAGTGTGGCATGTGGACACTTGAAAAAATTTGAGTGGCGGAGCTTCTGGTTTGTCTGGTATTCATAGGCAGTGACAGCAGGTTCTGCACCCCCTGTTGGAAGCAGATTTAATGTGACCTTTTTGCCGACAAGACAGATTCGATACCGGATTCTGTCATTCAGTTGAAGCCAGCCAGCCCAGGCATAAGGTTCACAGGTGTGTGTGAGTCTTGGTGCATTTGTGAGTAGGCAGCAAGCTTTGTTTAAGGCAATTGAGATCCATTGGAGTGCCATGTTGGTAGCAGAACCATACATGGCCAGCCTATAGTCTATGAGGGGAGACAACTGAGCTGCTGATTACCAGATTTAATGCTTCATGGGTTAGACAATGCCTGTGGTGGTAGAAGATCCCAATTCTGGTATTAATAGCTCTTGCAGTGATATCAATATGCTGGGAGAAAGACAGGGAGGAGTCTATTATATCCCCCAGGTATTTGAAATGTGGAAACAGCTCCAGTGTGTCACCACTGTCATTCCTTATTGCCAGGAGGTAGCTTTTTAGCTTGTTTTTGGCTGTAGAGTAGAGCATAGTCTTTGTTTTTTTTATAGTTTATGACCAGTCTTTGCTCTTTAAACCATTTTTCTGCAGATGATAAGCCATTTTGGAGATCAGTTTCAAGGAGTTCAGGGTGCAGGTTGCTGGTAAAAATCATCGCGTCATCAGCATATGGGAGCATTGTGGCAATGGCAGGAGGCTGGGAGATTATTTAAGAAACCACTGAACAGCAACAGTCCCAGAATGGACCCTTGCAGTACACCAGATCTGATAGTTTAGCTGTCTGATAGGACTTTCCCAATCCTGATCTGCTGGGAATGGTGGCTCAAGTAACTGCTAAACCAGTTCCCAGTTTTAGGTATGAGTCTAATGTCAGATAGCTGCCTTTGATAGGTCAATGAAGGCTGTCCCTATAATGTGGCCTTGGTCTAAGGTGTTTTTATGGAAGAATTTGGTAAATTCGAGTAGGGCTGTGATGATACTGTGGCCGCCCTGGAACCCGTGTTGCTCTAGGCTTAGGAGTTGGTATTGCTTAAAGTATTCCACCATCTGGTCAGCCAAAATCTGCTCAAGAGCCTTGGAGAGTGACGGGAGTATGGAAATTGGTCCGTAGTTATTATGTAAGGACCTGTCCCCACTTTTGTATACAGGGGTTACTGTGGCAGACTTCCATCTCTGGGGGAACTGGGAGTGGAAGAGGGATAGGTTAAGTATTCTGGTTAGTGGTCCAAGTATTTCATCCAGTGCCAAGTTAACAAATTTGAGGTCCAAGGAGTCCCCAATGCACCTAGATTTTTCAAGAACCTTGTCAAGGTATTCCCTAGCATCTGCTTCAGAGACCATTTTGAAGCAGAATAGCAGCTGGTTAGGTGGTAGTGCAGGTGACCTCATATTGTCCCTTGGGTTAGGAGTGTTAAAGAAGTCCCTGGGGAGCACACTACTGAGGTCAGTGAAAGCATGATTCAATGAGCTGGCAATAAGCAGAGGGTCCAATGTTGGAACCCCCTCAACAGTAAGCATAGCAAATGTAGTTTTGAGGCTTTTCCTGTGATGTCATTAAGGTTGGCCCAGAAAGACTTGCTGCTGTTCCAAGAGTTAATGAGGGCTTCTTCGTAATATGTGCTTTTTGCATGGTGGATAGCTTTTGTACAGTCATTGCGGGCCTTTTTATATTGTTGAATGTTTGCTGTAGTCCCCTGTGCTAGTGCTATTTGCCAGATATGACCTCTTAAGGTAAGTTGCTCCAGGAGATCAGAGGTAATTTAGGGGTTAAAAGGCCCTTTTGGCTTTTCTTGTAGTAACTGGTGCTTGTTTGTCACAGACAGCACTAAATTTTGACACAAAGAGGTCAAGTGCGGTGTCCACATCATTGGTTTTATGGAGGTCCATCCAGTCAAGGAGTTTTATGTTCAACTTTAGTTGTGGGAGGTGGCCTTTTATTAGCATTCATTTTTTTAAAGTTCTGGTGGGGGGGGGTTTGAAATAATTGTTGTTCCAGTTGCATGTGACAGGCGAGTGGTCACTCAAAGAGTCAGGGAGAATGGTGAGATTGGAGATATGAGCAGGATACCCCATCTGCTATCCATTTCTCCCAAATGGTGGAGACTCCAACACAGAAGTTGTCAAGTATGGCTTAGAGGTGGTTAAGCAGTTAGGTGGGGGCTGGTGGCAGACAGACAGTGGGGGTCTCAGAACAATGGGGTATTAACTTAAGTGGTGTGGGTGGGGAGAAGTCAGAACTGCAGGGGCAGGAGGGAAGGTAAGGCTGATAGGTCAGAAATCAAGAGCTGGGTGGAGGTGAGAAAGAGGCTGGGTTTCGGTCTATGCCGCTTCCTCCAAGACTGAGATTGGTTAGTCTGAATTAGAGCAGAGTGAAGAGGATTTCAGGTATGGCCAAGAGAGGAACAGTAAAGACAGTTTTAAGTAACAAATTAGGTAAATAGGTGAAGTTACAAAGAGAGGGACCAGAATGGTAAGAGGAGGTTGCAGTAAAAATTAACAGGAATTCAAGGGCAAGTAAAGTGAGCAGAAGGAGGAAGAGGAGGCTTGACAGAGCTGGACAGTAGGTAAAAACTAATCTGGGCATAGTAGAGAGTAGAAAGCACAATCAAGGAACCGAAAAGAGTAGATAAGGAATTAAAAACAAGAAAGGAAAAAGGTGACCTAAGCTAAAGAGGAGGTTCTGATAATGGGAAACTTCAACATGCCGGATACTGATTGGTCAATACCAGCAGGAACATCTGCCAGAACTAGACACATGGTGGATTCCCTGCAGGGGAAGGGCCTCAAACAACTGGTACAACAACCCACAAGAGACAGGGCTATCCTAGATCTAGTTGTAACTCCCCTGCAAATGGGGGTTCCCAAAAGTCTTCCAGGAGCTTGCTTGAATGCTGCAAGCCTGGATGGTGTTCGGCGTCTAAGCCGTTTATCTGTGAGTGCTTTTAGAGCCTCTGGTACTGTCTCTTTAACAGCTGTCTTCCTGCAGACATAATTAATTTGGATGGGGGTCTGTGTGTTTTCCTGCTTGAGTCCCACTTGAGCCGCTGCCAAATCGCTCCGTTTCTTCCGTCACTAAGTGGGCAGAGTGAGCACTTTTCAAAGATGTAACTGTTTGCCAGAAGTCATTTAGAGTAATAATGAAAATACAGTTTGTCTAACCTGCTTTTCTTTGCAGTCAGAACTGTGTTTTCCTAGTCCCCCATTCTGGTTTTGAACTGCTGAACTGGACCAATCAGTGTGGGGGGACCTTTGAAATGGAGCCTGCTGCTGGCAAATCAGAACTTGGATTCTCATTGTGGAGCCAGCCACCTATGTACTGTATGGCCAATGCTTCTGGGAATTGTAATTTGGACTTTGGTGCCTTTTTTCCACCAACAGGGGGAGTTTACTATGAGTGACAGCCAAACTAGCCAACTGAACTGGAAGGAACTCAAAGGAAATGCCCGGCTCTGTCTACTGGAAAGATCAGATCAGTTTGGGGCAGCGAAGAGACAAGGAGCTGTGAGCTTCTGCGCTGTATAGTTCCACACAGTAAGCACATGTAAGGCCTTAAGTTTCGGTCTGCAGCTTGTGCAAGTGCCTGTTCAGACTGAATCTGACCTGTGAAGAGAATCAAGGAGATCTAAAGAGTAGAAACCAGGCTTACCCTGTAGAAGACTGGAGAAATTGTTGAATCGCATTCGGTCTGTCAGGAACTGAATCTGCTGTGTGTTCTCCCGGGTATTGTGCAGAAATTGTGATCGAGATCGAGAAGCAGCCTGCCTGGTATAGTACTTTCCTTTTACATATAAATGTGTGTAGTGCTTGTGGGGAATCACATTTCAAATTCCCTGTACAGTGAATTGAGTGCATGAAGCTGGAAGTAAACCCCAGTTTAATCCAGACTACATCAATTTGCTCTAAACTGCAGTGGGGTCCAGTCACAAGGACCTTGTCCACATGGTCTGCTCCTCCTGGCAATCCAGGACAATCAGCCTTCCATCCAGTTCCCAGCCTTGAGTTTGTGAGTACAAAGCAGGGTAGCTCCCTGCCATCTGTTCATCAAATTGCAAGTGTGTCATCTAATTGTTGCTTTTTTTTTCATTTCTTCACGAACTGAGCCCTCCGGCTCCGGTTTACAATTGGGTATTGTGCAAGTGTTTTTTCCATCACAGGGCCCCATCCAGCCACATCGATCCTGGCTAGCTCCCCCCCTCCATCCTGGGTACCCAGTGAAAGTGACAATTTGGGACTCTGAATATGCGCACAGTACTGTGATTATTAATGTGTTTAACTAATGAACCTGATTTCCCCCATCCTTGTTACAGCTCCTTAAATCAATCAGATCTGTTGGTTTTCAGCAAAGTTACACTGACTGAGGTATTTATTTATGTTAAAGTATTGCACTGTAGTTTTTGCACTGTATCATCTTGTTTTACAGGGGGTCCCCAGAGTCCAGTCAACAGAACCAGTCCTGGGGATAAGTGTACATTGTGAAGATATTCCTAATGCATTGTATGGGCCACTAGTGGGAAGAAAGGGGGGGGGTTACAGTGTCCCAGAGGGCTGTGGCCAAGTTAGTTTAACTACTGCAAACCCTGATCTCTGGGTGGAGGCACCCGCCATTGGACCTAGGCCCCTCAACCTGTTAGTAGTAAAGCAGGCAGGGGTAGTAGCCCTTGGGATAGTGCCACCGAGGGGATACATAGTACTGACTAACAGGGAGGGGATCACAGATCTCCAGGTAGAAAGTCACCTGGAGCCCAGTGACCATCACATGGTATAGTTCAATTTGGCCACTACAACTAAATCATCCCATTCCGAGACCAAAATATGGGACTTCAGAGGAGCTGACTTTGATAAGATGGCCAACAGAGTTAAGCTAGCCCTGGCAAAAAGAAACACAGGTGAGGGGGTACAGGCAAAGTTGGCAAGCATTAAGGATGCAATTCTTGAAGCAACATCCCATTGTGTTAGACAGAAAAGGAAGTGAAAAAGAAGAAGGAAACCACTTTGGTTCTCAAATACAGTAGCAGAAAAGGTCAGAGCCAAAAGGCTGGCTTTCAGGAAATATAAGGGAACACAGTGGGATGAAGAAAGGGAGGCATATCAAACTGCCCTAAGGGAAGCAGGGAAGGCAATAAGGCAGACAAAGTCCCAAACTGAGGAAACACTAGCACAAACAGTAAAAGAAGGTGACAATACTTTCTATAGATACATTAGTGAAAGGAGAAAGTCCAGAGGGTTATTGCTAAGCTCAAAGGAGAAAAGGGGGCGTGTGAGGAGGAGGACCCTGTAAAAGCATCTATCCTAAATAGATACTTTTGCTCAGTATTTACTGAAGAGAAGGTAGGGCAGGGCCACAGCTCAAGCACCATGGACACAGGGGGAGGGAGGTGAGCACTACTCCCTTCACAAAGAAAGCAAAAGAAGGGTCCTACAAGAGCTCGCTAAGCTCAGAGTGGACAAGGCAATGGGACCTGATAGCATACATCCCAGGGTACTAAAGGAGCTAAGGGTGGAACTAGCAGAGCTATTATCAGAACTGTTTAGTGAGTCTCTGAGCACAGGAGAGGTCCCAGAAGACTGGAGGAAGGGGTCATGTGATCCCACTCCACAAGAGTGGTAGCAGGGAGGAGGCAGGGAACTACAGACCAGTCAGTCTTACCTCGGTAGTGGGCAAGATTATGGAGGCACTCCTTAATGAAAGGATAGTGCAACTGCTGGAATCCATAGGGGCACAGGATCCAAGACAGCATGAGTTTACAAAAGGAAGGTCCTGTCAAACTAATCTCATAGATTTCTTTGACTGGGTAACCAGAGTGGTGGACCAAGGGGGAACAGTTGATGTCACCTACCTTGACTTCAGCAAAGCTTTCGAAACTGTTCCACATAGAAGATTGATAAACAAGCTAGGTAGGCTCGGGGTGGGTCAGAAGTTGGTCAACTGGGTGGCAAACTGGTTGACAGGCAGAAAACAGAGAGTGGTGGTAAATGGTATGCAGTCAGAAGAGATGCAAGTCACAAGTGGGGTACCTCAGGGATCAGTCCTGGGGCCAGTCCTCTTCAGTATCTTCATCAGTGACATTGCAGATGGACTAGAGGGTAAGGTTTGTCTGTTTGCAGATGGCACCAAGATCTGCAACAGAGTAGATGATCCAGATGGGGTGGGCAGAATGAGAAGAGATCTGGATAAACTAGCAAAATGGTCGGAAGAGTGGCAACTGGGATTTAATGCAAAGAAGTGCTAGATCATGCACATAGGAAAGAGAAACCCTGAAGCCACCTATAGGCTGGGAAGGGAGTTGCTGGCAGTCACAAAGGAAGAAAGAGACTTGGGCATCATCATCACCGATGACCTGAAATCATCCAAGCAGACCTCTAAAGCAGTAGGTAAGGCTAGGGGATGTAAGGGTGTATTAGTAGGGGTATCACAAGTCATAAGAGGGAGGTAATAATTCCTTTTTACAAGACACTGGTTAGGCCCCATCTGGAGTATTGCGTACAGTACTGGAGGCCACACCTTCACAAGGACATTAATCAAATTGAGGCAGTCCAGAGAAGGGCAACCAAAATGGTGCAGGGACTGCATCAGAAGGCATACAAAAACAGATTAACAGAGCTCAATATGTGTACCCTAGAGCAAAGGAGGGAGAGAGGTGTTATGATCGAAACATTCAAACACCTTAAGGGCATTAACAAGGTGAAACAGTCTAACATGTTTCAATATAAGAAAAATAGCAGGACAAGAGGACACAGCATGAGATTAGAGGGAGGGCGATTAAGGGGTAATGTGAGAAAGTTCTTTTTCACTGAAAGGGTGGTGGATGCATTGAATGGCCTACCTCAGGAAGTGGTGGGCATGAATACAGTGCAGGGCTTCAGACAGGCATGGGATAGGCATAAGGGAGAAATACAGATTAGCATGAATAGATAGGCCACTGACAGCAAAGGACGATGGCACATTAATAAGATAGAAAAAGAAATGTGCAGACTGGATGGAAATACAAAATCACACATGCCCCCACAATGCAAAGCATCATGGGCTGCATATGCAAATCACCACAGAATGTTATGCTGGTCCAACTTTAAGCAGAATTGCATGGTGCCGAAAGGCCTCTCACACAGTTTGCAAAGGGTGCTAACAGAAGACATAGACACGTGTTTCATCCTACCAGGACTCATCAGTATGCCTCGTCTGTTTGACACCCCAGTGGAATGGACCAGCTACCCTATAGGTAGTGTGCCTTGGATATAATGTGGTGAACCCATTAAAATAAAAAGCATAACATTCTGTGGTGATTTGCATATGCAGCTCATGATGCTTTGCATTGTGGGGGCATGTGTGATTTTGTATTTTCTTGAAACTTGGCTTCCCAGCCAAATGCCCTTTGGGGTAACCCTTGCCTCAGTGTTTGCGCACAGAGGTTCTTTGTCTTTTTAGACTGGATGGGCCTTGCGGTCCTTATCTGCCATCAACTTCTATGTTTCTATGTTTCTATGACCTCTAGTGGGGAACAATGATAACCTGCAAATGGAAAAGTAGACACAAAAAAGGTATCTAGGTGCCAGAACCCTGAATAGCAAAAGAAAATGCAATTTAGGTGAGGTGGGGGGAGGAGGGGGAGAGATTAAGCAGAGTGCAAGGTAGTGACTGTGTGCGGGAATGGAGCTAAGGTGAAGAGATTTGAGAGGCTAGAGCAGGGGGGATGAAAAAGATACAATAGGTAAATTTTAGCACTTTTAGCAATATAGTCACAGAAATTTAGCACTTGGGCCAAAAATGTACAGTATAAACCCACAGCAATTTAACACAGTAACCCACAAGCAGTTTCCCCACAAGCAGAAATAAAATACAGTAAAAGCCCAAAGCAAAATTCAACTGAGCAAATGCAGGCATTACACTAAGCTTCACCACAAGCAGACAAGTTTCTCAACTAAGCACATTTTTTCACTAAGCAGATACATTTCTCCACTTAGCACAGATGAGTCTACTATGAACCCCTTACTGTATCCTGCATAAAACACATTTACCCATAACAGTTTGGAAACATGCACATTTGCCCATATAGCCTGGAAACATGTAGATCCAGATATAAGGATTTAAGCAGTACAGGGTAGGCTGGTTAGCAAGCTAAGAGCCAGTCAGGGCACAGCCTGAAAATAGCAAAATCCGGTCAGAGAACAGCCAAGGTGATTGCAAGGGCCTGTGTCCAATGTCTTGCTTGAAGAAGGCATGCTAACTAATGGCAGTACAGCAGTTTCCAGGGGAAATTAGCCAGTGGGAAGCAGGGCTTTGGATCTGAATAGGCAAGAAGAGCAACAGTGGGTGTACCTGATTTTCTCTGTGGCGGGAGGCTGAGTACGGCTGGTGGCTCCAAGGAGTGAGCCACGGCTGCAGGTCTGGAGGAGGAAGCCCGGTCAAGGGCAAGTTTCTGATTTTCACTGGTCTGGAGGAGGGAGGCTGAGTATGGCTGGTGGTTCCAAGGAGCGAGCCATGGCTGCAGGTCTGGAGGAGGGAGAATACAGGGTCTGATTTCTGGTTGCTATCAGGCCCTATCAGTCATTATATAAATTCAGTGACTGGTCATACTACTGATTTGATGACAAATGCTTGCAGGGGTTGACATTTAATCATGCATCCATTAGCCAGCAGGGCTAATGATTGGGAAAATCCACTAGATCCACAGACATTTTCAATAGCCCAGCTGATGTACCTACTGAAACGTTACCTTGTCCAGTACAAGGCTGCAGGGCTAGTTAATGGTTAATCTTACTAGTCCAGTACAAAATCTACTGCCATTTGGCTAGCAGGCCGGTGCCAGTTTCAATCCCTGTGCTTGGGGATTGAGGATACCCAAATCCCTGAGTGGTCTGGGGTGTCCTATCAGAGAACTGGATGAAGGCTGGGTACTTTGTGGAGGTGTTGAACCCATCTCCTGCAGAAAGGGACCCCTACCAGCCAAACATTGAGAGGCATGGGCAACTGTTATGAAGACAGCCTTTCTCCAGACCTCCTGGAAAGAAGGCAAGGTATTGCTGCAGAGGTTCCAAAGATCAGAGTGGGGGATGAGAGACTCTCAAAGCTGTGACCACTCCTGCCAGTGGCCAACCAGAAGGATTTCATAAGCATTCTGAACAGGGGTTCAGATGGCCAAACATCAGTTACAGGTTGCTCTGGTCTTGACAGTTTCATCAGCTAGAGCAGTGGTGACTGCGGTGACCCTTCACCACAAGTCCTGGGTGAGGGTGTCCCCTTTTCACAGGAAATCCAGCAGAAGGTTTAGCTCTGATGGTTTAAAATCAACTTTAAACACATAATTTCTAGACACAGTTCAGTTTAGATTTGATAAATATTCTATATTGTTTCCCCAGTTCCTTTATAACTACATTAAAGAAAGTGACAAGAATGCAGGATTGCAGTCTTAGAAACACCACTCAGTGTGGCTCACATTGAAAATGGGTAAGGAGGGAGTAGAAACAGGTGCAAGAGTGTTGGACTTCCGGAAGGCTAACTTCGGGAGGATGGTGGAGGTAGTTAAAGGGTAACTAGCCAGAATCCAAACTAATATGAACACTAATCAGAGTTGGGAGGTCAAAAACTAGGGATTGAGGAGGCAACCAAAACCTGCATCAGGGTCCAGAGTAAGAGAGCTAGGGCCAAGAAACCCAGCTGGTTGAGCAAGCGATCATGGAGAAAGCAAGAAATAAGAGAGCTGCCTTTAGGAGGTTCAAAAAAACAGGGAGAGGGGAGGACAGAGAGGATTACCTGTAGGAATCAAAGGAGGTGATGAAAGAAGTAAGGGCAGCCAAGGCATCTAAGGAGCTCAGGCTGGTGCAAGGCATCAAGAAGGGGGAGAAGGAATTATTTAGGTATGTCAAGGAGAAAGAAGTTGTAGGGACAAAATAGTAAGGCTTAAGAGGGATGTGGAGTGGGTGGAAACAGGGGCAGAGCAGGCAGAAGCACTTAATGAATTCTTCTGCTTGGTGTTTATTAAGGAGAAAGGAGGGGTGCTACCAAATGGGGGTGGGAGGTCAGACTCGGGGGAGGAGGTGACAGATGGGGGAATCACAGAGGGCAGGGTACTGGAGGTTCTGAGGGCACTGAGGGTGGACAAGGCACCAGAGCCAGATGGCATTCATCCCAGGATACAGAGAGAGCTGGCAGAAATCCTGGTGGGGCCCTTGGCAGACCTAATCAATGCTTCTTTGGTCTCAGGAAGTGTATCTCAGGGCTGGAGGATGGCTCATGTGGTACCCCTCCATAAGACCGGTCCCAAAGATGAACCGGGAAACTACAGGCTGTAAGTCTCACATCTATCATTGGAAAACTGATGGAGACAATCCTGAAGGAGAGGCCAGTGTCTGTTCTGGAGACCAATGGACTGCAGGATGTTAGGCAGCATGGATTTGTCATGGGCAGATCCTGTCAGACCAACTTGGTGGATTACTATGACTGGGTAACTAGACAGTTGGAGAAAGGCCATGCAGTGGATGTCCTGTTTCTGGACTTCAATAAGGCATTCAGCTCAGTGCCACATGGGAGGCTGGGTAGTAAGCTGGCAGGTACAGGTGCAGAGGCGAAAATGGTGGGATGAGTAGTAAACTGGTTACAGGGAAGGCAGCAGAGGGTGGTGGTGGGAGGGGAGCTCTCATCTCTGAGGGCAGTGACAAGCGGAGTACCATAGGGCTCAGTGCAGGGACTGGTGTTATTTGGGGTTGTTCATATCAGACATCTCACTAGGCATCAAGAGCAAAATCAGTTTGTTTGCAGATGACACCAAGATGGGAGCAGTAGTGGATGACCTAGGAGGGTGGCATGGGTTGCAGGGTGATCTGTCAAACTTGAAGACCTGGTCAGACACCTGGCAGTTGGGGTTCAATGCCAAAAAGTGCAGGGTACTACATTTTGGGGCAAAAAAACCAAGCAGGAGCTACCAGCTGGGGGGTGGTTCAGCTAGCCATGATAGAGAGGAGAAGGATCTGGTGGTGATTATAACGGGCTCAATGAACAACTCGACACAATGCAGGAAGGCAGCTGCAAAGGCCAACAAAATACTGGGTTGTATTGCCAGGGGTATATCTTCAAGGAGAGGGGAGGTGATTCTGCCATTGTATAGGTCACTGGTTAGGCCCGCACCTGGAGTACTGCATGCAGTACTGGTGCCCATACCTGAAGAGGAACATTAAGTTACTGGAGGGGTTGCAGCGCAGGGCAACAAAGATTACCCAGGGACTAGGGGACATACCCTACATGAGCAGGCTGAGGGAGTTGAACATGTACTCACTGGAGGAGAGGAGAGACAGGGGGGATATTATTGAAACCTTCAAGTACATGAAGAGAATAAACAAGACAAGCACGGAGGAACTTTTCAAGTTAAGGGGGGGGTAGGGACACTCGAGGTCATGATCTCAGATTGGAGGGGGGAAGGTTCAGGAGGGAAATGAGAAGACACTTTTTTACGGAGAAAGTAGTATCTGGGTGGAATGCATTGCCTGCTTAAGTGGTATCCTGTAGAACAGTGGACTGCTTCAAAATGGGATGGGATAGGGTAAGAGGGAGAGTGAGTGGAGGGAGGGAGGAGGGCAGCTGCAATATAAGGGTTGCTAGCTGCACACTCGAGCAGACTCAATAGACCATAAGGCCTTTATCTGCTGGCAAATTCATATGTTCATATAGAATTTGATGGCAGATACAGACCACTTGGCCCATCCATTCTGTCCATTTCTCCCTACCTACACTATTACATCAGATCATGCCCGATCTATGGCTTTTTCTGCCTCCCTCCTTCCTTTTCACTATGATTCCTTTGTGCTTATTGCATGCATTTTTGACCCCCCCCCACTGTTCCTCCCCCACCACCTCTGCTGGAAGGCTATTCCAGGAATCCACCACTCTTTCTGTGATGAAGTACTTCTCACATCTTTCCTAAATCTACTCTGCTGCAGCTTCATAGTATGTCCCCTTGTTCTCGAGCACCTTTTCTTCTGAAAAATACTCCCCTCCTGTACCTTATTTACCCCCTTGAGATATTTAAGGGTCTCTTTTATATCTCCCCTCTTTCTTCTCTGTTCCAGGGTCCTTTAGTCTCTCCTCATAGGGATTTTGATGCAGACCCTGCGTCACTTTAGTTGCCTTCCTCTGGACCACCTCCACTATGTCTGTGTCCTTCCAGAGATGTGGTCTCCAGAATTGGACACAATACTCTAGGCGTTTTTTTTTTTTTTTGTATTATTTATTTATGCTCTTTCTAGGCTGGGTATTCTTCCGAGGTGCACACTTGGCGAGAACTACTACTCCCTGCCTGAACCCTGCAGTTCCGACTGCTACTCCCCCGACAACCATGCAACCCTAGTGCTCCAGTTCACCCACCAGGCCAGGCCCGCTCACCCTCAGCAGCCTGTCTGTAATTGGAGAGGGCTTACCACAGTTGTCTGGTCGTCCAGGAGTCCAATGGTGACTGGGCCGGCGGTGGGATGTGCATCCTGCCCCTGGTGCCCCATCATCTCCACAGTCCCAGGCGGGATTTTTCCATGTTATTTCCCCCCTCGGGAGTGCGACGTGCAATGACGTCCCCGCACGGCTTACCTGCTGATGTCTGCTGCACTTCTGCCCCCTCTCGCTCTGGATGGCGTGCCTGTGTTGCTCCCGATCTCCATCAGGGGTCGCTAGGATGCCGAGCAGCCCCAGAACCCTCCCCAGAGAGAGAGAGGAGAGCAGTCTTCTGGATGCTCAATCCTCTTCCTCCCCTGCTGACCTCTGGCAGCCAGGCTTGTTCTCGAACCTGGGTCGCCGACGTGGTGCGAGGTGTGGCATCCACTGCCTCAACCCTCAGCACCACCGGGCTGGCTTAGGTGGGGTCTTACCAGTGATCTATACAGAGGCTACACCAGCTCCCTCTTTCTGCTGGTGATACCCCTCCCTATGCACCCCAGCATCCCACTCGCCCTCCCTACTGCGTTGTTGCACTGCCTAGCCACCTTTAAGTCATCCAATATAATTATCCCCCAGGTCTTTTTCCTGCTTGGTGGTCATCAATACCACTCCACCCATTTTGTACTCCATCCCTAAGTTTCTGTGCCCTAAGTGCATTATTTTGCACTTTTTCACATTGAAACCCAGCTGCCATACCATTGACCACTCCTCCAGTTTTCTCTGTTCTCTGCTCATCCTTTCCACACCTCCCAGAGTGTCTACCCTATTGTAGATTTTGGTGCCATCCACAAAGAAGAAGATCTTCCCTTCCAGCTCCTCTGCAATGTCACTTATAAAGACATAAAGAGGACTGGTTCCAGCACTGATCCCTGAGGAACCCTACTGGTCACCCTCCCTTCCTTGGAGTGAACTCAATTTACCATCATCCTCTGTCACCCATCCCATAACCAATTTCTTATCCAGTTTACCACCTTTGGACCCACTCCTAAGTGATTCACCCAATTCGGTGTGACAGTCATTTTGTCAACGCCGATATGGGCGAAGGCAATACACCGCCTGGCATTAGGGCACCAGGCATTGTGATGAAATCTGTACAGTTCCTTCTATTGTTTAATTGTACATCTCAGTTTGCTCCTTTTCTTCTTCTACACTTGCACATTTTGTATTCAATACATTATTGATGTGTACTATATGTCTTGAGTCACTCAGGACCTCATTGAAAATTAGCTTGCTCAATGGAGTTTTCCTGGAAATAAGCTTGAAACTGAAACTTGGTTCTCAGGCCGTGTAGTGCCAAAGCACCATACCAGGAAACAGTCCTGTTTTGCGTTGGGGTGCTTTGCCCCCCGCACCCTCCAAAAACAACTATAACAACCTCTAGGGTGGGCATGCCCCTGAGAGGGTACAAAGGGCAGCATCAGTAGGGGGGTGATCTAAAATCAAGATCATCACTGTTGCCCTTGTTGTGGCACCATAATTGTGGTGGCAATTATAAGTCACTGTTCTAACAGTATACCTTCCTAAGCTACCCAACTTACTTACTAGTCTCCTGTGTGGAATGATGTTGAATGCCTTACTGAACTCTAGGTAGGCCACATCTGCTGCTCCACCCTGATCTAGTTCCTTGGTCACACAGTCAAAGAAATCTATCAGATTTGTTTGACATGGCTTCCCCCTTGTGAAACCATGCTGCCTTGGGTCTTGTAGCCCACTGGATTCAAGATATTCCACAATCCTTTCCTTCAGCAGTGATTCCATTAACTTTCCCACCTACGATATCAGGCTGTCTGGCCCATAATTATCATCTTCCCCTCTGCTACCACTTTTGTATAGTGGGACTACATCTACCTCCTCCAGTGCTCCGGAACCACTCCTGTTTCCAGTGAGCTGTTAAATAGAACAGTCAGAGGTGCTGCCAGAATTTCCCTGAGCTCTCTCAACACCCTGCCTTGGATGCACCCCATCTGGCCCAGTTGCTTTGTCCACCTTCAGATTAGCAAGTCCCTTCAGGACTTTCACATCCAAAAAAGGACTAGTGTCCACCTCCCTCCCTCCAAATCTTTTGTTATTTTTTTTGTGGCCCCTCCCCCTTCTTCTTCCTCTGTGAACTCTGAACAAAAGTATTTGTTCAGGATGTCTGCCTCTTCCTGGTCCACTTCTGTGCAGTCCCTCCCCTTCCCCTTTTTAACTTTACAGTCCCACTCCGGGTCTTCCTCTTTTCATTTACATATCTAAAAAATTTTATGTCCTCTTTCATTACCTGCTGGACTATTCTTTCTTTAGTTTGTGCCTTTGTGCTCCATACCGCTTTCGTCTGCTTCCCTCTGTTTCTGCCGATACACCTCCCCATCCTCCTCCCTTTGCATCTTCTTATACCTTTTGAATACTATACTTTTAGCTTTCATTTTTTCAGCCACTTCTTTTGAGAACCATGGTCATCTCTTTTTCTCTTGCTTTTGCTCACTTGTTTGATGCAGAAGTTTGTTGCTTTTACTATGCTTCTTTTTATCTTGGTCAACTGTTCCTCCACCCCACCCAGGTCGCCCACCCCTGCTAGGTCATCCCTGAGGCATTCGACCATCTTTTTAATATCTGCCCTCCTGAAGTCCAGGACCTTGCCCTTGTGTGGTTTGATTCCACAGCTGCCCTTATACTGGACCACACCGTACAGTGATCACTGGTCCCCAAGTGGTCTCCCACCTTGAAGTCTGCAACACTGTCCCTGTTAGAGAGTAGCAGGTCCAGTATTGTCCCATCATGAGTGGGTTCACTGACTAGTTGCCTGAGGAATGCTCCCTGCTGAGAGTCCAGGATGTCCCTGCTTCTAGCTGAAGCTGCTGCTGGGAGGCTTCAATCCACATCTGGCAGTTTGAAGTCCCCCACCAGCAGCACCTCCCCTTTTTCTGTAATCTTGCCAGTGACTTCCACCAGTACCTTATGTAATTCCTCCCTTTGTGTTGGAGGTCAGTAGATCACTACAATTTGAATAGTAGCTCCATTCCCCATCTCCAAGGTGACCCACTGTACCTCTGCTTCCCCTGTATTCCCCATATCTTTGTAGCTTTTATGCTTCCCTCTCATAAAGTACACACCTCTTCCTTTCCTTCCCACCAAGTCCTTCCTGAACAGAGTAAAGCCCAATATGGCCATGTTCCAGTCACAGATTTCAGTACACCAGGACTCAGAAATGGCCCCGTAGACTTCATCCATTCTGGATGCTTAACTTCAACTGACAGTACTGTGGAGGGGTGGAGGAACAATGGGGCAACATCAAAACTGCCATCACAGAGGCAACAAGCCTTTGTGTGAAGCAAATAAATAAATCAAATGAAGGAAAAAAACACTATGGTTCTCAAAAGAGGTGGTGGGGAAGGTTAGGACGAAAAAGATAGCATTCAGAAAGAATAAGGAAACACAGAAAGAGCAGGACAAAGAACTGTACCAGTTAAAGCAGAAGGAAGTGGGGAAGGCAGTCAGAATAGCAAAGGCCCAAACCGAGGAAAAGATAGCCTAGCTCAGTTAAGAAGGGGGGATAAAACCTTTCATAGGTACAAAAAACAAAAAGACACGGTGGCTAAGGGACCCAAGAGAGGAGCCAAAAAAATGACTACAAGGGCACCTCACATGCAAAGGGATTTTGGCTGCACCTCTACCATAAAACCCAACTTAGGGGGTGTGCTACGAATCGTTTAAATAAATATCTTTTTTAATGTGCCCTAGAGTTGGGTTTTATGGTAGAGGTGCAGCAGAAATCCTTTTGCATGTGAGGTGTCCTTTTATAGGTACATTAGGGAGTGAAGAAAGACCAAGGGAGGGATAGTGAGGCTTAATAAAGGAGGGGGTGGGTGGGCAGAGGGTGACAGTGAAAAAGCAGAGATACTGAATGAATACTTCTGCTCAGTATTCACAAAGAAGAGAAGGGGGAGGTACCTAATCCAATCAATAGAAGCATTCTAGACAGGGGGGTCGATACCAGTCCATTCACAGAAGAAAGGGTCCTGAAAAAACTCCTAAAACTGAAGGTGGACAAAGCAATGAACCATGGTCAGATTCACCCCAGAATTCTAAAATAACTAAGAGGAGAATTAGTGACTACCCTTTTTAACAAATCATAGGAGGGTGGTATGGTACCTAAGGACTGGAGGAGGGCAGATGTGATTTCCCTTCACAAAAGTGAGAGCAAAGCAGAGGCAGGAAACTACAGACCTGTTAGTTTGACTTCAGTGGTAGGGAAAATGTTGGAATCACTTCTGAAAGAAAGAATTGTTGAGTACCTAGAGGCCAGCAAGGCACAGGACCCAAGGCAGCATGGATTCACAGGGGGAAGGTCATGTCAGATGAATCTAATCTATTTCTTTGACTGGGTGACCAAAATAGTAGACCAGGGAGGGGCTATAGTCATGGCCTACCTAGACTTTAGCAAGACATTTGACACAGTCACACACAAAAGATTAATAAACAAATTAGCTAGCCTGGGAGTGGGGCCCAGGGTGGTAGCCTGGGTAAAAAATTGGCTGGACAATGGGACACAGAGGGTAAAAGTAAACTGAGTCCACTCTGAAGAAAGAGGTGTTACTAGTGTGGTAGCACAGGGTTCAGTACTGGGTCTGGTCCTTTTTAATGTCTTTATAAATGACATTGCAGAGGGACTGGAAGGAAAAGTATGCCTCTTTGCAGATGACACAAAGATCTGCAACAGGGTTGATACACAAGGTGGGGTGGAAAGGATGAGAAGGGACTTGGCAAGGTTGGAGGAATGGTCAAAAGTATGGCAGCCTAGATTCAATGCAAAGAAGTGCAAAGTAATGCACCTAGGAAACAAAAACCCAGGGGAAGACTACACAATGTGTGTGTGTGTGTGCTGCGGTACTAACAGCAACAGAAATGGAAAGGGACTGGAGGGTAGTCATATCAGATGACCTAAAGGTATGCAAGCAATGT
Source organism: Neoceratodus forsteri (assembly GCA_016271365.2). Taxonomy (NCBI): domain Eukaryota; kingdom Metazoa; phylum Chordata; order Ceratodontiformes; family Ceratodontidae; genus Neoceratodus; species Neoceratodus forsteri. The sequence continues at coordinate 400,386,981 of CM057451.1, forward strand.
GAGAAGGCAGTAAGGAGAGCTGGGGGAATACTGGGATGTATAGGAAGAGGCATCACCAGTAGAAAACAGTACGTTGTTACCCCTCTGTACAGACAGTTGAGACCCCATCTGGAGTACTGTGTGCAGTTCTGGAGACCCCATCTCTGCAAGGACATAGACAGAATGGAGACAGTCAAAAGGAGGGCAACTAAAATGGCGTACGGTCTGCACCAGAAGCCATACAAAGAGACACTAAAGGAGTTTAATATGTATACCCTCGAGGAAAGGAGGGAGAGGGGGGACATGATAGAAACTTTCAAGTACCTCAAGGGAATCAACAAAGTCCAGGACAGTAGCATCTTTCAGAAAAAGAGATGTGCAAGAACAAGGGGGCACAATTTGAAGATGGGGGGATGGCTCTAGGGCAAAGTGAGGAAGTATTTTTTCACAAAGAGGGTAGTGGATGCATGGAATAGCCTTCCTGAGGAGGTTTTGGGGTCAAAGACAACGGGGAATTCAACACTGCATGGGACAGACATAAGACAATTCTGGGGGGGGTAGGAAGAAGTAGTCTGTTGGTTAATTAGGATCTGCAGCTTATCCAATAGATAGGGAAATCAGCAGACTGGGTGGGTCAAATGGTCCTTATCTGCCGTCAAAGCCTATGTTTCTCTGATTGTGGCATCACGATCATTTCCACAGCAGCAGCTAGCTATCTCACAGACAAAGAATACTGATGATGTATGGTGTAGTCAACTTTGTTGCATTCCACTAGCTTCCACCCTTGGCATCTGATTAACAATATATATTATATTCCCAGATGTTGCGTGTAGTGAATGTACTGTTAGAGATAGGGAACATGCCAACATGAACTAAAGGTTCATGGAGAGAGGCTATCAAGAAGAAAGATGTGGGTAGACTATCACAAGATCAAAAGGAAGGGAGTAGGAAAGTCCTGCTGGAAAACACAGGACCAAAAACTAATGCAAGTAGTGATAGGATGATTTTGTCACTAGAATACTCAGAAAAATGTAGAGAGTTAAAAAAAGATTATTGACAGGAACTGGAACATCATAGAAGGAATAGGAATACCAGAATTTGAGTCTTTACCAATATTAGATTCTAAAAAAAACAAGGACAATAAAGGACAGAGTAGTCCATTCGGACCATTAGATGGGAGATCAGACAGGACAGCAATTGTTAATGGGCCCAGTAAGGAATGAGATATTCCTCTGTACCAAGTGCTGCCTCTGCAACAATGGTATCCTGTGATGTGGGCTAGCCGCAAGTGGGCGCCTACCAAAATGGCAACACACTTGTGGCACAGGAAGGACAGGGCGAGGGTGTGAGGAAGGCGACAGGATGGGGGAGGCCTGCACATATAGTGACAGGACAGTGCTATAACTATATGCATGTGGGGGGGGAGTGAGCATGATGGAAAGGGGGGAGGATTGGCCTGGCGTGGTTAGCGTGGGGCTGCCAAGTTGGCCCCGTAGCGTGGTGAGTGGATGGCAGACTAAGGCTGAGAGGGTTGCGAGTTCGGGTCCGGGTAAGCCTACATTTTTGTGGGCCCGGACCAATATTTTCCCAGGAGAATTGACACACACACCTGATATACCCCCTGGAGCTAAATCCTTTGGTGGGGGATGCAGGGCACAGCACCCTGCATTAACGTTGAAATGTTAAGTCCCCGCATTGTTTTCCTGTGCACCGGATGTACATTGTCGAAATTGATTTTCAGTGATGTACCCTCGCCATAATGACAGTTGCCTTCCGGCAGTTGCCGTTATGACATAAAACTACAGCAACACCTCAAGAAAAGCAACTTTAAAACATCCTAGAACAGACATTGAATTCACTATTAAACATATTAATTGTAGCAGTGACCATAAGATATATCTTCCGGGCTGTTGCTGTAGCAAAATGTATATAGGTAAAACTTCAAGACCCTAAAAAACATGCATAGAGGACCATAAAGGCAATATCAGAAACAGGAATGAGAACTCCCCTGTGGCAGTTCATTTTAACTCAGCAGAACATACACCAGCATCTCTCCAGTTTTGGGAATTGAGTTTGTTCCAAAACCTTCCAGAAGGGATGACTGGGAGAAACTTTTTTTATATATATTATCTTTTTTCTGCCCACTCCAGCTAGGGCTTGGTGGTGGCATACTGCCTGTATGGGGAGCCTTCTCCCCCAATTGGGGATCACTCTGCATGGCAGTGTGGCAGGATTTTGTGGTTGCAGAAAGTAGCTACATTGTCCCATCCCAACCCCTGAGCACACCAGCAAACAGGACAGAAGTCCAAGCGGTGAGCCGTGGTGAGGCACAGCTTTTGCCACTAGCCTAACAACCCCCTCCCCTCCCATCACCATCCACTAGTTGGCACAGTGCCCAACTGACCCCAGGAGAGGAGAGCTACCAATCAGTGACTCAATCCAGCTCCCCCCCCCCAGCCGACCCCTGGTGTCCCAGGCTCATTCCTGAACCCAGATCGCCAGTGTACTGCGAGATGTGGCATCCAGTGCTTCAACCCTCAGCACCACTGGGCCGAGACTGGGAGAAAGTTTTAATGAAAAGGGAGACATACTGGATTTATACATTGGGTCCTTGGATTACTTAGTAGGGATGAATGAGGAAGAAAATTGGCAGGTGTGCTGGTGACCAGATGCATGTACAGTATGTAGATAGTCAGTTCTTCTACATTTAAAAACTTTTCTGGCAGTTTTATTTGTGGTTTTACCATGATGTGTAAATGGAATCAGTTTAAATAAGACCAAATATGCAATAAATTTAGCTATTAGATGGTCAGTGTTCCCTAATGCACCATTTTTCACTCTGACCCCATAACTTTGACTTGCAGCTGGGAGGTTCCAGCAGAAATTTACTGCAAACTGCATTTGGATAAGAGGGACACTAGAGAGAATAAGGGTGTGCAACCAGTGAGCCTGCCTAAGAGTGTAAACATGAGCACCTGTATGTTTCATTCAGCAGGTCTGACTTAGCATTGCTTGGCAATGGAGTGCTCACTAGGTTTAGGTGTGGGCGGTCCCTGTGATGTCACTATGGGGACCCACCCCACAGTGTCCACTAGACACACATCCCTGAATGACACTATAAAGGTGGGACACACTAGATGCAATATGTAGAGCCCCTTGAAATTCCTTTTATTTTTTATAATTTTTATTTTTCTAGAATTTCTTGTTATTTCTTTTTATTCATTGAAAATGTAGTTTTATTTCTTGTTATCACATTTACATTTATAAAATACCTCAAAATGACTTTATACACACTAGAAATCACATTCCTAGTGTACTACATTGTATTAAGCAGCATTATGCTATGGCCTTGAAAGGTGTTATGAATTAGACAATTCCACTGCCACTTCCTTGTAGACCGTCTCTGTGGTAGCAACGAAGCCTAAACAACAACTGCTGCAAGCATTTATTTAGTCTTTGCCAAAAACACAAGCAATTTTTTTAACTTTTCTCAGGTGCTTCTTTTAATTTTATTTCTTTTTATACTTTGAATTTCTTGTTATTTCTTGTGTAAAAAACACATGGGTCTTTAGCAATATGCAATAAAAAAAAATGCTAAAAGACTGACACAGCACACCAGGACCTTGTGAACTGGAAATAACCCATTTGTATATTCTACTGAAAAACTGCATAGTTTGTAATAACTTTGAATTATGTGGATTTTCCTAACTAAATAAGCTTTACTCTCTCCAATTCAGAATATGTAGACTAATAGCTACAGAGAAAATGTTGACACAGGCGTTGCAAACCTCTTGGTGTTCAATGTGAAAGGACACTTTGCTTTGGAATACACTGTGAATAAATTTAGTCTTGATTGATGTAAATGTTGAATCTATATACTAAAAATTCCACAATGAGGCCTGAGAATTCTTTTACTAAGGTTCATACTAAGGTGTAAGGAGCAGTGAAGGTGGTGAGCCCATGTGTGCTCCTGCCAGTTATCTATAATAAGACAAAACATTCCCTTCTAGGATGCAGGAGGCCAATTTTTGTTTGAACTTTTTTTTGTCTTTACCAGTTACAATGTCCAATAGTAGTTTGTTCCAGGGGTTAATTACTCTCTGGGCTAGATACTCAAAAGTGCACCCTGAACCTGCACAATGGGATGTGCGGCACAATCCAGTTGTGCCACAAGACACAAAACCAATATTCAGCGGATGCACCACAGAAAAGTGCCTGTGCAAACCACACTGAATATAGCACACATGTGCCATTGCACAAACAGACATGTTCCGGACCAACCTGAACTGCACAGGAGTAAGAGTGAATGCTGAATATAGGACGTGGAGCAAGGTGCACCATGCGCAAGGGAATACGGGAAGGGCTGCACAAAGGCACAGGAGCATGGAAATGGATGCAGGGGAGCACCACAAGGGGACAATGGGCAGGAGGCACAGAACAGGCACAGAGCCCAATGGCCATGGACAATGCACAGAGCCCCACACAGAACCTGGTAACCAATGTGACAGAGCATGGAACAGCCATGGAACAGATGGCTGCAGGGACTGTGCACCCCAGGACCACAGTCCCAACAGCCAACACGGGATAGCCAGCCACTGTAGCCACTGTGTGAATGCACCATGCATGGGCAGTGTGCCACTGCCACACAGGCACAGGGCACTATGCTGCAGGCGTCACACAGACACACACAGACACAGGACATAGCACCGCCTAGCACAGCAGCACAGGGAAGGGCAACACAGCTGGGAGTGTACCATGATGCATATGTAAACATGGGCACACAGCACCATGGCATGCACAGAGGAGGGCCACAGCCCACACCCATGTAACAGTGACACACAGGGATGTGACGCACAGGCCACTGGGCACCTACCAGACCCACACTGCAGGGACACCACTGGCCAAGACAGGTACCTGCCAGACCACAGCAATGTACAACACCAGCACAGAGCAGCACCAAGCATGCAAGAGAGACACAGATATACGCAGGCAAATGGTAGTAAACAGTTCAATACAACAGGTAAGAAAAAGCCACACAACAAGGTACAGACCAGTACAGAAAGCAGTGCACAGTCCCGTGGGGTACAAACGGTACGGGGATGGGAGTGTGTAGGGAGTACAAGGGGAAGCAACACAACTGTCCAGCTGGGATAAGGAGCATGGGAGGGAAACCTGGGGTAACAAAAGGCAGTGTCAAAAAACTATCTCCACAGCCGGCGGATGGCCACTCTCATCCAGCCTACACCACCAGCTCCTGTGTCGCTGTCAGCTGCCTCCTGGTCAGGCAGATGTGCAGTGCCATCCGGGAGATGATACGCAATGTGAGCCACTGTAGCTGTAGCATACTGCCTTCAAGGACACCGACACCCCAACGTCCACTCCCTGGCCCTGAATGACCTATGTAAAGGAAACATAGAACAGCCACTAAGTGACAGGTCCCACACAGCAAATGGCCACCCCCCCCCACCCAGGTCTGTTTGTGCAGGGGACTGCAGCGGTGCCCTCCCATGGATGATGCTGCTAACAGCATGTGCTTGGCGGACAACAACAGCAGCCCAGATTACCGTCCCACATATGAACTGTGTCGCATGCCATAGAGTGCCATGCACTGTCATCTGTGCACAGGCATCCCACAGTGACGGGCTGATGCCCCCATGGGCAACAAAAGAGCCGGCCAGCAGCAGCACGCATACACTGTGGGACACACACAGTCACCACCAGTGACAGCAACAGATTACCACCACACAGATGCCATGTGCACAATGGGACCACCACAAGCTGTCCACCAACACAGGCAGCAGTGACAGTGCACCAGCACACACCAAATCACTGCATGGCAGCATTGCCCTGCTATGTGTACTGGTCCCCTCATCCCATCCCCAGCAACTGATGGTAAATGCATACTGCACACACTCACCTGCCACCTGTCCCACTGCCCCAGCCACAGCACCATCAACAGATCACTGTCCCATCCTATTGTCCTCTGCCCAGGCCCTCCTGCATGCCTCTGGCCCTGTGAAGAAAACACATACAGAAAGGACCATAAGAGTCATGCCATCAACAGACACCCATCCCCCCACCCAAGCATGCCGGTCATGGTGCACCGCAATGCAGACTACCATGCAGTGACCCTGGCCCATGTGACGGGCACACTGTTGAGGCCACTGGCACAGTGCAAAACAGTGTCACATAGAGCGCAGCCCTGCCACACCACAGTACCCACACAACCTAAGTGCTGGTGCACACACACCGACTGCACACCCCAATACTCAATGCCCGTACTGAGGCAGCATGCATCATGCATGGACACATGTACCTGGTTGAGGGACTGAACCACAGCGGGCATGGTCCAGCAGTCTCCACAGCTAATCCAGATTGTGGCACCGCAGGTCCTCATAATGATGACGGCACTGTTCCCCCATCCTGGGCACACCAGTGCACCTCCCCAGGCCCCCAGCCATGCGGGTCCACACCTGGGGCCATGCTACCTGTAAGTCTCCTGCCCCAAACAACTGGTCCTCCAATGGTGCCACCAGGTTTGCCATCTCTACCTCACTCCAGTTCCTGGCCCAACGCATGAGTCCCCCAGCATGTGCCATGCTCACCGCTCAGTAGACTGTCCTAACTGTGCATTGTGTCACCTAAACAATACCCCCAAAGCAATGCTGTGTCTGTTGCGTGACAGGAACACACAGCACACTGTTGTGTAGCATGTAAATGCATGATAGACATGCACAATTGTGGCCTATCGCACAGTACCGCACATGTGCAATGCCAGAAGTGTGGGAGGGAGACTGGGGTCATGTCCATGACCCATGTATTCACAGGTGTGCATATATGCCATCTTGTGAAGGGCATGCATTGCGACATATGCTGCATGACATTGGCTCATTGACTGCACATACACAGAAAATGGCATGCGCTGCAGGGCCAGGTGCACGATAGGCATGGCACACGCGTCCCTGCCGCATGCATGGCATGCACCCACGGATGCTTGCATGATAGGAGAGTCAAGCGCATCACAGTTGGCTGCATGATATGCAGAAATGAACAGTGCTGTGCCTGCCTACATGGCAAATGCGATATTGCGCAGCGCGCATGTGCTAGAACTGCACCTGTGAATTGTTCCAGCACATTCATGTTGCACATGACACTGTCCATTGCTCATGGAGCAATTCTGCAATATTCAGCCGATTTATGCAAATAGTCTCATGAGCCAATACCAGGTGCAAGTGCTCACATTAGCATCTCATTACTGGCTGCTCACAAGCTCATTTGCATGAGCTGAGCCATAAAAGTGACACCAAAACAGCACTGGTCACTGACAGGTATTGCAGCCTTTAAGGTAAGACTGTTCACATTGTGAAAAGTCACTGATATTGCACTGCTGAAATCCAGTGCTGCACTGTTACAGGAACTGCAACTATGCTGATCATCGGTGCACCATTACTGTTCACAGGACGTAGCATGTCAGATTCAGAGGGTACTGAGGAGCAGGTGCCTGCTATGAACCGCAGGCCGAACTTCAGCAAGGACAAGAAGCAGGCCCTGTTCAAGGCCTACCTGGAGAGGGAGGACCTCCTGAGTGGGGCCACAGGGACCACACAGGACCGGGCCAATACGTGGGATGAGGTGGCAACATACGTAAACACCCATAACTGCCACAACTGCAGTGCTCAAGAGTGCAAGAAAAAGATGGGCATGGACAGGAGGTGCATAAAGGAGAAGATAGCTGCCATCAGGGCATCTCATAATAGGACTGATGGCAGCCCATCCACAGAACCCATCCTGTCAGCAGGGGAGGAGCTGGTAGCAGCCACCATCAGCTGGGCAGCCATTGAAGGTGTCCCGGGGGAGGTTTCCAGACAGGAGGCAACCCATTACAGCACTGTGAGTATGACAGTGGGTGGAGGGGTTGGGGGACAGTGTGTGCATGCCACTGGTGTGCCTGGTACACTACAGGTGTGCGAATACTCTGTACCCAATGCGGCATGTTGTGGTGCATGACATGCATGGCCACACTGTGCACGGACATGGTCCCCTGTGTGCTGTGTGGCAGCAGCATGGGGCATGTGATGGTAGGGTTGTGCAGGGTCCATGGAATGCATGTCACCCGACACACCTGATGGCTGTGTGGGTGCTGCAGTGTGTGCTGGTGCCTGCACAGACACATTGGTCACAGTCATCGGCACAGCACACTGCACAGGGCATGCACATGTGTGGCAGGGGGGAGGCTGTATGGGGGACATGCTTGCCATACGTGTGCAAGTGCATCACACCACTGTCTGTCTGCACACAAGTGGCCACATGTCCTGTGCCATGCATGTGGCATGGCAGACATGTCATGCAGTGACACAACACCAGACGCAGGTGTGGCCTGGCATGCCTGTGGCGTACATGCAGACATTGCATAGTACACCAGACTACATGCATTGCAACAACATCATTGTTAACACCACCCATTCTGTCTTCCAGCTCCATCATGCCTCAGGGTGCAGTGCAGGACAAGACCGTCAACATGGTGCATGATGATGCTGTGCCATCCACTTCTACCGGCATCATGGCCACGGACAGGGGGCACCATACCAGTATGGGACTGGTGGAATTCCTTGGACTGGGGTACGATGATCCACTGGCCGGACTCCTTCTCCCAGAAAACCTACTGGTGCTTGTGCCAGCAACACAGGATGACAATGCATATGACAGTGATGATGACCTCAGCCTGATCCTGGGTAGCACCGGTATTGACACATCGCCCCAGGTACAGGTGTTGACACAGGCAGCAACAGGCAGCCCTGGCAGCCCAGTGAACACACAGGCCCCTCCCCCATGCCCACTTGGTGGCATGTGGTGCTGCTGTTGGTGGTGGCCGGGGCTAGGGAGCTGGTGTGGTCCCTGGTGCTGCTGGGTAGGTCCAGCAGGCTGCTGGCATGCTGCAGCAGCCTACGGGGGACACAGTGCAGCAATCCCCAGGGGCCACCGTCAGAGCATGCAGTCAGTCCTCATCACATGCGCGGACCCCTGTGTGGTGTTCACAGTCAAGGGATGTTGCATTGCATGCTGCCACCCCTCCTGCCTGTCTATGGCAGCACCATGATATGCCCAGAGCTGACAGGCTGGATGAGCACACCAGGTTTCTGCGGGATTCCATGGGCAACTAGGCAATGCTCGGGGCAGAGGTAAGTGTGCTGCAGGTTGAGGTGCATCAGCTGGCTAAGAGAGGGGACACTGGATGTTCACAGCTGATTGATGAGATCTGGCTACTGCGGGAGGCCATGACCGCATCGCTGGACTGCAAAGCGGAGACCATCGCTGCCGGATTTGCATCATTGGCATCCAATGGTCACAGCAGGGCACACAGGACTCCCCATAGCACTATACCTACACCACAGACTCAGCATCTGGTGACCCCATTGAGGCTGATGCCACCCACTGCCATGCCCATCCCTGCCACACCTGGCAATAGTCTGTTTGCCAGTCTGTACACACCCATGAGGACTTGGTCGCATTCTCATGCCTCTACCCTTGTGAATCTGTTGGTGGCACCACCTGTGGCTGTTGAACACTGTTGTGCCTGCCACACTGTCAGGGCGTGGTCACCCATGTGGCCGTGGCAGCCATGGTTCCGCATGGTAGTCCTGATGGGTGCACTGCCCACTCTGGTTTCCTGCTGCTGTTGCCAGCTGTGCACATGTTTGGTCGTGGCCTTGTTTGCGTGCTGTTGCATACATGTGACATGGGTCATGTCCAGCATGTGTGTGTGGGCAGTTCTGCTGGACCATGTGGCATGAGTGTGATGAATGCAGTACTGTGCTGGCATTGCCTGTGTGCCGGTGCTTACCCTCTGATTCATGCCTCAACCTGCTATACTGCTGTGTGTCTATTCCTCTCCCTGGTTGCACCTTTCTATGTGTCTCGCCTGGTGCCCTGTGCCCTGCTGTGCACCCTGTGGCAGTACCGCTGTGTGTGCCTGCCTGTGATTGTCCACATGGGTATACAGCACATGGGTGAGTGCATATGTCTCTGTTGTTCCATGGGGTGTGGGTGTGCATGCGTGCGTATCCACCAGTGTGTGCAGTGTGCGAGCCTGTGTCCCTGCATGCAACTGTGTGTGTGTGTGTGTGTGTGTGTGTGTGTGTGTGTTGTGCTGTGCATGCACAGCTTCCCTGTGTGGTTCTCATCCGCAGTTCTCAAAGTGCTCCTCGACTATGGTGTCTCTGTGTATCCTGGCATGGGCTGCCAACCTGGGGTCCCTCCTCTTCATGTGCGGCTGCACACCCCCCATCTGGCTGGTCCTCCTCCTCATCATCGGTGCTGTTGCCCTCATCCACCTGCACAGCTATCCCACAGTCAATGGCCATGTTGTGCAGCATATAACAGGCCAGGAATAGGCCACAGGCTTTCACAGTGCTGTACTGTAGGGCACCACTGAATCTATCTAGGCAACGGAATCGTATCTAGAGCATGCCAAAGACACGCTCTATGATATAGTGTGTGGCGATGTGTGCCTCACTGTATCTCTCCTATGCACCATTGCTTGTTCGCTGGATGGGGGTGAGCAACCAGGGTTGGAGGAGTATGCACTGTCACCTGTGGGGAGAACACATGTAATGGTTATCACCTGCCATTGCCTGTTGCAACCCCCTCCCTCCATTCCAGATCACACTGCCACCACCTGCCACCCTGTGTGTGCTGGCCAATTCCTCCCATGCATGGCTGCTGTGCCACCATTCACATCTTGCCATCTGTGTTCTTCATGCCAGGGCACCTCTGTCCATGCTCCCTGCACTGTTGCCATCCTCCTCTCCTGTTCTGTTCCCTCACCTAGCACTGTCTTCATTCCCAATCTCCCCACCTGCTGCTGTGTGGTGTACCATACGGCTGCTGGTTGCACCTATTCCAAGGCCCTACTCACCTACTAGGTGACCCATGGGGATCACCCCACTCTTGTAACGCTGGTACAGGATGGAATGGTGCCACATAAATGCATTGTGTGTACTCCCAGGGTGTGTGGAGCACACCTTGATGATGCACCCAGTGGCATCGCACACCACCTGGCAGTTGACCGAGTGGTTGCCCTTTATGTTGACATATACTGCGCCTTCCAGGCCAGGTGGTGCACGTATGGCCACATGGTTGCAGTTGATGGACCCTATCATGCCTAGAATGTGTGCCACCCTGTGGAATTCCTGCATGTTTGCTGTATGCTCTGCCTGTATGCTTGGGAATGTTATGTACTCTGAAGCATGTGGCAGCAGAGCGTTCAGGACCTGAGTGAGGAGGCAGGACGTGGCTGACTGTGAGATACCAGTGGTTATGCCCACTAGTTTCTGGAAGGTGCTCATGGCGAGCAGGCACATTACCACTGTCACCTTGGTCTCCACCCTCATGGCATGACTCCTTCTGGTGGGTGCCTGAAGCTCGTCATGGCACAGGTCACATAGCTGCTTCAGAATTGCCCTGTTCAGATGGTACTGGCCCAATATCTTGGTGTCCCTGTAGTCCTCGAATGTGAGCCAGACACGGCACTGTCTGTGTTGGGCTTACCGCCGATGGGCCCTTTCTCAGTCACGTTGCTGTTTCTCCCTCCTCTTCCTCACACCCCTTATCACCTGCTCCATTATGAATGGTGCTGCATTCATAGCTATTGCTCTCCTGGATTGAGCCTCTGTTGTGTGTGTGGTTGAGCCTCCTTCATATATGCTCAACTCTGTGTGGCGCATTCTGTGAGTTGCTCCACAGTTGTGCCATATGTTTCGGCTGAATATGCCATTGCGCAGCTTATTTATGGTCATACCCCTCGTACTTACACAGCATACATTACTGTTGTGCAGCGGTGCAACAGAAATTGCACTGCGCATTCATGTTGTTTAAATATGGCTCTGAGGCACAATTCTGTGTTTGCGCCAGTGCATTTCTGTTGCTCAATGAGCAGCTAATTTGACTATTTAGCCCATTGTGTGTAAAATGCCTTCCTTTTGTTAGTCCTGAACCTTTTAAGGCACAGTTGCAAAGGATGTCCTTTGGTACCCTTGATGTTGTTCTTAAACTCAAAATCTAGTTCATTTAGTAAATAATCATTTTTGATGTTATAAGAGTAAGTCCCCATGCATTCTTCTGTCTCAAGGGACATTAGGTTTAGTTTCTTTAGACGAGTTTCATAAGGTAATGTCTTAATATCATATATCAGTTTAGTTGCCTATCTCTGAATTATTTTAATGTTGGCTGCAGTGCCTTTGTTTATCATACCCCAAGCTGACTGGCTGAGTGGCACATTTTACCTGAGGTAAATCCTCCGAAATACCAAATGAGCGACATCATCCGACAGGGTTGGGAATATTGGGCTATACCGGACCACCCAGGGGAATAATGAGGCCTGATGCCACAGGCAGAGGGACTTATAGCCCCTGGAAGGTCTGGTATAGCCAATACCACCCACCCTGGAGGGTATTATTGCACTTAGAAAATGGGTACCTTCTTAAATTTGTATACCGTAGTTAAAAAATAGGTGCAAAATACAAAACAAAAGTCTTAAAAATACAAAAATAAAGGTTTATGATAAAGTAGTCCCTGACTGGCACAGTTGCCTTCCCTGCCTGGCATAGTTGCCAGAAGAGGGCACTGCTATTGGTGTGCTCCATTGTTACCAACTTGAAACTTCAAGTCACCTTCCCCCTTCCCAGCAGCTTTCCTATTTTTATGTTGGCTCAAGCATGCGTAGCATGTGCAGTGATAACAGATTTGGAGCGGTCACTGTTGAAATGACGAGGGGAGCGTATCAGTAGGTGCATCCCTCATTCCCCAATAAGCCTGCATGAGAGCGCCACACCATGCATACATAATGTGGCAAGCACATCTAAACAAAGGTCCACTGCAATGCGAGCAAAGCTCATGATACGCAGCAGACCTCCCGACGTGCGTTCCCTGGTGGTGAAAAAAAATTAACATGGCGGCACACTGCCTGCCATAATGCTGACTCCGGGGGTGCCCAATCTCCCTGTCGGCATGCCCTGCCCCAATGTATGTGCCGACGGGGGAGCCCACTTCCCATCAGCATAATGCAGCCCCCGCCTTTGTTATGTGCCGAGGAGGATGCCCGATCCCCTCTGCTCTAGTCCCCCCGCTTCGTTGTGTGTCACGGGTGCCCCATCCCATCGGCTGCAGCATAACCCCCCAAACATAGGTGACATGCTGGGAGCCCACCCCAGCACAAGTCAAACCCTCTGAAAAATAAAAAATGTCCTGCGATGTTTTTTTTTTGTTTGTTTAAACCCTGTGAAAAAAGAAAACGGTCCCTTGCTGTCTCCCTGTCCCCCCTGCAACCCACTTCCACCCTCTGCGCACGCTGCCTCCTCACACCTCCCTCACCCCATACTTACCTCCAGAGTCCGGCATGACTATCTTCGGTGGACCGGGAACACATCTGCACTCTACAAAGCCGATCGCAAACTGAAGAAATGCCGGTAAGCTGTATAATGGCATAAATAGTTTTTTTTCAACTTTGGTGCATATCGCGGGCATTATTTGGAATTTTTGCACCAACTTTTCAACATGGGGTTATTGGGACCCCTCCTCATGAATTCAGTCACTGTCAAGGCGTTATTCAGTCCCGAAAGGTGATTTCGCAGTCACTGCATGGAATCACCTTACGGACCAAGTAACTAAACTACAGTGCCACTGTTCATGAGGGGGCTCTCAAAAGCCTGTGTTGCAAATTTGGTGAAAAAAATTCCCAAAATGGCTGTTTTATGAGCTTGTTCAAGTGCTATTTCCATGCACGTCAGAATTTCCTGAATTTTTAATATTTTCACTCCTGATTTTCAAAATTGGCATTTTTCCATACCTCCTGATGAACAGTACAGCTGTCATTTTACATATCCTGGCCAAAATGTGTTTTTGCACGTCTGGCGCAGAATAGCGCGGTCGCTGTACGAAATTAGTTTTTGGGACAGTTTGAGGAAATGACAGTGACACTGTTCATGAGCAGAGGTTCTAAAATGCCTATGTTGAAAATTTGGTGCTGAAAGTCCATAAAATGACTGTGTTACAAGCATGCATTGCGCAGCTTCCACGCACCCTTGTAACTTCGCAAATTTGCAATATTTCCATGCCAGATTTTCAACACTGGCATTTTTTCACACCTCCTTATGAACAGTGCAGCTGTCTTTTTTCACATCCTGCCCAAAATGTGTTTCCACACCTGTGGTGCACTATGGCGTGGTCACTGTGGGAAATCAAATTTTGGGACAGATTAACAAAATCACAGCACCACTGTTCATGATGGGGAGATCCCAAAATGCCTATGTTAAAAATCTGGCTAACAAACTCCCCAAAATAATTGGGTTACGGATGTGTGTTGCACAGTTTCTATGCATGCTCATGACTTCACCAATTTTTCATATTTTCACACCAGATTTTCAACGTTACCATTTTTTATGCCTCCTCATGAACAATACAGTTGTCATTTTCCACATCCTGCCCAAAATGTGTTTTTGTCCCTGTGTTGCCAAATGGCATAGCTGCTGTGCAAAACCACCTTTCAGCTAACAAACTGATTGTGCCGCTTTTCATGAGGTGGGCTCACAAAAAGCCCATGTTGAAAATGTGGAGTGAAAATACCAACACACGCCTATGGTGTTAGGGTTTCCAACTGTAGCACCCCACCCTGTAGAGATTGACAGGCGTCAGGGGTGTGACTTGGGATCATCGGCTGTAATGCTTACACCATTCAACCCCCACCCCCACCCTGCAGCCATTGACAGGCATTGTGCTGTGCCTTGCACTGTTCTGCCACAAAGTTCACCCCATTCTCCTATACTGCACCCACCTCAGCATATTTCCTTATGGAATGGTGTAAGTATAACAGCCAAAGACCCAAAGCACACCACAACACTTGCCAGTGTCTACAGGGTGGGGTGAGGTACAATGGCATGAACGTTATAGCTGATGACCCAAAGGCACACCCCAATGCCTGTTGGTCTCTACAGGATGGGAGTGGGATTGACATCACTTCAATACTTCACTGCCATTCCTATTATGGGTCTCTAACTCCAGCACTACCAATGCCAATGCCAGTGAGACATTTTATATGAATTTAAAACCAGGGTCAAAAATGCTTTTACCAACAAAAAACAACACCAGACGTAGCTCTCAAAAGAACTTTATTGAAAAGCAACTAGAAAAAAAGATTGCATAGAAGCAGCAGAACATACTGTGGTCTTGCTTGTCACTATTTGCTGATAGAAATCTGAGATATTTTGCAGCTGAACTTAAACAAGAACATAAAGTGGGTGTACCTGGGCTTCTCAAATTATGTGATGTATAGTGTATGTACTTGTGGTCACCTTTTAAATTCATTTATAATGACTGAAGTGGCTATTTTTAAATTCATGCACTAAGTACTTACTACACCAGCACATCCATTTCATGGAATGACCCATATAAGAGGCTCTATGTATCATGGTAGGGTGGTGGAATGGCCCATGTAAGAGGCTCTATGTATCAGGGTAGGGTGATGGAATGACTCATGTAAGAGGCTGCATATATCAGGGTAGGGTGGTGGCATAACCCATGTAAGAGGCTCCATGTATCAGGGTAGGGTGGTGGAATGACCCATGTAAGAGGCTGCATGTATCAGGGTAGGGTGGTGGAATGACCCATGTAAGAGGCTCCATGTATCAAGGCAGGGTGGTGGAAAGACCCATATAAGAGGCTGCATGTCCCAGGGTAGGGTGGTGGAATGACCCATGTAAGAGGCTGCATGTCTCAGGGTAGGGTGGTGGAATGACCCATGTAAGAGGCTGCATGTATCGGGGTAGGGTGGTGGATGACCCATATAAGAGGCTCCATGTATCAGGGTAGGGCAGTAGAATGACCCATGTAAGAGGCTCCATGTGTCAGGGTAGGGTGATGGAATGACCCATTTAAGAGGCTCCATGTGCCAGGGTAGGGTGGTGGAATGACCTATGTAAGAGGCTCCATGTGTCAGGGTAGGGTGATGGAATGACCCATTTAAGAGGCTCCATGTGCCAGGGTAGGGTGGTGGAATGACCCATGTAAGAGGCTCTATGTAGCAGGGTAGGGTGGCCGGAAGTGATCGGCTTCACTTCACACTCCTCTCACCCAAACCTCATGTTTGGCCTCTCTGATACCATAACAAACACACCTCGAAGGCCCTTTTACGTTATGTATAAGTACCTGGAATGTTTAGAAATAAACACCCCAAACTGTCCAAAAAATGTCATTATTTAAGCTTATAGGGAAAGGGAAATTGTTTAACCAGGAAAGGCATACTCAGTCGAAACTTGTTTCTAGGTGCAACCTGGGAGCACAAGGAAGTTAAGTGACTTGCTCAGGGTCACACTATATGCAAGTGGGAGCTGATGGGTTCAAACCCAGGTCTCCAGGTTTGCAGCTCAGAGCCCTAAACCACAGTGCTATACTGATACACACACCTTGCAAATCACTTGCAATCAGTTAAAATACATTTGCTTAATGAATGGAAACTAGTAAGGCAAGGTCAAGTAAAATTATCCGGCACCTGTTGAAGATTCAGTGTGCCTCACAGGGTACTAACTGCACACAAAAACAACCAGATAAAACTGACCTATAAATGTGCTGCATGTGAATGCATACAGTAGATGCCTGTTCAAACATAATCATTTTTTAACCCTTTCCTAAAACAGCAGTTTATGTTACTCAGACTCCTCCCTCCCAAAGATTGCCTTTTTTGATACAGTAAATGAGTGTTTTGGCCCCGTTACATAGAAACATAGAAGCTGACAGCAGATAAGGACCGTGCTGCCTATCAGTTTCAAAAACCAAGGACCCTAGTTTGTCTGTGGTTTATCCTTTCTTCCCTATCGCTAGGGTCCTTTTTTTTTCTGTCTCATGCATTTTTGCATTTCTTAACCATTTTGGCCCCCACAACC
Source organism: Neoceratodus forsteri (assembly GCA_016271365.2). NCBI lineage: Eukaryota > Metazoa > Chordata > Ceratodontiformes > Ceratodontidae > Neoceratodus > Neoceratodus forsteri. The sequence continues at coordinate 400,403,891 of CM057451.1, forward strand.
TCCTTCAGGAGGCTGTTCCAAGCATCCACTACTCTTCCCTCCCCTCGCTAAGCTTTCACAGTAGCTATTCCATCAGGCACGCAAATTGAGTCACTCATATAAACTCCCAAAAATAATTGGGTTACGGATGTGTGTTGCGCAGTTTCTATGCATGCTCATGACTTCACCAATTTTTCATATTTTCACTCCAGATTTTCAACGTTGCAATGTTTTAACACCTCCTCATGAACAATACAGTTGTCATTTTCCACATCCTGCCCAAAATGTGTTTTCATCCCTGTGTCGCCAAATGGCAGAGCCACTGTGCAAAACTACATTTCAGATAACAAACTGATTGTGCCGCTTTTCATGAGGTGGACTCACAAAAAGCCCATGTTGAAAATTTGGAGTGAAAATACCAACACACGCCTATGGTGCTAGGGATTCCAACTGTAGCACCCCACCCTGTAGAGACTGATAGGTGTCAGGGGTGTGACTTGGGATCATCGGCTGTAATGCTCATGCTATTCCACTCCCACCCCCACACTGCAGCCAGTAACAGGCATCATGGTGTGTCTTGCACTGTTTGGCCACAAAGTTTACCCCATTCTCCTATACCGCATATTTCGTTATGGAATGTGGTAAGTAGAACACCCAAAGATCCCAATGCACACCACAACACTTGTCAGTGTCTACAGGGTAGGGTGAGGTACAATGGCATGAGCGTTACAGCTGATGACCCAAAGGCACACCACAATGCCTGTCAGTCTCTACAGGGTGGGAGTGGGGTTAGCATCACTTCAATACTTCACTGCCATTCCTATTATGTATCTCTAACTCCAGCACTACCAATGCCATTGCAGGCGAGACAACATTCGGCATTGACAAATGCTTGTTTTTATTATTTCTGTATTTCTATTTATTTTTAAGGGAATTCCTTAAACTGTCCCTAGCCTGAAGGGATGGCAGCTGGTCATTTCAGTGTTGACGTTATAGCATGGCTGATGGCATTGCAATAGTTGAACATTTCCCTGCTTGCCAACAAAATGTTATTGCCGACTGTGTTCATTTCAACTGTGTTCCATGCAGTGTTGTGCCTTCACTGTCACATCCTGTACATGATCACCTATTCTCCAGTGTCCTGGGTCCTCACCCTTACGATTATTTGGCTTTATATTTCCTGCCTGCATGCTCACTATATTTAAAAAAAAGAATCCTTACAATACAAAACCAGCATACCTCTCCTGTTTGCATTGAGAAGCCCCTGTCTTTAGGTGACCGTTCTTTTGTTTGTTTGTTTGTGTGCTTGTGTGTTTGTGTGTGTGTGTGTGGTGTGGGGGTGTGTGTGTGTGTGTGTGTGTGTGTGTGCTGACTGGAGCAGTCACCACTGGGATTGAGAAATGCACCATGGAGGATACATGCTGAATTAAAAAGAAAAGGAAAAAGAGATGTGTTGCTGATGGGTAAGGAGATGCAGGGAAAGGCAATGACTGGGGTTGAGTGTGCAAGCTGCTTGACTGTGCCTTACATTCGGATTTGGGTTTTTAGCTGTTTTTATTAAAAGTACAGAGACTGACTGGGCATGGGAAAGGGAAAGGTTGCAAACCGCCTTTAGTATCTGGCCGTGGGTGAGCAGGGAATCTGCTTGACTGTGCCTTATATTTGGACTCGGCTCTTTGTTTTTACTTCTTTAAAAAAAAAAAAAGCATCTCACAGTAGGAAACTTAAATGCAATGCAGAAGGACCAGCTTAAGTCTGCAAAATGGAATCATGAGAATGGTATCGGCGAAGAAGAGGAGTCTCAGCTGTCAGTCTGAGTCTTGGGCACATGATGCAGTTTTAAAAAATGTGCTGCTAACCGTGGTTTTGTGGGGCTGAGCAAAGTGACAGCTTATTTTTTCATTTCAAGATGTGTGACTACATTTGCTTTAAAATGTGGTTTAATTCCTTAATGTAGTGAGGAGTGAGTCCACCAAAGGTTGATGTGTCGGTTCCTGTGGCAGCTGGCATGGAACTAGAGAATGTTTTTTTTGGGGGCAGTATCTCTCGCTAAGCGAGAGAAAAAAAATGGTGGCAATTTCTAATTCACTGGGGGGCTTTTGGCCAATGATCAAACAGGGTGGGCACACAGATACATGAATGGGTAAAGGGGCAGTTGGGCTAGAACTTTTTATTTCCTGGTCCTCTGTTGAAAGTTAATGTACTCCCCTGGCAAGGGTACCAGCCAATCAGAGACCAGAAAATAAAAAAAAAATTTTCTAATGGGAAAAAGTGTCATCTGCCAGTCAGATGCATCAGGAGCCCCAAAAAAAATCACTCTGACCATGACAAAGCCATAACTGGCAAATACATGGATACTCAGATGGTGAGATGGTCACTAAACAAAATGTCTATCTCTCAATATTCAACTGATAGGGAACAGAAGCACTCCAATACCGAGACAGTGAGTGGTGATTACACTGAAAGATCCAGCAGTGATTTTTTTTAAACAACTGACAGCAAGAGAGAGAGAGACAGCACATGTCAAGGACAATACAGTTTTGTCAGAAGCCCCTTCAACATCAGTTTCATTTTGTTTTCCGTTCTGACAAAATTAGTCTTTTCCTCGTTGCGCTCTCTCACTTCCTGTTGTAACACACACACCAAAAAAGACGCTGCTTGCTCTCCAAAGACGACAGTACATATTATGGCTCCTCACAGAAAACAAAACAAACAAACAAAAAAATCCCCACCATTCAGAATTCCATTTTCTGGACCACAGTCCTCTCCTGAACTCCACCCCGCATACCATCAACCCCGCAGTCCAGTTCTGTGAACCCCGATAATTGCAGTACACACCGATTCCTTCACAAAAAAAAACCTCCTGCAACCTGTCTGAAAACTGTCAGAGCCATTAGTAGCTCACTATCTCTTTCCCTGAGTAGAATTTAAAGTGAACAAATAAATGAGTCTGACCAATTATTTGCACCGGAAGCAAGCACACTAATGCAGGGCAGCCTGTGAGCACTCACACCACACTCTGTCACACTCCATTACCTGTTACAGAGAGGGGAGAGTGTTCTCTTTTTTTTTTCTTTTTATTAAGAGAGAGAGCAAGACAGCATAGAAGTGGTAAAGGAGACTGCATGGAGTTATGAAGGAGACAGCATGCAGCATTGCCCAAACCAATTTCCCAGTATCAGTGGCTCAGTAGTTAGCACACTCACCTCTGAAGCCAGGAGATCAGAGGGCTGTGAGTTCAATTCCCACATCTGGCACTTGGGTTAATATTCCAGTACTGACACTGTAGTGCAGCATGAGAGGGGTGCTGCATTTCTGAGGTGCCATCTTTCACATGAGACATTAAACTGAGGTCCCATCTGCCTGGATTGGTGGTAGTTCAGGTGGATGTTAAAGATCCCATGGCACTTATCAAAAAGAGTAGGGGAATATTTTATTCAAAACTTAAAACAAAATGTACAAAATTGTATTACTGCATATAAATTCAGAATGAAAGAAATCAAAAATGGAAATAAGTATTCTGGCAGACATGAACCTCAAACAGAAATAATCCACATTTGTACATAACCCCCATCACATCCCCACTAAAAGTGTAGGGGGATTTTTAATTCACAGCTGAAGAAAGCATATAAATAAAATTTCATTGATAGCATACAAATCCTTAAACATAAAGAAATACATATAGGGATAAGATAGATTATAGAGCAGTAATATGTTATACAAGCAGTCTTATGTAAGGAAAATCAAAGCAAACCTTTCCCCCAACCTCACCAAAAGAGTAGGGGAAACAAATAACTGAAAACAAAATTGTAGTGCTTCATACAAAGTCATAAAGAAGAGAATTAACAATAAAATTATTTTGTACAGCCTACAAGAACAAAATACAATAACAAAAACAAAAAACTAAATAATAATAGCTGTGTATACGTTAGAATATAATTTGATAAAGGGAAAAAAACCATGATGCTAAAGCATATCAAATATGCAAGCTGATAAAGAAATTAGATATCCCATTCCTTCAACCAGTATCCAACCAATGTAACAATTTCCCACGCTTATTATAAAGTTCATTAGAAAGATGCATTTTATTCCTTTTTTCATCTCATGAATAGCTACTTCAGTAGTTAGATATAACTGTTCAGGAGAAATGAAATGTTGTTGTAAGGACCAACGTCATCGAATTTGCCAAATATAGTATTTAATATGACCTAGAATACCATGAACAGTATGCATATCATAAACATTCCAATAAACCGGTAAAATACCGAGTAGGAGGATTTCAGAAGTAATATTTAGCAGCCTGGTTTGATGCCAATGGGCATCCCAAACTTCCCAAACCTGCTGTATATAGGGGCAAAGAAAAAATAAGTGGTTCATGGATTCAATGTCATTAAAACAAGAATAAGTCCTAGGACACACCCTCTCTTCTATCTTTTTATGTGATAAATTCCCTTTAACGTTTAGTCTGCCATGAACCCCTAACCACATGATATCCCACATAGCCAGAGGCATGTGAGAACTTGTCAACATGACTTTAATAAATTGTAAGTCTGACAAAGATCTATACATATAGTGTGGGGTTTGGAAAAATAAACGTACTTGAATGAATTTATAAAATTCCTTACGGGTAAAATACAGAATTGTAGATTTCATAAGTTTCCATAGTTTAAATTTAGCAAAGCATGCAAAAAAATACTGAGGAAGTCCCTGAATATGTTTTTGTTTTGCAATTGGAACATCCACTTTCCAGTCGTCTAGCCAGGGAGAAATTACATCAAGAACCCAAGGGGACCAGAGGTATGGAGTATTAATCAGCAAAGGTTTAACATTAACAGAAACAAATATAGAAAAAAAGAAGACTACTGGATTTATCATATGCAAACCCCCTTGATCATGTAAGAGAAACAAATACCTCTTTTGATAGGATTTAATCTACTACCCCAAACTGCTCCAAAAAGACACTCAACATGGTCGTTTCTAAATTTTTAGGAAGTGAATAAATAGTTGCCAGATATAAAAAATACCCTATCAAAAATGTTTTTACCATATCAATTCATTTTAGTTTTGACATTTTCCATTTATTCCATTGCATAACTCTTGCTTTAGCTTCCAATAATAATTTATTCCAATTAAACAGTTCAATATCCAAAATACCAAAATAAATTCCTAAAATACATACTGCTACATGAACACTAGGGATACCCATAATCTTATTATATGGACAATCACCATTGCCAAAAAAAATGCACTTACTTTTGTTCTGATTAATTCGAGCACCTGTACTATCCATGAAAGTTATCACCACCTCATCAGTGATTTTACTAGACTGAACATCTGATAAAAAAAGACAGAGATCATCAGCATATGCAACAGGATTTAATTCGACCATATCACTACAAAAGGAAAGACCTCTAATAGCAACAGAATTAATTCTCCACAGCAAAGGTTCTAGAGTTAATATATATAAAAAGGGCTCAGGGGACAACCTTGCTTAACTCCTCTAGTATGCCTACAAAATTTACCTACCCAGCCATTCACAAAGGGGACAGCCTCGGTGGTATCATAATATCTAATGAGCCAAGCAATGAATAAAGGAGGAAATCCAAATTTCAATAAACATTTCCAAAGATACCTATATGACACTTTATCAAAGGCTTTCAATTGATCTAAACAAAGTAGAAACCCCATCATTTCCACAGAGTGACTTTTTTCCATTACTTACCAAAGCAAAATCAATGCTTCAATGATTTTTTTTCCTGACACGGAACAAAACTGAAAAGGACTAACAATAGTATGCATCACCGCAGCCAATCTCTCACTCAATAATTTTGATAAAATTTTACTATCAGAATTGAGCAGCGTGATGGGCCTTTAATTTCTAAGATCTTCTTTAGACCGGGATTTATGTAAAAAAATAACTAAACCTTGATTAAAGTGAGTCGGCATCAAACCAGTGACCAGAATATTATTGAATAAGTCCAATAATTCATGATGTAATGTTTGATATAGTGGATGGTATAGTTCATTTGTAATACCATCAAATCCTGGGGATTTTTTGGGAGAAGCTTAGATATCATCAGAGCAAGTTCTTGTTCAGTTATAGGACTGCAAAGAGGAATTTTGAGTTAGTCTGGAAGTTGGGGAAGCCTACAGGAGCTTAACCAACCATCCAGTTTAACGTCTGAAATAGTGGAATCTACTTTAAAAAGTTGTGTCAGATATTTATCTAGTTCCAATAAAATTTATTTTTGAGTATCTACAAATTCACCAGATGTAGTTTCTAATAGAACCATTTCCTTCTTTTGTCTGTGAGATGCACAAAACTCAAATGGGTTACAAGAACCTTGTGAACTAGAGATCCCAAAATGTTGTTCTATTTCAATAGATTTACATCTATTATATTGTAATGTGATTAATTTGTCTTTTAAGGTACGTAAAACCTCAGAGGGTAGTACTTCACCCTTATTCAATTTTGAATAAGCCTGCCCTAATTGCTGTCTTAAAAATGCATAAGAAGAACATTTACTGTGGCCTAAAAGTCTCCCCATAGTTTGGAAATATTCAGTAATATCTGTTTTCGTGTCTCCCCTCCACAATTGTGGGGAATCATACAAAAAATAAACCGATTTTCTAGCATTGAGTAATGCCACAAATCCTTCTTTAACTTTAGGAATATCAAGAAGGGAAACATTTAGTTTCCAATAACCCGGCCCTTTAGATATAGCATGAAAGTTAGACAAAGTAATTTGTAACATCATGTGATCAGAAGTGGCTATCGGAATAAGTTGAAGAACACAATAATATAAACATGGAGAAATAAACCAATAATCAATTCTAGATTTATGTATACCAGAAACATAAGTATATGCTGGATAAATACCTGAAGTCTCCCAGACATCACATAACCCAGAAGTACACAATAATTTGTTTAAAAAGTTGGTATTGCAATATAGTTTAGTGCCTATAGTTCCTCTATCTTTTAGGGATCGATTAATATTAAAGTCCCTGCCAAATAAAGCATTTTTCCTAGTCAATAAAAGTGGTAGTATCTTTTCCAATAAATCAATACATGCAGTTTTGAGTAGTGGGCCATAAATAGTAATTAATTGGAAATCAGATACCTGAACTGAAATATCAAGTAAAAGTGTTTTTCCAGGTACAATGTCCACAATGTTAGTCACAATAATATCTTGACACAAAAAGCAAATGCCCACTCTGGAACATGGGACTTCCCCTCCATCCCCTGACCAGTAACAAGCGCCCCTGATCCAATCTCTGGAAGCATCTTCAAAATCTTCCCCGATACATATAATCGGGTATCTTGAAGAAAAACAATATCCAGAGTAGAACTGGTAAAAAAGTCAAAAGCAGCCAATCTTTTCTTCTCAGATCAAATGCTATTAGTATTTAAAGAGGCAATCCGTAGGTCATACCCCATAAAGGAAAGGAACGGAAAAAATGCTACATATTAATAATTTTTTCCTAGAACTCTTTCTATTGCCCAATCTGCTACCCAATAATTTCTTTTTAACTTTTGCAGGACAAGCAGGCTTAGGGCCTTGTTCCAGATCAGAGGTAGGATCTATTTGTGAAGAAGTTCATGATACACCATCTGAATCCATCTCTTCTACAACTTCTTCTACAGGGAGAACATCAAATTTATTTGAGATTGAGATAGCAGGGGTATTAGGAATATGAAGTTCTACCTCTGTAGTAGAATCAATGGAAACACTTGTACGAGAAGGCTCAACAGGTGGAGGTGGGGGAGGAGCCATAACCCCCGAGGAGTGTGGTGAGACAACAGGGGAAACCGACACCAAAAGGGGTGCAGGCAATTCTGTCTCAATTAAATTCACAGGTATAATTTCTGGAGGGTCAGAAATAATGGGTGGAATGATTACATTTTCAACAGGAGGAGAAGGCTGTGGTTGTCGGGGTGGTCTAGGGGCAAACGGGCCTCTGCCTGTTCTGGTAGTATTGGTATAAAAGTCCTGCATTGCAAAATCAGCGTCTTCAGTATTATGGGAAGCCAGGTGACAATCTGCAAAATTGTGCCATGGTTCCTCACAAAATTTGCAGTTAGATGTATTAATACAATCAAGGCCAGCATGACCCAATTCCCCACATCTAAAACACAGAATTTTATCACACGTGGAGCTAATATATCATAAGGAGCCACACTTGTGACATCTCCTGAGCTGTCCCGAATAGAACACAAATCCTTTATCCCACCCCAAGAAAAAACAATTAGGAAGATGCTGAAAATCATTATCTTTCTGAAATAGCTTAACTTTTATCTGCCACCCCCCATTCCAAAACCCTTCTGGATCCAAAATAGACTCAGGTGCACCCTGTATATCACAACATTTCTCAAGCCACTGCAAAATATCTGTAATGTTAACCCCTTCATTTCTAAACAAAACTGTAAGAATTCTGAAGGATTGTTTAGTTAAAGGAACAACTTAAAAAGGTACATATAAAGGGTTGGTTTTTAACACAGGATACTTAGTCCAAAAGTCGTTCTAGAATGTTTGGTGTCCTAAAACTTATATCAAAAACATGTACCTCAGGGGCATGAATTAGGGCATAGACCTCAGTAGGGGTAAAGCCCAGGGATTGTTTCAACAGTACGCGACCCACAAAGAAACGATCTGGCAACTCCTCCATCCCTCCCAAATAGCATAAACGTATTGCATTCCTGCATTTGCCATCTCTACTGGTTTGTGAAATAACTCTGCATAAGTTTGTTTCCCATCCCCTTCACCAGCAACATGAGGATCCACATGTAGAGGGTCTGAAGGAGTCCCATCCTCCCTCACTAAAATCGGAGATTTATGCCCAGTATCTGGAAGGGAGGTTATAGGGGAATAGGAAGGGGTACCTGAATCAAGAAAACTGTCTTGAGAAGTAACTGGTGCAGAATGTCTAGAAGACAAGTTGTTGTCCAAAGGCTCTGCATCTGCTTTTGTGTATGAGGAATCAATTCTCTGTCTGGCGATAACAGATACAGCAGTAGAGATCTCCGGTTCCGCTGCCCAAGTACCGTCATCCCGAGGTGTCCAACCTGCTTCTAGCAAGGCCTCCTCTGCCATCCAACCGGCGTCACTGGGATGGCATTCTACTTGCATGAATTTTACTGTCTCAAGCGCTGCAGCTAGGGGAAGGGGGTTAGTATCTCCAGTGTCTGTTTGAAAAAGCTTCGGTGTTGATACTTCAGGAGAGTGCATAGATCCTTGTATGTGTTTCCTTTTATTTTTTCCCCTCTCATAGCAATGTAGCATCCGGTTCCAATACAGTTTTAGCCAATTCTATGCTCACAGCTTGCTGTCGCTGCAAAATTACTAAACAATTGACATGCTCTGGTTCTGAATCCATTGGAACAGACATGACTACAGAACTAGGCGGCCGCTCGCTGCTATCAGCATTCTCCACGCCCACCGGGGAGCTCTTGCCACAGCTATCTGTCTTCACCACAAGCTCCAGCCTGAATGGCCACACACACCGTTGAGACAGCGACCCCTACCACAGAGTAGGGGAATTTCCCTGGTGTCCTGGCCAAATTTCTCTCTTTCACTAAAAATACCACCAACAGCTTATTCTGGTTCAAGGTCAGTTGTCATTCATCTGTATCCCTCTACCTCAGGTTGTGCCTGAAAATAGGCAAGATTTGTCTAGTGCACTTACCCGGTCAACAAAAACTAAATAAAAAAAATGTGCTAGTAAAATACAGTTTCAGAATGTGTCGGTGACATACAGTTCCTGAATGTGGGGGTAATGCCCAGTTTTAGAATGTGGCTATGACACACAATTTCATAATCTGGAGGTGATGCACAATTTCAGAATGTGTCTGTTGTGCACAATTCCAGAATGTGGTGGTGGTGCACAATTCCAGAATGTGGTGGTGGTGCACAATTTCAGAATGTGACAGGGGTGTACAACTTAGGAATGTGGTGGCGATGTACAGTTTTGCAGTATGGTGGTGATGCACAATTTTGGAATGTGGCAGTGACACAGTTTTAGAATGTGGCATTGAAACACAACTTCAGAATGTGGTGGGGATGTGCACTTTTGGAATGTGGTGGGGATGCACATTTTCAGAATGTGGCCGTGATGTGTAATTTTAGAATGGGGTTGGAATTTACAGTATCAGCCAGTTATGGGGATATGATGCACAATTTTTGAAATATGGTGGGTGCGTACAGTTCTGGAATGTGGCAGGGAGAGTAATTTCAGAATAAATGGTGTGTCCTGTAATATTCCAGCGGTTTGCATCGCTTCTAAATTCTGAAACTGACAGTCCCTGCCAAATTTCTCAATGTGTGTCCCTGTTTCATTCCGAGACTGAGTGTCCCACCACATTTTGAGATGGTGCATCCCTACTACATTCTGAGATTACATGCCCTGCCTACATTCTAAAATTGTGCACCACCTTGACATTCTGTACCTTGGTTCAGCACTGCATTCCAACACCACCTCCTGACATGTTTTAAAGTACAGTGCCATTCATCTGAACATTCTTTTTTGTTCAGATGATTACTAGTGCTACAATTTCTTAAACCTTGAAGAAATAGGTTATATAAGGGTTGCTGACAGGGAGGACTAGGCTGTGAGTTCTGGTTATGACATCATCAGTAGTTGTTCACTGAGACTGTTTTCTTTTTGAGCAGGGAGTTAAATCAGGGTTACAAAACAGCTCATAACTTTAAAATGAAGTAATATAGTAACCTAATTTTTGGTATGAGATTTATTGGGGTATGCTGATTCTAATTCTGCAGTGTAGCAGTTTTGATTGGACTCCCTCTCTAAGGTGTAGTCAAGCAATATGGGTACTGGAGGTCCATGAGGTGTGTCCATGGGTCTCATACAAAAGGGAAGTCAGATTAAGAAAATATATGAAATAAAAGCTGTTAGGTCTAAATATTAGTACTATGTTTGTTTCATAACTGCTTTTATTAAAAGTTTTGTTACAAAGTACTGTATACAGAACAGAGACAAACAACTAGACTGATGTAAATTGATCCAGAGTACTGGATGCTTTTCCTCCATGGTGAAAATCATAAATAATCACAAAAGGAGACATTTGTCTAACAAGCTTCTCATCAGTGCTTGTAGGTAGGTCAAATGACAACTCAAGGAAAGCCTGGAGGCCTTCAAGGTGCAGCAGAGGGGTCCCTGTGCTGTGGTCTTAAGTTCTGTGTGTCAACCTCTGGAACAGTTAACAGCTATTAAATGAAATCTGCCTTACAGCTCATGATACAGTATATAAAACCCATCTATGTCCGAGAAGCTTGAAAGCTGGAAGCTTGCTATTTACCTCATAGCTCATAGGTAATGTTTTCTATTGTATAAAAATCAATTACAATGTATTGAGATAACTGTAGTGCAGGACTCCAGTTACAGTATTCTATTTAATTGTTTTTTGATACCAGGTAAATACGCTAGGCATACATATGCTTATTTTCAGACATGGCCTGGAAGAATTACAGACTAATAGCAGGAACAATGACATACAGCAAAAACAGCAACAAAAACATTATAGCAACGTCATCAAAAGTTACAATTAAGAGACATCAAGGAAAAGACAGTGATACTGTACAACAAAAACAGAGTAGCCAACAAACAGTGATTATCAAATATACAGTGTGCAGCAACATTCAGTATAAAGAATAAAAAAATACACATCAGAGAAACTGACAAGGAAGCACAAATAGTGCTAAGGCAGCCAGTCTTGAGTTACTTGCATTAACGAGGACTGGGAAGTCAGAACTATGTTTTGGTTCTGGCCTTTTTAGTTGATGAAAGATATATGGTTAGCTTTTTCCTGTCTGGTGGAGAATTATGCACCATAGGAAGTCTAAGAATAAAAGGGACTCCAATATTAAAACAGCCGAATCCTCCACCAAATCTTCCGGAGCCAATTATAATATATATATATATATATCTATATATATAGATATATATGTATTTTATAAAATTTTGCCCTGAGCCATCATGGGATCTTTAAATGAGACAAAAATCAAAGTGCCCACCAGCCTTGTGAGTTTTGAGCTAGATCTTCCAGCTCATAAATTCTAATGGAGCACATGACAGTTATGACATGGACTATGGGACTGGTTGCAGTAAATGCTGGTAACAGTGCACTCAGGCTAGTACTGTGCTTATCCATGTACACAGACACGCACTTTAAAAATCAGCCCTATAGTGATGGTAATGATGCAATTAATTGTAACACAGCTGATCATTTGGGAATAAAAAAGTGCTTTTTGGAGAGTCTGCCATTCAGGACTTTTGTCAGGGTCTCCTAAAGTAAAACTGTGCTTACTGGCCAGCCCATTGGTGCAGTGGCCTGCTGTGGCACTCTCTATGTCAGTGTCCCTGCTTCATGTCATGCACATGGACATTGAATTATCGCTGGGTGGAGGAAGATCGTGCATCCCAGAAGATGCTCTCCTGTGGGGAGGAATGGTCACTACCTCTGCTGTAACACTGCCACCTACAGTGCCATGGGTGGAAGAGCAGTGGAGGTATTGCAATGGAGGGAGGGCATTGACTTGGCTCCACATTTCCACACTTGTGTGTGAGCATGGATGGAGCCCTGTATTTATCAATGTCCTGGGGTGAAACAAGAAAAATGGCCCAGTGCTCACAGGATGAGCATGGACACCACTGCGATTGGCCTCCCACTGATGGGTCCACCAAGCAGAAAAGTAGTCACAATTTCAAAAAAACTGAAGGAAAATTAATTGAGACATGCTGTGTAAGGAAGGTTGGTATTTATGGTCAGTTGCGTTGATGCAGATTTGGTCAGGATTTTTTCAGTCCAAATGAAGGCCTAGGACTTCTGGCTATGGCCTGGCTACTCCACTACCAAGGGAATTCTGACCTGAGTCCCCACTGAGGGCATGAGGTGATTGCCAGGCTGGGAGGCTGCATAGCAACAGATAATGGGCAGTGCTGGAGCTAGAGAGTAACCATGGGTTAAACTGGGCAGGAACCTACACAAACTCAGTTTCCCTACTGCATGCAAAACATTATGAATGTTTCTGCACTTCTTCTGTCATCTTTCCCCATTGGATAACCCCCTCCCCCCAACACACACACACACACACCTCTAAAGATTCCCAATTTAACTGCTGGAAGAAACTGCAAATTATTAAACAAAACTACACTCAGTAGAACAGCCTTGTGAGCAGTGTGCTGCACATTAGCAAGCAAGTTGTTTTCCTTTTTCTAATCATTTTGCATTAAAAAATACCTTTATTGGATCTCTCACCTTTTAATGACATGAGGCCTATTTCCTGGTAGTCACTTGTATTGTATTAAATTGCTTTCATTTACACCCTTCCCTTTGTTAAGCACTCTAGGATACAAAAACTCTTGCATATATTCTGAAATGCTGGTTAGTTTTCACTGCACCTTATGAAGAGACCTGAGAAGTTTTGAAAGCTTGTGTAAAAATTCTTCAGTCTAATAAAAGGTATCACCATAAAAAAGTGTACTACTTTTTATTAACTACCATTGGCTAGTGTTTTTCATGTCATGATAGCAGGTACCCCTTTGAAGAAATTGGCTCAAATGGCAAAATGGATTGAACATAAGAGTCAGTGGCTTAAAGAATTAGGGAAGGGGGTCACTAAATGGCTTATTATTTTTGGCATCTAGAGCCAGCACTGCTAATGAGGTGTGTCATCTTGTAACAGTATCTTGAGAGTTTTGGTGGCAGGCAAAAAGCCAGAAACATACGGGAAACATTCTGGCTTTACAGATTACAATTAAATTTAACAATAGCAGAGCCCTTTGAGTGCTGCCAGGCAAAATGTTTATTGTGGTGAACTTGTAATTCTGTTTCTTTGTAGTTTCACATTGTTTTATACAAAGATTTGTGAAAATTCAAATTTCAATTACTGTATTTCCATCTAATATTAAACGTACCAGTCCAAACTTGGTATTCTTATGTTTTCTGTCCTTATGGAGAAGTGACCAAGTTGCAGATCTCTGGCATAAACAGGTTGAGTTACATGCCACCAAACATTCAGAAATGTTTTAAATTAATTTTCATGAGTACATGAACTGCACAATTATTAAGCTCTATAACTTTAAAACTAGGGAATGCAAAATCACCAGTTTTGGTAGATTTATTGACCCTAGCTGTGTGTGTCATCTATCTAATCTCTGACTTAAAAGATGGTTATGTTATAAGCAATCGAACATGGCAAAATAATATCAGTAATTGAAGACAAATTTAATGAACTTTTGTTAAAACTGTGGTATTGTGTTATTTTTCTGTGAAAGCCATATTTATGCATTTTGCCCAGTCATACACTTAAGCTGCCATGGGGGATGAAGGAAAAGGCTGGGTAGAGTGGTAACAAGGTAGCAATCATAGGGTCTCTGTAGTAAAAGTACAGAGGTTCCCTGTGCCAAGTACCCTCATGTCAATCAGTCTGTTGAGTGAAGAGCCATCAAGAATAGTCAAGACCATCTTTTGTGCTTGCCTGTCTTATACAGGTAATTTGCAAGCTAACTATAAGAGGACACAGACTAAATGGCTTGTGGAGGCATACACGTCCACAGCATTATTTCTGTACAGTGCCACCTGCTGACTCATTAACAACCCTGCAGATGTCGGCCCGGTGGTGCTGAGGGTTGAGGCATTGGACACCACACCTCATACCATGCCAGTGACCTGGGTTTAGGAATGGACCCAGGTCATCGGGTGTTGGTAGGGAAGGGAGAGGATTGAGCATTTGCAGGACTGCTCTTCTCTCCCGGGGTGGGTTACGGGTAGTTCTCCATGCAGTAGCAGCCTCTGGTGGAGACTAATGGCAGCACTAGATATTGGGACGTAGTCAGAGGGAGGGTCTATGGCAGACTTCAGCAGCATGAGGGGTAGGTAATTGCCATGCAGGGGCCATTGCACACCGAGACCCTAGGGGGCACCAACAAAGAAAAATCCCCTACCGCGGCAGTAGGTGAACAGTGAGATCAGTGGCTGGGCGCCATGCCCATGCCAGGCTCAGCCGGTGTGCACTTTCAGTCTGCCTCCTCCTATCCGGGCACTATATTGCATTCTAGAGAGAGTGCTGGAGGAGATGGCTGCCCCACCTGAGGGTCTCAGAGCCAGGGGATCGAGTGACTGGATTGGGATGGAGAGCGGCCACAGACTGAGGAGCACATCAGAGAGATTCAGGTGTTGACAAAAAAAAAATCTGCAGATAAAATGCTGACTTATTAACAAACCTGCAGACAAAAATGTATATTTTTAGCATTTGAAAACCAAGAATTATGACTAGTTGTGAGTGAAGCAATTGTGACAGAGGTATCTGCATATCTTTTGTCATGATGGAACATAATGCAGGGCAGTACTGTAGCAGGAGTGTTGGAAGAGCACTGCAGGACCATGATCCTAGGGCAGCTAAGGTAATTTCTAAAGAGGCAAGGCAAAGCAAATTTTATTTAAAAAGACGCCCAATCCCAGAGGCTCTGGGCACTGTACAGTCAGGTAAAATACACAAATAAATAGATACACCTAAACTCAAAATAAATATCATTTCAACATTGATTTCCATGAATAATGAAATAGTACAAATTTGTCTAGGGAATAATAAAAACAGGGTGGCAAAGGACTGAGAGCGAGACCATAGCATCATGATCTCACTTAAAGGGCCAGGTTGGGAAAAGCCTGGGTGAACAGGAGGGCCTTGAGGTGGGCCTTGAATATTGACAATGACGGGGCATCCCTAACTCTGAGGGGCAGAGAATTCCACAGGACGGGGCCAGTGACACTAAAAGAGATGGTCCAGCATAGCTAACCTCAGTAAAAAAGAAAAATACTGATCAGGGAGTAGCTCCTACCAATAAGGGCAATATACAGAAAAGACAAGTTGGTAAACCAGAGCCCACTCACCCAGTATAATAATATGGTGATTTATTTAAATAAATTCCTTTATAATATTCATCCATAGGTCTGTACAGTGTCAAAATAATCAAATGTTTTGGACTACGGACTATATCCTTTATCAGTGAATTTACACTGTCACTAAAAAGAAATACAAAAAATGTGTGTGTATATGTATATATATATATATATATATATATATGCC
The DNA here is from genome assembly GCA_016271365.2 of Neoceratodus forsteri. Taxonomy (NCBI): domain Eukaryota; kingdom Metazoa; phylum Chordata; order Ceratodontiformes; family Ceratodontidae; genus Neoceratodus; species Neoceratodus forsteri. The sequence goes on from CM057451.1 coordinate 400,419,973, forward strand.
TTATAAAGTATCCATTTCTACATTCAAAGATTTATTTTACACCAAATGCCACCTTACTGAGTCATTCAGTTCAAAACTAAGCAAAAAGCTTTTTCATAGATTCTGTCAATCTATAAAATAATAATCAGGTGTAAGCCATCATACTTCATACTAGATTCTAAGTTACAATCTTTATATCTCACTGTTTTGCTTAATTTTTTGTTGCCAATACTCACTATAAAGTCTTGTTATAAACTGTATACTCGGTGTCTCTCATATCAATTACAGCTTAATAATAATATCTATTAAGTCAAAGAAAAGACACTTATTCATTCTTTGATTGCTCAACTTATTTTGCTCTATGTACTAATCACATTCTTGCTTTAAACCTAAGCAATGGTACACAACTTAAAACATTTTTCGATACCCACTTTTCCATATTCCCCAATGTAGTTCTATCCTATAGATACCTCCTGGACATCTCAAGAAAATTAAAATGAATGAGCCAGGATTTCAAGAACATTCTAGCCTTCCTTCTCTGCCAGAAAATGAAAAAAAGGGAGCAAGTGACGTTTGAACTGTTCTTGTTGCAACATCAGCCAGGCTGTCAACAGCTCCATTGCCTGAATTTTACTACAGTTTTTGAACCAAAGTTCCTCAGAGGGGGGATCTGGAGTCAGCCACAGCTGAGTAATTACCTTAGCTGCTGCTGCTATCAAAATGTAAAATAGGTATTTTTTCCCTCTGTCCAAAATACCCACTGGGAGGATTTCCAGTATCCAATTTCAAAACTGAGAGGATGGGGAGACTCCCAAAATTTGACCCACGGTACAAGCCACCCTAGTCCAAAAATCCAGACGAGAGGGCACTTCCAAAAGTTATGAGTATGGGTCCCCTTCCCACCACACTCCCACCAACAGAAATCCAATGTGTGTGATCTGAAGTGTTTAGAAATTACAGTTGTGTGTAAATAAATCACTACTGTCCGCCAATGAAATTCTCGCCAGGAAGAAGAACCAGTAGTGCTATGTTACCCATTCCACACTCTTACCCAGTCCTGTTCCTGAACTGGGAAACCTATTTTGAGTGCCTATTTCCTCTTGACCAGGTTTTTCCTGGCAAAAAAAAAAATAAACTAAAATAAAAAATGGTTCAGGATCCAGGCTACACAGCAAACTGTAAATAGTGGAAATTGTTTTGGTGACTTGAGCCTGTGTGGCAATAGATGCCAAAAGTAATTTCAAGGGGTTATCAACCACTCAGAGTGCTTCCTGTTTGGGCTTATAATTTAAGTAATGATGTAGTTGCATGTATCAAAAGAGGTATTGGGGCAAGATTCCAAACTCTTGACAAATATGGGGAAAAGATTTAAGAATATCACCCACAGAAAGCTGTCCAATTCAGATGAGTCCTTGTCTTTCCCACCTCTAAAAGCCAAGGTCTTATTGGGGTGGTTGAAAATCTAAACAAGAGCAAATAGGAGTTAATTTACTTATGCCACAATGGAGCTTATAAGTAGAACAGACCTCTTCCCATAAACACACTGTCAGATCCACCCAGGGGTTAGGTATCCCAAGGGTACGGTCAGTATCCCTATCCATAAAAATGACATCAGCCATCTTAACTAAGATTGGGGTGGTCTGTTCTAAAGGTACCCAATTAGGAAAATCAGTACTGGACAAATAAGATATGAAGTGTTGTCGTTGGGTGGCCCAATAATAGTCCCTAAAGTCTGGGACACCCAACCCTCTCTAGATTTTGCTGCAGTGAGTATGTGCCATTTAAGCTGGGGTTTCTTCCCACCCCATATTAACCTCAATAAAGTATGATGTAACATGTTCCAAAAAGAAATGGAGACTTTTAATGGTAAAGAAATAAATAAAAAGAAGAATCAGGAAGAATATTCCTATGCACCATTTCAACCTGTCCCCATCGATAGGGGCAACTTCTCTACCTATTGCAATCTGCCTGAACTTTTGAAAGAAGTTTAATATAATTAGTCTGAAATCATTTATTGATATCCCTGGAAATACAGATGCCCAGATACTGATAACCTGAAGTAACCTATTTTAAATTACAACAGCTATGGGGTAACTGATCTGTCTGGGGACCCAAGAGCATAACCTCAGGTTTAGATTCATTAATTGTAAAACATGACACCTGGCCAAATTGTTGTCACAGCTCAAGCACCACTGGAAGGGTCGGAATGGGGTCAGAGATATATAGTAAGGTGTCATCAGCATATAAGGACACCCTAAGCTCCTCTTCATTTAGCCAAATACCTTTATAGGCCACTGACTGCTGCAATAAAGCCACCAGTGGCTCTAGACTGTGAGCAAAAAGGAGGGGAGAAAGGAGACAGCCCTGCCTGGTGCCTTGTTCTATAGGTAGCCAAGGAGAGAGGGTGCCATTAACTCATACTTGGACTTGTGGCTTGTTATAAAGATTCCAAAGCCTACTGTAGAACTTCGCTCCAAACTGGAAATTATGTAAAGTACCATCCAAAAACATCCAGTCCAGGCAATCAAATGCCTTTTGAGTGTCAATGGACACTACTGTCTGAGGGGTGTTGATAGGTAGGGCTTGAGAAGCTGAGAGGATATTCAGTAATTGTCGAATGTTGTCCTGAATATGCCTCCCTGGGACAAAGCTGGTTTGGTCTGCATGGATCAAGGAAGGGATAACCCACTGTAGCTTAACCCCTATGGCCTTAGTGAAAATTTTAACATCTTGATTTAAAAGAGAAATGGAACAGAAATTAGCCCATTTAATAGGGTCTTTTCCAGGTTTAGGTAATACAGTTATTATAGCTTCCTCCCAGGAGTCAGACAAAGCTCCCTCCTCATAGGTGGAGTTACAGACTTCAGTTTGCATGGGGGACAGGTCAAAAACAAATTTATTTTATAAAATTTGGCTAAAGACATCCAGACCTGGAGCTTTTCCTATGTTCAGGGATTTGATAATAGCTGTAATTTCCTCTTCCAGGAAAGGAATTACTAAACTATCACTCTGATCTATCATTGGGGTGGGAAGGGTAATCTCCTGTAAAAAATGATCAGTCTGAACCCTATGATTTGGACCCTGCTCTTTGGTATATAAATGGGCATAGTAATCATGAAAATCTTTCATTATTTGTATTGGGTCAGTGCAGGAATTATGGGGGGGGGGGAGGAGGGTTTCAACACAATTTTTGGCATACATATATCTTCTTCCTGTTTCTGTAAATGGAGGTCTAGGAGTCTATCAGCTTTTTTGCCACATTCATAGCATTTTTGACTAGTAAACCTAAGGGAGTTTTCCACTTTCCTTAATGCAAGCTGATTAAGCTTATCCCTGGCCTGCTGTAGTGGGAGTAGTAGTGAGAGGTCATGGGATTGTTTATGTCTGGCCTCCAATTGTGCTAATTTATCCTCTGCTTTACAATATTGCTCCCAGTGTTGACATTTTTGGAACATTGTATAAGAGATCATATGACTCCTCAGGACTCCTTTAAGGTCATTCCAAATATATTTCAGAGGAGTATCCCCCCCTCCCGATTTTTGGTAAATAGGTCTGAATAATGTCTTTGATGGTGTTTACAAAGGTATCATCATGAAGTAGCCCAGCATTCAACCTCCATACCCCCCCCCCCCACTGCCGGTGACCCCAACTCAATCTTACAAGAAAGTAGGGCATGTTACAAGATCAAAACAACATGAGTGAGAATATATATAAAGGTGAACTACCATTTCTTCTGCATGTAGAACCAGTCTAGCCTGGAATAGAAATTGGAGGCAGGAGAGTAAAAAGTAAATTCTTTATCTGTAGGGTTATGTAGGTGCCATAAATCTGTCAAGCCCCCTTCCAAAACTAAGATTCTTAACAGCCTGGAACAGGCCCTGTCCTCGGCTCTGTCCAACACCACATTCTCCAAACAGCTCCAGTCGCTGGCATAAATAATCTTTTCTTCTGGCAGTTAAGCCAAAGTGGTAAATAACCTCCTGAAAAATGTTCCCGAGGGTTGGGGGTCGGGGCATAAACTGAGGCAAAATGTGCCAACCGACCCTGAAAAACACCCATGGTCACAACTAGCCTATATATAGTATTATATATGTGCAAGTTTGTCAGTTGAAAGGGCAACCCTTTCTGAATCAAAATAGCTACCCCTGCTTTTTTGGCCCCTGAGGGGTGTACACTGGCATAGACCCTCCTCACTCAAGTTCATCAGAGTTTACAGTGCTCCAGGTCAGATAATCTAGTTTCTTGCAGAAGGCCCACATTGCATCCCTGCCAGTTAAGTTCCTGTAATATCCTGGCTCATTTCACCACACTGTTAATACCTTTCAGATTAAGGGAGTACACTGTAAGAGATCCTGTATAAAGGTAAGAAGAAGTAAGCTGCCATTCATCCCTCCAGAATCATTATCCAACTCCCATAAACCAAATGCAAATTGATCTCCCAGATAGAACCAGATAAAACCCATAAACCCATTAAACAATAACCAACACACACAAAAAAAAAACAAAGACTGGATAACACCAAACACAAAGGCCTCTTAGGGTCCAGTACCAGAAGGTACAGACATAGGTCGCTGATGGTAATTGCCTACAGCAATAGTTCTTAGACTTTGTCACAGTGAGTCTCCCCAAATCCATGGAAATTATTTTGAGCCTCTCCCAAAAGCTGAAATAATCTTGGGCCTGCCCAAATTAAAATAACATACTGTACTTTGTGCAGTACACCATGAATAAATTGAAACCCCTTTGAGTACTTGGCTCACATTCAGCTCTTTGTCTTATACTGATGTGGGACCTTTGAAAAAAGAACTCCTGTGCTCAAAGGTGTTATCTGAATAACAAATAAATAAAATAAACAAATATTATTATTCAGCTTATTGTAAGCCCCACCCCCACAGGCCAGCCTACTTGGTCCACTATTTTCATTCTTGAACCATTGTTACCCCTTGTTGCAGTACCTTCATAGGTCCGACTGCTTTCTCTCTATATAAAATAACCTTCCTACATACTTTGCCTCTCCCCCTCCTTCCCTACTCCTAAGCAACTTCTCTGGGATTACTTTGCTCCTTCCTGCTATTGCTCTTAGCACTTCTATGCTCAGCCCTTGTATATGGGCTGTTCTACCATCAGTCTACAAATTGATCAGTTACCACCACTCATTATTTATTGCTCATATTTGTTTGCACTATTGTTCATTGTGTATTTCTTGATTGTTTTGCAGTTATCTTTTGAAATGCAATCACTCCCTACCCTTCTCTGGGTACACCTGAAATGTGCCTTGGCTCATTCACCTTCCCTTGTCACCTATTAGTAAATAAACACAGAAGATTCACCTACTATTATCCTCTTTCAGTTTGCTTCATGTCTTCACACAAAATATACAACATTTAAATACAGTACTTTTTTCAGACCTGCTTTAGCCTCCCATGGAACAGGCTGGGGCCTCCCAAGGGAGGCTGGCCTCACAATTTGAGAACCCCTGACCTACAGGAACAACCAAAGTTACTGTCAGAGGAGAACCCCTTAACAGTGGTATACCCAGTGAGGGTGGGGTATCTGAGACAACTGGGAACCACCACCTTTCGCACTCTCCTCCAGAAGTGATACTTCTGGGATCACTGGTCCACTTCCTCAGCCCAGTGACCATGTTACCAAGAAAAGAAAATTAGGAAAGAAGGACAAATGGCAGGACCTGGAAGTCTTAAATGTCCTTCCATCCCACGTTCCCTATATGCCATCCTAATACTATTATCATATAGAGGGAGGGAGGGCTTAAGTCCGAGCCATACCAATTGGACAAACTGGGGCAGAAGGTCCAGAGGCCCCAAAATGTCTAATAAGGTTCCAGTCCCTGAAAAAACAGGGAAGGGAGGCCCATTGCCCACCCCATAATGTGTATTATGTCTCCTCCCTCTTAAAGGTCCCCAACCCGCTCCCTCTCCACCCCATGGCAAACGTAAAAATTAGCGTATAAGATACCAAATAACAGAATTAGACCTAGGGGGCCCACTCTAACCTATACATATAAATCCCAGATAAATGTTCATTAAATCCATGTCATCCCTGCTGGTTATGCAATCCATAGAGATTACCATGGGGCCTCAGTCAGTACCAGAGAGGCCCCATCACATTAGAGTGAGCATCCAAGTCCAAAACAACCTATATGGGGACCAAAAATCACAGAGCTGGAAATAAACACAATAAATGTGGAAACAAGCATCCCATTAAGGCAGGCCAGAAGATTACACTCGGAGAAGGCCTGCCACACCAGAGTCCATGGAAAACCCTGGCCACTGAACTCCAAAACTGTAAAATGGTGCTGATTTCAGAAGTCTATATGAGGTTGCTTCCAATGATGAAAAAAGGCACCCATCTGATAGAAATTGCAACCGAGAAATGGAGTCCCCCTTGGAACTTAGCCAAAGATACGGTGTAAAAAAAGAAAAGTTTTCTAATGCAGCAAGCCTTTGTCTGGTGTGTGATCATCGGGGATCTACTGGTAATACCATCCAAATATAAAATAAAGGACATATTAGTGTAGAAGAAGCCAAATACTATCACCAGTGCCACCCGATGCAGTCTAAAATCCAGAAGGTCAAGCTACCCGAGCATATCAAAAAGATAAGGTACAATAACCAGTACCTGGAATAAAGATCAAGCAGATTCAGTCAGGCAGGATCTTCCTTCTGAAAAGACTAGCATAGTTTTTATGTAAATAAGTGCTTGTTCTGATCATCTTGTTTTGCTGGGGGGGGGGGGACTTTAGCCTAGGAATCTCATTGTAGTGCTCACTTCTCTCTAGTGTCAGTAAACTCCATCTGGTCATCCGGCAATTCATAACTCCTGGCTCAAAGTTCTTGCAGCGCCACCTCCAAGTCTTCAAAGATTTTGGAGCCATCTGGAAAGTAATTGCAAAGCTAGGCAGGTTAGGGGGAAGAGAATTTTATATGGTTCACCTTCAGAAAGTGCAGAATGGGTGAGTATGTCCTCTGTTTATTTAACAGCACTGTAGAGTAGTCATCAAAATAGATGTGGTGACCTTTCTAGGTGATAATCCCCTTATGCCACACTCTTAGTAATAACATTTGCTTCACTGTGATATTGTAGAGATGGAAAATGATGAAACGTGGGTGCTGGGAGGAAATGGTGGGTTTAGGCATAAGAGCCCTATGAGCCCGCTCAATAGGAAGAGGACATAGATCTTCCACATTGAGGAGTGATGGAAGGAAACTCTGCAAAAAGACAATCAGATCACCACTCCTTTCTTCCCCTTCTAGCACTCCATAAAAGCGAAGGTTATTTAGTCTGGAGCAGTTTTCCAAATCTCCACAATGGTCAGCCAGCAGTTGTTGGTCCTGTACAAGCTTCAGCAAGACCCTCTCCAGTCGATCCACCCAGACATCGCCCCAAAGCTTGTTTCTCCATATCGGTAACTTTTGCTTACAAGGCTCTAACTGAAGCTTTTAATTCCATGTGTATTGCCTGGATTTCAGCATGAAAATCCCTGATCGCAGTGTTAGAAGGCTGCAGTGGGGCCATGGGATTACTGGCCACCATCTTGCTGGCACAGTTCACACTTGGCGGTTCAGAGGAAGGCAAATGAGGAGATCGCTATTTTTTTGTTTCCTGTCCATCAAACAAAGGAGCTTCTCAAATGAAATATCAGTAAGCTGCTGCAGAAAAAAGATATAAAGGGAAGCTGAACACTGAGTTGTGAATGGAGCTCCTTGCCTAGCCATCCATATTCAATGGCGATCTCACCAGCAGTCCAGGTTAATCATTTCTGATGACCTGAACATAGCAAAGTAGTATAATAAATGACAGTGTGGAAAGCTAACAGGATGGTCGGGTGCATAGGGAGGGGTATGACCATCAGAAAGAGGGAGGTAGTGTTACTCCTGCATAGATTGTTGATGAGGCCCCACCTCAAGTACTGTGTCCAGTACTGGAGGCCCCATCTCTGGAAGGACATAGATCAGGTGGAGGCAATACAGAGGAGGGCAACCAAAATGGTGCAGGACCCACATCAAAAGCCCTATGAGGAAAAACTCAAGAAATTAAATATGCGCTCTCTACAAGAATGGAGGGAAAGGGGGGACATGATAGAAATCTTTAAATACCCCAAAGGTATAAATATGGTACAGGAGAGTAGCATTTTACATAGAAAAAGATGCTTGAGGACAAGGTGTCATGCCATGAAGCTGGGGGTGGGAGAACGGGTAGACTCAGGGGTGATGTGAGGAAAAACGTCTTCACGGAAAGGTGGTGGATGCCTGGAAGAGCCTCTCATTGGAGGTGGTGGGTGCTGAAATGGTAACAGAATTTTAGCATTTATGGGATAGACACAAGAAGACCTTAGTAATAAGGTAAGAGGAGGAAAAGACTGGAGATTGAGTTTGGTCTGCAGTGGCACAGTAGGTAGGGAAAATAGGGTAGACTAGGTGGGCCAAGTGGTCCTTATCTACCACATCTTCTATGTTTCTATGTTTCTGAAAGGAATAGGACTGCAAATTGCTCAGTGCACTAAACAGATTCCATAGTGAAAAGTGCTTTATGAAAGTTAAATTCTATAAGTGGCATTCTAGTAGCATTACCTATTATGTTTTCATGAATTGTTAAGCAAATATTGCCTATTAGTAGTTTGTGAAATTTCTACTGTACATTTTAAATTACTAAACCAAAATTTCTTCACTGTTTTTAGATAGCAGAACCCACTGACATTGGGTATGCATGCCAACGTGTGGAGTAAATATCTCCAATAGCAGTGGAGTTACAACATCTACTGTACATCTTTGGACAATTTTTACAAATAATTGTGAAATGATGAGCTCCTGTAAAATTCAATTTACTTAACCAACTCAGTCCCCATTTAGCAGTTTCTAAGACCATTCTAAGAAAGTTATACATGTTGGGCTCGATTCCCAAAGCCCTGATATTAACGCAAGGTGCCTGCGCCAAACATAAATGGTGCAAGTGGCACCTTGCATCAAAAACTGCCCCTGAGCTATTCACAAAGGCAGCCTGCATCAACCGCAGGCTGCCTGCCCCAAACAGGGCTTGCATCGCTGGTGCACCCCACAATTGGCTGCAACCTGGCACTAGGGGGCATGTGGTAGGCACAAGCTGTTACATCCCCATAAATGGGATTCACTAAATTCACCCAGAAGACATTTTTCTAACACCCTTAGACCAGCCAGGGCTGGTCTAAGGGTACTTAGAAGTTATAATTCATCCTCTGGGAGAGTTCTATTTGTTGCTCCAAAGTGCCGCAGTCCCACCCCCAAGCCTCCGATCCCCTGTCACCTACATCAAATAGCCTTGGTAGTCTAGTGCCCCTCATCTCTGAAGTCCTGTGTGTGAATAATATATAATATTCAACCTCTTCCCTGGCATTAATGCTCCCCCTTCCTGATGTTACCTGGTGTGAAAGTATGAATTACAGCCACTGTCCTAGGTTGTAGAATGCTCCCCCCTCCCTGATCCTTGATGTTGCCTGGTTTAAATTAGGCATTGTATCCCCCTACCCAGGTGGTCGAGTGCCTCACCCACCCCTGCAGGTAGTGCCCACCACCTCAAAATGGAGCCAGTGCCGGCATGGCCCTCCTCTCACCTCCGTGGCCGGCGCTGACTGAACAGTCACTGATGGCTTACTGTAATGTGCATGCAAAGAGCATATGGAACAGAGAGTTTCTGAGAGGTAAAATGAGGTAATTGAGGAAGGGGGGACATGGGACCTGTGAGTAACTGAGGAGCAGAGGGAACAACAGGAGTGCAACTGTCTCACAGTACTGGTATCAGCCTATTCCCCCAAGAGCTATGTGTGACACAGCCAATGTACCTCAATCTGGGCTTCCCCCGAGAGTGAAGCTACTCTGTCATATATTGAGTACCATGACTACCCCCCCATGAGGTAACTGTAACTCACACAATTCAGGTGCCTGAGCCCCCTTCCCCCAAATTGATTAGCTTTCACACAATCTGAGTACTTTAAACCCCCTCAGAGTGTTACACAGGAAGGGTACCTCTGTCTGGGCCATATCTCTTAACCTTTCATTGCCCAGATATGTGCCAAGATGTGCAACAACCTCAAACATGACTCTTTGAGTTCATACCACTGCAGACATCAGTGCAGTTATCTTTATACAGCATCACAGATTCTTATTAATTTCTGCTTTAAAGTCTCAGTGGGCAGTGTGGAATATTCCCTTCTCCATGTGGAACAGAGAGTTTCTGGGACGTAAAATGAGGTAATGTACATTAGTTGAAAGGCAAACAATGGGTTGAGCTGCCCTCTGAGAGTGGCCAGGTATATTGTCTGGGTACCGCAGCCCCCACCCCAATGAGAGTGGTGTAATTTACACAGTCCGGGTACCTCATCCCTTCCCCCATATACACACCACTCCTGAGCATAGTGTCACACAGCCAACATGCCTCCAGCTTGGCCTCCCCCTGAAAGCAAGGCTATATAGTCTGAGTTCCACAGCACCCCGTGTTTGAGAGTGGGGTAACTAGCACAGTCTATGTACCTGAGCTCCCCCCACAGAATAGAGTGTGACTCTGACTGGGCTGACCTCTGAGAGCAAGGCAACAGTCATATAGTCAGGGTACCTCAGCACCTCCCCAAGTGTTGGGTAGCTATCAGGGTACATCAGCCCTCACCCCACCCCCCATTTGTGCTAGTTAGGTTACAGTGATAATGGGAGGTGTTGGAGTGTGTATGATCAATGGTTACATTGGAACTGTGTAGGAGGTGGAACTGTAGCCTCTACATTTGTGGGAGGTGTAACTGCCTTCACTAGGAGGTAGAACTCTGTAAGCATTCAATTGAGAAAGGTGTCAGAGGAGGTAGAACTGAGTTCCTATGAGTTCCTGCCCAGTTTAACCCCTTTGTATGAGGAAATAGTGACACTGGGCACTGTAGATAAAGACTGAAGCCAAAGGCCGAGGTCACTGTCTGTGACACTCAGTGTCAGTGTTCATGAGGATGGCCCTTCAACCTCTGCCATTATGCTATTTTATCAAGATACAGAAAGAGGAGAAAATCCCTGATGGGATTCACCCCAGAATTCTAAAAGAACTAAGGGGAGACCTAGTGACACCACTGACCACCCTTTTTAGCAAATCATGAGAGGATGGTGTGGTACTTGAGGACTAGAGGAAGGCAGATGTGATCCCCCTTCACAAGAGTGGGAGCAAGGCAAATGCAGGAAACTGCAGACCTGTTAGTTTGACCTCAGTGGTAGGGAAAATGATGGAATCACTTCTGAAAGAAAGAATTGGCAGCGGGGCACAGGACCAAAGACAGCATGGATTCACAGTGGGAAGGTCATGTCAGATGGATCTAATAGATTTCTTTGACTGGGTGACCAAAGTAGTAGACCATGAAGGGACTGTAGATATGGTCTACTTAGCCTTTAGCAAGGCATTTCACACAGTACCACACAAAAGATTAATAAACAAGTTAGCCAGCCCGTGAGTGGGTCCCAGGGTGGTAGCCAGGGTAACAAACTGGCTGGACAACAGGACACAGAGGGTAATAGCAAATGGAGCACACTCTGAAGAAAGAGGAGTATCTAGTGGGGTACCACAGGGTTCAGTAATGGGACCAGTACTCTTTAATGTCTTTATAGGTGACATTGCAGAGGGGCTGGAAGGCAAAGTATGCCTCTTTGCAGATGGCACGAAGATCTGCAACAGGATTGATACACAAGGAGGGGTGGAATGGATGAAAAGGGACTTGGCAATGGTCAAGAGTATGGCAGCATAGTTTCAATGCAAAGAAGTGCAAAGTAATGCACCTGGGAAACAAAAAAACGGGAAGAGCACACAATGGGGGGAGAAGGTACTAACAACAACAAAAATGGAAAGGGATCTAGGGGTACTCATTATCAGACTACCTTAATGTAGGCAAACAATGTGAGAAGGCAGTAAGGAGGGCTAGGGGGATTCTTGGATGCATAGGGAGAGGCATCACCAGTGGAAAGCAGGAAACTGTTATCCCTCTGTACAGACAGTTGTTGAGACTCCATCTGGAGTACTGTGTGCAGTTCTGGAGACCCCATCTTCGCAAGCACATAGACAGAATGGAGGCAGTCTAGAGGAGGGCAACCAAAATGGTGCAGGGTCTGCACCAGAAGCCATACAAAGACAGACTGAAAGAGCTTAAAATGTATACCCTTGAGGTAAGGAGGGATATAATAAAAACCTTCAAGTACCTCAAGGGAATCAACAAAGTTCAAGAGGGTAGCATATTTCAGAAAAAGAGATGCACATGAATAAGGGGACACAATTTGAAGATAGAGGGGGATGGCTCAGGGACAACATGAGGAAGTATGTTTTCACGCAGAGGATGGTGGATGCATGGAACAGCCTTCCTGAGGAGGTCGTGAAGTCAAAAACAGTGGGGGAATTCAAGAATGCATGGGACCGATGTAAGGCAATTCTGGTGGGGGGGGGTAGAAGGGGGATGAGGAAGTAGGCTGCTGGCTAACTAGGATCTGCAGCTTATCCAATTGGTAGGGAAATGATTAGACTAGGTAAGCCAAGTGGGCCTTATTTGCCTTCAAAGTCTATGTTTATATGTTTCTTGTTAAATGCTTTATTTTGCTTTTTCTTTTTAGCAATTTCTAACAGCTCGAACTGTGCAGCAGAAGCTATTTGTTTTTTGACACTTGGGTTTCAGACAAAAACTCATTTGCATGTTTAGAATGCATTTCTGCACTTGTGCAAATTCCATGTGCCTTTTGTACACTACTTGCATATTCCAAATGTCTTTTGTCACTAATTAGCATATTCAGAATGCCTTTCCTTTTTCATTTCTCATGCTTATTTACAGGGCATTGTCTCACATAATGCTCTGTAAATAAGAAATCTGACTGGCTACATGTGTTTCACCACAATATAATTAGTATCGTTGCAGTATTTTTTTTATTTAAGTTGGGTGTTCCTCACCCACATCCTCTGTGCTTTTAATTTTTAAATAAAAAAAAAGTTATGTATTACGTTAATGTGGTACTAACTGAAGCCAGTGCAAATAAATTAGTATACCACTGTTCTGTGCTGTCAGCATTGGTCCTTAATCCTCAACCAACATCCATCACAACCCAGAGAACTGGATAACTGCCACACAGTCTGGGTACCCCTTCCCTCAAGCAGAAAGTCATTCAGTCCAGGTTCCTCTGACTGGACTGTCCACTGAGACTGAAGCTACAGTCCTGTTGTCTGGATACCTCAGCCCCTCCCCCACCACAGAGCAAGATAACTGTCACATAATAACTGTCTGTCACACTGTAACTGTCTGATTACCTGAGGCAGGGCCACCCCCTTCTCCTGAAAACAGGGTGGGTATCACATAGTCTGGGTACCTCTGGTGTGGGTGCATCCTGGAGAAGAGTGATGTTATGTTCGTATGTAAGAGTAATTGTCACACAGTCCAGGTACCTTAACCTGCATGCCTTCAGAGTGGGGTAACTGTCACAAGTCTTGGTACCTCAGTCAGGCATGACCACTTCCTCAGAGCACAGTAACTGTCACACAGACTGGGTACATTGGACAGGGCCACCCCCCCATCCAGGTATCTCAGACAGAGGACCATTCCCCCTGAGAGCACAGTGTCACACAGCCTTCGTAGAACTAGCTAGGGTGCCTCCTGAGAGCAGAGTTACTATCATTTAGTTTTGGTACCTCAGGCAAAGCCACCAATCCTCAGGCAAGAGCAGAGATAACTTATGCAGTCCAGATAACTCAGGAAGAGTCACCCCCAGAGGGTGGAGTAACTGTGAAACACTCTTGGTACCTCAGGCATGGCTATCCCCTTGAAAATGGGGTTACTGTCACACAGCCCATGACTAATGTACTGTAGTCATTTTAGGTCCACCCCACTGACTTCATCAGCAGCCCCCCCTCCCCCGTACAACTAATGAGGTGGGCTATTGGCTGACTATCCTGTTTCACATAAAGCTATACACAACATGCCTGTGCATATGGCCAGTGACATGGAGACAAGGAATAATAACAGATGGTGTATGTAACTGTGAACATTTAATAACCTTAACTTGTGATTCAACTAACACAATACACCCCTGCCACGTGCACCATGCAAGGAAACATTCCGCAGTGACAAATGCTTCTTGAAGTAAAGCCTACACTATTATAAAAGTAAAGGGCTGATAGAGGTGTTGTGGGTGGCACGTATTTCAACTGTTCTTCATTTTACTACAATTTCTTTCACTGTAAAGTAGTGATTTTTGAAGCATTAAAAAATTCCAGACATTAGTGCTGTGGTCTAATTCTCCTTCAGATAGGCTTTCCACATTAAGTCACATAACAGAACGAAGTCAGGTGTTGCAACAATTTTTTGAAATGGCATCCCATTCATGATTTTTGAAGCGTCCTCCATGATTTGTGAGGCAGTAGGCAGTAGGGTAAGTGAATGATGGGGGTGGGGATTGGGGAGAGGAGGAATGCCACCACTTCCCCCACCCCTCCCCCATCAAGAGTGTAAATCACGTTGTAACATACTGTAGCTCTATGCAGTATATTAAAAAAAGGAATGTCACTGGTTCAATGGTAACAGGTGACTATCAAGCAACCATGGATTAATCCCACAATAGAACCATGGTTGCTTGTGTAGTACCATGGTGAACCACAGCAAAATGCGTAGCATAGTTCCTTGTTTTTCCCACCCACTCACCCCGTGGTCCATCATTCACCACTAAAAATCTGAAGAACAGCCATGGATAATTTTGATGTAAACATTGGTCTCTGTGGTGTTGTGGGCATCACAACCTGGACAAACCAACACCATGGAAAAGAGGAACTTGAACTCGAACCTGTACCTTTGCAAACAGCAACCAGCGAGAGAAGTAAGAAAATCTGAAAATTAAAAGAAAATCAAAGAAAGATACTGACCTGAGTAAAGAAAATAAGTTTTTCATGGGTGAAAATAGTCAGCGTTATCTTGTTCTAAATGCAGCTGAATTAGATAACCTAGAGAGGAGGAAAAATGAAGTAACTATACAGAAGAACACCATTTGGGCTGTGAAATTGTTTAGATTGGCTAAACTCAATAATCTTGAAATAAATCTAAAAACTACTCTAGTACCTGAATTATACCATTTCTATGCAACAGTGCGCACAGAAGATTGAAAGAAATATAGTATCAGTTCTTACATTGGAATTCACACAGGAATTAATTGTTATCTGAATAGCGCTGAATTGAAAAGAAATGTTAATCTAGCAAATGATGCTGAATTCAAAAGTGCTAATAATGTGTTTGTTGTAGTAGATGAGCAGGCAAAGATACCGCAACACACCATCCTAGAATCAATGATGCTGACTTGCAGAAAATTTGTACATGTGAGAAATTGAGCCCAGAGTCTGCATACGGTCTTGTACGCAGACTCTGTTTTGAGCTCCAACTAGGGTTTGCCAGATGGAGATGGGAAGAATTAAACAAACTCACCCAAGACTCTTTTACTGTTGGAAAAGATGAAAGTGAGAGAGTGTACCCCGTTCCTGGGGTTACTAGAATCCCATTAGAGTTAGTGGTAGGCAGGGAAGGCAGCTAGTGATTTGCCAGTAAATGGATTTCACTCTGTCCCTCTCTGCTGCTGGTCTCAGCTGGGAGCTGGAGAGGTGATGTCACCTTAGAACTCTTGCAGCAGCATAAGCCACAGCAGTTGTTGTGAGGGAGAATTTAGAATTCTGAGTCAGTCTTGTTCCAGAGCTCAGTGTGAGCAGTAGTCTGTAGTAGCAGCTCTGTTAGAGAGCTGCAGTGTTCCAGTTTTTCTCACCCTAGTGGAGTACAGCATTTTCCAGCTTTGCCTAAGTGGTGGAAACTGTCTCCAGGGATTTTCTGTTCTTCATCCCAGGTGGGATGGAGAAGGCTGCCAGGATGTTAGGGGCAATCCCCTGATCCTAACAGAACTTTGTGAAGCTGCCTTTTGGTCAAGATCTGTGAATAACTGTTGTTTCTAAGTTTGCCCAGGAGTACCTGCATTTGGTTTTAAAGTGAATTTCTCTAACAAAGGGACCCTGTCACCGTGGAAGCTTTAAAAGCTGGCTGACCACAGTGGAGTCCAGTCTGTGACCATCCATGTGAGCAGAACATTTACCTTTGACATCCTGAGGTGTTTTGCTGATGTTAAGTGTGAAATACATTTCTAGAAAGCATCAACAGTAACTTTTGGTATAAAGTGAGGTTTATTTTCCAGAGGAATGGCCAAGTATGAACTTGGAAGCAAAAGGTGGGAGAACTCCCCCCCCACCACAATCTAGAGTGACCAGTTTAGCACTCCGGGTTCTGAAGGGCACCTGTGTTTTCTGTCAGTGCATGTGGCCAATGCCTGAAGAAACTTCTACCCCAGTGAGTGGGTTTTTCTCCAGTTGAGTCTTTAGTGTTCTGTCATGGTCAGAGTGCCACATTAAATCCTATGCTACTGTATATGGGAAGTGTACAAGTGCTGGCCGTGTGTGCCAAGTCCAGAGGAATTTGTGTGTTCATCTGTGGCTAGATCCACATTTTCTGCAGTAATCCTATGCCATATGGGACTTCCAAGTACTGGCTGTGTGTGCCTAGTCGAGGGAATTTGCTTGGTGTGTTCTACTGGTGGCTAGTTCCACAATTTCTACCGTCATCCTGTGCTATATGGTAAATTTGGAGTTCTGCACCTCAGATGTCTACATTTACCATGTGTGTAAACCCTTGGGGGTCCATCTTTGCTTTCTGTGTTCCTACTTTATTACAGAATAAAGCCACACTCTAGAATCCCAACCTGGTATGGACATTTATGTTGTTGCTTCCGTGTGGAGTTACTTGGGTACCCCTGTCCAGAAGTGCAAACCTAGCATAGTCCTGAGCAAACATTTTCTCCCCAGGACCTGGGTTTTGGCCACAGTATTGGTTCCACCAGATGTGTGCCTTGTAGCCACACTTAGTTTTGTTTCTATAATGTCTACTCCATCTGTATAGTTCACCTTGTCTATGGTGGCGCTTTGTAACCCCCACCCCTCTATTTTCCCAGAGACTGTGAGAGGTGTGCCACCTCGTTAAATAAGTGGCCGGTAGGGGGTTACAAGAGTATCTCACAGTATCATTCAACGAATCCACCAAAAACTTTGGCTTTGTGCCCTGACCTCCCCCCCACCAAACATGGATTAATTCCTCAGAAGAACCATGGCCTGTTGTGGTTTAATGCTTACTTATTTGGCAGCAAAATGCATGTTACAAGTTGCCTGGTGGGTCTGTAGATGGTGCTCATACTCCTCTGCATTTAACCTACTTGTTTGTCCTTTACTGTCAGTTTCCTTTTGATGGTGGCCCCACATGAAAGTAAAGAAAGAAGAGAAACTTTCTTTGTATGTGCTGGACTGTGTTTGTGCACAGCTAGCTCATTTTAGTTTTGCATGTAAAAATGCATTACAGATACACTGGGGTTAAGGCTGGACAAGTTTTGCGGAATCTAAATTTGCAAGTTTCATGAACGTGGCAAAAAAACTTCACACAAGTCATGAATTGTCTCAGATTTGTGGGACAAAATTACACAATGTTTTTAGTACTTCTTTAGATTTCAAACTTTGATAGTAAGGTAATTTCTTGGCCAGTTCACCAATACAAGGGTGATTTTAAACTTAATATGAACATACAAATCTGCCTGCAGAAATAGGCCTCATGGTCTGTCAAGTTTGCTCAATTGTGCAGCCAGCCCCCTACATTGCAACTGCCCCCCCTCGG
This sequence comes from Neoceratodus forsteri, assembly GCA_016271365.2. Taxonomy (NCBI): domain Eukaryota; kingdom Metazoa; phylum Chordata; order Ceratodontiformes; family Ceratodontidae; genus Neoceratodus; species Neoceratodus forsteri. Next base: position 400,437,683 of record CM057451.1, read on the forward strand.
GTTTACCCCTTCTCTCACCCTGTCCCATCCCCTTTTAAACCTGCCCACTGCACTGGATAACTGTTACAGGATAACACCTCCTCAGGCAGAGCATTCCACTTAGCCACCACCCTCTCTGTGAAAAAATGTCTCCTCATCTCTCTCCTATATCTTCCCCCCCTCCAATCTGAGACCATGCCCTCTCGTGTTCCTCCCCTTTCTTAACTTAAATACCCCTTCTGCACCTGTCTTGTTTATCCCCGTCATGTATTTAAAGGTCTCAATCATATCCCCCTGATCCCTTCTGTCCTCCAGTGAGTAGATATTCAGCTCCCTCAGCCTATCCTCGTAGGATCTGACTTCCAAACCATGGATCATCTTTATTGCCCTGTACTGTACCCTGTCCAGTAATCTGACATCCTTCTTCAGAAATGGGCACCAGAACTGCACAAACTACTCCAGTGGTGGTCTGACCAGTGATCTGTACAGAGGCAGGATCACCTCCCTCCTTCTGGAGGAGATTCCTCTCACAGTACACCCGAGCATCCTGTTGGCTTTAGCAGCCACCTTCCTGCACTGAGCTTAGTTATTCATATTCCCTGTTATAACCACCCCTAGATCCTTGTCTTCCTTGGTGGTACCTAATTGATCCCCTCCCAACTGGTAGCTCCTCCCAGAGTCCCCTGCTCTGAAGTGTAGTACCTTGCACATCTTTACATTGAACCCCAACTGTCACATTTTTGACCACTCCTCCAGTTTAGTTAGGTCATCCTGTAGCCCTTGCCACCCTACTATGTCGTCCACCATTGCCCCCATCTTGGTATTATCAACGAACAGACTGATCTTACTCCTGGTGCATTGTGAGATATCCAATATGAAAATCCCAAACTGCCTGAGCCCAGTACCAAGCCATGTGGAACCCCACTCGTCACAGCCCTTGGGGATGAGAGTTCCCCCACAACCACCTCCCTCTGCTGCCTCCCCTTCAGCCAGTTCACAATCCAGGTCACCATCTTTGTCCCCACCCCAACATACTCCACCTTTCCCCCCAACTGACCGTGAGGTACTGAATCAAATGCCTTGCCGAAGTCCAAATATAGGACATCCACTGCATGGCCCTTGTCCAGTTCCCTCATCACCCAGTCATAGTACTCAGCTAGGTTGGTCTTGCAGTATCACCATGAGATGAGCCCATGTTGCTGACTGTCCTGGAGTCCATTGTCTTCCAAAAAGGTCACCAGCCTCTCTTTCAGGATTGTTTCCATTAGTTTTGCTATAATGGATGTGAGGCTTACTGGTCTGTAATTGTTTGATTCGTCCTTTGGGCCACTTTTGTGGAGGGGCACCACATGAGCCATTCTCCAGTCCTGTGGCACACATCCTGTGTCAAGGGAAGTATTGAACAGGTCTGCCAGTGGCCCTGCCAGGATCTCTTCCAGTTCTTTCAGCCCCCTAGGGTGAATGCCATCTGGTCCTGGTGCCTTATCCACCCTCAGAGCCTTCAGACCCTCCAGCACCCTGCTCTTAGTAATTACCTCATCTGGCATCCCCCTCCTCCCTTGCCCACCTTCCCCATTCCCTGAGGTAGCTGCCTGCCCTTCTCTTTCATGAATACAGACCAGAAGTACTCATTTAGTGCTTCTGCCTGCTGCACCCCTTTCTCCACCGGCCCCTGTCCTTTCTAATCCTTACTATCTGGTCCTTTCAGCTCCTTCTCTCCCTTATATACCTGAAGAAGTCCTTTTCCCCATCCTTGATGCCCTTTGCCAGCCTTAGCTCTCTGGAAGTCTTGGTCGCCCTGACTAGGCTGGTTACCTCTTTGGACTTCTTCACATACACTTCCCTGTCTTCTCCCCTCCTGGATTTCCTGAACCTCCTAAATGCTGCTTTTTTTGCCTTCACACCTTCCAAGGCCTCTCAATTCAATCAGCTTGATTTCTGGGCCCTACCCTTCTTGCTGTGTGTCTTGGCACATCACTCAGTAGCCTCCATCAGGCCCAGCTTGATGATTTCCCCATTTTGGCATGCATCCAAGTGTGGATGAATTCCTGCCAAGAGCCTCTCCAAGATTTACCCCATCTTAATAAAGTCAGCCTTTTTGAAGTCAATTACCCTGGTTCTTGTACCTACAGCATCCTTGCCCATGTTGAATGTGAGTTATGGTCTCTTCCAGCCAGTGGGTCTTCCACCCCCAGCTCCCTTACAGCCTCACCCGTTAGACAGTACTAGGTCAAGAGTTTTTCCCAACAAAGTCGGCTTGTTAACCATCTGTGCCAGGAAGCTGTCCTGGAATGCATCAAGTAGGACCTGTTCCCTTGCACTCGAGGTGGCTGGGGTGCTCCAATCCACTCCTGGTAGATTGAAGTCCCCATGATCACTGTGTTCCCCTTCCCACAGACCCTTCTGAACCACTCTGCTAATCCCCTGAGCCGGTGGCCTGTACACCACTCATATCCTAATTGTCCTACTTTTTGAATCCTGGAACTGCATCCATAATGCCTCAGTCCTACCCTCCTCCCCCTCTTCCCTTAAACACCTTATCCCTTCCCTTGTGTAAATCACCACCCCACACCCTTTCCCCTGTCCTTTCTATACATCATATACCATGGGATCATCAGATCTCAATCCTGGTATTAGGTGACCCAAGTCTCTGTGATGGCCGCAATGTCGACCACCCCCATTGCCAAGAGAGCCTGTAACTCAGCTGCTTTGTTCCCTAGACTTCTTTCATTCAGAGAGATGACCCTCCAACTTGTTCCCTTCCCTAACCCATTGCTCTCCATTCTTAACCCCCCTCCCTGTGATCCTTCCCTGTTACCATCCTTGTTAGCTTGGGGGAGTAAGCTTGTTCAGCTCCCTTCTCCGGTGGCTCTGCATTTCTGCTGCACACTCACTTCCTCCCACACCTAGTTTAAATCCACCTTTGTTGCTATGTATTCCCCCAGCCTCTGCTTTAATACCCCCTGCCCCCACCTTACTCAAATGTAACCTGTCCTCTGCGAACAGGTCACTGTTGTCCCAGATGTTACCCCAGCCTCCCACTAGCCCATACCCTTTGGTTCGATACCACTCTCCCTACCAAATGTTAAACTCTTCTATCCTTACTTTCCTCTCTGTGCTTGCCCTGGGTACTGGGAGCACTTCTGAGAAGGCCTCTGATCTTCCTGCCTCCTCATACAACTTTCCCAGTTCCACAAACCTCTCTCTTACCAACTCGACCATGCTACCTGCTAAGTCATTTGTACTCAAGTGCACCACTACATGCGGTTTCTCCTTTCCTCATCTTGCACACTTGAGAATAGACTGTCCCATCCTATCCGCTGTCAGTTCAGGTACTGATTCCACCTATATTTGACTATGCCACTCCCCTTTGCTTCCCCATCTGACTCCTTTCAGAACTAAATCACCCAGCACTAAGATCCCACCCCATAGAAACATAGAAACATAGAATTTGACAGCAGATAAGGACCGCTTGGCCCACCCAGTCTGCCCATTTCCCTACCTGATGAATAAGCTGCAGATCCTAGTTAACCAGCAGCCTACTTCTTCCTACCCCAACCCCCTAGAATTGCCTTATGACTGTCCCATGCATGCTTGAATTCCACCACTGTTTGTGACTCCACAACTTCCTCTAGAAGGCTGTTCCATACATCCACCACCCTCTCTGTGAAAAAACACTTCCTTAAATTACCTCTGAGCCGCCCCCCTTCTATCTTCAAATTGTGCCCCCTTGTTCTTGCACACCTCTTTTTTTGAAAGATGCTACCCTCTTGGACTTTGTTGATTCCCTTGAGGTACTTGAAAGTTTCTATCATGTCCCCCCTCTCCCTCCTTTCCTCGAGGCTATACATATTAAGCTCTTAAGTCTCTCTTCATGTGTCTTCGGTGCAGACCCTGCACCATTTTAGTTGCCCTCCTCTGGACAACTTCCATCCTGTCTATGTCTTTGCGGAGATTGGGTCTCCAGAACTGCACGCAGTACTCCAGATGGGGTCTCACTAGCTGTCTGTACAGAGGGATAATAACTTCTTGTTTTCTACTGGTGATGCCTCTCCCTATGCATCCCAGTATCCCCCCAGCCCTCCTTGCTGCCCTGTCACATTGCTTGCCCACCTTTAGGTCATCTGATATGACTACCCCAGGTCCCTTTCCATTTTTGTTGTTGTTAGTATCTCACCCCATTGTGTACTCTTCCCTGGGTTTTGTTTCCCAGGTGCATTACCTTGCACTTCTTAGCATTGAATCTAAGCTGCCATACATTTGACCATTCCTCTAACCTTGCCAAGTCCCTTCTCATCCTTTCCACCCCACCTTGTGCATCAACTCTGTTGCAGATCTTTGTGTCATCTGCAAAGAGACATACTTTTTCCTTCAGTCCCTCTGCAATGTAAACATAAAGACATTGAGAGACTAAGTCTAATCTGAACCCTACGGTACCCACTACTAACCCTCCTTTTTCAGAGTGGACTCCATTTACTATTACTCTCTGTGTCCTATTCTCCAGCCAATTCTTTACCAGGCTGTCATCCTGGGACCCACTCCCAGGCTGGCTAACTTGTATATTAATCTTTTGTGTGGGACTGTGTCAAATGCCTTGCTAAAGTCTAGGTAGGCCATGTCCACAGCCCCCCCTGATCAACTACTTTGGTCACCCAGTCAAAGAAATCTATCAGATTTGTCTGGCATGACCTTCCGCTGTGAATCCATGCTGCCTTGGGTCCTGTGCCCCTCTGGCCTCTAGATATTTAACAATTCTTTCCTTCAGAAGTGATTCCATCATTTTCCCTACCACTGAGGTTAAACTAACAGGTCTGTAGGTACTTGCTTCTGCCTTGCTCCCACTTTTGTGAGGGAATCACATCTGCCCTCCTCCAGTCCTCGGGTACCACCCATCCTCCCATGATTTGTTAAAGAGGGTAGTCAGTGGTGTCACTAGTTCTACCCTTAGTTCTTTTAGAATTCTGGGATGAATCCCATCAGGCCCCATTGCTTTGTCCACCTTCAGTTTTAAGGTTCTTTCAGAACCCTTTCTTCTGTAAATGGGCTGGTATCAACTTCTGTATCCAAGTGTTTCTACTGTTTGTTTTAGGTACCTCCCTCTTCCTTTGTAAATACTGAGCAAAAAATTTGTTTTGTATCTCTGCCTTTTCACAGTCACCCTCTGCCCACCTCCTCCCTCCCCTTTATTAAGCCTCACTATCCCTCACTTGGTCTTCCTTCGCTCCCTGATGTACCTATAAAAGGTTTTATCCCCCTTCTTAACTGAGTTGGCTGTCTTTTCCTCAGTTTGGGCCTTTGCTGATCTGACTGCCTTCCCAGCTTCCTTTTGCTTTAACTGATATAGTTCTCTGTCCTGTTCCTTCTGTGATTCCTTGTATTTCCTGAATGCTTTCTTTTTCTCTTGAACCTTCACTGCCACTTCCTTTGAGAACCATAGTGGTTTCTTACCTCATTTCGTTTTGTTTATTTGCTTTACATAAAGGCTTGATACCTCTGTGATGGCAGTTTTTATTATTCCCCATTGTTCTTCCACCCCTCCTTCCTGCCCATTTGCTTGTGCATTCCTTAGGCACTCACCCATTTTGACAAAGTCAGCCCTCCTAAAATCCAGTACCTTTGTCTTTGTAAGCTTGACTCTATTGCTGTGTTTATTGTGAACCATACTGTTCGATGGTCGCTAGTTCCCAGATGGCTACCCACTTCTACATCTGTGATCCTCTCTCCATCTCCATTTGAGAGAACCAGGTCTAAGATTTCTCCCTCTCGAGTGGGCTCCAATACTAGTTGTCTAAGGCATGCCCCCTGTAGGGCATCTAGAATAACCCCACTCTTAGAAGTGGCTGCTGCAACTGCACTCCAGTTAACATCTGGCATATTCAGATCACCCATCAGCAATATCTCCCCTTTTCTGCCATTCTAAGTATACTTTCTATCATTTCCTTGTCCATTTCCTCCCCCTGAGAAGGGTCTGTATACAACCCAGTGCGTATTGTGGTGCCATTGTCGGTCTCCAAATTTACCCACAGTGCTTCTTCTCCTCCCGTTTACCCTTTTGTTCTGTTGCTTTGATTCCTTCCCTTATGTAAAAGCTACTCCTCCTCCTTTTTACCCTCCCTGTCCCTCCTGTAGATAGTGTATCCTGGTATGTTTACATCCCAGTCATGGTTTTTTGTTGTACCATGTTTCTGTGACTGCCACGATATCCAGATGTTCCTCCTCCATCAAGGCCACTAATTCAGGAAGCTTGTTGCTCAGACTACGGGCATTGGTACTCATTGCTCTCCATTTTTGATGGCTTTACCTTCTGTTGCAGCATCCCCACTGACCTTTCTACCTTGGTCTTTTTCTCATTTAGTACCCTGTTTTGTAGGGGGAGGCTGGGATTTTCCTGCTGCTTATCAGTGCCTTCCCCCTTGACTAGTTTAAAAGCTTGCCAATGAAGCATTTAAACTGATTGCTCAAAAGACTTGTTCACTTCCTGGACAGATGCAGACCATCCTGCCAGTATAGGCTGGTGTCCCTTTCACCTTTGTGCCTCCTCACCATCCTACCTTCCTTACACCTTAATAGATTATTTTACCTGAATAAGTACAGGGCATCATTATTATTACTATAGAATACTTTTTTCTAAGAATGGGAACAGAAGACAGTTGTTCTGCACTTTCCAAGCAGTATGGAAAAATATCTGATAATTAATTGTAACTTATGGCATCACCCTACCCCCGGCTAGTGACTTTCAAGGACCCCAGCTTGTTCTGGAAATTACACTCCCCCAATGTAATTGTCACAAAATCACTGAGGGTGGCAGCCCACAGTTGCAAACCAAATCTTCTTAATTCTGAGAAATTACTCCCTCTACTAAGCCAGCACTAATCACATTGGGCCCTATACACTTTGCCTATGTGCCACATACCTGAAGTATATAGGCACCCCTACGCATGAATGCTGCACAATGGGGGTGGCACAACATTCACTATCAGTGCACCGGTCAGATACACACTGGATCCCCCAGTGGTGCAGGTAGGATTCACAAGCCAGGGGTGTGTCAAGGGTGTGCCAGCACACTCCACAATTCACAAAGGCATGGAACTGCGCAGAGTGTCATGCACTGGGGTGCATGTGTTACACAGCCCCACAACACACACACACATACTGCTGCAGATGGCAATGCCATTGGGCATGGTCCCTGGATATCATGGACACTGATGTATACCATGTAGGTGTGCACCAGCACAGCAGTGCTTCCCCTGTCCCCCTGGCAAGCCATGCCCTAATGGATGGGTCCATGTCTGCACCACATAAGTATATGACTGCATAGGCATATGTATAGCCAACATGGCAGCGGAACCAGTTGTAGCAGCCATTGACACAAAACATGCACTATACTCGACTACGCATGCCTATGGGTGCCTTGGTGATGGCACACTACAGTATGGGGGAGATGACTAGGGAGGTGATGAACTAGTGGCAGTGGTGGGGAGGGGAACAGGCTAGGGAGTGTGTAATGGACTGTCTGGCCTAGTACGTGCAGCAGTTGCTGCATCCCCTTGAGTTGTCTGTACAGCATGGATGGGTCGAACCCCTTGGTGAAGACATATCTGTGCAGCTCCTGTGGCAGGGGTGGTGGACAAAGATGTCCAGCAGTGCCCTGTACAGTGCCAGGGTATGTGATGTGGCAGACAGGGTGGGAAGAGGAGTGTGGACAGTAGTGCAGAGAGCTGGAAGGTGTGACATGGCCACCACCATTACACTTGCACACCTGTGCATGACAGAGCTGCCATGCATCGTAGAGATGCAAGACTTTTCTAGGGGATGGGGCTGTGAGCGTGGGGCACAGTACTGTATGGGACTGGCCCTTGTGGCTGGACATGCTGCCCGTACAGCTTGCCAGATACTGTGGCCATCCGGTCGTGTCACATCATACAGGACACTGCTGGACACAACTTGCTGCTTGTGTCCTCCCCTGTTGTGTAACAGAGACAGGCAGTGCGCCGCTATCTCCTGAGCTGTACCACCACCATACCCATACAGTACCCATACATGTACCTGTGCCAGACTGACTGGTGCACATGGCAGGTTGGGGGGGCAGACAAGGATGGGTTACTGCTGTTATTCTGGGGCTGCACTGTTTTCCTCTGCATCTATAGGCACCACGTACCCTACAACCAGCCCTGCCGGGGCCTGTTAGTATCCCTTTAAATCCACAGTATGCCACGCTTTCCCGCACTCCCCTGCATGCCTGCATAAGGGATCCACTCTGGGACCCAGGGTCCTGCACTTAACCCATCACACAGCCTTGATCCAGCTATGTGTGGCTGCACGCTGGGGGGGGCTGCAGACAGGTGGCTAGCAATAGTGAATACCCTCCAGTGAGCACCAGTCCACTGGGGCAGCGCTGCACTGGTGGGGTAAGCACCTTTGGCACATATGTTACGCCCTGTAATGCATAGGGCCCATAGACAGAGCTTATTTTAAACAAATAGACTTGATAAAATGACTACACTATCTCGTTTAAAAACCATCAGTAGCAATTTTTTTTGTTTGTTTTTGTTTTACAATGTGTGTATCGAGAATAATCTATCTGAGAAGCATTGTCTCATTTTCAGCAGGGTCATGCTTTTTCTCATGTTATAGTTGTTTACAGTTGTGGCATCTTCTAGTTCCAAGCCTGAGCCTTAGCCCCTAGGCTAGTTTTCCTTTTAAACTGTTCTTAATAATGTTCAAAATAGAAAGTTGCTAAAAAAAACACTAACCATTCAAAGGAAAACATAACATTTAAACTTAGTTCAGCATACATCTCATATATTATATATCTTATTTCATCTCCATTCCTTACTACTAAGGCAGTTCGCATAACAGGACTGTTATATGACATGTAAGTAAGTGAAATGTATTCTTCTACAGGAATTACATACATGGGCCTAAGTCCATTTTCAGATGAATCCTGTTACATACATGCAGTCACATGATTCCATACAATGCATACAAGAAAATAAATCATAAAGATCAAAATCATGGCAGTATAGCCTAGAGGTTAGAGTAGTGAGAATGAACTTGGTACATCCAGCAGACCTGGGTTTGATTCCCACAACCACCACTTGCATACTGTGTAATTCTGAGACAGTCACTTAACCTCTACATTGCTCCCAAGTCGCCCTGAAAGCAGGCACTTCTGCCTAACGGGCCATACCCAGTTATCAAAGAAAAAAGAAATCCTAATTATACAACTCTATATCAGTAGCTGAAAGTTACAGTTATTTGAAACATTCACATGCAGATTTAGATTCATTATATAAACGTTTCTGGAATACGTTGAGTGTTGACAAACATTGTATCTAAATGTAAATTTCCATTACCTGAAATGTTAGTAGCTCTTTAAATTCTGTGGGGAGGGTTTATCTGAGGACTGGGGCAGTCAATCTGTTTAATGCAAGCAGGCAGGCACACACTCACACACGAGAGATGCTTCCATTGTTTTCAGGACTTTGCTGGGTTTTGGGAACCCAACACCATTATCAATAAGAGGAAGTTGGCAGGAACTGCAGTGAAGTCACCCTGATTAGTTCTGAAAATTTTATCACTTCTAACAAAGAAAAACCAAAAGTCTGCCTCCAGTATTTACTCTGCTTGTACAGTTGTATTTGGCTAGCTTTAGTTGCTCACATCCTGAAACATTTAGATTTTTATACCAGAGCAAGACAACCCTTGCATTTCAACTATCGAAAATGGTTCTGGAGATATGCACTTTAAGATGGGATGCCACCGTAAAGATGGGTTCCAGACTATGTTTGCCATTTGTCAGTTATAAAGGGGGCCAAAATGTATTTAAAAGTTACCATGGCTCCAGAAAAGAGATTAAAAATGTATGATTAGAGAGTGCGAAGTCCCTTCTGGGAGCAGCTATCCCAGTAGAGGGGCATGATCCTCACTCAACTGCGCGTGGCAGTGCTGCTGGGGTCTAAAAACATGTGCATGATGTAAGTTTGCCTGTAGACTGTGCAGAAGTTCCTTTCTGTAACTGGTAGCCAGGTTTCTTTTAAATACATAGTTAGAGATTTGCCCATACATGGTCGTCCCTGGGGCAGCTTCATTTTTGTTTTCCAGTCTGGAAACCTAGGCCCTGGGGCAGGCATAGATCTTGAGAGGAGGGGGAAAAGCCAGCTCAGAGGCAGTTTCTTCATTTTCAGTAGTCCTTTTTCTCCTTCAAGGACTCTGCGGGTATTTTTTTTTTTCTGACGTCCCCCTGTGTTGGTCCCCCGGGTATGAGACCACCTTCCCCCTTATGCCCCCACAACTTACCCTTTGTGGCAGGGGGTGGGGAATGCCTAAACCCACCAGACCGGATCCAGCTTCAGGGATGTGTCTTCCTGGGGCAGCGCTGTGGGGGACAATTGTCATGCTTTCGCGGCACAGGTCCCTGTTTTCCGTTTTTCTCCACTCGGGGATGGAGTGTGCAATGATGCCTGTGGCAGCACTCCTCCAGGCATCTGCTCCGTCCTGCCCACATCTGCAGCATTGGTGTACTGCTCCCCCTTCTCCAGTAGAGGCCAGGCATTAGCAAAATGCTGGACCCCCCCCCCGGAGAAGGGGAGCAGTCCTTGGGATGCTTGATCTTTCTCCGCCCTGCTGACCCCCGGAGGCCCACACTCATTTCCAAACATGGGTGACTGGCGTGGCACAAGTTGTGGTGTCCAGCTTGTCAACCCTCAGCACCACCAGGCCGGCCCTGTCTTCTTCATTTTCTACACTGATCAAGTGGCCATTATACTGCTTCCACCCCTGGCGTCAATGGCATATTGACATAGAAACATAGAATGTGATGGCAAATAAGGGCCACTGGGTCAATCCGGTCTGCCCATTTTTTTAACATTAGTTTTTTGCTGCAGATCTGTGACTGATCAACGGCGTCATCTCTTCCCATCCCTTTCTTACCCCAATGACACTCTTGTGCCTGTCCCAGGCATTTCTGAATACCACAACTGTTTTTGAAATCACTGCCTCCACTAGAAGGCTATTTCAGGCATCCACCACCCTTTCCGTATAGAAGTACTTACTCACATCCCTCCTAAATTTACCCCTCCCCTCCAACTTCATAGCATGTCCCCTTGTTCTAGAGCATCTTTTTCTCTGAAAAATACCCACCTTCAGTACCTTATCAATCCATGTCAGGTATTTAAAGGTCTCAATCATAGCACCCCTCTATCTTCTCTCATCCACCAGGGTGTACACATTTACCTCCTTAAGCCTCTCTTCATCCCGTATGATGACCCCCAGGTCTCGTTCCTGCTTGGTCTTTTCCAGTATCACTCCACCCATTTTGTACTCTGTTCCCAGGTTTCTATGGCCCAAGTGTATTCTTTTGCAATTTCTTGCATTAAAACCCAACTGCTATACCCTTGACCACTCCTCCAGCCTTTTCAGATCCCTATCTGTACTCCCCCAACCCCAGGTTGTCCACTCTGTTGCAGATCTTGGTGTCATCCACAAAGAGGCAGACTTTTCCTTCCAGTTCCCCTGCTATGTCACTCACAAAGACATTGAAGCGACTGGTTCCCACACTGATCCCTGAGGTACTCCGCTCATCACCCTCCTTTCCTCAGAGCGAACTCTGTTAACATCTATCCTCTGTGTTCTATCCCCTAACCAGTTTTTTACCCAGGTTACTACCTTATTCCCACCTCCAAGTTCCCCAACTTGCTTACCAGCCTGCTATGTGGAATTGTGTTGAAAGCTTTGTTTAAATCCAGGTAGGCCACATCCACCACTCTGCCCTGATCCAGATCCTTGGTCACCCAGTCAAAGAATCAACAGAAGCCAGGCAGCAGCCTGGGTAGGCTTCACAAAGCACACCTAGCCCTTGAGTGTATAGGGCATGCAACCCATTAAGTCTGAGTCTGATCCTGGGGTCCGGGTCCTGAGGTAAACTATCATGAATGCTTAAAATGCAACTGTTTCATGGGATTTGTGCTGCTATTTAAATGAACTTTGCAGGCCCTGATGAAATGCCATCGGGTTTGATGTTTGTGTGACTTTATCATTAAACAGGCATATCGGGGCTATATGGTGGTGCTAAGATTATTTGGTGTCCTCATTTGACATCTAAATAACAACACACAGACTGAACACTGCATGATTTATGCATATACTGTTACACATGGACACTCTAAATATGATATATGAGTGCTGCTACCCACTCAAAGCCCCTTTTTATGTTTGCTTGCGCGAATGTGCAAGAAACATGTTGTGACAGCTTGCTGGAGTAGCAGGTTGTGGTGGCCTGCCTTTGGTGTAAAGGGTCAGAGGTTTGAGACCTGGGAGGGAAGAGAAGGGGAGAGATGGGAAATGTCAGTAGTAGAGTAGCAGAAAAGGTCAGAGCCAAAAGGCTGGCCTTCAGGAAATATAAGGGAACACAGCGGGATGAAGATAGGGAGGCATACCAAACTGCCCTAAGGGAAGCAGGTAAGGCAGTAAGGCAGGCAAAGTCCCAAACTGAGGAAACACTAGCATGAACAGTAAAAGAAGGTGACAAGACTTTCTATAGATACATTAGTGAAAGGAGAAAGTCCAGAGGGGGTATTGCTAAGCTTAATGGAGAAAAGGGAGCATGTGAGGAGGAGGACCCTGTAAAGGCATCTATCCTAAATAGATACTTTTGCTCAGTATTTACTGAAGAGAAGGTAGGGCAGGGCCCACAGCTCAGCATCATGGACACAGGGGAGGGAGGTGAGCACTACTCCCTTCACAAAAGAAAGGGTCCTACAAGAGCTTGCTAAGGTCAGGGTGGATAAGGCAATGGGACCTGATGGCATACATCCCAGGGTACTTAAGGAGCTAAGGGAGGAACTAGCAGAGCCATTAGCAGAATTGTTTAGTGAGTCTTTGAGCACAGGAGAGGTCCCAGAAAACTGGAGAAGGGCTCATGTGATCCCGCTCCACAAGAGTGGTAGCAGGAGGAAGCGGGGAACTTACAGACGGTCAGTCTTACCTCAGTAGTGGGCAAGATTATGGAGCACTCCTTAAGGAAAGGATAGTGCAACACCTGGAATCCATAGGGCACAGGATCCAAGACAGCATGGGTTTACAAAGGAAGGTCCTGTCAAACTAATCTCATAGATTTCTTTGACTGGGTAACCAGAGTGGTGGACCAAGGGGAGCAGTTGATGTCGCCTACCTTGACTTCAGCAAAGCTTTGACACTGTTCACATAGAAGATTGATAAATAAGCTAGGTAGGCTCGGGTGGGTCAGAAGTTGGTCAACTGGGTAGCAAACTGGTTGACTGGCAGAAAACAGAGAGTGGTGGTAAATGGTATACAGTCAGAAGAGATGCAAGTCACAAGTGGGGTACCTCAGGGATCAGTCCTGGGGCCAGTCTATTCAACATCTTCATTAGTGACCTCGCAGATGGACTAGAGGGTAAGGCTTGTCTGTTTGCAGATGACACCAAGATCTGCAACAGAGTAGATGATCCAGATGGGGTGGGCAGAATGAGAAGAGATCTGGATAAACTAGCAGAATGGTCAGAAGAGTGGCAACTGGGATTTAATGCAAAGAAGTGCAAAATCATGCACATAGGGAGAAACCCTGAAGCCACTTATAGGCTGGGAGGGAGTTGCTAGCAGTCACAAAGGAAGAAAGAGACTTGGGCATCATCATCACTGATGACCTAAAATCATCCAAGCAGACCTCTAAAGCAGTAGGTAAGGCTAGGGGTGTTAGGGTGTATTAGTAGGGGTATCACAAGTCGTAAGAGGGAGGTAATAATCCCTCTGTACAAGACATTGGTTAGCCCCATCTGAAGTACCGCGGCAGTATTGGAGGCCACACCTTCACAAGGACATTAACCAAATTGAGGCAGTCCAGAAGGGCAACCAAAATGGTGCAGGGACTGCATCAGAAGACATATGAGGACAGATTAACAGAGCTCAATATGTATACCCTTGAGCAAAGGAGGGAGAGGTGATATGATCGAGGTATTCAAACACCTTAAGGGCATAAACAAGGTGAAAGAGTCTAACATGTTTAAATATAAGAAAATAGCAGGACAAGAGGACACAGCATGAGATTAGAGGAGGCCGATTAAGGGGAATGTGAGGAATTCTTTTCACAGAAAGGGTGGTAGATGCATGGAATGGCTTACCACAAGAAGTGGTGGCTATGAATACAGTGCAGGGCTTCAAACAGGCATGGGATAGGCATAAGGGAGCAATACAAATGACTATGAATAGATAGGTCACTGACAGAGCAAAGGCCAATGGCACATTTATAAGGTAGAAAAAGAAATGGGCAGACTGGATGGGCCTTGCGGTCCTTATCTGCCGTCAACTTCTATGTTTCTATGTTGGAGGTGCGGCTGTGTTGTGGCCAATGATGCCACTGCTTTTTGGGGCTTGTCTCTGTGGCACCAATGAATGAGCACGCTGTCTATGACAGCAACTCAGAATCATGCCACCAACTTGAAAGAAATTCGCTGCTACAATGAGGGAGCACCCCGTCATTGCAGGGCGTGCATTGCCTGGTGTAACTTTTCAATAAACATGGCGGTGGCTGTTGCGATCCACTTCTCACAGTCCTGAGAAAGCTGACGTCGGTGGTGCTCAATACCCCTGTCGGCATGCCCCTTCCCCAGTTCATTTGCTGACAGGGAGCCCAATCCTCTTTGGCATGATGTCCTGTAGTTTAATTTGTCTGCTGAGGGGTGCCCAATCCCCCTCGGCATCATGCCCCCCCCAAACACAGACCCATTTTCTTTGCCAATAGGGTGCCCAACCCCCATCAGCTCCAGTCCCCCCAAAACACCCAGGTGGCACACTGGGAGCCCACCCCAGCATGCCAAATGTACCTGTAAAAAAGAAAACCTTCTTGCAAAGTTTTTTTTTAACCTGTAAACAAGAAAATGGTCCCTCGTTGTCTGCAATGTCCCCCCCCTAACTTGCACCCACCCTCTGTGCACTCCACCCCCCTCACCCCATATTTACCCCCAGAGGTAGGCACCATGGTGGAGCAGGAACGCGCCTGCACACTTCAAAATCCACCACAAACTGAAGAAATGCCGGTAAGCTGTATAATGGCATAAATGGGGGATTTTCAACTTAGGTGAATATTGCAACCATTTTTGTGACTTTTGACACGAAACTTTCAACATGGGGTTCTTGGGAACCCACCTCATGAACTCAGTCACTGTCATGTCGTTATTCTGTCCCGAAAGGTGACTTCACGGTCACTGCATGGAATCATCTTCCAGGACCAATTAATGAAATGACAGTGTCACTGTTCATGAGGTGGGCTCCCAAAAAGCCTATGTTGCAAATTTGGTGAAAAAATTCCAAAAAGTGACTGTGTTATGAGCATGCGTTGTACAGTTCCCACGCACGCTTGTAACTTCGAGAATTTTTAATATTTTCATTCCAGATTTTCAACATTGCTATCTTTTCACACCTCTTTATGAACAGTACAGCTGTCATTTTTCACATCCTGCCAAAATGTGTTTCCGCACATCTGCCACACAATTGCGCTGTCGCTGTGCAAAATCAACGTTTGGGACAGATTAAGAAAATCACAGTGACAGTGTTCATAAGGAGAGGTCCCAAAAAGCCCATGTTGCAAATTTGGTGAACGAATTCCAAAAAATTACTGCATTACCAGTGTGCGTTGTGCAGTTTCTACGCATGCTCATAACTTTGCCAGTTTTTTTATATTTTTACTCCAGTTTTTCAACATTGTCATTTTTGCACACCGCCATATGAACAGTACAGCTGTAATTTTTCACATTCTGTCTGAAACATGTTTTTGCACCTGTGGCACACAATGGGCACAGTCACTGTGCAAAATCAACGTCTGGGACAGAGTTAGAAAATCACAGTGCCATTGTTCATGAGTGGAGGTCCCAAAATGCCTATGTTGAAAATCTGGTGTAAAAAATCCCCAAAGTAATTGCATTACGGGTGTGCGTTGTGCAGTTTCTACTAACGCTCATGACTTCACCAGTTTTTTTATATTTTCACTCCAGATTTTCAACATTGCCATTTTTTTTATACCTCTCATGAACAGGACAGCTGTCATTCTTCACATCCTGTTTGAAATGTGTTTTCGCACCTGTGGCACCAAATGGCACAGTCGCTGTGCAAAATCACCTTTCAGCTAATGAAATGATAGTGTCACTGTTCATGCGGTGGGGTCACCAAAAGCCCATGTTTAAAGCTGGGTAACTCTAAAAATACTTAGGCTACTGTTTCAACCATAACGCCTTACCCTGTAGGGACTGACAGGTGTCAGGGGTGTGACTTGGGACTGTCGACAGTAATGCTCACACCATTCCACCCCACCCCCACCCTGCAGCCAGTGACAGGCATCAAGGTGTGCCTTGGACTTTTTGGCCCCAAAGTTCACCCCATTCTCCTATACTGCACCTATTTCAGTGTATTTCCTTATGGAAAGGGTAAGTGTAAAGCCCGAACACCCCAAGGCACACCACAACACTTGTCGGTGTCTGCAGGGTTGGGTGAGGTGAAATGGCATGAGCGTTATGGACGATGACCCAAAGGCACACCCCAATGCCTGTTCATCTCTGCAGGGTGGGGTGGGGTTGGCATCAGTTCAATACTTCACTGCCATTCCTATTCTGCATCTGTCTAACTCCTGCACTTCCAATGCTGATGCCAGGAGGCAAACATTCGGCATTGTCAAATGCTTGTTTATGATCTGTAAAGCTGACCTTCATTAAGAACTTTTATGACTGTTACCATTTGCTTGACACCACCTCTTTGTAATGGTTTGATCTCACTGTGATTGATACCATCAAATGCCATGTTCACCTGAAGGTGGGCCTGAATTTAAATCCAACCATGAAAGGTGTGGTAGCGCTTTCAATCTTTAGAGCACTGATTTGTGAACTTGAAGATCCCAAGTTCTGTCCTACTAGTTCATACTCGGACCTCTGGGAAAACCTCTCTTGTTATCCCTAGAGCTAGGACCTCTCACGGCCAAAGAGCCTTCAGCTTTAGGGCTCCCTCCTGGTTCAACACACTGCCCCCCTCCATCTCCGAAGCTCCAACTATATCGTGCTTCAAAACTTCCTTACGTAACCACCTTATTAACACCCGATGCTGTAACTGCCACTAGTCAAAGCCGTACTCAATACTTATGACAACGCTTATTAGTAAGCTGCTAAGGACAACATAACTCTGGTATTGTTTGCATCCATCCTACCTGTACCAGCTTGTTTGTATCTATGTCTTAATTTACTGTTATACCTATGTGTTGTACTGCTATACTGTGTATTTTGGTTTGTCTTACTGTGACAAGGTACCTTTGTAAATGAGCCTATGGCCCAAAGGTTTTCCAAACTGCTGTTTAAATAAAATAAAAAAAAAAAAGTTTGAATCCCACAACAGCCACTAGCTCACTGCATGGCCCTGGGCAGGTTACTGGAAATTCTTGTTCCTTATCCCATCCAGCTGTCATACTGGGTAGAAGCAGAATTCTACTGCCAGCCTGATGTTGCATCTGAGCTGGGCTATCCTAAAAAATTACTAAAACAAAGAGTTGGCATCATTACTTAATGAAGCTGTTCGTTAATTACCAGCTTTGACTGACACATACAGCTGAGGGTGGGACCAACAAGTGCCAGTGTTTGCCCTGGCCTGCACTTTCTTTACTTGTCTTGAAACAAAAGGCATATACTTAGCCCTGTTCTTACCCAGCGGTGTCAAACAGTAAAGTAATTGGGGAGTGGCAGAATTTTAAAGAGTATTTACAGCTTAAATTATGTGACTGAGTGTGTGGAGGTGCATGTATGCTTTAATATGTGTTATAACCTAAAGGGCAGGGCTCTTTCAATGCAAACAATGGGAGGGTTAGGGTGATTCCCACTTCTAGCATGCATGTTCTTAGTCCATCAGTGTGTTTCTGATCAAAATGTCTAATCTGACTGCCTTTTAAAGATTGCATGGGGTAAACTGAACTGTCCACATGACTTAGAGTTGCAGCAACCATCTCACGCTGAATGAGAAAATATTACGATGCAGCACTGCAACATGGCTCTTCTGTGTAATGTGCATTGCACACAACTGTGTGTGTAAGCAATAAGACACGATGGGGTGTGCACACTGAACAGATATTACTGCAGGTCAGGGGTGTAGTAAGGTATGAGGCTGCAGGCCGAGTGTCTTCATAGAAACATAAAAACATAGAATTTGACGGCAGATAAGGACCGCTTGGCCCACCCAGTCTGCCTATTTCCCTACCTACTGGATAAGCTGCAGATCCTAGTTAACCAGCAGCCTACTTCTTCCTACCCCCACCCCCTAGAATTGCCTTATGACTGTCCCATGCATGCTTAAATTCCACCACTGTTTTTGACTCCACAACCTCCTCCGGAAGGCCGTTCCATGCATCCACAATCCTCTCTGTGAAAAAATACTTCTTAAATTACCTCTGAGCCACCCCCATCTTCAAATTGTGCCCCTTGTTCTTGCACCCTCTTTTTGAAATATGCTACCCTCTTGGACTTTGTTGATTCCTTGAGGTACTTGAAAGTTTCTATCATGTCCCCCCTCTCCCTCCTTTCCTCGAGGCTATACATATTAAGCTCCTTAAGTCTCTCTTCATATGTCTTCCAGTGCAGACCCTGCACTATTTTAGTTGCCCTCCTCTGGACAACTTCCATCCTGTCTTTGTCTATGCGGAGATTGGGTCTCCAGAACTGCATGCAGTACTCCAGATGGGGTCTCACCAGCTGTCAGTACAGAGGGATAATAACTTCCTGTTTTCTACTGGTGATGCCTCTCCCTATGCATCCCAGTATTCCCCCAGCCCTCCTTGCTGCCCTCTCACATTGCTTGCCCACCTTTAGGTCATCTGATATGACTACCCCCAGGTCCCTTTCCATTTTAGTGCAGTGATATCTGTGTAGTGCACACCCTGGAGTATCTCATTGCACTTATAAAATGGGATACATTTTTTTTTATTTGTACGGTTGGAAAACGCATGTTTATATGTAATTAAGACAGAGTTTCTTATGAGAATGTATGATAAAATAGCCCTTCCTCTTGCTATACAATGACGTAACTTTACTCCGGTACCAAAGAAAGCACCTGCACATGTATGGCAAACTAACTGGTACATTTGAGCATTAAGAAAGAAAAATTCAGATGGAAGAACAAGCCATTATGGAATATAACCTGTGTACAGATTCTGAAGGGGATCACGCCTTGGCTAGAAGGGTGAGATATATTCTGAGTGGTAGTCACTTGGTCTGTGTGGTGTGTCTTCACTGAGCATTTAAAAGTAAATCACTATGTTAAAAACAAGAAACAGAACAAATAGAGAGATTAATCCTGCACCTGAAATATATTTTGTTAACTGGAGTTCTTTCTCCTGCTTTGGGCATTTGTTTGAAGTGTCACTTGTGTAACGACTGTTTATTCCTGCACATCTGTAGACTCCTTGGAGCAGTACGGAAATCAAAAGAATGTTTGGAGAACTCTACACAGCAGGCCCTCCTAGGGGTCTTGTCATGAAGAGTTCCTCCAAATCCACTAGATTAGAATGAGTCAATCATAATAATTTTGCAATGTTTTCCATCAGAAAACCGAAACAAACTAAATTATAGTTTTGTAATAGTTAGCATACAAGGCTGTGCCATATTTTTTTATATTCCATCTCTGTTGTCCTATGGTGGCATTGGGCTTCACCATACAATGCAGCCATAGAACAAGGGGATGGTGGGCACACTGGGCAGAAACCAAACAGTGGGCACAGAACAAGGCAATATGGCAGGCATGCCCAATCCTTACAAAAGTGCATTGGCAGCTCCCATAGAATCACAACATGCCATTGATGTCAATGGACAATATGATGATACTTGACTTGCATGTAAATTTGGAAAAAGAAGCAGTTTATATCCTCATTTCAATCACAAGGCAATAACCCAGGTGTCATATCTTTTTGGTTGTTACTGAGAATGTTGGCGTAAGTTACTGAAGGTTTGATGCAACACCAAACTTCAGTAGTTCTACGGAAAGCATACATTTGAACTGCTGCTATTATAGTGTTAATATATTACTCATAGCAAATGGAATTTGTGTGACTGTGTGTGAGCTTGCTTGTTATTCAAAGCAACATTTCATTGATGGTGGCTGTGGATGTTGGAAATATTTACCTTGTTTACATGGAGGAGAAAGTAGGGTTCATGGAAAGATATACAGAGAATACTGGATGGGCAACTATGCAGAACCAGTGTGTTCTGCCACAGAGGGGTTCTGATTCCCTCCGACCTCGAGAGAGAAGCTTGAGAGGTCCATGGAAATCAGAACCCCAAGGTGGCAAAACACACTGGTTGTTCATAGAGCTGCTCATCTTGTATCTTTTATAGTGTATAGTATTGTGTGAAATATGGGTGTAACCCCCCTGCAAATGGGGGTTCCCAAAAGACTTCCAGGAGATTGCTTGAATGCTCCAAGCCTGAATGGTGTTTGGCGTTTAAGCCATTTATCAGTGAGTGTTTTTAGAGCCTCTGGTACTGTCTCTTTAAGAGCTGTCTGCTTGCAGACATAATTAGTTTGTATGGGGGACTGTGTGCTTCTCTGTTTGAGTACCACTCGAGCTGCTGCCAATTCACTCCATTTTGCAGTCACTAGGGTGCAAAGGAACCTATCTGAAAGATGTAACTGTTTGCCAGAAATCATTTACAGTGATAATGAAATTACAGTTTGTCTAACCTGCTTTCTTTTGCAGTCAGAACAGTGTCTGCCTAGTTCCCCATTCTGATTTTGAACTGCTGAACTGGACCAATCAGTGTGGGGTAAGCTAGCTCTAAAATGGTGCCTTGGACGAATCAGAACTTGGACTCATAATCTGAGCCAGCCACAAGAGGATTGTATGGGCAGTGACTCTGGGAGATGTAGTTTAGACTTCAGCGCCTTTTTGGACCAACAGCAGCAGTCTATTGTGAGTGACAGCCAATCCAGTCAAGAACTGGGAGGAACTCAAAGGAAGTGCCCAGTTTTGTCGGTTGGAGTTTCAGTTGAGCTTTGGCAGTGAAGAAGGAAGGAGCCCTGTGCTTTTTCAGTGTGCAGTTTTAGTCAAAAAACGTGTGTAAGGCCCAGAGTTCCGGTCTGCAGCTTGTAACTGCTTGTTAGGACTGATCCGTCCTGTGAAAAGAATCAAGGATCTCTGAAGAGTAGAAACCAGGCTCACCCTGTAGAAGACTGGAGAAACTGTTGAATTGCACTCGGTCTGTCAGGAACTGAATCTGCTGTGTGTTCTCCCGGGTGTGTGCAGTAATTGCGATCGGGATAGAGAAGCAGCCTGCCTGGTATAGTACTTTCTTTTTACCATATAAATGTGTGAAGAGTCTCTTGGAGCTCAAGAGTAGCCTTGCTGATATTGAAGGACCCTATCTTATTTGGAGGTCGTGAGTACTAATTCAGGGTCGCTCCTGTTGAATTCCACATTAAATCCAAATGGAATTACTGTACTGCTGACTGTTTAATTTTCCTTTTCTCTGTGTGAAAGGGCCCCTACCAGCTGCCACGGTTTGGACTAGCCACTAGGGCTTGGGTATCCAGGGACAGTAACTGATAAGGGATAGGCCTGTGCACAGAGCCATAGGTAGATTATTAGAGTGATAAGCTAATTAACCTGATTTCCCCTGTCCTTGTTATATCCCCTAAATAAATCAGAGCTGCTTGTTTCAGCAAAGTTATACTGCCTGAGGTATTTGTCTATGTTAAAGTACTGTACTGTGATTGTTGCACTGTATCTCATTTCACAGGAGGTCCCAGTGCGGAACCAGACCTGGGGGTAAGTGTATACTGTGAAGGTAATTCTGATATATTGTGGGCCACTAGTGGGAAGAAAGGGGGTTGCAGTGTCCCAGAGGGCTGTGACCAAGTTAGTTTAACTATTGCAAACCCTGACCTCTGGGTGGAGGCACCGCCATTGGATCCAGGCCCCTCAACCTGTTAGTGGCAAATCAGGCAGGGGTAGTAGCCCCTGGGATAGCGCCATCTAGGGGTTACATGTGTTTTGTGAGTTCTTTTGCTTTCAAAATGAAACTGACTCATGCAGTCTCTAGAGGTTCTAGAATGCTGTTCTACCACAGTAGGGTAGAACAGCATTCCATGACCTTAGAGCTGTGGTAGAACAGCAGTTTGAAAGGGTTGGAATTCTGTACAGAACAGCATTCCACTATACACTATCAACTCATTAGCCTTGACTTGACCAATCAGTGTGCACATAGCAGGGAGGTATGGAAGCCATGTCCATTCAGCATACCTCTCAACTGTACCTGATTTTGCCTCAGAATTGTCTTCTGTCCCGCATACATTTTGTGTTTTCGTGACTGAGCAGTGGGGACTGTAAGCATAAAATAATGTCAAACACTAAAGTTTCAGACTTGTTCTTCAGAAAATCCATCATGCACTATTCCCCTTATTCTAAAAGCTTTCTTAGTGAACTATAACTACCCCTCACTATGATGCAATTATAGTTGGAGGGTAGGAGGAAGTAGGCTGTTGGTAAACTTAAATCTTCAGCTTTTCCAATAGGTTGGGAAATGGGCAGACTGGGTGGGCTAAGTGGTCCTTATCTGCCGTCAAAGTCTATGTTTCGATGTTTTTATATATTATCAATTTTTAAATTCTGTCCCCGAGTTTGGGTCTTTGTCCTTGATTATTTAAGCAGTGTCCCTGATTTATGAGGCAAGAGGTTGAGAGGTATGTCAGTCAGTCAGAACATATGACTGCCTCAACAGCTCCCATAATAAGTGAGGCAGTATAGCACAGTGGTTTAAGGCTCTCAGCTACAAATCTGGAGACCTGTGTTTGAATCCCACTGCCCCCACTAGGATACTGTGTGACCCTGAGCAAGTCACTTAACTTCCCTGTATTCCCAGGTTGCACCTGTAAACAAGCTTTCAGCTTAGTGTGTCTCTCCTAGTTAAACAATTGGGAAAAAAAGATAATGTACACTGAGGATTCCCTTGCAAAAGACACATTTTCATGAACAATAAGAGTTTTAGAAAAAGTAGAATTTTGGGCTGGGGGAGTTAATGGCAGCTATGCACTTTGTACCCTCCTTGTCCTCTTTTGATGAAAAACTAGGAATTGCCATGGACTATAAAGTCAGGTCACACTTATTTCCACATGCTGATAGCATGCACAGGGACCCTCATATAGCTCAGATGTCACATGTATTTTTCTTCGGGTCATCGGCCATAGCGCTCACACCATTTCACTTCACCCTACCCTGCAGATACTGACAAGTGTTGTGGTGTGCCTTGCGGTCTTCGGGCCTTACACCCACCCCATTCCATAAGGAAATACACTGAGATGGGTGCAATATAGGAGAATGGGGTGAGCTTTGGGGCCAAAGACTCCAAGACACACCTTGATGCCTGTCACCGGCTAGAGGGTGGGGTGGGGTTGGAATGGCATGAGCATTATGGCCGCAATCCCAAGTCACACCTCTGATGCCTGGCAGTCTCTACAGGGTGGGGCGTTACAGTTGGAAACCCTAATGCCCTGGGCATTTGTTGGTATTTTCACTCCACATTTTCAACATGGGCATTTTGTGATCCCACCTCTTGAACAGTGGCACTATCAGTTCGTTAGCCAAAAGGTGATTTAGCATAGTGACTATGCCATTTGGCTACACAGGTGTGAAAACACATGTTGAGCAGGATGTGAAAAATGACAACTGTACTGTTGATGAGGAGGTGTAAAAAAATGGCAATGCTGAAAATCTGGAGTGGAAATATGAAAAATTGGTGAAGTCACAAGTGTGCGTAGAAACTGTGCAATGCACACCTGTAACACAATTATTTTGGGAATTTTTTTTAACCTCATTTTCAACTCAGAATTTTGGGACCTCCCCTCATGAACAGTGGCACTGGGATTTTGTTAATTTGTCCCAAAAGTTGATTTCCCTCAACGACCGCTCCATAGTGCGCCACATGTGCAAAAACACATTGCGGGCAGGATGTGAAAAATGACAGCTGTACTGTTCATAAGGAAGTGTGAAAAAATGGCAATGCTGAAAATCTGGAGTGAAAATATTAAAAATTGTCATGTGGAAACTGCACAATGCAAGCTTGTAACACAGTAATTTTTTGGAATTTTTTCACCAAAGTTGCAGCATGGGCTTTTTGGGACCCCACCTCATGAACAGCGGCACTGACATTTCACTAATCAGTCCTGAAAGGTGATTCTGCACAGTGACCATGAAATCATCTTTCCAAAACAAGTATTGAGATGACAGTGCATGAGTTCATGAGGTGGGGTCCCAAGAACC
Organism: Neoceratodus forsteri; assembly: GCA_016271365.2. Lineage (NCBI taxonomy): Eukaryota > Metazoa > Chordata > Ceratodontiformes > Ceratodontidae > Neoceratodus > Neoceratodus forsteri. The sequence continues at coordinate 400,461,954 of CM057451.1, forward strand.
CCAAGTTGAAAATCTGGCACCAAAATTCCCAAAAATGGCTGCAATATCCACCTAAGTTGAAACCCCCCATTGTCTGCCATTATAAAGATTACCACATTCTGTTCAGTTCCCGGTCAGCTTTTGAAGAGTTCAGACATATTCCCGCTCCACAGAAGATCGCAGTGCCGGCCCTCCCGGAGTAAGTATGGGGTGAGGGTGGGCGAGATAAGGTGAGCAGAGGGTGGGTGTGGGTTGGAGGAGGGGTGTGGCGGGATGATGAGGGCAGTTTTTATAAAGCTAAAAAAAAAGAAACCAGATTTCATGGGGAGTTTTTTTTTTTGATTTACAGGTAAAAAAGATTATTTTGGGCACACTGGAATGGGCTCCTAGTGTGCCATGAGTTGGGAGGGACATGATGCCGACAGGGATTGGGCACCCCCATCGGCAAAGAAAGAGTGTGGGGTGGGGAACATGATGCCGAGGGGATTGGGCACCCCCATCAGCAAACAAATTGAACTGGGGGGGGGCATGCTGACACGGGGATTGGGCTTCCCTGATGTTGGCTTTGTAGGGATTGTGTGGCAGGTGGCAGGAGCCACCATATTTATTGGAATGTTTCACCAAGAAAGGCACGTAATGGAGCCTTGTCATCTGACAGTCCATTGAGGAAACTACACCTCATTGGAGCGGCAGATTTCTTTCAACTCCATGGCTCTTTTTGAAACTGCTATCATCGTCAACATGCTCACTGATTGGTGGCTAAGGGACGCACCAACCAAAGCATCCCCTGCATTGGCCACAATACAAACACACCTCTGAATGCACTAGTACCGCAAGATGTTGCTTGCGCACGTGCAAGACAACATAAAAATAACTATCATCCTTCTTCTGAATCCAAATACATTACTAGGTCAAATAGAGCTAATCTATGAAATCAATCTAGAATGTATACATGTTGTAACTCTAACATTGTAACCAAGGCCCAGCAGTGCATTCAGGACTAAGAACCGTGTCATATCAAGGAGTAACAATATCCTCAGTTGTGCAATCGTAAGGGGCTTTCATTACTAACCCACCACTATAAAAAATTACCACTACTTATTATAACTAAGATTCAAAGTTTGGATTTTCTTGAAGCTGGTAATTATTCCATGACTGCCAAATCCTTGTGAAAACTAATTGTTTATCCATTTGAGCATACATGGCCTTCTGTAGGCCATAAATACAGTTGACCACTAGATACCAGGTTTGACAGATGTCATGTATTGATAGTTTAATATTATCAGTACTCTTTTAAATGGTTGATAAAGCAGACATGCATGTCAGCATATATTTTTTCATGACATGTCTTAAAGATACTTTAAAAACTCTCAAGAGTATTGGTTCACATTTAGACCAAGTAGTAGTATTTCAGAAATCTTCATTTCATCTTTGAGGATCACAAAATTACCCTCCGAAAGCTACAGAAGACAATAAATTAGTTCCACCCTAAGCAAAACAGTTAACAACAGTGTACTCTAGGAGGAGTTGTTTTTTCAAGAGAATTTGGTTTGAAACAAGGACTACAGTTTTTCAGATGAAAGACTACAGTTCCTAGGACTAATCTGGAAATGGCAGCCCAGTAGGAACACACCATAAGTGGTCCAGCTACTGAACTTTGGGAATTACAGTTTCTAAGATACTTTTGGATTGTGAATTGAAGCTCTATCAGACGTGCATTTGCTACAAAATGTGCAGCCTAGCTATTTAAAGCCTTAGCTGAAAAGGTCCCGACTTCAATTTAAACAATGTTTCATTTATGCAGTGTTTACTCTTATAACCTGACCAGCCCCTTGGTTGGTTTATAATACACTGCTTATCTTCACTTGGCTTGTTTCCCTTTGACCCATTGGAAGACCTGGTGCCTGTTTGCAGGCACAGTACTTACATTTGCTGTGTTTGTTTCCCATTTGCCAAACAGAAATTTTTCTGACTGTTCGCAGGAAGTATTGCTGAGATTGCACTTTAACTGGATTTGAACAGCAAAGATTCAGTTCTATAGCAAACCTACATGTCACAGATCTTTTGTTAACCCCATAGTAAGGGGCCAGGTACATACAGTATGAACATACAATGTTGCCAGCAGATACAGGTCATATAGCCTATCCAGTCTACTTGAGTGTGCAGCTCTTAGTATTGAGTACTGATGCTGCCCCCATCGTCCCCTTCTTTCCCTTCCTCCTTGCTTGTACCGTGTAAGTTATCAACTTCTTCCCCCTCTCCCAGCTCTGATTTTGCCTTTGACCCTGTCCCACCCCCTCTTAAGTCCCCCCCTACTGAGGTCCGTATAGCTTAAGTCTCTAGATCATAACAGATGGCCAGTTTTGCACCCTTCGTTTCACCACGTTTTTAAAATTAATTTTGCTTTCTTTTCTTCTGCAATAAGGTATTTTTCAGGTGTTGTTTATGCTGCTGTCATGAAACTAGCACCCACCCAGCCCTGTACCGTGACTTCTCTTTCATTTACTGTCCCCTTAACTCCTATGCTTACCCTCTGGCTGGCCACGGCCCAGTGAGGTGATATGATAAGAGCAAGGTGTCCAATTTTGCAACATTCTTTTCATCCCCAAATTTTTTAAATTAGTTTTGTTTTCTTTTTCACGCAGTAAGATGTTTCTTTAATGTATTGTTTATGCTCCCATCACTGTTATTACCCCCTTTGGGCAGCATCCACACTGTCCCATACCCTGAGTTCTCTAAGCCCTTAATGACCCCTCAAACACCCTTTCCCCAGACTTACCCTCTACGATGGGGTCTGCCAGGCCACTGCCCAGTGATGCATTTGTTCTTACCTTAAGGACTTTCAAGGTGAGGGATTGGCCAGTTCTCTGGGCCAGGTCCAGAGAAGGCTCAAACATCCTGCTTATGCTGAGGAGTTTCTGTTGTTCTGGTGTACCACTCCCTTCAGATGTCTGTACACATGGGGCTGCAAACATGTGTTCACATAAGCATGCAACATGGAGCCCAGTAGATGTCCGCCCCTCCCCTGGAGGCTGCTGCTGCACTACCACCTGCAGTCACCCAGGTGGCAGTGTGGCAGTGGAACATGAAACCCTTCCTCCATCCCCAGAGAAGGAGTGTCCCCTGGGATGTTTGATCATTCACTACCTTGCCAACCCAAGGTGACATGGCTAGCTTCTGAACCCAGGTCACTGGCATTATGAGCTGAAGCCCTGCAACTGCGTCCATGGGCCAACTATGTAATAAGCTATTTAACCAAATGTGGGCTTCTAACACTTTGTGAGGTACACTTGTAAATCTACCAGTGGGGAGTTCCAGACTCCTTGTATAAACTGTCTGCCATACTCTCCGTCTGGGGTACACATCTTCTCATTTACAAAACAAAATCTGGTCTGAATTTTGCATATTTGTCAATTGTCTTCAGATACTCATTTCCTTAAATATCAGTCATTAGCAATGCAATGTCCCTGACCTTTCCCCTTTGATTTCCTTTACCCCAACTCATATTATGCTGGCCATTGTCCCCCATGCCTGTAGGGTCAATTTTCCCTTGCCTATCCAAACTCCATTTTATGTACCGCATGTACCTGTTGTAGTGGTACGACTTGCAATGTTTATGATTATGCTCCTTTGATGTATTGTACTGTTGTGCATGACTATTTTTGTAATGCTGTTAATTATTATTAATTTTTCCTCCTCTTGTACAATCTCCTTCCCCAACCCCCTGATACATCTGGAAACAAACTGTTATCAGTTCAGTATGTCTTTCTGGTAAACTTTTTGAAATCAATCAATCAACAACTAAAGAAATAAATACTGACTTTTAACCATTTACCTTTACAGCAGGATGACATCACGGGGTGACTGTTAGCTCCCTGTGTAAACAATCCTACACCTGGAGCAGGTTGGCAACTATAGTATTTAGTTTCTTTTGGAGTACAACAGTAAAAACAGTCCCCTTGTACTAAGCATGAATAGAACTACTGATTAGTGTAATAGATTAAAATTGCACAGCCATTCACTTGAACTTTTTTTGCTAGCATTATTAACAGCCCCTAAAACCATCTTATACCCCAAACAGTATTTATAGTCCACTCACAATTCTATACACCTAAACCTTCCTATACCCCCAACAGTTTCCCCACCTCCTCCACCCCCCCCTCCACAATGTCCTCCACTACTGCTATTGGTCTCTCGCTCTCTCTCTGTTTACTCCTCGGTCTCTGTTTAGCCTTTGATTTTGGTGCATTAGGCCTAGCCTTGGAACAAATTTCTCTGAAGCATGCCTGGCCAACCATCTGCCCATCTCTGATACCACCTAGGCCTACTTCTCTCCTTCCGTCTGCTGCCCTTGCTTTCATCAGCTCCCATGACCAGCACCATCTCTTCCTACACCTCTCTTCCTTCTCCCTCTTGGTCTCATCTCTCTAAGTACCCCTTCTGATTCAACTTTCATGCCACCCGCTTCCTTCTCTCTAGGGACATAGAAAGTCACCCTGGCCCTGCTCCTACACCCCCCTTAAACACTCCTCCATCCCATAGTCATCCTTTATGGAATATTAGGCACAGTCTAAAAATTGCACATTTGAACGTGAGTAGCCGTCTTCCTAAAATAGCTGAGCTGGAGGCCAGGGTATCTCTGTACAATCCTGACATACAGAGCATCTCAGAGACCTGGCTAAAAAACTCCACCCATGACCAAAACTGCTCCCTACCAGGTTACACTTTCCTCCTCCATGATTGCTCTACCACATGCCATGGTGGTGGTGTACTTCAGCACTACCATAACTACTACACTGCCACACTCCTTGGCCAGTCCTCCATTGACCACCCTTCTGAGTGGCTTGCAGCTGAACTGACAGTTGCCACCAATAAGAAGTTGCTTGTTGGGTGCTGCTGTAACCCACCGAGAGCTGGTGTCCCTAGGCTTGCAGCCCTCCTGAACCTCCTTGCACCTTTTTTTCCCTGCAAGAGACTCCATTCTTGTAGGGGATTTCAACATTGACTGAGACACAACCCCTCTCTGACTGCAACTCCATCATACAACAACACAATCTCACCCAGCTAATCACCTCCCATACACACCTCAACAATCAGTCCAACAAACACACTACCCTGGACTGGATCCTGATGACTTGAGCAGGCAAAGTTGCCCATGCCAGCACACTGTCTGATGCCATTAGTGATCACTCCCCCATCTACTGTGTCTAGCTTATCAAACCCCCCACACCCCCCACCTACCTACCAGACTTTCTGCAATTTGTCTAATTTTGATCTACTCAGGCTTCACGATGACCTCAGAGCTCTTGATTGGACTTCCCTCTACTGTGCCACTAATGCTGACCTTGCACTAGACATCTTTGTGTCAGCCCTGTCCCACATCCAAGACAAGCATTTCCCAATCACTTCTCACAGAGTGTGTGTGGGTGACACTCACTGGCTCATGTCAGACCTCCTCAAGCTTATGAAGCAGCATGACTCAAAGTGGGCCAACTATAAAGCTGCCCCATCCCCTACCCTTTGGAATGGCTACCATCATCTATGAAATTTCTACAAGTGCCATATACACTCTAGGAAGTTGGCCTACTTCCAATCACTTCAATCCAGTCACCTAGGCAGCACCAGGTGTTTCTAGTCCTCCATTAATGCCTTGCTCTCCCCCCACCAAGCAGTCACTTTCCCCCCTAAACACACAACTAGGCTCCCTCACTGACCCTACTGACATTGCAAATGTACTTAATGCATTTCTCAAACCTTAGCAGCTACTTGGCTAAGCTCCCCCCACCCCTTTCCCCTCATCCATCTACCCCTTCTACTAGCCCCCTTTTTATTTGAGACCATTTCTCCTGCTGGGACATAGCTCCTCCTCAGCCGACCATCTCGATAGAATGCTGGTAGTGATGGTCTGTCCCCACCCGCTTCTTAAAACTAGTGGCCCAGGACATTGCCTATCCACTCACCTTCATCTTTAACCTCTCCCTTACTACAGCCTCTGTCCTCTCTGTCTGGAAGCAGGCCAAAATTGTCCCCATTCATAAATTAGGTGACCCTAGTCTTATGGACAACTACCGTCCCATATCCATTCTGCCCCATCTTGGTAAGCTCCTAGAGGAGGCAGTAAACTACCAAATTATAGAGCATATCTACAAATATAATCTGCTTTACCCTCAGTAATGTGGTTTCCAGAAGAGGCACAGCACTACCATGGCCCTTACCCTCTTCACCAACCATATGCTGAGGAATATGGATGAAGGGAAGCTAACTGTTGCAGTATTTGTAGATCTGTCCAAATCCAGAACCAAATGATTTGATACCTTTTATTGGACCAACATAGATGCAACAAAAAGAATACAGTGCTTTAACTTTTGGACCAACCTAGTCCATCCTCAGAAGCATAATGACAGTTATTTAGAAAATCCCATACTTTTAACACCCAGATCATGCAGAAAAAAACCCAGAAAAAATTCCCATTGGTTTAAAATACTCATTTAAAAAACAACACAAGACTCATCAGAGAAGCTGAGAATACCAGTTCAGCTTCAGCTGAAAAAGGCTAAAGGTCAGATGTACTTAGAGCCTAGTATCATGCGAGGAATGCATTGCACATACAGTAAATTAAAGTAACTTAGAGATACCTTCAGAGTAAGATAAGGACATCTGGACCATAGATCTGTATAGTTCAATTATGAGTGTAGTTCATGAAAAACAAACCCCACTCGGATTGACATAATTGTAAATAAAAAATAAGCCACAGAAAATAGAACTACAAAAAATAAATATACATGGCATACAAAGGGTTTAAAGTAAAGTTTACCTAATGTGAGCAATAGTTGGAAACATTTCCCAACTATACTCTTAAATGGATTATTATGATCCATAAACCTAAGTCCTTTAGTGTTGTAACAGGAGTTTATACATGATAATATAAATTGGCAGTATAAGAGCCAAACAAAAAGCTGCTTGTCAAAGACCACCAAGAAACTAAGACCATGCAATATGATGTGTACAGATTTCAACTTGATGTACTGAAAATGTCTAAGGAATCTGAATAAGAAATCATAGGAATTAAATTCCCCCGAAGACAACTAGTTATGAGGAAAAACACAGCCAGACACACAGACACACACACACACACACACACACACACACACACACACACACACACACACACACACATGAGTCCTAGTGCACCATCATTCACATCAATCAATTCAAATGTTATCCAAAGGAATTAAACTTGTCCTGAACCTCCAAGTAGAAGAGATATGTACAGAGTTCAAAAAAGTTCTGTCCAAGGCATTTGACCAAGTAAATCACAACATCCTGATAGCAAAACTCAACACCCTTGGTTTTTTCCCCTGCCTCCACCACCTGGCTCATTAACTGCCTCTCTGGTAGAACACCGATGGTCTGCCTTGGTGGTGCCACCTCCTTTCTCTTGCCTGTCTCTGTGGGTGTCCCATAGGGATCTGTCTTTGGCCCCCTCCTCTTTTTCCTCTTCATTAACTCTCTCCTGTTGGAGGGCCTATCCTGTAAATCACTGCTCTACACCGGTGACTTAATACTACACCAAAGTGAATCCTCTTCACTATCCGCCACTCTTACCAATGATTTCTGCAAAGCACATTGTTGGTTCTCCACCAACAAACTGTTGGTCAATACTGCCAAAGCAAAGGTCATGCTTTTTGGTTCCAAACCAAAATCCTCCACCTTTTCCCTCAATGGCAGCCTTCTCACTATCAAATCTCCAGATGGATCTCCCCTTGACACTGTTCCTGCCTTTAGGTATCTGGGGCTAATCCTGGACCCATCCCTAGCCTGCACTGTCCACATTGCCTTACTGATCAGGTGCATCAACCAGAAAATAAGGTTCTGCTATCTCCTGATTGACCACCTTTCGCCTGAAGCCCGTCTTGCTATTGCCCATGACAACCTCCTCCCCCTCCTTGACTATGGATGCCCGGTGTACTACATCACCTCCATTACCAACCTGAACTGCCTACATGCTACCTACAATCATATATGCCACCTTGCCCTTCATGCCCCCTCTCCTCACTCACCACTGCTCTTTACCAGTCCCTTAACTGACTCCCTCCACAAGCACGGCGCACCTGCCTGGTAGCTGGACCATTGCTGATACCTTACACAATCCCTCCTACTCTCCACTATCCCTTCTTATCCAGCCAGAATCTACTGCCACTATCTACGTCAGTCTTTCCACCTCCCACTAGAATGTCCTACAATAACTACGAGGATGGGCCTCACTATGGAACGACCTCCCCTCATCCCTACATTCCCCTGATCCCCCTCTAAATCTAAGTTCCTTATTAAGAATGCACTTTCTGTCCTTCATGACCTGCATTTGCCCACAGGCTGCTAGCTCAGCTGCACTTCCCTTGCAGCCCACCCTTACCCCTCCCCCCTCTTGTGCTCCGCTCTCCTCTCCCACCCTGAATACTATTGTTATTCCTATTGTTGAATGATGGTGCAACCTTACCCTGTTTACCTAAATGTTATATACCTTGGTATGCTCAATTGTTGATGTATCTGGTACTGTTAATCTTATATTTTCTCTATTAGCTGGACCTATACTGCATTTCCCGTTATGTTCTCTGTATGCTCCATGCTGTGCTCTCACTGTATTTTATGCTGTTTGTGCCAGTTTCTGGCCTGGGCCATGTCTGCAAAAGGTCTTTGGATCAGTGCACCAACCCGGTTACCAAATGAATAAAAAAAATAAACAGCCTGATCCACAAAAATTGCTGCTGCCCTGTGTAGCTATGTAGCAGTGGCATGCTGGGAGATATGCTTGAAAGACATGTACTACCCCCATGCTGATCCAGTGTGTCACACACAGGGTGCGCTGTCCACCCATGCATCATCCACACAGTGGGAATGAGGAGACATTGGGCATGACTGGCAATATGCACTTGTTGCAGTCAAGGACACAGATCCACAGCCCTGTGGGGATCACCACGTGAGTGTAGCTAGGACCTGATGATATGCATCCAAGAGAGTGTTCACAAAGGAGGCCACAGCACAAGGCGTGGAGGGATGCACTCATGCCAAGCATGGAGCAGGGCAGCCATGGGCTGTACCAAGACCACACCCAAGCTCCACCAAAATACACTACACCCTGCACCCACCACCTGGTACCTGACCTCCCTGTCCAAAATAAATGGAGGGCAGGGTTGGTGATGATCTCCACAAAGCATTTATTCATGCACTTGCACACATAAAACAGTGTACCCCAGAAAGGGAAGTGGCAGCATTGGTACCCAACAGTTCCTACATCGGTACATGCAGTAGTCCATCCTACACACTGAAGTGTTACTACATATTCAGCATGGTTTGCTCCAGGTGTTTTCCACACCCTGTGGCACATTGCAGCCTAGCATCACAGCTACCATTGCTGGCTCCTGCAGTACTCCTCTGGGTCAGCTCAGCTTTGATTCTGTGGCCAGACAACCCATTCAAGGAATTGCAGCCCCTGATTCAGTTGGTGCTCCTTCCAAGCCTGTACAGGCTTCCCATCCTCATCCTAGTCACTGCAGTCCATGAGTGGCTAGTACTTGGGGTTCCTGTCAAGGACAGGGTCACATGTGGTTGGGGCATCATGTGACCTCCACAGCCACCCTCTCCTCTCTATTAGTGTGATAATAGGTTTGATCAACCCCTGCAAGGACAGAAGGGGATACACAATCACTGAAAAGTCAAACATGCAAGTAAACAACACAGAACAGTGCAACAGAACTGCTGGTGGGGGTAACCCACCAGGCTTCATCAGTCTCCATTGCTGATCATCTGGGTCATGGTACCATTACCTCCCGGGTGAGGGTTTGTGACACATAGGCCTCCAGTAGCATAGGCTTGGGATGAAGATTTTTCTCCTTGGTGTGAGACATCCTGTGGGTACCTATGCAAAAGCATGATGTATGCTCATATAGGTGCATATTTGAGGTGACTTGATGTTACATCCATAGGTTCTGCCAACACATGGCTACCTGGAATTGGCTATGAGGCTGCACAGCCAACAGTTAAAAGAGCCCTCAGGTAGCTGCCAATAATGCTGGTGCAGCTCATGGCAGGTCATACCATGGGCAGGTGGATGGTGCAGCATTGTGTCTTGTTGTCCTGATGGACATGGTGCTCCTACGGATGCACCATGAAGTGTTGGAGGGGTGAGGATGCCCTGCACACTAGCAATGCACCTAACATAGAAACATAGACTTTGACGGCAAATAAGAACTGCTTGGCCCACCCAGTCTGCCCTATTTCCTACCTATTGGATAAGCTGCAGATCCTAGTTAACCAACAGCCAACATCCTCCTACCCCCCACTAGAATTACCTAGTGGCCAAGGACCCACATGGCAACACTCACAAAGAAGAACTGCATAGGCAGGTACTGCTTCATTACAGGGACCATAGAGGAGCTATGCTAGCTGCTGGGACCATGTTTGCAGATGAGGATGTACTGCAGCCATGCACTTGAGATCCAGACATGCGTACTCATGATTTTTGCTTACTACAGGGCAGGAACTTTCCAATGCATGACAGGGTCCATGGGTGTTATGAGCCAGTCACCCATCAGCAGATGCCTCTAGCAGGTGATGGATGCACAAACTGGAACACAGTGGTGACTGCTTCAGGTTCTCATGGTTGGATCAAGACCTGATGGAGACCAGTGCAGCCTTCTATGCCATGGCATGCATGAACAACACCATTTATGCCATCAGCTGTATATACATGGTGCTCATCACCCTGTGAGAGGCAGAGGAGGCATACAGGAATGGCAAAGTATTCCATAGCATGAGCATGCAGGTTGCCTGTGATGCCTCAGGCATTATTACACATATTTGTGCCAGGTGTCCTAGCTCCACACATGACCCATACATACCAGTTAATTCAACACTGTGGTTGCTGCTGCTGTGCACCATGCTGGCAGACCAGTGGTGGCTTATCAGTGCACAAAGGCAGGTGGGTGGGCAACAGTGGGTCCAGTGTTTGCACACAGAAATGACTTTCCCTCATTTTTAGGTGACAGCGGATACTGTTATACATGTTCCTGATGAGCCCTTTCCTGCAGCCACGGACCTAGGCAGAGGTACAAAGAGGCACATGCCTTATGATATGCTTTTGTATGTCACTGGAAATGCTGCAGTGATTACCGTGCCATGTGCATCCAGCTCCTGAACACCAGTAGTATCCAAACTACAGAGGAGAGATCTATCTCATTGCTGCTGCACTCTGGGGAACAAGGAGCAACAGATCCATAGCTACCAGGACCTTGGTTCTGTAATGATTTTAGTTAGGTAGGTAGGTAAGCAGGTAGATAGAAAAAAAGAAATATAACAGACTAACAGACAGACAGGCAGACAGATAAACAGGACGATAGGCAGACAGTTAGGGTGTCAGAATCCATGAACAGTGCTTCTGGTTACATCATGTGGACAATGGCTGCCTAGACCATCAGCTCTGCCCGGCAGAGATCTTAATCCAGTGGCATCCTTCCTTTCTCAATCCAAAGCCTGTCTAAAAAGTGAACAATTAAAGGGCTCCTTATGGCTACAAGAAGCAGACTTAAAGAGCTGGTGACACATTCAGGATAACTTTAACAAAACCTAATATTTAGACAAAGTTCAGCTTGTATTTCCCATTAGTGCTGTATTCCTTCTCCCCATTATTATGTTGGCTTGCACACAGTGCAAGAAACATAGTGCCATCATCTGAGTTTTTGTAGGGGTGGCACCCTGTCTTCCAGTTCAGTCAGTGTGTTTGAAGGTGCGGCCACAGTTCACCAATGAATGCTGCAGCTGTCTATGACAGCAGTTGAAAATGCAGTGGTGTACAATTGAAAGGGAGAGACCGCTTCAGTGAGCAGCATAAGATAGTGTTGATTAGCATATTGCTGGCAATTCTGCTTGTATACATCTCTGCTTTCTCTTCCTGGAACATAAATTCAGTTTGAAGTGAATTTTTCCCTAGGACTATCTTTCCGGGAGGAGGCAAGTGACCAAAATGACATCCTTGGAATGTTTCCAAAAAAGATCTAATTGCCATCCTTGAAATGTTGAGTCAGAGTTCAGGATAGGAGTGGCACTGACAAAAGCAGGAAAACAGAACCCCAAAGAGACTGAAAAAGTAGACACAGTTGTCGTCTGTTAACACACTTAATCAGTATTGTAGTAATATTCCCCAACCCTCTGAGTGTCTCTGAATAGTGCCCCCCCACCCACCACATACAGTATGGCTGATGGGGGTGCCCAATCCCCCGTCGGCTACGCGATTTCCCCCAGAGTGCTAGGTGCCATGCTGGAAGCCCACCCCAGCATGGCATAAGTGAGAATAGCGACAGGGGTGCCCAATCCCCTATCAGCTCAATTAACCCCCCCCAAAAGAAACAGACTTCCTGTTGCCACGCAGAGAGTCCACCCCAGTGTGGCACACATCTGTATGGCCAACGGGGGTGATCAATCCCCCGTCGGCTCCATTGACCTCCCCCCAAAAAAATCTACCTGGTTAACTAGGATCTGCAGCTTATCCATTAGGTAGGGAAACGGGCAGACTTAGTGGGCCAAATGGTCCTTATCTGCCATCAAATTCTATGTTTATATGTTTGCATCTTCCAGCTGCCACATTGGGAGCCCACCCCAGCGTGGCAAAAGTCCTGCGTCATCTTCCTAAAAAGAAAGCAAACACCTGAAAGGAAAAAAACGGTCCCTCATTGATTGTCTTGCCCCCAGCCCGTGCCCACCCTCTGTGCATCCACCTCCCCACACCCCCACCTCACCCCATACTTACCTCCATAGGCTGGCGGGATGATCTTCGGTGGACTGGGAACATGTCTGCACTTTTCAAAGCCGACAGCAAACTGAAGAAATGCCGATAAGCAGTATAATGGAATAAATGGTGTTTTTTCAACTTTGATGCATATCTCAGGAATATTTTGGAATTTTGGCACCAGATTTTCAACATGGGGTTATTGGGACCCCTCCTCATGAGTTCTGGCACTGTCATGGTGTTAATCAGCCCTGAAAGGTGATTTTGCAGTCACTGCATGGAACCACCTTTCAGGACAAGGTTAAGAAATGACAGTGTCACAGTTCATGAGGTAGGCCCCCAAAAACCCTATGTTGAAAATTTGGTGAAAAAATTCCCCAAAATGACTGATTTACGAGTGTGTGTTGCACAGTTCCTACGCACGCTCATAAATTCGCAAATTTTTAATATTTTCACTCCAGATTTTCAACCTTGCCATTTTACCACACCTCCTTATGAGCAGTACAGCTGTCATTTTTCACATCTTGCCAAAAATGTGTTTCCACGCATGTAGCACACAATGGCGCAGTCAGTGTGTGAAATCAATGTTTGGGACAGATTACGAAAATCACAGTGACACTGTTCATAAGCAGAGGTCTTAAAATTGGTATGTTAAAAATTTGGTGAGAAAAGTCCATAAAATGACTGTGTTACAAGCGAGCATTTTGCAGTTTCCACGCACCCTTGTAAGTTCATGAATTTGTAATATTTTCAGTCCAGATTTTCACCACTGGCATTTTTCAACACTTCCTTATGAACAGTACAACTGTTATTTTTCACACCATGGCCGAAATGTATTTTCGCACTTCCAGTGCAGAAATGCATGATCGTTGTGGGAAATCACTGTTCGGGACAGATTAAGAAAATCACAGTGACACTGTTCATGAGCAGAGGTCCCCAAATGCCAATGTTGACAATCTGCTGTAAAAAATCCCCAAACTAATTACATTATGGGTGTACGTCCAAATTAAGTTATCCATTGATGCTAATCCAACTCAAATAAAGAGGGAGACACATCAGCAGCCATTAAATGAGACTGCCTTAAATCAATTGTACAATTGCAGGTTATTAGGTATCCTTCTCAGAAGAAAAGGGCTACGATAAAAGACAGACTGGAACTTGAAGAAGCAATATTCCATTTGGAAGCAGAACAGAAAACTACTTTACAGGAAGTAGTTAAGGGCTGCATAGATGAGAAAAAGAGGGAGCTCATTAATTATTGGAACATATGATAGAGCCTGCACTTAAATTCATGAGTAGAGATGCAACAAAGTTTCACTACACCCTTTAAGTTAACACGAAGTGCATAACTTTCGAATCTGTGTAAAATTACGCAAAGTTTCCATTAAAAGGTCAAAATTCACCTGCAATGGACATCACATTATGGACTTTGCGTTAACTTTGAATTACATTTTGAGAAGGTGAAGTTTGTGAGAAACAGCCCACAGATCACATGTCTGACTGTCTGCAGGTCACATGATGCAGGGAGGAATTGAATCAGGCTTAACTTTGACCTTCTGTTTGCTAGATGAGGAGCTGTGTCTAGTGTGTCTGTGTGTGTGGAGGGTTTGTATTTTTGAGAGAAGTTTAGTGCTTTTGATCCTTTTTTTTCATCACCCTGTCTATATTTTAAACACCTTTCATCCTAGTGCCTTTTTTTTTAATTTTTGTACTGAATCAGTTACTCTGTTTTTCTTTTTTGTTTACTTCTTAATACTTCTGTTAAATTTTGTTTCCAAATGGAGAGATGTGGAGTTCCTGCCGGGAGTCGTGGCCCAAGGATGTGTGGTGATGTGGGGCGAACTATTCGCCTCAACCATGAGAACTTATTTCCATCCAGTGCTCTCCTCCCTGAAAATGTTGTTTCAACTGGCATTGGAAGTGAGGTTCCAGAAGCATCAGCAGCATCAACTGCTGCTTTGGATGTTAGTGGTGCCAACCAAGCAGCACCGGTGGCTAGTACTGACCCCCCAACAGCAGGCCAAGGAGCAACAACAGTGGCAGCAGCAGAAACAGCAGCAGTAGGAACAACAACAACAGCATCAGCAGCTTGTCCCCCCCCCCCGAACTGTAGAGCAGCCTAGAACAACTGCCCTCCCCACTGCCTGTGCCTGGTCCTCCACATAGCTCAGCAATGTGGCATTTTCACCACCCTGCCAGGTGACCCGACTGTGGTGAGATGAAAAATCTGCGGCATGATGGTGTGTTGTGGTTGCAAGGGTACCCATTTGGGAACAGATGGCCAGAGAACACACCTGACTGTGCACCATTGTGCAGAGCGGGAGGCCAAGGTGGCTGAACTAGCAGCAACCGCTTCTGCAGTGGAGAGTGCAGTGCAAGAGGTGGCAGCATGGCATTAGCCTGCACGCATCCAAAGTGCAGCAGAAGGGAGAGTGTTGAACAAGTGGCGTCTCCCGCAGCTGCAAGCAAGCGTGATCCTTCTGAAATTTCAGACATACAGGGTGATCTTGCTATTCTGTAGAGTAAGGGTGACCACAAAGGTAATGTTGTCAACACAATGTGCCTGCAGTTGGACCGAATGGAGGTCATCAATTGCAAATCATTGCTATGCTCCAAATTCTAATTGGTCAGAACCAAGCCCAGTAGTTTTTTATTTTTTTTTCTTAACATGTATTGTGTGTTCTGTCTTTGTTTTTCCTCACTTTCTACCCCCCAGAAAATATTAAAAACACACCCAAAAAAATTATAGAAGGAAAAACAAAAAAAATCCTGTCCTGCGCTTTCCTTCTTTTCTTACTTAACAATCATTTTACATACAGAAAAAATATGCAAATTTGTTTCACATTAATGTTTTCTTTCTGTTGTATTGTGTTAAAGCAGCAGTGCAATAATATGTTAACAATTTTGAGCTATACTGTTTTATGCAATTTTCGACTGTCCCATATCTACTGACTTGTATGACACCATTCCTTCCACAATTCATTTGATTCTGCATTATAAAACAAGCATTAATAAAAGGTCAAATGACAACTTGCCACTGGGCAGAAAGTGTCACCTGACCATTCATTAATGCCCTGGTAAACCAACAGTTTGCATGCTGATTGTAAAAATGTTAGATTTGTTGCTTTTTACAGTTAGCTAGCGCATTTTATAAGTGCGATAACCCACTCCAGCCCATGGGTGTATCAGGGGATTAATGCATTTCCCAGTTGGTTGAAGTCACTCGGGCAAGCCCTCGTACCTCACAATGCACCCTGGGCATGCATTAATGCACTGATACACCTATGGTCTTGTATGCTATGGGTTGTAGCATACATACTCCCTATTTTTAGATATGAAATAATTAAAGTAGTTCTCCTTTTAATATTGTTCAGAGAAGGTTTTCATCTGTATACCCAACAGTTTTCGAACACCTACAGCTCCATAACGTCATGGTGGTGGACCACTGCCTGCTGGGTTGCATGCTAATTCATTTTAGTCACAGTAGCAATGATTTTAAATAATAGATGTACAAAAACAGGTAGGAATACTGATGAAAACTGGCTGCAAGGCAGATTACAAGGTACACTCTGTTTATTATTTCAGATGTGAAAAAAAGGAGTACAGCAGCCGTAAATTGTGGAAAGAAGGGTATCATATAGATAAGTTAGTAGATAAGTACCAATTGTAAATAGAATACAAAAGTTTAGGTAAAAATTGTCACCTGCTTATTGCACTGCTGCTATACTTGTCATGTCAAATTACTTGTTTTGTTAGCACACCCACAACTACAATCAAAATACCCCAATATCACATACTATTACAACCCCCCCAAAAAATGTCCTGTTATGTGAATGTAGCATGCTCATACTGCTATCTTGCTACATCATTCAGCATGCAGTATTAGTGTCCTGAAGAAGAAGAATCACTTGAGAAACTGTTCAGAAATGTCACAAGTATTTCTTGACACACTGGTTAAAGTGTGCACCTATAGCCAGAACCCTGCATAAGTGTCGCAAGTGAGAAAATGGCTTGCTGGCGCCTTCTGCTGCTGTTTAAATGTCATGAATAGTCTTGACTCCCAATGAAGAATAATCACATGAGAAACTGTCCAGAAAAGTCACAAATATTTCTTGACACACTGCTTAAAGTGTGCATCTAGAACCAGAACTCTGCATAAGTGTCCCAAGTGAGAAAATGGCTTGCTGGCACCTGTTGCTGCTGTCCTGCTGTTTTCTGCTGTTTGCTGTTGCTGATGTACAGTGTGTTGCTAAATAATGATAGCCACAGATGACCATGGGTTGAACTATAATTTGTTGTTCTGGAAAATTCTTCTGCTGACTGAAACATGCTGCCCTATATGTGTGTATTCATAACAACAATGGTAAGTAATTGTACGTATCACTGTCATGTTTTTCAGAGACACTGGCATTTTTATTTATTTATTTATTTATTTGTTCTAGGATTACAAATACCTTTGAGCCGAGGCTCTTTTACAAAGGTTCCACGTCATTGGTACAATTGAGACAAACATAAGCAAAGATAACAGTTTATAAAATAAAAAAAAACACACAAGTCTTGTAGAGGAAAAAAGAACAATAAAGTGAAACTTTGGGGAGGGGAAGGGAAAGGAGGAGGGTGAAATCAGGGAGACTAAGTGGATGAGAGAAAAGGGGAGGTAGGTGGGGGGGAACAGAGAGAGGAGAGGTGAAGGCGGGTAAGAATAGAGGTAGTGCAGTTGGGTGGCATTTGTCATGGGCCAGCAGGGGAGGTGAAGATAGGAGGGAGGGGTGTGCTGGCAAAGTGCAGGAGTAGATGTGAATCCAAAAGGGCATCTTCAGCTATAGAACCAAAAGACATGTTTAGCCACAACAGTCACAGAGGTTGGAGGCAGTGAGTGTTAGGCGGAGCCGAGTCTTAAAAGTGCTGAGCGATAGTGAGGATGAGATGTCACTACAAATTTAATTTGTATTGAATCTTTTTTTTGTTGTAAGCAGTCCATCATGTTGTTCCTTTGCAGGGCATCATCATCATACACATTGAATGTTTCCCCTTCACTGGTGTGTTGGCAACCTCAGTGGTACACTGTTTGATGCTGCCAGGATGATCTGCTTCACCCACATTATTCAGCACTGCTGAGGGGGGTGGGACTGCTAGCCACCAGGGTTAATTTATTTATTTATTTTTTATATGAATGAATGAGCTCACGCACAGCACAGCACATGCTCATTCATTCATATGTCAGTGGGCTGCCAGCTGTGGGAGAGAGCTGAGGATTGAGCTGGTGGTCTGCTCTGTTTTCAGGATGGGGAGAAGAGCAGGGTGGGACACTACTTACTGGGTTGGATGGGGTGGGGTGGGCCACTAGACCACCAGGGAATAACAAAAAAAATGGGCAGACTGGTCATGGGGTCAGGGTGAGGGACCGCTAGCCACCAGGGTTTAGTTCATTTTTTACATGAATGAATGAGTGCATGCACAGCACAGCATGCACTCATTCATACGTCAGTGAGCTGCCAACCATGGAGGAGAGTGGAGGGTTGTGCCAGTGGCCTACTCTGTTTTGGGATAGGGAGGGAGCAGGGTGAGACACTGGCCGATGGGGGGCACTAGATCTCCAGGTAAGGTAAAAAAAAATACTGTGTAAAGGGGTCTTTTGGGGTGAGATAAAAAAACAGCAGCAAAATTGGCAGACTGGGTGAAATTTCACAGTTATGCAAAACTGCCGACACCGGCAAAATTACATTTTGCATATGCAAAAAAAATTTGTGTAATGCAGGAATTAAGCGAAATATTTAGCATAGCATAATTTCCACATTTTGCACAACTCTACTCGTGATGAAACCAAAGATAAAAAAAAAAAAGATCATGAAGATGAAGATGAAGAACGTGATTCGTCTTGTGAGTTGTGACATGACTTGAGTCATTAACATGGCACTGGCAGAGCTTCTCAGAGCACCAGAAATTGGATGGAACTCAGCTTCCACAAACAGTTGCCATTAGAAATTTGAAATACCTACAGCTGCACTTCCCTGAACTGCACAATGTTCGCGCCGAGATTATATCTACTGGATTAAATAGAGCTGGCATGTTGTGAGGACAGAGACTGAGTCCATCTGCTAGTAAGGAATCTTACAGAATGTGAACACTAACAGAAGCATCTTACTGGACCAATTATTGGGAGAGATGTGACATGGTAACTGGGTGTCCTCCTGATTCATGATGAAACCAAAGATTTAAAAGAAGCAGGGTTGGATAAAAAAAAGTTGAAGTGGTGTGATTCATGATCGTGATGACCATGAGGAATGTGATTCACTATGACTTGAGTGTGACATGAGTCATGAACCTGGCACTGGCAGCGCTTCTCAGAGCACCACCACTAGTACTCTGACTGCTACTGGAACATTTAAAGTCATCCTCCTCACGCCTGTAGTAAACCTCCGGTGTTAATTCACAACTTTTACCTACAGGCTACTGGCTGTTACTTGATGATTGGCTGGCAGATTTTATTTCAGACACGCACACAGAATTTATTTCACACACAACCTACATTAAGGGTGATGCTGCAGGTACTGCTGCTATCCACACAGATTCATGGACTTTGCCTGGCCTAACCCTCTCTGACACAGTACTTTTTCCCTTCAAAAATTTTTTTATTTATTCCACATGATGTTATGAAATGCCCTGCCCACAAAGCCAAAGCTTCTACCCCACTGACTTATGTGGCTTATATGCCATAGTCAGAAACTCCTTTGCCTGACCATGTCTCTGTGGGCATTTTTTTAGATTTCACAGAGTCACCAAGAAAAGAAACATGTTTATTGCACAAAGTGATTTTTCGAATTTTGTGGGTTGCTAACAAATTCAAGACAATTCACAAGACAATACAATGCCAAAAAACTGCAATAGGTACGTTTCTTTATTATGTCTTTTTCTTTTGGTTAAATGCTATAATATGCAGTGAGAGACAGTATTCAC
The DNA here is from genome assembly GCA_016271365.2 of Neoceratodus forsteri. Classification (NCBI taxonomy): domain Eukaryota; kingdom Metazoa; phylum Chordata; order Ceratodontiformes; family Ceratodontidae; genus Neoceratodus; species Neoceratodus forsteri. The sequence continues at coordinate 400,481,671 of CM057451.1, forward strand.
AGTACTATGGGGAAACACATGATAGTGGTACAGTAGTGACAACAATTTCAACAGACTGAACACAGACAATTAACAGCAACATTTCATTTATTCAAATTCTGGTGGATGGGAAGCCAAAAAACAACAACAGTGACTTCCAGATGGAAATTGAGTACTAAAGTGATGTAGCTGCAGAGGCACAACAAGACCTTAACCAGTCCTCAGAAATCCAAAAGTGGAACAATAATACCTTATTTTGTGTGGGGGGGGGATTTACAGCAGTAGGTACATAGAAGCAGGAAAAAATACCGCAGATGGGCTAAGAAATTAAGAGTGCTGCTGTTATGGTGGTGCAATAAAATGCATCTGACTTGATAGCATGCACACAGACAAATGAGAAATGCACAGAAACTTTAACAGTTCAGTAAACTACAACACAACCTTTTGACCAGACTGAAAAAATGCACAGCAAACAGCAAAAGCTAATAAAACTTACTAGAAATATTACTATGTGTGCCTGAACACACAAATACTAAAACACTAGTCAACAACAGTTGGAAAGACTGCCTTTCTCACTGTGAATCTCCCTTCTACACCACAGATCTGCTCCTCCCCCAAAACACACTTCTACAGTGTCTATCAGTACAAAGACTGCATGTACTAAATTAACATTTAAACAAATTAGAATCTATATTTGAACAAACTAAAAAAAATTCATTTCCCCCCATAACTGAGAGCGAAGTATTAGACGCTATTGATAATTTAAAAAATAATGGCTCTCCTGGACCAGATGGTATTCCACCACCATTTATTATTAACTTAAAGAAACAATTGGTTGGACCATTAACTTTAATATTTAACTTTTTATTTATTAAGTTGTTTAACCAGGTATAGCACACTAAGCTGAAAGCTTTTTTACAGGAGCGACCTGGGAGCACAAGGAGGTTAAATGACTTGCTCAGGGTCACACAGTATGCAAGTGGAAGCTGTGGGATTCAAACCCAGGTCTGGTCTGCTGGATGTCTCCAAATTTGCAGCTCAGAGCCTTAGACCACTGCGCTATACTGCCTCCCGTCAATGAACACAGGATTAATGGCTTCAACACAGAACAAAGCTATAGTTATACCTATTCATAAAGGTGGTAACAAACATCTAGAGCAAAACTATAGGCCAATTAATTTAACAGATATTATATGTAAACTGCTTGAAAGAATACTAAAGAACAGAATCACTAACTATTTAGATGAAAATAATATCATTGACATCCACCAGCATGGTTTTGTTAGCAAGAGATCATGTCAAACCAACCTACTGTATTTCCTAGAACCAGTCAGCTACGCTTTGGATAAAGGACTATCGGTAGACATAATTTTCTTGGATTTTTCCAAGGCATTTGATTCCGTGTTGCATCAAATACTAATAGCTGAACTAGAAAAATTGAAGATTGATTCTAAAATAATTGGATGGATACATGCTTGGTTATTAAATAGATTTCAGTGAGTATCAGTCAAGGGCTACCTATCAGATTGGGGCCCAGTTACTAGTGGTGTACCTCAGGGCTCGGTTTTGGGCCCGACCCTCTTTAATATCCTCATATCAACTATGTGTCCTCTAAACAATTCCTGCTGGTTGGTTAAATTTGCTGATGATTGCACAATAGGAAGTATTATTAATGACCAAAATTCTGCTGTAGAAATGCAAAATCACTTAAATCACTTGGTCTATAAAAAAAGGACTGCTATTTAATGAAACCAAATGTAAGGTAATGCATTTGGGAAAACACAATCCATGTTACACATATACTATTAATAATGCTTACTTGCAAAAAAACATGCAAGAAAAAGATTTAGGAGTAACTATTACCAACAATTTTACATTTAATACACAAACAATAACAGCCGTTAAAAAAAGTAATAACATTTTAAACTGTATATTAAGAAATATTAAAAGTAGAGATGCAAAAGTTCTATTACCATTATACACTGGTCTTGTTAGACCACATCTAGAATATTGTTGTTCAGTAACGGCTCCATATTTAATTAAAAATAGAAAACATTCAAAGAAAAACAACAAAGAAAATAAATATTATTCAAAATTTAGACTATGAAACTTGACTAAAAAAAACAGGTTTGTATTCAATGGAATATAGGAGACTTCGAGGTGACCTATGTTTAACATACAAAGCATTTCAGAACGATATAATTTTTGAAACTATCGGATTAGAAAAGAATAAGATTATTAAAACTGCTAGATCTCACACACTAAAACTCAAAGGTACTAAATGTAATACAATTAAAAGAAGCAACTGGTACACTCAAAGGATTGTTAATCCATGGAACAACCTGCCATCCAATGTGGTGCTTGGTAAATCAATTTCTTCATTTAAAATTAATTTAGACAACCATATTGCCGATTTAAAATATAGCTTCCACCCATAATAAGGTGGCGTGTTCACAAAAGGTAGAAATACCTACTGAACTTGTACAAATCTATGAAACTATGAAACATTCAATATTAACACAAAATCAATAAATGCTCAATAATGTCAACACACCAGGGTTTACTGCAATCAATGTACTAAATTTTGACACGAAATTTTGTCGCAAAAATCCTTTTTTAAAGGTTTTTTGATGGTTTGATTCTCAGAGCTCTGAGACCAAACTGTCTCTAGCTTTCCACTACACACACTATGCTGAACTGAGGCTCTGCAAGACAATATAGAGCCCATGTGACCTTACATCCCATGAATCACTGCAAAATTTGCCTTAAAGAGCAAAAAAAAAAAAAGGCAAAATAACGTTAAGTCCATAGAGAACAATGGGAACTTCACGTTACTTCAAGATGCAAAGTTATTCACTTCACTTTGCGGAGTATTTCACAAAATTCGGGTTATATGTGAAATATTATGTGTAGTGAAGATTATGGACTTCGGCCATCACTATTCACGAGGCAGAAATAATTTTAACAACCATGCGAGCCAATTGCTGGCCCATCAACTATGGCAACAGCAGGCCAATACAACAGTTTTACAAGTTAAAACACAACAGACCCCACCATATGCACAGGGAACCCTAGGAGAATAGTACAGAGAGTCACTCAGTTTTACACTGAATTCTACCAAGTTGGGGGGGTGGGACAGATCCCTTCTTCCAGGGTTTACACTTACCAACATACCAGAGGAGGCCAGAGTGGACTTAGATAAACCTATAACAGCTGAGGACATCCCTGAAAGGATAAAACGTATGAGCACTATGAAATCACAGGGCCTATAGCGTCTATCAGCAAAGTGGTGAAAGAAGCAGGCAGGGAAAAGTTCCATTGCTGGTTAAGGTCTTCAATGAGATATCAGAGTGGTTGGACTGCCCACCTTCCTGGAAACAGCCACAGGCACAGGTGACAGTTCTGCTGAACTTAGGAAAGGACCCGACAGAATTTGGCTTGTATAGGCCCATATCGTTGCATAGATGCAACGTTGTATACAGGTATTCTAGCCAAAAGGTTACAAACCCATATATAACATTTAGTCCATGCCAATCAAACAGGCATTATCAAAGGCAGGTACCTGCAAGATACCTATAATATATGTCATTTATTAGTTATTATTTAAGCAGGAAAGCGACATCAGTTCCATCAACTGGCTATCTCTGTGGATGCAGAGAAAGCATCTGATATGGGTAATTGGAATTTTTTAAATCATATTCTGCAATTCTTTCAATTTGGCCCCATATTTACATGCAGTATTGAGGCACTTTATGTCCAGTCAGAGGCAGTGGTGAATGTTAATTCCAGGACTTCTGATACATTCCCACTTGAGATGGGAACGAGGCAGGGGTGCCCTCTCTCTCTCCACTTTCTGAAACCTATGGCACAAGCAGTCTGTTAAAATTTAAAAAATTGCAGGAATGGAGGTCAGAAGAGAAGTGGATAAACTCTCACTTCATGCAGATGACTCTGTCTTTCATGTTTCCAATACAGTATATAGGAGCCAGTTCCAGAACTAGTCAGCACTCTACAGAACTTTGGTGCCCTATAGGATTAACCACAACAAATCTGAAGCAATACTAATTTGTGCAAAGAGTACATGGGCATTTAAAGAACAGTTTCCCTTTGGCTGGACTTGGTAGAGCAATTTCCACTACTTGGGGGGCCAGGTCACCACAGAAATTCAAAAATTATTCAAGTCAATTTTGTAAAACTATACTTGGAAGTCCAGGCAGACCTAATCAGATGTCAGATCTTACCTCTCACCTTAGTACTGTATGTAGAATCAGTATAGACAAGATGAATGTGCTCCTTCATGTTCTGTTTTTTTTTATTTCAGACCTTACCCTTAAAAAGCCCCTCTCATTTCTGGAACAAGGTAAATAAAGATCTTAGTAAATTTATTTGGGGGACCCAGACCAAGGGTCAATTAACATATCTTAATGGCATCTGGACAGCAAGGGGTGTTGGCAAGCCAAATCTATATCATTGCTATCTGACAGCACAGAGAACAGTGCTGATGACATGCGTGAAGCAAAGGCACACTTTTAGATGATAAAGAGCTGAGGATGTGTTGTGCTCAGAGCACCCTTTGTCTGTGTTAACATCACCTATAGACAGGGCCTCTTGGTGTTCTGCAGCACTTTGTCCTCATTTCTGTGGCAGCATTTTCAGAGTTCTGCACCATTCATTTCTGTGGCAGAATGCAGTTCTGCCATTGGTTAAAATGTAATGTGATGCCATCAATGACATCACATGCTGAGCATAGAGGAGGGACTTCAGGATAAGCAAGATGGGGAAGAGAGCTGGGCACTATGAACACATTTTATATTTGAATAAGAATTTACCAAGAACAATGAATTCTGCAGCACTACATATATTTTTCAGCATGATGCAAATTCTGTAGAAAATTCTGTGGTCATTTGTAGAATTTCAGGGGTCTTGCCTATAGACAGAGCAGTAACACATGGAAAAAAGACAACCCAAAGCTCTGATACTTTCTTTTCATTCTTATCAAAATGCATAAATTGACCAGCGCTTCCCCCCATTGGGCCCTCTCACCTGATCAAGTGCTATTTAGCTTTTAGTCCTCCTCAACCGGTATATGGCTATGTTAAATGGGAAGGGCAGGGGGTAACGAGGTTCTCCCAGTGTGTGGAGGGTGATATATCGAATATTTTTAGCAGCTGCAAGAGGCTTGTGGGTTACCTATGTCAGAGTTTTTTTAATACCTACACATTTGCCATTTCTTGGAAAGGGGACATTAAGACAAGTGTTTACAGACCTCAGGCAGCTTTAGAGGACTTTTTCTATTGGAGAGACATGTTAGAAAGCAGTCCATGTATATTTCTGAAGTAAATAAGATCCGGAGGATACCAGTTGAGCCCCCCATTGAAGAATATAAAACTAAAGTGGGAACAAAAGACAGGGAATACAATTCCTGTGGAGGCTTAGAAGAGTAGGTTACAGATGGATGATGGGTCACTTCCTCATCCCAGTGCAGGGAATTCCTGTGGAAGGTACTGGTCAGATTTTTAGAACCCCCTACAGTGACCAAACCCATTCGGCCCACAAGGGAAGATAAATGTTGGCAACACTGTGGGTCGCTAGGCACTCATCACCATATATTGTGGCTATGCCCATGGATTCAGAATTAGTGAAAGTCAACAGAGGAATGCAAATCATACTGGGTGTGGGCATCCCTAATACTTTTCAGACTATGGTACTTCAAGTTCAGACTGGGTTCCCCAAACAAAAACTTCTGGGACAACTTTTGTTAATAGTGTTTGTAGCTGCTCTTGTATGTATAACAATGCATTGGTTGACAAATGTAACTCCCACATTGGACACCTGGAAGAAAAAAGTGCAATATATTAGAAATCTGGAAAAATTAGCAGTGTGGACATCAACTTCAAGCAAGAGACTTTTTTTGACCTTTGGAGACCTTGGGATAATTATGTCCGTGGAGTCTTGGACAGTTCAACCACTTAAATTCCTTTTATTTCTGCTGGCTTGCACTGAATGAAGTCTGCCTGTCTCCTTGGCCTGTACTGGGACAATATGGAGCCGAATGGATTCAGCTCAGCCAGGGAACTCAGAATGTGTTAGTGGGATAACACCTCCTTTTGGATAGTTACTCACCTTTACGTGTGTCTGTGAGGAACTTGATACAGCTGTTGGAGTCACCAAAGACTCATTTGCAATACTGATGTACTGTAAACAAGTATGTAACAGTTTATTGTTTATACAGGACATAGTCTGTATTCAAAGATGGACTAGTCATGGAATACTGTATCAGCTCCAAAGACTACTGTAACATATCTCCCTATGCTAGAATAAAGTTGAGCTATGAAAAAAAAAATCCCTAAACAGGATTATGTCTTATGGACAGTCTTGGCAGAAGATCAGTATGTAGGCCATCGGCCCAAAGATTACAGACTGCTAAAAGAGCTACTGAACTGCATGAAATTAATAAAGGAATAATGCCTGACAGGGTGGGTGTTATGCTGGGATAACATCCCACCTTGGGTGGTTGGGCTCGAGGCCAGCAGCTGAGGCCCACCAACACCCGAGAAGGGATGTTATCCCAGCATAACACTCACCCTGGAAGACATTATTCCTATTATACAATGGCTCATTGTTTTATACAGAAAAAAATAATTTTAAATAATTTTTTTATTGTTTAAAAATATTTTTGTAAGAAAAGATGCAAACAATCAATGTGCTGGGCATCTAGATGGTCAGCAGGGATGTTATGCCAGGATAACATCCCTGCTGTGATGGTCAACTGACCAATCAGGAGCTAGGATTCTTTCTTGCCATTGTATAATAATACTTTTCAAAAGTAACAAACTGTTACTTCTTATATTTGAAGTATTCTTTTTCTTTTCCCTTTCATATATCTGAAGTATTTGTTTTTCTTTTCTGTTTCTTAATGAGAAGATTTTCTACCAGATAATACTTAATGTGATGTGTGTAACAGTATGCTGCCTGGAGGCTGCCATAGCTAGTTCTGTTTATTCTCATGCATTACCAGCAATATGACCTCACTCAGGGTTTTATTTTACTCCAAAAATTGATTAGCATTTTGCTCATAAAAGCAGAAAACATTGTGAAAATGCATAGCACTTGCCTCACTGTGTTTAACAAACATAACATTTCTAGAAAACCTATATAAATACTTTCTGTACAGTTAGCATTGTCCCAAGAAAAAAAATAAATTATTTAAAACCATGTCACTATTTGTGACATCACAACTGAACAAAAAGAACCAACCACTTGCTACAAAACTGGTCACTTATCACAAAAAGTTCTGTACCTGTGTGCTGGGTTCAACCAACAAACAGGAATGATATATAGGGATAATCATATCAGATGACCTAAAGGTGGCCAAACAATGTGCCAAAGCTGTGGGAGAGCCAGTTAGGTACTGGGGTGCATAGGGAGAGGTATCACCAGCAGAAGAAATGAGGTGGCGATGCCACTGTACAAATCATTGGTGAAACCCCATCTGGAGTACTGTGTCCAGTTCTGGAAGTCACGTCTCTGTAAGGACATAGACAGAGTAGAGGCAGTTCAGAAAAGGGCAACAAAAATAGTGCAGGGTCTGCACCAAAAGTCATATGAGGAGAGACTGGAAGACCTCAATCTGTATATCCTGGAGGAGAGGAGAGAGAGAGAGCAGGAATATGATAAAGACCTTCAAATATCTCAGGAGCATAAATAAGGTACAGGAGGGTAGCATATTTCTGAAAAAGAGATGTTCTAGAACAAGGGGACATGACATGAGGCTGGAAGGGGGTAGACTAAGGGGTAACATGAGGAAGTATTTCTTCATGAAAAGAGTGGTGGATGCATGGAACAGCCTCCCAGTGGAGATGGTGAGGGCTGACTTGGTAGGGTTCTTCAAAAATGCATGGGATAGGCATAGAGGAACGCTAATGATAGGAAGGAGAAGAAAGCCAGGGATCAAGTAGGATCTGTGGTTTTTGCAGCAGGTAGGGGAAATCGAGCAGACTTGGTGGGCCTAGCAGTCCATATCTGCCGTCAATTTCTATGTTTATATGTTAAGTAAGCCTGCAGAATAAGGGCTAGGAAGTACTCCCAAGAGGAGCTGGAGCCTGCCCTGGTTGAAACATAGAAACAGAATTTGCTGGCAGATAAGGACCTCTTGGCCCATTTAGTCTGCCCATTTTTCCCTGCCAATAGTATCTCCACAAATCCTACCGGATCTTCAGCCCATTCACCCCTCCTTTCCTATCCCTAAAATTCCCTTATGCCTAGCCCATGAATTCTTGAACCCCACCACTGCTTTCACCTCTACCACCTCTGCTGGAAGACTGTTCCAGGAATCCACCACTCTTTCTGTGAAGAAATACTTCCTCACATCTCTCCTGAATCTACCTCCCTCCAGCTTCTTATCATGCCCCTTGTCCTTGAGTACCTTTTTTTTCTGAAAAATACTTTCCTCTCGTACCTTGTTAACCCCATGAGGTATTTAAAGGTTTCTATCATATCCCCACTCTCCCTCCTTTCTTCCAGGGTGCGCATATTTTGGTCCTTTAATCTCTCTTAATAGGGCTTCAGGTGTAGACCCTGCACCATCTTAGTTGTCATCTTCTAGACCACTTTCAGTCTATGTCCTTGAGACATGGGGCTCAATTTTCAAAGCCCCAGGAATGCCCGAAAGCCCCATGTGCACTGCTCATTTGGCACACAGGGCTTGTGGCATTTTCCAGGCTGGCAATCGGGATTTTCAGTCCCGAGCACCAAATGCCACAAGTTAGACCAGCTTTTCTCTGGTCTAACTTACACCATTTGAGGGACCCTTTTTATGGGGCTTGCACCAAATCTTTGGTGCAAGCTGCCATAAAATGAGGAAACTGTTGCAACTGCGCCCGATGTACTAAAATTGGACTCACTTACGTCAAAGGGATTTGGCATAGCTGTGCCAAAAAAATGGTTTGATCACCCTTTGAAAATCAAGCTCATGGTCTCCAGAACTGGACACAATATTCTAGGTGGGGTCTTACTGTTGATCTATACAGAGGCAACACTATCTTCCTCTTTTTTGATGGTGGTACCTCTTCCTATACACCCCAGTATCCCATTTGCCTTCCCAACTACATTGTCGCACTGTCTGGTCACCTTTAGATCATCCAGTATGATCACTCTCAGGACTCTTTTAGCTTGGTGGGTGTCAGTATCACCCACCCACCCCATTTTGTTCTCTGCCCCTGGGTTTCCCTGCACCACGTGCATTATTTTCACCTAGATGTCTGCAACACTGTCCCTGTTGGTGAATACCAGATCCAGTATTGCCCCATCATGAGTGAGTTCACTGACTAGTAAAGATGCAGCAAAGTTTTAATTCACTTGCAAATTTTTGCCGCAAAGTGCAGAATTTTGCTCTGTTGAATTGCAAAATTCCGCCATTCAGGGCAAAATTCTGCTGTTTGTAGGTGAAATTCCACACTTTTGTGGGTGAAATTCTGCACTTCATGGGTTGAACTTCACAATTTGCACCTCTGGATTACTTTGTGAATTTCAGGAAATTTGTGGATTGATTCACGTAGCAAATTTTGTGGACTTCGCCCATCTCTACTGACTTGTTGCCTTAGGAATGTCTCCTGCAGGGAGTCAAAGATTTCTCTGCTTCTAGCTGACGCTACAGCCTGGAAGCTTCAATCTACTTGCGGCAGATTGAAGTCCCCCACCAGAAGCACCTCTCCCTTTTCTGCCATCTTGCCAATGGCTTCCATTAGCACCTTATCTATTCCCCCCACCCATGCTGGAGATCTGTAAATAACACTATTGTGAAAAGATGCTCCCTTTCCCATCTCTAGGGTGACCTTCAGTACCTCTGCCCCCCCCATATTCCCTGTATCTCCATTGCTTTAATGCCCTCCCTCACATAAAGTACTACAACCCCTCCTTTCCATTCTATCCTGTCCTTCCTGAACAGAGGATAGCCTGGTATGGCCATGTCTCAGTCATGGGTTTCAGTGTACTGTGACTCAGTAATGGCCACAATATCCAGGTCAGCCTATGCCATTTTAGCCTCTAGGTCTGGAATCTTATTCATTGACTTCTAGCATTCACACAAATGGCTTTCCAGGTTTTGTTACCACTCCGTTTGTTATACCGCTTTTTTCCTTTTTGCTTTCCTTCCTTCTACCCTCTCTTTTTAATACACCCACTCCCATATCCCTTCATTTCTTCTACCCTGCCTCTTGTATTAATTTGCATCCCAGAGGATTCCACTCTTCTGTTTGTTATTTATTTATTTATTCACAAAAGTACAGCTTGGAAGATGTCCAAGATACAGCACTGCATCAGCCCCTCACGGTGAGATGGGGAGCCTACTCCCTTGTGGGGGTGGCATCAGCCCCATGTGTGCTGTTGCAACCAAGGTCACCCGAGACACTGTTCTACGTCAGGGCAGTTGGATGGACTGTGCAATGGGTGAAAAAACAGAAAAGATATATCCTGAAGCTGCCTACATGATGATCATTGGCTGCTAAGGCTCTGCACTGTATAGATCCCTACAGACTTGTTATGGGAGGAGCAGGCAGTGAGACTGGAGACTGGTAAGGTCCTGAAGCAGGAGTGGGTGACAATTAGATGGCCAAAAAGTGTGGTAAAAAAATATATATAATGGGTTGCTAAAAATAAGCTAGATGATTGCTAAGTAGAATCTTTGGAACACAGTTCAGCATCAGGCCAGAAGAAGACAGTGAGACATAGTGGTATAAGCACAGAACCAGATTTGTAATTCCCAGGTTCAAATCCCACCACACCTACTGATTAGCTGTGTGAACTTGAACACATAACTTGACCTTCCTATGTGTCAGTGCTTCCAGCTTTAAAACTGGGTAGAAGAAGAAGTTACATTTTAATTGGATTATTCATGATGAACATGTGTTTTATTCTTAAAGAAAAGAATATTGGTTAGATTCTTAATGGTGCAGAGCAATATAGTCAATCAGTAAAAAACTCCAGTCACACACACACACACACACAAAATACAGTATCATAAGAAATAATCATGTGGTAACCAAGTAGGGCATTTTAAATGTCCCAAGGCTAAGCCAAGGGCACTGAACATCCTGATAAGGCTTATTCTCAGGCTAACACATTGTAGGATCTTATTGTAAGCAGCCTGTTTCTTGAAACTGCTGTTTATTTAGTAACATTTAAAATTCTGAGAAAGAATCAGAGCAATCTCCTTTCGCAGTGTAACGTTATGAGAAAGAATGCGTAGTCATAAAACATAAGAATAAAGATCACTGCTGAAGGAATCTGGTTGTCATTAAAGCTTTATAGTATATTTTTGTAAGAATAAAAATAAAACAGCCTGCTAAAAATGAAACTTGTGGGCTTGCAAGCAAAAGAAAAGGTTGGGCTGGGTTGCTATGGGGTCACCCACAGAGGAGCACAGTGTGCTTAGCCTGTGCCACGGGGATGGCTGCTGAGTTTTGTAAGCCAAAACATATAAAACCAGGTCACTTTATATTTGCAATAGTTTATTTTGTTTTTGAAATTTTCTTCAACCAAGATTACCCCATGAGCTGTAGCATCTCATTTCCATGGGGGTTCCAGGGAAGACAGCAGCTTGCAGCAGTATAACTTAGCACAGCATAAATGCAGTTACAAACAATGTCTAAAAATAGGGTAGAATTGCAATGTGTAAGCAAATAAGATATAAACAGCATATAATTAATTACAGGATGACATAGGTGGAATAACAGCAATATGGAAAATTGGGCCTGGAATGAATTATGTACCATGATGGGTGTGGGTGACACTGGGCCAAAACTGGTACAAGGGGTTCTCAGGTGGTGTGAAGATTTGAACACTTGTAGGCTGGGGGTAATCTTAAATTGAGGGGAAGCTCATACCAGGAATCCAGGACTTTCGACTAGAATCACACTTTATTCTGGAAGTTGTAAAGTTGTGCACTACAGATAAAAGACATTGGTAGGCATTTCTCAATTGAGTGAAGTCAGTTAAGGGATAGTCAGGGACTCTCCTATGAACACAATTACCTACTGCGGGACACTGTGTTTGTTGAGAGATGCAGGCACTGCACACGTGTGTGGGCTGAGGAGCATTCAGCCTGCAGCATCATGCCTCAACACACTCTGGAGGTATGAGGAGAGACTAGACATACTCATATAATATTTTGCTTAGAGAAGAGAAGGCTCAGACGGAACCTGATCACAGTGTTCTGAAAACAAAAGGGGACAGATGGAGAGGAATATACATACCTGTTTGACTTGGTGAGTGGTAGTAGAACTAGAGCACATGCACTTAAATGGGTGAGGGGCCGGGATAAAGAGAATTAGAAACAATTACTTCTAACTATCAAGATTTTGTTCACAATCCACATTTTGGCAGCTTACACTGATCATGTTCGGTCACTGGGATAGTCTTAAAAAGCATGACTTCTCCTACCACCTAATCATGCATCCTCCGTCTCCACTTCCACTGCTCTCAAATCTTTCCTTCTGCTGGATTGATTAGGTCACCTCTTTCACAGCTCCTACTAGTGAACTGAAACATAGAAACATAGAATTTGATGGCAGATAAGGACCGCTTGGCCCACCCAGTCTGCCCATTTCCCTACCTTCTGGATAAGCTGCAGATCCTAGTTAACCAGCAGCCTACTTCTTCCTACCCCCATCCCCTAGAATGGCCTTATGACTGTCCCATGCATGCTTGAATTCCACCACTGATTTTGACTCCACAACCTCCTCCGAGGCGTTCCATGCATCCAAGCCCTCTCTGTGAAAAAATGCTTTGTAAATTACCTCTGAGCATCCCCCATCTTCAAATTGTGCCCTCTTGTTCTTGCACACCTCTTTTTTTGAAAGATGCTACCCTCTTGGACTTTGTTGATTCCCTTGAGGTACTTGAACGTTTCTATCATGTCCCCCCTCTCCCTCCTTTCCTCGAGGCTATACATATTAAGCTCCTTTCGTCTCTCTTCATATGTCTTCCGGTGCAGACCCTGCACCAATTTAGTTGCCCTCCTCTGGACAGCTTCCATCCTGTCTATGTCTTTGCAGAGATTGGGTCTCCAGAACTGCACACAATACTCCAGATGTGGTCTGACCAGCTGTCTGTACAGAGCGATAACAACTTCCTGTTTTCTACTGGTGATGCCTCTCCCTATGCATCCCAGTATCCCCCCAGCCCTCCTTGCTGCCCTCTCACATTGCTTGCCCACCTTTAGGTCATCTGATATGACTACCCTGAGTTTCTGCAAGCTTTCAGATTATTTTGAACATCAATTTTCCTGCTGCCTTTATCTGAGCAGGTCACAGCTCTCAACCTTTCAGCTCTGAAATTAGGGACACATGCACTCAAAATGAGGGACAATGAGGGACACTGACCCCCACAATGAGGGACACATCCTAAAACTTGGATATAGAAGCTCAAAACACTGGAAACCACTGTATTTACTTGTATCAAGTCTGTGGTTTAACATCTAAGAATACTATGAATTTCTACTTTAACGTCTGAATTTACAGCACATTCTATGTGTAGGCAGCACCTTTTCTATGAGGGACAGAGCAGTTTTGAAGGGTAAAATGAGGGACAGTTGAGAGGTTTGGAGCAGTTTGATGCTGGCTTACTACTGCATTGATGCTATGGTTCAGAGAATGAATCCAAGATAATGGGAAGTAGTAGAAAACATTACTGCACACAGATGGTTCTTAACACATGGAACAGTCTATCTGATAGTTTGTGAAAATGAACACTGTTCAGGCTTTTAAAGCAAGACTAGACATATTTCTTATAGATAATGGCACCGAGTGTTACACAGCATGAGTAAAGGTAGCATTTCAGCTGTGAAGTTTAGATGTATACTCATTATCAGATTTGGAATAGTCATTCATTACTGCCATGTTGCAGGAGGGACATCCTAGATGGACCCTATGTCCCCTTCATTAAATCAGGGCTATGTTACTAGTTTAATAGTTAGACCACAAACCATTTACATTGTTATGTTTCTGTAGGCAAAGCTTAGTTCACAGGGTCAATGGGCTCTTATGAAGTATGGTTTAGGACTGGAAGGACTGAGGAGTAGTAAATGCTACTTGAACAACTGTATACTTTGGCTTGCACTCTCTCTGTCCCTGGTACAGGGACTACCACCCTATCTGGATGCCAGAAGAGCACAGGAACCCTCATGAAAGGGTTCCTGCCCCTTAAGGTGTCGCAGGGAGGAGGCCCCCAGGACCAAAGGCACCTTAGAGAAGAAGGCACAAAAGGACACTGAAGACAGAAAAGTATGTTTTTCACAATGAGAGGAGAGATGCAGCCAAACATAGACCCTGGAACTAAGGAGAACCACCATGCATCTCCAGCTAACAAGATGGTTAAGCACTAATAGTTAAATTAGTAGTCTGTTATGTACAGAAACATATTGCCACTGCTGGTACTTGCAGCTTAATTTACTAGTCTGTGCTAAAGTAAAAACTTGTTGCCACACCCAGTCTGGGTGAGCACTAATAGTGAAATTAGCAGTCTGTTTTGTAGTGACACTTACTGCTATTGTGGATACTTCCACTTTAAATTAGAAGTCTGTGTTAAAGTTGAAGTTTATTGCTACACCCTATCAGGGTGAGCACTACAAGTTCATTTAGGCATCTGTTTCAGTACTATAGTTGTTTATAGGTATAAGGTACAGAGGGGAAACAGTTGTGGTGGCTGTGGGATGCTCATCTCTAGGGATATGCTCTGGAGGACGGAGCACTGCCCAATCTCCAGGACTGTGGCAGAGCTCCAGGGTCAGCTGGTGGCAGCAAGGGTAGAAATATCTCAGCTGCATCATCAGCTCAACTGGAGCCCACTCTACTCCCTTCATTTCCATATGGCCTACTGGCCTAGGGATGGAGATTGGAGAAGAGGCAGTGGGGAGGCAGGGATAGCAACAGAGAGGTTGTCTGGCCCAGCACCATCTATATGGCAAATTATTTTGCACCCAAGAGGTTCCTGATTCCACTGGGAGTGGGAGTCAGTCAGTGTTGAGGGGAAGGTCAGCACAACAGCACCCAAGGGGGCAAGTAAGAGTGAGTATACCGGTAAAATCTTGGTGGTTGGGGACTCAATGATTAGGGGTGTGGAGAGGGTGGTGGGAGGGGGATTTGAAGGGAGGGGATGGTCAGGTGCATTTCTGTTGCATCTGCCAACTGGGGTTTAAACAGGATAGAGAGGATGACAAAGAGGGAGTGGGGTAAGCCGGAGGTGCTGGTACACCTGGGTACCAATGGTCTGATAAACCAGTCTGTGGATATGGTGAAGCAGAACTTTCATAGCGTGGGGGACAGATTGGTGGCACACTCAGCCTCCCTGACCTTTTTTTTTTTTCTATTATTTCTTTATTCAGTTTTCCATTTTTCACCTGTTCCTACCTGCTCATCCTTTGCACAGATGTGCGTGTGTGGAGGCACGCGCGTGCCATGCACTGTGGGACACCTCACCCTACTAGCTGCCCCTTCCACCTGCCCACACCACCACCGGACCTCCAGCCAGTGGTGACGGGACTACTGGAGGGACAGAGTCCTCCCAGGGAGAGTAGAGCTCCTGGTAGGCGGCTCAATCCTGCTACCACCCTCCCAGCCTGCTTCCCTGATAACTCAAGGTTGTTCCCAAACCTAGGTCACGGGCATGATGTGAGGTAAGGCTAGATGCCTCAACCCTCATCACCACTGGGCCCTCCCTGGCCTTTTCTGAGGTCCTTCCTGTGTGGGTCAGGAAGGGGAAAAAGGATAGAATTAGGATGAGACAGAGCAGTTTACTAGGTGGCTTTAGGGATGGTGTAAGGAGAGGGGATACCACTTTGTGGAGGACTGGGTGAACTTCTGGGACAGGAGGCTTTCCAAGGGTAACAGACTCCAGCTGTCAAGAGAAGGGGTCTGTACACTGGGGCAGAAGTATGGCTTCTATATCACACATTTAAACTGACTGCAGGGGAGACTGGGGCTAGAGGAACCACAGTAACAGGTGAGAAGAAGGGGATCCTAGTTATTACACCCTCACATCTGGGGCTAATAACAGCTCAGTGGGTATAAAGAAGGATGAGGTACAATCTGGGCCAGGTGAAGGGACATTTGAGAGGAGGTACTCAAACATTAAGAAAAACAAGGTACAGGGTTCAGGACCTTTTTCAGTTCAAGAGTTACACAAGAACCAGTGGTCACAGCATGAAGCTAGAAGGGGGCAAATTTAAGGGCAATGCAAGAAAGTTCTTCTTTATAGAGAGGGTGGTGGATGCATGGAACTGCCTGCCTCCTGAGATGGTGGAAGCAAAAATAAATGGAACATTCAAAAACGCTTGTGATAGGTACAGAAGAATCATGACATTGAATAGCAGTTAGAGGAGGGGGTAGGCTTATGGGCAGACTGGCTGGATCTGGAGGTCCCCTTCTGCCGTCACTGTCTATGTTTCTATGTAACAAGAGGCTAACAGAACATGGGAAACACAAGGGTCATAGACAGGGAAATAGCAAAGTGGGTACAGGAGTCAGCTGGAAGGGCATATATGGTACCTTAATGCCAGTAACCTGAGTAATAAAAATCAGCTAGCTGCAGGAGCTGATGGCAGACATTAAGGTAGATCCTGTGGCCATCACAGAAACATGGGCTACAGAAAATAACGACTGGGAACTGAGAGTTCTGGGGTACTCATTGTTCAGGAGGGACAGAAGAAAGTTAGATAGGGAGGAGTAGACCTCTATGTCAGGGATGGCTCTGAAGTGGTGGAAGATGGGTGCATCAAGGGTGATTATAGGGCATCACAGTTACTGTGGGTGGAACTCATGGCAGTCTTGGGCAAGAAACTATAGTTGGGGTGGTCTATAGACCTACGGGGCTAGGGGAAGAGAAGGACAGAGAGCTCACAGAGGAACTTGAAAGGGGGGGTAGCAAAGGAGGAAGTAGTGGTAGTGGGTTACCTGAACCTACCGGACATCAGCTGGGAGGTTTGGGTAAACAGGAGTGCCAGAAGTCAGGCCTTACTGGATGCACTCACCAGGCTGACTGACATTCTTGATGTGGTGCTTCCCAACATGGAGATAAGAGTTGTGAGAGTAGGGGAGCCACTAGGAAACAGTAACCATAACTCCATTTGGTTCAAGCTGGCCCTTGGGACTGGTAAGCTCCAATCATGAACTGAAGTCCTTGATTTTAGGATTGCAGGCTTTGGCAGAGGTATCCCATTGATAGAGCAAAGAGTTTAGTGCTGGTAGGTGTGAGCACTGGAAAGGAGGGCGAAGGCAGTGAGTGCAGTACGGACTTTGGAGCATGTGCTCCAAATGACATACATGTACCCTACAGGATCACTGCCCCCTCCACTATTACTGCCATCTGGAGGTGTTTTTATAATAGCAAGAGGGGGTGCAGGGGTGGAGCCCCCCTGTTGTGCTGTTTGACTATGTTCCCATTCCTAATGCTTTCCAACAGTAATCCTGCTTCTTCTGTCAGATTCCGACTTGTTGCTGTCAGTCTGTTGCTGTTCAGTGAGTTTGTTTTCACTCTAATGTGGGTGACCCCTTTGGCAGACTGAGGGAACTGGTCAGGGAAAAGTTAGTCGGGGTACACAATTTAGGTTGAGTGGAAGAGAAATGGGGTGCCATAAATGGGACCATTCTTGAGGCATTTAAGTTATGCATTAGAACAGTACCCAAAAGGAACAAGTTCAAGAGACCATTATGGTTCTTGGAAAAAGTCAGGGTAGCACTGGGGGCTAAGAAAAAGACTTTCTACAAGTACAAAGACAGCAGGGGGAGGAAGCATGGGGAGAAAATTTACTGAGAAATGAGGAAGCAAAAAGTGCAGTTGGGGATGCAAAAGCAGAGACAGAGCAGTGTATTACAGAAGGGGTCATGGGCAAACAAAAACATTTCTTCTGATATATATGAAGAAAAAGAAAGAAAGGAGGGTGAATTGTTAGGCTGTCAGAGGGGGTAGGGTGATAGAGAAGGGCAAACGTCTGCCATCCTTAATGATTACTTTTGCTCAGTTTTCATCAGGGAGAAAGGCTGGCCCTTGCCTGACAGTGGCATTGAATTTGCTGACAAGAGGTCCTAGAGATGAGGCAGCTAAAATTTACAAGCAACAGGGTCGAGAAAGGACTATAGGCTCTAAAAATAGATACGACCCTGGGGCCAGATAAATTGTATCCAAGGATTCTTATGGAACTGGCAGCAGAGCTGGCTGAACCTTGATAGGACATTTCAACAGCTCAATATGGATGGAAGTAGTTCCAAAGGACTTGAGGGTGGCAGATGTTGTTCTGCTCTGTTGGGTGGGTAAAGACAAGGAACAAGTGGGGAACCACAAACCTGTCAGATAGGGAAGCTGATGGAGTCACTGGTCAAAGAAGATCTTGTGGACTATCTAGATAGCAGTGGTCTCCAGGATAATAAACAGTAAAAGTTTGTGGCAGGGAGATCCCGCCAAATGAACTTGCTAGTTTTCTTTGATTGGATGACAAGCAAATTGGAGAGGCGTCATGTCACGTATTTTCTCTATTTTGCCTTCAGGAAGGCTTCTGACTCAGAGCCCCACAGATGCTTGCTGAAGAAGATGATGATCTGGGAGTGGCTGAGGACATAGTTAACTGGGTAGATAACTGGCTAAAGAGTAGGTGGCAGAGGGTTGTGGTGAACAAGTTGGGTAGCAAGTGGGTGGGCAATAGGTGATAACCTGGGTAAGAAACTGGTTAGGGCTTAAGAGGCAGAGGGTGGTGGTAAATGGTTCACTCTGAGGAGGAGAGAGTGACCAGCGAGGTACCTCAAGTGTCAGTACTGGGGCCAATCCCCTTTAACGTCTTTATTAGTGACATAGCAGAGGAGCTAGAAGGAAAGGTCTGCCTGTTTGTGGATGACACCAATATCTGCAACAGAATGGACACTCAGGTGGTGCAAAGGATGGTAAGAAATTTAAAACAGCTGGAGGAGCAGTCAAAAGTTTGGCAGCTAAGGTTTAATGCAAAAAAAGTGCAAAATAATGTACCTGGATCACAGGAACCTGGGGTGAAGTACAACATGGGGTTAGAGATACTTGCGACAACCAAGCAGGCAAGAGACCTGGGGGAAGTCATACTGGATGACCTAAAGGTGGCCAGACAATATGACAAAGAGATTTGGAGAGCTAGTCTGATGCTGGCATTTATAGGTAGGGGTATCACCAGCAAGAAGAAGGAAATGGTGCTGCCCCATATAGGTCATTGGTAAGACCCCATCTGGAGTACTGTATCAAGTTTTGGAGACCATATCTCAGGAAGGACATAGGCAGAGTGGAGGCAGTCCAGAAGATGGCTACCAAGATAGTGCAGGGTCTGCATCAAAAGCCCTATGAGGAGAAGCTTAAGGAGCTCAATATGTACACCCTGGAGGAAAGGGGGGAGAGGGGTGACATGATTAAGAACTTTAAATACCTCACAGGGATTAATAAGGTACTGGTGGGAGTATTTTTCAGAGAAAAGGGTGCTTTAGAACAAGGGGTAATGATATGAAGCTGGAGGGGGGTAGGTTCAGGAGAGATGTGAGGAAATACTTCTTTACAGAAAGGGTGGTGGATGCCTGGAACAGTCTTCCTGTGGAGATAGTAGGAGTGAAAACATTGGTGGAATTCAAAAAGCCTGGGATAGGCACAAAGGAATCATAAGGGAAAGGAAGGGAGTGGAAGAGACAGTGCCATAGACCAAAAGGTCTGCAGTGAAAGCAATCATAATGAAAATGGGCAGACTGGATGGGCCAAGCAGCCGTTATCTGCCATCAGTTTTTATGTTTCTATGTTTCTAATAGGGTTAAATCAGAGGAGAGGGAGGTCATGAATGAGGTGCCACAGGAATCTGTCTGGGGCCTGGTCCTCTTCAATCTGTTTATCAACAAAACTGGAGAAGGTATCTGGGGCAGGTTGTGTCTCTTCACAGATGACTCTAAGCTCTGTGGGAAGGTGGATAGCGAACAGGGGATCAAGAAAATGCAGAGTGACTTACAAAAGCTAGAGAAGAGGCCTTTGGCAGTTGATAGTCACTGCCAAAATATGCAGGGTAATGTGCCTTGGGAATAAGAACACAAGGACAAAGTACTGGACGGTTGGGGTAAGACTCACCACTATGGCTGAGGAATGTGACCTAGGAGTTATCATTGATGACACCCTAAAGCAATCAGAGCCAGTGTAGCAAGGTCTATGGTAAGGCAAGTAGGATGCTGGGGAGTATAGGGAGGGAGGAGGAAGGAAGGAAGGAAGGAAGGAAGGAGGAAGGAAGGAAGGAAGGAAGGAAGGAAGGAAGGAAGGAAGGAAGGAAGAGAAGGAATACTATCCCTTTATAGCATTCTGGTGGTCACATCTGGATTACTGAGCCCAGGTCTGGAGCCTTCACCTCAGGAAAGAAAAGAACAAGCTGGAAATGGTCCAGAGCAGGGCAACAAAAATGACTCAGAGTCAACAGGACATGTCTTATGAGGAGCACCTCAAGACACTCATCATGTACTCACTGGAGACCAGAAGGGATAGGAGAGATATAACAGAGACTGTTAAGTTCCTAAAAGGAATAAATGACGTGAACTGTGAGGAACTATTTAGCTCAATTGCTAATTCAAGGTCACAAGGGCATGCATGGAAACTGACAGGAGGGAGGTTTGTGAGGGACATAAGGAAGTATTATTTTACAGAAAGTGTGGTGAAGCCTTGGAACAGTTTAATAGCCATAGTGGTGGGCACTAAAACAGTTGATGGTTTCAAGCATAGCTGGAACAGAGTGAAGGGTATAGTTGTCACTCGGGGTGACAGAATCGGGAAGGGGAATGGGAGAGGAGGGTGAAGGACTAGATAAAGGTCTAGGTTGCCATCCCTCTAGGCTAGGGGTAGAATTAGTGATGGCTTAACTTCTGTAATTTAGAGACACAATTCAGGGGAGATGCTTTAGAGGAAGGGCACTACTCCATCCCTCTACTGGGAAATGTTGTGAGCAGATTTCTGTAGCTAAAGGAGATTCCTCACAAATGAGGCTGACTCCCCAAGGAAAAAAAAGTTGTGAAATGACAGCTAAAAGGCACTCACCTGTCCTGTGCACCGAGAATATACTAAAGAGAGGAAGCCTAGCCCTTGAGGGACAATGTATGCCGATGCCGGAGCGAGATTTTGATAGTGAAGTATGAGCAGCAAGTCACTGTTGCCATTGTAATGTACCTGAGGGACCCTAGCTTTTTCTTTCTCAGGTTTGCCCCCCATCCAAATCAACTCCAACCTGGAGTTGATAATCCTTAGTTACAGTGGGGTGCGTGGATAGAGCCCTCTGGGAAAAAAAAAAGTTTCCCGATGGATTTATGCCAGCCGCAACTTGCAGTTGACATAAATCCGTCGCCGTAGTGTTGTGTCGAAAAAACGTTGTCACCATCATGTCATAGATTCGAAGGACAAAGTGTTTGAGCTAGACTTTCCACCTGGCAGGTTTTCTACCCAATTGTCCAGTTTTCAGGGCCCCTGTCTATTTTTACTATGGGATAGGCAGATTTTTGAGCCATTTCAAGTGCTCACATACTCTTAAAACAGATTCTGTCATATCATTCATTGTCTCAGCTGCATGTCCAGGTTACAGACAAGTCCTGTTGGCAATATAGCCCTTTTCTTCTAAAAGCAGTCATTCTGGGAAGTGTAAATGGCCATTAATACCATTAGCAGTTACTTAATCTAATCTTTTCCATTATACATCTGCAGCACTGCAGCAAAGCTGAGCAAAAGTCTGACATGACTTTTTGTAACAGTAAAAGATTCAGTTATTGTCCACTTTCATTTGTAGGGTCACCACCTTTGGATGAGGTAAAAAACAGATACTAAACCACACCCCAGACTCCACCCCTGGCCCCACCATTTTTAAATGACTGATTATATCACTCCTCCTCCAAAGCCATTCGTAATGTCAGAGAATACTTTAAAAGTGAGAGGACCTCATTTTTATTCTGTTATTTTTTCTTTTCTTTTTTCCCCTACTTTATTTTTATTCCTTGATAACCAGGTAACTCCCATCGGGCACAAGCATACCTCTCAACCTCTTGCCTCATGAATCAGGGACAAGGCTTAAAAAAATCAGGGACAAAGACCTCAAATCAGGGACATATCTTAAAAACTGGTACTAGTCACTCAGAAAGCTGATAGAATAAAAGAATTTGTGTTAAGATGCATTTTCTGAAGAACAACAAGTCTGTAACTTTAATATTTTAAATTATTTTGTGTTATTAATCCCCACTGTTCTGTCACAAAAACACAAATTTTACGAGGGACAGAGGAAAATTTTGAGGCCAAATCAGGAACGTCCCTGAAAATCAGGGACAGTTGAGAGGTATGGGCACAAGGCCATGGTACAGGGGTGATCTAGGAGCACAGGGAAATAAATAATTTTCTAAGTGTCACACAGTGTGCAAGTGGAGGCTGTGGGAAACTTGTTCACTGTTCATTGCTGTAACCTCAGCTAACACCCTCCCATTTTCCTTTGCATGTCAGTCATGTATTCTGATATTCTTTAACACACTTTTGAAAAATTTATCATGCATGTTTGTGTTACCCTCAATTCTGCATTGTGTTCCCTTTACCACAGTAGCTACTACTGTTTCTTTTCATATTTCTCAGATATTTCATAATGTCAGACCCATCAGGTACCTGGTCAGTGTAGCACAGAGAGAACCACGCATGAAATACAGCTCTGTAAGAAGCGCTAATGGTTCTACAGTGACAGAGTTTTTTTCAGCATGCAGTAAGAACCACTACCCCTGTCACTGTAGGCTGCTAGTAGGGAAGTTGAAGGATACCACTGGCACAGTGCTTGTCCAAGCTGATCCTGTGGTGGAGTGGCTAGAGCACCTATCTCCGGTTTCATTGTGGGGCTGGGGCTACGGTTTGGTTCTCCCCAGGTCCCACTCTACTGTGGCTTTTTTTTGGAAAAAAATGTTGCCAGTCAATTTCTTTTTCCTGAAAGCCACCCCCGAGTTGATTATAATTAGTCCAGTGGGAGTGGGGCAAAGCCCCTAGGTCGGGGGATGCAGAGGGTGGATCCTCCCACAAAAACTAAGATATTCCTCTGATATGCACTTTGTTTGTGGTGGTCAGTGTGTTGTAATGATGTTATTTTGCCATGCGTTGCTTTGCATGCAGCATTGTTGAAGTGCATGTTTTTTACCGCAACATTATGACCCTGTGCTGACACACCATTCCATGTTATTCATCTGAATGGCCTGTAATGGTGTAATTAGTATCATGGAATGTCCTGGTAGTATGAAAAATGAGAGCAGTAGCTGCTGAGGACTCAGGTTGGAGGAATCTATGTAGTGACAAAGGCAGTAAAATTAGATAATTAATTTAACAAAATGGGGTCTAAAATATATCGGATTAAAGGACAAACAAAAAGAAACACAGGAGTGAATGTAAAGGTATAAAAACAGTTTCCAATCACAGCAGCAAAAGACCATACTTAAAATTCAAAATGGAAAATATTAGGTTGGTTTACTGCTAATGATTTTAATGGCCATACTTAACACCTCCTAGGATTGCTGGTTTTATAAACAATTTTCTGTATGGCATCAGAACTTCTTTGTAAACTGGCCATGTGGCAAAAACAGTAAATCATCTGATACAATCAGTTTTAAGAGTATGTGAACACTCAAAATGACCTAAAAACTGGACTACATTTAAACAAAATTGGATGACTGGATCAGGACCATAAAAACTTGATTATTCCGTCTAAAACTGGACCGGTGGCAACCCTATTCATTTACTGGTAAGCTTTTCCATCTGCATCAGAAATTAGGCATTTTAAATGTTTTAAAAATATATTTTTCTTCCTCAGTTAAAATATGGTCACTTCTTTTGACTTTGAAATAGTACTGTGGCCATTAAAAGGAAAGGGATCCAGAAAAAAATATAGTATATATTATAGGAAGCAAGCAATTTGCTTAGTATACAAACTTGTATACTATACATAGTATTCCCGTTGCTCCTTATATCACATCTGTAAATTAGAGTCCCATGTCTTGGTATGTTTACCTGGTAAAATTATTTCAGTAAATAAATAAATGAGTAGAAAGCAACTAGAAAAGTAAATTTAACATTTTTCATGAACTGCTGCTATAAATATTGTCTTTTACTACTCCATTAAAGTCTTCCTTGACAAACAAATGACTTTGACGGAGCAGCAGTGCATGATAAGTCATGAAACGGGCTAGAGCTAGGGGTGGAGTTTAGAGTGCAGTTTAGTACCAATTTTTGCCACACCCCAAGGTTGCATTACTAGTTGGAGCTGAGCCCTTGAGGGGCAGAGCTTTTCTGAGCATAGAACTGAGCACTTGAGGGGCACAGCTGGTTGAATCATTGTACAGAAGTTCACCCTTGAAAAGCAGATGAAGGGAAGGTAATTTGTAGGAGACCAGGTGAACCTTAGGTAGTTGCGGGGAGAATAGCTTTCAAAGGTGTTGTGGACAGGGTCTGCACAGCTAAAAGAGACACTAAGGGCTTAGAAGCCCAACCCTCTGGCAGTTGAAATCTTAAATGCCACATCAAGAAGTGCCAATGAGTTAATCTGCATGGCTGAAGTTTTCCCTGGAGTTCAGGACATTCTCTGGCGATGGGTAGAAAGAGAAGAACCCAGCATGAGTCAAGGGACCCACCCTTGAGATGCAGGACTATTGTACACAGATGTTTCCCTTTAATGCCCATCTTATACTGTGTGCCATCCTGCTTCCTCCAATGAAATCTGTTGGATCTAACATACTGTAAGAATTTCTAAAATTACCTTTTTGAGTCTTTTAGCCAGATTCTTTAGCACAATTTTTAAATCTTTGTTTAATAAAGATATAGATCTGTGGGACCAACAGTCATAAGGATTGTCTTTATTAAAATGAGAGTGGTAAATGCTCAGTTTAAGGAAGGAGGAAATTTTCCATCCTTAATAATTTGATTAAATAATGAGACCACATGAGGGACCAGAGTGCCTGAGAGAGTTGTATTAAACTTTCATGTGAAGCCATCAGGACCTGAAGGTTTGCCTAACTGATGATTGTTTATTGTCTCTAATACTTCCTGAGGTGATATTTCTTTATCCAGAAGGGATTTGTTCTCATCACTTAAATAAGGTAACTTTAATGATGACAGAAAAATCCACAGTGGTCAGTTGGTCTGCTGGCCGCTTTGGGTTGTACAGATTAGAATGAAAATTTTTGAATTCTTTATCTTTCTCAGATAAACAATATTATCTCCCTGCTGATTTTTTGTTACATTAATGGTGTTGCTATAGTATTTGACTTCTCTTTTTGTAAATGCTATGAAATTTGCAATTTATTCTGAATATCTACCAAAGCAAGGCCAAAGTCAATGATGACAGTGTCATCAGCATACATGACAGAATTTATAGATGGAAAAATATTTGGCAAGTCAGTTATAAAAATGAAAAATAATAGTGGGCCGAATACTGATCCCTGATGAACACTCACATGTTCCCCTCTGTTATCAAACTGGGAATTTACAATCCTCAATTATTGAGGTCCTCCCAAATAAAAAATCTCCTAACCATTGTAAAGCATCCCCTGGCAGCTCTAAAAGAGACTGTTTTCTTTTTAAGATACTATGATCCACCACATTAAAAGCCTGGATCAAGTCATCAAGAATAGCACCTGCAGCCACAGTAGTCCAGAACACAGTGGCCAGGCTAATTTCTCTGAGAACATCATGACTATCCTACATGAACTGCACTGGCTGCCAATTCAGTGGCATGCCACTTTGAATGTTGCTTTGTTAACATTTAAAGCCCTACATGGAGTGGTACCAAACTAAAAGACCTCTTAGCCTTTTATGCCCTGGGCCATTGCCTACACTCCAGGATGGGGTCTTTTAACTGTTACAAAATTGTGTCTGAGACTCTCATTTCCAAATTTTGCCAAGCACTGTTTCATGCACCGATCACTACATTGGGATAATTTGTTCTCTGTTGGAAACAGAGCTTACTTGCATAATAACTGAACCTTTATGGGAAGTAGCAGCCCAAGAAGTTCATAATGTTTCTTCTTCACATATGTTTAGGAAATTTGCCCGAAATACAGTGATTTGTTTCTTGTAGATTCCTGTAATCCAGGTGAAGTACATGAAGTGGCATGACTCTGAGTGCTGGCGACAGTGGGAAAACCAGAGCGCTACCCCATCCCACGTATTCTGGGACTAACCAAATGTACAAAATGTTCATTTTAAAATTAATAATGCAGTACTGGAGACACTAACACTCCTGTGAGACCTATCCATGTTTCCCTAACTGTGCCACATTCTCCCAAGGCAATTCGAAATAAGCACCAGTGCTACCTTTAAGGATTTTGTTAACTGTGGAAAATAAAGCAATTACCAAATGATGGTTATTTTCCCCATGAACCCATGATCCTTCAGTGGCAAATCTGGTGATGAACATAAAATGGAAAAAATTACTTATGGCCTTTATCTCAACAAAGGATTTTTTTAGAAATGATGGGTTGAGTGGGTCTCCTATATCAACACTCAAGACACCAAATTTGTTCCATGAGTCTGAAGATGGTTCCTGCTGACTAGTATGTCCTCCGGTGTCCAGGTTTCCTTCACTGGCTTGATGTTCTCAGTCTGCTGGGTAATTAGTTGCTGTAAAATTTTAAAATATGTTTCAGTGACATATGTATATCATAACTATTATCATACTGTATTATCATAATGGATGTACACATTACATCGTAATGAAATTGAATGTACTTATGTTAATTTCTAAAACCTTCAATACAGATACAATTAAAAAAAGAGAGTGTATCTGAGACAATCAGGTGATAGGACCTGCTCAGTAGTGGTGCTGTTGATTTGAAATACCTTTTCCACTGACTTACAATCTGCAGCCTCAGTAGGTACATTTAAAAAGGGATTAAAACATATTTGTTTCAGCAGGTTTTCTGTTTTTATGTGTGAAGTTTAGATCTAATTGTAATTTCTGTTTTTGTTTATATTTTAACATATACTTCACTTGTTTTATGCTTGCTCATAATTTATTTATTTGTGTTATCGATCATTCACAATGCTTATTTACACTTGATTTGCCTTGCCTTTATTTTCATCCAGTTTTCATAAACATTTAGAGAACTCTTGTTCAGTAACATTCAATAATTTAAGTAAGTGATAAGACCCAACAGGGTGTGGGTTGTTCTGGTATACCTGACCCCTCCCAGGGTGTGGCCCAATGCCCCAGGCAGAGGGCATTTGAAGTCCATAGAAATGCAGATATCTCCCAATTACCCACACTCTGAAGGGTCATATCATGATTAAAGAATTGTCTATGTTGGCTCAACACAATCCATCTTCTAACTGCAATATGGTCATGGTGTAGCACACTGCAAGCCAAGGGCTTTCAGTATGACCATAATTTGTGAGCACAGAAGTGTGAATGGCATACTGGCTTTTTTATTCACCTGGCAATGTTCCCTGATAAGCATATGGGTATGGAATGCTATTAGCTAATTAAAAGCCAGTATTTCTCTTACACATGTCCTAAATTGTATCTTCCTTCTTTTATTGTGCTCCTAGTATTACTTCTTCTCTCTAGATCAGAAAATGTTATTGTGTGATCAGTTTTGATAAACAATCATTACAGAGGAAAGTACAAAAAGAATATTGACAAATACAGCATAGAATAGATAATACAGAGACAAGTGAAAAGCACCACAGGGCATATAAGAATAAAAACAGTTGCATCAAGGTCAATGACATTTAATCTGTGCAATAGAATTTTACCTTTTATTTTTTCACTTTCGATATGGTTATGAGAAAATTGTCCAGCCTTATAATTAGTTCATCTTCAGTGGTGATGAGAATATTTAACATCATGTTATCATCTGCTTGTTGTATACTTTTAGTGATAGAATGCAGCCACTTATACAATAGGGGTGAGCTGATATGCCATCAGATAAAATTATATACAAGTAGCTCTGTGTGATAACCAAATCATGATGTGTATGCTGTGAAAATTACCACCAGTTATACATGCATTGTACAAGTCAATAAGAAATATCACCACAGTGTGCATGTCAGAAAACCAACCACCCCAAACTACTTTTCTAAAAAGAATCAATAAAATCTACAGTGCCTGAAAATGTTTACCTATGTCTCAAAATCAAATCCTCGTGCTGCTGACAACACTCATTTCACAAACATCAGAGCATGATATATACCTTAAATACAGTACAGGAAAACTTTCCATGGTAAAATAAACTGCATTAGCTCTTGTGGAAACCATCCACAAAATTGCAGCCAAAGGGGAACTGCTACTAATGGGTGACTTCAACTTTCCTGAGGTAGATTGGAACCTATCGGGTCAATATGTCATACACTTAATAGCATACGACTAAACCCTGAAACTGCAACAGCACAGTATAGGTCAGTGAGAGGGTGCAATACCGTGAATGGTTCTGTGCGTGGTTCTGCCCCCCCCCCACTGTCACAGGCAGAGGATAAAACCTCTGTTGGGACAGGCTCCTGCTGAGCAGCTGCCGTAGCTCAAAGGGATGAGCCACTGGTAGGAAAGAAAACAGTAGATTGGAAGAAAAACAATTAGATAGAATAGGGTTCAGAATTAATTAATTGTCCCTTAATTATGATGTCATCATGAAGAGCATATATATATACATATATATATATATATATATATATACTGTATATATATATATATATATATATATTTATATATACACACTGTTGTTTGAAAGATTGGTTATACCCCCCCTTGAAGGCATAGAGCTGAAGTGCAGGAGTCCTGGAATTGTTACATGGATTAAACACTTGCATTTAATTTCTTCACGTTCCTGAGTGCTCATTTCCTTGTTTCTATGTATATGATTTGAGGTTTGAACCTCACACTGTGAGCACCCACTCGAAGTGTTGCACTGTTTACTAACTGTTGGACCTATTTGAACTTGCTTTGTAACAGCTGCACATGGAAGGCTTGAGATTCAGAGAGAAAGCTTATTTTCCAGAGTGTTGGGACAGGACGGTATTGAGAATGGCAATGTGTCAAATAATCACATGCCATTCTCCAGGTAGAGCCAATCTCCAGATTTCTGTGACCATTTGAGTGAGAACTGGTTTTCCATTTGAAAGGTGAGCTGCAATAAATATGTATGCAAGACAAAACACAATGGCAGATTTCAATTGGGAGCAGGCTGAAACATAGGCTGCGAAGCGCAGTAAAGTGTACGAGAGGCTTAAATTTAATGAAGGAGCTACACATACACCAGGTGATGTCAAAACTACTTTCATTAAACTTGAGAGATTGTTGAAGAAAGAATTAGATTTGATATACAATAGTATTACTTTAGAACAATACATAGTCAAAGAACAAGAACCAAGAGGTCTCAGAGTGACTGTTTCACCTTCCACTGGCTTTATTTTTAAAGAAGAATGAATGGTGGCCGCTGCGTTATGTGCAAAAACAGTTATTGAAGTAATTATTAGAGCTGACTCTAAAAGGCATGAGGAGCTAAGCAAGGATATAGATCTGGTTAAAAAAGAAGTTTTGGTGTTTAAAGACACATCCGTTTTCAAGGAACTTGAGACTAGCATGAAAAAAAGAATAAACAAATACAAAGCTGACCCTGTGGTTAAAAAACAGAAAAAATTAACGAGAGACCAAGAAGATTTTGATAACAACAGGATATTTGTTTGGAGAAAAGAGGTAGTTTTCAAAGCAGAAGTAGGAGTCGTTCCAGAGTTCATTTTTCTGCAAACAACGAGGAAATCACCAGAGACAGAGGAAGAAGTCCTTTTTTAGATCAGAGAGGGGAGACAGAAGAAGAAATATAAGAACAAGAAGGGGGACAAGAGGAGGAAAGTGCAACACAACAAGAAAAATGCAAAACCAGAGGACGTGGAAGGGGCAAGGGCAGGGACAAGAACTGCAAATAATTAATTTATCAAGAAGGGAATGACATAAATCGAGAATAAAATACTAAAACGTGAACTTTCCTTTGTACCCACACCACAACTTAACCATTTCCAGGTCCAAGTGGATTTGCATAAACATTTTCGTAAAATCAAGTTAAAAGCATTTTTTAGTAAAAAATTTAAAGAACAACAACAAGGAATAATGGGTTTCATTAGTAATATAGAGGAACTACAACAGATAGTGGAATCCTCAGGTGCACAGAGTGCAGAATCTGAACCTGTGTAGGATATTGACTTCATTTTGAATGAAACTGAGCAGGATCACCTGAGGTCCTCTGGTTTTAGCCCCCCTGATGTATGTAATATTGATATTGTAAATCAGAGAAATATACTGTTTTCCTCTGTATCTGAATTTTCTCCACATGTACTTAACTCTGCCATTTCAGTTTTTGAGAATGTAGTAGTAAAAGAAGTTAACAAAGTTTTACAGAAAGCAGGTAGACCTAGAAGTGGCAACCTCACACAAAATGAATTAACAGCTCTGAAGGTGCTAGAATCTGACACTACTACAGGGTTTTATTTAACTAAAAATTGATTAGCATTTTGCTCATAAAAGTTCTAAAACATTGTGAAAATGCATATCACTTGCCTCACTATGTTTAACAAACACAACACTTCTAGAAAACCTATATAAATGCTTTCTGTACAGTTAGTATTGCCCCAAGAAAAAAACTGCTAATCAATTATTTAAAACCCTGTACTACTGTATTGAAACCAGCAGATAAGGGAGGGAATATTGTTTTATTAGATAGAGAACATTACGTGTCAATTGTCTTAAAGATGCTTAATGATAGCACTAGCTACAACAAACTTAATAGTAACCCCATGTACAAGTTCAGAACAAAACTGAACCAATTACTGCAAGAAGCAGCGCATAAGGGAGATATTAGTGAAAAAGAACTCAAATTCATATGGTGTGAAAATCCAATAGTCCCTAGCTTTAATATCTTGCCTAAAGTACATAAGAATATGAGGGATCCCCCTGGGAGACCAATTATTTCCTCAATAGGGTCAATCACTGAGAAATTATGCCAGTTTGTTGAATTTTTTCTCCAACAAGAGGTTACAAAACTAGAAACATACACTAAAGACACTACACATGTCATCTCTAAACTGTCCAGATTAAAATGGAAGGATATGATGGTTTGGGTTACAATAGATGCTGAATCTCTTTACACACGTATTCAGCATACACAAGGAATTAGCACTTGTCACTATTTCTTAGAAAAAGAGGTTGACAAAGATAATATACCAGTCAATTTTATCTTGGAGGCCATTCAATTTATTTTGACACACAATCACTTTGAATTTTTAGGTGAAAACTATCTTCAGATGTGTGGCACAGCAATGGGGGCTGCCATGGCGCCATCTTATGCTAACCTCTTTTTGGGAAAATGGGAAGAACTTACAGTTTTTCAAAGCACAAACCCTTTTCTGAATAAAATTGCATTTTGGACATGTTTTCTTGATGACATACTATATGTTTGAGATGGTGAGGTCTCAGAAATACAACAGTTTGTTGAATGGTTAAATATGAATGGTAATAATATAAACTTAATTCACAAATCTGATCCAGACAAAATTGAATTTCTGGATTTTGGAAATTCTGAGACTTTTGTATATACCTGGGGATGTTGTAACCAGATGTTACAGAAAACCTTCAGCTACCAACAGTGTACTTAGAGCAGACAGTGCCCATCCCAAGAACCTGAAGGAGTGCATACCATATGGACAGTTTCTTCGCTTGAGAAGAAATTGCTCAGAAGAGAGATACTTCTTAATACAGGCAGAAGAATTAACACAACGTTTTTTGGATAGAGGTTACCAGGAAGGACTGTTGCTATCAGCAATGGGAAAAGCATTAAAACAAAATAGAAAAGATCTACTTAAACAGATGAATACTATATCCCCCATTTCTAATGACAGATTCCCTTTGAGCTTTATCACTGAATTTAATAACTGGGCAGGACAACTGGGTAACATCACACACAAAAATTGGTATTTGTTACATACTGACCCTAAATTCGGAAAGGTAGTTGGGGAAAAAACAAGAATTACATTCTCAAGGGGGAAGAATCTAAAAGATAAACTTACGCATAGTAGATTGGCAGAGCCAACTAGAAGTACATGGCTGGGTACTAAACCAGTAGGTAACTTTAGGTGCCAGAGATGTAATATATGCAGTTACCACATGGTGGGAGCAGAATTCGTACATCCCCTTACAGGTAACAAATATGAAATCAAGGAATTTATTAATTGTGACACTACTTTTGTGGTCTATGTATTGTGGTGTGAATGCAACCACATATACATAGGATGCACCACAAGAAATCTGAAGGTTAGGGTACAGGAACTTGTGAGAAACATAGGATGGACACCCCTGTGGAAGAACATTTCTTGAAAGCACATAACTCTGACCCTAAAGGTATGAAGTTTATGGGACTAAAATGGCAGGCCCCTACAAAATTTGGAGGTGACAGAATAAATGAACAGCTTAAGAAAGAGAGTAGGTGGATATATAGACTCAAGACTGTTAAATCTGATGGTCTCAATGACCAGTGGGATTTAAAACCATTTTTAAAAGATGGTCAAAAATAGTTGGGGATAGAAGTAAAACATGTTTTGTGTGAGACTTCATGTTCTATTTCTAATACTTACTTCGTTTTGTCTTGTGTTGTCTTTCTCATTTCAGAATTGGTGTGAGATGTTATCTGAGTGGATCCCCATCAGAATGGTTTCCCTTCTCCCATTTTTGGCCTGAAGTGGATGTAGGGTGATCACGATAATGACATCAGCTCATCTTCATTGTCACCACTGTCATGTTGGTCAAAACATCTTCATTATTCCATTCTGTGTCTTGACATTTCATTTTTTCAAATAAATATATGAACCATTTGTCTGCCATCTAGTGACATTGTCTGATACTGCATGCTCTATTTCATTTCTTTAACCTTAAATTTGTTGTCATTCATAGGTTCCTTTTGCCTACAGTGGAAGTTATACTGTATTAAATGTATTTTCTGATTAAACTAGGAGATGATGTTATACAAATTTATTCAGTCCAAATATTTTCAGATATGACAGCTGTGTATTAACACAGAAATATTTGTAAACATATATAAAAAGCGAAAAGACTGTCAATCTGTTTGCATAGTAATTTAAATATTTTTATTCTTATTGTCTGTACTCACAGATAATTTTTTGTATATATTTTGTAGAAAATTTTTTTTCATATATTCTTCACGTGCATAGAATCTATTTATTCTAACTTGTTAAAGTAAGAGACTACACATTGGGAGAAAAAACAATTAGATAGAATAGGGTTCAGAATGAATTAATTGTCCCTTCATTATGATGTCATCATGAAGAGCATATATATACACTGTTGTTTGAAAGATTGGTTATAACCCCCTTGAAGGCGTAGAGCTGAAGTGCAGGAGTCCTAGAATTGTTACATGGATTAAACACTTGCATTTAATTTCTCCGCATTCCTGAGTGCTCATTTCCTTGGTTCTATGTATAGGAAAGAAAAAAGCAAAGCATTTGGGGCCAGGTTTGATTTCCGGCCACAGACCCATGAACACTTTCTTTTTTTCACACTTTCAGTGATATTTACTGAACCCCCCCCCCGGAGTTAGATATTTTACTTGAGGAGATTTCAGGGGCCGCAGCCCCCTGTAATGGGGGTAGTGGGGGGCAGAGCCCCCTGCATAAAACAAGAGTTATGCTGCATGCAATGTATTGCGCTGTATTGGCAGTGTGATATATGCATGCAGCATAATGTGTTGTGATGGTATGACCCCATGCAGACTGGAGCACTCAGGCAGCAAGTACAACAAGGGACAGGGACTTCATGACTGCCCTGAATGGGACAAACTTAAGACAGCTTGTAGAATGACCAACCCATGAGGAGGCTGTACTGGATTTGGTCCTGACCAGTGGGGACAGGATCACAGATGTGGAGGTGGTAGGTCCCCTTGGTACCAGCAACCACAGGACAGTATGGTTTAAGGTAACCACAGTGGAGGAGACAAGTCATACAAAGAAAAGGTCCTAGATTTCAGACAGGCTAACTTTAAGGAGATGGGTAGAAATCTCAAAATAGACCTAACGGCAGAGGGTACTGGGGGGGGGGATGTGGAAAAACAGTGATCTAGACTCAAGAGAATCACAACAGAAGTAACAGGTCACTGTATCAAAATGCATAGCAAGAGTAAAAGAAAGAAAATGCCATTATGGTTCTCGAAGGTAGTGGCCGAGAAAGTAAGGGAAAAGAAAAAAGCCTTCAGAAGACACAAGGAAACACAGAAGGATGAGGACAGAGAACAATATCTGGAGAAGCAAAGAGAATCTGGGAAAATAATTACTGTAGAAGGGCTAAAGCACAGACAGAGGAAAGTATAGCCCAGGCTATTAAGAAAGGCGGCAAGACCTTCTTCAGATACATTATCGAGAGGAAATAGACCAGAAATGGGACTGTTAGACTGAAGAAGGAAGGAGGAGAAAGGGTGGAGGATGACCTAGAGAAAGCTGAGATATTGAACAAGTACTTTTGCTCAGTATTCATCAGGAAAGGGAAGGGCGAGGGACTGAGATTCATTAAGATGGGTATTCAGGGGAGGGAGGTAGACACCAGCCCATTCACAGTGGAAAGAGTCCTAGAAGAACTTGAGAAAATAAAAGTAGATAAGGCAATGGAGCTAGATGGGAGCCACCCCAGAGTACTAAAATAATTCAGGGAAGTGCTGGCGGAACCACTGGCTGCCCTTTTCAGTGCATCACTAGAGACAGGGGAGGTACCTGAGGACTGCAGGAGGGCAGATGTGGTCCCTCTCCACAACAGTGGAAGCAGATAGGAGGCAGGCAATTACAGGTCTGTAAGCCTGACCTCAGTAGTGGAAAATTAATGGAGTCCTTACTTAAGGAGAGGATCATGAAGTTTCTGGAGGATATCAGGGCACAGGATCAAGGCAGCATGGATTCTCAGTGGGAAGGTCCTGTCAGACGAATCTTAAAGATTTATTTGATGGAGTAACCAGGGAGGTAGATCAGGAAGGGGCAGAGTATGTGGCTTACCTGGATTTCAGCAAGGCCTTTGACACCATCCCACACAGGAGATTGCTAAATAAATTGGGGAGTATGGGAGTGGGTCCTATGATAATAAAGTGGGTTGGGAACTGACTAAGGGACAGGACTCAGAGGGTGGTGGTAAATGGCATGAAATCTGAGGAGAGGAAGGTGACCAGCAGGGTGCCACGGGGTCAGCACTGGGGCCAGTCCTATTCAGTGTCTTCATTAGTGACATTGCAGAGCATCTGGAGGGAAAGGTGTGCCTCTTAGCAGATCACACCAAGATCTGCAACAGAGCGGATGCACTAATGGGGTGGAAAAATGAGAAAAGACTTAAGTCTATTAGAGGAGTAGCTGGGTGGCTGGCAGTTGAGTTTCAATACTAAAAAGTGCAAGATCATGTACCTGAGTCACAGGAATCCAATGGAGGAGTACAGGATGAGTGGGGAAATCCTGGCCACCACAAGTCAAGAAATAAACATGGGGATATCATATCTGATTACCTGAAGGTGACCAAACAGTGTGAAAATGTGATGGGGAGAGAAAATAGAATGTTGGGGTGCATAGGGAGGGGCATAACAAGCAGGAGGGAAGAGGTGGTGATTTCACTGTACAGATCACTGGTGAGCCCTCCGCTGGAGTACTGTGTCCAGTTCTGGAGACCGCATCTCTGGAAGTACATTGACAAAATAGAGGCAGTCCAGAGAAGGACAACAGAAATGGTACATGGACTGTACCAGAAGCCCTACGAGGAAAGACTTAAGGACCTTAATATCTATCCACCG
Source organism: Neoceratodus forsteri (assembly GCA_016271365.2). Classification (NCBI taxonomy): domain Eukaryota; kingdom Metazoa; phylum Chordata; order Ceratodontiformes; family Ceratodontidae; genus Neoceratodus; species Neoceratodus forsteri. The sequence continues at coordinate 400,517,490 of CM057451.1, forward strand.
CAGGAAAGAAGGGAGAGGGGAGAAATGATAGACACTTTCAAGTACCTTTGGGGGAATAAACAGGGTACAGGTGGAAAGCATGTTTCAGAGAAAACTCTTTAGAAGAACAAGGGTCATGATATGAAGCTGAAGGGTGGAAGGCTCCGGGGTAATGTTAGGAAGTACTTTTTCACTGAAAAGGTGGTGGAGCTGTGGAACAACCTTCCAGCAGAAGTGGTAGGGGTGAAAACAATATGGGGGTTCAAGAGTGCATGGGATAAACATAAGGATACCTTGGAAATGTGCAGCGCAGGAGATATGTAGGTTAAAGAGGATCTGGGGCTGCAGCAGTGAGTAGGGAAATGGGCAGACTTGGTGGGCCATATGGTCCTTATTTGCTGACAGTTTCTGTGTTTCTATGTTCTATGCTTCTATGTTACCCCAGTGAAATAAACTGTAGTAACCACACTGTAATAAACATGTAACCCCATAACATTTACCTCCACAAAAACAAATATCCTGATGCACAAAATAAAAATAAACACATATTCCAAAAACAAATGCACATGCTGAAAACATCTCCCTGATCAAGCAAACTCACTCAAACAAGATGCCGTAGTGACATCCCACCCACAAAACCACACAAACCAATCAATAAGCAGTAGCTAACACACCAACCAATGACAACACCCCATCATATAACCCTCCAATCCTCAGCAAATTTCACCCATCCATTCACAAACCCCAACCAAAAAAAACAAGAGAAACTGAACCAAACCGACAGCACCAGCTATCGCACCCCATTCATAAAAAACAAAAATAACCCATGGAAGAGCACTGCATATTTAAAAAGAACCCAAAAAAACCCACACAAATCTCACATAAAAAACACCCCACTAGAAAATCAAGAAAACTCAACACAAAACAGAAGACCCCTGTTGTATAAATGGCATACGTGATGGCTAGGTATGTGATACATTGTGTATCTGGATGAGTGGCAAGTGACCTTTTTTAACCTCACGAGTGCGGAGCCACTGGTGGGGTGAGTTTCTTGCTTTCTGTAAGCCATTTATATTAATAAAAGCTTTTTAAATATAGACACAATATATGGTCTCTTTCTTTGTTGCAATACACACTAGTTGCCTAGTTAGCCACCTTTGTATGTGTACAGTATATGTATTCCTAAGGTTTTTTTTTTCTGAAGTCTACATTCATGGTCGAGCCATCCCATATGGGAACTGTCTTTCTTTCTATATGTTTTATCAACTTATAAATAATTTTATAAGATCTGAAAGAAATTCTGAAAATCTTTATTTATGAATGCCAAATTAGTCTCTGAGCATATTAATGGTGACCACTTTGATAGGAAAACATTAATCTTAGATTTAATATGATTCTCCAGGGAGTCTGTCCATGATATTTTTATTATATCTGATTTCCAAGCTGTGTAAATTCTTCTTAGTAGAGTTCAACAAATTATTAGGGGTTAATTTATCCCCATATAGTGCAAGTGGTAGATGGTCAGTCTCCATTCTTGAAGAGATGATAAGTTTATGCCAATAATTTGGAAGACCCCTCCAGAGTACTAAATCAAGTACAGCAGCACCCTGTTGTATAATACAAGTGGGACAGCCCTTTAAATCTCCCTTAATCCTCCCATTTATGGGAAAGATCGAATCTGATTTTAATAATTCAAGTAGGAGTTGGCCGTTATGATTTATCTTAAAATCAGTTGAGGATCTTTTGGGGTTATCAACAAGGGGATACATCCAGAATAGTATTATATTATCACAGAAACCATCATACATACCTATCCTTGTATAAAGGTCTCCTACTAATAAAAGGTGTACCTCTGGAAATTCTAACTGGAGATTTTGAATTGTAGCTGCCAATTCAATCCAGATGTTATTAGAATAAAAATCAGATCCAATGGGGGGAATGTAACAGGCGTTTAAAATTGTCATGTAGTGGGAACATTTTATTCTAAAACATAGGAAATACGCATTTTCCTTTACTATTTCCACACCTTAGATACACCTAACTTTATGTAAATTATTAAACCACAGGCTCTTCTGCCTGATTTTGCCAGTTTTAACCCAGTGCTATAAAAACTTATTCATTTAATTCGATATTATCTGTTGACTCATGCCAGGTTTCATGCCTACAGGTGGCATGCCTCAGACAGCTAGTTTCGGAACCTACTCATGAGGGAACAATCATAGACCTTGTACTCTCAAATGGGGACAGTGAAAGGATCTTGGATCTAGACGTGGGTTGCCATCAGGGAACAAGTGACCATCAATCAGTGTGGTTCACGATAAACTCAGCTACAGAGTCAAGTCATACAAAAGTGAGGATACTAGACTTCAGGAGGGCTGACTTTGGCAAGATGGGAGAGTGCCTTAGAAAAGCACTAGCAAACAGGCTAGAAGGAGGGGTGGAGCAACAATGAGGAAACATCAAAACTGCCATCACAGAGGCAACAAGCCTTTGTGCGAAGCAAATAAACAAATCAAAACAAAAGAAAAAGCCACTATGGTTCTCAAAAGAGGAGGCGAGGAAAGTCAGGGAGAAAAAGTTAGCATTCAGGAAGTATAAGGAAACACAGAAGGAGCAGGACAGAGAGCTGTACCAGTTAAGGCAGAAGGAAGCAGGGAGAGAAGTCAGAATAGCAAAGGCCCAAACTGGGGAAAAGATAGTTAACTTGGTTAAGAAGGGGGATGAAACCTTTTATAGGTACATCTGGGAGTGTAGAAAGACAAAGGTAGGGATAGTGAGGCTGAATAGAATGGACAGTGGGTTGGCAGAGAGGGACAGTGAAAAAGCAGGGATACTGAATGAATATTTCTGCTCAGTATTCACAAAAGAGGAGGAGGGGGAGGTGACTAATCCAATTAACAGAAGAAAGGGTTCTGAAAGAACTCCTAAAACTGAAGGAGGACAAAGCAATGGGGCCTGATGGAATTCACCCCAGAATTCTAAAAGAATTAAGGAGAGAACTAGTGAAACCACTGACTACCCTTTTTAACAAATCGTGGGAGGATGGTGTGGTACCTAAGGACTGGAGGAAGGTGGATATGATTCCACTTCACAAAAGAAGGACTGAGACAAAGGCAGGAAACTACAGACCTGTCAGTTTGACCTCCATGGTAGGGAAAGTGATGGAATCACTTCTGAAGGAAAGAATTGTTGAGTACCTAGAGACCAGTGGGGCATAGGACCCAATGCAACAAGGGTTCACAGCGAGAAGGTCATGTCAGATGAATCTAATTGATTTCTTTGACTGGGTGACCAAAGTAGTAGACCAGAGAGGGGCTGTGGACATGGCCTACCTAAACTTTAGCAAGGCATTTGACACAGTTCCACACAAAAGATTAATTGTCAAATTAACCAGCCTGGGAGTGGGTCCCAGGGTGATAGCCAGGGTAAAACATTGGCTGGACAAAAGGACACAGAAAGTCATTGTAAATGGAGTCCATTCTGAAGAAAGAAGGGTCACTAGTGGGGTACCGCAGGGTTCAGTAATGGGTCCAGTCCTTTTTAATATGTTTATAAGTGACATTGCGGAGGGACTGGAAGGAAAAGTATGCCTCTTTGCAGATGACACAAAAATCTGCAACAGGGTTTATACACAAGGAGGCATGGAAAGGATGAGAAGGGACTTGGCAAGGTTGGGGGAATGGTCAGAAGTATGGCAGCTAGGATTCAGTGCAAAGAAGTGCAAAATAATGTACCTGGGAAACAAAAACCCAGGGGAAGATTACACAATGGGGGGTAGTAACAACAACAAAAATGGAAAGGGACCTGGGGGTAATCGTATCAGATGACCTTAAGGTTAGCATGCAATGTGAGAAGGCAGTAGGGAGGGATGGGGGTATACAGGGATGTATAGAGAGAGGCGTCACCAGCAGAAAACAGGAAGTTGTTATCCCTCTGTATAGACAGTTGGTGAGACCCCATCTGGAGTACTGCATCCAGTTCTGCAGACCCCATCTCTGCAAGGATATAGACAAGATAGAGGCAGTCCAGAGGAGGACAACTAAAATGGTGCAGGGTCTGCAAGAGAAGCCATATGAGGAGAGACTAAAGGAGCTTAATATGTATACCCTTGAGGAAAGGAGGGAGAGGGGGGACATGATAGAAACTTTTAAGTACCTCAGTGGAATCAACAAAGTCCAAGAGGGTAGCATCTTTCAGAAAAAGAGATGTGCAAGAACAAGGGGACACAATTTAAAGATAGAGGGGGGCAGTTCAGGGGCAATGTGAGGAAGTATTTTTTCATGGAGAGGGTGATGGACGCATGGAACAGCCTTCCTCAAGAGGTTGTGGGGTCTAAAACTGTGGGAGAACTCAAGAATACATGGGACAGACCTAAGGCAATTCTTGTGGTGGGTAAGAAGAAATAAGCTGTTGGTTAACTAGGATCTGCAGCTTATCCTGTTTGTAGGTAGGGAAACAGGCAGACTAGGTGGGCCATGTGGTCCATATCTGCTGTCAAAGTCTATGTTTCTATGTTTCCTGGAGGCAAATGCTTGAAAAGTTTTTTTATACATCTCAGCCAATCTGTATGTTCACATTAGGAATTAAGACCCGCAAAATACCATGTGATGAGCGACATTTTAAAAGTAGACCTCTCTTCCAAACAGGAAAAGCTTTCTGTTATCTCCGCCTCATAATTTACTGGAGATTTACCACTTCTACATTGGGATAGTCACCCCCCATAACCAGCCAAGGTCAAACATCCATTGAGTGTGGGTACTTGATAGGCAGAATCAATGTTTCCATCTAATAGGTAGCATTATTAGTTTGTTATATCCGATCTATATGAACAGAGTTACGCTCGTAAGCATCCAAATTTGAATATTTTTCAATAATTACTGACTCCACTACATAAAGTCCCAGCTGATCAAGAATATGGGCATTCTCTAGAATCTTATTAGGAGTTTCAGCATTTTAAACAGTATATCAACCTGTCCATCCCCTCTTAAACTTTTGTTTCTGAAAGCTTCAAGTACACCATTTCTACCTAGTCTAATCCTTAAAATATTCCTAAAAAAGTTGCAGATGACACTGGTCAGTTTAACATCTCTTTCTTTATTGATTTTTTGAATCCAAAATTCAGAAAGTGAGACAGGATTGAATGAATGTAATCTACTATTTGGCGAGTTACTATTTTTTCCCATGAGATCTAATTGTAAGTTTAACCTTTCTAGAATGTATCGATTTCTCCATAAATAATGCACAGTTCTTGAAGATATATAATAAATATCTACAGACTCAACATAATCATTTTCAGGCAAGTTGTTAACTCTAAGGACCCTTAGGATATTATGTTTCCTCTACTTGCAGATCCATTTCATTCTTTAATAAATGTAGAACTTTGGCTTTAAGGGACACTGGAGTTTCACCCTCTCCCTTCTTTAAGCCAACACAAGTCTAATGTATGACAATTTGTCATTAAAAACTTCTGATGAATCATCTGACCCCAAGGTAATCATATTCCTTTCCTTTGTATAAGTAGATTTTATCACTTCAGGAACTCTGCAGTGGTCCTCAGCCATATCCGTCTCACATATCTGGGTGTGTTTTATATCCCCTTGTGATGGTATTTGTTTTCCTTGATCTTTAGCAGAATTATCTTTATTTGTTCTATTTCTGTCTCTGGGGGTTTATAAGAATTAATCCCATTTGCCACCTCAGTTCTCTTTTCCCTGGTCTTCCTCTTCTTATGTCTTTTGGTAGGTTTCTTATGCAAATTTAGAAAAATGACAACAGAAAAATCTGGTCTGCTTAAAATCTGTTGTTCATCATTATCTATTAATGGGATGGATGAAGATTCTTTAGGTGGATAAATTCAATTTAAAATTCTTAAGACATCATCTATCCTTGTGCCATGGATGAAGATGTTCTCATTGAGAGTCTCAGTTTCATTTCTTGCTATAATCAGTTGCTCCATGGGCATAAGATTGGCTATGTGTTGGTTCTTCAGAACAGTTATAATGTCCTGACTTAAATAAGAAAAGTAATATATTAATGCCTCATTACCTTGGGGCTCAGCCCTTCCCTGGTTAGGGTGGAGTGTAACATATTTGTTTTTAATTTCCCTTGTTCTGGGTTTTGAATACTCCATACCATTGTTCTCCTTACTAATTTTTTTGTGTGAATTATCCAATTCCTTTAAACCTTGTATGGTGTTTTGCAAGTCAGTAATAATCATTGCCCTAAGATCGGTGTTAATATTAGAATTTACCTTAGATATATCATTTCTTTTAGTTAATAAGTCACTCTCCCCCTCCTGAGAGTATACCACAGAACCCAAGGGTAAAAAGGAATTATATTATGGTGAAGCCCAGCCAATTAAATCAAGACTAACAACATGGTTATTTTGATCTTTATTCAAATCAAAACTACCACCACCATCTATCTCATTATTAATTATTGGTGATTCAAAAAAATTAAGTGTTAAACTTAAGCTTCTTCTTTGCAGAGGCTGGGTGGTTTTAAAATTAGGAGTGGATGTAGGACAATGGCAGCAAGGAATATCTTCACTAAATTCTCCCCATCAGTGAAATTTTCTTTAGTGGGTTTAGTTTTTGTTTTAATTATATGAGAAATTCTGGGCTGCTTTTTCTCAGGTTACCCTTCAATTTTCTTTGTTAATTTGGTTTTAAATTGTTTATCTTCTTTGCAACTATTAATTTCCATCATTTCTATGTATTGTTTTTTCTTTTATCCAGCTTTTCTTTTGCCTTGTTTATCCTTTTTACCTCTTTTACCCTGGTTGCCCTTATTGGCATTAGATTCCTCATTCCCTGAAAAATTAACATCAGAGTGAAAAAAGTGTGGTTCGAGTCTATTCATGTTGAGTAATTGTCCCCTTGTTGTTACCATTTTATAAAAGAATCAGAAGAAAGAGAGAAAAAATAAACTATATGGAATTCAATACCATTAACAAAAAGTCTATAGTACAGCCTATAGAAAAGTTGGTATTCACTTTCTGGATCTAAGCAAGAAATAATGACCACAGTTTACATTAGGAGCAGAAGAAAAGTTGATTTTAGATATGCAAATGATCCACTTTCCTCTGATATATGTAGTCAAATCCAATATCACACACTCGAGAAGTGGTAATGGTAGGTTTTCATGAACTGAGGCACCTGTTCTTCCCTTCTTCTTCTTCTCCCCCCCCCCCTTTCTTTCTCCTTCTTAGGATGAAAATCAGGTACAGACACCCAGGCGCAATTACCAGTTGGCAGTAATCTTCTTAAACACAAGAAAATAAACTTACCAGGGCTAAGATATATTCAAAATGCCGTATCTCCCTACTGGATAACAAGTATTTGAAAATAAGTATATTATGCAATCAAATATATTAGATAACACAATTGCACTATGATGTTACAAGGATCCTAGTAAAAAGGCCCTTAACAAATAAAATTCAAGTTACTAAACCAGATTTTATGTAAAGGAAAGGTGTAATTCTTATGTAAGAGTATAAAAGTGCGCTGTCGCAGAGGCAAAATAAATTCTGGGATTACTTACTCTGAATCCAAATAGATAACATTTTTTAAAAAGTCATAAAGGTTACCAAAAACATTTCTTGCCAGGATAAAATCAGCTATACTAACTTCAACATCAAATCAGCAAGAAAACACTGCTGGTATGTTACAATGAGTTTCATACAATTGCTTTGCAGCACATTAATAGTGGTTCTAACGGTGATGCTAAGCTTTGTGGTGCTGCACAGTGGCTTGCTTAAGCAAACTGGTGAATCTGTCTACTGAATGCCAGCGCATGCCTTTTGTATCCACAGGTCACATTATTTAGGTTGCCAACATTTTTAAAAGCCACTCTACTTGTATTTATATTGTGTTGTAAATAAGTAACTAAATAAATAAATACATGTATCTAAATATTGTTAAATAAAACCAGAAGTATCAAAAGTGATGAAAGTACAAAATAAAAAAAAAGTCAAAACATTTATGCAGCCAACTAGCAGTATAGCCGACTGCCTGTGTAGACAGTTTAAACAATTAAAACAGTTAAAACTCAGTAACAGAGGCAGCAACGATAGCAAGCTTGTTTACAGATTTTTTTTCTGGACAATCCTTAATGATCTTCTTTAACTGATGCATGAGTTCCTTGAGTTCCAAGTAGCTTGGGGTGTGCTTCTTTTAAAATGCAGAGATAAACATAAAATGGGGATAATGACAAAAGTTACGAACACAGTCACACCCCCCCCAAGAAATTTCTATCATTAAATAACTAAAAACAATATTGAATCATTTAAAGTAAACAGTACAAAAGTGTTTTCACAGTTGAGACTAGATCACCATATGCTGGTATCAATGAATTCTTGTGAAATCGGCATCCAGCCAGCTGTATGAGAGTCCATGAAATATAGAATAATGCATGGGAAAGTATGGTTTATGAGGATTTTATAAAACCCAAATGTCCACACTTTGCATGTTTTATTTTTTATATTTAATGATTTTCACTGGTTAATTGAGAGAATGAGAGATTAAATCTGTTTCTGTGGAGAATATTTATTTCAGTTAAACAACAGAGAAAACCAAGTAAAATAACATGTTTATAAGAAGATAAGAGCTTTAGAAATTTTTTTTCTAAACAGGGTATAACAAGTACTTCAACAGATTGATAAAATTTTAAACATTTTTTTCTGAACTTCCCATTCTGTTTCCCATTTCAGCTGAGAAACTCCCGAGCATTTTTTTTAGTAAAAAGTTTAAGCAGTTCACTGAAATGACATGAAGAACTTTTCTGGAGTGACGGTTTTAGTGTAGAACAGTCTTTTCAGAAGTAGTTTTTTTCCCCTTGTAGCTTTTTTGTGTCAGTTCTTCGACAGGTGTTTTTGGCACTGGCAGTTTTCTGTGAGAGGTGTGAGCCGACTGCCAGCATAAGGATACCTTGTCAGAGAACATCTGAGGGAGACTCATGGCTGATTTGACTAACTGTGGTTTACTGAACTTCATAATTCACAAGTGTGAATTAGAGAGTTTGCGAGGATCTGCTCGCGGTGGTTTATTGACCCTAACCAGCAAATATAGCTTAATATCTAACACAGGAAGTAATTAGCAGTGAGTAGAGATGCACCTGGGTGTGCAGTGCCATGCTAGAAAATGGAATTGGCAGTCAGAAAGGGTAGCCAACACCTGCCAACAGTAGCAATCACTATTCAGGCATTTGAAATGAGCTCCTTGTCTCCCTTGTCAGTACACTGTATAGTAAAAAGGAGCAGACCAACCTTGATGCAGCTTAAACAATGGTGCTTAACTTCATTAAAGTGCAAAATCATGCATAGCAGCCAGCATACAGAATGTAAAAAGCAATCTCTTTCATACAGACTTCAGACTCCTTTCCCCTCCTCTCGAAATGAAACCCCCTATGTCTCCTGACACATTTCACACCCCCGGCACTTTTTCAAAGGACAGCATGATGTCTTTTAACTTTGGAGTGACTGACCCTTCACAGCTCAAGTGTGATTTGTTCCCACAGCGCAGTTCTCAGGGAAGTGCTGCCCCCAGGGCAGCACCTTTAGCTCCTCCTCCAGCTTACTCCTATTGGTGGATTTTGCCCATTGGCTGCGCTGCCCCAGGGCAGTACCCTAGTACTCCACCTCCCACCTATCCTTATTGGTGGATTTCATCCCCTGCCCCCAGGGAAGCAACCTGTAGCTGTTACTTTCCACAGATGCAAGTTGCAAGTCTGAGGACTTGAGGGTTTTAAGTGTAGATGAGAATGTTATGGAAATGCTTCCCCCAGCAATATGCACTGCTTGTCTTTGAATTTTGGTAGCTCAAGGTTTATGTCTGTCTGCATCTGGAAGAGCCAGACATAAGGGGTTCAAATCTTAACCAGCGACTTTTTTTGTGCTTTGTGTCAAACTAAGTTGTGAGCATTTAATCACGTAAGTGTCACAAATCATTACCTTTTTTTAATATTGCTAAATGAACACAGATGTAAGCGAGAGAATATATTTCATTTATAAATTGTAATAAATGGGGCAGTGCCATGATGATTGGTTACTGGTGCTGCCCTGAGGCAGTGCCATGATGGTTGGTTTCTGTTAGCTGCCCAAGGGGCAGTGCTCTTGCTGCTCCTAGGGCAGTGCCTGTGTAATTGGTTCCCGTGGGCTGCCCTGGGGCAGTGACTATGTAATTGGTTCCTGTTGGTTGCCCTTTGGGGCAGTGCCTATGTAATTGGTTCCTCTGGGCTGCCCCTGGAACAGTATCCTCACTACCCCTGGGGCAGTGCCTGTGAATATGGTTCCCATGGGCTGTCCCTGGGGCAATGTCTTCACTGCCCCTGGGCAGTGCCTGTGTAATTGGTTCATGTGGGCTGCCCCTGGGGCAGTTTCCTCTCTGCCCCTGAGGTAGTACCTGTATAACTGGTTCCTGTGGGCTACACCTGAGGTAGTGTCCTCACTGCTGTGCTGCCCCTGGGGCAGTGCCTGTGTAGTTGGTGCCTGCTGCCTGCCCCTGGGGCAATGGATAGAAACAGATACCCCAAGATTGGTACATGGGGAACCAGTAGGAACCAACTACACAGCTGCTGCCCCAGGGTCAGCCCACGGTAACCAATTACACAGGCACTGCCCATGGGCAGTGAGGACACTGCCCCAGGGGCAATCTATGGGAACCAATTACACAGGTGCTGCCCCGGGGCAGCAAGAGCACTGCCCCAGGGGCAGCCCATGGGAACCAATTACACAGATATTGCCCCAGGGGCAGCGAGGACACTGCCCAAGGGGCAGCCCATGGGAACTAATTACACAGGCACTGCACCAGGGGCAGCCAATGGGAACCAATTACACAGGCACTGCCCCAGAAGAAGCATGAGCACTGCCCCGGGGCAGCCAACAGGAAACAATTCAGAGGCAGTGCCCCAAGGGCAGTGAGGACACTGCTCCAGGGGCAGCCCATGGGAACTAATTACACAGGCACTGCCCCAGGAGCAGCAAGAGCACTGCCCCCGGGGCAGCCAATAGAACCAATTACAGAGGCACTGCCCAAGGGGCAGCCCATGGGAACCAGTTACACAGGCACTGCCTCAGGGGCAGCCAAGGGGAACCAATTACACAGGTATTGCGCTGGGGCAGCCCATGGGAACTAACTACACAGGTATTGCACCAGGAGCAACGAGGACACTGCCTCAGGGGCAGTCCATAGGAACTAATTACACAGGCACTGCCCCGGGGCAGCCCAAGGGAGCCAATTATACAGGCACAGGGGCAAACCCATGGGAACCAATTACACAGGCACTGGCCTAGGGGCAGCAAGGGCACTGCCTCAGGGGCAGCCCATGGGAACCAATTACACGGGGAGTGGCAGTGAGGACACTGCCCCAGGGGCAGCCCATGGGAACTGATTACACAGGCACTACCCCTGGAACAGCAAAAGCACTGCCCCAGGGCAGCCCACAGGAAGCATTTACACAGGCATGGCTCCAGGGGCAGCCTATGGGAACCATTACACAGGCACTGCCCCAGTGGAAGTGAGGACACTGCCCCAGGGGCAGCCCATGGGAACTAATTACACAGGCACTGCCCCTGGAGCAGCAAGAGCACTGCGCCAGGGCAGCCCATAGGAAGCAATTACACAGGCACTGCTCCAGGGCAGCAAGGATACTGCCCTGGGGCAGCTCATGGGAACCAATTACACAGGCAGTGCCCCAGGGGCAGCCAATGGGAACCAGTTACACAGGCACTGCCCCAGGAGAAGCATGAGCACTGCCCCGGGGCAGCCAACAGGAAACAATTCAGAGGCAGTGCCCCAAGGGCAGTGAGGACACTTCTCCAGGGGCAGCCCATGGGAACTAATTACACAGGCACTGCCCCAGGAGCAGCAAGAGCACTGCCCCGGGGAAGCCCATAGAACCAATTACAGAGACACTGCCCAAGGGGCAGCCCATGGGAACCAATTACACAAGCGTTGCCCCAAGGGCAGCAAGAGCACTGCCCCAGGGGCAGCCAACGGAAACCAACCATCATGGCACTGCCCCAGGGCAGCGCCAGTAACCAATCATCGTGGCACTACCCCATTTATTACAATTTATAAATAAAATATATTCTCTTGCTTACATCTGGTTTAATTTAGCAATATTAAAAATAAGGTAATGATTTGTGACTCTTAAATGATTAAATGCTCACAACTGTATTTGACACAAAGCACAAAAAATGTCTCCGGTTAAGATTTGAACCCTGGAAGTCTGGCTGTTTTGAATGCAGACAGACATACACCTTGAGCCACCAAAATTCAAAGACAAGCAGTGCATATTGTTAGGGGGAGCATTTACATAATACTCAATTTCTCAGACTTGCAACAATCAGATTTGTGGGAAGTAACAGTTACAGGATGCTACCCTGGGGGCAGGGGATGAAATCTACCAATAGGGATAGGTGGGAGGAGGAGCACGAGGGTGCTGGCTCACGGGCAGCGCTGTCAGTGGGCGAAATTCACCAATAGGAGTAAGCTGGAGGAGGAGGAGCTAAAGGGTGCTTCACCCGAGAACTGTGCTATGGGAACAAATCACACTTGAGCCCCTCCACAGGGCCGCCCCATTACTACAGTATCTGGTGCAGGCTTCACTACCAACCAGACTCCTATTAACACCAGGTCTGGAGCCACAGAACAGTGAAGCAATCAAGCCGTAACAATGGCAGCACAAGAAAGTCTGGAAAGGTGCCCGAGTAATCAAAACAAATTTTGTTCTCCCTCATAGTTAAGGCAATGATAGCATACCTGTTATAAGTGAGAGGAAAGGCAAGGCAAGGCAAATTTTATTTAAAAAAGGTGCCCTTCCTGGAGGATCTGTGGGCTGAACATATTAAAAGTCCATAGAAAACTCAATCAATATGTAACCCCCTACAAATGGGGGTTCCTGAAAGTCTTCCTTGGGTATGCCTAAATGCCCCCTGCCAGACTGGTATCCTGTGTCTTAGTGCTTTAAAAGTGTTTTTGTGAGAGTTCCTTAATCCCTCTGTGCTCTGTCTCTTTAAGAGCTGCGAATAATGTGGTGCTTATTTAAACTCGGATGGGGCTGAGTGTTTCTATGCTCAAGTCCCACCTGGGCTGCTAGATAATCGCTCCATTCTGCCATTGCTATTTGCGCAGAGGGAGCTCTGTTATAAGCTGTACTTATTTGCTGATTATCTATTAGCATAGTAATGATATTGTAGTTTGTCTAACCTGTCTTCTTTGCAGCATGGACAGTTCTGTTTATTGCCACCATCTTTATTTATTTATCTATCTAACCTGACCTGCAGTCCCTCGAGAGGGAATCCTTTGAAAGGCTTAGCAATCAGACTATATCCGAATTGGAGTGTGACAAAGCCACTGAAGGGTGACCAGATTTAAACCTGAGGAAGACTGAAGATTTTCTGTACATGATAGGCCTGTCAGGACATCCATTTGCCACAGAATTCCTGGTTTTGCTCAGAGACACTGATATTGTAGATGGACTGCCTTCTGCATTGTAGTATGGTGATTGCTTTACTATAAATGTGCTGTGTGCTGTTAGTGGGTCGTGATTTGATTCTCCACTGTGTAAATGTGCCACTCTTGCTGGAAATTGCATCCAGCACTACCGGACTCAAAATCCTGACTGTTCCACCCATCCTGGGCCTTGCCACCTGGCCCAGTCAGTTACTTTAGGCACAGAAACCATCATTGACGAGAGACTCGCCAAGGGATCAGCCCCCTGCTCAACCATCTCGAACAGGAATGACACCTTGGTGATTTGTGTGGACCATGCTTCTCCTGGCAAACCAGTCATCAACCTGCAGTCTCCAATTCGTCTAGCCTGTGTCTCGTATTGGGTAGCATGAGTAACAATCAGAGTAGCTCCCTGCAACAGCAGCTAAATCTCAAGTGTTGTCATCTGATTGCATTGTTTTCCTTTCACAAACTGAGCCTTCAGGCTCTGGATTACAAATTGTATGTGATTGGCATGCCTTTTCTTTTCATCACGGGGCCCAACCAGCTGTGACACCAGCCTACCCCGGGCAACATTCCAGGCTAGCCCACCTTACTTCCAACTGGGTACCCAGAGTGTGTAACTGTGCAGGGACTAAAAGTGCATGCATAATTGCCTGACCAGATCAGTTTTAGAATCAATCAACCTGTTTACGCCCCTCCCTTGTTCAATTCTTCTGAATAAATCAGATCTAACTCTTTTTGCATTTAATCTGACTGTGGTTCCAGTTTGTACTAAAAGCACTGTACTGTTGTTATTTGCTGTGCCTAACCTTGTTTTACAGGAGATCTCCAGGGTCAAACTGGTGGAACCAGCCATGGTGGTAAGTGCAAACAGTGTGGAGAATTGTATGCTGAATAAGGGCTTCTGTGAAAGTGTTTGTTGCATATTGTCTAGGCCACTAGAGGGGAAAGAGGGGGTTACAGTGTCCCGGAGGGCTGTACCCAGGTTAGCTTTGTTACTAACAACCCTGTGCTCTGGGTGGAGGCACCCGTTTCAGTACCCAGGCCCCTTAACCTGCAACTAGCCAGACAGGCTGGGGTAATAGCCCTTGGGATAGCGCCACCTAGGGGGTTGCAAATAGATTATATATACACAAATAACACAATATATGACATAAATATACAATACTACAACAATTGTAATAAGATTTATAAATACTACCCTCAACAATAACTATGACTCAAAAATAGACATGGGCCAATTAAGACATACAGGTCTGAAGCGAGGACAAGGCTATACAACAAAGTCTGGGAAGACTGATTATACAAGAAGGCCTTGAGGCAGGCCTTGAATACCTTAACAGAAGGGGCCTTTCTAACAGCTTGAGAAAATAAATTCCACAGGATGGGGGCAGCGACACTAAATGCTCTGTCGCCAGATGTTTTTAGCCTTGTCCTGGGAATCATGAGGGAGCCCCTAGAGGAGAAGCGGACCAAGACAGCAGGTGTAAGAAGGTCCTTCAGGTAAGCAGGACCAGACTGTGTAGGGCCTTAAAGGTGAGCAAGCCCACCTTGAAGAGGACCCTCCACCTGACTGGCAGCCAGTGCAGTTCACACAGCACCTGGATGATATGACAGTACTTAGGCTGCCCTGTCAGCAGGCTGGCTACTGCGCTCTGCACCAACTGCAGTCGGTGCAGGGTACCCCCTGAGACCCTGAGATAGAGCGCATTACTGTAGTCAAGCCTGGATGTCACGAAGCCATGAACCAAGGTTGGGAAGTTCAGGGGTGGAACTAGGGGCTTTATCCTGGTGATATTCCTCAGATGATAGAAATTGGTATGGACAATGGATGACACCTGAGACTCAAGCGTCAGTGTGCTATCAAGAATAACACCCAGATCACATTCCCTAGAGGAGGCCTTCAATGGTACAGAGCCAAGAAAAAGCCCTGTCCCTGCACCAGAGGCCAGCCTATCATGCCCTCTGTTCGACTCCACCAGTACCTCCATCTTATCGGGGTTCAGTTGCAACCAAGTGGAGGCCATTCAGTCATTGATCTCAGCAAGGAAGCTGTTAAGCACTTCCACTGTGCAAGATGTTCCTGGGGCAAAGGAAAGATACAGCTGGGTATCATCAGTATAGCAATTTAAACCCAAACTGTACTTCCTAATGGACTCTTCCAGGAGCAGCATGTACATGGTGAACAACATCGGCGACAAGACCAAACCCCAGGGAACTCCACATGACAGGAGGCTAGGGAGTTGGTGAAATTACCCATCACTACCATTTGCCTCCTGTTGGACAAAAAAGACTCAAACCAGTAGATGACAGTGCCAGTGAGTCTGCAGAATTCCCTTAGGTGGTCAAGTAACACATGAAGGTCCACCATGTCAAATGCTGAAGAGAGATCGAGTAGGATGAGAATTGTCCCCTCTCCTCGATCTCTTGCCCTGAGGAGGTCATTATGCACCCAAACCAATGCAGTTTCTGTGCTATGCCTCACACAAAACCCAGACTGGAGCAGCTAGTATAGATCATGGACCATGTAGCACTCCTCAAGCTGAAGCACCACCACCTTCTCCACAATCTTACCCAAAAATGGAAGGTTGGAGATGGGACGGCAATTTACCTTGATGTCAGGGTCCAGTGATGGTTTCTTCAGAAGCGGTCTTACCAATGCCTCCTTCAAGACATTGGGAAAGACTTCCTCTGACAGGGAACATCAGACAATCAAGACAAACACTGGGCCAACAGAGTTGACACATCCCATTAAGAAATGAGCCGGCACCTGGTCCAGTTAACAAAAAGTTTGCCTTAGCTTGGAAGCAACCTCAGTGATCTCAGCCACCTCCACCTGTCTAAACTCGCCCCAACCAGGTGGAGTGCTCTCCAGACACCCATGGTGACTACTGTCGGCTGAACTATGGCTCACTGGCAGAACCCCCTGCATGATGGCAGACACCCTGTCCAAGAAGAACTGAGTAAACTCCTCACATAATGCATTCGAAAAAGCTACTTTCGGCTGTAGACAGAAAGGATGAAAAAGCTTGTCCACGGTCCGAAAGAGCACCATTGGTCTGTTCCTCCTAGCAGCAATCACCCTGTACAGGAATTTTGCCTTCTTATGGTTCAGTGCCCCCGGTACACATCTTAATGTGCACGCAGGACCAGTTTGTCCACCTCCAGACCAGACTTCCACCAGCAGTGCTCTAGTCTCCTACCCACAGTCTTCATTGCCTTGAGCTCCCCATCATACCAAGGGGACCTCAAATGAGAAGACCTGGATCGTACATGGATTGGTGCAAGGGGGTCAAGTGCACCAAACAACGCTCTATTACAGGCATCGACTGCCATGCACACCCACAATGCATGCACTGTTCACACTAGATAGCTCAGCCACCGCCAAAAAATCCTCAGGGATAAACCCCCTCAAAGGGCAGTAACTGACCATCTCAGCAGGGAAAGGAACCTTGGGAGGGGGGCCCTGAACAAGAACTCCACCGTACAATGATCAGACCAGGTGACCCGATCAATCCTGAGACTATTTATCTCAAGCCCCAATGAGAACACTAGGTCCAACATGTGGCTGCCCTGATGAGTCATGAAGGAAACTACCTGCATCAGGCCCAGAGATGACATTATCTGGGAGAAGTTATAACCAAGCTGAGAGGATTCATTGTCAGTCCAAACATTGAAGTCCCCTAGCACTAAACATCTGGGGGCCTCCAATGTTTCACCAATGATGAAATCAGCTACCTCC
Source organism: Neoceratodus forsteri (assembly GCA_016271365.2). Lineage (NCBI taxonomy): Eukaryota > Metazoa > Chordata > Ceratodontiformes > Ceratodontidae > Neoceratodus > Neoceratodus forsteri. Next base: position 400,534,668 of record CM057451.1, read on the forward strand.
TGCAGGAAGTCTCCCACCACCCCTGGAGGGTGGTAAATCAGGAGAATCCGGCAACCTGTGCCCGGACCCCCATGGATGGCCACACATTCAAATGAACCTGGTGTTCTCACCAGGTGCAAGGTGAAGCCCATTTCAGATCTAAAACAGATGGCAACATCCTCATCCCTGCATTCCACTCTTGGGCAGTGGTGGGCCTCCAATGTTTCACAGACGATTAAATCAGCTACCTCCTTCAGGAAGTCTTCCACTGCCCCTGGAGAGTGGTAAATCAGGAGAATCCGGCAACCTGTGCCTGGACCCCTATGAACGGCCACACATTCACATGAACCTGGTGTTCTCACCGGGTGCAGGATGAAGCCTAGCTCAGATTTAAAACAGATGGCAAGATCCTCATCCCTGTGTTCTGCTCTGGGGAAGTGTGCTACGGTATACCCAGGTGGGACGGCGGCCTCTAAAACCAGGCCAGAATCTTCACAATCCAGGTTTCTGTGATGCAAGCCACATCGGCCAAAAAAACCAAGTCTGCGATAACTGTGGTCTAGTTTCTCACTGATCTGGCATTGCAAAGCATTGCCTTCAGGGGACTGCTGGACAATGCAGCCCATTTGGCTACTTGCCCACTCGGTCTTGTGGGAACCCTGGTGATGAGAGCTAAACACATCTGGCCTCTCCCCAGGACCCGGCTAACCCCAGGGCACCCTCTGCACACAACTACCTTGATTCTGCCACCTACCACAGTGCATGGGGCTCCCCAACCCGATCGAACAACATGGTTCCTCTTTATTCCAACCTCCCTACAGTGCCTAGCTGTGGTAGCAGAAACTGGGAAGTTAAAAAAAGGCTGTAAATCGAGCAACTGAGATGCCGCATACACTATCCTGGCTTATTGGACACCCTACTAAACAACTCCTCCACAGTGGTATAGCATGCAGCTGCGCTCTCTTCAACCTTCTCTCCCAAGTGATCTATCTCCCAGTTTAAGAAGTGCTCCCTCTATATAAATATTTTAGTCATTGTTATTTTGCTTAATTATGTAAATTCCTGTTTGATTCTTTAATTTCCTTGATACTTCCTGTTTACTATTGCTGAATAACCTTGGTGATTCATATACACCTGTGTATTGTATTGTTTCATTGACTGTATATTACCTTTTGAATGAACTTTTTTCTTCCCAATCCCCTCTCCCCAAGCTCACACCTGGAAATGAGCCTTAACTCAATGTGCCTTTCCTAGTTACCAAATTTCAATAAATAATTGAGTTAATAACTAAATAAATACATTATCAACTTAGAAAAGTTAATAAGTGCTTCCTCAATGAATTTGTTTTCAGAATTATACCTACTAGTTACAGTAGTAGAGCCAAATTAGTGAAGGGATTTTTAAGGATTGTTAAAAATCCCTATTGAGAATAGTGAAACCTTTCGTTAGGGATTTTTTTTGGTTTAGTAGTCTGTTCACTGTTACCTGGAGAGGGTGATTCCATACGATAGTCTAGTTGAAAATCCACTAGATGGTGCTTAAGTAATGTAATAGGAGCTGGCCCCTTCCTGTAGGTGTAACAAAAATAATTTTAGAGGATGTTTTTCTCTAAAGTGTTTTTGAAGTATAAATAGGGAATCTCACAAAATTACTTGACAAATTTGGTGCTACTACTATGCATTATTAGGGCCAACATTCCTAACTTAATCACACTGGATTAAATTAGTCAAGAATATATTGAAGTACTTTGCCATTTCTTTCCCAGAATTTAAAACTTGAGACTTCAGTTTTAATAAAACACATTTTTGATTGATCTTCTGGCTTACACAAAGTCTTAATTTCTACAAAGTTATTGCACTTTCATAATTTTTTAATTGCTGTCACTGATGATTAGCAGATTTAGATATATTTTAATTTCTCTTTTAATTTACTCAGTTGCTTATATTTTAAAGAATGAGTCTGGCCAAATGTGTTACACTGCAGAATTAGAATCAGTATACCCCAATAAGCCTCATACTAAAAATTAGGTCTCTGTATTACTTTTCTCAAAAATTATGGGCCATTTTGTAACACTGGTTTCACTCCCTGGTCAAAAAAGCACTGATGATGTCATAACCAGTACTCGCAGCCTAGTTCTCCCTGTCAGCAACCTTATGGAAACTATTTTTCCAAAGTTTAAGAAACTGTAATTGTAGTAATCATTTATATAAAAAAAACTGACACAGGGTGGGCACAATGCATGCATTTCTAAAATATTCAGATGAACTGTGCTATACTTTAGAATGCATCAAGAAGTGGTTTTGGAATGCAGCACTGAACAGAGGTGTGTATAGAATGTCAAGGTGGTCACAATTTCAGAATGTTGGAGGGGCATGCAACCTTGGAATGTAGCAGTGTTGCTCCATCTCTAAATCTGGTGGCACCATTAGCCTGGGAATACAACAGGTACACATCTAGGAGTTTGATGGGGACTGGCAATTTTGGAATATAGTGGGGATGCACACTATTGGAATTTGACGGGACACACCGTTGTATTTTGAAATTGTTTGTTCCTTCCACATTCAAGAATTGTAAGGTCCTACCACATTTTAAATTTGTGCATTACATCGCCACCACATTCCAACATTGTGTGTCCCAGAAGTGCACATGCTTTCAAACATTCCAAAATTGCATATCCACGCCACATTCCAAAGTTATGCTTCAGTGCTACATTCTGAAATTGTGTCACCACCATATTCCAAAACTCTGTCACCACCACATTTTTAAATTGTGCATCACAGCCACATTCTGAAAGTCATGCCACCACTACATTCTGAAATGTCATGTCACCACTACATTATAAAATTGTGTGTTGCAGCCACATTCTGAAATTGTGCATTACCATCACATTCTGAAATTGCATGTCGCTGCCACACTCTGAACTTGTGTATCTCGGTCACATTCCAAAATTATACATCCTTGCCACTGAAATTGTGTCACCACTACATTCCCAAATTGTGCAGCCTTGTCACATTCCAAAAATGCTCATCCTCACCACATTCCAAAATTATACATTTCCACCACATTCTGAATTTGAGTTTCCCAGCCATATTTCAAAACTGGGCATTCCCACCAGATTCTAAAATTGCTACATTCTGAAATTACACCTACCCACTACATTCCAAAATTGTGTGTCTGACACATTCCAAAATTGCCCCTCTGTCTCATTCTGAAAATATACCTTCCTACCATATTCAAAGTTGCGCAAACCCACCACATTCTGAAACTGAGCATCATTGTCACAACCCAAAATTGTGTATTCGAGTCACATTCCAAAATTATGCATCTCTGCAACATTCAAAAAAAGAGCTTTCCCATAGCATTCCGAAAATGCATTTCCCTTTCACACTCCAAAGTTACGCATCCCACCACATTCTGAAAGTGCACGTCCCTGCCACATTCTGAAATTGCATGTTACCTTCACATTCTGAAACTGTGAATCCCTGCCGCATTCTCAGATTCCTTGTCCATGCCACATTGTGAAACTGTATATTACTACCACAGTCTAAAATCATGCATCCCAATTGCATTCTGAAATTGTGCATCATCACCAGATGCAAAATTATGCAACCATATGTTAAAAAACTGCATATCCCTGCCACCTTTCACAACTATGTGTCTTCAGCATTTTTAAATAGTGTGTCTCTGCCACTTTCTTAAAACTTAAGACACCACCACATTATGAATTTTAGCATCCCTGCCACATTCCAAAATTGTGCACCCAATCTTTCTTCTGAGACTGCTGCATAGCAGAGGAACTGGAGGGGAAGGCCTGCCTCTTTGCGGATGATACCAGGATCATGGATGGTAAGAAATTTAAACGTGCAATGTTGTTGACAAAACTTTTGGTTGTGCTCACTGATTACTGTATTGCAGTACATAGTATAACTGATGATGTAAGTCAGTTCATAACTGTGGTTGCTTACTTCATACAGGACATATCCTGTAACCAAAAATCTAATAATACACTGCTAATGATGTCAGACCATGACTGTGCTGTGTGAAATGCATTTGCCTGCTATGAATGTTACTCTTTTCATATGGTCCTATAAGATTTCTGGTGTTGACACTGTTGTCCCACTGATAAGTACTGTCATGTGTAGCAGTACCTTTCACCTGGAGGACAATGTTAACTAAAAAACAAAGGTAATAGCATATGTAATCTGTCACATGCTATTTCAACTACGTAATACACCATGGCATAACGTACTATGCAAGTGATTTGGTCATTTGTCATCACACAACATTTCAGCATACAGTGCAACGAAATTGTAATGATACAATGAATAACACTACAGTGAACAGTGGGTAACATAAACGAATGTTGCCCACAAACTGGGCATTGCAATAACAAGACACACACTTGCCTGTGTTTTACTGTGTGCTGACTCGTCACCTTGAAAAATGGCTGCTGTGACAACTATCAGGTGTGTAAATATTACTTTGTTTTCTCAAGCTTTATATTGTGATGTGCCTAGTACAGTTGTGCTTCAGGAAACATACGTGTATACTGTTTGCCATGTTTGTAAACAGTGAATACTGTTATAGAGCAAAATAAAGGTGTTTGCATCGAACAGTGTGCAGAAATACATTCAATGGTATGAACAATGGCTATTGTTTTACTTGTGATGTCATTGAACAATCTGTGTATGCAGTACAATCACTGCATAATGTGATGTGCGTTTGTTACATGGCATCAGAGAGATGACATAATTTCTAAAATAAATGTGTGTAGAAAACACTTTTTTGCCTTTCTTTATATATTGACATTGTGATACTTTACTTACAGTCTAGAATTCCTGCATTGCTTTTCTGTATTTCTGAAAACCCATATAGTCTTCTGACTCTGAAGGGTATGTGTTAGGTATTGCATTTGCAACACATGAAGGTATCATTCATCTCTGACCCTTCCCTAGCCTTTCACTACTATAGGCCCAACACAAGAACTGATGGTATCCTATGAGATTGTTTTGGCTGTAGGAACATGGATATATGTTATGTCAAGCAAGGAAGGTGAGTACACCGCAGAGGTAGTGGAGAGGAGTAGAGGAGTATAGGAGTACCATATAAAGGGTCAAACTATGTTAATAACTAACTGACAGGGTAGGGGGATAGCAGCAAAACCCTAGCTAGGGGCAAACTATTTGTGTGCTAGCCAGCATGAGTAAAAGAAGCCAGTGGGGCAGGGGAGAACAGAACAACAAAGAATAGGGATAGCAACAAAATCCCAATGGAAAGGCTACTTGACCACCAACCAGCAGGGGAAACGGGACTGCAGCAAAACCCTATCTAGGGTCAACCTTTATATATTGTATTAGCCTGCAGGAGAACCAGTAGCAAATGTGGGAGGCTGAATCAGGAAAAAGTAGGGAACACTGGGAACATCCCTAACTGGAAGTACATAGGGCAAAAAACTGGAAGTGTGAGAGAATAGGACCGAGAGAATGTGTGGGGAAAGGGCAATGCACAGGGAACAAGACAGATTTGGGAGGGTAGTGTGCTCTGATAACAGTGGAGCAGCAGTTTTTCTGGGAACCATATAGAACACAGGGGGCTGTCCAGTGTGTAGGAGTTTAGAGCAGTTAAGAGCAGAAATAAGGCAGCTGAAATGGGAACTAAGGAGAATAGAGTGGTGGGCTGAAGGTGCAGGGCAATGGGGAGAGAGGCGGGGGGGAGGCACCCAAGTGAGTAAGGGTATCAGACAGAGGTATGGATCAGGCAGGATCACCCAGTCTTCAGGGGTAACCCTTCCTCAGATGTTTAGGGTGCCCAGGGAAGGAGAATGGCAGGTGGTAGGGGGAAGGGGTAGGAGTTCAAGAGTTGTAAAAGGAGTGAGAACTCCACAAGGAGTGCACTTATTAAACAGATTTTGCCCCCTATCTGGAATGGGGAAAGGGGAATCAGGAGGTGAGGTAGGAAGTCTGGGCAGGACTACAAAAGTAGAGGGATGAGAGTGGGAGATTGAGACCATGCAAGAAAGTCATGGAAGGCAGGGGAGGAGAGGAAACAAGCTTAGAGGAGAATATGGAGACTGGGAGAAAAATGCTTGGTTTAGAGGGAGAGAGGTGTCAGTGGGGATAAGCACAGCCATGAGGAATGGGAGGGGCTTTGAGGGGAGGCAGACACAGTTAGCAGGGGTAGGTGGAGATGGTGGTAGAACACTAACCAAAGTCATGGAGATGGAAAGTGAGAAGACAACTTCTATAGTACTAGGGGATGGAAGGGAGGGGAACATGGGTGAGGGGGAATGGGAGGGTGATAATCTTTAGGGACTCCATGATTAAGGGTATTCACTAAGGAAAGAAAGGGGACATGGATGCCTAAACAAAAGTGGTGTGTATGTCAGGAATGACAGTAGGGAGGGTGGTTCTAAAAATAGGGGAGGTGGTAAAATGGACAAGAGGGGTACCAAGCATAATTATACATCTTGGCACCAACGACCAAGCGGGGGAGATGATCAAGGTGGTAAAAAGTCAGTTCAGGGAGTTGGGGAGGACCTGCAGGAGATGGCTAGTCCACTAGCATTCTTGGAAGTGCTCCCAGTGCAAAGAGCTAGCAAAGTGAGGAAAACTAGGCTAGAGGAATTCAGCACAAGGCTGAGGGATTGGTGTAAGGAAGGGGGGTTTGACTGCATAGGAGATGGGGAGAGACTTAGTCAAGTAAATCTCTCTATGCATCTTACAGACTATACCTCAACTGGGAGGCATAAGAACACTCAGGACAAACTGGGGGGCATTACCCATAAGTTTAATTTAAACTACTGAAGGGGGTGGGCAGGTGGTCCTAAGGGCACAAAAACCCTGGGAGGTGTACATGAATGGACCTCCTACTAACAGTAGTGGGGGACTGGAGGGGGTAGGGGGAGTAGGGCAGTTTGAAAATGGGGAAGGGGAAGCATATGGACACATAGAAGAAACAGAAAGCAAGGAAAAGATAAGGGCTGAGATGCAAAGTGGAAGGTGGTGCCCCTGATGCACATAGTCTCGGAAACAAGATGGATGACCTGCAAGCATTACTTGCAGAAGGGATAGTGGACATTGCAACAATAACTGAGACTTGGGCCACACCTAACCATGACTGGAACCTCTCAGTTCCGGGATATAGACTTTACAGGAAGGACAGTGCAGTAGGCAAAGGAGGAGGGGTGTCAGTACTCATTAGGGAGGGTATAACAAGTATAAGGGAGGAGTCAGAATAGGGGAGGGCAGAAGCAGTGTGGGTCCAATTACAGACCAGTAGGGCTAGGAAGGTGAGGTTGGGGATGGTTTACAGAGCACCTAGTCAGGATGATTTGAAGAAATACATAGAAACATAAAAGTTGACAGTTGATAAGGACAGCAAGGCCCATCCAGTCTGCCTATTTCTTTTTCCACCTTATGAATGTGCCATAGGCCTTTGTTCTGTCAATGGCCTATCTATTCATACTCATCTGTATTGTTCCCTTATGCCTATCCCATGCCTGTTTAAAGCCCTGCACTGTATTCATATCCACCACTTCCTGAGGTAGGCCGTTCCATGCATCCACCACCCTTTCTGTGAAAAAGAACTTCCTCATATTACCCCTTAATCGGCCTCCCTCTAGTCTCATGCTGTGTCCCCTTGTCCTGCTATTTTTCTTACATTGAAACATGTTAGACTCTTTCACCTTGCTAATGCCCTTAAGGTGTGTGAATGTTTTAATCATATCACCTCTCGCCCTCCTTTTCTCTAGGGTATACATATTAAGTTCAGTTAATCTGTCCTCATATATTTTCTGATGTAGTCCCTGCACCATTTTGGTTGCCCTTCTCTGGACAGCCTCAATCTGGTTAATGTCCTTGTGAAGGTGTGGCCTCCAGTACTGCACGCAGTACTCCAGATGGGGCCTAACCAGTGTCTTGTAAAGAGGGATTATTACCTCCCTCTTCCTACTTGTGATACCCCTACTAATACATCCCAACATCCCTCTAGCCTTACCCACTGCTTTAGTGGTCTGCTTGAATGATTTCAGATCATTGGTGATGATGACGTCCAAGTGTCTTTCTTCCCTTGTGACTGCCAGCAACTCCTCTCCCACCCTATAGGTGGCTTCAGGGTTTCTCTTCCCTATGTGCATGATCTTGCACTTCTTTGTATTAAACCCCAGTTGCCACTCTTCCGACTATTTTGCTAGTTTATCCAGATCTCTTCTCATTCTGCCCACCCCATCTGGATCATCTACTCTGTTGCAGATCTTGGTGTCATCTGCAAACAGACAAACCTTACCCTCCAGTCCATCTGCAATGTCACTGATGAAGATATTGAAGAGAACTGGCTCTAAGACTGATCCCTGAGCTACTCTACTTGTGACTTGCATCTCTTCTAACTGTATACCGTTTACCACCACTCTCTGTTTTCTGCCTGTCAACCAGTTTGCCACCCAGTTGACCAACGTATGACCCACCCCAAGCCTACCCAGCTTATTAATCAATCTTCTATGTGGGACAGTATCGAAAGCTTTACTGAAGTCAAGGCAGGCAACATCAACTACTCCCCCTTGGTCCACCACTCTGGTTACTCAGTCAAAGAAATCTATGAGATTAGTTTTACAGGACCTTCCTTTTGTAAACTCATGCTGTCTTGAATCCTGTGCTCCTATGGATTCCAGGTGTTGCACTATCCTTTCCTTAAGGAGTGTCTCCATAATCTTGCCCACTACTGAGGTAAAACTGACTGGTCCGTAGTTCTCTGCCTCCTCCCTACTACCATTCTTATGGAGTGGGATCACATGAGCCCTTCTCCAGTCTTCTGGGATCTCTCCTGTGCTCAGAGACTCACTAAACAGTTCTGATAATGGCTCTGCTAGTTCCACCCTTAGCTCCTTTAGTACCCTGGGATGTATGCCATCAGGTCCCATTGCCTTGTCCACCCTGAGCTTATTGAGCTCTTGTAGGACCCTTTCTTTTGTGAATGGACTAGTGCACACCTCCCTCCCCCCCCCGTGCCCATGGTGCAGAGTTGTGGTCCCTGCCCTACCTTCTCTTCAGTAAATACTGAGCAGAAGTATCTATTTAGCATAGATGCTTTTACATGGCCCTCCTCCTCACACGACCCCTTATCCCCTTTGATCTTAGCAATACCCCCACTGGATTTTCTCCTTTCACTAATGTATCTATAGAAAGTCTTGTCATCTTCTTTTATTGTTCGTGCTAGTATTTACTCTGTTTGGGCCTTTGCCTGCCTTACTACCTTCCCTGCTTCCCTTAGGGAAGTTTGGTATGCCTCCCTATCTTCATCCTGCTGCATTCCCTTATATTTCCTGAAGGCCAGCCTTTTGGCTCTGACCTTTTCTGCTACTGTGTTTGAGAACCAAAGTGGTTTCCTTCTTCTTTTGCACTTCCTTTTCTCACTAACACAATGGGATGTTGCTTCAAGTATTGCATCTTTAATGCTTGCCCACTTTGCCTGTACCCCCTCACTTGTATGTCTTTTTACCTGGGCTAGATTAACTCTGTTGGCCATCTTAATCAAAGTCAGCTACTCTGAAGTCCCATATTTTTGCCTTGGAATGGGATGATTTTGTTCTAGTGGCCAAATTGAACCATACCATGTGATGGTCACTGGCCCCCAGGTGACCTTCTACCTGGAGATATGTGATCCTTTCCCTGTTAGTCAGTACTAGATCTAGGATAGCCCTGTCTCCTGTGGGTTGTTGTAATGGACAAGGACCTGAGTTTGCAAATTCTGAAGGCTGCCAAGAAGGGGAAAGTGGTAATAGTGGGGGACTTCAACCTGCCTAGGGTGTACTGGAATGTATCAACCATGACATGTACCAGGAGTCAGAACATTTTGGAAGTGATTCAAAGTGGGTTCCTGATTCAAAGTGTCACTGAACCACCTGGGAAGAGGCAATCCTTGACCTAGTGCTCACAAATGGATAGCACGTACAGGATATAACAGTCAGAGAGCCACTGTGTGGAAGGGATCATCTCTCAATGTGGTTCCAGCTGGACATGGGCAGGAAAGGTATCCCCAGTAAGACCAAAATTCTGGACTTTAGGAAGGCGGACTTTAGGAAAATGGGTGAGGTACTAAAAAGGCACCTTGTAAAACTTACAGTAACTATGGAGGTGGACCAAAAATGGACTGTTATTAAGGAAGGATTAGGGGCTGCAACAGAGGAGTGTGTTAAGTACATAGGGAAGAACTCAAAGATCAAAGCACCCAGTTGGTTCATCTGTGAGGTAGCCCAGGCAGTGAGGAACAAGAGGCTGCCCTATAGGAAATTCAAGAGGACCATGACAGAGGAGGGCAATGAAGAATACTTAGGGCCAGCAAGAGAGGTGGGAAGAGTGGTTCAGAGAGCAAAGTCACAGAAAGAATTGCTATAAGCAGAGGATATTAGGAAGGGGAGAAAGCTTTCTTCTAAGAAATACAAAATCACACATGCCCCCATAATGCAAAGCATCATGGGCTGCATATGCAAACCACCATATAATATTATGCTGGTTCAACTTTAAGCAGAAAGCTTTCTTCTGCTACAGTACATAAGCAAGAGCAAAAGACAAGAAAGACAGGATAGTTAAACAAAGACAGGGAGATGGGTGGGTGGAGTAGAATGGGGGAAAGCAGAGTTAATGAATGACTATTTATGCTCCATCTTCATGAAGGAGAAAGATGGACCAGTGCTGATAGGTGGAAAAGGGGACCAGAAGGGGGGAGGGGTACAGACTGTGCAATAGAAAGGGGAAGAGGGAAAAAAGGGTTGCTAGCTTTGAGGACAAGCAGATAACCAGGCCCAGATGGGGAACACCCTAGGGTGCTGAAGGAACTGGCAAGGGAGCTTGCAGAGCCACACTGGAGGACTCATTTAGTTGTTCACTGGAGTTTAGTGTGGTATTGGAGGACTGGAGAATGCCACATGTAGTGCTCCTCAACAAAAGAGCAGTCCCAGTAATAACCTGGAGAACCACAGACCAGTCAGTCTCAGTTCAGTAGTGTGCAAGCTTATGGAGACCATACTGAATGAAAGATTGATACAGCATCTAGAACATGGCCTTCAGGATGCAAGGCAGCATGGATTTGTAGGAAGTAGGTCTTGTCCAATGAATCTATTCGACTTCTTTGACTGGGTAACCAAAAAAGTGAATGGGGCCAAGCAGTGGACATCCTCTATCTGGATTTCAGCAGTGCCTTTGACTTAGTACCCTACATGGACCACTGATCAGGAAGTTGGTAGACCTCGGAGTAGGAGAGAAGATGGTTAGATTGGTGGAAAATTGGCTAGGGAACAGGTCCCAAAAGATGATGGTGAGAGGAGAGTTGTCTAGTACCAGGGTGGTCTCAAGCGGCATCTCGCAGAGCTTGGTGCTATGGCTTGTGCTATTCAACATTTTTATTAATGATACTGAGGATGGCATCAAGGGCAAAATGTGTCTGTTCATGGACAACACCAAGCTCTGTGGGATGCTGAACTCAACAGAAGGGATACAGGACCTTAAGGAGGACCTAAGAAGACTTGAATGGTGGTCTGAGATCTGGCAACTGGGCTTCAATGCCAAGAAGTACAAGGTTATGCACATCGGAGCCAAAAACCCAAGGATGAAGTACTACCTGGGAGGGGTCTGGGTATCTCCTGCAGAAAAGGAGAAAGATCTGGGAGTTATGAGGTCTAGAGACATGAAACACTCTAGACAGTACAGGAAAGCAGTTGCTATGGCAAACAGGATGTTGGGGTGCATAGCCAGGGGTGACAGGAGGTGGCATTACCCCTGTACAGGTCACTGATGAGGCCGCATCTGGAGTATGTGGTGCAGTTCTGGAGCCCTCACCTTAAAAAGGATCTCAACCTGATGGAGATGATCGAGAAGAGGGCTATGAAGATGACTGCAGGGCAGCAAGGTAAATCATATGAAGAGAGACTGGGGTCCCTGAATATATGCTCCCTGGAAGAAACGAGGGAGAGGGGAGACATGACTGAGACCTTCAAGGATTTGAAAAGGATAAATAGGATGAACCAGGAGGGTCTCTTCAGGAAAAGCTGCAGCAAGACTACAAGGGGACACAGCCTTAAGTTGGGGGTGTTTTGGAGGGAGGTTAAGAGGCATTTCTTCACAGAAAAGGTGGTGATCAAGTGGAACACACTGCCAGAAGAGGTGATCTCAGTGAGGGTGGTGGACAGCTTCAAGAGGGGCTGGGATTGATATAGGGTGACAATAAAGGTCATGGGAAGAGAGGAGGAATTGATGGAAAAGATAGGGGAAGGGGAGCAGGGATAACAGCCTGAGCTGTTAACCCTGCACAATGAGCAGACTAGATAGACCAGAAGACCTAATTCTGCTAGCTACTCAGTATGTTCATATGTTCGTAAGGTAATAAGAAATTGTCAAAATCATATATACTGTACATTGATGCGACTTTGCAGATGTCAATATAGAATATGACTAATCTATTGACTAGAATAGAAGGGGCTCATCTAGCTCTTTTTCTGTAAAGGTGAAAGGCAACATATGCCATTTCTAAGCCAGCATGATAGATTATGATTGCAAAGTCAGCATGCTGTGTCACACACTGTACAGATTCAATGTACTCTGAAATAATATCCCACACACTTTAGCAGAAGCACTCTCTTGCACATGGCATGATCTTGCATTTACCACACTGACACCAAGCAACATCTAACAGGTGGTGGCTAAAATAATCAAATTGCGACCTCTATGAACCCTGAGATGTACTAAATGAATCCCTCCTAGTCTCATATCGACCGTATTTAGACCCAAATTGGTATGGCTCTATTTCCTGCTCTAATTCCTCTATAGAGTCATATGATTAAGAGGCCAATGTCCTGAAAATGTGAAAAACTCACATATTGTTTTACTATTAAAGTAATTTATTCAAATTAGCATTTATACGACAATTAACTGTCCACTGAGTGATCATAACATGTTTGCGTGTGGAGAGAGTGACTGTGACAATAGACAACATCAGCACTGTCCTGTAAGTAACACACCTTTCACATAGGGTGGTGGTTAGCTGCTGCTGCTGTCACTATGCCACCTATTTCCAATGTGGTGGTTCTGTAGAAAACATGATACTGGAAGCACAAAGTTTTTCACGGGTTTTGGGGTGCCACGAACATGACTGGTGAAAGATCCAAACCTTTCATAGGTGGGGTGGGGGGTTGTGAACATGCTGATGTCACTCCCCAACCATTCACTGGGAAGGGGAGAAGCAAATATGAGTCTTGCAGGACCAAGCCTTTCACAGGTGGGGGGGACATTGAACATGCTGCTGTCACACCACAATCTTTCATGTGGGGGGGCAAACATAATTCTTGCAGGACCTATTCTTTCACAGGTGGGGGGACATTGAAGATACTGCTGTCATTCCCCAATGTTTCAAATGGGGGGACAGCAAACATAATTCTTGCAGGACCAAGCCATTCATGATGAGGTGGTTCAACATGCTGGTGTCACTCTCCAACCTTTCAAGTGCGGTGGTGCAGCAAACATGATTCTTACAGGATCAACCTTTGGGGGGCTCAGAACACGATGCTGACACTACACAAGCTTTCATTGGGGGGACAGCAAACACGAGTATTACAGAAATAAGCATTGCGTAGGTGGGGGGGTTCAGAGCATGCTGCTACCACTTCATCACTCCCCAACCTTTTAATGGGAAAGGGGCAGGAAACATGATTTTTGTTGGACCAAACCTTTCACTGGGGGCTATGAACATGCTGCTGTCACTCCTTAACCTTTCAAGTGGAGGGACAGCAAAGATGAGTCTTGCAGGACCAAGCCTTTCTCAGGTGGGGTGGGGGGGCTGAAAACATAATGCTGTCACTCCCGAACCTTTCATATAGGGGCAGCAAACATGAGTCTTGCAAGATCCAGCATTTCACAGGTGGGGGGCCTCAAAACATGACGCGGTCGCACCACAACCTTCCAGGGGTGGGGATGTGGGAAACAGCAACAATGCTGTTGTAAGTAGAAAAGGTTTCATGGGAGAATGGATTGGTCAGCAAACAACTATAATGGTAGTACTGTCCAGTTGTTATTGGTGGTGGGCTAAGACAATAACAATCTTGTGCTGTCAATTGCTCACCTCCCAAGTGTGTGTGGTGGTGGTGGTGGCTTAAATTTGATTAGCTAATATGCTCATGTAATCAGAATTTTGGGGGGTGCTTCACTGAATACACCCTTGAAGCAGTGAAGTGGAATCACTTCTGAAGGAAGGAATTGTTGAGTACCTAGAGGCCAGTGGGGCACAGGACCCAAGGCAGCATGGGTTCACAGCAGGAAGGTCATGTCAGACAAATCAAATTGATTTCTTTGACTGGGTGACCAAAGTAGTAGACCAGGGAGGGGCTGTGGACATGGCCTACCTAGACTTTGCAAGGCATTTGACACAGTCCACACAAAAGATTATAGTCAAATTAACCAGCCTGGGAGTGGGTCCCAGGGTGGTAGCCTGGGTGAAACATTGGCTGGACAACAGGACACAGAAGTTAATTGTAAATGGAGTCCGCTCTGAAGAAAGAGGGGTTACTGGTAGATTGCAGGGTTCAGTATCGGTCCAGTCCTTTTAATGTCTTTATAAGTGACATTGCAGAGGGACTGGAAGAAGAGTATGCCTCTTTGCAGATGACACAAAGATCTGCAATAGGGTTGATACACAAGGAGGCATAGAAAGGATGAGAAGGGACTTGGCAAGGTTGGAGGAATGGTCAGAAGTATGTCAGCTTGGATTCAATGCAAAGAAGTGCAAAATAATGCACCTGGGAAACAAAAACCTGGGGGAAGATTACACAATGGGTGGGGGGGAGGCAGTAACAACAACAAAAATGGAAAGGGACCTGGGGGAAATCATATCAGATGACCTTAAGGTAAGCAAGCAATGTGAGGGCTGGGGGTATACTGGGATGTATAGGGAGAGGCATCACCAGTAGAAAACAGGAAGTTGTTATACCTCTGTACAGACAGTTGATGAGACCCCATCTGGAGTACTGCATCCAGTTCTGGAGACCCCACCTCTACAAGGACATAGACAGGATGGAGGCAGTCCAGAGGAGGGCAACTAAAATGGTACAGGGTCTGCAAGAGAAGCCATACGAGGAGAGACTAAAGGAGCTTAATATGTATACCCTTGAGGAAAGGAGGGAGAGAGGGGACATGATAGAAATTTTTAAGTAACCCAGTGGAATCAACAAAGTCTAAGAGGGTAGCATCTTTCAGAAAAAGAGTTGTGCAAGAACAAGGGGACACAATTTGAAGATAGAGGGGGGACGGCTCAGGGGCAATGTGAGGAAGTATTTTTCTCAGAGAGGGTGGTGAACGCATGGAACAGTATTCCTGAGGAGGTTGTGGGGTCTAAAACTGTGGGAGAATTCAAGGATGCATGGGACAGACATAAGGCAATTTTTGTGGGGATAGGAAGAAATAGGCTGTTGGTTAAATAGGATCTGCAACTTATCCTGTAGGTAAGGAAATGGGCAGACTAGGTGGGCCAAGCGGTCCTTATCTGCTGTCAAAGTCTATGTTTCTATGTTTCTAAGACAACAAAAGTCACAGTGGGATGTGTGTAGACTATGCTTATAAACACACAATGCTACTGCTATCAAAGTATTCTTCATGCACATATGTAGAAAAAAATGGCATTTATGCAGTGTGTGTTCATAAGACATGGAGTTCCAAGTAAGCACTGCACAGATCAATTGCTTTTCAGACATGTACAGTATGAATAACATAGTACCTAAAATAGAATATATGTACTCAGTAATTGCCAAACAAACAGTTGATCACACTGTTTGTAGCACAGTACAACAAGTGACACTTGCACTGGAACACAGTGTACACACTGAAAGGACCACAGTGTCTACAGCATGTTATCCCCACCTTTACTACTGAATAGCGAGTGCTACTGAGCATGCACAGACACTGGTGAGGCAGGCACATTAGCACAGCTGATACTGGAACCTTATGTGTGACAGAATGTAGGACAACATGGTGGGTTAGGTTTCTGCAATCTCAGATATGTAAATTGTTTTGTTTAAACAGTTACACTGATGGAAAAATGTACAACAGTGTGCAAATCACTAGAATGGGTGGTAGATGTGATATGGCGGCTGGAAAAGTGGTTCAGGTACACATTCCCTTTAATAGTTACACTGGAGACAAGCAGTATGGCAGGGGGAGGGGGGGGATGGTCAAGGCAATAACCCCAACTAGACATTGGGCCCTGAGGTAGGATAAGGTAAAACAGGCAGACTGGAATGACAATTGGTGAGACCCCATCTAGAGTACTACATTCAGTTCTGGAGACCCCATCTCCGCAAGAACATAGACAGGATGGAGGCTGTCCAGAGGAAGGCAACTAAAATGGTGCAGGGTCTGCACCAGAAGACATATGAAGAGAGATTAAAGGAGCTTAATATGTATACCCTGGGGGGGGGGGCATGATAGAAACTTTCAAGTACCTCAAGGGAATCAACAAAGTCCAAGAAGGTAGCATCTTTCAGAAAAAGAGATGTACAAGAACAATGGGGCACAATTTGAAGATGGGGGGATGGCTCAGGGGTAATGTGAGGAAGTATTGTTTCATGGAGAGGGATGTGGGTACATAGAACAGCCTTCCTGAGGAGGTAGTAGAGTCAAAAACAGTGGGGGAATTCAAGAATGCATGGGACAGGCATAAAGCAATTCTAGTGGGTGGGTAGGAGGAAGTAGACTGTTGGTTAACTAGGATCTGCAGCATATCCATTAGGTAGGGAAATGGGCAGGCTAGGTGGGCCAAGCATTCCTTATCTGCTGTCAAATTCTATGTTTCTATGACCGGGGAGATAACAACATTTACAAATCATACAATGCACAGCATAATACAGAAAAAGGTATTAACAATGTACAGAGGTAGCCGGCCCGGTGGCATTGAGGGTTGAGGCGCTGGACGCCACACCTCGCGCTATGCCGGCGACCCGGGTTCGGGGGGTCGGCGGGGGGGAGGGAGGATCGAGCGTCCCAACGGATGCTCTCCTCCCTCAGGAGTGGAGCCATGAATGCGTCCTGCTCTGCATCACTCTCACGGCCGGTGGAAGCACCGACTAAGAGAGGATGGAGGCGGCCCGCCTGCTGAGCCGGGAGGGGGCGTCGGCTGCGCATGAGGGCTTGGTGTGGGTTAGCACGCCGCCACTGGACGACGTCACTAGCGCCGGACGCCCCAGAGGGCGGGGGAAACCAGGGAAGTAGCGAGGAACCTCTCGGCAGCCCAAGATGATAGCCTCGGTACCATCCGGACCACCGATAAGAGGGACAGACCCCACTGTGCAGGAAGGAGGAAAGGAGGCACTCTAGGGGCAGATCCCACCGGAGGTGGAATGGAGGAGTTGAGAGGAAGGAAGGAAGGAGTGGGCTCCGGGAGGAGAGAAGGAGGCATAAAGAATAAAGTTAAAAAAAAAAAAAATGTACAGAGGTAAGGTAAGGTAATATTTATTTATATGGTACCCAAGCCTGCAGGCTCCGAGTGCCTTACATAAAAACAGGCAGTGTAGTGCAAATAAAATCAAGTACAGACATAAATACATTAAAATGCAACATACAACACATAATACAGATTTAAGATTAATAAGTATGGTTTTAAAAACGTAAATCAGCTCTGATTAGTCCAGGTAGGCCAGCTTGAAGAAATGAGTCTTTAGACCCCTTTTAAAAGCCTCCACCATTGGGGCCTCCCTAACAAAGATGGGATGCGAGTTCCAAAGGGCCGGTCCAGCGACCTCAAATGCTCCATCAATAGATGTTTTTAACCTGGCCCTCAGAACCGCAAGGAGGCCCCTGGTGGAGGAGCAGACGGAATGGACTGAGGTGGCAGGTGTGGTTCCACCCTCAGAATGTGCCAATGGTAGTGTGCCCATCATTAGGGCACCAGTCAGCAATTTCACCAATTGACGTTTATGCTGTGCCCCCCACACACTCCCAGCTAAGGATTCCAACTCAAGGGGGTGGACCTCAGGAAGGGGGCAGTGAATTTTGGTTTTTGGCACCCTAATGATGAGCACACTAATGCTGGTGCCCTGAAGGCTGTAGTGGGCAGGTGTCAGGAGATCAGAAAGGTAGCCAGGGCCCAGTCCATATATGGCCTTATAGGTGAGCAAGCCCACCCTGAAGATGATCCTCCACCCAACAGGCAGACAGTGCAGATTTTGCAGGACCAGGGTCACAGGACATGACCTAGACAGGCCTGTCAGTAACCTAGCCATGCATTTTGCACCAACTGCAGCTGGCGGAGGATCCCTCCACTGACCCTGAATTGCAAAGCATTACAGTAATCAAGCCTGGATGTGACAAAGGTGTGTACCAGTGATGGCAGGTCCTTTGGCGGAACTGGGGGTTTAATCCTGGAGACATTCCATAAGTGGCAAGAAACAGCTTTGGACCACAGATGACATCTGTGCATCAAGTGTCAATCTGTCATCCAAGAAGATGCCAAGATTTCTCACCCTAGGGGAAGCCATCAACAGAGTGGATCCCAGGACCAGTCCTTTCATCACTCCGGAGGCACTCCCATCATGCCCATGACCTGGCTCAGTCACTAGGACCACTGTCTTGTCGGGATTCAGTCACAGCCAGTTGGAGGACATCCAGTTATTGATCTCAGCTAGGCAGTTGTTTAGCACTTCCACGGTATCATGTGCATAAGGTATGCACAGAGAGTAATAGTAACAATAGTCAACAGAGGAAACATGTAAGCAATATAGGGAAACAATATTGTGTAATATTGGAGCTTTACACAGACTTAAAAACATAAAACAGCTTTATTAAAACATTCTTTAACACTAAACATAATACCCACTGTTTTAGTTATAGTATTTTTATACGAAGAAATGTAACACATTTTCATTTGCTCTATTTTTTAAAACACCACTGCAACCCATTTTAAATCTAGCGCTGAAATTTTTAGAGGAATATTGGTCTTTCCATCCTCATTATTATGATTATTTTTTCCTTTTTCTCCCGGATCCCTCTGATCTCCACCCTGATGTCCAAGGTAGGAATGTCAGGATAACTATATTTCACAATAACTGTGATTGTTTTCACTAGCAATACTAATACAGTATTGTGTTTGCTTTCCCATATCAGGATAGCTGTTTTTTATGATAATACTGATACAGGGAATTGTGTTTGTTTTTCCATATCAGGATAACTATTTTTTATGATATATTGCAAAAAAATCATGAAAAAGAAGTACATTTGTCAGTCCACTGCTCCATTTTCCATTAAATGTAAGGTGCCGAGAGCCACTCTCACAAAATCTGAACCACACATCATAGTAACATGATGTTACTATAAAAATGTTAATTATTTCAAGGTTATTGTTCCAGGAAAATTTTCATATCATGGCATGCCTACACCTGTGCCATCATGATGGCACCCTTTCTCCATTTTGGAGGGTAGGCGAGCAGCAGCCCTCGCAGCCACTGCCAGTTCTGCACCTTCAGCGTATGTGAATGCCGAGTGGCCCATACTGGCTGTTCCCAGGAGATGAGTGCCTCCCCACTATAACATGCCTGACCTGATCAAATGTCAGTGTGGGAGTCTGGGGATTGTATATAAACATTTGTTTCCCAGATGGCAGTGCAGTACTCTGCTGCCTCAACACTGGGCAAGCTCAGTTGGAGGTTCAGAAACAGTTCCAGTGCTTAAAATGCAAATAATTTATTATCTTGATCAAATACTGTGCACAGCAATTTAATATGCAAATACTGTATATGCAATTAAAAAAAATTGGCTGGAAATGGCACATTGAGCCAAAGCTAATTTCAGATACAAACAAGGAGCAAAGGGAGATTAAGTGACTTGCTCAGAGACACACAGTGTGAGACTGGCCCATTTGTGCAGCAGTAGGACTACCAGTAATCCTGAACTTGAGTCAGTGGGGGCCAGCCGAGAAGAGAAACATAGAATTTGACAGCAGATTAGGACTGCTTGGTCCACCCAGTCTGCACAATTTTTCCCTGCCTGTACTGTTACCACAGACCCTGCTTGATCTCTGGCTCCTTCCCCCATCTTGCTTCCCACTAAGATTCCCTTGTGCCTATCCCATGCATTCTGGAATCCCACCATTGTTTTTGTCCCCACCATCTCCACTGGAAGACTGTTCTAGGCATCCATCACTCATTCTGTGAAGAAGTACTTCCTCGCATCTCTCTTAAATTCTTGGACATAACATCTATGAACATTTCCTGGACTAGGAAACTACGAAACATCACCACCAGGTATAGGCATTCTCATCATAAATCAACTTTTTTGGAAGACATCAAAAAGCAAAAGTGAGGTCAGTAAATCTTTTATACAAGTTTCTGTGTTGTGGAGTGCTGCATTGAATCCACATTTCCATCTGACTTTCTTAAAGGATGTGTGCTTGTCTTTGAGGTCTATTCACAACTGTTTTGGAGAACAAAGGGAAGATTCTAACAAAGGATTTTTACATCCTGCATATGCCCTAGGCTAATATTCATCACCTTGAGGAATTTAACACTTTCTGGGTCTTTAATCTACAGTAACAATCAGTTTTCTGGTCCACAGTAGCTCACCAAGAGTCACTCAGGAACACTCATCCTTGCTACAGTAAACATTTGCAGTCTCCTCTATCTCTCACACTAACCATTCAAGCTCGATACGAGCAACCTGGCACCATGGCAAATCCTCCCTTCCCTCACTTGTGGCACCCTCCTTCAAAGGACTGGGTGCAAATGACAGCTCACGCAGCTGGAAAGTTGACAAATCGACACCTGCTCCTAGCCATTACCCTACGCTGGGACCCTAAACGACTACACTGTACTCAAACTAACAAGAAACAGAGGCATTACATGTCATACTATGAGCTGTGGCAAATGTCCCTTAAACTCCTGCTCCTCCTCCTTCTGATATCAGGAAGTGTCCATCCAAACCCTGGCCCTGTTTCTACCAGGGTAACAAATCTAGCAAAAACAGAGGGGGGCTCTCACCATCGCCACCTTAAATATCTGTAGCCTCTTCCAAAACTGGCATCCCTTCAAGTCTTTGCCAGTCAACACAATCCCGACATATGAGCCATTGTTGAAACCTGGCTGACACCAAGAACTCCGGACCATGCCATCTCACTACAAGGCTACAATATTTTCAGACTGGACAGGACTAATAAAAGGGGGGGAGGGGTTGTGCTATTTACATTAAGGACAACCTCTCTAGCCACCCTGTCTGCTTTTCCACCACTAACTCCTCTGTGCAATTTCTCCCTGTCAAGCTACTACTTGGTGCCCAAAATAAAGTGCTTACTGTGGCCATTGTCTATAACCCTCCTAAAGATCCAGGCTCCAGCCTCCAGACTGTTCTTGAATTTGTAATATCACAACCACCTGACACCGAGCTCCTTCTCCTTGGTGACTTTAATATAAATTGGCTCGCATCAGACGTTGGGTCCCTCAAGGATGCTATCCTAGCAGCTAACCTAACGCAGATGGTGAGCTCCCCCACTAGAAAAAACTACAAAACTGGAACATGCACTCTCATTGACTGGATCCTTGCTAGCCACCCAGCCCACATAAAAAACACAGTTGTTCTCCTGGACTCTCTCAGTGACCACTCCCCTGTGATCTGTACCTGGACAAATAAGTTCCGAAAACCACCTCCAAAAACCATCTCAAGCAGAGTGCTACCCCATGGAATCCTTACTAAGCTCAAGACCTGTCTTTTACAGCAAGACTGGTCCCCAATATACAATACAACTTTCAACACTGCCTGTGACACCTACTCACCAGTAAAAAAGCATAAAATCAAAGCACTCTCAAATCCCTGGCTCACGGCCAAACTACTGGCCCAACTCAAAGCTCGGGACTACCTCTGGGCCATAGCCAGAGCCACAGGCTAAAGACGGATATCCAGAAGTATAAACAGACACAAAACCAATGTACCAAACAAATCTGACTAATGAAGAGCTCCTATTTCAAAAATGCCCTCGCAAACTCCTGGGGTGATGGGAGATCATTCTGGGACAACATTAGAAATATCATGGGTAAGCAGTCCAAATCCTCTCCCACTATAATGACTGTCGATGGAACCACTACCCTAGACCCAATGGTCATGGCAAAGGCCTTAAATAAAACTTTCACTGACTTCAGTGGGGTCCTCCCTCCAGACTTCTTCTCTGACATGGACTCGCCAAAACCAACATCTCCTACTGCCTCACCTGACCAACTGCTTTTCCACTTCAAAATAGTTAAGGCACATGAGTCTACAACTATATAAAAGGCTATCTCTAAATCCAGAGCAAGCAGTGATACTATTGATCTTAAAATTCTGTCCTTTACCCTGGAAGAGGTGGTGCACCCTCCACCAAAATTTTCAATCTCTCCGCTGTCTTAGTCAATTTCCCAGCAAATGGAAGTCTGCTATAGTCACACCAGTGTTCAAAAGTGGTGACAAGTCCCTACCAGGAAACTATCGGCCTATATCTATACTTCCACCCCTCTCCAAGGCCCTTGAATGCATTGTGGCTGACCAACTCTCAGACTACCTGCATAAGTATAACATACTCTGCTTGCAGCAGCATGGATTTAGGAAAGGACACAGTACATTGACCGCCCTACTGGAATTCTCAGAAGAAATTCAAACTGCCTTGGACAAAGGATATCAAACCGGAGCTGTTTTTATTGCCCTAACAAAGGCATTTGATACTGTTCACCATGGCTTACTTATCACACAACTACACAGTCTTGGGCTCTCGGAAGGACCAGGTGCCTGTGTTAAAGTTACCTACTCAGCAGCTCTCAATCAGCAAAAATCTCAGAAGTTCTCTCAGACTCAAAACCGGTCCTCTCAGGTGTTCCACAGGGGTCAATCCTAGGCCCCTCCTTTTCAGCCTTTTCCTAAACTCTCTCCCCAAATCCTGCCCAGAACAAATAATCCTTTATGCTGATGATGCCGTGAGTCTCTCCTCTCATAAGGACCCGAAACCCTCACTCCAGAGCCTGCAACTTGCTTTTGCCAATGTTGAAAAGTGGTTCCTAGATCACAAGCTGGTCCTAAATCACAAAAAAACAAAATCCATGCTTTTCTCCAGTCCACAAAACAGAAAAAGACAAATTCCACTTACTATCAAAACATACCCAGGAAATACCCTTGAACAAGTGTCAACATTTAAATACCTTGGAATCACCTTTGATCAAGGTCTTACCTTTGCGACCCACATTGATAACACAGTGAAAACGGTGAACCAGCGCATTGGTATCCTGTTCTGAAACAGGCAATTCCTTACCTGAACTGCGCTGAGGATTGCTATCCAAAGCTCTGTCATCTCAATCATAGACTATGGCTTAATTATCTATGGCTCTGCCACTACCACCGCATTAAGGAGCACCACTACCACCCTAAGCAAGGCCTGTCGGCTGCTCACTGGAGCACAAAGACGTACTCATACATGTGAGCTCTACACTGAAACAGGATGGTTGCAACTCTCAAATCACATAAGGTACCTCACATGCTTGATGCAAAAAAATCCATCTTGGGCCGCACTCTGCCGTGTATCCAAGACCTACTTTGCCCAAATACCAGCATCCGTCCCACCAGAAGATCGGAACACCAGCCTCTCCAGGTCCCCAGATGCCGGACCACACAGGGCCAAAGATCTTTTGCCTATCGTGCCCCCAGCTGGTACAATGCCCTGAGCTCGCTCATTACGTCCTCCACATCACTCGGAGCTTTCAAATCTATGCTTTATTCTCACCTCTCAGCCTCTAGCTCCTGTGACTGCCTTGACTAATGATTCTTCCGTTACGGCTATTTTTACTGTTTTTCATCCTCCTCCTCTGCTCCTTTCTTGACAAAGGCATCTGAGTACCTCTAACTACTCTAAGTCTGCTCCCCTCCCCATATCTCCTCCCACCCTTCCCACCTTGACCATTCCTCCAATATTTTTTTTTTTTTTCCTGTGATGTACTGTATTATACTGGCTTATTGAAACATTTATAATTTGCTGACCATTCTATGTAACATGTCTTGTTTGTTTGTACACTGATGATGTGGAACCTTTGTAAAAGAGCCATTGGCTCAAACGTAATAATTCCTAGAACAATAAACTAAACTAAACTAAAATTTACCCCCTTCCAGCTACATTGCATGCCTCCTTATTCTCATGCATCTTTTCCTCTGAAAACTGCTCCCCTCCTGTACCTTACTTACCCCTGAGAGGCATTTATGGGTCTCTATCTTGTCCCCCTGCCCCCCTCTTCCAGGATGTACATTTTGAGGTCCTTCAGGGTCTCTTCACAGGGCTTCTGATGCAGCCTCTGCACGATTTTAGTTGCCCTCCTCTGGAGAGCATCCACTCTGTCTATGCCCTTCCTGACATGTGGTCTCCAGAACTGGACATAGCACTCTAGGTGGTGTCTCACCAGTGATCTATTCTGTGGCAACACCACCTCCCTCCTCTTGCTGGTAATACCCCCTCCCTATACACCCCAGCATCCCACTAGCTGTATCAACTGCCTTGTCATACTGGTTCATCAGCTTGAGGTCATCAGACATGCTTACTCCCAGGTCCTTTTCCTGTTTGGTGACTGTCAAGACCTCTTCTCCCATTTTATACTCTGCTTCTGGGTTTCTGTGCCCTAAGTGTATGATTTTGCATCTTTTCACATTGAAACCCAGCTCCTATGTCTTTGACCACTCCTCAAGTTTTCTCAGGTCTCTGCACATTGTTTCCACCTTCTCTGGAGTGTCCACCCTATTGTAGTTTGGTATCATCTGCAAAGTGGCATACCTTCCCTTCCATTTCATCTGCAATGTCACTTATAAAGACATTAAAGAAGACCAGTGACAGTACAGATCTCTGAGGCAACCTGCTGGTCACCCTCCCTTCCTCATGGTGAACTCTGCTTGCTACCACCTTCTGTCACCTATCCCTTAACCAATTTCTTACCTAGTTTACCACCTTAGGACCCATTACTAAGCTGCCCAGTTTCCTTATGAGTCTTCTATGTGGAACAATATCAAATGTCTTACTAAAATCTAAGAAGACCATGATCTATTTCTCTGGTCACCTACTCAAAGAAATCTATCAGATTTGTCTGGTTTGACCTCCTCCCACCCCTCCCCCATGAATCTGTGCTGCCTTGGGTCTTGTAACTTGCTGAATTCAATATTCTTCACAATGTTTTCCTTTAGCAGTGACTCCATTAACTTTCCCAACACTGATACAGTATCAGACTGACCAGCATATAGTTGCCAGCCTCCTTCCTGTTCCCACTTTAATGAAATGGGACTACATCTGCCCTCCTCCACTAGATCCACTCATGTTTCCAGAGAGTTTTTGAATAGGGATATCAGAGGTGCTGCCAGTACCTTCCTGAGCTCCCTCAATACTCTTGGGTGTAACAGGTCCATCCTCATAGCTTTGTCCACTTTCAGATTTGCGAGTCCCTTCAGGAATCTCTCCTCTGTAAAAGGACTTCTGTCTACCCCCCCCCCAGTTTTCCAGCTGCATTTATGTGGCCCATCCCCTTCATCTGTGAAGACCGAACCAAAGTATTTGCATTATAACTGCTTTTTCCTGATGCTTCTCTGTATAGTGCTCCCTTCCCTTCTTAACCTCACAATCCCTCCCCTAGTCTTCATCTTTTCACTTATGTAGCTAAAAAATGTTTTGTCACCTTTAATTACTCCTTGAGCTAGTCTTTCCTCAGTTTGCTCCTTTGGGCTCCTCACTGCTTTCCCTGCTTCCTTCTGCTTCTCCTTATACATGTCCTTGTCCTCTTCCTCTGTGTCTCTTTATACCTCCTGAATGCTGTTCTTTTAGCCTTTACCTTTTTAGCCACTTCCTTTGAGAACCATAGCAGTCTCTTTTTTTCTCATTTTTAGACATGGAAACATAGATAGCATCTGCAGAAAAAGACCATAGGTCCATCCAGTCTGTACATGGTTCCCTGTCTATTTTGTGGGACCTAATTGTCATCCAAGGTACTAGCCCTCCCTTTCCTCCCCCCAGTCTCTGCCCTGCCACTATTACCCTGAATAACCACAGTAGCTTTCACTCTGTCCCAGCTGTGCTTGAAACCATTTATGGTTTTAGCTTGTACCAACTCAGCTGGCAAGCTGTTGTAAGGTTCCGCCACACTCTCAGTAAAGTAATACTTCCTCAGATCACTCTTGAACCTCCCCCCTTTCAGTTTCCACTCATTCCCCCTTGACCTTGAATTTGTGCTTATGCTGGATAACTTCTTGCAGTTCACCTTACTTATTCCTTTCAGGAATTTGAAGGCCTCTATCATATCACCCCTCTCCTGTCTGGTCTCGAGCGAGTACATGTTTAGCACCTTTAGCTGCTGTTTGTAATATCTGCCCTGCTGTCCCTGTATCATCCTGGTCACCATTTGTTGCACTGCCTCTAGCCTGTTGTTATCCTTCCGGAGGTGAGGACTCCAGAACTGGGTGCACTACTCCAGATGTAGCCTTACCATTGATCTATAAAGTGGTACTATTACCCCTTTCCCTCTACTGTCTATATTGTCCGCATCCCAGCATCTTATTTGCCTTGCCACTGGCCTTATTGCATTGACTTGGTTGCTTGATGGTGTCACAAATGATGACTCCTAGATCCCTTAACTCAGTCATAGTGCTTGGCATACCCCTTCCATCTAGTACTCTGTCCTGGGATTCTCTCTCCCTAGCTGCATCACCTTGCACTTTTTAGCATTGAATTTCAAGTGCCAGACCTTAGACCACCTCTCTAATCTATGCAGGACACTCTGCTTCTCCCTAATTCTCTCATTGCTGTCTATGATCCCGCAAAGCTTTGTGTCATATGCGAAGAGACACAACCTGTTCTGGATTCCTTCTCCAATATCACTGATGAGCACACTGAAGAGGACTGGGCCCAGGATCGATCCTGTGGCACCCCATTTGTGACCTTCCTATCTTCTGATTTGACCCCATTAACTATGATGCTTTGCTGCCTGCCCCGCAGCCAGTTTTCTACCAGTCTTATTATATCCCTTACCACCCCCAGTTCCTCCATTTACTTCAGCAGTCGCATTTGAGGCACTGAGTTGATGGCTTTGCTGAAATTAAAATAAAGTAAATCTATGGCATGGCCCCCATCCAGATTCTTTATCACCCATTCGAAGAAAACTATTAGGTTCATCTGTCATTACCTTCTTGCCACAAACCTATACTGCTTACTGTCCTGGAGGCCATTGCTCTTCAGGTAGTCCACAAGGTCCTCCTTAACTAGTGTCTCCATCCTTTACCTGCAACTGAGGTAAGAATTACAGGTCTGTAGTTCCCAGCCTGCTACCTGTCTCCCCTCTTGTGGAGCAGAACCACATCCACCACCCCCCAGTCCTTCAGAACTATCCCTGACTGTAGCGAGCTATTGAACAAGCCTACCAAGAGTTCAGCCACTTCCAATGCCAGTTCTGTGAGCACCCTTGGATGCATTCTGTCCAGTACCAGGGGCTTAACTATCTTGAGAGCTGCTAGCCCTTCCTGAACCCTTTCATTGGCAAAAACTGGCTGCCTCATCTCCGGGACTTCTTTAGCAGCTGCTTTGATGCCACTGTCTGGTAAGGCCCTGTTGTCCTCTCTGATGAAGGCAGAGCAAAAGTAGTCACTTTGGATGGCTGCCTTTTGCCCATCATCCTCTAACACCTTACCTCCATCCCTCCGCTAGCCTAAAAATTCCACTCAATCTTACTTTTCCCTAATATACCTGAATAATTTCTTCTCTCCACTCTTAACCTCTTCATCAGTACACATCTCAGTGTCTGCCTTAGCTTCCCTAACTGCCCTACTAACTTCCCTAGTCTTTACCTAATAGCTTTTCCTTATACTTCATGAAGGCTCTTTTTTTATACCCTCACTATTACTCGGACCCTTTCAGTGAACCACATTGGTCGCTTGCACCTGTTTCTCTTGGTTACTGTCTTCAGGTATATCTTTGATGCCTCGAGAATGGCCCCCTTTATTGCCTCCATTCTCTCCTTTACCCATTCTAGGTGGTCTACCCTGACTAACTAGTCCCAAACCAACTCCCTCAATCTGTTGAAGTCTGCCCTTATAAAGTCGATGATTTCAGCTTTCGATTGAGGCTAGCTCACACCAGATAGTGTCATGGTCGCTGTTGCCTAGTTGCTTCCCTACCTGCACTGCTTCCACCATCTCTACGTTGGTGAGCACCACACAGAGGATGGCTGTCTGCCTGATGTAGTCTCTAACTAGCTGCACCAGCAGACAGTCCTGGACTGGATCTAGCAATGCCAAACTTCTGGTGCTCCTGGAAACCAGAACCTTCCAGTTGATGTCCAGCAGATACAGATTCCCACTACCATCAACTCTCCTTTTGCCACTCCCCTGACTACTTCCTCCTCAAGCTCCTCATCCCTTCCCTCCACTGTCTTGTGGTATATTGATCACCCCTACCCCATATTTTCTTGCCCAAGGTTGCTGTGAGCTGCACCCAGAGTGACTCTGTCTCCCTATTTGTCCTCTAATGTGTGTCAATTTTCCACTGCCTCAATGCCATCCTTGGCATAGAGGGCTACACCTCCCCCTTTATCTTTTACTCTATCCTTCCAAAATATAGTGTAAAAAGTCCAAAGGAGAAGTTCCTGCACTCAGATGTGAGGTGGTTTGCTGCAACAGGGTGGCCAGCCCAGAATTTAAATAACTTCCAAAATGCAGCACTCCATAGAAACACAAACAACCAAATTCTTCAACTAATTGTTGTTTTTATTTCACTAATGTGAGGACCCCTAGCACCTCGGCTACAAGCCATCAAGGGGGCGTCCTTGAAGGCTTGTAGCTGAGGCACTGGGGCTCTCATCTTGGTGAAATAAAAACAACAATTTGTTGAAGAATTTGGCTGTTTGTATTTCTAAATATGGTGTAGGCTGGGACTGTCAGGTCCCAGATGTTATTTTCTCAGGCCCAAGTCTCAGTGATGGCTACGCAGTCCACCTCAGTATCTGCCATCATTACCTGGAGCTTGCTGATTTTATTACATACAAGAACAAAAAACCACCCACATTCCAGAGCCAGGAGAGTTACTATCCCTCCAGTGAAGGTGGTAAATAATACAAAAATCCCTGCTTACTTGCAAAATGAGGATTTATGCCAGGTGTTATACGCAATGGACAAAGAATAGTAGAAGGCACAACAAAACTCTGCCTGCAAGGTCCCCGATACTTTGCCAATTATGGGTCATCAGGGGGATGGTCTTTGCAGTCAAGACAATCAATTTATACCATTAAATTTTAAAACCAATGATGTCAGAATTTCAACCAACCACAGAGCTCTCATTTCAAAAATACAAATATCTAGCTAATTATATGGTATAAAAAAGATAAAACAATAACACAACAACCATGAGAATAAGGACAACATGGCAAATGAAAATGATGTCCCTAAAATGTAAACATATATACCAAAATGGTATTAGCCAATCAAATCACTCGGTTCTAAAATAGCAAATTTGCAATTTAATTATTGTGTATATCCAATCAGCTAAACATATTGACTTAAACTAATAGTGTAGTATGTTCTGACAGGTTAATTTGGCAACTTTAGGCAAGAAGAGATAAATAATGAAAATACAACAATACAAGCAATTACATCAAATACATGTATGATGACCCAAGACCTATTGCTATTTGCTAAAAAACTAAAGTCAATTAACTAGGAATATATCTAGACTTTCACAATGTAACCTGTTATGCTTCAACCAAAATGTGGGATCAGGAGCTTAATCCAATAGTCCAAGCCATAAATTATAGCGAGGTCATGCATGGAATGCAGAAGGGTCTGCTCTCACAAATCACCTGTAGAGAGAAAGGAAAACAAAATTGTGTAAATTTAATGAAGAAAATAATACATCCCCATATATATCCCTTTAATAGTAAGGTTAATATAGAAATATTTTAGAAACTGAAATCGCTATTAATTTTCTATGAAGCCAAAAATTAAAACATATTCTGAAAATAATATGTTAGGTGCATGATTTTATAATACCATGGATAACATAAACTCATGATATTTCTTATTCAAAATACAATGAATATAAAACACAAATGTATTCTTATAAGGCCATGAAAAACATAAATTCATGTTATTCCTTATCCTAGATAGAATAAATTATGCTGACCTGGTCAATAATAGAAGGGGGTATTATCTTTCAGATTATAACAGCAACTTATTTTTATTTTATTTTTTTTTATATTGTTTAACCAGGTATAGCACACTTAAAAAGTGTGTGGGGGAAGGGATGAAGCAAAACTAAAAAAGATGCTAATAGAAACACTTATTGAGACTCCCAGATATGATAGTCTCCAACTATAATGATCCAAAAATTAGTAACATGAGAATAGTTGTAATAAGTGTATATATCCTTATAAATAAGGTTTCAGGTCCCATTCTCTGTTTAAACCATCTGGCTCTAGAGCTTTTAAAACATAAATCCAACACATTTCTCTCTGTTCCAATCTATTGAGCTGGTCACCACCTCTCCTACCAACTCATACTTGTTCAATACCAGAAAAATGTAAACAAGATGGATCATTGTTATGCATTTCAAAGACGTGTGTAGCAACTGGGCTAGTCAGGTCTACATTTTTAATGTCCCTGACATGCTCTTGTATCCTAACCTTCAATGGTCTCCAATTTCTACCTACGTATAATTTCTGGCAGGGACACCATCGAACATAGACTACATAGGCAGTGACACACAATATAAATTGTCTTATTTGTATCTCCCTGTTGTTTGTTGGAGCAATTAATGTTTTTCCTTGTTGGCAATGTATACAAATACTACAATTCCCACATTTGTACATACCATACCTCTCAACCTCTGGATGACCAAATTAGGGACAGAGCCCCAGAAAATCAGGGACAACTGACTAAAATCAAGGATACTTCATTAGCATAAAATTTGCATATTCATGGCCCAAAGTGGATCGTACTTGGTTCTATGTGATTAGGGTGACTGCAGGGCGGTGATCAGTCAGAAGGGTGCAAAACCCTCGGGGTGACAAAATTACAAAATTTGTTTAATGCGGGAGGCTTTGCCCCTGCCCCCCCTCTTGTGGGGGGCTTTGTTCCCCACACCCCCTTTAATTGGAATTCCTACTCCAGGAGGGCAAACCCGGGTTGTCCAAATTGTTGGCACCATTGTTCTGCCGCCCTTCTGATGGATGGCCAACATGCAGTCACCCTAATCACGGGATACCGTCATACTTCTCCAGCAGTCTAGACATATATTGAGATATTTTACCCAAATACTGTAATGATAAGCATAAACAGGCAGCAGAACTAGGCTGCTGGAGAAATAAGTGAATGGCCAAATGAATAAAGCAACATTCCAGAAAAATATTCCTTATATTAAAACAATTATTTTATAAGCAACTGCTACAAGCCCTGTTTGTCTACAAATAAGATGCAGTATGCAGACCCAGTTTATTTACAGATTTGTACATAAGCACAGACATCTTTACAAGTAGCACCATGCAGCCAGAAAGAGTAAGTAGTGGCAGTCAGAATGACCCTGTGAAACTATGTTTGTTTGTTTGGAGTTGCAAGCCCTCCCTGAACAGAGGGCTATACTCAGAGCAGTCATCATAGCCTCTGAACAGGTATTCATAGCACAAGCCCTCCATGCTCTCCCCACCCCGTAGAACTACTACTGGCAGGCTGTGGAAGGAAAGCATGCTGTGAGCAATAGGGACATCCCTGGACACCACTGAAGGACTTACACATGTGTAAGGTTGTATGCATCTTAACAGAGCCCCATAAATATTTTTCTAAGCCAAGACCCAATTCCACATCTCACTCTCTCTCAGACTTGCTCTGGTGCCCTGCCATTTTTATGTTTGCTTGCACGCATGTGCAAGAAACATAGTGCCATCATCCGAGTTTTCAGAGGTATGTCACCCCCTCTTCCAATTCAGTCAGTGTGTTGGCAGGCACGGCCACAGTTCTCCAATGCCTGCTGGAGCTGTCTATGACAGCTGAAAAATGCAGTGGAGTATAGTTGAAAGGGAGCTATGCTTGAGTGAGCAGCGATAAGATATCGCCTGCTCATCGTACCCCCCAACACACACACACACACACACATGCGCGCCTGCGTTGTCACACGCACTGTACAGCGGGGTGCCCAATCCCCGTTGGCTGTGCTGCGCCCCCAAAAGCCTTCCACATGCCACGGGTGCCCACCCCAGCATGGCACCTCATAAATATAGCTCCCACTGTCCTCCCCCAGAGTACAGGGTGCCACGCTAGGAGCCACCCCAGCGTGGCAACTGATGCTATGGCTGATAGGTGCCCAATCCCCAGTTGGCTCACGCCCCCTAACCAGCCATACTTGTGCCACGCTGGGAGCCCACCCCAGCGTGGCAAATGTCCCGTCGCCATATAAAAAACAACCTGTAAATAAAAAACTTTCCTCGGCGCTTCTCCCTGCCCCCTCCCACAACCTGCACCCACCACTGACACCCTACCTCCCACACCCCCCTCACCCCATACCACCTCCGGACCTCGGCGTGCAGATCTTGATGGGCGTCTACACTCTTCAAAGCTGACCGCGAACTGAGGAAATGCCGGTAAGCTGTATGATGGGATAGATAGGGTTTTTTCAACTTTGCTGCATATCTCAGGCATTTTTTGGAATTTTTGCACCAAATTTTCAACATGGGGTTTTTGGGACCCCTTCTCATGAATGATGTCACTGTCATGGCGTTATTCGGGCCTGAAGGGTGATTTCACAGTCACTGCACAAAATCACCTTTTGGGACCCATTAACGAAATGACACTGCCAGTGTTCATAAGGTGGGCTCTCAAGAAGCCTATTTTGAAAATTTGGTGGAATAATTCCAAAAAATGACTGTTTTTCGAGCGTGCATTGTGCAGTTCTTACGCAGGCTCGCAAGTTCACGAATTTTCAATATTTTCACTCCAGATTTTCAACATTGCCATTTTACCACACCTTCTTATGAGTAGTACAGCTGTAATTTTTCATATCTCACCCAAAATGTGTTTCCGCCAATGTAGCGCACAATGGCGCAGTCGGTGTGCGAAATCAATGTACAGGACAAATTAAGAAAATCACAGTGACACTGTTCATGAGAAGAGGTCTAAAAATGGCTATGTTGAAAATGTGGTGAAAAATTTCCTAAAATGACTGTTTTTCGATCGTGCGTTGCGCAGTTCCTACGCACGCTCGTAAAGTTTGCAAATTTTCAATATTTTCAATCCAGATTTTCAACATTGCCATTTTATTACACTTCCTATGAACAGTACAGCTGCCATTTTCACATAGTCGCCCAAAATGTGTTTTCGCACATATGCTGCACAATGGTGCAGTTGGTGTGCAAAAGCAATGTTTGGGACAGATTAAGAAAATCACAGTTACTCTGTTCATGAGCAGAGGTCTTAAATAGATATGTTGAAAATTTGGTGACAAAGTCCATAAAATGACTGTGTTACGAGTGAGCATTGCGCAGTTTCCACGCATCCTTGTAAGTTCATGACTTTGTAATATTTTCAGTCCAGATTTTCACCAGTGGCATTTTTCCACACTTCCTTATGAACAGTACAGCTGCCATTTTTCAGAACATGGCCGAAATGTGTTTTCACACTTTCAGCGCAGAGATGTGTGGTCGCTGTGGGAAATCATTGTTCGGGATAGATAAAGAAAATCACAGTGACACTGTTCATGATCGGAGGTCCCAAAATGCCTGTGTTGACAATCTGCTGTAAAAAATCCCCAAACTAATTACATTACGGTGTCGTTGCTGGCAGTTTCTATACTGCCTTCGTGATTTTACCAGTTTTTAATATTTTTATTGCAGATTTGCAACATTGCCATTTTTTACACCTCCCCATGAACAGTACAGCTGTCATTTTTTACATCCTGTTCAGAATGTTTTTGCACCTGTGGTGCTAAATGCCGTAGTTGCTGTGCATAAGCAGCTTTTGGCTAACAAACTGATATTGCCACTGTTCATGAGGTGGGGTCACAAAAAAAAACATGCTGAAAATTTGGAGTGAAAATACCAACGAATGCATGAGGTATTAGGGTTTCCAACCATAATGCCCAACCTGTAGAGAATGACAGGCATCAGGGATGTGACTTGGGATTCTTGCCTGTAATGCTCATACCATTCCACACCCTGCAGCCAGTGA
Organism: Neoceratodus forsteri; assembly: GCA_016271365.2. Taxonomy (NCBI): domain Eukaryota; kingdom Metazoa; phylum Chordata; order Ceratodontiformes; family Ceratodontidae; genus Neoceratodus; species Neoceratodus forsteri. The sequence continues at coordinate 400,568,843 of CM057451.1, forward strand.
GAGGCATCGAGGTATGCCTTAGACTCTTCAGTGTCTGCAGGGTGAGGTGTGTCGAAATGCCTGACGACCCAAAGGCACACCCCAATGCCTGTCACTCTCTGCAGGGTGGTGGTGGGGTTGGCTTCAGTTCAATACTTCACTGCCATTCCTATTACGCAGCTCTGTAACTTCTACACTACCACTGCCAATGCCAGCAAGCAAACATTCGTCATTGACAAATGCTTGTTTGCTCTGCTGTACTACAGTACTGCATTTTCTTCATTTCTTTCAAGATATTTCTGGACAGTCACACTCACCACCAAATGACTTACTTACAACTTTTCACATGTATATGCACCCTAATAAATCTTCTTAAATATTTTTATAAGCAAAGACCCACCCAGTTCCACATCTCACTACTGTCAGTCAAGACTTGCTGCTGCTGCCCTGCCTTTTTTGCCTGTACTACTACTGCCAGTCGGACTACTCTGCCACATTTCCTATACACTTCCAGCTCCATAACATCTACTTACCTCAAAAATAACAAGGGGTACCCTGGCTCAGGGCTCCTTCTCTGTGGATTCTGCACTGTGCTGGCAGGGCTGACTGCTGCTGTCTTGTGCCATGCTGGGTACTCCGGGTGGCAAGCTGGTCTGCCGCTGCATTGCCACAAGTTGTAAAAAAAGCTGTGCTTGTAGTATTAAATAAAATACAGCTACTTTTGCTCAATAAAAGTTGTGGCTCAGCAAAGGGCTCACTGCAGCAGTAGTCAGTGGCAATCACACTGAAGTCGGGTGGCAGGCAGGCAGGACTCTCTCACAAAGCAGATGCAGGACTCTCCATCAGCAAATGCTGGCAGTGGCTTCAATCAAAATTTTCTCTCTGGGCACTCTGGAACTCTCCTCAGCTGAATGAGTTTCCAGAGCGCTAGAAAAGCTGCTTTTATCCAGTGCTCATGGATCTGAGGGGGGACTGGAAAGTTCAGGTCCACAGACTGCAGTGGGTGGGGGTGCCAGAAAGATGAACGGACCAAGCAGCAACTGGCAATTGGTGGATTGAGCGGTGACATCAATGCAATGCATCAGCACACCTGCTCTATGCACCACAGTAAAGGAATATAGGGAAATGGTTGGCGTGGACCTCATGGCATTGCGATCTCAGAAAAGAGTCGCATATTCTGGGGCAATAAATGGTACAATCAGGATGGTGGGGTAGAAGAGAAAAAGAGGCCTTAATATGGGATGTTCTGGGAAAATCTGGACATTTGAGAGGTATGGTACATACCAGGGGGTTTAATAGGTAACCAGGTATGGTGCTCAGATGCTTCACTCTGAAACTGACTCTTAACCAAGATGTCTCCCAGACTCTTGCCCTTAGAAAATGATACTCTGGGTTTATTACCTATAATTTCAGCCAACTTTGAATCACTGAGCAAGACAGGCCAATATTTATTCACAATATTTCCTAGTTTCCCTGCCACATTGTTATATTCCAATACAAAACTGATCATATTATGGTCTTGGTCCTTTATTTTAATTTTAGGAACCGGCAGTTGATTTCTCTCCAAATTACAGCTCTGGCTAAGTCCTTATCCAATACATCACAACTGTAGCGTCTATTGAGAAATCTGGTCCTGAGATCATCTGCTTATGATAAAAACATTTGAAAATTACTGCAATTTTTCTATGTAACTGAAGAAATTGACTGTAAGGAACTGAATCCTTAAGGGCCTTTAGATGTGAACTAGACACTAGCAAGTAAGTATTCATAGCTGTTGGTTTCCTGAAACCCTGGTGGCAATCATAAGAACATAAGAAAGTTGCCAGCAGAAGGAGACCACTTGGCCTATCTAGTCTGCTCGTATTGTTGATGAGACCCGGCTATTCACCAGTGCCTCATGCCTCCCTTCCCCCTCTGCCCTTCCCATTTCTCCCGTCACCTCCTCTGCACCCTTATTTCCCTCTGTGCCTGTCCCATGCCGTTTTAAAAGCTCCTAGTGTCTTAGCCTCAACCACCTCCTCTGGCAGCTCATTCCAGTTCATCACCACCCTTTATGTGAAGAAATGTTTCCTCATGTCTCTCCTGTATCTCCTCCCCACCAGCTTGAGACTATGCCCCCTTGTAGTGGTGTTCTCTCTTTTGTTGAAGAAACTTTCACTCTCAACTTTATTTACACCCTTCAAGTATTTGAAGGTCTCAGTCATGTGCTCACTCAGCCTTCTTTCCTCCAGGGAGTACATTCCCAGTGCTTCCAGCCTTTCCTCGTATGACCTATCCTGCTGTCCCCTGATCATCTTAGTTGATCTTCTCTGCACCCCCTCTAGCAGCTTGATGTCCATTTTTAGGTGTGAGTTCCAAAGCCTCACTCCGTACTTCAAGCGCGGCCTCACCAGTGACCTATACAAAGGCATGATTACCTCACTGTTCCTGCTGCTAATCCCCCTTGCTATACATCCCATCATCCTCTTTGCTTTTGCCACTGTCTTTTTGCATTGAGATGCTTGCTTTAGGTCACTTGTAATCATAACCCCCAGGTCCTTTTCTTCCTCTTTCCCAGCTATCTGCACTTTTCCCAAGTAGTCATCTGCCTGTGGTTTCTTTGCCCCGATGTGCATTACTTTGCACTTTTTGGCGTTGAACCCCAGTTGCCAGATCCATGCCCATTTTTCCAGTCTGGCTATATCTTGCCTCAGCTCTTGTATCCCCTCCTGTGTGTCCACCCTTCCACAGAGCTTGATGTCATCAAAGAACATGCACATTTTGCCCTGGAAATCCTCCCCTAGGTCTCTTATGAAGACATTAAATAGTACCGGACCCAATACTGACCTCTGTGGAACCCTGCTGGTGACCTCCTGTGCACTCAAGGATTCCTCTCCTACTATCACCCTCTGCGTTCTCCCTCCAAACCAATTTTCAACCCAACTTGCTACTCTCTCCCCTACCCCATGTCCCTTCAGTTTTGCAATTAGCCTCTTGTGTGGCACCAAATCAAAGGCTTTGCTAAAGTCTAGATGTATGACATCCACTGCCTGCCTCTTGTCTACTGCCTTCATGACCTAGTCAAAGAACTCCACTAAGTTTGTCTGGCATGATCTGCCAGCCACAAACCAATGCAGTTTATTGTCCTGTAGGCCATTTCCCTCTATATACCTCACCAGCCCCTCCTTTATTATTGACTCCATAAGCTTACACACTATCAAGGTCAGGCTAACTGACCTATAGTTGCCTGGATCCTCCCTCAGTCCACTTTTGTGGAGTGGCACCACGTGCATAGTTCTCCAGTCCACTGGCACCACCCCCAAGTCCAGGGAGCTGTTGAAAAGGGCTGCTAGCTGGCCTGCCAGTTCATCAGCCAGCTCCCTGAGCACTCTGGGGTGTATCTCATCCAGCCCGAGAGACTTATTCACTTTCAGTGCCATCAGCCCCTCCCTCACCCTCTTGATCCCTATGGTCCCAATTGGATCACCCCCAGCTCCCTCCTCTACTCTTACTATTTCTAGAATTGGTTCCCCTTTCTCCTTTGTAAAGACAGAACAGAAGTATTGGTTTAATACTTCTGCTTTAGACCTGTCCTCTGTGACCCAATCATCCCATTTCTTGAGTCTGACTATGCCCATCCTTTTTGTCTCTCTTTTCTCTTATGTAGTTGAAAAATGCTTTTTCACCCTTCTTTATTCCTTTAGCTATCTGTAGCTCTTTCAGTGCTTTGGCGTTTTGTACCTCCTTACTTGCTTGTTTAGCCAGCCTCCAGAATTCCTCTATGTCCTCCTCACTAGCTGTTCTTTTGCTTTTCTTGTATGCTGCCCTCTTTTGCCTTATTATTCCTTTAACCTCCCTATTGAATCAGCTTGGCTTTCTGGTCCCTCTTTTCTTGCCCCTCATCTTCATGAAATTGCTTGTTGCCTTCTGAACAGCCTTCTTGACGGTTTCCAAAAGTCTCTCAACCCCCTTTCCCTTCTTTATGCTCCCCAGGTCCTCCCTAATCATTTCACTCATTTTGTTAAAGTTTGCTTTTTTGAAATCTGGAGTCCTAGTCTTTGATGGCATTTCCCCCCTGTCATGTCTATACTAAACCACACTGTGCTGTGGTCACTTCCACCCATGGGCTCCCTAACTTCAACAACACTTATGTGCTCCCCATTGGTGAGCATCAGGTCCAGGAGCGCCTCTTCTCTAGTGGGACCCATCACTAACTGTATCAAGAAGCCATTCTGAATTGCATTTAGTATTACCTGGCTTCTTGTACAGGATGTGCCAAGAGTGCCCCAATCTATTTTGGGCAGGTTGAAGTCCCCTGTCAATATCACCTCCCTTCTCCCTGCTGCATTCCTCAATTGTGTATACAGTTCTTCATCCATCCTTTCACCCTGATTAGGTGGTCTATATATGACCCCCAACCTGATTTTTCTTCCCCTATTGCTCTGGAGTTGTAACCACAGTGTCTCAATGTTCCCCCACTTCCTGCTCCTCCTCCCTTGTACATATTATTTGCTCCTTGATATAACCCACCCCCCTTTTCCTGTTGTTCTGTCTTTTCTAAACAGCTTATATCCTGGGATCGATAGATCCCAGTCATGATGTGCAGAGGCCCAGGTCTCTGTAATAGCTGCTACATCCACCTCACCCTCTGCCAGGAGGGCTTGCAACTCTGTCATTTTGTTCCCAATACTACACACATTCAGTGAGATGATTGCCCACGTCATCCCCCTGTACCCCTATTCTTTGTTTTAATTTTGATGTCCTTCACTTCCCCCTCATCCTCTTCCCCTCTTTCTAACTCTGACTGCTTTTCCCCCCTCCTTCCCTGATTTCATTGACTTTGTGGGGGTGGGGAGGTTTTCTGGCATCCCTGGCTTCTCCTCCCACCTTAGCAGTTTAAACCCAGCTCCTCTGCCATGTAGATTCCCAATCTGCCCATTTAAAATGTTCTTACCTTCCCAGCATAGGTGAAGTCTGTCACAGTTGCATAGTCTTTTGTCTGACCATATATCATCCCCTTTCCTTAAAAAACCATACCCCTCTTCCTTACACTAGTCCTCTAGCCCTACATTGAATTCATCTAGTCTCCTTTTTCTAGCAGTGCTTGCCCTAGGGATGGAGATAATTTCTAAGAATGCTATCGAGTTCACAAATTTCCTGCATGTCCTTGCTATGTTCCTAAATATCTCCTGCACCACTTCCACCTCCTCCCCTGCTAGATCATTGGTACCAATGTGCAGCACCAGTTCTGGCTTGCTTTCCTGCTTGCTCAGCAGCTCCTTTACCCTTAGTGGTGTATTTGCTGCCACCAATCCCAGCATGCTGGTTACCATTGTCCTGTTCTGGGGGTCCTCCCTTCTTCCCCATTTTATACCCCTGATGATAGAATCGCCCATGATTATTATTTTGCTACTCCTGATGTGTCTCTCCCTCTGCCCCTTCTTCCTCTTCTATGTAGCCATTATCCCTTCCCCCTTTACTTCTCTGCCTTTTACCCTGCTTTTTATACCTGTTTCAGTGCCTCCCCACCTTCCTCTTCCTCGTCTCCGTGTGGACATTCACCTCCCCTTGTTCCCAGCCTCCCATGGGCCCTTGGACTCCTCCCTTTCACCTAGGTTGCCAATGTCCACCCACTTCCTTGTCTCCCCCCCCAATATTTTAGTGCTCTGCTACCTATCGTCTCCCCCTCTCGGTTGAATCTGGGAATTGGTTTCCCCTCCATCTTTGCCCCTCCTCCCTCATCTCCCCTTGCTGGTGGCACTTCAGTCTCTCCTCTTTCTTCTGTCCCTTGGCCTCATCCTTATAGCCCCCTGTATTTGTTTGCAATTGGCACATTAAAGATTATGCTTTCCTGCATCCCGCTGGGGGCTCCTAAGGTGCGAGTCTCCTGCCCCCTCTTCCCTAATTTTACCACTGCTTGCCCCCCTTTTTTCCATAGTCTTTCCATTGTGAGACAAATTACTGGTAGGACTCCCCTCTGCTGCTTTCCAGGTTCCCTTCTGCCCCTCCTGGCATCTTGTGCAGTAGTTTGGTTCTGCCCTCTCTTCTTCTCCCTTTATTCTCTTAGTTCCTTGCCTACCTGTCTCCAACAAGCTCATGAACTTATCAGTAAGCCATCTAATCTCTCTTTTTAAAGTGTCAGATCTCCTGCACACTTGTCAGCCCCCTAGATTCCACAGTGTCTCCATGAACACTACTGCTCTACAATTGTTACACTCCACTATTCTCCCACTGTTCCTCTGCTTGTGTATCCATTTACCCCCATGTGCTAGCGCTATCCATGCCATAGTTACCTAAATGGTGCCCCAATTGGACTGTACCATCTCTACCAACCAGCCAGTACCTATACCCCTATAATTTTTACCAATGTGATCTCCCCTAAAGCAGAATCCTTAAATCAATCAACTTTAAATGCAGTGTTTTCTTAGAGCTCTTACAGTATCATAATGTCCCCAAAGCCCCCAATAATAACTTGATCAGAATAACACTCCTGTATCCCTTCCTATAAACCACTTCCACATTTAACACAGTACATTTCTAAAGTTCCTAAAAGTATCTTAGATTTTCCTTAGGCCCCTAAAGGTGCTATAAGTAGCAAGGGATAAACACCATCCTAATCTTAAATGACCCCCACTCAAATCAATCAAATTTAAATGCAGTTGTTTCTTAGAGCTCTTACAGTATCATAATGTCCCTGAAGCCCCCAATAGTACTTGAGCAGAATAATCCCCTTATAGCCCATCCTATAAACCACTTCCACATTTAATGCAGTACATTTCAATAGTTCCTAAAAGTATCTTAGATTTTCCTTAACCCCTAAAGGTGTGATAAGCAGCAAGGTATAAACACCAATTATACCTCCCACTCAGAAAAATCCTCTCCACTGTAATAGACCCCTTCTATTGACATTTAATCAAATTACATTAATCCTCTTTACCCCCATTTATACACAGAAAACGTCCACTCTAATAATCTCCATTAATAGATAAATAGTCCAATTAAACAATCAGTCAATAGTGAGCAAGTCTTAGAAGAACCTCTTGTGATGCTGTCCTTTAAAATGCCTCCCTGACACAGTACCTTTGCTTAAACCAAACTGACAATCAAATTGTCAGCACCTCTTTTTAAATTGATATCAAGGACTCTTTCTGTGCCATCACATTTGTGTGTGAAATTCAAGTTCCTGTTGTTGTTGTTAAGCCACTCCATGAATGCTGCAATTTCTATCTCAGTAGCCTGCCATATGCATAGTATATCATCTATAAAACAAATCCATTTGACAATATTGTTTGTCAAATGGATTTGTCTGTGCATTAAACAGGACAGCTTCCTCACAGTGACCTAGAAACGAGTTAGCGAAAGAGGGACCATAGCCACCCCTGTTGCTGTACCACACTTCTGCAAATTAAATTCTCCATCAAATTCAAAGTAATTATGTTTTAAAACAAATTTAAAGCCATTCAAAATCAAATTTATTGGCATACTCTCATTTAGGGGGTCTTGCAACAAAAACTATTTGCATGCCTGTATACAATCTGAATGACATATCAAGGTATAGAGGGATACACATCTACAGTGAGACACAGCATGTCCTCCTGCCATTGAAAATCCTGTAACATTTCTAGCACATGCATGGTGTCACAAGTATATGAGAGAAGACACTGTACACTTCTCTTAAGAAAAAAAATCAATGAAATGACACATGTTCTTAGTCAGGGAGCCCACTCTGGAAACTATGGGACGGCCCGGGGAGTTATTCAAATTTTTATGCAGTTTTGGCAAAATGGGGTTATTGAAGATTTTGGGTATAAAAAAAGTTGATTCTGCTATTTCACCTTCTGATTTAGCATATTCCAAAATAGATAACAGCTCAGTTCAAAACTGAGTCAAGGGGTTGTTATTAAGCAGTGAGTCAGTATCCCTAAGTAGTTCAAGCACTTTGCTCCTATAAACATTTCTGTCCATAATCATTAGATTCCCACCCTTGTCTGCTGTTTTAAAAATCAGATTGTTATCATGTTTTCATTTTTCTAATGTTTGTTGTTCTGACATAAGCAAATGACTATGGTAAGGAATATCCCCCTCATTCAAAATCTTTTTCACCTCCCGCAGGACAGTACTTTAGTAAGCTGTGATATTAGGATTTGAACTTTGTGGGCAAAACGTGGATTTAGGTTTAAACATTTCTTTTCTAACACACTCTAATTTAGCTGCATTTATATCATACATCAAAGCAACATTTGAGCAATGTCTGGACAATAACATAGCACTGAGAGGGCTGAGGGTAACAATAGTTTCATTGGGAGAATTTGAGGAGTTTGTTGCAACAAAGGAGTGGGAAGATGCAGCACAGTTGTGTGCGCTCACTTTTTGTTAAACTATCAAAAATGACTCAGCCAAATACTCTAAACTTATAAAAGAGATAGCTGAAACCAAGAAAGCTTTTAAAAACTTTATGACACACCCTGATTTCAAACAACTTGATACAGCACTTCAAACCAGACTTAGGGATCAGGAAAGGGAGATCATTAAAAGAAAACAGCATAAATTAGAGAGAGACCTTCTGGACTATAAGGAGGGTCTTTGCTTTAATTGGTCATGGCAAAACAGAGATAGATCTTATTCAAGAGGGAGATCACAATCCAGGTACAGGTCACATGGGAGGCAGGGTCGGAACAATCAAAGAACAAAAGATACAACATATAACAAATCAGAGTAATCTGTACAAGTAACTCTAAAGGCGAGTGCACATTGAACCCCCCACCCACACCAGGGGTTACATTCTCTGAGGGGCCACTGTATCAAAATCAACCTAAAGGCAAGACAAAAAACAGAAGAGGACATGGCGGGGGAAAAGAGGAGGTAGGAGATCAAAGCACCAAACCGAAGATGAGGAGCAGCAGATAGAACATTTTTCCAGAGCCTCATTTTCAGAGGAAGAATTGAATTTATTGAAAAAGGGACTATTGTCCATTCTAAGTTCAAAACTGAACAAAATTTGTATTATTATTGACCTAGAGAAGTTCTTCAGGAAAACAGAGCTAATGGATCACTTTCTGAGACAAGCGCCATGTTTATTTAACACTACGGATCATACTGCAGCTGAAACAGGGAACTCACTTCAGGATAACACAGATGGTGTTTCATTTTTGGATGTTTGATTATGGAAGAAACACAACGGACAAGGAAAGAGACAGGAATCACATTTTTGTTGGAATCTGTGGATATACAGGAGGACAATGGGATGAGGGACATGGACAATCTAGACCTACAAAATCTTTTGAATTTACACAATCTGCTAAGTGAAAATCTGGCACTGGACTCTGTGAGTAATAATAGACACTTAGATGTATCATTCTATGATATAAATGCAGCTAATTTAAAGTGTATTAGAAAATAAATGTTTAAACCTAAATCCATGTTTTGTCCACAGAGTTCAAATCCTAATATCACAGTTTAAAGTACTGTCATGAGGGAGATGAAAAAGATTTTGAATGAGGGGAATATACCTTACCACAGTAATTTGTCCATGTCAGAATGACAAGCATTAGAACATTTAAAACATGATAATTTGATTTTTAAACCAGCAGAGAAGGTTGGGAATCTAATGATTATGGATAGAGATTTTTACTGGAGCAAAGTGCTTGAACTACTTAAGGATACTGACAATTGCTCACTGCTTAATGGCAACCCCTTAATTCAATTTAGAACTGGGTTGTTATCTCTTATGAAATATGCTAAATCAGAAGGTGAAATAACAGAATCAGTATTTTTATTTTTATACCCAAAATCTTCCATAACCCCAATCCTGTATATTTTTGCCCAAAATACACAAACATTTCACTAACCCCCAGACCATGCCATACTTTCCAGAATGGGCTCCCTGACTGAGAACATGTGTCATTTCATTGATTTTTTCTTAAGAGAAGTGTACAGTGTCTTCTCTCATATACTTGTGACACCATGCATGTGCTAGAAATGTTACAGGATTTTCAATGGCAGGAGGGCATGCTGTGTTTCACTATAGATGTGTATCCCTCTATACCTTGATACATCATTCAGATGGTACAGAGGCATGACCCCCAAATGAGAGTATGCCAATAAATCTGATTTTGAATGGCCTTGACTTTGTTTTAAAACATAACTACTTTGAATTTGATGGAGAATTTTATTTGCAGAAGTGTGGCACAGTGAAGGGGGTGGCTATGGCCCCCTCTTTCGCTAACTAATTTCTAGGTCATTGGGAGGAAACTGCCCTGTTTAATGCACAAACAAATCCATTTGACAAACATATTGTCAAATGGATCTGTTTTATAGATGATATACCATGTATATGGCAGGCAGGGTACTAAGATAGAAATTGCAGCATTCATGGAATGACTTAACAGCAACAACAGGAAATTAAATTTCACACACAAATGTGATAGTACAGAAACAGAGTTCCTTGATATCATTTTAACAAGCGGTACTGACAATTTGATTGCCACCAGGGGGTCTGGAAACCAACAGTCATGAATAATTACTTGCTAGCCTCTAGTTCACATTCAAAGGCCCATAAGGATTCAATTCCTTACAGTCAGTTTCTTCGGTTGCATAGAAACTGCAGTAATTATCAAATGTTTCTTATCACAAGCAGATGACCTTAGGACCAGATTTCTCAATAGAGGCTACAGTTGTGATGTATTGGATAAGGCCTTAGCCAGAGCTAGCAATTTGCAGAGAAATCAACTGCTGGTTCCTAAAATTAAACAAGTGACAAAGACCATAATCTGGTAAATTTTGTAACAGAATATAACAATGTGGCAGGGAAGTTAAGAAATATTGTGATTAAATATTGGCCTATCTTGCCGAATGATTCACAGTTAGCTGAAAGTATTGGTATTAAACCCAGAGTATCATTTTCTAAGGGCAAGAGTCTGGGAGACATCTTGGTTAATAGTCAGTTTCAGAGTGAAACATCTGAGCATCATACCTGGTTACTTATTAAACCCCCTGGTTTGTACAAATGTGGGAATTGCAGTATTGGTATACATTGTTAACAAGGAAAAAAAAATGCTCCAACAAACAACGGGGAGATACAAATAAGACAACTTGTATTGTGTGTCCCTGCTTATGTAGTCCATGCTGTATTGTGTCCCTGCCAGAAATTTTATGTAGGAAGAACTTTGAGACCTTTGAAGGTTAGGATACTAGAGCATGTCAGGGACATTAAACATGTAGACCTGACTAGCTCATTTGCTACACACGTCTATGAAATGCATAACAATGATCCATCTTGTTTACGTTTTTCTAGTATTGAACAAATAGGTAGGAGAGGTGGTGACTGGCTCAATAGATTGGAACAGAGAGAAATGTATTTGGTTTATGTTTTAAAGGTGATAGGAAATGGTTTTTAGACCTCTAGATACCCTCTAGTTATTCTGATATTGGCTACCCACTATTCTGATATGTTTTTTTAAACTTTTTTGTTACATTAATAATCTACTTTTGTTGCCTTTGTAACTACCCTGAAGCCCTCTGTGTTTAGCAGTTGCTGCTCCCTCTTTTCATACTGCCTAAATATTATATGACATCAGAATCACCCATTCAAGGCCATTCAGATGAATAGCATGGAATGTGAGTTCCTGATGTCATAGAGTGTCTTAGAAATATGAAAATCAAGAGCAGTAGCTGCCCAGTGAGAAGAGTAGAATTCAATGTAGATCTGAAGGCACCCTAAAGCTAGATTATTTATTTATCAAAAAATCATCAAAGCATGTCAGAATACATAACTGGCATGGAAAGGAAGATGAAAGGGCAGTTAACCATTTCAAATAATTTCCTATCGCCTTTAAAAGCCCTAGTGCCAGATGGTTTAAACAGAGAAAGGGATCTGAAACCCTATTTATAAGAGTAGACTTTATACACTTATTATAACCATTCTCATGTTACTAATTTTTGGATCATTTTAGTTAAGAGACTGTCATATCTGGGAGTCTCAATACGTGTTCCTATTGTCGTCTTTTTTCATTTTACTTCCTTCCTCCACCCTCACACCTTTTAAGTTGCTATTATTATCTGGAAACTAATACCCGCCCCCCCCCAGTCTATTATTGAGCAGATCAGCATCATGCATTTGATCTAGGATAAGAAATAACATGAATTCATGTTTCTCATAGCCTTATAAGAATACATTTGTGTTTTATATTCATTGTATTTTGAACAGGAAATACCAAGAGTTTATGTTATCCATGGTATTATAAAATAATGCACCTAACATATTATTTTCAGAATATGATTCCATTTTTGGTATCATAGAAAACTAATAGTGATTTCAGTTTCTAAAATATTTGTATAGTACCCTTACTGTTAAAGGGATATATACGTATGAGGGTGTATTATTATCTTCATTATATTTACACAATTTTGTTTTCCTTTCTCTATCCAGGTGAAGTGTGAGAGCAGACCCTTCTGTATTCCATGCATGATCTCGCCATAATTTATGGCTTGGACTGTTGAATTAAGTTCCTGATCCCACATTTTGGTTGAAGCATAACAGGTTACATGTTGAAAGTCTAGATATATTACTAGCTAACTGACTATAGATTGTAGCAAATAGCAATAGGTCTTGGGTTATCATACATGTATTTGATGTAATTGCTTGTATTGTATTTTCATTATTTATCTCTTCTCGCCTGAAGTTGCCAAATTAACTTGTCAGAACATACTACACCATTAGTTTAAGTCAACATGTTTAGCTGATTGGATATACACAACATTTAAGTTGTAAATTTGCTAGTTTGAGAACTAGTTTGAGAACCGAGTGATCTGATTGGCTAATACCATTTTGGTATATGTTTATGTTTTAGGGACATCATCTTTATTTACCATGTTGTCCTTATTCTCATAGTTGTTGTACTATTGTTTTAACTTTTTTATACCATATAATGAGCTAGATATTTATATTTTTTTTATTGAGCTGTTTGGTGCTTGTCACCTCCTCCCTCCAGCTTGGTGATGGGGACACATAGGCATTATGTTTTACAAGTTTCTCCCCTTGCCCCTCTGAGTCCCCAGTACATGACCATGTGAGCATGTGGAGGCACACATGCACCCTGTGACATCAGCTCACCCTCTTCCATCCTCCAGTAACTTTTTGCCACCCCCTCTCCACCTACGCTACCCACCAGACCTCCACCCAGTGGCAGTAGAACTATGAGGGGGTCACTAACTCAACCTCACCACCCTCAGGAGCGGAGAGCTGCCCATTGTCATGCTCGATCCTGCTTCACCCTCCCCCCATGCCAGCACCCCGATGGCCTGAGGTTGTTCCTGAATCAAGGTTGCCAGTGTGGCATGAGGTATGGCATCCGCTGCCTCAACCCTCTGTGCCACTGGGACAGCTAGATATTTGTATTTTTGAAATGCAAGCTCTGTGGTTTGTTGAAATTTTGACATCACTGGATTTAAAATTTAATGGTATAAATTGATTGTCTTGACTGCAAGGACCATCCCCCGATGAAGCCTTAATTGGAAAGTGCTGGGGACCTTGCAGTCAGAGTTTAGTTTTAACACCTGGAATAAATCCTTATTTTGCAAGTAAGCAGGGGTTTTGGTATTATTTGCCACCTTCACTGGAGGGATAGTTGCTCTCCTGTCTCTGGAGTGTGGGTCTCTTTTTGTTTTTGACTGTTTCATTTAGGGCACGCAGCCCTCACCCACACCCCACCATAGCTCTGCAGTGTGGTACTGTTTGGTCCTGTTTAATTTTATTACCTAGACTCCTTTCATTTAGACTGACCCCTGTTGTGGTGAGTCCTTACCAATTACCTGCTGACTGTCAGCTTGGAAGACTTGTTGTTTGTCTCCATTTGCCTTGGTCTCGGTGCGGGTCATCATTTGGCTATTACACACGACCCCTGTCAACCTAAGAAACCAAAACTGTAGTTGCACTCCAGAACTGAAAACTGGAGGTGTGGAAAAGTTCAAAAAGTAGAGTCTGAAACCAACTGGATGCTCCACCCGAGATTTAATTCATTGTATCAACATGCACAGTTCTGTTCTTCTCCATCAAAGTAGATGAACAGCCACCGACTATGACCCAGGTGCCACAGCACTTCACTCCATTTGAGCTTCATTGTTGGTGGCAACCTGGAGTGATTTACAACTTTTAATTAAAAAAAAAACAGTGATGTCAAAATCATGTGACCCCACATTACATTATAATTACAAAACAAGTAACTATTGCAGCTGGATTCATTTGTAAAAATTGCATGCTACATTATTTAATTTAATTAATTGCACAGTTACATATATGATAAAAAAAATAGTTCATGATTGCAATACAAATGGCTAATCCCATAAATGAAAAGAGTGAAACAAGTGAATGAATGCATCAGTCCTTTGAAATTTCATGTCGGTTGCATATAAGAAATGAGACAGATAGATCAGCCCAAAATTGGGAGCAGTCCACAGTTTACCATTCCATGCCAATAAATCACATTGCTATGGTCTAAAAACAGGATTGTCCTTTGCTTTCTGAAACACTCCAGCTGGAAAGAAAAAAGGTTTTGAGAAATATGAAATGCATAAATAATATGCACTAAAAGCTATAACATCCACCACTTGGTAAAATTATCAGTTTCTATCAAATGTAAGTATGGGGGGGGGGGTTATTAGTTAATGTATAAAAAAAACAGCATATCACAGGTAAGGTTTCAGGTCCCAACTTTGATTTAAACCCTCCTGCTGCAAAGCTCATAGGGAAAAAATCCAATAGCTTTCCCTTTGAAGCAGCTTGTTAAGTCAATCACATCCTCTTCTCTCTGTCTTCATTGTGTTCAAACCCCATAAATCTTAAACAACTGGGATCACTGTTGTGATTTAGTAAAAAAATATTCCATCACTGGGCTCTCCAAGTTTGTATTTCTGATATCCCTGATGAGTTCCTGTATGCACGTCTTCAATGGTCTCACTGTTCTGTCCACATAAATTTTATTGCAGTTGCACCATAGCCCATATACAAAGTATGATGTAGCACTTGAGATAAATTGACAGATTTGTACTGTTATGCTATGTATAAGTGTCTGGAATGTAGTCCCTTGTCGGCAAAAATTGCAAATGTTGCAATTACTGCACTTATAAATACCATGGGGTCTAATAGGTAACCATGAATTTGGGCCAGGACTTCTACTTGAAAACTGGCTAATAACTAACTTATCTTTTAAATTGTGGCCCTACTAAAAGAAACCCTCAGTTTTTCATCAATGTGTGGTGCCAGAGATTGGTCATTCATTGGCATAGGCCAATATTTTGTCATAATATTGCCTATCTTCCCTGCCAAATGGTTGTATTCTGTGATAAAATTTATCTTGTTTTTTTCCTCATTAACCTTGATCCTAGGTTTGAGTAGGTTCCTATGGTCCTGTCTCACTGCTTTTTGGAAGGCTTCATCTGAAGTTTTTGCATTATAGCCTCTCTCTAAAAACCTTTCCCTTAATTCATTAGTCTGTGTTTCAAACATGTTGTATTCAGAATAATTATGTCTCAGCTGCACAAACTGGCTATATGGGATGGAGTTTTTAAAAGACCTAGAATGTGAGCTGGAGCAAAGTGATAGGCTTTTAGTGACCATTGGTTCCCAATAGCCCCTAGAAGTACTGTAACCTCACTGTCCCATATATGCATCAAAGTAATGTCCAAAATATCTATTTGATCTACATCAGTCTTGTGGGTGAATCTGAGGTTTTTATCATTGTGGTTCAACCATTGTATGAATTCATAAATTTCCTGGTCCATCCCAGACCACACACAAAGCATGTCAACAATAAATCTACACCAATTGACGGTTTTACTCAGAAAAGATTTGGCATCTTTGTTAAACATGATTTGCTCTTCCCAGAAACCCCAAAATAGGTTTGTATATGAAGGAGCCATGGCGTCCCCCATGGCTGTCCCAAATTTCTGTAAATAGTAGACTGAGTCAAACTCAAAATAGCTGTGGGTAAGAACAAATTCAAGACCCTCCAAAATAAAATTAACGGGCATACTGTCCCTCAGTGGATCTTGGCAAAGGAAGTGTCTGCTAACCTCAAGCCCAGCATGGTGTTGGGTAGAGGTGTACAGTGATTCCATGTCAATTGTTAGCCATCAAAATTCCATTGACCAACTAAAATCATGAAACTTCTCCAACACATGCATTGTCTTGCTTGTATAGGATCTGAGGCAGCAGACTCCCCTTTGTAGATAGAAAATGATGAATTTACTTAGATTGTTTGTTGAGGAATCTACCTCTGACACAATCGGCCTCCTTGAGGGATTTTGCAAGTTTTTATATATTTTTGAGAGTACAGTATGTATAGGGTGGGGGTAATTGCCAATTTAGGTAAGAGAAATTAGAATTCCTTCTCTATCTCTCCACACATTTCGGCCCTTTCCAAAATTGTATAAATTCCAATTTGAAATTAGACAATTGGTTTGATCTCAGTTTGGAATAATTGTCAGTGTCAGATAACAAATCAGTTACCTTCTGTCTATAAGATTCCTTATCCATTATAACATGATTGCCCACATTGTTCACTGGTTTAAATACAATGTCATTAAGAGCCTGTAATTCTTTTAAAAGTTTGACATTCATCTGGGGGCAAACTGTTACAATGTCTGTCATTTACCTTGGCTAAAAGTGTCTTAATTTCATTAGCTGCAGTTTTTTTATATGCATTTATAACTGGATTTGTGGACGTGGGACAGAAGTTTGACTTAATAGAAAACAGCATGTTTTTCATTTTGTATATTATAATTACATTCGGATCATAAAAATTCATGTTAAAATTACCATACCCTGACTGTTCACCTTTACGATACGAGTCCAACAATGAAAGCTTGTGCCAGTCTATCGAATCCCAGTCTTTACCAAAACCATGTGTTATATTGGAAATATTTGAAAAATCCAGTAATGATATGTTGTCATCCCACGTGGGGTTAGCTGGAGTTCCTATGAGATCAATAGGTAGAAAAACCATTGTGTTCTGCCGTGGAGGGCTCTTTAAAAAAATCCTTGGGTTGTATTCTTCTGTTGAAATTTTCCAAGTCCACAAATATCTTGAATTCACAAGGTTTCAGGCAGAAAACAAATAATAAGCCTTTGGACAACACAATAAGTTGAGATTCAGTAAGAACATGATGTGACAAATTTGTAACTTGCCACTCCTTGTTTTTGGCTTTTCTGAATTTTCTGCCCCCTCTGTTGCCCCTGCTGGCTTCCTTTTTCAGTTTTTTGCCTGTTGAGTTCCTGCTCTCTGAATGTTTGTACAGTGGAGCCCACTTATAAGAACATCAGTTAGTGGAACATCCCGGTTATAAGAACATTACTCTGATGTCCCAATTTTCCCCCATGTAGGGTTGCCACCTGTCAGGTTTCTTACCTGGTGATCATGTATTCAGGGTCCCTATCAGGTAATCTGGTTTTGCTCTGTGCTGGTCAGGTTTTTGAGCCATTTTGAGTGGTCACATACTTTTGAAACAAATTTTGTAATATCATTCATTGTTTCAGCTACATGTCCAGGTTACAGACAACTTCTGTTGTCAGTATAACCCTTTCTTTGTGAAAGTAGTCAGCCTGGGAGGTGTAAAGTATGGCCTTTAACACCATTAGCACTTATTTAACCTAATCTTTTCCACTGCATCTTAAAGTAGCATAGCAGCAAAGCTACCCCCACCTTTTGTAATGGTAACAGAGTCAGTTGTCTTCTACTTTCATTTGCTGGTGAACATGTTCATCTCAAACAGAATTTAAGCATTTTTAAATGTTTGAAATTTTTTTTTTCCCTCAAGAAAAAAAAGTATGGTCACTTCTTTGGCTTTGAAATAGTACTGTGGACATGAACAGGAAATGGAGCCAGAAAAAGATATAATGTACACATTACAGGAAACAATGTATTATTATATACCATGTATACTGTTAAATGCTATTTATAGTGTTTCCCTTGTCTCCCCCAGATCACATCCATAAATGAAATTTCTTTTATCTCTGTATGTTTATCTGGTAAACCAATGTCAATAAATAAATACATAAATAAATAACTAGGAAGAATCTAGGAAAGTAACTTTAACAGATACAGTACAGTATCTTAACATTTTTGTTGAACTGCTGCTTTAAGCATCGTCTTTTATTGATATAACAAGTTACTTTCTAGGAGGAGCAACGCATGATGAGTCGTGAAAAGGGGTGGAGCTAGGGGCGGAACTTAGGGTCCTGTTTTTGCCTCATTCAAAGGTGGCAACCCTACCCCCATGTATTCCTATGCAGTGACAGCCCGTTTATAGTAACATTCAGCCCGGTTAAAAGAACATATATTTTCAGCTCTGTGCCTGATCTGATAGTTGTCAGTGACTGAAACAAACTGTGTCATTGACTTAGCTCATCCCTGTCAGCTCAGGCGATTAACGCAGTTAACACATTCCCTGGTATGCGGCTAGGTGTTAATAGGGAATGATTAACTGCAGCATTCTGAGCATTCTTGCATTGATTCACCTTATAAATGTGCTGTCTATCTACTGATTCCTAATCCCTTTCATCCTGTTGCAGTAACGGTGAAAAGTCATGGCTAAACAGGCTAACACTGCTCTGAAAGGAAAGCAGAGAACTGCGCTTACCTTGTCACAGAAGCTATCTATAATTGAATGCCTTAGGAGCCCTTCATCCAGACTGAGTGACATAGTGAAGGAGTTTGGTGTGAATGTTTGCACAGTTTCAAAAATCATCAGCAATAAGGACCAGCTGATTGCTGACTTTGAGTGAGGGTTGAACAAGGACAGTAAATGGAAAAGAACTGGCAAGGATGAGCTAGTTGAAAATGCTTTGCTTCGGTGGTTCAGCGCTTGTCGCACAGTAGGTGCACCAATCAGTGGTCCTATTCTGCTAAGTAAGGCACAACAACTAGCCAACGGAATGGGTCTCAGCTTCACAGCCACAAACGGATGGTTCTGCCAATGGAAAGAACACCATGCGATACAGTTCAAAAGATGCCATGGCGAAAAACAAGATGCTGATACAGAAGGAGCATTGTCCTGTAAAGTCACTGTGCTGCCAATGATTCTAAATGATTTTCAGGAAAGTGACATTTTTAATGCAGATGAAATGGAAATCTATTTCTGTGCTGTTCCTGATGGAATTCTAGCTTTCTGCACAGATACTGCAGCCAGGGGCAAGAAAAGTAAAGAAAGAATCTCTGCTTTAGTCTGCGCCAACATGACTGGTGATGAAAAATTACCACTGCTCTTAATTGCAAATCCAAAAAGCCACAATGTTTTAAAGGGATAGATGTCAGTTCCTTACCAGTTGAATATGAAGCAAATTCAAATGCCTGGATGACCAGGCAGGTTTTTACTGAGTGGGCAACTCGCCTCAATGCCTGAATGAGGAGAAAGAAATGAAAAATCTGTCTTATCCTTGATAACTGTAGTGCCCACGCCAGTCTAACTCTGAGTCACATTCGTTTAGTTTTTTGCCTCCTAACATGACAGCACTTATCCAACTGATGGACCAAGGTGTCATTAAAAATCTAAAGCAGCACTATGTCAAGTCAAGTCATGTTTATTTATAAAGCGCCTTTCGAAATCAAGGCGCTGTACAAAAATAAGTAGAACAGCAAAATCCAAGCATTAAACAACCATAACTATAAAGAATAAGCCAGGGTAAAAAGATATGTCTTTAAAGCAATTTTAAAACTGTCAATGGTGGGGCATTCTCTTAACCAGCGAGGTAGGAATTCCACAGGGTTGGAGCCGAAAAGGCAAAGGCACGAGATCCCGATAACTTCAAACGAATCCTGGGAATCTCTAGCAATCCCTCACTGGCGGAGCGGAGAGGACGGAGGGGGCAATAGGGAGCCAGAACTATCAACTATCATAAGAAAGTTGTTGAAAAACTGTTGGTGGCAATTGATGGAGGTAGGGCAACCAGGGCGAGTGATCTGGCTCATGAAATTAACATCCTCGACTGCATACAGATGATCGACACAGCCTGGAAGAAGGTGAAACAAGAAACAGTCCGGAATTGTTTTTTAAAAGCAGAGTTTACTGTGTGTACTCCTGTGGCACCTACAGAGCAAGAAGGTAGTGTTGAAGAGACAGTGACTGTACCAGGGCTCACTCAGGAGGAATTTGAGAACTATGTTCGGTGCAACAACGGGATCGAAACTACAGGCTCAATCACCAAGGTGGAAATAATCTGTGACATCCTCACAATGAAAGAAGAGCCATCAGATGATGAGGACTCAACAGATGTGGACGTCCTTGATACATCTGCAAATATTGATATTAAATCTTGCATGGCACAGATACGGCAGTACATTTTGAGTAAACTGTCAGCCGATCTGGCATCTTTTTACGCTCTAGACTCATATCTAGATGAGTTAACTCTAAAAAATGCCAGACAGCTGAAGATAACTGATTATTTTAGCAAATAAAGTTTAATATCAGTATTCCAGTACTGTATTGAGTGTTTATTTCTAACAGCAACACTACACCTTGTTGCAGGAATCGAAAATTGCATGTAATTTTATTGCTATAATGGTAGCACGTCTATAAGAACAGCCCACTTATAAGAACAATTTTCTTTGGCAAATAGGGTGTTCTTATAAGCGGGCTCCACTGTATTTGTAGCTGCTCTTATGAGAATGTAACATTACTATGGGCTCAAAAAGTCATAGAAGTATTATCATAAATGTCTCAAGAGGTCATAGGTGTATTATCAGAAATGTCTGAAGTGCTTTCTTTTTGTTTCTATTGTTCTGACCACTTTTAGATCTTGAACAGTATCTGGGGTGATCATATTTAATTGTGCAATTACTAATAAATTTAATACTGTAGAATGCAATTTTTACAAATGAACCCAACTGCATTTCTTACATGTTTTGTAGATATGATGTAATGTGGGGTTTCATGATTTTGATGTCACTCTTTTTTGTATAAAAATTTGTAAATAGAAACATAGAATTTGATGGAAGATAAGGACCGCTTAGCCCACCTAGTCTGCCCAATTCCCTACCTAATGGATAAGCTGCAGATCCTAGTTAACCAACAGCCTACTTCCTCCTACCCGACACTAGAATTGTCTTATGCCTGTTCCATGCATTCTTGAATAGTAGTAGGCTATGTGGGCTCAATCCACTCCGCAAAGTGATTCACAGAACAAAGGTGGATTCGGGAGTGCTCAGCAATGCAAAGCAGAGTACTTCATGTTATAATGAGGAACGCAAAGTCCATTGGAGGCAATGACTTCATGTTACTCTGCCTCCCCAGACCACCACTCTGCCAAATTTAAGGCTAAGTGCATTGCAGGCAGTGCACTTAGCCTCACTTCACCTTGTTTTTGAGCTCCAAAGGTGAATTTTGCAGTGATTCATGGGATTTCAGGTCACATGGGCTCTATACTGATCTGCACAGCCTCAGTTCAGGATAGTATTAATAGGAAGGAGTAGGAGACAGTGTGCTATGATAACTGTCTGTGATAGGAATCTTGTAAAAGCTGTTCAAAAAGCATTTTTGCTTTATTTTTTGGGATACAACTTTAGTTCATCGATTGTAGGAAACCCTCCTGTGCTGATATCATTGCGCATTTTTGTTTTTGTGTGGATTTTTTTTTTCGTTTATTTAATTTAGTTGTTTAACCAGGAGTAGCACAATTTTGAATGTGAATTTACAACATTGAGTATGTATGGTGAAAGGCAGTGAAAGTGTGCTTTGGGGGAGGGGCGTATCTGTGGTGTAGGTAGATACAAGTTGGAGAAATAGTGGTTTCTTTATTTTTTGGTTATATTTTTGTTATATGACTGTGTTAATGTACACACAGTAATATTGCCAGTAATAGTAGACATTTTCTTGCTGTTTGTTGTGTGGATGTGGTGCAGCAGTTCATAGGTTCAGGTTGTTCACATTACAAATTTACAATCTGTAACGTGGCATAGTACTGAACTTTTACATTTGCGATGCATTCCTCATTCAGCATTGTGCTGAAAAACTGTTCTGTGTGGGAGTAATGGAATACAGTGTCACCATACATTGAATAATACACTTTTATTGTGCCAGATCTAGGTAATTGCAGGCGCAGCAGTGTGAACCTGCTATCCACTGCAGCTGCCTGATTTTGTACTGCGATTGTGGTATCTGTTCTTAGTTTTGCTGCTTGTAGTGCCGTAAAAAACAGCACTGTCTGCATTCAATGCTCCCCGGCCCCCACATTCAAAAGGTATTTTTTACCAGATTGGATTGTTTTTGTGACCTCATCTGCACCACTGGTTAGTGGTTACTGCAGTTGTTTTAATTCCATGACAATCTCAGAGTAGTCTTTTATCTGTTGCTGAAGCCACAGTTGTTTATATGGCTTCACATTCAGCGTCCCTCCAATCAGAGAGTGAACATATCAAAATCTGAATTTGGTTATAACATTTGTGGTTGATCCCCCCCAAAATGCCTGCAAAGAGAAGTGCAAGCAAAGCTGTTTCTTACCATGGCAATGTTAGCAGTGAGATGGTCTGTGGGCGTGGTAGTGGTACGCAGATGCAGAAGTGCATTGCTGATGTAAGGAAAGGTATTTCTCCTGCAATGTTTTTTACAGACCAGTCAGTAGTTTCATTCATAGTTGGAGGAGAGATGATGTTTTCCCAGCTGGTGGTGTTAGTGTTAGTGGTGGTGGAGGTAGTATTAGTATTGTTACATCAAGTTCTAATTCCGACCAGTGTACCGTATCCAAAAATATTGAGTGTGAAGCAGTGCAAGTGAGTGGCAACATAGATGATGTCATACTTCCGAGTAACATCCCAGTAACTGAACCTGAGGATTCTGATAATCATGTCAACAATAGCATTCAATGTGATATTCTGTCCACCGTGGCACTTAGCGTCATGCATTTCCATGCAGTAATTCACAGTGTGGTGAAAAAATATCAGGTGATGGTGGTGTAGATGCTGATGATGAATGTGATGATGATGATGATGTTGCTGTTGTTGCAACATGCAGTCCACATGCTAGCAGAGTGTTCTTGCGCATAAGCTGAAGTACCCTCTGAATCACACAGTGTCACTTGAACTCAATGGTGCTGTATCAGAAATGCTGGCAATTGATCTTTTGCCCTTCTCCTTTGCTGAGAATTCTGGGTTCCGGCGGTTTGCTGCACGTGCCTGTCCAACATGGAAAGTCCCATCCAGGGCATACTTTTATATCCGTGCTGTCCCTGAGTTGTTCCGCACTGTGTCCGACTCAGTAAGACATGCCCTTCAACATTCTTCCTCTCCATTCATCCATTTAAGTACGGGTATGTATGGATATGTGGACAATTGGCAAAAGAGCAGGGAGTTCATATCTGTGTATAACTGCACACTGGGCGCAGGTGCTGGGGGTTGTTTGTGATGTTGGTAGTGTGAATAATCAGTGAAATAAGGTGGATTGTCATGGGAGCAATCTTCCAGGAATTCGACAGCATGCAACGATTGCTATGCACAGTGTGACCTGTTCACACACTGGTGAGAACATGTTGGACATGGTACTGACTGAAATTGACAGATGGCTAAACCCTCTGTCCCTGACAGCTGGGTTCATAAGGGGGTAGAAATGGGGGAGGAAGGGGAGAGAGAGGTAAGGTGCCTTTCTGGTGCCACGGCTTGGAGGGACAGGAAGTGAATCCTCAGAATTGTGGAGGAGCTGACGAGGGAGGGAGCTGGATGTCATTGTCCACCTAGGGACAAATGACCTGGCTAGGAATGGGATCAGAGCAGTGCAAGAGGAGTTTGTAGAGTTGGGAAGGGGCCTTAGACAAGTAGCGCATATGATAACCTTCTTAGAGGTGCTGCCTGTCTATGGCAAGGGAGATGCTAGGGCACTTCTCACCAGGGAATTCAATAAGTGGTTGAAAAACTGGTGTGGAGCTCAGGGTTTTGGCTTCATTGGGGACTGGGGAGCCACCTGGAGGGATACAGACCTATATTGGTGCGATGGTCTGCATCTGTCCGGGGGGGGGAGCCAGGATCCTAGAGTGAGAGGTTTAAATGCTTCATTGACAAGCATTTAACAGCTAAGGGGAGGCACTGAAAAGGAGCAGGAAAACTCAGCCTCCCACAAAAACATGGGATTAGTGAGGTAAACACCAAGGTACAGAAGTTATTAGGAGCAGAACAGATTTAAATGTAAAAAGCCAAAGGCAGTAAGGACAGAAATGGGGATAAAAGAGGTAAGGCTATCAAAAAGTGGAGGTGATGAGCACCAATGCCCGTAGTCTGTGTAACAAGCTCCCTGAACTAGTGGCCTTGATGGAAGAGGTTGCCTGGATATTGTGGCAGTCACAGAAACATGGTACAGAGAACCATGACTGGGATGTCCAACATACCAGGATACACAATCTGGGAGGGACAGGGAGGGTAAAAGAGGAGGAGAGATTGTCTCTATGTAAAGGAAGGGATCAAAGCAACAGACTAAAAGAGTAAGCAGGGAGCAGATGAGGCACTTTGGGTCACCCTGGAGACAGGAAATGGTACCACAATCCGCATGGGGTTGTATACCAGACCCCCATCTCAGGGGGGAATGGACAAGAAATGATAGAAGGCTTTCTTAGAATGGCAAAAAGGGAGATATTGTTGATGGGGGACCTGAATATGCCAGATGTTAACTGGAACACCTTTTGCTGCAGGCACATCCAAGAACAGGGTCATTCTTGATGCTCACAGGGGCATGCCTCAGACAGCTAGTAATGGAACCCACTGGGAGGGAGCAGTCTTAGACCTGGTACTCTCAAATGAGGATGGAGAAAGAATCTCAGATTTAGAAGTGGGTAGCCATCTGGGAACAGCGACCACCAAACAGTGTGGTTCATGATAAACACAGCCATACAATCAAGCCATACAAAATCAAGAGTACTGGACTTTAGGAGGGCTGACTTTGGGAAAAGAGAGAGAGTGCCTCAGAAAAGCACTAGCAAACAGGCAAGAAGGAGGGGTGGAGGAACAATGGGGAGTGATCAAAACAGCCATCACAGAGGCAACAAGCCTTTGTGTAAAGCAAATCAATAAAAAACAACGAAGGAAAAAACACTATGGTTCTCAAAAGAGGTGGCAGGGAAGGTTAAGGAGAAAAGGACAGCATTCAGGAAATATAAGGAAACACAGAAGGAGCAGGACAGAGAACTTTATCAGTTAAAGCAGAAAGAGGCTGGGAAGGCAGTCAGAATAGCTAAGGTCCAAACCGAAGAAAGGATAGCCAACTCTGTTAAGAAGGGGGATAAGACCTTTTATAGGTACATTAGGGAGCCAAGAAAGAACAAAGGAGGGATACTGAAGCTTAATAAAGGGGAGGGAATGTGGGTAGAGGGTGACAGTGAAAAAGCAGGGATACTGAACGAATATTCCTGCTTAGTATTTACAGAGGAAGAGGAGGGAGAGTTACCTAAACCAAACAAGAGAAACACTCTGAAGATCGGGGTCGATACCAGTCCATTTTACAGAAGAAAGGGTTCTGAAAGAACTAATAAAATTGAAGGTGGACAAGCAATGGGGCCTGATGGGATTCACCCAAGAATTCTAAAAGAACTAAAGGTAGAACTAGGACACACGGACTACCTCTCTTTAACAAATCATGGGAGGATGGGGAGGTACCCGAGGACTGGAGGAGGGCAGATGTGATTCCTCTTCACAAAAATTGGAGCAGGACAGAGGCAGGAAATGACAGACCAGTTAGTTTGACCTCAGTGGTAGGGAAAATGATGGAATCACTTCTAAAGGAAAGAATTGTTGAGTACCTAGAGGCCAGTGGGGCACAGGACCCAAGGAGGCATGGATTCACGATGGGAAGGTCATGTCAGATGAATCTAATAGATTTCTTTGACTGGGTGACCAAAGTAGTAGACCAGGGAGGGGCTGTGGACATGGCCACCTAGATTTTATCAAGGCATTTGATACAGTCCCACACAAAGATTAATACACAAGATAGCCAGCCTTGGGTGGGTCCCAAGGTGGCAGCCTGATAAAAAATTGGCAGAACAACAGGACATAAAAGGTAGTAGTAAATGGAGTATACAGTGAAGAAAGGAGGGTTACTAGCTGGGTATCGCAGCGTTCAGTACTGGGACCGGTCCTTTTTTATGTCTTTATAAGTGACATTGCAGAGGAACTGGAAGGAAAAGTATGTCTCTTTACAGATGACACAAAGATCTGCAACAGGGTTGATACACAAGATGGAGTGGAAAGGATGAGAAGGGACTTGGCAAGGTTGGAGGAATGGTCAAATGTACGGCAGCTCAGATTCAATGCAAAGAAGTGCAAGGTATTGCACATGGGAAACAAAAACCCAGGGGAAGCGTACACAATGGGGGGTGAGATACTGACAACAGTAAAAATAGAAATGGACCTGGGGTTAATTATATCAGATGACCTAAAGGTGGGCAAGTAATGTGAGAAGGCAGTATGGAAGGCTGGGGGGATACTGGGATGCATAGGAAGAGGCATCAATAGTAGAAAACAGGAAGTTGTTATCCCTCTGTACAGACAGTTGGTAAGACCCCATCTGGAGTACTGTGTGCAGTTCTGGAGACCCCATCTCCACAAAGACATAGACAGAGTGGAGGCTGTCCAGAGGAGGGCAACCAAAATGGTGCAGGGTCTGCACCAAAAGACATACGAAGAAAGACTAAAGGAGCTTAATATGTATACCCTCGAGGAAAGAAGGGAGAGAGGGGACATGATAGAAACTTTCAAGTACCTCAAGGGAATTAACAAAGTCAAAGAAGGTAGCATCTTCCAGAAAAAGAGATGTGCAAGAACAAGGGGGCACAATTTGAAGATAGAGGGGGGACGGCTCAGAGGTAATGTGAAGAAGTATTTTTTCACTGAGAGGGTTGTGGATGCATGGAACAGCCTCCCTGAGGAGGTCGTGGAGTCAAGAATGGTGGGGAACTTCAAGAATGCATGGGACAGGCATAAGGCAGTCCTAGTGGGGTGTAGGAGGAAGTAAGCTGTTGGTTAACTAGGATCTGCAGCTTATCTGTTAGGTAGGAAAATGGGCAGACTGGGTGGGCCAAGTGGTCCTTATCTGCCGTCAAATTCTATGTTCCTATGTTTCTATGTTTCATAGCAAGTGACAATGGGTCAAATGTGGTGAAACGCCTCAGGAATGGTGTTTTTTTTTGTGCTCCATGCATGGCCCACTGTTTAAATCTTGTGGTTCAGGAGTTTCTGCAGCACCCTGATATAACGGAAATGCTGACCATTGCACGATGTATCTGCTCTCACTTTTCAGGATCTGGAAAGGCCTGTGACTAACTGCAGCAGTTGCAGATACAAAGCAGCCTGCCTCAAAAACGCTTGAAGCTGGAAGTTGTCACCTGATGGAACTCCACTTTATACATGCAGAGAGGTTGTATGAACTATACACAGCCATTTCAGAATATCTTGTTATGCACACTAGCAGTGACAGTTCCGAAGCCTCCATGTCTATGACAACTGAACAGTGGCACCTCATGGACTCTGTAATAACAATTTTGTGGCCTTTTGAACATGCCACACAGGCAGTGAGTGGTGAGCCTGCCTCCATTAGCAATCAATTCCACTGCTGCAGGTGCTGAGGCAGACATTGGTGAATGTATAGCATAGTCTTGATGTTGCCAGTGACGGTGGTAGCAGTATGTTGCTGCAATACATGACATTATTCAACCAGAATCATCACATTGTGAGCATTCAGCGTAGTGACATCTTTGCCATAGCAACAATGCTGAACCCACGATACAAATGTGGAATTGCATCAGTACTGGAGGGAGGGCCTAAACAGGTAAAAAATATCAGTGGTCAACTGGTGCACTTGGTTTTTGGGGCACAGAAGTCACGTGCCAAGGTCAGCAAACCTCAGCAGCATAATCCAGCTGAAGGTGTACCTGAAGGACCATCAAGCATATCCTGCAAGGGGAAGGGGAATGCAGTTCCAGGTGGTCTATCATACAAAGTGGCTGGCATCAACCCACTTTGGGAGGCTTTGTCCCAAGCGCGTATTTGTGAAATAAATGATTCGGGAGAACAGGATGATGCATCAACAATTGGACTTAGTGTGGCACAGAGAATGGTTGAGTCATATTTGTCTGAAAACAGGCATCTGACAATAACTGAAGATCCTCTTTTGTACTGGAGTGGAAAGGTCAGTGAATGACCAAAGCTGACTGCAGTGGCACTGAAGTACCTCACATGCCCACCCTCCAATGTAAATGTTGAGAGGGTATTCAGCTCAGCAGGTGCAATAGTCAGGGATCATCGGACAAACCCATCTCCTGCAAATGTAAGTTTGCTAACATTCATTAAAATGAATGAGAGGCACATACCAGCAGAGACTGCAACCTCAGCATTCGTACCCTGGCCTAGTCATGGAGGTCTTGCTGATGTAGAAATGGAGCATCCTGGTGACACCTGCCAGGACAGATGTTAGCCACTGCCACCACTACACCTGAGTCTGTCCAGACCACCACATCCGTTAGCCAGAGACACAAAGCTTCTTAATTTTT
Organism: Neoceratodus forsteri; assembly: GCA_016271365.2. NCBI lineage: Eukaryota > Metazoa > Chordata > Ceratodontiformes > Ceratodontidae > Neoceratodus > Neoceratodus forsteri. The sequence goes on from CM057451.1 coordinate 400,597,311, forward strand.
AAACCATAAAGTGAGTATGCGTACTAATGTTTGCTATGCTGCTTCACTTCCTTTAGTTGTATGTTTTGTTTTCTGTAGCTTTTCAGAGCCGCAATGGTAAAACACATATGGTACACTTATTTTGTTTCTTTTACAGGGTAACAAAAAATGGCTGCATCACTAAAACTTGTTGGGATTGGCACTGTAGCTGTACCATACAGAGAGGAAGTGATGTAATATCCATGTGAAATCCATTCTGGTAAGTACAAAGATTTCATTTCATCCATTTCATTGTTTTGTAAAGACTGTGGCAAATATTGCACACAGGTCATGTTAGCTGATAAGATGTGGGTTTGAAATGTAACTTGACTTTAGATTGAGATTTGTGAACCAGGGAGGAACACATAACAATTAAGTTGTAAGAAGTCATTCATTTATTTTTTTAGGAAATTTCCAGATGCTTTGTTGTTCTGTCAAAGTGGCCTTATCCAAAAAAGTTCTTCAATATCAGGAACCCCCATTCCCCGAGCTTGGGCACACATGCAACATGCAGAAGTCATTTCATTGGATGACCATGACCATCCTAAGACAACCAGACTCCAGAAGGATGCTGATGAAATCTGTGAAGAAGTAACAAAAGAAGAAACCATTAGAGACAAACCTGCAAATATGATTCCCCCCACCCCCCACAAAAAAAAATACTTACCTTCATGTGCTTGAGAGTTATTAATTTCCAATTTCAGCGCAAAAAATTCTTATTGAGCACTGGAGTGTGCACACCAACAGTTTCTGTGTGACCTGTGTGATGCAGAACAATACCATGAGTACATGTCCATGTCAACCCCCTTCCTCACCTACAAAATACACAACACAACCATATCTCTCTCTCTCTCTCTCTCTCTCTCTATATATATATATATATATATATATACTCACCAAGGCTACTATTAGTGTACAGCCAAAGGGCACCCTTCAATCCAGTTGAGATGATCACATTGCATTTGCTGGAATTGTCTTGCAGAACACATTGGACCAGCAGCACAATGCTCACAGTAATCATTTTATACTTGGGGATGTGCTGAAACAGTCTCATTTCACTGTGTAACCACTTGTCAATTTTCTGCACACAAGGAGGATGCATTTTGGGCCTGCAGAAAAAATCTGGGGACTCTGTGCCACTTTTGTGTACATGACTGAGTGTGCCATTAATTCTGGGGGACTTTGTATGTGCTGAAACAGTCTCATTTCACTGTGTAACCACTTGTCAATTTTCTGCACAGAAGCTGGATGCATTTTGGGCTGTCAGAAAAAATCTGGGACTCTGTGCCACCACTGCATGCATGACTGAGTGTGTCATTAATTCTGGGGGACTTTGTATGTGATGAAACAGTCTCATTTAACCGTGTAACCACTTGTCAATTTTCTGCACAGAAGCAGGATGCATTTTGGGCTGGCAGAAAAAATCTAGGAACTCTGTGCCACTTTTGTGTGTTCTATGATTGTTGCTGTGAGCTCATGATGACATACTGACATTTTTACAATTAAAGCAGCATTGCAAGAATGTCCTCACAGTTCTGAACTGTACTTTTATATGCTACTTTACATTGCCACAGCCACCACTAGTTACCTCCAAGTCGTGACTTGAATGATATGATTCTTTTCACAATTAATGTCTGCTTTACTTACTTGACTACTTTTTTTCATGTATGAAAAAAATATGAGCCACCTTCCGATATTGTTTGGACCAGGTCTGAATTTATTTGCAGCTGCTTTTTAATAACTGTTGTTCCGTGGTGCCATAAAACACTGCCTGTTGCATAACTGTTAATTAACAACAGAAGGGATATATAACAACTACTTGATGTGATGGAGAAAAGCGGAGGAGAACAATGACAAAGACCTGGTCAGCACCAATTTAAAAATAATACTCCTTTCATTATTTCACACATGAAAAAAGGTAGTACAGCAGACTCAACTACTGTAAATTCTCATATCATTCCAGTCAGTCAGGATGTAATTAAAGAAAGTTGTAACATAGAGAATAAAGTATAGGGTGGTGTGTGTAATGAGATTTTACACACACCCGAGGGGTTGGATGGCATATAAACCCCAAGAGCGAAGCTCAGGGTTAATCCAGGCATCCAACCCGGAGTGTGTGTAAATCGATTTACACACCACCATATTTATTTTATATAATTGCTGGGTTAGGCTTTTGCCACAGCCAATTATATAAAATAAAAGGTCTAGTCTTGACTGCGGTCTGGATGATGTTTAGCCGAGTCCTTGGTCGCTTAGCAGCAGTTTAGTTTTTCTTGTTTTGTTGTCCCCTTTACAGTGTGATTTTTGTTAGGAAGTTGTTTTTTTTTTAAATAGTTACTTACCGCCTAGAGATAGTGGTGGCGGTGCAGTTTTGACCAACAAAGAAATCTGGTGGCGAGTGATGAAAACCCGGAAGAGCTGTAGGTTGGGCATGCGCATAGCGAGGGAAACCATGTGCATGTTTACTGTCATAAATGCTCCTTTATAATGGCAAATTATGCCACGGTTTTCCTATGGGATAAAGCCTAACCCAGTTATTATATAGCATTAAAAAATATAGGTCAGAGTTATCAACAGATTGTTGCGCTGCTGCTTTACAGAGATTCACCACATTACATAGTTATGGTGATGCACATAAACTAATATGTGGGGGCATTACTCCCACTGAAATATGTCTTGCTCCCCAGGGTGCAATATATTCCTGTGAAAGCCACCCATAATTTCATTATAGTGTCTCACGTGACAGAGGAATTACCGATCAGAAAAGCCACCCACATTCTGCCACCCTTTCTCTGCAATGTTAGGACATGATGCCAGGGGGAGCGCAGATGCATGCTCCACTATAGTGAATGTCCAGCAGCTATCCCAATGTTTCCTAATGTTATAAAGTTGACTTTGTGGTGAAATGTGGGAATGTTTCCACTAACAAGGTTCTTCTTACTGGAAATGTGCCCACACATTTCACCACAAACTGACCATTATAACATAAAGAAACATTCGGAAACCTGCCAGACAATCAGATATTCTCTGTATGGAGCACGCATACATGCTCTCCTTGCCATCACATCCTAATGTTGCTGAGAAGGGAGGCAGAATGTGGGCAGATTTTCAGAATGGGAATTCCTCTGTCACGTGGCACACTGTAACGAAATTACAGGCATTTTTTTTCAAGAATGTATTGCACTGTGTGGTACAAGAAAGATTCCCCTGGAAGGGAAAATGTGTATGATTAAACAATAACAAAGAAAAAACACATACAAACAGTATAACACAGTAGTGGGGTAGGGGGCCAAAAAACAATCCCCTCACTTACTATGGCCATGGGATGCCATGGTGGTCCAGCAGCAGGTGCAGCATTGAAAGTATTTGCTGCTGCTGTGCTTCTACTCTGTTCATCTGCTGCTCCAAAGCACTGAACTGCTCATTATTTTCTTCAAGCGCTGCCCACACCAGGCCAATATCAGACTGTGTTGCAGGGACTGTGGTGGAGTCCACTGCAGTGGGGAATCCAGGTAGTGAGTCTGGTGATGGATAGGGTGGTGCTGGTGGCTGTGGCGGTGATGGTGGTGGTGGTGGAGCAGTTGCTATAGTAGCCCTCCTTCTGCTGTGGCGGTGACTGAGAGGCACAACTCCCACCCCAGCAGAACCCTCGGCCACTGCCACAGAAGGGCCAGCAGGTGGACACCTGGCCCCTTCCGTGGCAGCCTGCCACTCTGCCCTGTGTTGGTTCAGCATGGGGGTGTGCTGGCCACCGGTCCCCAAATGTGTCCCAAGGGGGCAACTGCACACCAGCACACAACACACACGGCACTCCACCACTGTGCTGTCTCCCCCCACACAGTTAAAAAACTCCCACAATGGGGAGTTGCGGGGGGACCAGACACAGTCCTTGCACGTCAGACACAAGTCCCACCACCTACAATTTCCGGGGCCACCTCCTGTGGCTGTGGAGGTGGTGGAGGTGGTGCTGCTGGAGCCCCTACAGCTGCTGCGAGTGGTGGTGGTGGTAGTGGCAGAGAAGGTGGACGCGCAGCAGCCACCGGTGGCACTGGTGCTGCTACTGCTCCTGTTGCTTCAATGGGGGAAGCAACACCGGGCAGCAGTCGGAGCGGTCCAACATGAGCGGCCCCCCACGGGTCAGCACTCCCCTCCTACCATGCCCACGGGCCAGCGACTCGCCTTCTCCTAGGTCCATCCTCCTGAAGTCCATGGGCCGACACACACACACACAGACAGTGGACACACACACACACACAGTCAGTCACACACACAAAATAAAACAAAACTTATACAAAAAAATTCACTAACAAAAAAACACAACTACAATACACAAACTAAATAAAGAAATAGCTTTTAAAAAAGTTGCTTGTTTTGTTCTGGCACTGAAATGCAATGAGATACTAACAACAAAAATGGAAAGGGACCTGGGAGTAGTCATATCAGATGACCTAAAGGTGGGCAAGCAATGTGAGAGGGAAGCAAGGAGGGCTGGGGGAATACTGGGATGCATAGGGAGAGGCATCACCAGTAGAAAACAAGAAGTTATTATCCCTCTGTACAGACAGCTGGTGAGACCACATCTGGAGTACTGACTGCAGTTCTGGAGACCCAATCTCCGCAAAGACATAGACAGGATGGAAGCTGTCCAGAGGAGGGCAACTAAAATGGTACAGGGTCTGCACCGGAAGACATATGAAGAGAGACTTAAGGAACTTAATATGTATAGCCTCGAGGAAAGGAGGAGAGGGGACATGATAGAAACTTTCAAGTGCCTCAAGGGAATCAACAAAGTCCAAGAGGATAGCATATTTCAAAAAAAGGTGTGCAAGAACAAGGGGCACAATTTGAAGATAGAGGGGGCAGCTCAGAGGTAATTTAAGGAAGTATTTTTTCACAGAGAGGGTTGTGGATGTATGGAACGGCCTTCCAGAGGAGGTTGTGGAGTCAAAAACAGTGGTGGAATTCAAGCATGCATGGGACAGTCATAAGGCAATTCTAGGGGGTGGGAGTAGGAAGAAGTAGGCTGCTGGTTAACTAGGATCTGCAGCTTATCCATCAGGTAGGAAAATGGGCAGACTGGGTGGGCCAAGCGGTCCTTATCTGCCGTCAAATTCTGTTTCTATGTTTCTATGTTTCATGGGGTAGTGTCACAAGTGGAGTGCCATAGGGTTCTGTCATAGGACCAATTCTGTTCAATATCCTTGTTTCTTCTATACAGCCACCAAACAGTGTTCGGCTTTGCAAATACACAGATGACTGCAAATAAGAGGAACTGTAACCAACCAACAGTCAGCAAAAAATGTACAGACAACCTTAAAATACCTTGAATTAAGGGTGTTAAACAATGAAATAGTTTTCAATGAGAGTAAATGCAAGGTTATACATCTTGGACACAATAACCCAGTTTCAACTGATGTACTGAATGGTATTATTCTGCAAGTGACAACTAAAGAAAAGGACCTAGGGGTCAATATTACCAATAATCTAACCTTTGATTATCATACTGAAAAGGTGGCAAAGAAATGTCATAGCATCTTGGGATGCATTTTTAAGAACATTAAAAGTAGAGTCAGAGGTTATTATGCTGCTTTATTACAGCCGTGTTAGGACACTTATATATTACTGTTTCCCCTCCTGTGCTCCATACACAAGAGGAGGGGAAAATATGATATAAAAGTCCAAAGGAAAACCACTAAAAGAATTAAAAACATGCATAATTTGAGTTACAAAGAAAGATTAGAGAACCTTGGTCTGTATCCGATGGAATACAGAAGGCTTAGGGGGAGCTTTGTTTTGCATACAAGGCTGTCCAGGATGACCTAACACAAGAAACAATTGAACTGGTTTGACACAACTCAATTAGTTCAACAAGATCTCATAAATTAAGGTTAAAAGATGATACAGGTGTAACCCCATTGCCAAAAGTCTTCCCAGAGCTTGCCTGATTGCTCACAGTCTGGACGGTGTTCGGCATTAAAGCCGTTTAAATGTTATTGTAGTGAGTGCTTTTGGAGCCTCCATGTACTGTCTCTTTAAGAGCTGTCTGCTTGTAGACATAATTAATTTGGATGGGAGTTTGTGTGTTTCCTGCTTGAGTCCCACTCGAGCTGCTGCCAAATCACTCTGTTTCTGCTGTCGTTAAATGTGTAGAGGGAGCACTCTTTAAAGGTGTAACTAATTCTGGAGAGAAATGCAGAGTTTTAATGGAAATGTAATTTGTCTGACCAGTTTCTCCTGCTGCATGAACTGTTTCTGTCGTACCCACTATTTTGGTCCCGGACTGTTGAATTGGACCAATCAGTATGTTAGGACTCCAAGATGGAGCTTGCTTTGGGCCAATCGGGACTGGGACTCTCAGTTAGAGCCTGTGGAAATGGGACTGTATGGAAGGTGCATCTGGGTAATGTAGTTTTGTATCCTTGGCACCTTTTTGCATCTATAGAGGGAGCTCTGCTGTGATTGACAACTGAATTGACCAACCGAACCTTTTGGATCTAAGTGAAAGACCCTAGGCTGTATGTTGGGAAGCCAGATCCCAGTTGGAGAGTGAAGAGTGAAGGAACTCAGCTCTGCTCTGTTCGTGCGGCGTGGTAGTTCACGTGGGAGGTGCGTGTGAGGCCCGAAACTCGGCCTGCTTGCCAATATGAGAGGAAGAGAAAGACAGAAAAAGGTGTCTTCGGTCTGAATCAGAAGTTGTGAGGAAAAAGCAAGCTGCTGCTGTTGGGACCATGCTTACCCTGTAGAGGACCGAAGATTTTGCTGAAAGCGATCAGCCTGTCAGGACTTTAGCTACCGTAGTGTCCCTGGGTAATTGCAGTGATTTTTGCAATCGGGACCGAGGAGTCACCTGCCTGGTACAGTAAACTTTCTTTTACATATAAATGTGCTATGTGCTGGAAAGGGATCGCAATCTGGTTTCCCCATTTGCTGTAAACTGTGTGCTAGTGCTGGAAGTAGTTTTCTCATCCAGAATCGAACTGAATCCATGCTGCCTGACGCAGATAGGCCCTGCCACGAGGGTCTTGCCTCACTACCTTGCTGCATAGAAAGATCCATCATCAAGGAGCCAAGCTTCTTCTGGCAAATCAGCAAGTCAGCCATCAGCCCTCCTGTGTTTAGCCTGGGTATCGTGAGTAGTTATCAGGGTAACTCCCTGCAGCTCTTGTTTAATCAAAGCATGCCATCTGATTGTTTTGTGTTTTTCTTTCCACAAACTAAGCCACCCGGCTCCGGATTACAAATGGTGTGTGTGCACATGTTCTTTTTCCATCACAGGGCCCCAACCAGCTGCAATGGACCTGGGTACCCAGAGAGTGTAACTACTGGGACTCTAAGTGCATGCACAGTGCGACGATTATTATTGTGTTTATACCAATTAACCTGATTTTTCCCACTCCCTGTTATAGCCCCCTAAATAAATCAGATCTGTTTGTTTCTGCAAATTTACGTTGGCTGTGGTGTCAGTTTATGCTGAAAGTATTGCATTGTGGCTATTGTACTGAATCACCTTATTTTACAGGGAGTCCCCAGAGTCGAGTTGAAGGAACCAGCCCTGGGGGTAAGTGCTAAGAACAAGTGTATGTGGTTTGCGTATCTGGGGTATGGGGAAAGTTACTGTTGTATACTGTGTGGGCCTCTAGTGGGAGAAAAGGGGGTTCACAGTGTCCCAGAGGGCTGTGATCTGGTTAGACTAGCCACATCCAACCCTGACCTTTGGATGGAGGCACCCGTCATAAAACCTAGGCCCATCAACCTGTCACTAGCCACACAGGCAGGGGTAGTAGCCCTTGGGATAGCGCCACTTAGGGGTTACACATGTAAAACAACTAAAAGAAGTAACTGATTTGCTCAATGAGTGATCACAGCTTGGAACACCCTTCCGAATCATATAGTTGAGAGTAACAACATAAATACTTTTAAAAAAAGTTTAGATGATTTCATGGGCAATAAAAAATTTGTTTTCCACCATTAGCATAAAATGGTGGTGAGTTCTCAAAGGGCCAGTGGCTTAACGAACTTATATTCTCCTATGAACCTATGAACGTATTTGTTACCACTCTGCCTGCTACTCTCCTCTTTTCATTTTTGTCCTGCCTCTTTCCCCCCCTCTTCTTACATTCCCATCCCCTTTATTTTCAACCTCACTGCTTTTTTCTTTATTTTGCACCCTCAGGGATTTATCTCACCTCAAGTCCTCCCTTCTCTCTGCTTCTGTCAGGGGAAGGGGGTGCAGTTATGCTTCCCTGATTCCTTCTGCCATGCCCCCCAACTAGCTTAAATATTCATAGAAGTAATGTTTAAACCATCCACTGAGGACTGTGGTTCTCCTCCCAGACAGATACAGGCCATCACACCTGTATAGGCCTTTATCCCTGCAAGATGGTCCCCAGTCCACAATGTAGCCAAACCACTCCTCTCTACATCATTCCTTCAACCGTGAATAGAAGCTCCTGGTGCAGAGAACCCTATCTTACCCTCTCCCCCGGGTCATAGACAGTCAGCACCATAGTGAAAGTCACTGAGGGTGCAGCCTGCCTAAGACCCCTCCTCAGCTCCCTAAAATCTCCCTGCAGATTTCCAGCCCCGTCCCTAGACAGGTCATTAGTTCCCAGGTGGACAATAACATCCAGCTTCCCCTCCAGCCCCACCATCCTGATGATCCTTATAAGCTGCTTTTCTTCCAGCCAAGCCGAGGTGCCATGTAGTCACCTCACTTAACATAGAAACATAGAATTTGATGGCAGATAAGGACCGCTTGGCCCACCTAGTCTGCCCATTTTCCTACCTACAGATAAGCTGCAGATCCTAGTAAACCAACAGCTTACTTCCTCCTACCCCCCACTAGGACTGCCTTCTGTCTGTCCCATGCATTCTTGAATTCCCCCACTGTTCTTGACTCCACGACCTCCTCGGGGAGGCTGTTCCATGCATCCACAACCCTCTCCTTGAAAAAATACATCCTCACATTACCTCTGAGCCATCCTCCCATCTTCAAATTGTGCCTCCTTTTTCTTGCACATCTCTTTTTCTGAAAGATGCTACCCTCTTGGACTTTTGTTCATTCCCTTGAGGTACTTGAAAGTTTCTATCATGTCCCCTCTCTCCCATCTATCCTCAAGTGTATACATATTAAGCTCCTTTAGACTTTCTTCATATGTCTTCTGGTGCAGACCCTGCACCATTTTGGTTGCCCTCCTCTGGACAGCCTCCACTCTGTCTGTGTCTTTGCATAGACGGGGTTCTCCAGAACTGCACACAGTACTACAGGTGGGGTCTCACCAACTGTCTGTACAGAGAGATAACAACTTACTGTTTTCTGCTATTGATGCCTCTCCCTATGCATCTCAGTATCCCACCCCAGCCTTCCTTACTGCCTTCTCACATTACCTACCCACCTTTAGGTCATCTGATATAATTACACCTAGGTACCTTTCCATTTTTACTGTTGTCAGTATCTCACCCCCCATTGTGTACTCTTCCCCAGGGTTTTTGTTTCCCAGGTGCATTACCTTGCACTTCTTTGCACTGAATCTAAGCTGCCATACATTTAACCATTCCTCCAACCTTGCCAAGTCCATTCTCATCTTTCCACTCCATCTTGTGTATCAACCCTGTTGCAGATCTTTGTGTCGTCTGCAAAGAGACATACTTTTCCTTCCAGTTCCTCTGCAATGTCACTTATAAAGACATTAAAAAGGACCAGTCCCAGTACTGAACCCTGCTGTACCCTACTAGTAACCCTCCTTTCTTTACTGTGGACTCCATTTACTACTACCCTTTGCGTCCTGTTGTCTAGCCATTTTTTTATCCAGGCTATCATCTTGGGACCCACTCTAAGGCTGGTTAACTTGTGTATTAATCTTTTGTGTGGGACTGTATCAAATGCCTTGCTAAAATCTAGGTAGGCCATGTCCACAGCCCCTCCCCGGTCTACTACTTTGGTCACCCAGTCAAAGAAATCTATTAGATTCATCTGACACGACCTTCCCATCGTGAATCCATGCTGCCTTGGGTCCTGTGCCCCACTGGCCTCTAGGTACTCAACAATTATTTCCTTCAGAAGTGATTCCATCATTTTCCCTACCACTGAGGTCAAACTAACTGGTCTGTAGTTTTCTGCCTCTGTCCTGCTCCCACTTTTGTGAAGAGGAATCACATCCGCCCTCCTCCAGTACTCAGGTACACTTCCCGATTTCTTTCCCTCCATGTTCCCAAATCTACTCCCCTAATGACTGAGTCCTCCTCCAGAAGTTGCTTCCTTCTCTGCTGGGGTCCTCTACCTTCCACCTTGGGGCCTCCCTTGCAGAGGACCCCCACATCCTCTCTGGCTCCTACCATGGGTGCCTCCTCCAAGAAGTCCCGTCCCACCAGAGTGGTGAGGGAATTTTGTAGTGGCACAGGTTGAGGAATGTGCCCCCAATCCATCATCCCCACCCTCCAAGAGCCCACCACAATCCAGCCATCCCTCCTCCTAGGCATTATCTAGGCAACAGTGGTAGACTTAGTGGCCCTTGGGTGGAGGAAGAGGTCCCTGAATCATAACCAATGTGGCCCAGAGTCCAGCAACCTCCTCTATCAGCATAGAGATCTGCATGCAGATGGGGCAGCACCTCATTCTCAAGAAGGTCTCATTGAAAGCTGCCACTCCACAACCAGTGCACTGTACCACTCATAACATTCCCATTCCTTCACTCACGTTTACTGGACATTTACTTTTTACTCTTATCCTAGATAGGGTGTTTCTAATTATCCCCTTTTTTGTTTTACTTAACTCCTTCATATCATGATCCTAGATAAGGTGATTTTATTGTTCCCCTTTTTGCTTTTTGTTTCCTCTTTCAACCTTTACCATAGATAGGGTGTTTCCTCTTTTCCTACACCATAGGTGATCCTAGTTTTCCCTTTTGACCTTACCATTAGACCTTTGCAACCTTACCCTTTATAGGGTGCTTCATCCTTTCCCACACAACAGGTACTGTGGTTACTGTTTGTATGAACTGTTTCCTCCCTGCTGTTACCCCCTTACCTTCTTCTCTACTCTCCTACCCAAGCAGCAACAAGTAAACAGGTACTTTTATGTACCTTAGTAGACTGGCATAGTTCCCTGCTTGCCTGTTGTCTCCTGCTGATGCCTAAGACACCAATCCTGTTCTATCCCTGCTCTGCTTCACTCATGCAGTGGGACATGAATATGAATGGGACACATTAGGAGTGGCTCCTTATATAAGGGACATCCTGCTTCCTGGTCCCCTGTGATTGGCCTCAGTGGCCTTGGGTCATCACATGGCCTCACTGCCCTCCTATCTCTTCCTCCATCTGGGCTCTTGACTGCCACAAAGGTGAGAAATCTAGGAGTCATTCTGGATGAGAGGCTGGCATTTGAGGCTCAGGTGTCGGCAGCAATCAGGAATGGCTTTTGCCATCTGTGGAACATCAGCCGGCATGGATCCCTTATCCCTCCCAGTGGCCTGGCCACACTGATGCAAGCATTTGTAACATCAGAGCTTGATTACTGCAATGCTCTTTACCTTGGGGTCAATGAAGGCATGCTGTGGTTTCTGCAGCTAGTGCAGAACACAGCTCCTAGGCTGCTGACTGGCCTTTTGAGGTCATGTCATGTCTCTCCAGCACTACATGATCTGCACTGGCTGATGGTCGAGTGACGTATATCCTTTAAAGTTGGCTTGCTAACCTATAAGACCCTACATGAGCTGGGCCTGGGTTTCTTGGCAGATGTTCTGCACCCTTACATATCCTCATGCCTTCTTTGTTCCACTGAGGAGGGCATTCTTATAGTTCCCTGGCCAGATTATTAACCTCAGGGGATAGGGCATTCAAGGTGGCAGGCTGGTCCTTTGGAACTCTTTCTCAGGAACTCCGAGGGTGCCCCCTCACTGGAGGCCTTTGAGTGGTGTCTAAAGACATAGCTGTTTGCTCAAGCTTTTGGGGAGTGAGCTCCCCTTTTCCAGTTCCCCAGCCCATAGCTTAGTTATTTATTTATGAATGTCATTTTGTTCTGACATGTATTTTTTTTGTTTAATTAGTTTTTTTAATGAAATTGTGAGTGTGTGTGTGATCCTACTGCTCTATGTTTGTACTGGCACCCTGAGTCCGTGGGGAAGGGCTCCAGCGTATAAATAAAACTACCGGTACTACTGTTCTTCTCCTGACTGCCTCCTGCCATTCACTTCTATTTTCCCTGCCAAGTAAGCAACCTGTTTAAAAAGAAAAGAAAAAGTGATTTACAGCTCTGTTTATTTTGCTGTGTTGTACACAGCAGTGATGCTTGTAAATCTGCAATGTGCACTGAGATCTCTTCTTGGCTACCTTTATTCTTCTCCTGCTTCCTGGTCACTTGTGATTTGCAGTGGGTTGTCACATGTAGAGCCAGGGTTCTTCTGAGAACCGAAACTGAATCAAACCAAAACTATTTGATTTTTGCCTGATTCGAACTGAACTAGAACCCTAAAATTAAAAAAAAACAGACAAACCCGAACCGAACCTGAACCCAGACCATGTAGGATGAGGAGAACCCACATGGAGTCAGTAGACTATCCATGCTATTCTTCACTTCTCCAGCTGTGTGAAAAATTGCCTACAGATTGTGAAATGATTTATTCATTGACGTCAGTAATGACTGTCAATATCAAAGCAAAATCTGATGATGATGAGCCACCAGCAAAAAGGCCACAGACTGATGTCCAGGACATGCTATCTAGTCTAGGTGGTCCTTCTTCAACAGCAACCAGAGCATTGTCATCCAGGGAACTAAAAACATATTTAGAACATGACAGTTATACTGACAACTGCCTTGAATTCTGGAATGAGACCATAAGACATCTGTTTCCAAAACTAGCAAAGCTTGCACAAAAGGAGGCAGTATGGCGCAGTGGTTTAAGGCTCTGAGCTGCAAATCTGGAGACCTGGGTTTGAATCCCACAGCCCCCACTTGCATACTATGTGACCCTGAGCAAGTCACTTAACTTCCTCGTGCTCCCAGGTTGCACCTGCAAACAAGCTTTCAGCTTAGTGTGTCTCACCTGGTAAAATAATTGGTTAAAAAAAAAAAAAGTACCTATGGTTGCCAGCTAGCAGCAGTGAGAGAATGTTCTAATTCTGCAGGCAAGTTCTAGATGACTGAAGATCTCACCTATCAGTTAACACATGTGCTTATTCTGTATTTGTTAAATTCTTGAACATTTATACTTTACAATTGAACTTGTACTTGCCTGTTTTTTAGTTTATTTTACTCAAAGTAATGTTGTTTTGAATAAAGTTAATGTGAAATCAGTTGTCTTGTTTCCATGTTTTATATTAGAATTGTATATATATATATATATATATATATATATATATATATATATATATATATATATATGTATAGATATATATATACACATAAATTAATTATTAATATAAAGTAAATTTAGTAACACTTGACCAAGGACCAGAACCGAACCAGAACTAGAAAATAAACCAAAAGCCTTGAACCAAACTGAACCAGGACCCAAACATACAATTTTTAGCAGAACTGAACCGAACCAGAACCCCACACTGTAGAACCAGAATCGAACTAGAACCCACAAAAATCTGGAGACCCCTGGCTCTGGTCACATGGTCTCACTGCCCTCCCATCTCTTCTCATTGCTACCTCCTGCCTTTCACTTATATTTCTCTTGCCAAGTAAGCAACCTGTTTTTAAGAAAAATGATTTACAACTCAATTTATTTTGCTGTGTTGTACAAAGCAGCAGCACTTGTCCACAAAGCTGTAATATGCACTCAGATCTCTCCCCAGCTCCCTTTATTCTCTTCCTGCTTACTGGTCCCCTATGATTGGCTGCAGTTCATCAGGCGGTCTCAATACCCTCCTGTCTCTTCTCCTGGCCACCTCCTGCATTTCGCTTTTACTTCTCCTGTCAAGTAAGCAAACCATTTAAAAAGAAAAGAAAAAGTGATTTACAGCTCTGTTTATTTTCAGTACTGTACACAGCAGCAGCACTCACCCCTCAACCTGTAATGAAGAACTGAGGTTCCCAGAGGAGGCCCTCCTCCACCTTGGAGGGAGGGCAGCTGGCTTTGCTGCTATACAGTCACCAGTGTGACCACAAGTGGCCACGTAGTCAAAGTGGCTAGTTGGTGTGAGGATGTCAGCTGGTGTAGCACCACAAACACACACGTGTGCACAAATGCTTGTGCACCAAAGCCACCAGTGTCCTAGGGGGTACCCTGTGCAAAGTGGAAATACCCAACCAGTTAGAGGACATTGGCCATACATGGGCCCCGCATCTGGATACCCAGGCACTGCCTCCCAACCAGATCCATTTCATGGTGGGAGTTGGGGAGCCCCCCTGCCCCCACCAGATGGGGAAAGTTTTGGGGAAACATGGAGGTGAAGGTAAGTATTGGGGGACACCAGGGTGACGTGTTGGAGCAGCCGAGCAGAAGGGGCCAGCTGAAGGGAAGGGGGTAAAATAGAATAAGTGATATGCTGGAACAACTGAGCAGAAGGGGCTGGCAGGAGGGAAGTTGGTAAAACAGAACAAGAAAACAAAAAAAAGACACATGGTATGACATGCTGTTGAGGGATCATCCCTGCATTCCTTCATTAAAAACAATAGTTTCAAAAACAAGAACCCTTTATAATACTTTTGAATTCTAATTAGAACCACTTATTTTTTTTGTTTTTGTTTTGTTTTGTGTTATCCCCTTGCCACTAGCCATGACCCTGTCTTGCCAACCCCCACAACCCTTTCACCTGGTTCTTTCAGTCTTACCACCACTTCATTTTCCCATTGGTGGGGATGGGAGGAATCCTCAACTCCCACTGCAGAATGGATTGGGGGATCCTCAACTCCCAGTACAGTACAGGTCCAAATCAGGCATTCTAAGTCACTGGTGCAAGGCCTGTGAAAAGCCAGAAATCCTCCTGTGCTAATATATATATTTTTTTTGTACTTTCTTTGTCCCATCTCCTTAGGACACCAGCAGCTAGGGTGGGCATGGATCTGCACCCAGACATGCATGGCATGGTACCAGCCAACACAGCAGCCATCAGACCTTTAAAACTTATGTACAAACTTTTCTGAAAAGTATTTTCTGCGCCAGCACCACCGCCAAGCAAAGCCCAACCAGTCCCAAGCTAAAGCCTGTGCTCTAACCATGATGATTTAGGGTACGTGGGGTGCATACTTGCATATGCCTGCTGATAGCCTTTTCAAGCAGCATCCCCTTTCCTGTAAGGCTGCTTTGACTGCTCTACTGCCTGTGGACTCCCAAGTGGCAGTATCGCAGCAGAGCCAGCTGTTCTCCTTACCTGGCAGTGCAGAACATCCACTGGGACTCTCGATCTGATGCTACCCAGCTGACCCTCCAATGACCCAGGTTCATTTCCAAACCTAGGTCACCAGCATCACAGGTGGTAGCCCTACTGCTGCACCTAGGAGCCAGCAAAACCACTTCTAAATAGAACTGAAGAGGTTGTCTCATCCGTACTTGAGGCAGTATGTTCTAGTGGTAAGAGCACAGGCTTGAGAACCAGGAGATTGTAAGTTCAAACCCCACCAGAGCCAAATACTCACTGTGTAACTTTGGGCAAGCTACTTTATTTCATAGTACTCTGGTCCACCCAGTTGCAGAAATGGATAGATGCAGGACCCCACTGAAAATGAGGTGTTACATCTCAGTTGGGCTGTACTGGGTAAATACCTTGATAAGTTAGTACTTGGGAGCTGGGGAGGTGAATCCACATTAACCCCTTAAGGTACAAGTTTCAGGTATGAGTGAGCTACATTGTCAATTAAAGGAATAAAAGGGAAAAAAATGGCAAGCAAGGTACCCCTCCACCCCCACCTCCTTCCCGATATCTCCATTCTTGTACTGCTCTTAAAAATAAACATGGTTTATTTAGAAGGTTCAGGAAGTGTTTGGGCAGGGGGCTGACAATGTCAGGATGCAGGAAGTTGTTGAGGCTATTGAGAGGAGTTTCCTCCTAAGTGGACATTCACACACTTTTTTAATGAGCCAGTCAGACAGCCAGTCCAGTATTTTTGCTTGAAGAGGGAGGGTTATATTGTTTGAAGCATTGCTGCAGGTTTATTGCTTAATCAAACAATAATGGGGTTCTCCTGGGTTTGAAGAAAGCTTTATTTTTCCTGCTGTATTGTGCTTTGCTTTGGCACCAGGTTAATGACTAAAAAAGGAAACTTAGTTAAACTATTGTAGTAGACTTAACACTGAGTTATATAATTAGTTCTGCCTAACATATTTGCCCCCTTGCTTAATATTTATCCCCACACTCCCAAGTAAGGCAAACCATTTTGCTGTATGGTTCCAAGTCTGGCTTGCAGACCATAAATTTGGCTCAAGATCTTTTTTTTGTAATCCGTAATTTTATTTTTTCTATTTTCTAAGTTGTTTACTTCTGCAGATCCAGTATATTCAGTCTAAATGTTTCTCCATGCACTGACCACTACAGCCTCTACAATCTGCTTGTTTGTCCCTCGCTTGATTCTCCACAAGTTATGGCTTGATACAGGTCTAGCCCCCCTCAGAGCCGCCCTAGGCTGGTCCTTGACAATGTCTTCTTCTAGACAGCACCCACTAGCTCAGATCCCCAGCCTACAGGTCCACTGACTTTTCTCTAGCAGACCTAAGTGCCAGCATTGGGCTATGCTGTCTATACCCATGTTTACTACTCCCAGTTGTTAGTACTGCTGAACTGCTATCAATGCATGGTACCACAACCCATAGCCACCAACTGTATAGGACAGCTTTGATTCTGGTAACTGTATACTGCTATTTGACAATGCCCCCGAGGCTGCACTTGCTCTGTAACTGTACCATTTGTGTCTCCATTCAATGCCCTATCTACAACGTGTATAGGTCAACAGCCACTTTAGCTACTGTATGTAAAATACTTGACATCTTTCTGTCTAAGCTGTGATTGTTATACTACCGTCCTGTCTCATTGTATGTATGAGTATGTTGATGCGGAGCCTTTGTAAATGAGTCTATGACTCAAAGGGTTGAAATTCCTATGATATGTTAAATAAAATAACTAAAATAAGCTTCCTAGATACCTCTTAGACGTCCAGCCCCCAAAAAATCTCCACCTACTGCCTCAGAGCCAACAAAATCAGTAATTGCAAAAGCCCAGGTGCTCCTGAGCTAGAGATCAGGCAACCTTAGTTCGCTAGCTCCCAAACCTGTGGAACAGCCATTCCTCATGAAATGAGAGCTGCAGAGTATGCTATTATCCATAGAAATTGTTCAAATCCTCCACTGCCCACAGCAGCACTTGTTAGCCATACTAGCAAGGCAATTTTGTCCCTAATACTTTTTGTAATTTTTTTTTTTACCAGCCCAGCTGGAGTTGTTATGAGCTCCTTATTCAAGAAGTGCATTGTTCTGTCTAGCATATATAATCCAGTACCATTTCATGTAGCCAAAATGATCTTCTGGATAATTCTCTTTGTAATAGTTGTGTATCCTGTTTTCATTACAATGTGCAAGGATCTTTTCTTCTTTTCTGCTTCCCTTCCCTTGTTTTTATTTTTGCTTCCAGAAAACACCTGGAAATGATTAGATTTAAACTCTGTGTGCCTTCCTGGTTAAAAAAATGAAATAATAAGAATTCATTAGACCTAGCTGAAACAAGCATTTGTCAATGTCGAATGTTTGCTTGCTTGCATTGCTGTGTAGTTGTTGGGCATACATAACAAATTAATAATATTTAGTTTTTTATTTAAAATCTTGGTAACCAGGCCAGGCACACTGAGCTGAGGCTTGTTTCCAGGTGCGACCCGGGGTATAAGCATAACAAGCAGTAATAAGCAAGACATGTAAGAAAACAAAACAAATATTGTGAAAGGCTAGGCATACGCGGTGTTTGGATAGTAGGTGAGGATAAGGCAAAACAGTACAAATAAGACTAAACATACATGTTGATTAGATGGCAGACAGAGAAATCAGAAAAAATTGCAATTTAATACATAATGGATTCATGAGGCACCCATTGTATTAGGCTAGCAACTGGATACAGGACAACATATAGTGGGGAAGAGAGGACAGGTTAATAGAGTAGGCAGGAAATAAACTCACAGGTTGGTTAGGGTGAGATTTATGGGAAGATGGCTAGAAATTGAAGGGGAGGAGGGCGAGGGGAGAGGAGAGGTAAGAGTGAGGGGGAAGCGAGGCAGGAGCAAGGGAGGGGATTGAGGTGGAGGAAGTGTTTCTTGAAATAAAGGAAGGAGGAGGAGCTACGGAGTTGAAGAGGGAAAACATCCAGAGGGAGGAGAGCCTGTAAAAGATGGCAAATTGACCTGTAGAGGTACGAGAATGGGAGAGGGAGAAGGAACAAGGGTTCCTGGTGCAAAGATCATAGGAGGAGGGGGTAGCTGGTGACAACTTGGAAGAGAGGAAGGGAAGAAGTAGACTGAACCAGAATTTATCAATGAAAGTTAGAGAATGGGTAGAATGCCTGAGGGGGACTGGGAGGAAGGAGAGAGAGGAGTAAAGACTGCAGTGGTGGTGCGAGGGTGGGGGCATTATTGGCAAAATGACCGAATGAGTTCAGAAGCGTGTCAAGCTTAGAATGTGAGGAGGCCTGAGCAGTTCTCTAGACTACATCAGCATAGTCAGAAATTGATAGAATCAGTTTTTTTAGATCAACTCATGATGAATAGGGAGGCTGAGGCAATCCTTGTTCTGGTACAGTAGTCCCAGTTTTGGACAGAGTTTGGGGCATATGGAGTCAATATGGATGGTGAAGTCTAGATGGTTGTCCAACCAAACCCAAAGGTATTTGAATTTGGACACATAATCAAGTGGGGTGCCATCCAGAGTGATAAACACCAGTGGGTACAAGGTTTTGGCTATCTTTTGAGCAGTGCCAAAAAGCATAGCAACAGCCTTTCTTTGTGTTGAACTTTAGGTGACTGGCTTGAAACCATGATAGCACTATACAATGTGAGCTATATAATAGTGAAATTGTTATAACTGGTAAATGAACAGGTTCACACATAATCAGGAGAGACAGATGGAACCAAGATATGAAGTTAGTGGAAAACATTTTCTATCTTTCAGCTGGTCACTCTTCTCTGCTGCTTTGCTCTAAATTTAAACATCACTGAAAAGTTAAAGAAAGACAAACAAATATGTGCTCTGATATTTAAAAAAAAAATGAAGAAACACATACATAAATTAATTCTAATAAGACCTTCATTCTTAAAAACAAAATGTAAGTCTCTTTGATCTGTAAGTCTCACACAGCCTATACTGTTACAGGCAATTTACAAACTATTTCCCTCTACTCCCTCTTGCCAAACTACAAGAATCTCTCATATAATCCAGACTTTCGGAGTTCCTATCCTTTTCTGGATTTTTTCCTCTTTCCAATCAAGATTTAGGAAACACCACTCTACTATTTCCTCCTTACTGTGAATCACCAATTCCATCCTCATGGCTATGGACCAAGGTCAGATTACCGCTGCAATTTTCACAGACCTTGCCAAAGCTTTCAGTTCTGTCTCACATCCCTTCCTGATCAAAAAGCTCCATACTGTTGGTCTGGCTGTCCCCACCATCAACTGGTTCAGCTCCTATCTTTGTGGTAGGCAGCAGTCAGTGCAGGTAGGAAACTCCTCACCCCCCCCATCCTCGCTGGCATTCTGCAGTGGTCTTTCCTTAGCCCCATTCTTTTGTCTGTGTTCACTAACAACCTCCACTCTGTCTGCACTAACTCCAGCATTCACATGTATGTGGGTGATGCTGTTATCTTTGCCTCAGGACCCTCCCCCACTGACAAGCAAGTTCTTTTCCAGCAGGATTTCAACAATATTTTGACTTGGTCCCAAGCTAATCAATTAAGAATTAACATCAAGAAGACAGTTACCATGAGCTTCAGCTCCACACAAAAACTAGCCAGAATCCATACCATACCGGCGTTCTCCACTCAGGATGGCTCCCCTCTGGAAACAGTCTCTGCCTTCAAGTACCTTGGGGTCTGGCTGGACAGCCACCTAGACTTCTTGGTCCATATAGATGCCATTAACTCTAAACTCTGCCTAAACGTGGTACACTCCATCACAATAAAGACTGCCTCTCCCTCCCTATTCATCATGAGCTAGTCACAAAAATGATACACCCAATCTTCGACTATGCCAACTTAGTCTACAGTATTGCTCCTGCTACCACCCTCTCCAAACCTGATACTCTTCTGAACTCGTTCTGCTGCACTGCTACCAACACCCCCCCCATACTCACCACTGATCTCTCTACTCTTCTTTCTCCAGCCCGCCTCTATCCCACAGGAGTCTAATTCACTTCCTGACTTTCATTGACAAATTCTGGTTTGGTTTGCTTTACCCTTCTCTCATCTCACCTGTCCCCAGCCACTCCTCCCTGTCATGCTCTCTGCCCCAGGGACCCTCACTCTTTCTCCCTCCCCTATCCCCACACTACAGCTGGTCAGTGTGCCTTATCATACCGCTTCCCTCTCCTCTGGAATGAGCTCCTCATTCAACTTCCTAACTCTCCCTCTTTGTCTGCCTTAAAGGAACTCATCCAACTCCTTCCTGTCTCCCCTTACTCTTGCCCCTCCACCTCCTCTGTCTCACCCCATCCCCTCCCTAACCTCCCCTATTACAACTGATATCTTACCTGCCAAAGGGCTTCTCACGTGTAGCTATGTTGTGCTTGCCATTATAGTTCATTCAGACTGTTCATGATTTTGGTTTTGCTGCATCTTTATGTCCTGTTAGTCATTCTTCCCTGTTTTGTACTTGATGCATATGAATCCTTGTGATTTCCCTTGGCTTATATCGTACCCCATTCCCCAGATCACACCTGAAAACAAGCTAGGTTCGGTGTGCCATTCCTGGTTGCCAACATTTTAAATAAATAAATAGTGTGGTGGTTGGGAAGATTATGGGAGATTGATCTGGTTTGTGTTTTTGAGACTTACTTTCCATTTTATTATTACTTTTTTATGGCTGCAATTAATTGAGATCAGAGTCACTCCAATGAAAGGTAATGATAGAGCTTCTCCTGTCTTGCAAACTGCTGATGATATGTTTAATAGAGTTAAGGGAGAGGAAACCGGAGCAAGAGTGAGATTGGAGTAATAACACTCTTTCTTTACTCATGGATACAAAAAGCAAACAAGCATTAAAAGTACAAGTGAGACGTGGAGTTGAAGAGCAAGCAGAGAAGGAATGAGTTACTGCTATCCCGTACCTGAGTTCTGTGAACAGCTGCTGGATATCATATTATTTTTAAGAGTGAAGACTGCTACACTTATGTAGTGTACTATGAAAAATGGGGTTGCCACTAAAAGGCAACCAGAGTTGTCAGGGGTTTCCCACAGGAATGGTCAGGGGATGGGGAGGGAGAAGGGGCAGGGGGAAGGGGAGGGGAGCTCAGGACAGCCAGGGGAGGAGTCTCAGCAGGTGAGATCACAGGAGGGGAGTTGCCAGGAAAAGGGGAATAATGGGTCTTGACTGAACCAGGATTAGGGCTAGCTGGATCGTGACTGGGGTCCTAGGGGACTATTTAAAGTGGGTACAAGCAGCAGTTCTCCCCTTCTTTCCTGCTGAGACTCAATTTTGTTAACTCAGCACACCTGAGGTTCATTTATTTATCCAGTAAGGTAAGGTGATTCATCCATTAAGGGGGATGGTTGGCAGGCTGAGGCCTGCTGGCTTCTCCCCTGTGGCCACTAAGAACAAAATATTTTGTCTTGGTTATCTCAAGTAGGTATAACAGGGAAGGTAAAATTTATCATTACTGTTTCAAGCTGGTTTATTTAGATATGTAGTGGTCCTTTCAATGAGCTATTAAAGGGAGTTATAGATATGTTGGTTTTATGCAAAAAAAAAATCATATTGGTTTGTATGTTGCATCTGGCTAAAAGGATGATTCTTTTCTTTGTTAAGTTTGGTATGTGGGAAGTCTTTCTGAGTTTCTGAAAATCAGGCCTCTCATCCAGAAGGGCCTCTGTAGTCTGGCTAGCATTCTGTAAGTCTGTGGAGAATGGAAATGGTGCTTACCATTAACTGTGGAAGAATCGAGAGAGTTTTATGCTGCGGGGTATTGAAGGGTATGCTAGGAGAGTGAGCTTTTGGATTGGGAAGGCCCTCTGAGCTATCGTGGTGGGATGTGGAGCAGTCAAGTGACCATGTGGCCTGAGCCCGTTCTAGGTGTGGCATTTGTTCAATCAAGAATCCCGTGGTCGGAGCCCCAGTAGTGGGGGCATCATGGTAAAGATGTTCTTTATGGGAGCTGCACCATGGCTGTGGGGATTTTGTTTAGATGGCGATTGTCAGGAGAGGTTTTTTGGGGGGCCGGTAGGCCAGGGGGCCACATGGCAGCATGAGCTGTTGATCCAGGTGGCTTTGGCAAGCAGGCTGCAAGTTGTCCCTATTGAAGCCTCGGGGGGGATCATTGCATAGCTGGAGGAGATTTTGTTAGCTGGAATAAAAAAAACAAAGAAAAGAAAATGGGGGGACCAGAAAGCCACTGGGGTGAGGGGGGGTTCCACGTCGCAAGTAGAGGCCCACCCGCCATCTCCTTTGTGGCTGGGTTGTTTGGGGCCAGTAGGTGATTCTGTTTCCTTGCATTATTTGCATGGAGCAGGGTGGGCCTGATGCGGTGGAGGGGCCAGTTGGTGAGAGCCATTTCGTAATGGCAAAAAGGAGAGCTGGATTGATTTGTGCGATGGGGGAGAAGAGAGCGAGAGTGACCTCTCTTAAGTGAGATATTGCTCCACGAGGATGGAGTGGCCTGGTGGGTGTAAGAAATCAAAAATAAAAAGAGGTTTTGTACAGAGCCAGGAGGCCATACTGGGTAGGGGGGGCATCCTGAAAAGAGGGCCCAGGTGAGCAGAGTTGCTGTGGTGGGTGACGTTACCACACTACCTCACAACAACTCACCTGAGGTCCACCATGGAGACCGTTTTTGTTCTCGGATGGTAGCAGGTGGAGGAGAGTCCCTGCTTTGAAGGGGCACAATTCAGAGCATATTTAAAAAAAAACACACAAAAGAAGTGGAATACAAGATGGGAAAGGCAATCAAAAGGAAGTAAGAAAAGGGCATTTTGTTGAGGGCAGATGTTATGGACAAACAGGGGAGGGGTAGTTTATGGCGAGAGGTACGAGGGAATAGGGGGTTGGGGGAGTCATGGAGAGAGGAGCTGGAAAGAAAAGGGGGTCAGCTACAGGGTGAGGGGCATTAAGTCCACGTGGGACAGGGTGTGCATGGCTAATGGGCCTAGGGGCTGAATCTGAAGCAAATGGGGAGATATGGGGAGACCTTTTGGAGACAGTGGGGGCCCATGTGGGAGGGCGACTGCCTCACATAGATGGCAGCACAGCACAGGATTGCCTGCGGGCATAGCCCATGGGATGGGCCTCTTTCATTTGCTCGGGAGTGGGGAACATCATGCGCAGCTATCCGGGGGTCAAAATAAATTGTGATTTTGTATTGGCGGAGGCCTGGGCCACTGCAGCTGGCAGTTAACGTGGGTATGGGGGGAGTTGTCAATGGGATTGTGCCACACATGAATGTTTAGTACTGGATGAGCAACATATGGAGCAGGTTGATGTCCTCCCCCCAAAAAAACAATATATATAGAGGGAAAAGGGAGGTCATTTTCAGCTACATGGGTAACAGAGTAGGAGGGACAGCATCCTAGACGAAGGGTGGGTACAACCCCCAAAAAAAAACAGGTGAGCTGTGGCCTTTACTGAGCAGAAAATGGGCCCCAGACCTAGGAAGCAGGCAGTTTAGTTGGAGACCAGCTGAAGGCAAGGGACATTGAGGTCTTAATATTGAGGCACTAACATAATATGCTTTGTATCCCTTATAGTTTTAAAAGTCAGCTAACCGACAGAGGCAAGCACATTTATCCCACCAGCACTACAGATCACTCCTAAGAAGGTCCCAGCCCAGCGTTCTAGTGCACAGCTGAATGCAGAGGCAACGTAACTGATGGCAAAGATGTTGGAATTGATTGAGGTAGTGAGGTTATGGGAGGAAGAGGAAGAGGGTACATAGAAGAGAAAGGACCCACCTGCACCAGGAAAGACAGGCAGGGAAAAGAGGCCACTGGCACCAGTTTCCGCACCACAGCACGAGCCAACAATGGATCCAGTGATGCCCAGTGTGGAAAATGGTACGGGGAAGGTCTACCTTACAGGTGAAGGTGACCTGAAGGAATACATGGAGGGAATTATTAATGACATGGGGGACACAGGGATAGAAAAGATGGAAAATGCCCTTGCAGAGATAAAAGGGGCTAGGGCAAGGGTGGGAAAAAACACCGGGGCAAGTGTCGGTGGACAGGGTGGGATGGGAGGGTACCAGGCAAGATATTAGGTAACCACATGCACCTGACAATAAAAGAGAAAATTTGGAAGGTTGAGTTTGTGGATTTATTTGCCTTGGTAAATAAAGACATGGGCAAAAAGTACTAACAGAAAGAAACAGTGGCAAGTCTGAGATGGCGGTGGCATTAGCGGTGGTGGGAAACACAAATGAGGAGGCCACCTATAAAGGAAAGAATATAGAAAAGTGGCTGAATGGTTTCACCATTTTTAGTGTCATACTGCTAGAGAAGAAGCTGGAATTAGCTGTCTCATTGCTGA
This sequence comes from Neoceratodus forsteri, assembly GCA_016271365.2. NCBI lineage: Eukaryota > Metazoa > Chordata > Ceratodontiformes > Ceratodontidae > Neoceratodus > Neoceratodus forsteri. The sequence goes on from CM057451.1 coordinate 400,621,972, forward strand.
CATACTCTGCCATCATCAAGGATGCCTATGAGGTCAAGCTAGGCTATGACTGGTTACAGTACGATGAGGCTTTCCAGCAGAGGATGGCAGCAAGGGGGGGGATCTGAGATGGGATTTCACCCATTCAGAATTATGGGTCCGAACACTTTTGGGACAGAGCTCAGTGAGAGGGGTAAGCTAACAAGAAGAGCAGGTCAGGGGCAGGGCCCAAAACTTGTTGGGGTTATAACAAGGCTTCTTGCACATGGGTGAATTGCAAGTTCAAACGTGTGCTCCAGAAGTGCCGGGCTGCACCCAGTAACCCAATGCAGGTTGGCAGGGGACAGGCAAGGATACCACCATCAAGGGGAGCAGTCCTTTTGGGACACATACCAAGGTAATGGGGGTTGTTGCCACTTCCAAGGGAACAGACTAGGGGGGCAGGTAGGGCATAAGGCCTTTAGCAGTAGTCACTGAGGGAACTAGTGGCCCGGCCATAGAGGTAATGAGTAGCAGTTTCCCCATTGCCTACACCCCAGTTTGGCCCCACATAATTCATGCCTGGACAGAAGGATATCCTGATAGAACTGGTGGGGCATTATTGAGGGAGGGTTTCACAGAGGGTTTTAGGCTGGGGTACAAGGGCCCAAGGCAGGCGATGCGGGCAAAGAACTTGAGTTCAGCAAGGGGCAATGAAGGGCAGGTCCTAAGGAAAATAAAGAAGAAAGTGGAAGCAGGGTGGGTTGAGAGGCCCTTTCAACAGTCTCCATTTCCAAACTTGAGGGTTTCCTTTCAGGGGTTGGTCCCTATGAAGCAGAGGGGTCAATACTAGTTAATTCACCACCTCTCCCATCCTGTGAGTGCGTCAGTGAATGATGGCATTCCCTGAAGAGCTATGCTTAACATGCTATGCAACTTTGGACCAGGCAGTGGATCTGATCAAGTCCTTGGAATGGGGGTGGCTGGCTAAACCTGACAGTCTGCAGTCAGGCTCCTTCCAGCTCATCCAGTTGATTGGCATCTTTTAGGCTTTCAATTCCGGGGCAGTTATTATTTTGACAAGGCCATGCCTATGGGCTGTTCCATAGCGTGTACGACTTTCAGTGATTTATCACTTGGGTCCAGTGGGTTTTCGGGTCCAGACATGGACATAGGGCAATGGTACATTACCTGGATGACTTACTGATTATAGGATGCAGCGAACAGGACATGGCCAGGAAACTGAAGGGGTTTCAGGATCTGTACGCTGTTGTGCGCAGTTATGGGCATCCCGTTAGCAATGGACAAAACTGAGGGACCTGCATGACAACTAGAATTTTTGTGCATTGAGGTGGATGTGGAACACGAGTTGCTCCAGCTGATGGGGGATATGGTGCAGAGACTGAAGGAATTATTAGATCAGATCAGAGTCTAGAAGCGGGTCCCACTGTCCCAGGTACAGAAGCTACTGGGTCACTTAAACTTCACCTACAGGGCAATCTGCCCGGGGAAAGCTTTCACCAGAAGTTTATGTAAGTAGGCGTTTTTTGCTTTATATTGCTACAACTAAAGTTTATTTACTCTAGAGACTGGTGCCCTTGCTACTTTGAGGTTGATGTGTGCTGGACTTATTTTGGTTGTGCTGTCTTCACATTTTGTCTCTAGCACTACCTCCCTAGTGCAAACTCCTTGTGTTTTAATGAAGATTGGGTAAATGCATGGGGAATGCTTGATTGCCACACCATTAGGTAGACATCACAAGGGCGGTCAGGCAAGACCTGGAAGTTTGGGGTGAATTCTTGGCCCATTACAATGGAGTCATGTTCTGGCAAACAGACTGGCTATGCAACAATAATTTGGACCTCTACACAGATGCATCTGGAGCTCTGGGTATGGGGGCATACTTTGGAGGAGACTGGATCGCGGAGGTGTAGCCTGATGAATGGAGGAGCAGGGGACTCCTAAAAGACCTTGCTGGAGCTGTTTCCTGTCTGGGTGGCACTCTAGGTTTAGGGCCAGAGGCTGGTCAACTGGAAGATAACCTTCTGGTGTGACAACAAGGCCGTAGTCAAGGTCATCAACAGACAGAAGGGTCCATGGAGTCGGTGATTAGGGTGTTACATCAGCTAGTTTTAGAAGGGTTACGACTCAATCTATTGTTTAGAGTTAAGCACACAGAGGGGTTACAGAATGACATCGCTGACAGCCTTTCCCATCTCTAGTTGCACAGGTTCAGGTCACTGGCTCTGGAAGCGGCTATGCAGAGGATGACAGTGCCTGCCCATCTATGGGCAGTTGAATGGACTGAGCCTGGTGTCTGTACAGAAGCTGTTGGGTGGTGAACACATTAAAGGCCTTCGAAGGGTCATGGGCTGCCTTCCGAGAGTTTTGACAGAGCTGGGGTTTTGAGGTGAGTAAGCCTGTGTCAGAAAATCAAATAATGCAGTTTATAGTACACCGCTTGGATGGGGGGATGTCACACGTGGCCATGAGGGTTCAGGTCTCAGGGATAAACTGGACATGTGGCAGCAGGGGTTGCACTGAGCCCAGCAAGTTTAAAGTGATGCAGCACATGCTGATGGGGTGGCAAAGGACCTGAGAGGTTGCCTTTAATCACCAGAGGTCCATAACTGGACAGTTGTTGGTCAGGTTACTGGGGGCTTTTCAGCAGGTGTGTAAGTCAGTAATGGAAGCTTGCCTAATCAGGGCGGTATTTGCGGTAATGGCAAAAAGGGCTTTCAGGGTGGGGGAAGTGGTAGCCCAGAATAAAATAATGGGGGTGTGGGGGACTGGATTGGGGGACAGTCTCTTGGGGGGGTCCGTCTCCATCTGGCTGAGCACATCCAAAACAGACCAGGTGGGCAGAGGTGTAGCGATCACTTTGACAAGCCAACCGACACAGGAGTAGTGCGCAGTGACTGCCCTCAAACAGTACAAGCAGATACAGCCCAAGGGTGCTGGCCCCTTGTTCATGCACAGGAATGGGGAACCGGTGACATGTTACCAAGTGGCGGTGGTGCTGAAGAAGAATTTAGTCTTTATTGGCAAGGACCCCAACTTGTTCTCCCCTGATTTTTTTCAGAACTGGGGCAGCATTGGAGAAGGCCACAGCAAGGGTAACAGAGGAGGCGATTAAGGAGGTGGGAAGGTGGAAGTCTGACTGTTATAAAAAATATGCGAGAGACTTGGTATAACACGCTATCATTTTTGTGCCTACATGTGAGTGCTGGCAGAAGCAAATCTGGCTTATGGGACATTCATTTATTTACTGGGCGGAGAAGCATGCAGGCATGCATCATGCCAGTAGTGAGGCAACTTCACAGGTATATCAACCGGACTCGGGTAAGCTGGAAAGGGGTCTAGGGCATGAGGTGGGACCAGTTGTTGCCGGCCTTGGAGGAACTCCGGAGGCAGGGCACATGGCCGAATTGTTAATAATTCACCTGGGGGGCAATGATTTATGTGACAAACCATGGGGGGTGCTTCTACAGAAAATAGGGAGGGACATGGAAATCATTAAGGGGTGGTAGCCCAGTGTGACCATTGGACTGTCATAAATCATATCCTGAAGGGTATGACGCTATGCCAGGGACATAATAGCCATTGAAGGGGCATAGAAGCACCTTAACCAGAAAATGGCCCCTCTAGTGTAGGCGTTTAGGGGAATTTATATTAGTTATAGGGATATCACATATTCAGTACCTTGGTATTACAGGGAGGATGGTACCCATCTACCCATAGTGGGCAGGGTGTTCTTTATAGGGAGTATATCCAAGGCTATAGAAAGCTGGGGGAAGGACCAGTGATAGCCTACTTGGGGGGCAACCAATCCATAGCAGGCTGGAGGTGGGCTAGTAGAGGAAGGAAATATAAAGGGCTAAGGAGGTGGGGACAAGGGGAGGGAACACAAGAAGAGTTCGGTGGGGGAAGCAGGTTAGGGGAAGGGTTAGGCATCTGCCAGGGTCAACTGCACCCAGCCGTGATGGGAACAAAGGGGGTTACCAGATAAAAGAGGGCAGAAGAGGGTCATGGTTGGAGGCACCTGACCCAGATCTTAAATGTGGCTGAAGGCCTGGTTGGGGCATCAGGGTCATGCACCTGGACCCCAGGAAGACAGAGGACAAAGTAGAAGGAGGCCTGCAAGAGGCATGATACCTGGATGGCAATTATTTAAGTGTGTTGGTGAAAGTTCATTTAAGATGTATTAAAGAAACTTCATTGTTATGGTTTAAGATATTTATAATGTTTGTATTCTGGATCAATAAACATCTGCCTTTAGAGCACCAGAAATAAATTGTATTGGTATTTATTCTTGGGGACCTCTGACAAATGGGTTTGCCACTAAAAAGCAACCAGAGTTGTCAGGGGTTTCCCACAGGAATGATCAGGGGATGTGGAGGGGAAGGGAGGGGGAGGGGGAAGCTCAGGATGGCCGGGGGAGGAGTCTCAGCTGGTGAGGTCACAGGAGGGGAGTTGCCAGGAAAAGTGGAATAAGGGGTATTGAATGGACCAGGGGTGAGGCTAGCTGGGATCCTGATTGGAGTCCTAGAGGGCTATTTAAAGCAGATACAGGTAGCAGTACTCCCTCCTTTCCTTGTTGAGACTCATTTTTGTTCTCACCCACCCACCTAGTTGTTTGGGTTTGCTGGAGTGCCTGGTTTGTGAGAGACACGGGCCGCTGAGTGATGGCAGCGGGGCCTGGCAGAGGGGAGTGTCGGCTTGATTGAGGACAGAAAGGTACGACGGAGTGGAGGGACCATTGACATGGCGGGAGGAAGGAAATATAAAGGTTTAAGGAGGAGGGGAAAGGGAAAGGAACATAAGAAGCGGGAAGGTGGGGGAAACAGATTAGAGGGAGGGTTAGGCATAGGCTGGGATCAGCTGCACTCAGCCATTGTGGGAACAAAGGGGGTAACCAGATAAAAGAGGGCAGGAGAGGGTCATGGTTGGAGGCACCTGACCCAGATCTAAGATGTGGATGAAGGCCTGGTGGGGGCATCAGGGTCAAGCACCTAGGCCCCAGGAAGACAGAGGACAAAGGAGAAGGAGGCCTGCAAAAGGCATGGTAACTGGATGGCAATTATTTAAGTGTGTTGGTGAAAGTTCATTTAAAATGTATTAAAGACACTTTATGGTTATGGTTTTAAGATATTTATCATGCTTGTATTCTGGATCAATAAACATTTGCCTTTGGAGCACCAGAAATAAGTTGCATTGGTGTTCATTCCAAGGGGAATCCCTCTGACAATTAGATGTTACACTCATTTTTTTAAGTTTAATAGAAAAAGTTGTTTCTACATTTTGGACTTTGATGTGGGGATTTCACTTCATGAATGGGAAAGATTTTTTGAACTGGTACTTAAGTTGGAAAAAAATGAAGAAACTTATACATAAACTTGATTTAAATAAGACATTCATTCCTAAAAAAATGAACATAAAAATATAGTGGAACAGGAAGACTGGACGTAACATTACAGTCCCCTGATACCTCTGTCTTTCACTCACACACTAAACAATGCAGGCAAGAACACTTACTGTATGAAGGGGCACAACACTGTGTGCACTCAGATAATCAGCTGGCCCAAATGGCACATGACAGCATTTTATAAAAAATACTAAGGGCGGACTGTGCTATGTTAAAACAATCTAAAAAACCAATGACACATCAAACAGATTAAAGAACTATTTATATTGTTCAATTTCTATGCCCTTTACATTAAATATGCACAAATTCTGTAGGCTGTAACTATTTGAGCTGCATTGACAAAGAAAGTGGTTTCAGTTGGACTTCACAGCCTTGCACAGAGATTTCTGACTTCTTCTCGCCCCTTTGCCATGGCTTCAACACCAGCATTCTAGTCAGGTTAACCTGATTATTGCCAAATATGTAGAACAGCATTTTAAACTGCACAAATCACTCCATTAATACAATCTGCTCAAGTCTCGGGTGAGAAAGAGAGAGAGAGAGAGAGACTGAGCAGGCAGTTTATCAATTCTGCCTAAAAATGGTCTCTAATGTGGCAGAAAACCGAGGGAAAAAGGCTCTATCAAGCATTTCATTAGACTCTCATTCCCCTCAGGTTGCCTGTTGACAAAACAAGTTTGATTTCATTAGATAAGCAAATTTTGGCATATATTTTTGAGTGTTAAGAAACCCTGATCACATGGGGGGAGCATGAAAAGTTAAAGAAGGACAAACAAATACATGATTTGACATTTAAAAAAAATGAAGAAGGCAATACATGAATTAATTCAAATAAGACATTTATTCTAAGAAAAAAAATTCAACTTAGTCTACGGTACTGCTCCTGCTACCACCCTCTCCAAACCTGATACTCTTCTGAACTCGTTCTGCTGCATTGTTACCAACCCCCCCCCCCATACTCACCACTGATCTCTCTACTCCTCTTTTTCCATTCCACCTCTATCCCACAGGAGTCTAATTCCCTTCCTGACTTTCATTGCCAAATTCTGGTTTGGTTTGCTTTACCCATCTCTCATCTCACCTGTCCCCAGCCACTCCTCCCTCTCATGCTCTCTGCCCCAGGGACCCTCACTCTTTCTCCCTCCCCCATCCCCACACTACAGCTGGTCAGTTTGCCTTATCATACCGCTTCCCTCTCCTCTGGAATGAGCTCCTCATTCAACTTCCTAACTCTCCCTCTTTGTCTGCCTTAAAGCAACTCATCCAACTCCTTCCTGTCTCCCCTTACTCTTGCCCCTCCACCTCCTCTGTCTCACCCCATCCCCTCCCTAACCTCCCCTATTACAACTGATATCTTACCTGCCAAAGGGCTTTGCGCTTGTAGCTATGTTGTGCTTGCCATTATAGTTCATTCAGACTGTTTATGATTTTGGTTTTGCTGCATCTTGATGTCCTGTTAGTCACTCTTCCCTGTTTTGTACTTGATGCATACGAATCCTTGTAATTTCCCTTGGCTTATATCGTACCTCATTCCCTGGATCGCACCTAAAAACAAGCCTAGGTACAGTGTGCTATTCCTGGTTACCAAAATTTGAAATAAATAAAAATAGTGTGGTGGTTGGGAAGATTATGGGAGATTGATCTGTTTTGTGTTTTTGAGACTTACTTTCCTTTTTATTGTTATTTTTTTGTGACTGCAATTAATTGAGATCAGAGTCACTCCAATGAAAGGTAATGATAGAGTTTTCCTGTCTTGCAAACTGCTGATGATATTTTTAATAGAGTTAGGCAGAAGAAACTGGAGTGAGAGTGAGATTGGAGTAATAACACACTGGCCCGGATATTCAAACTGCACCAGGCTGTGGCGCAAGCCTGGGCGCAGCTCAACTTTGTTGCGAACGGGTGTGGCCAGGGCGATATTCAACGGAGCTGCGCTATGGCACAACTGCTTTGAATATCGCATCCTGGCCACCCCTACTGTGCATGGTGCAGTGGCACTGCACCAGCGCAAGTGGTCAGAGTGGAGCATGGAGATGTGGTGGTGCAAGTGCCATTGCGCCATGCACAGCACCTGCTATATTCAAAGGGGGACATGCAAATGGGGCCATAATTTATGCAAAGTGCACTAGGGCACCATTGCATCTGATTATAGTCCATTGGCATTTCTCTTTGTCTGAGTGTGCCAATCTTCGACGACTTGCACCTGGCGCCCTGCCAGGCAGCAGCCGTCAGGGACCGACACCCCCTGCAGCCCAATCGCGGGACGTCCAGTAAGGGACAAAAAATGTCCGATATCTCTGGTGGTCCAGTGGACCACGCTGAGCCCAATTGCGGGCATCATTCATCCTTCCCCAAAGTCCGATATCCCTGGAGGTCCAGTGGACCGTGCTGAGCCCAATTGCGGGCATCAGTCATCACCCCCCCAAGTCCGATATCCCTGGTGATCTAGTGTACCCCCACCTCACCCGCCCACTGAGCCCCACCACCCCGCTCCCCCCTGTCAGCCGGCGGGTGGCATCACCCCTCCACCTGCCAGCCTGCCGACTGAGGCAGCTTGGTGAGCTGCATGCCCATTGGTTCAGAGCATGAACCAATGGTGTGCAGCCCTACTGAGCTGTCAGTCGTGGCAGTGGGGCGGCAGGGTGCTCCCACCCGCCGGCTGACGGGGAGCGGGGTGGTGGGGCCCAGTGGGTGGGTGGGTGGGGGTACACTAGATCACCAGGGATATCGGACTTGGGGAGGTGATGACTCGATGCCCACGACGGGTTCCATGCGTCCACTGGACCACCAGGGATATCGGACTTTGGGGTGATGACTGATGCCCGCTGATCGGCCCGGTGGTCTACTGACCACCAGGATATCGGACCTGGGGGTGAATGATGCCCGCGATTGGCTCAGTATGGTCCACTGGACCACCAGGGATATCGGACTTGGGGGGGTTATGACTGATGCCCACGATCGGGCTCCATGCGGTCCACTGGACCACCAGGGATATCAGACTTGGGGGGGATGAATGATGCCCGCGATCAGGGCATGGGGGGCCGCCAGGTGCGGCAGGAACAAGTGATGGCCACCCACAGGTGGCAGCTGCTGTGTTGCGCCCTGCAATGTGGCAGCTCACCTGTGGGTGACCATCACTTGTTCCTTTTTTTGGGGGTGTAACTTTGTGCAGGCACAAGTAGGGGTTGCACATGCATGACTCTGCACAGTCCAGGCTGAATATCGGGCTGTGCAGGTTATGCATGGGCACGCCCCCCCTACCTGTGCTTGCATACATTACTGATGCGCTCCGGCGCATTGGGATTTGTGTGGCGCACTTTTCCCTTTTAAATATCGCACTGGGGCACATCAGTGGGTTGTGCATGATGCAACACCGTTGCACCATGCGCAACCCTTTTGAATATCTGGGCCTCTTTCTTTACCCATGGATACAAAAAGCAGACAAGCATTAAAAGCACAAGTGAGATGTGGAGTTGAAGATCAAGCAGAGAAGGAATGAGTTACTGCTATCCCATACTAGAGTTCTGTGAACAGCTGCTGGATATCATATTATTTTTAAGAATGAAGACTGCTACACTTGTGTAGTGTACTATGAAAAATGGGGTTGCCACTAAAAGGCAACCAGAGTTGTCAGGGTTTCCCACAGGAATGGTCAGGGGATGGGGAGTGGAAGGGAGGAGGGAGGGGGCTCAGTACAGCCAGGGAGGAGTCTCAGCAGGTGAGATCACAGGAGGGGAGTTGCCAGGAAAAGGAGAATAAGGGGTTTTGATTGGACCAGAATTAGGGCTAGCTGGGGTCCTGACTGGGGTCCTAGAGGGCTATTTAAAGTGGGTACAGGTAGCAGTTCTCCCTTCTATCCTGCTGAGAGTCATTTTTGTTAACTCAGCACATCTGAGGCTCATTTATTTATCCAGTAAGGTAAGGTGATTCATCCATTAAGCGGAATGGTTGGCAGACTGAGGCCTGCTAGCTTCTCCCCTGTGGCCACTAACAACAAAAACATTTTGACTTGGTTATCTCAAGTAGGTATAACAGGGAAGATAAAATGTATCATTAGTGTTTCAAGCTGGTTTATTTAGATATATAGTGGTCCTTTCAATGAGCTATTAAAGGTAGTTACAGATATGTTGTTGTTTTAAAGCAAAAAAAAAATTCTTATCGGTTTGTACGTTGCATCTGACTAAAAGGATGATTCTTTTCTTTGTTAAGTTTGGTATGTGGGAAGTCTTTCTGAGTTTCTGAAAATCAGGCCTCTCATCCAGAAGGGCCTCTGTAGCATTCTGGCTAGCATTCTGTAAGTCCGTGGGGAATGGAAATGACACTCACCCCTAATTGTGGAAGAATCGAGAGTGTTTTGTGCTGCAGGGCATTGAAGGGTATGCTAGGAGAGTAAGCTTTTGGATTGGGAAGGTCCTCTGAGCTACTGTGGTTGGATGTGGAGCAGTCAATTGACCATGTGGCCTAAGCCCCTCCTGGGCACTGGCATTTGTTCATTCGAGAATCCCTTGGTCAGTGCTCCAGTAGTGGGGGCATCATGGTAAAGATGTTCTTTGTGGGAGCTGCACCATGGCTCCGGGGATTTTGTTTAGATGGCGGTTGTCAGGAGAGGTTTTTTGAGGGGCCGGTAGGCCAGGGGGCCACATGGCAGCATGAGCTGTTGATCCAGGTAGCTTCGGCAAGCGGCAAGGAGGCTGCAAGTTGTCCCTATTGAAGCCTGGGGAGGGTCATTGCATAGCTGGAGGAGTTTTTAGCTGGAAGGAAAAAAAAAAAGAAAAGGGGTTCACCAGAAAGCCACTGGGGAGGGGGTTCCACATGGCAAGTAGAGGCCCACCTGCCATCTCCTTTGTGGCTGGGTTGTTTGGGGCCAGGAGGTAATTCTGTTTCCTTGCATTCTTTGCATGGAGCAGGGTGGGCCTGATGCGGTGGAAGGGCCAGTTGGTGAGAGCCATTTGGTAATAACAAAAAGGAGGGCTGGTTTGAGCTGTGCGATGGGGTGGAAGAGAGCGAGAGTGACCTCTCATAAGTGAGATATTGCTACATGAGAATAGAGTGGCCTGGTTGGTGTGAAAAAAAAAAAAAAAAAGGTTTCTAATGGAGCCAGGAGGCCATACTGGGAAGGGTGGTATCCTGAAAGAAGGGCCCAGGTGGGCAGAGTTGCTGTGGTGGGTGACGTCACCACACTACCTCACAACAACTAGCCTGAGGTCCACCATGGTGACTGTTTTTGTTCTCGGATAGTAGCAGGCGGGGAAGAGTCCCTGCCTTGATGGGGCACAATTCAGAGCATTTTGGAAAAAAAAAACACACAAAAGGAGTGGAATACAAGATGGAAAGGCAATCAAAAGGGAGTAAGAAAAGGGCGTTTTGTTGAGGGCAGATGTCATGGACAAATAGGAGAGCGGTAGCTTATGGTGAGAGATACCAGGAAATATGGGGAAGGGAGTCACGGAGAGAGGAGCTGGAAAGAAAAGGGGGGGTCAGCTACAGGGTGAGGGGCATTAAGGCCACGTGGGACAGGGTGTGCATGGCTAATGGGCCATGGGGCTGAACCTGAAGCAAACGGGGAGATATGGGGAGACCTTTTGGAGACAGTGGGGGCCCATGTGGGAGGGCAACTGCCCCACGTAGATGGCAGCACAGCACAAGATCGCCTGTGGGCACTGCCCATGGGATGGGCCTCTTTCAATTGCTTGGGAGTGGGGAACATCATGCGCAGCTATCCGGGGTCAAATAAAATTTGTGATTTTGTATTGGCGGCAGCCTGGGCCACTGCAGCTGACAGTTAACATAGGTATGGGGGGAGTTGTCAATGGCATACATGAATGTTTAGTACTGGATGGGCAACATATGGAGCAGGTTGTTGGCCTCTCCCCAAACAACAATATATAGAGAGGGAAAAGGGGGGTCATTTTCGGCTACATGGAGAACAGAGTAGGGAGGGACAGCATCCTAGACGGAAGGGTGGGTACAACCCCCCCCAAAAAAAAAACAGGTGAGCTGTGGCCTTTACTGAGCAGAAAATGGGCCCCCAGACCTCGGGAAGCAGGCAGTTTAGTTGAGACCAGCTGAAGGCAAGGGACATTGAGGTCTTAATATTAGGCACTAACATAATATGCTTTGTATCCCTTATAGTTTTAAAAGTCGGCTAACAGACAGAGACAAGCACATTTATCCCACCAGCACTACAGATCACTCCTAAGAAGGTCCCAGCCCAGCGTTCTAGTGCCCAGCTGAAGGCAGAGGCAACGTAACTGATGGCAAAGATGTTGGAATTGATCGAGGTGATGAGGCCATGGGAGGAAGAGGAAGAGTGTACAAAGAAGAGGAAGGACCCACCTGCACCAGGAAAGACAGGCAGGGGAAAGAGGCCACTGGCACCAGTTCCTGCACCAGAGCCCGAGCCAGCACTGGAGCCAGAGATGCCCGATGGGGAAAATGGTACGGGGTAGGCCTACCTTACAGGTGACGGTGACCTGAAGGATTAAATGAAGGAATTATTAATGACATGTGGGGCACAGGGATAGAAAAGATGAAAAAGACCCTTGCAGAGATAAAATGGGCTAGGGCAAGGGTGAGAAAAACACTGGAGCGAGTGTCGACGGACAGGGTGGGATGGGGGGTACAAGGCATGATATTAGGTGACCATGTGCACCTGACAATAAAAGAGAAAATTTGGAAGGGGGAGTTTGTGGATTTATTTGCCTTGGTAGATAAAGACATGGCCAAAAAGTACAAACAGAAAAAAACGGTGGGCAAATCTGAGTTGGCAGTGGCATTAGCGGTAGTGGGAAACACAAAAGAGGAGGCCACCTATAAAGGAAAGAATATAGAAATGTGGCAGAATGGTTTCACCATTTTTAGTGTCATACTGCTACAGAAGAAGCTGGAATTAGCGGTCTCGTTGCTGACGTACTCTGCCATCATCAAGGATGCCTATGAGGTCAAGCTAGACTATGACTGGTTACAGTACGATGAGGCTTTCCAGAAGAGGATGGCAGCAAGGGGGGATCTGAGATGGGATTGCACCCATTCAGAATTATGGACCTGAAAACTTTTGAGACAGAGCTCAGCGAGAGGGGTAAGCTAACAAGAAGACCGGGTCAGCGGCAAGGCCCAAAACTTGTTGGGGTTATAGCAAGGCTTCTTGCACATGGGTGACCTGCAAGTTCAAACGTGTGCTCCAGAAATGCCGGGCTGCACCCAGTGACCCGATGCAGGTTGGCAGGGGACAGGCAAGGATACCACCACCAAGGGGAGCAGTCCTTTTGGGACAAATACCAAGGTAATGGGGGTAGTTGCCACTTCCAAGGGAATAGACTAAGGGGGCAGGTAGGGCATAGGGCCTTCGGCAGTAGTCACTGAGGGGACTGGAGGCCCGAGCAAAAAGGTGGCGAGTAGGGGTTTCCCACTTGCCTACACCCCAGTTTGGTCACACATAATTCATGCCTGAACACAAGGATATCCTGATCGAACAGGTGGGACATTACTGAGGGAGGGTTTCACAGAGGGTTTTAGGCTGGGGTACAAGGGCCCAAGGCAGGCGATGCGGGCAAAGAACTTGAGTGCAGCAAGGGGCAATGAAGGGCAGGTCCTAAGGAAAATAAAGAAGAAAGTGGAAGCAGGACGGGTTGAGAGGCCCTTTCAACAGTCTCCATTTCCAAACTTGAGGGTTTCCCCTCAGGGGTTGGCCCTAAGAAACAAAGGGGTCAATACCGGTTCATTCACCACCTCTCCCATCCCGAGGGTGCATCAGTGAATGATGGCATTCCCGAAGAGCTAAGCTTCATGTGCTGTGCCACTTTGGACCAGACAGTGGATCTGATCAAGTCCTTGGAAGGGTGGTGGCTGGCTAAGCCTGACAGAATCTGCAGTCAGGCTCCTTCCAGTACATCCAGATGATTGGCATCTCTTTGGCCTTTTTAATTCCAGGGCAGTTATTATTTTGACAAGGTCATGCTTATGGGCTGTTCCATTGCCTGTATGGCTTTGAGCGATTTATCACCTGGGTCCAGTGAGTTTTCGGGTCTAGACACGGACATAGGGCAATGGTACATTACCTGGATGACTTCCAGATCATAGGGTGCAGTTAGCAGGACATGGCCAGGACATTGAAGGGGTTTCAGGATCTGTGCACAGTTATGGGCATCCCGTTAGCACTGGACAAAACTGAGGAACCCGCACGACAACTAGAATTTTTGTGCATTGAGGTGGATGCGGAACACAAGTTGTTCCACCTGACGGGGGATAAGGTGCAGAGACTGAAGGAATTATTAGATCAGATCAGATCAGAGTCTAGAGGCGGGTCCCACTACCCCAGGTGCAGAAGCTACTGGGTCACTTAAACTTCACCTGCAGGGCAATCTGCCCGTGGAGAGCTTTCACCAGGAGGTTGTGTAAGTAGGTGTTTTTTGCTTTATAAAGCTACAACTAAAAGTTTTTTTCACTGTAGAGACTGATGCCCTTGCTACTTTGAGGTTGGTATGTGCTGGACTTATTTTGGTTGCACTGTCTTCACATTTGGGCCCAGATATTCAAAAGGGTTGCGCATGGCACAACAATGTTGTGCCATGCACAACCCACTGATCGCCCCCTGCAATATTTAAAGGAAAAGTGTGCCTGCATTAATCCCATGCGCGCAAGCATCAGTAATGTATGCAGGCACAGGTGGGGCGTGTCGATGCATAAACTGTACAACTGACATTCAGCCCGGGCTGCAGAGTTATGCAGATGCAACCCCTACCTGCGCCTGCACAAAGTTGGAGCCGAAAAAAGGAACAAGTCGTAGGCCACCCACAGGTGAGCTGCCACATTGCAGGGCACAGCACAGCAGCTGCCACCTGTGGGTGGCCTCAACCTGTTCCCCCACACCTGGTGGCGCCCCCATGCCCCGATCACGGGCATGACAGTAACCCCCGAGTAGCCCGATCATGGACATAACAGTATCCCCAAGTAGCCCGATGGCGGGCATAACAGTATTCTTCCCCATTAGCCCGATTGCGGGTATAACTGAAACGTCCCCCGGTAGCCCGATCACAGGCATAACAGTATTCTTCCCCCATTAGCCGATCACGGGCATAACTGAAACGCCCCATCAAACCTATTGCGGGCATCTGTTCCCCCAACCTAAAGTCCAATATCCCTGGTGGTCCAGTGGACTGAATGGAGCCTGACCCATGGCGGCATTCCTCAACCCCCAAAGTCCGAAATCCCTGGTGATCTAGTGGCCCCCCACCCCACCGCCCATGAGGAGACCCACCACCCACTCCCCCCATCAGCCGGCGGGCAGCAGCACCCCACCCGCCTCCCACCCTGCACGCCCGCTGACTGACAGCTCAGTATGGCTGCACGCCCATTGGTTCAGAGCATGAGCCAATGGGCGTGCAGCCCATACCATACAAGTCAGTCCAGATATGTGAAGGGTCATGAGTGGCCTTCCAGGAGTTTCAACAGAGCTGGGGTTTTGAGGTGAGTAAGCCTGTGTCAGAAAATCAAATTATGCAGTTCATGGTACACCGCTTGGACAGGGGGATGTCGCACTTGGCCGTGAGGGTTCAAGTCACAGGGATAAGCTGGACATGCAGCAGCAGGGGGTGGACTGAGCCCAGCAAGTTTAAAGTGATAGAGCACTGTGACAGATACCTCCATATACCAGGCAAATCTAATTTTTTTTTTTTTTTAAGTCTGTTGCAACAGCCCTTTTTACTCTCCTCTAACTCCATCTTTCTTTCCACATTATATAGGCAGGCCACCTATATAACGTTCTTTCTATCCCTTATGTATTCTTGCCCTGGTATATGAAGTTCTGCACAGCTCTTTCTTTGGTTGCCTTCCCCCCGTTTCAGAACCTTCCTAATGTGAGGTATGCAGAAACACAATAGTTGTTTAAGATGAATATTTCATTTCATTTGCATATGGGAATTGTAAGCGCTTAGTTATATCCATGGTGTGGGTCCTGTAATTACCCTTTATGTATGCAAACCCTCGTATGGTCTTGGTTTGCGTCCCGTTTAGTGTTAGGTACCGCCTCCTCCTCCTTGTAAATATATGGAGTAAGCTAGAGCTGCTTTACAAGCTAGTTGTTCTGTGGAAACAATGTAAATGCAGCCCCAAAACGTTTGCATATAAAACCCCTTTAAAGTGCCTTTCAGCCTGTTTGCTGTAGAAAATGGGTCCTTCTGGTTTGAAACTCATTCTAAATGGCAGCAATAACACACAAAGCGCTTCCTATTGAGTAAATAAATAAACAGCCCGCATTTTACACAATTTGCAGTATACAAAAAGGAATTAATTCAGTAGAAACTACAAAACAACTAATTCATCACCTAAACAAGCTACAAAAACAAAAGAAGACCTGTAAAAACAAGTTGTACAACACTGTAGTTTGTTTGGCCTTAAAGGAGAAGTCCACCTAGAATGTGCAAAAACATATGTTATGTAGAGTGTTTTGATATTTATGTTAAGTCCTAGTGAGTCCTTCCCTCTGTCTGCCATTAGGAGTTTTTCATAAATTAGCCTGCTAACTGTATGGTAGTTTTACGACCCTTGGGGATCTCCATCACAAATAGGTTTATTAGCTTTCTTTCTCCTACGATGCACCCTGGCTCATGTGACAATGATGTAGCTATGCCCTTAGATTTAGCAGGGTCTGTCACAGCTCAGCCACAAAGATAATACTTCTTTCAGAGAAGTCACACTTCTAGATTTTGGGTGAGTGTAATCATTGTTATTTTTTGATATTAGTACCTTGTCCTGCTATGTTACAGCCTATAAGGTGATGTTCAATTTTTGCTACTTAGTACTGGTGCAAAAATTGAAAGTGACTGAAAGGAATAGAGTAAACAGTGACATGATTCAAACACACACACACACACACACACACACACACACACACACACACACACACAGCAGAACATAGCAGGACAAGGAACTGATATCAAAAAATTATAATGATTATATTCACCCAACATCTAGCAGTTTGTCTTCTGTGGAAGAAGTATTGTCTCTGTGGCTGAGCTGTGACAGACCCTGTAACAAGACACTGGCTTCCTGCAGGGGCAATTAGACATCACACCAAAGGGCACTCTGGGAAGACTAGAGGCCATAAAAGCAACCAGAATGGCAACCTCCAAGGGCAATAAAACAGTTAGGGAAAGTTAGAAAAAACATCTCTCACAGCCAGAGGAAAAGAAAATGCTGGAAACTGGTTAGAACACAGAAAAAAAAGACTACTACATATCTTTTTCTGATTTTAACATGGAGTTTTCCTTTAACTCCCCATCCCCCTCTGTTAAACAAAGGTTAAATAAAAGTGTTTCTTTTTGTGTTTTTACTTTAGTTAAAATGCTTCTAAAAAGTGGATTGAATGCCTTTAATTCATTCTATTGGAATAATTTATAAGACAAACAATTGTTTCCCTCATAAAAGGTTACTTGCTTCTCTGTGTGGAGTCTCATTTCCTGTTCTGTACTATAGAGCTGGCTGGCTGGTCAACTCCCATATTTAAAGGCACAGTACTAGGAGGTGGAGTTACTCCTGCAGTGTTTGAAACTAAAATTTTATTAACCAGTTGTTGTTTCTATAAAGTGATGTTGACAACATTACAACTTAAAAGGAAATGTTATTCTGAGCTCAGAAATGAAAATAGATTTATTTTGCTGTTTAAAGGTAATTTTCAAAAGCATAGGGAGGAGTTAAACAAGTCACATGTTCTCCTTTTGGTATATAAGCCTTGGTTTTATTCAGTTCTGTAGATAGCCTGGGGGGGGAGGTATAGACGTACGCTGACCCCAGTATGATGTTCACTAGCTCCTTCTAGTGTCTGAGATGCTGCTTGGTAACTTATGTTTATTTTGAAGAAGTTATTATGGTATTTATTTTTTTCGTCTGAAATTTGCAGTAATTGTCCAACTTCAATAACATTTTTGCTTCTAAGTATCTACAACTGTGGAACAGTGTCCTCCTTACAAACCCATACCCCACAAGCACGTGCTGATGGGGTGGCAAATGACCCGAGGGGTTGCCTTTGACCACCGGAGGTCCATAGCTGGACAGTTGTTGGTCAGGTTACTGGGGGCTTTACAGTGGGTGTGTAAGTTAATAATGGAAGCTTGCCTATACAGGGTGGTATTTGCGGTAATGGCAAAAAGGGCTTTCAGGGTGGGGGAAGTGGTAGCCCAGAATAAAATAATGGGGGTGTGGGGGACTGGATTGGGGGAAAGTCTCATGGGGGGGTCCGTCTCCATCTGGCTGGGCACATCCAAAACAGACCAGGCGGGCAGAGGGGTAGCGATCACTTTGTCAAGCCAACCGACACAGGAGTGGAGTGCAGTGACTGCTCTCAAACAGTACAAGCAGATACAGCCCAAGGGTGCTGGCCCCTTGTTCATGCACAGGAATGGGGAACTGGTGACATGTTACCAAGTGGCGGTGGTATTGAAGAAGAGTTTAGTCTTTATTGGCAAGGACCCCAACTTGTTCTTCCCTGATCGTTTCAAAACTGGGGCAGCATCGGAGAAGGCCACAGCAGGGGCAACAGAGGAAGTGATTAAGAAGGTGGGCTGGTGGAAGTCTGACTATAATAAGAAATATGTGAGAGACTTGGTATAACCCTCTATCATTTTTGTGCCTACAGGTGTTTTGCTGGAAGAAGCAAATCTGACTTATAGGACATTCATTTATTTACTGGGCAGAGAAGCATGCAGCCATCATGCCAATAGTGAGGCAACTTCACAGGGATATTAACTGGACTCCGGTCAGCTGGAAAGGAATCTGGTGCATGAAGTGGGACCAGTTGTTGCCGGCCTTGGAGGAGCTCAGGAGGCAGGGCGCAAGGCCGGATTTGTTAATAATTCACCTGGGGGGCAATGATTTAGGTGACAAACCATGGGGCGTACTTCTACAGAAAATAGAGAGGGACATGGAAATCATTAAGGGGTGGTAGCCCAGTGTGACCATTGGATTGTCGTAAATCATATCCCAAAGGGTATGGTGCTACACCAGGGACATAAAAGCGATTGAAGGGGCATAGAAGTGGCGTAACTGGAAAGTGGCCTCTCTAGTGTGGGCGGTTGGGGGAATTTATATTAGTCATAGGGATATCACGTATCCAGTACCTGGGTATTACAGGGAGGATGGAGTCCATCTGCCCATAGTGGGCAGGCGTTCTTTATAGGGAGTATATCCGAGGCTATAGAAAGCTGGGAGGAGGACCAGTGGTAGCCTACTTAGGGGCCACCATTCCATTGCAGGCTGGAGGTGGGGACAAGGGGAGGGAACATAAGAAAGGCGGTGGGGGAAGCAGGTTAGGGGAGGGTTAGGCACGGGCCAGGGTCAGCTGCACCCAGCCATGGTGGGAACAAAGTGGGTAACCAGATAAAAGAGGGCAGGAGAGGGTCATAGTTGGAGGTATCTGACCTAGATCTTAAATATAGCTGAAGGCCTGGTTGGGGCATCAGGGTCATGCACCTGGGCCCCAGGAAGACAGAGGACAAAGGAGAAGGAGGCCTGCAAAAGGCAAGATAACTGGATGGCAATTACTTAAGTGTGTTGATGAAAGTTCATTTAAGATGTATTAAAGAAACTTTATGGTTATGGTTTAAGATATTTATAATGTTTGTGTTCTGGATCAATAAACATCTACCTTTAGAACACCAGAAATAAATTGCATTGGTATTCATTCTGCATGGGGGGAATCCCTCTGACAAATGGGATTGCCACTAAAAGGCAACAGGAGTTATCTGGGTTTTTTTCCACAAGAATGATTGGGGGATAGGGAAGGGGAAGGGAGAAGCTCAGGATGGCCAGGAGAGGAGTCTCAACTGGTAAGGTCACAGGAGGGGAGTTGCCAGGAAAAGTGGAATAAGGGGTATTGATTGGACGAGGGGTGGGGCTAGCTGCAATCCTGATTGGGGTCCTAGAGGGCTATTTAAAGCAGATATAGGTAGCAGTTCTCCCTTCTTTCCTTGTTGAGACTCATTTTTGTTCCCATCCCCCACCTTGTTGTTTGGGTTTGCTGGTGTGCCTTGTTTGTGAGGGACATGGGCTGCTGAGTGATGGCGGTGAGGCCTGGCAGAGGGGAGTGTCGGCTTGGTTGAGGACAGAAAGGTACGGCGGAGTGGGGGGCCTTTGACATGATGGGAGGAAGGGAATATAAAGGTTTAAGGAGGAGGGGTAAGGGGAAGGAACATAAGAAGAGGGGAGGTGGGGGAAGCAGGTTAGGGGGAGGGTTAGGCATTGGCTGGGGTCAGCTGCACCCAGCCATTGTGGGAACAAAGGGGGTAACCAGATAAAAGAGGGAAGGAGGGGGTCATTGTTGGAGGCACCTGACCCAGATCTTAGATGTGGCTGAAGGCCTGGTGGGGGCATCAGGGTCATGCACCTAGGCCCCAGGAAGACAGAGGACAAAGGAGTAGCAGGCCTGCAAGAGGCATGTTAACTGGATGGCAATTATTTAAGTGTGTTGATGAAAGTTCATTTAATATGTATTAAAGAAACTTTATGGTTATGGTTTAAGATATTTATAATTATAATTATAATTTGGGGGACCTGGATAAGTCAGGGTGCCTGGATGATAGACAGCATGGATTCATCCCGGGGAAATCATGTCAGACAAACCTTGTGGAGTTCTATGATTGGGTGACGAGTGCCTTGGACCTGGGTAGACCAGTGGACGTCCTCTTTCTAGACTTCAGCAAGGCATTTGACTCTATTCCTCACATGGGCCTGTTGGATAAGCTGGGAGAAATGGGGGTGGGGAACCAGATGATTAGATGGATAGGCAATTGGCTCCAGGACCGGACCCAGAGGGTCGTGAGTTGGCGGATAGTCTCATCCCCAAGGAGGGTCATTAGTGGGTCCCACAGGATCAGTCCTTGGGCCCCTTCTGTTCAACGCCTACGCCTCTGACATAAGGACAGGAATCAGGAGTGAGATGAGTCTCTTTCGGATGACTCGAAACTGGGGCGGTGGTGGATGGGAGGAGGAGGAGGGTGGCCTACAGGGGGATCTGAGGCTCTGGAAAGATGGTCTGGAAAGTGGAAGCTGAGGTTCAATGCAGGGAAATGCAAGGTGCTCCACCTGGGGGCCAGAAACCCGGGCCAAGTGTACACCCTGGGGGGGGAATGCTACAAGTCTCGATGGCTGAGAGGGACCTGGGGGTGGTGGTGGATGTCAAGATGAACAACTCTGAGGCTTGTAGGAGGGCAGCAGCAAGGCCAACAGGATGCTGGGATGCATCGCTAGGGGATCACCTCAAGAAGGAGGGAAGTTATACTCCCTCTGTATAACTGCTTGGTGAGGCCGCACCTTGAGTACTGCATGCAGTTTTGGAGGCCACACTTAAAGAGGGACATTAACCTCCTGGAGAGGGTCCAGAGGAGGGCAACCAAAATGATTTGGGGCTTGGGGACAGGACCTATGAGGAGGCTCGAAGAGCTAAATATGTACACATTGGAAGAAGAAGGACATGATAGAGGTCTTCAAGTACATGAAGAGGGTAAATAGGGGAGGAACAGTCAGGGTGCTTGAAGGAAGGAAGGAGGAGGGGGCCACTAGAGGGCATGGGTGGAAGCTGGAGGGGGGAAGATTCAGGGAAGAAAGGAGGAGATGCTACTTCACTGAGAGGGTGGTGGAGCCATGGAATGCGCTGCCTAGGGGGCTGGTGGAGGCAGAGACAGTGGAGGGGCTCAAGAGGGGGTGGGACAGGTACAGGGGAAGGGTTCTGGAAGCATAATCCAATGCAGCAAGAATATCCGGAACTGGGAAGGGAGAAGCCAGAGAAGATGAGGGGGGCAGCAAGGTCAGCACCCAGGGTGGGGGCTGACCAAACGAGCAGACATGAAAGACCGTTAGGCCTATTCTGCTGGCATTTTAGTATGTTAGTATAATGCTTGTATTCTGGATCAATAAACATTTGCCTCTGGAGCACCAGAAATAAGTTCTATTGGTATTCATTCCTGGGGGGAATCCCTCTGACAATTAGATGCTACACTCTTTTTTTTTTTAAGTTTAATAGAAAAAGTTGTTTCTGAGGAGTCACGTGATGTAGTGTGCTGGGTAGGACGCCACTATGCTTGCTCTAACCTACTGCCTGTTAATTATCGCTAAAAACCCCGTTTCACGGTGTTTTCCACCGCAGATCGCCTGTCTGTTATCTTCCTGAATGTATTGTGCCCTCGATAAAAGAAGTCAATGGATGAAGAGATGCGGAAAATTGCTTCCAAACACACACCTCTTGCTTCGCCCGATAAGGCCTCTAAGAAAGCCAGGGCCTCCTCCCTGCAATCCTCGCTGCCTGCTACTACTGAGAGCCCTGACACTGATCTTCTCACCCTTTCGAGATTTCTAGAGGAGTTTCAGCCTTTTAAGGCTGAAATGCAGAATATGGCAGGAGAAATAAAAGGTATCTCCAGCACCCTTGAGGAGCTCTCTAAGAAGATTGCTGATAATGAAGCTTGCATACGTTCCATTGAAAGGAAACAGGCTAAAGCAGAACTGGAGCATGTGGCCTTGAGGCAAAGGCTAGTGAAGATGGAGAACAAGGTGGAAGATTTGGAGGGGTGCAGTCGCCTCAATAATGCAGTAATCATTGGTTTGCCCGAAGGTGAAGAGGGTTCAGAACCCATTAAGTTTATCAGAAAGTTCGTGGAGAAGGTGGCAGGCCCTTCCCCCTTTGGTGCGAGCTACACCATAGAAAGAGCTCACCGGGCACTATGCCACCCTCCTCCGGCTGGAGCCCCCCCCCAGGTCATTTATATTTTGCTTTTTAAACTTCCAGGAGTGACAGCATTTCCTATACAAGGTTAAGGAAACACAAGATTTGCAATGGGAAAGCAAAAAGCTGAGAGTGGCGCAAGATTTGCCTTTATCTGTAAGCCAGAAACGAGCCACGTTTCACAAGCTTGTCCTCAAGTTGATTGCTGCGGGAATCAAGTTTCGTATGGGTTTTCCTGCAAGATTTCAAGTTTGCCTGAATGGTTCCTGGGAGACCTATGAGGAAGTGAAGTCGGCTACCGCAGGGCTCAAGAAAGCGCTTCCTGATCTTTTTAAGCCTGCTTGAGAGTCGGCCTAGTGTGGGGGGGAGCCATGTTAAATTCTCAGTGGTGGTGTAATTCAGCTGATGCAAATTATATTTCTCTACTTTGTCTCCGGGACTATGTTGGTCATAAACTATTTATCTGGCTATTTAATTCCAAGCTGCAGCTCTTGAGAAGGGTCTTCGTGCTGACAGATTAATGGACATTGCGTTTCCGATCTGGTTTTCTCTCTCAGGACTGTTTATTCTTGTTGACTCTCATATATTGACTCTGGTCTAGTCTAGTCTCATTTCGTATTCATCTGGGGTTACTATGTTCAAGTTAAATTTTACTCTGTTAGATCTGGCAATTAACTTTTTCAAGGGCGATATATTGATCCCAAGGTTTGGGGAGTGGGGGGCAATGCTCAGTTTTCTGTGTTTACAATGCGAATCTGTCTGTGGCTGCAGTCCCTTTCTGGTTCCGTTTTCATGGTCTGGTTTTTCTAGGTTTCCCTCTCTTTCTTATTCATTGTTGCCATTAGGTGACAAAAATGGCTAGCTTGTATATTAGGTGGAGATTCTGCAGTCATAGACAGATGGCGACATCAGGTTTATTGCACGCTGCAAGTGGCGTTGGTCTGCCCCTTCTGAATATCCTTACTCGAGTGCTGTTTATGGAGGACTCCTCATCTCCCCTTTCAAATTTACACTAATGAAGCGAGATGGTTACTGTCTCTGGTCTCAGAAATATGATCCGGACAGCTGCCCAGGAGCCCTTAAGTTTCTCCTATACTAAAGCAGGCAGTAATGGCCCACTTTCTCGGCTGTTCACCTCCGTTATTCAAGGGTTGTGCCACAAGAGGGCATCTGTGTTTATTATTTTCATGTCTGATGCAAGTGTTTTACACACTTTACCATCTGTGAATCATGTAGTAGCAAGGTTAATGGGGACTCTGTAGGGAGAATTATTTTCTTTACAGGTTTGTGCAGACAACTTCTTTACACTAGTTAGCAGTGATGACAATTTATAAGAATGGTGGAGGTACTACTCTCTATGGAGTGTTCTGTTTATAAAGAGGTAGTGTTCTGGTTTTCTGGTTCACGAGGGCAGGGAGGTTGGAAGGAGAGGTTCTTTTCAGTTAGCCGATCATAATGTACCATGCAAAAGGTGGGTGGGTGTGGGAGGAGGGGGTTAGGGTTTATGGGGTGTCTGGGGGGTTTCAGAGGGGTGATTGGGGATGGATTCAGTGATGGCAGGGGTGGGGGGGACGTAGAACAACCCAGCGCATATCTCGCTTGGAGAAATATTGAGGGGAAACATAAATACATGTGGTGTTTTCAGGGATTTCTGACTGGCATCTTGAGTGATGGTTAGAAATATCCACTTTATCAGTTGGAATGTTAAAGGGGCAAGGCATAGGACTAAGCAATATAAAATCCTGAAACATATAAACCATCTGAAGGCAGAAATTATATTTTTGCAGGAGAGGCATTTGCTTATGAGGGAGGCTGGCAAAATGAGACGGCAGCAAATTGGGCAGCTGTTTGCGGTGGAGGGCACGACCCATAGCAGAGGGGTTATGATCCTTTTGCATAGGTCGGTTCCGTTCAAACCTCTCCAAGTTATACCTGATCCCTCCGGCAGATTTTTGTTTGTAAAAGGCATATTGCATACCTTGGATATTGTCTTGGGCATTATTTATGGCCCTAATGTAGATTCCCCCAGTTTTTTTGTCCAGATAATATAAGCCCTAACTCCATTTTTGGATATCCCCATGGTTATAGGGGGTGACTTCAATCTTGTTTTTGATCAGGCTCTTGACAGGTCAGGCCAATCCCGTCAAGGTCTTTCCCCAGCACAAAGAGCTTTTAGGGACCTGTTGGACTTTATAGGTCTTTGTGATATATGGCTTGTATTACATCCTAGTACAAGGGAATATACTCATGTTTCTTCAGTCCATGCAACTTCCTCGAGGATTGATTATATTCTCATCTTTCAATCTCTATTACCTGGGGTCATAAGCTCTAGTATTGTTTCAGGACCCCTGTCGGATCACTCTGTGGTCACCTGCCAAATAACCCTAGCGTCGCTGCCCAATAAAGGGGGCAGGTGGAAGTTGAATAACCAAATTTTGAAGGAGCCAAAGACGGTTCAATATATAATATCCCAAACAGAGCAGTTTATTGTCTCCAATTCTAACTCTGTGGAGAAGCCCGATATGATATGGGATACTTGTAAAGCATATTTAAAGGGGATTATAATCGGCCTAACATCAAAAAGGAAAAAAGAGAGGGCATCTTGGATCTCTGACCTTCTCTCTCAGATTAGGGGCATGGAGATGGTCCTCTATCCATATTCTTCTGAGACATTTAAGCAAGATTTAATGAAATTGAGAGAAGCCTACCTAGCAATGTTATCGGAGCAAGCCGAAGTTGCTATTTTGAAAACAAAAGTGGTATGTACTGATCAGGGTGAGAAGGCCGGCAAAATTTTGGCTCTGTGTATTAAGCAACAGGAATCTGCTAGATTTATTCCTGCAGTCCGTTCCTCCAAAGATAATTCCCTTAGGGTATCACCCTCAGAGATAGCAGAGGAGTTCACAAATTATTTCCAGAACTTATATGGCCCTATGGTTAATTCCCCATCTAAGGAGAGACTTCTTGAATATCTGAGTGATTTACAATTGCCAGCTCTCTCACAATCCCAGTAGAAAATTTTGGAGTCTCCTGTCTCTGAGGGTGAGATGGAAAGGGTAATTAAATCTCTCCCATCTGACAAATCTCCAGACCCTGATGGGTTTACTTCCAATTTTTCCAAAGTTTTCTCTAAGCAATTGATTCCCATTTTGCTGCCACTTTTTCAGGCTATTCTCTCCGGTCAAGTATCCGATCTCTCCCTTTTTGAGGTGCTGATTGTTTTGTTGCCTAAGCCGAATAGGCCATCCGATCAGGTCTCCAGTTACAGGCCGATCTCCCTTTTTAACTACGATATTAAAATCCTGGCAAGACTACGAGCCGACCGCTTGGAGGCAGTACTTCCCTTTTTAATTGGGGCAGATCAGGTTGGCTTTATGAAAGGTAGATCATCTGTTGATCATATGAGGGCCCTGCTCACGTCTTCTCAGCATCCAAGGATGCTCCGCATCCAATGGTCCTGATTTCGTTGGATGCTGAGAAGGTGTTCAACAGAGTCCATTGGGATTACCTGTTTGCTACGATGGAAGTTTTTTGGTTTTCCTACAAAATTCCAGAGTTGGGTTAGCTCTCTATACAAGTTCCCTTCTGCTAGAATTTCATGTAATGGGGTTATCTCCACCCCCTTCAAATTACATGTAAGGACCAGACAGGGGTGTCCCTTATTCCCCCCCCCTTCTCTTTAATATCTACCTAGAGCCTCTTATTAGGAGACTGTCTGGTGCCCAGGGCATCTCGGGTATCTCTCTCAGGGAGCAGGTGGTTAAAGTGGCGGCCTATGCAGATGCTCTTCTGCTGCAGGTAACCCATCCACTCACATCTATTCCCATTATTCTGAAGTTAATAGATGACTTCAGCAAGATCTTGAATTATAAACTCAATGTAGGTAAGACCATGGTTTTTCCTCTTAATCACAGGGTACATAAACAGGACATTATTGAGTTTGGGCTCACTTGGAAGTCCAATTATATTAAATATTTGGGGCTTCTTCTTACTCGGAACACAGCACGGCTCAGACAACTCAATATTGATGCATTGGTACATAAAATAGATCTAGACCTCCGTCGGTGGACTTTACTCCCCCTCTCTTTTTGGGGCAGAATTAACCTAATCAAAATGAACATATTTCCTCATTTATTCTACCCCCTTAACATGCTAAACATTTGGCTTCCCCTGGCCTGGGTTAAAAAAGTGCATAGCATGATCTCTACCTTTATATGGGATGACAAGAAGGCTAGGATGGCTTTCCATAAGTTAGCAGCTCTGAAGGCTAGAGGAGGGGTTAAGACTTCCCCATATTGGGCTTTATTACTGGGTCAGTCAGGACAATAAGTATCTCAGATGGCCCAACATGAACCAACAATCCGTGGCCGCCACCTATATCCCGACTTGGTTAGCCATTGAGTCTGCTGCCATTAGAAAACATGGCCTTTCTACGGCTGCGTTGCTTTGCATGGGACTGACATAAGGCAGTCCTAGTGGGGGGTAGGAGAAAGTAAGCTATTGGTTAACTAGGATCTGCAGCTTATCTGTTAGGTAGGAAAATGGGCAGACTAGGTGGGCCAAGCGGTCCTTATTTGCCATCAAATTCTATGTTTCTGTGTTTCTATACACCGAGGTTAGTTCTTTACCTGAATCTCTACGTAGCTCCCCTATTGCCATTTCAATCAGGGTTCATACTCAATTGTGCGCTTTTCTGAAGTATAAAAATCTCAAGGATTTATCTCAACCTGTTATAGGCAACCCTAATTTTTCGCTGGACAGTAAGCTTCTCTCGCCTAGTTGGATCCCTCTGATAAGAAACTGCCATCTAGATGACTTTATGTTATCCGATAGTCAATGGTGCTCTTCTGCTGGCATTATGCACAAGTTTACGTTACCTCACACAGCAATTTTTAAGATTTTTCAGTTTCGCCACTTACTGGTTAAGGTAATGGGTCTGGTCCCCCCTCCTGTTCCCAATATCAGTTTTCAGGCTACCCTTATGGAGTTGGCGGGTTCGCCTCATGTTGTATCTACAATATATACTGCTCTGTTCACCTGGGCAAACCCTGATAATTATGCTCCCATCTCCTTTTGGGCCTCTCTCTTTCAGGGCAGAGATATGGATTGGTCTCTCTTGTGGCAAAGTTGTCTTAAGTTCCTTAAGCAGGACAGACTTAGATTAACACAATTTAAAATTTTGCATAATATTTATTATTCTCTGCAGAGGCTTGCCAGACTGGGTCTGATGTCTTCCCCCCTTTGCACAAGATGCCAGTCTCAAGAAGGTGACCTCCTTCATATTTTCTGGAGTTGTCCTAAAATTGCCCCACTTTGGACCATGATTAATCAGCGTGCTGATCCTCTTTTAGGGCTCTCAGAATTGTTCACCCTGAAATATGTTTCTCAGGGATTTCTCCTCTATTTCGGTGGTGAACAGGAAGTAACACATATCATTGATGTCGATGTCCGTTAAAAAGGTGGTGTTGAGGCATTGGAAGGACACGGAGGTACCATCTTATGTTGAATGGCTTCAGGAATTGTTGGTGAACCTCAGAACTGAGAGGACTATTGCCAGTTTATATAACAAACTGGAAAAGTTTGACAGGATCTGGGGCCCACTGCAGACTCTTTATGCACTACAGGCCTAACTACTACCAGGTTATATTCTCTGGTGTTGTGCTAAAAGAGTACCGATGCGCTGGGTTGTTCGGGGGGGGTATTGGGTTGGGCGGGTAGAGGGTGGGGGGAGAAACGAATCATTTTGTATTTTGTGTCTGCCCTTGGGGTTTATGATATCTCCACCATGATTTGTTCTCTGTAATGGAAACTTTAATAAAATTTGAATTATAAAAAAAAAAAACGTTGTTTCTTCATTTTGGACTTTGATGGGGGATTTCACTTCATGAATGGGAAAGATTTTTTTAACTGGTACTTAAGTTGTAAAAAAATGAAGAAACTTATACATAAACTCGATTTAAATAAGACATTCATTCCTAAAAAAATTAACATAAAAATATAGTGGAATAGGAAGACTGGACGTAACATTACAGTCCCATGATACCTCTGCCTTTTACTCACACACTAAACAATGCAGGCATGACCACTTACAGTATGAAGTGGCACAACACTGTGTGCACTCAGATAATCAGCTGGACCAAATGGCACATGACAGTATTTTATAAACAATACTAAGGGCGGACTGTGCTATGTTAAAACAATCTAAAAAAAAAACAATGACACAATAAACAGATGAAAGAAATATTTACGTTGCTCAATTTCTATGTCCTTTACACTAAATATGTACAAATTCTGTAGGCTGTAACTATTTGGGCTGCATTGACAAAGAAAGTGATTCCAGTTGAACTTCACAGCCTTGCACAGAGATTTCTGACTTCTTCTCGCCCGTTTGCTATGGCTTCAACACCAGCATTCTAGTCAGGTTAACCTGATTATTGCCAAATATATAGAACAGCATTTTAAACTGCACAAATCACTCCATTAATACAATCTGCTCAACTCTTGGGTGAAAGAGAGAGACTGAGCAGGCAGTTTATCAATTCTGGCTAAAAATCGTCTCTAATGTGGCAGAAAACCAAGGGGAAAAGGCTCTATCAAGCATTTCATTAGACTCTAATTCCCCTCAGGTTGCCTGTTGACAAAACAAGTTTGATTTTATTAGATAATAATATTTTGGCATATATTTGTGAGTGTTAAGAAACCCTGACCACATGGGGGGAGCACGAAAAGTTAAGGAAAGACAAACAAATACATGATTTGACATTTAAAAAAAATGAAGAAGCCAATACATAAATGAATTCAAATAAGACATTTATTGTAAGAAAAAAAATTCAGTGTGGGTCATAGACCAGAACTCCAACCCCTGCTGATGCTTGAAGGAAAGAGGCACCGTGGTAGTCGGGCTGTGGAAGCAGGTACTGATCTAAGTCACAGAAACTGAGTATTGAGCATTTAATAAATATACCTCACAGAGGTTCAACTAATTTCTGTGTCTGGAAGTCATTCTGAGTACCTTACTTCCTGGACCGTTGACATGCTTACAACTGCCTGCCAAGATGGTGGGTCTTGCAGGAGCCTTTCCCCTGCATAACCTTGTGTGCCTGTCTGGATCCCTTCTGGCAGTGTCATGTGCTGGGCCTCCTGCTCCTGTGTGTCAGATGGCTATGCCCGTGTGGGTTATCTTTCCAACTCCAGTGTGTCATCTGGCTGTGCCAGTTTGTGTTGCCTTCCAGCTCCTGGGTGTTGGCTGACAGTGTTGGTGTGGGTAATCTGTTTGGATCCTGCATGCCAGTTGGCTGTGCAGGTGTGGATGCAGAGCTTGCCTTAGCATGGTACGAACTGTCCATTCACATGGGGCCCACAAGAGTTGAGGGGCCCCCCAAAAGCCTCAGCTGTTCAGATGGCCTCCTTTCTTCCTGGTTCTCTATGTTCCAAGTCAAGTAAAGTGCAAAAATGACACAAAACTAGTTGAAAATAAAGATATATGGAGGCCATGGTAGGGATGAGGATGTTCCTTGGGGGCTTTGTGACATCTGATATGCGGTCCCAGCAAGGAGGTTCACTCAAGGACCTGGGATAGCTAGGGCAAGTGCTGTGTGGATGGTCTCCAACTCCTGTGTTGCTGCTGGTTGGGGAAGTGTAAGGGGGTGATCAGTATACTGCATTGTTCTTTTTTTTTACCAAAGTAGTAGACCAGGTAGGGGCTATGGATATGGCCTACCTAGATTTTAGCAAGGCATTCGACATAGTCTCACACAAAAGATTAATATACAAGTTAGCCAGCCTTGGAGTGGGTCCCAAGGTGGTAGCCTAGATAAAAAACTGGCTGGACAAAAGGCAATAGTAAATGGAGTCCACAGTGAAGAAAGGAGGGTAACTAGTGGGGTACAGCAGGGTTCGGTACTGGGACCGGTCCTCTTTAATATCTTTATAAGTGACATTGGAGAGCACCTGGAAGGAAAGGTATGCCTCTTTGAAGATGACACAAAGATCTGCAACAGGGTTGATACACAAGGTGGGGTGGAAAGAATGAAAAGGGACTTGGCAAGGTTAGAGGAATGGTCAAATACGTGGCACCTCAGATTCAATGCAAAGAAGTGCAAGGTAATACATCTGGGAAACAAAAACCCAGGAGAAGAGTACACAATGGGGGGTGAGTTAATAACAACAACAAAAATTGAAAGAGACCTAGGAGTAATTATATCAGATGACCTAAAGATGGGCAAGCAATGTGAGAAGGCAGTAAGGAGGGCTGGGGGGATACTGGGATGCATAAGGAGAGGCATCAACAGTAGAAAACAGGAAGTTGTCATCCCTCTCTGCAGACAGTTAGTGAGACCCCCATCTGGAGTACTGCGTGCAATTCTGGAGACCCCATCTACGCAAAGACATAGACAGAGTGGAGGCTGTTCAGAGGAGGGCAACCAAAATGGTGCAAGGTCTGCACCAGAAGACATACGAGGAGAGACTAAAGCAGCTTAATTTGTATATCCTTGAGGAAAGGAGGGAGAGGGGGGACATGATAGAAACTTTCAAATATCTCAAGGGAATTAACAAGGTACAAGAGGGTAATATCTTTCAGAAGAAGAGATGGGCAAGAACAAGGAGGCACAATTTGAAGATAGAGGGGGGATGGCTCAGAGGTAATGTTAGAAAGTATTTTTTCACAGAGAGAGTTGTGGATGCATGGAACAGCCTTCCTGAGGAGGTTGTGGAGTCAGGAACAGTGGGAGAATTCAAGAATGCATGGGACAGGCATAAGGAAATTCTAGTGGGGGGCAGGAAGAAGTAAGCTGTTGATTAACTAGAATCTGCAGCTTATCCACCAGGTAGAGAAATGGGCAGACTGGGTGGGCCAAGCGGTCCTTATCTGCTGTCAAATTCTATGTTTCTATGTTTTCTATGCAGGTAATTTCTTATTTTTATGAAAGTGAAATATGGCAGCAGGATCAAGGCATGGTGTTAGAGTAAGTCCAGTGATTATTTGAAAACTATAACAGTCTTGTGGGAAATTAAATGCTGGATAGCAGTTTATAATGCACCCCTGGTAAATTACCTGAGATGACAGGTAATGACCTGGCAATGTGCATGCCAGCACAAGACACTTGCCTTTTATCCAGAAGACCTGTCACCTAAAGCTGCCGAGTCCCAGTCTCCTCCATGGTGCGCAGCAAGCAAGGGACAAGATTTACAGCTCAGAAAGTACGAGTTCTTGCTTTGCAGCCATGGGCAGCCATGGACAGCCATGGACACTGACAGTAAAAATGCTGTAAATAGCTCCAGATAGTCAGATGGGTGACTTGCAACCTGCCTTCATGCCCTTTCATTTTGAGTTCCCCATCCTTTTTAAAAGGTTCCATGCCCATTGATGACTGAAGCTCAGTTTGGCCACTGTTTGTGGCATTTTAGTATAAAACACATGCATTTATCACTGGCCCTTCTACTTGCAAACGTTTTATAATGTTTGAGTTCCAATTTCAATTCAGCAAGCAGTACATATGGGTGCGTTTCATTTATTGTGCCATTGTGTTTCAAGGTATAATAATGGACAGCATTCCTAACTTCATTCTCCTCAGTAAGCTGTCTGATTTCAAAGCAAATTGTAGCCCCATAGGTGACATAGACATTTCGGCATTTCTTTGCAGGTGGGCTTGCAGCTTGCTTACATTTTCTGCAACCTGCAAAGAAACACCGGCACACTGCCTCAGCCTTGCTGGATTTACATCATCCAGAAGAGTTAAGAATGCAGATCCCTTTGTTGAAGTTAGGCCCTGCAACTACTGAAGAAGGAATATTCTGGCTATCAGTATGAGTGTCAGTTGTCAGTTACAGAGTGGATTTGTGAAGCAGCTCTTAAACCTGCAGGGGTTATCTGACTGAGTAAACAACATCAGGGTTGCTGTCACAATTAACAGTTTACAATCAGTGATTGCTTGATTACAATGTTTAGCATTTCCTCCTGCCACCCCCTTACCTGGCTGATCTGATGAACCAGTGCAGCAGCAGCAGGGAGCCGCTGTTCTTGCTTAATTGCACTCCTCCACACAAAATGAGGTGCAGAGGCATTCCTGAGAGGGGATGGACCACAGATGGATGGGCTGCTTGTTCTTGCACTCCCAATGGCTGCTGCAAAGAGGAATGCATTTCCTATTGGCCACACACAATATGGGGAATTTGTTTTTAAAGTAAGAAAGGATAAAGAGAAATTATCTTGGATGGACATAGAAACACAGAAATTGTTGGCAGATAAGGACCTCTAGGACCATCTAGTCTACCCGTATACCCTACCTTTGTTAGCAGCCGTTGACCCTACTTGGTCATTGGCTTTAGCCATTCCTTCCCACTTCTAGAGTTCCCTTATGCCTATCCCATGCATGTTTGAATGTCTCCATGGTGCTCGCCCCCACCTCCTTCTGGGGCAGGCTATTCCATGTATCCATCACCCTTTCCTTGAAAGGCTGAAGGCTGCAGGATGGGCTGCCTGCTGCTGCTGCCTGCTTTTGCACTCCCAATGTCTGCTACAGGGAGGAATGCACCTCCTATTGGCCACACACAGTATGGCATATATTTTAAAAGTAAGAAAGGACAAAGAGAAATTGATTTATTAGTTAAAACTAGATAGCTTCAATTCCAGATTGCAGCTGCATAGAACAGAATCAGCATTGCAATGTAGGGAGTCTTATTGTGGAGGTTACACAGCAGCCACGGGATGTTGGAGGGGGATTAGGAGCTGTCTGAACATGACGGCATTCAGCTGGCTGCTGGGCAGTGTCATGTAGATGAAAGGAGGCAGCCTCTCTGATAGGTGCGGCTGACCCCTTTCAACTACATGACGTTTCCACCCATCAACCCAGAGAATAGTGTCATGATCAACCTGGATGATCATTGGCCTGTCACTGCTATGCCCCCCCCCCCCACAGTCTGAGCTGCATTGGACCCAACAGTGACACATCTCTGAAGCCCACTACTAGAACAATATGTGTTGTTTGTGTGTGTGCAGCAAGCAAACATAATAAAGTGAGTAAACCATGGTTGGTCATGCTATACGATTATTTGGGGGAGATGTGGCCCTTCTCATCCCAAATGATTTCCAATTGGTTGCCCAGATGCTCCTAATGAGCCTCACAATATCAGTTTGATACAGTATAGTTTAAGGTTGCAGCCTTGCACAGAATAACAAAGCTGTCATCTATAGAAGAATTCAAAAAATGTGCTTTTTCAATGAAACACACTGCCACCAAAACCACCATAAATGCCCCCTCCAACAAGATGAGAAGGAAGAATATTATGATGAGGAGGATGAGGAAACAATTACTCCTGAGGTGACTTGGATGAAGAAATTGGATCACAACAAATGATATTAGAGGATTATATTTCTTACACATTCTTCCTAAGAGGACTGACCGAGGTGGTTAATATTCTAGCAGTAGAGTCAAAAGTTTACACAAGAAAATCTGAAAATTTGGGAATGGTAGGTTTGATTTCCACTAAAAAAGTAAGTATATCCATTCAGTATACTTTTAAGAAATTTAGTAAACCAATTTAAGAATTATCAACATTAGCAAGTGCAATACATAAAAAAAAGTTGGAAAAGGATGTGTGGTCACACAAAAGGGGTCAGAGTATTTGAATGTTCACCTTTGCCTAGAAGGTTTGATATAGACTGCTTCTTGTGAGAAAGTGAAGACAAGCCCCTTAACAGCACCCCAGACAAAGACTCTAGGGAAATAGATGCCTCAGGTAGGAAAGTTTACTCATCCCTGACCTTATTATTAAACAAACAAGCAAAGCAGCTCTTCATGCAAGCATCTTAAAACACTTCACAATAAGCACATCTCCATGCCAACCAATCACTGAAGTGCTGCCACATCTGGGGTGAAACACAGTAGTCATTCCATGCCAGTACATTGCACAAGACAGTTCCAACTCTCCATGCCCAAGTGCAAACTGAGAGACATTGATCCAGGTTAATTTTTGGTGGGCTCATAAAAGGGGACTTTTTAGTGAGAACAATGGGCCCTCTTCCTTTTGAGAAGTGCCATAGGATCTTCAATGTCTACCCGAACAACCACCAAAATAAGCAGACAGGACCTTAGTTTAATATCTCATCTGAAAAATAGCACGTCATCAAAGCACAATGTCCCCAAACAGCATGTTGGGGTATTGGTATGGTTACAGTACAACTAACCGAGGGGTGGACTGCCCCCTTCAGAGCTACCAAAACTGCTTACTGTTGCACCTGGTGTTCATTGGAGGCCCATCCAACTATTGATTAGATTCAGAGACAGATTTCAGATACTCTTTATTAAAGCATGTATAAAATCAAAGTGATTGTTACATGCAATAAAAGTGACATACAGTATCATTAAAACTACTGGTTTGTAACCCAAATCAAACCAACCAGGATTTTGCACAATAATTTATAAATAAATATCACCTAAACATTAGATAAGATGCTCTTCCAAATCTTGCCATAGCAAAAAGAACTGCTTTAGTTTCACAAAAAAGTAATTTATAAAGTACAGAACGCAGATAGCTATTGACACCACATATAGAGTATTAAAACTCCACCATCCTCCAGATTACACAAAATACTAAGTTGAAATTTGGCTAGTGCTTTCCTGTCTATAACATTATCCATATAACATGAATAATGAGTACCATGTAGCATCTCAGTTGCCTTGCTATACTTCTTGAGACTAGAGAAATGTCATAGAATCACCCTGTCCCTTTTGTTATAATAGTCTTATAATCTCAAAATCACACTGTTCACATAGTTAGAATGATATAACCTAAAAGGTTCTGACCAGATACATTCCAAGCCTTGTTTCATTAATAAAGCATTTAGTTTCCCAAACCTAGTATTTTGAGATTTGTTCTTACTATAATCTATCCAGCAATGTCTTGGTAGCCTCCATTCCTGCATACTTAAGATTTTATTGCAGTATTTGATGATCCTCTTACGAGCCAGAAATTCCAAAGAGGGCATTTTAGCTTCAGTTCTAAGAAAAGCAGATGGAGTA
The DNA here is from genome assembly GCA_016271365.2 of Neoceratodus forsteri. Taxonomy (NCBI): domain Eukaryota; kingdom Metazoa; phylum Chordata; order Ceratodontiformes; family Ceratodontidae; genus Neoceratodus; species Neoceratodus forsteri. The sequence goes on from CM057451.1 coordinate 400,657,088, forward strand.
TCCCTTGGCAATCCCAATACAGATCTAAAAAAATAATTCTGCATTTGTTCAAGATCTAATAAGGATGTCTGTAGACCCCAGACTTCCACACCATATAAAAGTTGTGCATTTACCCTGGATGGAAATTCCTGCTTGAGTGCCATAAATAAATTGTTTGCAACATTATTTGCAAACCTAAAAATTGCATTAGATGTAATATGCACACTCTGATTTTGTTTTTCTAAATGCATTTTCCAATTCATTTTCCTCTTTAGGGTCACATCCAATTAACAATAATGATCTACTTCAACAAAAGCTACATTTCCAACTACACAAGGTTGCGGCTTAAAATATTTCCCATTACAAACTATAACTGTGGTCTTATCTATATTAAGCTCAAGATTAAGCTTACCAAAATCATTATTCACTACCGTCAATGTGCTCTTAAGCCCCAAAGGCATTCTTGAGTATCACAGTATCATCTGCATAGATTCATTGTTTAATCTCTATACCATTAATTTTAGGGTCAAAGGTATCAATTGACTCAAGATTTTATCAAGGACTCAATATACAAATTAAAAAGCAGTGGTGTTAACAGACATGCCTGTTTAACTCCTTTCCTATCAAAATGGCAGAGCAAGTTCCATTTTTTAGCAGTTTTCGCATAGGCAGTCATACTAGTATGTAACAATTAATATAGCTTACAACCATTTGGGGATATTTAAATCCATTAATACATTCCACAAAATATTTCGACTTACATTTTATTGAATGCAGCCTTGATATCAGGAAAGGCCAAATATATAGAGCCCTTTGTGTTACCTTTTACATACTTTTCAATAATGTATAAACACATGATCAACTGTACCACATTGTTTCCTAAATCCAATCTGAAATGGTGAAAACAAATTATTCTGTCTGACCCAACTCTCCAAAATCTTTAGTATAAACCTTAAGTAGATTTTCATGCCACTGCACAGCAGAGAAATTGGGCAAAAACATCTGAGATTAGTTTTATTTCCTTTTTTGAAAACAGGAACAATTGCATCACTGTTCTAAAGAGTTGGTAAAATCAAATTATTATTAATTGCTGTGATAAGAGGTGTCAAAACTTCCACCCACCAATCTGTATTCACCTGGAATAACTCTACTTTCACCACATTCCTACCCGGGACTTTGTTACTTTTTTGTTCGAGTGTCAGGGCTATAATTAAGTTTTTACACTCCAGGTACTGACTCAATCTGGTCAAGTTGGTTACTGGCCCATAAGTACCCACTAAATCCTCCTTAAAATAAAGCTCTGTATAAGGGCGGATTAAAATCATTTAGTCTATTGTCCATGTCATGTGCCACCATTTCCCAGAACTTCTTTTAATCTTTGTTTTCAATTGCTTCTTACAATTCTACCCATGGGGCAAATTTATATATTTGCTTTTTATTCCTTATTAATAGCATGTATTATTTTTTTTAATTCTCTAACAGCTTGTATAAAAGCTATGTTTCTAGATTGCATAGACAGTTTGCCAATTTTATAGACAACTCTCTTCATTTCTACACATTCTTTGTCATACTGTGCATTTTTTGCCTTCATCCTGTTATGTTTAACAAACCCATCCAAGGATAGTAAAGAGGACATAACATTTTCTATTATCTTCTCATAAACAAAACATATCTCTCTTCACCCTTTGATATTAAGACAAGAGGATTCTGTCACATCAAGAAGTTTTTGTTTAAAAGCCAGGACATTATCACTATTCAATACATAGTTCACCTCATTCTTAGATAGTATATTCCACTTCAGTTATTTTACATTTGATACTATAGAGTCTACATTCAGTGCATGAGTATAACAATAAATATTTATGCTGGAGTTACTTATTACACCCTCTGAACTGTTCCATCCAACATTTAGTATTAAAGATAGAGGAAAATGATCTCTTTCCCAAAGCTGAATTATTTTCATACTTACAACTTGATTAAAGTGATATATATCAATACTAAAAATTGCAGAGGAATTTCCCCTTGTACCTGTGGGGAAAGTTATTCCCCTTTCATAATCACCTGGGGCATGTCCATTCAAGAGTTGCATATTAGTATTTTGAGCCAATCTCAAGATTTTTTCCCTCTATCATTAACTTTAGCATCAATTCTATTTCTATCTGAAATGCATCATCAATGCCCCAAAAATTGCTTGTTTTCTTGTTCTCTTCCCAATCATGCATTCACGTTACCCCCATAATAATGGGCACATCTGGATATTCATTTGAAATCTGAATAATTAGATCTTCTGAACAGTTTATAAATTGGTTTTCTTGAACTTTAGGAAGTTTTGGAGGAAAGTAGATTTTCAAAAATACCATTATCGGTCTATTAGTATCATAGAGAACTATACCCAGACATCCATCCCAACTCGAGTTGAATATTTTTGCCAGACATGCCAAAGAAGTAGATACAAATATCACAAGACCCCCACATGGTCTTCCAAATTTAATTTTTTTTAAGCAGGCTGACTAACCAATTCATATCCAGGTAAATTAACCTCTTTACTATCTAAATTCCAGATCTCCTGAAATAGCAATATATCATGTTGTTTAACAAATTCTAACCATACTTTGACCATCAATTTGGACTTAAGACTAACCACATTCCAACATAATATATTCAGATGAAGAGAGTTACCTATGGATCCACAACCCGGTAATAATTGTCAATTATTTACCTCTAAGTCAACTACTGTAGTGATGCAATTATTATATACATCCTTAGATTCCCTTTCTACAATATCAGCCTTATCTGAGTGCTCATCCTCTGATTGGTCACTATCCTCAGACTCTAAAACAACACTTGAGTTAAGTCCTATTTGTAAGATCCCTCTGTGTCTGTCCCATGTATACTTAAATCCTGATTCTGTGTTGGTACCTACCACCTGTCACCAGGAGTGGGTATTCAGGATAACAAATACAAGGCAGACTCAAATCACAGTGCATAAAAAATGCCCAGAGGCATTTACCATTTTATTTTGTCGTAAAATGCTTAACTGCCTGGCAACTAACATAGGATCCCTCCTTAGTTACTTTTGAGTGACAGATAAGACTGTATAAAGAAGGGACTGCAGAGGTTACCACTCTCTATAGAAAACCTAAGATGCAGTCCTGCAGTCAGGTAAGATACTGAGCTATTTAATTTTCTTCCTGGGTTTATAAAGTAACTGCAAAACATTAAAGCTCCCTCAGGAAACCTCAGAACTGTAGTAACCCTTTTTATCATTTACTAATCTCAAGGCTTTCAATGAGCCTGTTTTTTTTTCTTTTATTTAATGGAGAGTGGGGTTAATTTATACCAAAAAAATGGGCCTTCTCTGGAACAACCACAGCCTAGGGTTAAATTACAGAATAGCCCCATTTAGAGCAGAGGCACCTTATAAGTTCTTAAAGCATTTTCTGTTTCAAGCATAAATTTAGCACTGCAGACACTTTAAAGTCCTACAGGTGTACATATACAAACACATTCTTATTCCTAAAGCCCATGAGCACATTAGTCAACCTCCAGCAAACAGCTTGGTTAAAGCATTCTGCACTTTAAATCTAGCAGCTCTTTGGCATTTGTGAAGGCAATATAAGCAACTTATAAAGCATGTGCTAAACAATGTCTTTTTTTTTATTTTTCACAGTCACCTTGCACTTTTATGCATTTAGCACCTTATATGGTACTTCAGGAATTTGAGCCACTTTATTCATGTTTAATTCCTTTCTAGCAATTTGAACTTTATTTAGAAGGCAGCATTTACTGTTGGGATAATTATTTTAAACCTTTACTTTTCTTATATATGTGGCTGCACTATAGCACTCTATTTTCCATTCTGTGCGCTAAATGCATTTTCTCATGCATTTTACTTCTTTAAATGCACTAATGCACTTTACTCCTACAGTTAGCACTAAATGGGGGGTGACGTGGGGTGAGGTAAGGGAAGACCTACATCTCCTTACTGGGGCACCCACCCATGACAGGGGTCACCCTGTAACACTTTCCCCTGCACAAAAGGGCAACCATCCAAGGGTTGTCCAATTCTTAATTCATACCCTACAAGGGTGTGAAGCTCTGGCCCACCCTCTCCATAAATCTCCATCCCAGGGTCCCTTAAATACATACTTTGAAATATTGCATATCATACAACAGTTCTCCAACACAGCAATTCATACATTTTTTTACCCTGGGTCTAGTTAACAATTCAGCCTATTATTTCTTTAGGCATTCCATAAGTAATCTCCATCAGTAATGCTGGCTATCCCATAATAGTTATACTCTGGGTACAGCACCCAGCCCTTTGTACAACATATCAGGCACCTATTCAAAAGAGTGCACCTTCTGATATGCTGTCGGAGATTATATTCTGTAATCACCCTATATCAGGACCAGAAATAGATAAATCAGTAGAAAGCGAGAAAAAAAATCAGAAGTTGGAGATAAATTCGCCTGAAGGTGGCCATCCTTTCAGACTAGAAGAAAAATAGGAATAGGAATAGAAAAGAATGAATGGTTGCAATGAAGAATTTGGAGAGTAGATAAGTGGTCCATATTCAGTGGCAGGGATGTCCTCTTTAGTTCATTCAACAAAAACACTTAAGGTACATTGTGAATAACTCAACAAGCAATCTGCATTTTCAAACATACTTGCTGTAATCCTAACTGTAAGGTTACATAGAAAAATAGAGAAAAACTTTTTTTTGGGGGGGGGGCGGTTAACTCCCAGTCAGTGCCATGGAAGGGTGTGGAGCTTTGATCTACCCTCACCTGAAGCTCTGCCCCAGGGTCCCTTAAATCAGCTAAAGTATTGACTCACTGTAAGTTCCATCATATAACTACCTATACCCAGTACTTTACCCTGGGGCTAACTCAGTACTCTTCAGCAACTCAGTACTCACATACAATTTCCTTACATTCAAAAACAGTACTCTCAGTACCTAAAGAAAAAAAAGGAAAATTGACAGTGGTTTTATGCCCCCATGTAATCTTTTCATACATTTTTTTTTCCTTTCAGGGTTTGTCTAAGCTGGATGAAAAACAGCCGATACCCCTCTATGTCCTTTGGATGTACCCTAGCAGTTACCACCTGGAGCCTATTACCCTACATGGCAGTCTACCATATTTCCATGGGCACCACTTCTTATGGCCTTCCACCCTCTGGGGCACTCCTATTCCATGTATATTAACCTTCTCTTGATGGCTCACTGTCCTATCCTTCAAGTAGGCTGCTACCTGCCGGTACATCCCTGGTCAATAATAATAGGGGGCAATTTGTCCCAAAATGTCTCCATGACTCAATATTCTAGACTTGGTACAACCAGACTCCAGTACCTCCCTTCTATAGATACTGGGCACCACTATCCTGGCATCTATATGCCTGGTACGGGGGTTGGGTCTCATATGAAACAGTACATCTTTCTTTAGTTTGTACCACCACAGTTTCACCCCTTTCCCTTCATTAGTCATTTTACCAGCATTGTTAGTTACATATGTACTAAGCCGGGCTATCTCAGGATCAACTGCCTGCAATTCCCTCCAGCTAGTACATGGTATATCAATAATAGCTTTGACATTACTTTTTACATCACATTAACACATTAACCACTGCCACCACCTCGGCCTCTTCTGCCTTGATTGCAGTCTTCACCCCAGGAGGTACAAGGTCTACAACAGTCTTACCTGGGGACTTATCTAATGCTGTCTCTTCTCCACCATTCTCGATCCATTAACACCCAGGAAACACAGGCAGTATAGGAAACTCCATCTCTGAAGCTGGACACGACCACTGCTTTAGGGGTTCCCCCTCCTCCAGAGCATACTGATCCTCTCCACTGGATTTCTCCTTGGCATTCTCCACTTGGATCCTCTCTAGCAGCTCCTGGCATCAGCACTCCACCTCTCTCCAGCATCAATCTGCATCTAGCCAGTGCCTGCTCATCCAATGTAGAAGCCTCATCATGTCAGCCACCTGGTCCTCTCAGTCCTCTCCTGGTGCCTCACACAGGCCACTATCTCCATCCATCCTCATCATCTCTGGCACTATGCACTGCTGCTGGTTATCCATGGTACCAGGTCTGGTACAACTGACTGAGCTCTCCCAAGTATCCCTCAGACACTCAGCCAGAATCCCACCACTACCACCATATGTCACTGGGAGTGGGTAACAAATACAAGGCAAACTCAAATCACAGTGCATAAAACATGCCCAGATGCATTTATCATTTTATTTTGTCATAAAATGAATGAAAATATTTACAGAAATCAAATGAAAAATGTCAAAATAAAGGTTAGTTGCATTCAAAACAAAGGCCACTGCTTTTGGTCTTAGCAGATTCTAGGCTTCAGTCAGAATGACTGGTATGAGCCCACACCACTGGGAGGCCTTTCTCCTACCTCTGTCAGTCGCCTACTGACTTGCTATCTCCTAACATCATGCCCTAGTGGAAGGTTTAAATACATTCTGGGTGGGGTTACCTGACTTGATCCTGAACTGAAAATACAAAAGAAAACTAGCTAGGTCAGTCTATAATCACAAGATGACCCATCATACATTATAATACAGCACTACACATTGATATAATCAAATAACCAAGCATCAAATGTAATACTAGGCTAGTAAAACTTCATAAATGTTTAATTACCTGGCAACTAACATAGTGTCCCTCCTTAGTTACCTTTGAGTGACAGATATGGCTGTATAAAGAGGGGACTGCAGAGGGCGCTGCTCCCCTTTGGAAAACCTCAGATGCAGACCAGCAGTCAGGTAAGATACTGAACTGTTTATTCACCCTGTCACACCACCTCCACCAATAGTCACTTTCAGGCATCTACCACTCTTTCCATGAAGAAGTACTTCCTTACATCACCTCTGAGTCCCACCCCTTCCAACCTTAAATTATGCCCCCTTGCCCTTGAGCAACTGTTTCTATGTAGTGTACTACCCTCCTGTACCTTATTAATGCCTTTGAGGTATTTGAATGTCTATATCATGTCTCTCCTTTCCCTTCTGTTCTCAAGAGAGTACATATTTAGTTCCTTGAGTCTTTCCTTGTAGCTTTTCTGATGCATTCCATGTGCTTCTTGGTTGCCTTCTTCTGTACCACCTCCACCTGATCAATGTCCTTCTTGAGATGGGGCCTCCAGAACTAGACACAGTACTCCATGTGAGGCCTCACCAATAACCTATACAGGGACAATACCACCTCCATTCTCTTGCTTGCTATACCCCTCCCTATGTACCCCAACATTCTATTAGCTTTTCCTACTGCCTTGTCACATTGCCTTGTCACCTTGAGGCCATCAGATGTAATGACCCCCAAATCTCTTTCCTGTTTTTTGGTTGCCACCTCCTCTTCCACCAGATGGTATGTAGCCCTTGGGTTTCTGTGCCCTATGTGCATAATTTTACACTTTTTAGCACCAAAGCCCAGGTGCCATACCCTTGATCATTCTTCTAGTTTTTTTCAGGTCATTCCTCATTCTGCCTATCCCTTCTTTTGTGTCCACTCTGTTGCAGATGTTTGTGTCATCTGTGAACAGGCATACTTTCCCTTCCAGTCCCTTTGCAATTTCACCAGTGAAGACATTGAAGAGTACTGGTCTAAGAACTGATCCCTATGGCACCCTGGTAGTTACCTCCACTTCCTCAGAGTGTACCCCATTTACTACCACCTTCTGGCTCCTGTGACTTATCCAATTTTGTACCCATTTTACTACCTTTGATCCCACTCCAAGGTTGCCAAGCTTGTTTACCATTTGTCTGTGTGGGACAATATCAATAGCCTTGCTGAAATCTAGGTAGGCTGTAACCAAGACCCCTCCCTGATCCACTTCTTTCATCATCCAGTCAAAAAGCTTGATGAGGTTTGTCTGGCAGGATCTCCCACCCAGTGAACCCATGCTGCCTTGGGTATTGCAGCCCACTTGATGCAAGGTACTCCACAATTCTTTCTTTAATAGTGTTTCCATTATTTTTCCCATCACTGATGACAGGCTTACTTGTCTATAGTTCCCTGCCTCCTCCATATTTCCACTCTTGTTTATGGAACCATATCCACCCTCCTCCAGTCCCTTGATACCACCCCCTTGTCCAATGATAGATTGAACAGGGCTGTCAAATGAGCAGGAACTCTTCTCTTAGTTCCTTCAGTACCCTTGGGTATACCCTGTCTGGCCCCATTGCCTTATTCACATTTAATCTCTCTAGTTATTGTGGATTCTCTCCTCTGAAAATGGGCTACTGTCTACCTCCCTTCTCCTAATTCCTTTGTCCTTTATTTTTGGCCCTTCACTAACCCTCTGTTTAGTAAATGCAGAACAAAAATACTTGTTCAATATATCTGCCTTTTTTTGGTCCTCCTCCACACTATCCCCCTTCCCCTTTTAGTTTTACTATCCCTGCCTTGTTCTTTCTTCTTTCACTTATATATCTGAGAAATGTTGTATCCCTGTTTCCCTGTCCTGGCTATATTCTCCTTTCTTAGTGCTTTAGTGCTTCTAACAGCTTTTACTGCCTCCCTCTTCTTCATCTGATATCCTTCTCTGTCGTCTGCCTTCTGCACTTCCTTGTACCTCTTGAAAGCTAACCTTTTTGCCTTTACCTTTTCCGCTACTTCTTTGGAGAACCATAGTGGTTTCTTCTTTCTCCTGTTCTTTCTAACTTTCCAGATGCAGACGTTTGTTGCCTTCTTGATGTCTTTCTTTATTTCTGCCCACTTCACCTCTACCACATCCACTTCTCTATCTCTGCTAATGCTTCCCCAAGGCACTCCCTCATTTTCCTGAAATCAGCCCTCCTGAAACCCAGGACCTTCATTTTAGTGTGGCTTGTTTTTGGCTCTGTTCTAACCCCAAAACTGCACCATGTGATGATCATATGTCCCCAGGTAGCTTCCTACAGTGACATCAGTGACACTGTCCCTGTTTGACAGTACTGGGTCTAGTATGGCCTCTCCTCAAGTGGTTTCACTGACTAGCTGTCTGAGGAATTCCCTCTGCAGGGAGTCTAGGATTTCCCTACTTCTACTTGTTGCAGCTGGGATGCTCCAGTCCATATATGGCTTACTGAAATCTCCTACTAGCAATGCCCTCCCTTTGTTAGACATTGCCCTGATTTCCTCCAACCTTTCCTTATCTACTTCCTCTCCATGTGTTGGAGGTCTGTAGATCACCCCCTGTTCTAATCAAAACTCTCTTCCTTGTCTCCAGTGTCACCCACAGTACCTCTGCATCTCCATTTTCCCTTCGTATTTCCATTGCTTTTATTGACTCTTTCACATAGAGAGACACCTTTCCTCCCTGTTTGCCCACTCTGTCATTCCTGGGTAGCACATACCCTGGTATGGCTGCTTACCATTCCTGGTTCTCATTGAACCAGGTCTCTGTGATTGCCACTATGTCCAGGTCCCCTGTTGCTGACTGGTCCATACAGAAACAATCAGAAACAAAAGCTCTGCAATCCAGAAACAGACAAGCTCTTAGTTTTTGTTTGTGAAAGACAGGCACCGTACAGCTTAATTCCCCTGGAGAAGAATCCAATTATGTCAGCAGAAAAAAAAGAAAATCAAGTCAACCAGCACAATGCTAAAAATCAAAAGCAAATACACTGCATAATAAAGACCTCAACATCTTTAAGAAATGATCCATTTGGATTTGTAAGATCTGGTGACACAAACTGAGAATCTAAATCAATCAAATTCTTGACTGTTTGATTTTTAATATGTACATCTCTATTTTGTAATTCATCATTCTCTTCTGCTACCTTCTCAACTCGATTAATATACTTATACTCTTTATCTTCTGAGTCAAATTGTTGCAAATCAGCAATTTGAGTTTCTAGTGAAGCTTCCAATTACCTAATTTGATTTAACAATGGATTCTCCTAACTATTCTTACCTTGTGCAATAGGAGATGATGCATGCTGATTAAGGTACTAGAGAACCTTGTATTATCATAACTTCCTTGTCACCAAGCAAATTTATTTGTGACCGTGGTGTTAAAAATAACTGGTGATTTTTCTTGGAGTCCCATCTATATCCATATCTTTCTTATTTAAAATTATTTTTGCATTTGGTATATTTACATGAGTTGTTGCTTTTCTTTTCACCCCCATAGTTACAACAGTATATGTAGTTGCCAACACTCAAACTCAAATATAAACATGCCAGGTTATAACTTGTTTAAGGGCAGAACAACCTACAATTGCATGAAATAGCAATGAAACAGGAAATAAAAATACTGCTTCTGTCATCTGGACCAATAATAGCCAACTAAAGCTGATCAGTCCACCAGCACCCACTTTAACAAACCACTTTGATAATAAAAATTCTTGTATGTAAAATAATATGACATATAAAAAACAGCAGTTCCAAATTGTTTTCAATATCAGATTGCTATTGCAGTCTTTCTGTCAGAGGCTGTCACTCAGGAGGTTATCATCTTCAATTTGTTTATCTTGTCTTTTTCTTATCCTTCTAATCTTTCTTCTTAATTTTCTTTTCCGTTTTGTACATATATATATATATATATATATATATATATATATATATATATATAAATATATTCCTGAAAGATCCAGTCAGCAGGCCCTAGGACCAAAATGGCACTGTCCCCTGGTAGGAATAGCAGTTTAAAATCTTGTTTAATATATAAGCAGTATTAAGACCTAAGTACAGAAAACTAACAATTACAATTATAGTTCTTTAAAATGTTATAAATCCATATATGACACACAAATTATGCTAGGGGCCATGTACACTCAATAAATATTGTGTCCTTTATAACATTACAATAAATAGCAACAACCTTATATGCTAGCAGTAGCAGAAAAAAAAACAAAAAAAAATGTGTACAAAAATGTAGACTTACATCATCGTAGTATACAAAAAGAAAACAGGATCAGGCAATATCATATCACTGCATTTTTCTGCACAACACATTTGTATCTGCAGACTGTCAGTTACCATGGTCCGGGTAGACTTAAACTACAGTTGTCTTCCTGATGGACCTATTAAACATTGGCAAGTTGAAGGAATGGCTCAGAATTATTTATACAGCCCTTCTCTCCTGCTTCAATAATCAAGCTTGATGCAGACTGTACAAACTGAAGCCCTAAGGCAAGCAAATAAAACAGATGAGCAGACACTCTTTGGATGCCATGACTGTTGATCGGTTGTGAGGACTGCTCAGCTGCTATCTCCTCCTGCATTTATGATGCAGCATGAGGGGCATAAAGAACAACACAGTCAATGATTGGTAAACTAAAGCATATGGGCATAGAAAGCCTGCAAAAATCACCATAAAAATAAAATTATATCAAGCAAGTGTATATGTATGTATATATGTATATATATCTACACACACACACATATATATATATATATATATATATACACATTTATAAAATTGGGGACAAATCCAAATCCAAAGTTCTGATTGTATAAAACACATCACCTGACTGTGCGTATATCAGAGTGTGACCGAACACCTGCACTTTTACCCCCTCCAAAACAATTTTGCCTTTTTATAAGATAGATAACCCACTCATAGGTGTGCGGTCATGTCTGATATACACACCCTGGGTGGCACGACTCTGCCTGCGACCTTGTGTATAACTACACACACCAAGGCATGCGTATATCAGAGCGTGACTGCACACCTAGGAGTGGGTTATCTATCACATATATAGATATATAGATAGATATATATCTGTATATTACAGGAGCACAGTCATGCCCCTATAGTTAGGGTTGAGTAGCCTGTTTAAGGGTAAATCTCACATTTTGCACTGTAACAACTTTGCAACCAATCAATGGATTTGCACAAAATTTGGTATGCACTGTCTTGTGGAGTAGATCTTGTGATGTGGGAGGATTATTTCTGGTCAGATGTGCAGATTCTGATATTCGGATAGTGAAAAAAGTAAAAAGTCATCATTTTATTTGCTGTTTTTTCCTCATCGTCTTGCACCTAGATGGTGTGGAATTTTGTTTTGAATTCTTTTATGGTAGAAAGAACTTGGGTATCAGAACTGCCACTGGAGTTTGGTGCAAACATATTAAACTTTGGCAAAGTTATTAAGTTTTTAACTTCTCATTATATCCTATGGCAAGTTCCTTTTTCAGGATAGATGTAAAACTCTCTACAAAGGATTTGATCTCTTGAAAAAGGATCTAGTCTCACAAGAGCATTTTCTTTTTCGTGAGAACAAAATCCTTTTTCATGAGAAAAAATTCCTTTTTCATGATCCCCCATCTTGTTTTCTGTTTTTTCATTAAAAAAAATTAAAAAATGAAAACCCACACAAATGAACTTGTACAGATACATCAATCCATGTACTTTGGTCATCGGGACTCCATTTGGTGGATTCTGATATTATTTGTTGTAAGACCAACCTTTAAAGTTGTTTTTTTTACTATTTAAAATCCTTTTTTGCACTTGCTTACTTCGTTTTTCGTGAGCTGAATCCTTTTTTGCTAGCCGATTCCTTTTTCTCGAGCTGACAAAAAAGAACTTGGCTTGTGAAAAAATAATCCCTGTCCCCACTTTTTAGTATAATTTCCCTGGAGTCTAGTGGCACCCCCCACTCTCCAGTCACTGTCCCCACTTTTTAATATAATTTCCCTGATGTCTAGTGGCACACTCCCACCCTCCGACTGCTGCTCCCCATTATTTTAGTAATTCCCTGGTGCCTAGTGGCACTCCCCACCCTCCAATTGCTGCCCCCACTTTTCAAATAGTTGCCCTAGTGTTTAGTGATACGCCCCACCCTCCAATCATTGCTCTCTCTTTTTTGTATTACTTTCTTTGGTGGCTAGTGGTACTCCCCACCCTCTGATTGCTGACATTACCTGAAAATAAGGAAAGTGTCCCTCAATGTCTTTTTTAATTTTTTTGTAGCTGTAAAAAAAAAAGTCTATCGCCAATCACACCTGCACACCCACCTGACCTCCCACTGTGCACCCACCTCCCCACTCCCCCCTTGACATCTCCACACACTGTCACTCACCTGAAGTGGTCCCAGTTTGAGATCCACTCTCCTGATCAAAGGCACGTCTTGCTGCAGGTACCAGCAACTACAATATGAGAAACTGAGGTAAATGTCATTCAATGTATTTCAATGGGGGTTTCAACTTTTTTGCATAACTCAGCCATTTATTGAGATTTTCACCCCAAATTTTCAACATGGCCTTTTGAGGACTCTACCTCGTGAACAATATGACTGTCATTAGGCAACTCCCATTGGAAAAGTGATTTTACAGTCTGTTGGCAAAATTACATTTCCAGTGGGATTTGTGTAATGACAGCCATATTGTTCGTGAGGTGGGGTCATAAGAAAGATATGTTACAAATTTGGGGTCAAAATTTTTAAAAAATGGCTGCGTTATGACCATTCATTGAAAGTTTGCTACAGACTGTCATAACTTTGGACATTTTTAATATTTTCACCCCTTATTTTCAAAATAGCCTTCTTATTACTCCACCTCATGTACACCACAGCTGTCATTTTCCAAATCCTGTCCAAAATGTGTCTTCACACCTGTGGTGCAGAATGGAGTTGCAGTTGTGTAGAATTACGTTTTGGAGGGGATTTGAACATTTTCTGTACTGGGTACATGCAGTAAGGTCTCAAGAAGGCCATGTTGAAAATTTGGGGTAATTTTTTTTTTAAATGCCTCAGTTATGACTATTTTTTCAGTTTCACTACACATTCTCATAACTTTGAGAATTTTTCATATTATGACCTCCAAATTTTCAACATAGCCTTCTTATTACATCAACTCATGTATGTCACAGCTGTCATTTTTCAAATCCTGGCCAAAATGTGTTTTTGCACCTGTGGTGCAGAATGGCATTGCACCTGCGTGGAGTTACGTGTTGGTGGGGACTAAAAATTTTGATGTGCTGGGTACATGAGGTGGGATAATAACTTGGCTATGGTAACAATTTGCTAATTGTTGCCCTATAACTAGAAGTGCAGGGGCTGGAGAGCATTGTGCTTCCACAGCTAGATACATATATTCATCTATGGAGGGATGGTATACTATCTCTAAAAGTAAGGAAACAAGTTAAAAGCACTTCATTAATGCACCAGTTAGGGTTAAACTGGCAAAAGTAGGGAAATGTGGTGTTAGGGTTTCCAATCCTAACTCCCCATTCCTCACCCTGCACAGACTCACAGCGGGGAGGTCTGTCTTGGGGCCATCAACCCTTATGCTCACCCCATTCTCCTATGCTGTACCCATGTCACCTTCTTTCCTAATGGAATGGGGTGAGCTTTAGGGCTGATGGCCCCAAAACTGACTCCCCTCCACCTGTGGGTCTTTGCATGGTGGGGAATGGGGCTTTAGTGTTGGAAACCCTAATGCCACATTTCTCTACTTTTGTTGGTTTAACCCTAACTGATGCATTAACAAAGTTTTTCGATATATATATATATATATATATATATATATATATATATCTATCTATCTATCTATCTATCTATCTATTTCCTGACATAATTTATGCAATCAAAACCAATTTCTATAGAGACACAAGTCAAGACACGCACAAGGCTAAATACAACAAAACCTTCTTATTTCTTAAAAATTATAAAGTCTTAATATATTTTACATTAGAAACAGATCTTGCCTTAAGTATCCAAGTGTGCCTTTTTTAAATGTCCAGGTCACTGGAACTGCAGGTAATCTCTATACTTTCTTTCAGGGCAACACTCAGTGCACTTTATATGATTTACCCACTGTGTATCAGTAAATCACAATAGTATTCACATTAGTATCCCAGTTTTTCAACATTCAGTCTCTACATTCAGTTTCATGAGATTGTTAATCTCAGTTACTTAAACTTGCACTTCTAGCTCCTGGCTGATCTGAAGATACTAGGCTTTGGGTTTCAGGTTTCAGGCAAGCAAACAACACTGCACTGCACTTCTCCCAAGCAGTGGTGATTCTGGCTCCAACCAAAAAGCATTTGTCAATGCCGAATGTTGCTTGCTTCTATGTGCTGTTTAGGTATTTGGAAGTCATTGTAGTGTAAATATTGAAAATTTGTGAACCTACGAGCGTGCGTAGGAACTGCGCAACTCATGCTCATAAAACAGTCATTTTTAGGATTTTTTTCACCAAATTTTCAACATAGCCATTTTAAGATCTCTGGTCATGAACAGTGTCACTGTGATTTTGTTAATGTGTCCCATACATTGAGTTTGCACACCGACTGCACCATTGTGCGCTACATGGGCGGAAACACGTTTTGGGCAGGATGTGAAAAATGACAGCTGTACTGCTCATAAGGAGGTGTGGTAAAATGGCAATGTTGAAAATCTGGAGTGGAAATATTGAAAATTCGCAAACCTCCGAGCGTGCGTGGGAACTGTGCAACGCATACTCGTAAAACAGTCATTTTTAGGAATTTTGGCACCAGATTTTCAACATTGGGGTTTTGGGCCCCCTTCTCATGAATGATGTCACTGTCATGGTGGTATTCAGGCCCAAAGGGTGATTTCGCAGTCACTGCGCAGTCACTGCATGAAATCACCCTTCGGGCCCAAATAACGCCATGACAGTGACATCATTCATGAGAAGGGGTCCCAAAAACCCCATGTTGAAAATCTGGTGCAAAAATTCCCAAAAATGGCTGAGATATGCACTAAAGTTGAAACCCCCCTATCTAGCCCATTATACAGCTTACCGGCATTTCCTCAGTTTGCGGTCGGCTTTGAATTTCAATTCAATTCAATTCAATTTTATTTATAAAGCGCCTTTCAAAATCAAGGTGCTGTACAAAATTTTAAAATAATAAAATCACAACATTTAAAAGACAGCCACAACTAGCAGAGAAGAGTGCAGACGTGTTCCCGGTCCACCGAAGATCGTCGCGCCGGAGTCCGGAGGTAAGTATGGGGTGTGGGGGGTGTGGGGAGGCTGGATGCACAGTGGGTGGGTGCAGGTTGTGGGAGGAGGGGTCGGGAGATGCACCGCTGGACCGTTTTTGTCTTACAGGTACAAAAAAAAAAGCGTCATGGGACCGTTTACCATGCTGGGGTGGGCCCTCAGCGTGGCACAGGACTTTGGGGGCGTTCAGCCGACAGGGGATTGGGCACCCGTCCAGCAAGGACTGATTGCCACACTGGGTGAGCTCCCAACGTGGCACCAACTACTGGGAGGGGGAGGAGGCGGCGCAGCTCGGCCGGCAGGTTGGGCTCCCGTGCAGGCTATACCATCGCGTCTTGAGGCGGCGCTGCGCCTGCGAGTGAGGAGCTGCTGGCGTGAGCAGCTTCTTATTACTGCTCACTCAAGCGTATCTCCCCCTTTCAACTGTATGCCACTGCATTTTGGAGCATGTCATAGACAGCTCCAAAATGCACTGGCTTACAGGGGCCACGCCTGCCAGGACACTGCCTGAATTGGAGGAGGAGGTGACACACCTCCGAAATCTCCGATGATGGCACTATGTTTCTTGCACATGCATGCAAGCAACATAAAAACCAGCAGAGATTCCTCAGTACTCCCCACAAACCATAAAGGGACACTGTCTACCTGTTTTTCATCATATTATTTCTAGTTAAAAACCTACATTTTATAATTTCTTACCTTCTCTAAAATTCTTTGATGTTGCTGTTTGTTTTGTCTGTCTCCTTGTTTAGTAGAACTGAAATGCATGCTAATTATATTTATAAACAATTTTGTTTAGTTTACAACCCTGGACTTGATCTTACTGCATGCTTCCTGAGCATTACAAACACACCCAAACAGTGCAGTCACTCATGAAGCAGTAACCTTCTAAACCCACACTGCATCATTAGTGGCTAGACTGTGTTGTGGTGTTCCCTAATCCAGGAAAGATGCAGCTGGAACTGATCAAGGAATGTAAACAAATCTTTTTGTGTGTGGTAACACCAGTATGGTGGGCAGTCTGTTTTTTGCTTTTCTAAAGAAAGAAAGAAAATAGAATTAAACTACCAGCTACATCAGCAATCTTTACAGAATGTTGGCAATCATAAAATATGTTTTTTTAAACTAAGGACACTTTGAGACCTAAGGGGGTTGACAGTGTCCCTTTAATCCATTCTCAAGTCACTGTCCTGCTGATGCCAACTTCTGTCTGGAAAAGAGAGGAAAAGGAGCCTCTTTTCAAGGTAGTACCTCACTGTGGTACATAAAATATAGCCTGAAAACTGCTTTTATAGTAATAACACAGATGGCATACTGTCTATAGTATAAAACTGGACCCAAACACATAAGAGAAATGCATCTCTCTCTCTCCCTTAGTTGTCACACAGCTCCTCCTACCAAGCCCCACCCTGCTTTTCTTCTGAGATCTGAGGGGGATCAGGCAACATGTTGGTAAGGCTGCACTTTGCAATGCTATCATACGAATGTGAGATTGTCTACTATCAAGATCTCATCTGATGTATGCTACGAAAGCAGATCTAAAAGCTTGCAAAATGTCAAACTTCAGATGTAAATTGATATTAATAACACATCAACAAGCTCATTACCTTATGCCATTACTTCAAGGAGCTACAGTATGCATGGTTTAGCACTCCTGGGTTATTTGTAGATTTACAGAACAAAGAATCTGACTTTCCATTTGAAGAAATATTTCTTATTGGTGATAAAACAGAGCATTACATGAAAAACGTTGACACTAAAAAAAAACCTTGAGAAATTTGGAATAAAAAGAGAAATCTAAGGGAATGAGAAACGTTGTGGGGGGGGCGGAATGGACACATTACAGCTGACAGTGTGTGCAGCATGAGTCTAGCAAACACAAGGGATCTGCAAGAGGAAAAGGTAGGAGAGGAGCATGCCAACACTTGATCTCAGTCTCTCATGCACAGGCAAAGGCTAACCCTTGACTTCTGTGTCCCGGTTACCACAGACATTTTACCAATGGGAGGCTGCTGCACTTACTGTCTCCAGGAGTAGGAGAGAATAACAACAGACAAATGGGTCATGGAGATAGTAAGATAGGGTCTGACTCTCTGCTTTTCACATTTTCCAATATAGAACAATCTAAAAATGTGTAAAACAATCTTGCCAGAAGAAAATAAAAAATAATTTAAGAAGTTCCAAACTGCTTCAACTGATAGCAGTAGAATAAATTCCCTTCTCACAGATAGGGAATGGATTTTTCTCACAAAAAAGGAGAGTGGCAACCAATACCAGATCTCATGCTTCAAATGGTACATAACAAAGGACAATGTCAAAATGGTACCACTTCATACAGTTATTCCACCTCTTTAACAAAAGGAATTGGCTCTGTGCACTGGACCTAAAGCATGCATACTTTTGCATCATCAGGCTCCATCACAAAAACTACAGATGATTCAGAGTAGGTCTTTCCTAGTAACAATTTAGAATAGAGCTGTGCAGAATGCAGAATTCCGCCAGCAGAATGTGTGCTGGATGGCAGTTCTACTTCAGAAATACTTTCTGAAATTTCTTTTTTAATGTTGTGGAATTCCAAAAAACATTTCTATGTAAACTGCAGAATAATATTCCATTGATGACAAAATCACTGGTGTGCGGAAAATAAATTTGCAGTTTACCTAGACTGCAGAATACAATTCTGCGGTTAACATTCTGCGTTCAGAATTTCAGAATCTTATTTCAAATGGAAGTCCTCAGAATTAGGCAGAATTTCTGAAAATCCGTGGAATTCCAGGGGACCTGGAATTTTGACATTTCCCACAGCTTTAATTAAGATCAGTGCCTTTCAAGCTCACATCTGCCACAGCAGTGTTCAAAAAATGCCTTTCCGTGGTGGTAGTAGCATTTCACAGATAAGGAGTAAAAGGATTTTCTTATCTGTAGAACTGGTTAGTGTGTGTAAAAAGCAAAGAACATGACTAGCCAGTTCTTGGTCAGATAATGTTACAAATGACAAACTTAAGTCTCCTCCTAAACTTAGAGAAGTCATAACTAGAGCCTGCTCAGGTTTCTGTTTGTTGGAGCCGAACTGAACACAAACAAGCATTTGTCATTGCCCAATGTTCGTCGGGTGCTCAGATATCATGGAGAGGGTGGTGGTGGTGGTGTTTGAAAATTGCTTCAGTGAAGGAATCAGTGTATTAACATTCAAGAAGGCAAAGTAGAAGTGATAATGTTGGGCAGTGTAAGTGTCTAGATTGGTACTGTTTGTGCCTCAAATTTTCAACACACCCTTCTTATGACCCCCGCCTCATGAACTAGTGC
Source organism: Neoceratodus forsteri (assembly GCA_016271365.2). Lineage (NCBI taxonomy): Eukaryota > Metazoa > Chordata > Ceratodontiformes > Ceratodontidae > Neoceratodus > Neoceratodus forsteri. The sequence continues at coordinate 400,676,290 of CM057451.1, forward strand.
AGAGAAAATGTTCAACTCCTGGCCAGAAGACGATTTAATGCAGCAACTGTGGAATCATCATTTTGGATGCAAAAACACATTTTGGCTAGGATCTGAAAAATGACAGCTGTCACATTCATGAGGTGCTGTGGAGATATGGCAATGTTGAAAATGTGGGTCAAAATATAAAAAATTAGTAAAGTTACGAAACTGCATTTGCAAATTTCAATGCAGGCTAATACCGTTGTTTTTTTTTTAATGTTTTTACACCAAATTTTCAACATAGCCTTCTTATGACCCCCACTCATGAACAAAGGCAGAAAAAATTTCAACTCCTACCCGAAAAGTGATTTCGTGCAGCGACTGCAAAATCACCTTTCAGGATGCAAAAAAAAAAAAAAATTTTGGCCAGGATCTGAAAAATGGCAGCTATCACATTCATGAGATGCTGTGAAAAAATGGCTATATTGATAAGTTGAGGTCAAAATGTTGAAAATTGCCAAAATTACGAGCCTGTATTTGTGAATTTCAGTGCAGGCTCATAACTTCCTTGTTTTTTAATATTTTTATACCATATTTTCAACATAGCATTCTTATGACCCCACCTCCTGAACAAATGTAGAGAACATTTTCAACTGCTGTCCAAAAGGTGATTTTGTGCAGTGACTGCAAAATCACCTCTCAGGATGCAAAAACCCATTTTTGCTAGGATCTGAAAATTGACAGCCGTCATGTTCATGAGGTGATGCAAAGAAATGGCTATATTGAAAATTTGGGGGTCACAATATTGGAAATTGCCAAAGTTAACAGTCTGTGTTTGCAAATTTCAACACGGGTTCATAACTTTGTGTTTTTTAATATTTTTACACAAAATTTTCAACATAGCCTTCTTCTTACCCCACCTCATGAATAAAGGCAGAGTACAATTTCAACTCCTGCCCAAAAGGTGATTTTGCACAGTGGCTGCAAAATCATCTTCTGAGATGCAAACATTTTTTTGGACAGGATCTAAAAAATGTCAGCTGTCACATTCATGAGGTGCTGTGAAGAAATGGCTATGTTGAAAATTTGAGGTTAAAATATTGAAAATTACCAAAGTTACGAGCCTGCATTTGCAAATTTCTGTGTCAGGCTCATAATTTTGTTGTTTTTTAATATTTTCACACCAAACTTTCAATGTAGCATTCTTATGTACCCACCTCATGAAGAAAGGTGGAGAAAGTGTTCAACTCCAGTCCAAAATGTTATTTTCCACAGTCTGCAAAATCACCTTTTGGGATGCAAAAATGCATTTTTGCCAGGATCTGAAAAATGACAGCTGTCATGTTCATGAGGTACTGTGAAGAAATAGCTAGACAGAAAATTTGGGGTCAAAATAATAAAAATTGCCAAAGTTATGAGCCTACGTTTGCAAGTTTTAATGCAGGCTCAGAACTTCATTGTTTTTTAATATTTTTTCACTAAATTTTCAACCTAGCCTTCTTATGACCCCACCTCATGAACAATGATGGATAAAAGTTTCAACTCCTGCCTGAAAGGTGATCTTGTGCAGTGACCGCAAAATCACCTTTTGGGACAGATTTACCTAACATCACTTGAATTTTTCATGAGTTAGAGTCCCAAAAAACGTATGTTGAAAATTTGGGGCAAAAATATTTTAAAATGGGCAAGTTATGCCACTAAGTTGAAATCCCCTTTGAAATACATTGACACCAAAAACCCCATTAAAATACACTGAATCACTTACCTCAGTTCGCGTTTGGGCTTTGAAGGGTGAAGAAGTGCCTGCAGTCCAAGGAAGATTATGGCAAAGGACCTCTGGTGGGTACCCATGGGGTAAGGGTGTGTGTGGTGGTGGGTCCTGAGTGTGAGGGTGGGGGATTGGGCAATGGCACAAAGGACAACAATGGACAGTTTTCATTTTTACAGGAAAAAAAGCCGACAAGGGACAGTTTTATTTTTTCAGGGACAGTTTGATGAAGAGATGAGGACACTGGGGGATTGGGCACCCCCAGTGTTTGTATGCTGTTCGGGGAGGGGTTACACAGTGGACAACGATGGACATTTTTCTTTTTTTCAGGATAAAAAAAAACAATGAAGGAAAGTTTTGTTTCTTTCAGGGAGAGTTTGCAGAACATTTTGAGGACACTGGGGACTGGGCATCCCCAGTGTCACTATAGTATATTTGGGGGAGGTTGTAGGGTGGTGTGTGCTTATAGGGAGGCTTGGGTGGGAGGAATAACAGTGCTTGTCATCCTGACTTGTACTTCAAGGGACTGAGCCATGCTACTACTGTGTTGGCTGTGTCCTTTGAAGTGCATGACTAGACTGGCCCCCTCTGAAAACCAGTGTCATCAGGACACTGCCTGCTGATTCACCTGCCACAGACCAGCCCCTAGAGCACCACTTTCCACTGGACTCACCCCCCTCACACCCCTCTCTTGCAACTCTTATACCAACATGTTCACTTGTGCGTGTTTGCATGATGAACATAAAAATGGGTGGTTATCTTCCTCTGGTGAGACCTCAATCTGATTCAATATGCAGCTTCTGTTCAGGAGGGCACCCATTGAACTGTACAAGACTTCCTAAAATGACTGGGTCTCATGTCCTCTACTACTGCAGTAGTGCCAAGGGGCAGGTGGCAAATGTGAGAAACTCAGGGGTGCTTAAAAAAGTAATGGTGCCAACAACTGCCTCACTGACCCAAAATGTACCAGTGCAGTTAGGTTTGGGCCAAACCGTAAAGTGGTGCTAGTTAAATCAGCTGAGAGCAGGCATTTCCTTACAGGAATCACAGCACTTACTACTGCTCACTGCAGATGCCTCCTTCTTGTGGTGGCGGGGGGCATCTAGAACAGGTGTCAGTGAATGGGGTATGGTGTTTAGCAGAAAAGTTGGAGCTTCCACAGCTAAGATCTGTATTTTTATTCCCTAGATCCTTTTCTTCCCTGGTAAGGGACCATGCAGCACAGATACAGTAAAGATAGACAATAAAACCACTGTGTATTACATAAAGGAAAAAGGAGGTGCCAGAGTATCAAATATTGCAGGGAGACCCTGATGATTTGGAACCTGGCATACAGCATGAATGCATGGATATCTACAGTGCATCTGGACTGGAATGGCAATGAGCTGGTGGACAGCCTGGTTTTCACTTTTTAAAAGAAAATAAGAATCAGAATCTATCTACTAGCTACATCAGCAGTCTTTACAGAATGTTAGCAGTCATAAAATGTTTGCTTTAAACAAGGGATACTTTGAAGCCTAATGGGGTTTACAATGTCTCTTTTACACACTGAAGTGCCTGCTTTGCCTGGTGAAGTTTACATGTAGTGGCACAACATCAGTGAAAGTGTTGGCAAAGTGCCACTATGTGTAGTTTTGTTAGATGAAGTAGCACTTTACAGGTGAAAACTATGTAAAATGTTTTTTTTTACACCTGATCCTCTCCCCACCCACTGTGCAAATGACTGCCATTTTCCTTCTACCAGTCAGACCTTTAAAAATACTGTCCTCCCCACCTTTCCGACCTCTGCACCCACCTCCAACATGCCAGTCACAGTGAAGTTTGCTGTAATAACATAGCAGGCTGGTGACTGACACAATAATCCCTCCCCCCATCCACACCAAGTCACATAACTGTAATAACCATCCACCTCCTCCACCCCATAAATACCCAGATTTATCAGTGAACCCTCACCCTACTCACCTTCAAGTATTCAACTTCAGCCTGCCCCCAAGCCACAAAGTATAAGGATAAATCAGTGACACCTATAAAAACAACAACAAAAATCCTACGGTGGGACAAGCATGCTCAGTCTTCATAGTTCTGCAATAAAATGAATGAATGATGACATCCTCTTTTAGTAACACTTCATTGGCCACTTGTCAGCCAATCAGGTATTACTATAGGAGGACATAGAGATGACTGGTGGCTGAAGGACAGCAGAGGACAATATAAGACCATGAACAGCAGCAGTTATCTGAGGACAGAACTTAGAAGTGAGTATTGTAATTTTATTTATTTATTTATTTAGTTTTTGTTTACCGGGTGAGTGTGCTAACCATAGAGATGACTATTTTCAGGCATGACCCGGGAGAATTACAGAGCAATTACAGGGAAGTAGTTAGCAACAATATGTGGAACACTGAGTCCCCCCCAAAAATTCACAGAGCAGCACACAGCCAAGGCACACAAAATGATGTGCCTAGGCCGGCTCCATGGCACAGAGTGATGGGTTTTTGCTCGGCATGCTGGTGACCCGGGTTTGTACCCCAATCCCAGATGTCATGAGTGGAGTCCAACAGGGAGGGAGTTATAAGCATCCTATTGATGCTTCCCTCCCAGTGGGGATGGGATGGTCCTGGATCACTAGTTAGGCAGCTCCTGGTGGTGGCTTGTGGCTGGTGTTCATGGCAGCATGAGCCTGGACACACTGGACACACTACCAAACAACTCCTTCCCTAGGACACTGCCACAGTTGGACCAATACATGGGAGGGGGGTGGGTAGGGGGAAAAGTGGGAAAACACAGCTGCTCAGCTGACCAGATCATGGCAGCCATTCCCTGCTCACCACAAAGCATGAAAGTGTCCATGCTGACCCCACGCTGTGTGTCCGGCATAGAAGGCAGCCCTCAGGAAAGTCTCTTCTCCCTGTTCCCCTGCCCTGGGAGGGGGGGCCCCCCTGGAGAAGGGATATGTTGGGTCAACGGGGCTGTGGCAGTCATGTGGGGTGGTGGGATGGTGATGGGGTACTACACCACTCAAAGGCGTGGTCAGCTGGGGGCTTGGTGGAGCATGAAGAAATAACACACTCAAAAAATATGATGTGCCCGTCCAAAGAGCTGCTGTCTCTGTATGTCTGCAGTAAACAGGACTTCTCATAGGCTGACCTTCGGAATCATGGGTTAAGAACCATTGTATTCTATATACAAACAAGCATTTGTCAATGCCGAATGTTGTCGCGCTGGCATTGGCTTTGGTGGTGCAGTGCGGAAACACATTTTTGGCAGGATGTGAAAACTGACAGCTGTACTGTTCATAAGGAGGTGTAAAAAATGGCAATGGTGAAAATGTGGCATGAAAATATTGCAAATTTGCGAAGTCACAAGAGTGTGTGGAAACTGCGCAATGTGCGCTTGTAACACAGTCATTTTATGGAGTTCTGGCACCCAATTTTCAAAATAGGCATTTTACCACCTCTGGTCATGTACAGTGTCACTTTCATTTCCTCAAACTGTCCCAAAAGTGATTTTGTACAGCAACTGCGCTATTCTGCGTTGGACGTGCGAAAACACATTTCAGGCAGCTGTACTGTTCATCAAGAGGTGTCTAAAAATGCCAATGGTGAAAATCCAGAGTGAAAATATTACAAATGCACAATGTTATGAGCGTGTGTGCAAACTGCGCAACGCACGCTCGTAACACAGTCATTTTATGGAGTATCGTCACCAAATTTTCAACATAGGCATTTTAGGACCTCTGCTCATGAACAGGGTCACTGTCATTTTTGTAATCTGCCCCGAACACTGATTTCCCACAGCAACTGCGGTATTGTGCACCAGACGTGCGGCAACACATTTCAGCCAGGATGTGAAAAATGACAGCTGTACTGTTCACAAGAAGGTGTAGAAAAATGACAATGTTGAAAATCTGGCCTAAAAATATTGCAGATTCATGAAGTTACGAGTGTGCGTAGCAACTGCACAACGCATGGTCGTAAAACAGCCATTTTTTTTCATTTTTTCCACCAAATTTGCAACATAGGCTTTTTGAGAGCCCACCTCATGAACACTGCCACTGTCCTTGCGTTCATCAGTCCCAAAAGGTGATTCTGCACAGTGATTGCGAAATCACCTTTCGGGACCGATGAACGTCATAGCTGTGACAGAATTCATGAAGAGGGGTCCCAAATCCCCATGTTGCAAATTTGGTGCAAAAATGCCAAAAAATGCCCGAGATATGCATCAAAGTTGAAAAAACACTATTTATTCGTTATACAGCTTACCGGCATTTCCTCAGTTCACCGTCGGCTTTGAAGAGGGAAGCCGTGTTCCCGGTCCACCGAAGATCATTGCACCGAGCTCCGGAGGTAAGTATGGGGTGAAGGGGGTGTGGGGAGGCAGGGTGTGCAGTGGCTGGGTGCAGGTGGTGGGTAGGGAGACTACGAGGGACCGTTTTCTACTTACAGGTACTAAAAAAACACAACAAAGATAGTTTTCTTTTTTACAGGTGGTTTCTTTTTGGGGGGTACAGTAGCCGACGGGGGATTGGGCACCCCCATCAGCACAGAAGAAGGGGGGACATCAAGCTGACAGGGAGTGGGCTCCCCCATTGGCACATTAAACCGGGAAAGGGGGGACGGATGCCGATGGGGATTGGGCACTCCCGTCGGCAAACAATGAAAGGGGGGAGGGAGGCACATTCTGCTGATGAGGAGTGGGCTCCCCTGTCAGCTCATACTTGGGCAGGGTAAACAAACCGGGGGATTGAGCACCACCGAAGTCGGCAGTTTAGCGGCCATTGTGCCGCCATGTTTCCAGCTGGCGTGCACATAGGAAGGGTCCACTGCGTGTGACGAGCTTTACTCGCATTGCAATGGACCTTTCCTTAGATGTGCTCACCCGGGTGGTGTGACGCTGGCATGCAGGCTGATTGAGGAATGAGGGACGCACCTACTGGTGAGTGCCCTGCATTCACCCAACAGCGACCGCTCCTCCAAATCTGCACTACCCCAAAATGCTGGCTGCGCAAGTGCACCAACATAAAAAAGACAGGAGGGGTTTGACCCTGGACCATTGTGCACTGAACGAGCATATGGCTTATAAAAAGTTTCTCATGCTCTCTCTGGAGTCACTCCTTCCCCTACTGTCTCCAAGAGACTGGATGTGTGCACTGGATATGCAGGATGCTTACCTGCACATAAAAGTTAAGCAAGATTACAGGCAGTACCAGCAGTTTTGTGTGGGTGGTAATCATTTTTAATTCCGATTGTTGATTATATTGTGTATTTCATTTAACAACTGTTAACAAGGTAAGGCATGCTGAGCCAGGGCTTGTTTCCAGGTGCAACCCAGGAAAAGGGAAAGGGGCACACAAATCCAGGTGCAACCCAGGAAAAGGGAAAAGGGCACACATATCCCCCAGTCCATATACCTGTATCAGCATGGGACCCGAGCCTGGGTTTCCTTACCAGGGCTCCACATGAATCTGCCAGTTCCTAAGACATCAGGTTTCTATGCTAGAAAACTCTGTTTCTGGTTGTGATCACCTTGGCAGGCTGACTGTTCGAGCTTTAGTCTCTGGTTGTTGAACCCCCTTATTAGTCTTCTTAGTGTAACCCAAATGGTAGAGGTTTATCTGACTTTTCTTCTTCACGTCAGAAAGACAAGCCCTCTTAACCTTAAAATTTTAACTTGCTATACTGTGGCTGAATACTCTGAAACATGGAATATATCGTCAGGTATTCAAAGTATAATTTTACAAGGCATTTAAGTAGGCCTATTACTACAGTGGAAACTCAAACCAAGTCATTAATGGGTTAAGGTCTAAGCACCATTAATCATGTGAAACAAGAGGTGTTAATGGTCTGTAAGCTCAGATGGGGGCCTTAATGGTTTATGGCATGCTTCACCAGGTAGCAACAAGGTCAGGAATAAAACTAAAACTAGGCTTGAGAAAATACAAATACATTTTTATTATCTTAAAGAAGTGAATTCCACTTGAGTGCTTTTAACTAAAGACATACATTTTCAGTACTATTTTGTTAGTAGTGTGACATCATGTCCTTTGGTCCTGCTTTTCTGTTCTAGTGGGACAGTCAAGAATATGCAATAAAGATGCGCTCCTAAGATGGCATTTAGGAGAAAAGGGGGTCGGCAGTTAGCTCTCAGAGAATGACAAGAACTTGTGCTGCCACTTGATCCACTCCAGGGAAGCCTGCCTAGGGCTTCCACAGTCACTTGGTCAGGATGATTTCAAAGGTATCTACAACCTGGGGCATGGCTAGATGCTCAGCTGTTCAGATGCACTTTCAGGGAGCTCCCTGAGCAACATATAATTAGATTATTTTATAATTTTGGAACTATCTGTCCGTGTTTAATACCCACACTTGTTATATTTGAAGAGGTGACCAGTCAGAGAAAGTTTCCTAAGGATGATCTGCAAGAATACTGAACAAAAAGTGAATTTCTTTGCCCCTCGTAGTGGGGATGCCAAAGTACCAACACCTCCTATAGGCCCAACATCAGCTGAGCCAGATAAGGATGACTTTCGACTGGCAGCCTTGGAATCCCTACAGATGCCTGAATTAAACCTCACAAAAATGGTCCAGCATATGGACAAAAAGATAAACACTTACTATGAAAGAATATTCACAGTGGAGCAGAAGGTTAAAGGCTTGACAAGCACTGTGCAAGCAATGGAGAAGACCTCCAAAAGATCAATGACCTCTTCAACAACCTGTGTAAAGGAGTAGGCCCTCCTGCGATCTCAGTTGGAGAATCTTAAAAATGCAGTCAGGTCTGCAAATGTCCCAATAAATGGTGTACCTGAGGGGACCGAGGGGGAGGATCTGCTGGCCTTTGTAACTGCATGGATGGCAGAGACATATGGCCTACTGTAGATGTGCAAGGCTTGTTGATCCGAGCATATTATTACAACAAGCAGAGCAAGCGGCCACCTGAGGGAGCTTGGACTATCTTGGTGGCTACGGTGTCCATGGTGATCAGAAATCAAATTTTGCAAGTGGCTCTGACTAAGAGAGGAGTGGACCATGACAGCTCCTGGATTCTGTTCCCTGATTTATCTTATGCTACACACATGAAATGAAAGATTTTTGATGTGGTACGATGACATCTTCAGGAGCTGAAAATCCCAACCAACATGCTGATCCCACCTCACCTGCATGTCAAAGTGGGCCGCAAAGTCTACATATATGCCAACCCCAAAGATGCTGAAAAACTGTCTGAGAGGCTGGAAGCTGATAGAGCTGAGAAAGAGGGAGATAGTTCCTCGGCTTCTAAGGGAGGAACACTTGAATTTTAAGATGCAAGTGATTGACTGCCTCTGTTTTTTCCTTGGCCCCAGTCCCTTTTTTCAGACTTTTTTTCCTATCTGTAAATGACTTTTGGCACAGACTGTAGCATTGGCAAGTTTATGTGGAGAACGTTTCAAGTTCCAATTTATTAAGTGATATGGTACCTTTTATTTGGGGTGTGATGGCCACTGACAGTTTGCTACTTCTTTGGTGAGGTGATATACAAAACAGGAAATATAAATACCATAAATAGGTAAAATTCTGATAACAGCAATTAAAACCCACTGTAACTTTACAGAAATGCAAGATTAAATAGATGAGTTTTCAGAGTGGCCTTAAGCTCTCCACTGCTCAGGCACTCCCGAACGCAGTGAGGTAGTGAATTCCACAGGGTTGGGGCTACATAAGCAAAAGCATGAGCACCATATGACTTCAACCAAACCCTGGGAATCTCTAGCAATCCCTTGTCAGTGGAGCGGAGTGGTCAGGAGGGGCAGTAAGGGCACAGAATCTCTTGCAGCTAGTGTAGTCCCAGACAGTGTAGGGCTTTATAGGTCAGCAGCTGATCTTGAAGGTAATCCTCCACTGAACTGGAAGCCAGTGCAGCTCATGGAGCACAGGTATAATATGACTAGATTGAGAAAGCCCAGTTAGTAACCTGACTGCTACATTCTGCATCAGCTGCAGCCGGCAGATTTCTACCCTGGCAATCCTAGTTACAGGGAGTTACAGTAATCCAGGTGGGAGGTCACAAAGGCATGGATGAGTGTAGGTAGGTCTCCGGGCAGGACCAGGTGCTTAATATATGTGATATTCCTCAGATTGTAAAATGAAGTCTTGACAATGGATGACACCTGAGATTTCAGGGTCAGCCCCTCGTTTAGAATAACACCCAGACTCCTCATCCAATCAGAGGTCCTCAGCTGGCTGCCTCCTAGTACAAGACCAGTCACCTGTCCTACTGAAGACCCCTGAGCTCAATGACCTGGGTCCACAACCAACACCTCAGTCTTATCTGAATTTAGCTTCAATTAGTTGGCACTCATCTAGTCTTAGATCTCAGAGAGGCAGTTTTACAATACTGAAACCACTAACGCCTGATCGGGTGCAAAGGACATGCACAGCTGAGTATCATCAGCATAGCAGTGAAAATGTAGCCCGTATTGTCTTACAATGTCCCCCAATGGCAACATGTACACCACAAACAACATGGGAGATGGCACAGAGCCCTATGGTACCCCACATGGCAGGCAAATTGGGTCAGAGGAAAAATTATTTCTATGATTCCAGTTTAAGGCATTAGCGACATTAGCCATAGAGACTATGATACTATGTTAAATATATTGCTGTTCAACCTAATGTTGTACCAAAGAGGGCAGTGACTCAACTATCCTATCATCAAAACAATTGTTTTGTTTGATGTATTGCACTGCTCAGAATGTATGTTTTGTACTCTACTGGTCAAACCTATAAATAAAAAGTTAACAAAAAAAGGTTTCTACAATCTGTGCACTACAGAGACTGAACTGTAGGTCTACTGAAGTGTCAAGATGACATATTCCAGACAGCCTTATCCACAGCCAGAGGCACCTGAGATCTGCATCTTCTGGCTGCCCCCCCCCAACTACACAACTGAACCAATTCAATGAGTGGTGGAAAAACTGGTGTGGAGCTCAGGGTTTTGGCTTCATTGGGGACTGGGGAGCCACCTGGAGGGATGCAAACCTATACTGGTGCGATGGTCTGCATCTGTCCGGGGAACCAGGATCCTAGGTGAGAGGTTTAGATGCTTCATTGGCAAGCATTTAAACTAGCCAAGGGGGGAGGCACTGAAAAGGAGCAGGGAAATCCCAGCCTCCCCCCACAAAACATGGTAATTAGTGAGGTAAACACCAAGGTAGAGAAGTTATTAGGGAGCAGGACAGAGGTAAATGTAAAAAAAGGCAAAGGCAGTAAGGACAGGAATGGGGCTAAAAGGGGTAAAGCTATCAAAAAGTGGAGGGTGATGAGTACCAATACCCGTAGTCTGTGTAACAAGCTCCCTGAACTAGAGGCCTTGATGGAAGAGGGTTGCCTGGATATTGTGGCAGTCACAGAAACATGGTACACAGAGAACCATGACTGGGATGTCAACATACCAGGATACACAATCTACAGGAGAGACAGAGAGGGTGAAAGAGGAGGAGGAGGAGTAGCTCTCTATGTAAAGGAAGGGATCAAAGCAACAGAACTAAAGAGTAAACAGGGAGCAGATGAGGCACTCTGGGTCACCCTGGAGACAGGAAATGGTACCACAATCCACAAGGGGGTTGTATACAGACCCCCATCTCAGGGGGAGGGAATGGACAAGGAAATGATAGAACACTTCCTTAGAATGGCAGAAAAAGGGGAGATATTGTTGATGGGGGACCTGAATATGCCAGATGTTAACTGGAGCACCTTTGTTGCAGGCACATCCAAGAGCAGGGTCATTCTTGATGCCCTACAGGGGGCATGCCTCAGACAGCTAGTATTGGAACCCACTCAGGTGGGAGCAATCTTAGACCTGGTACTCTCAAATGGGGACGGAGAAAGAATCTTAGATTTAGAGGTGGGTAGCCATCTGGGAACAAGCGACCACCAAACAGTGTGGTTCACGATAAACACAGCCATACAATCAAGCCATACAAAAGCAAGAGTATTGGACTTTAGGAAGGCTGACTTTGGGAAAATGAGAGAATGCCTTAGAAAAGCACTAGCAAACAGGCAAGAAGGAGGGGTGGAGAAACAATGGGGAGTAATCAAAACAGCCATCACAGAGGCAACAAGCCTTTGTGTAAAGCAAATCAATAAAACACAATGAAGGAAAAAACTGCTATGGTTCTCAAAAGAGGTGGCAGGGAAGGTTAAGGAGAAAAGGATAGCATTCAGGAAATATAAGGAAACACAGAAGGAGCAGGACAGAGAACTTTATCAGTTAAAGCAGAAAGAGGCTGGGAAGGCAGTCAGAATAGCAAAGGCCCAAACGGAGGAAAGGATAGCAAATTCTGTTAAGAAGGGTGATAATACCTTTTATAGGTACATTAGGGAGCAAAGAAAGACCAAAGGAGGGATATTGAGGCTTAGTAAAGGGGAGGGAATGTGGGTAGAGTGGGACAGTGAAAAAGCAGGGATACTGAATGAATATTTCTGCTCAGTATTCACAAAGGAAGAGGAGTGGAAGGTACCTAAACCAAATAAGAGAAACACTCTGAAGATGGGGGTCGATACCAGTCCATTTACAGAAGAAAGGGTTCTGAAAGAACTAATAAAATTGAAGGTCCACAAAGCAATGGGGCCTGATGGGATTCACCCATGAATTCTAAAAGAACTAAGGGTAGAACTAGTGACACCGCTGACTACTCTTCTTTAACAAATCATGGGAGGATGGGGTGGTACCTGAGGACTGGAGGAGGGCAGATGTGATTCCTCTTTACAAAAGTGGGAGCAGGACAGAGGCAGGAAACTACAGACCAGTTAGTTTGACCTCAGTGGTAGGGAAAATGATGGAATCACTTCTGAAGGAAAGAATTGTTGAGTACCTAGAGGCCAGTGGGGCACAGGACCCAAGGCAGCATGGCTTCACGATGGGAAGGTCGTGTCAGATGAATCTAATAGATTTCTTTGACTGGGTGACCAAAGCAGTAGACCATGGAGGGGCTGTGGACATGGCCTACCTAGATTTTAGCAAGGCATTTGATACAGTCCCACACAAAAGATTAATACACAAGTTAGCCAGCATTGAAGTGGGCCTCAAGGTGGTAGTCTGGATAAAAAATTGGCTAGACAACAGGACGCAAAGGGTAGTACTAAATGAAGTACACAATGAAGAAAGGAGGGTTACTAGCGGGGTACCACAGGGTTCAGTACTGGGACTGGTCCTTTTTAATGTCTTTATAAGTGACATTGCAGAGGAACTGGAAGGAAAAGTATGTCTCTTTGCAGACGACACAAAGATCTGCAACAGGGTTGATACACAAGATGGAGTGGAAAGGATGAGAAGGGACTTGACAAGGTTGGAGGAACGGTCAAATGTATGGCAGCTCAGATTCAATGCAAAGAAGTGCAAGGTAATGCACTTGGGAAACAAAAACCCAGGGGAAGAGTACACAATGGGGGGGTGAGATACTGACAACAGTAAAAATGGAAAGGGACCAGGGGGCAATTATATCAGATGACCTAAAGGTGGGCAAGCAATGTGAGAAGGCAGTAAGTAAGGCTGGGGGGATACTGGGATGCATAGGAAGAGGCATCAATAGTAGAAAACAGGAAGTTGTTATCCCTCTGTACAGACAGTTGGAGAGACCCCATCTGGAGTACTGTGTGCAGTTCTGGAGACCCCATTTCCGCAAAGACATAGACAGAGTGGAGGCTGTCCAGAGGAGGGCAACCAAAATGGTGCAGGGTCTGCACCAGAAGACATACAAAGAAAGATTAAAGGAGTTTAATATGTATACCCTTGAGGAAAGGAGGGAGAGAGGGGACATGATAGAAACTTTCAAGTACCTCAAGGGAATCAACAAAGTCCAAGAGGGTAGCATCTTTCAGAAAAAGAAGTGTGCAAGAACAAGGTGGCACAATTTGAAGATAGAGGGGGTACAGCTCAGAGGTAATGTGAGGAAGTATTTTTTCACGGAGAGGGTTGTGGATGCATGGAACAGCCTCCCTGAGGAGGTCGTGGAGTCAAGAACAGTGGGGGAATTCAAGAATGCATGGGACAGACATAAGGCAGTCCTAGTGGGGGGTAGGAGGAAGTAAGATGTTGGTTAACTAGGATCTGCAACTTATCTGTGTTTCTATGTTTCTAACCATCAAGCTGAGAGGACCTGCACGTGCAGGATGGAGGAGAAGGAGCCCAGTTGACGGGGGAGCTGGTACACCAGAACCATGAGTACTCTCAGTACTTGCCTGCAACTGGGAAAATTTGCATAATGTTTTGCCACTGAATCTGCAGATTTGGCCATGGGCCAGAAGCTTCAAATACCTCATTTATTAGTTTTGATATTTAAGCAAGTGTAAGGCCTGTGCGGTTTTGGGTTTAACTGTTTTGCTTGTTTTAAAGTGCACCACCACTGGCCAACCAGCTCCAACATCACCAGGCCTACACCATTCCTATGGCGTGGTACCCAGTGAAGCACAAGGAGCACCCTTTAAGGTTCAAGGGTTTAAACTGCTACCAGTGGGTTGTGCCCCCAGTACAAGTGGGCTGGTAATACCAAAAGGTTTACATAGAGGATAATAGATGGGGATTTATCAGTAATCATGCTGTAATCACTTCAAGAGGTTACTGTGACAATTTAGTAAACCTTAAGAGTGAAGCTCAAGAGGTTTACAGTTGTCATGGTAACCCCCGAGAAGCAGTTTCAGTGAGGTTACCGATAAATCCCCATCCATTATATTTTATAGTGTATGGGCAAGATAGTCCTTACTTTGTAATGTTTCCCATAGTGCATCTCCAGATTAGGGCCAGACTAGGGCCAGCTGTCACTGCCACAGCCGTTAAATGTGTGCCTCTTGTATAAAGGACCCGCGCATGTGTAGATCCACTCCCGTTGTTTTGGTATCGATGTGACATACTCAAGAGGGGTTATCAACCTCTTGATGTCACATTGACACCATAATGACTACATAAACTTGCCAAATTTGGACAATAATAAGAGCTAACCATACATTATAATAGTATTGGCTACAGTCTTGTCTTGCCTGGTGGGGGTGGGGTGTGGGTCTGTTATTGCTGTTTTAAAGTGTTTAACAGGCCAAGCTGAGTCAGACACCTAGTTTCTGTCCTGCAACAAGAGTTAATGAGTTTCTGCCAAAACCAATTTAGTTTTGCACTCCCCCATCCTTTACAACTATCCCTCAATAAATATTTAATTGATATTGTACATATTGTCTTGTCAGCATATTATTACTGTTAAGTCACTAATTGCATTTTTGTTGAATTTAAGGTTGCACTGTGATTTTTGATGTGTAGGGGGACACTGTGGGGAGATTGGGAGGTACTGCATCCCAATGGGTTGTACTGCTCTGACACCAGGCCCATTTAAGTTTTACTCTGGGAGAGGGCATCATGCTAAACTTAAAAGCTCTAGATTTGAACCTCCCAATCAGGAAAATCAAAAACCCATGCCCCAAAACCTTGTCTGAGCCTTAAGGCAGGGGAAGTAACCATAAAATCCACAGAGCCCCGGTTACAATAGTTTTATTAATTCATTGCTCTATGTATAGTATTATCAATTATGCTATGCATTTTATTGTCAGTCTTCCTTTAAGGTGTGTTGAGCAATATAGAATGGGTGCCATATAAGTTGTCTTGTCTTGCCTTGCCTAATACAATGTTTCATCTAAATGGAGTGGCCTCTGCCAAAGTTACTTTAAATCCAGTCCATCAGCCTGCCTGTGTTCTTTCTCAAACACCCAGAACTTGTGGAGATACTCCTGCCCTCCCTGGAAATCCACAGGAAACTCCAGTGTTATCTGGACCACACCAGGGGTATTCAGCATTTCACTAGCTGATTGTACCATTTGCTCTGTGTACTCTGATAAGTCAGCCACCAAGCAATGCCTCTCCAGGTGAATATCCTCATGCATGTCACTATGTTATCAGAAGACTGGTAAAAAGGTTTCTGGTACTGTTACTGGCATGCCACTAGGGGCATGGAGGTCTCTGTAACTGGTTTAAAGTTGGTCTTGGAATCTAAAATCTGTTCAGCTGCCACCTGGAGTATGATTCATTCATTCACCAACCATTAGAGTCTGGATCTTGGGCTGGATTTTCAGCCCTCCGCACACTACAAGTCCCACTCTGCAGTGACCGGTGAGGGCTGAAATCTCCACACCTGTGGACTTTGTATTTTCAGCCAGTGCCACTGTGGGAGATGATATGCCTGGTTCTACTAGGTGTATGGCTTTGCCACAATTGTGGTGAAAAACCACCTGCAAGCTGCCGTATATCATGATGCTGGTCATTAACCAGCTCCACCCTTGAAAATACCGTGGGTGCAGGAAAAACCATGGCTGCACAAATAGTGACCCACTTGTGCTGTTTTTTTTCCTGCAGCTGTGCAAATTTCAGGGGCTCTGAAAATCCAACCCTTTGTCTTTCAAGGAGAGCTGCATTTGAAAGAAAATGGGAGGGGGATCTCCAAAATAATCTTTTCACAGTCTGTTCACTGTAACACCATGTTATTATCTTGCAGCCTCAGTGTTTCAACAGTTTAATGGTTTCTTCAGGGGATAACTTTAAAATCATTTGCAAACCTTTAATAAAATTGTAATAAATTATACAATGATGCAATACAATTAGAAGGCATTTATTGGACAACATTCTAGCCTAACTACTTATCCCTCTACATTTTATATTGAATTTATTGTTTAACTCAGTAAATATGAGCCTATTAGAAAAACTTGCTGAATTCGTACTGCAAGTGGTTAGGATAAGAAAAAGCAAAGGTCATGTAAGAAGCATAGACTATCTTTGTAATTAACATTAGGTAAACTTCTAATCACAACTTGAAGCTATTAATTAAAACTTAGTTATTACATTGCACACTAACATAATGGCTGTGTACTTTTTAGAGTTAATGATCGACTATCAGTCTCTTGAGAATATATTGGGAATACAGGTTATGTTAAATTTTCCATGGTGTAGGTAGCCAGAACAGAACCACATAATTTGTCCTGTTTAAACGCTTGAGTTATGTGGGTAATAGCTAAAGTTCATTTATTTACTTATTTGCTGGAAAAGATTTACCAGGAAATACGTACTGAGCCATAAAGCTCATTTCCAGATGTTTCCTGGGGGAACTGGGGTGAGAATGAATACACAGTATAAGCAAAACGCAGTAATCTGATAAGCAAAAGGTACAGCTATGTGCAGTATATACAGTAATGGAAATGGCAAATTGCTAAACAAGAAAGACAGATTGGTAAGGAGGAGAAAAAAGAAGGGGTAGGGAGTGGGGAGGAGGGAGAGAATGAAAAAGGTGAGTTATTTATTTAAGGTGATTTTAACCTTAATTAGTTAGACCCATCCCAAAGCAAGGCTCATAATGTTATCTCTGCCCTCAAACTCTCTCAAATGGTTCTCGAACTTACTCACCTAAACCCCAAATTAGGTAACCACACACTCATTGACTGGGTCCTAACTACTCATAAACATAGGGTTATCAATGCTGGTCTCCTCCTAGACTCATTAAGTGACCATCACATGATTTGCATGGTCCGTAAAATGCATCATCCAAAAGTGCCCAATAAGTATTGTTGACCCAAACTTGAAAGTCACTTGACTTCTCCCATTTACACCATGACCTCGAACACTCTGACTGGTCCTCTATCCAATCTGCCCAGTCAAACAACGAGGCCTTGGATTACTTCCAGAGGCTCTTCATTGACATTTGGAACAAACATGCTCCCTTTTGATGTACCATAGTTAGTGGAAATCACCTCCCCTAGATCACGCCTAAACTAATGGCCTGTATGCACAAGCGGGACTGAGCATGGAAGGCCCACAAGGCCTCTGAGTCCCAAGCTAACTGAGATGCTTATTGTGCCCTTTGAAACACCTGCTCCAAAGCCACTCACCTAGCCAAATCCGAATATTTCCGCTCCATCTTTGAAAACAATATAAACACACCATCTAAGTTTTGAAAGGTTGTACATTCCCTCTTCTCACCACCATCAAAACCACAAATCCCCCTTCTTAATATAAACAATGTCCTAATTACTGGCCATCTCGCTGTAGCATCAAAATTTAATGATTACTTTACCTTGTGCGCCTTGGCCCACCTTGCCTCACTCCCATCCAATGCCTCATGCCTGACGGATCCATGCAGATCCTCTATACACTCCAATGGCCATAACCTTTTCTTATTTGCTCCAGTAACACAAATGGACACACTAAAGGCACTACTCACTCTCAATCCATCTAAGGAATCTTCATCTGACGGGCTCAACCCTAAACTCTTATTCCCCTCCACTCATCCTATCTGCTCTCCTCTATCCGCTCTACTCAACCTCTGTTTTTTTACCTCTACTGTCCCATGCTACTGGAAGCATGCTGTTGTCCTCCCATTACCTAAAGTAGGTGACCCCTCCTCTCCGGGGAACAATAGGCCCATATCACTTCTACCTATACTTGTCAAATTGCAGGAACATCTAGTTCTCACTCAGGTTTCTTCCTTTCTCTCTGATTTTGACTTCTTCACCCCCTACCAGTCTAGTTTTAGGAAGGACTACTCCACCACCACTTCCCTAATTAGGCTCACTGACTCCATTCTCACCACAATGGATAATGGCCTAATAAAATCAACTATTTTTGTCAACCTTGCAAAGGCATTCGATACAGTCTCCCATCCTCTCCTCTTAGACAACCTGCGCATGGCTGGCTTATTTGACTCAGCTGCTAGTTGGTTCAGCTCCTGTCAAACAGGCAGGACACAGTCAGTCAAAACTGCTGACTCCATATCCCCTCTTCCTAT
Source organism: Neoceratodus forsteri (assembly GCA_016271365.2). Lineage (NCBI taxonomy): Eukaryota > Metazoa > Chordata > Ceratodontiformes > Ceratodontidae > Neoceratodus > Neoceratodus forsteri. Next base: position 400,694,808 of record CM057451.1, read on the forward strand.
TGCCACCAGTGTGCCTCAAGGCTCAGTACTTGGCCCTGTGCTCTTCTACATCTTTCTGAATGATCTCCATCAGTATGCACCACCACATCAATCCATATATATGCTGATGATGCAGTCCTCTTCTATTCTGGCTCCTCCCCTGCTGATGTCACTTCCAGTCTTCAGCGTGACCTCAAGAAAGTCCAGCTCTGCTTAAGCTCCCTTTAGCTCTTCCTCAATGCCAAGAAAACAGTCTCCATGACCTTTGGCACTAGGCAGAGACTCTCTCGGCTACCAAATTTGCCTTCCTTCCACACCCTTGATAGTACAATTCTCGAGAACACATCCTTATTTAGGTATCTTGGGGTCTAGACTCCATCCTGAAAAAGTTGTGACCCAAATTAGGTGCACTATACAGGAACCAAAGTTGCTTACCATTACCAGCTAAGCAGGAGCTTGTTTAGAAAATGATCCTACCTATTTTCAAATCATGACCTGTAAATATCTGTCAGTGAACTAGCTAGTCTAGAGAGCATCAACTGAAATGTTGTAAGTTATATTATGACCAATCTACTCCGTTGACAGTGGTTTGCTACTATATGTTTCCTCTTAACATCAAATGATGTATTTCTCTCCCACGTTTGTTTACTGTGACAAAATTGTACTCTCATTGCTATGTTCCTTGACTGTTTTTCCCCATGTTGTATTCTCCCGGGTTGTTCCTGAAAATAGGCATAATACTTGTCTAGTGTACTTACCCGGTAAACAAAAAATAAATAAATAAACTACTGTGATGCAGTCTATAGTGCCGCTCTGCTCTCCTCCTTAACCAGATTGGATACCCCCTTTAAGGCCTTTTGTCATTTCACCATAGTCTCTTCTTCTCTTACCTACCATTGTTCTCTTTATATATCTATTGCTCTACCCTCACTAGAAAACAGACACCTATTACACTGTATGAAGTTCATCTCCAAATTCTGATTTGGTTCCCTTCCCCCTTACCTGTCAGCTTCCCTGGCCTCTCACCCTCCATCCCAACTCTCTCAGATCAAACGATTCCCGCACCTTGGTCGTTCCTAGATGCTGCACCACAGTAGATCAAACTGCCTTCTCACAGAGGCTCCCAAAGCTATGGATTGCCCTGCCTAGTCAGATCAGACACTCCTCCTCCTCCTCCCCCGGTCCTCCTCAGTCTCCCTCCTTAACTTCCTCTCTCCTACCTACAATTGCTCCTAACAATCCTTCCTTCCCCTTTCCTATTGTGGTCTTATTCTATTTAGGTTATTCTCTAATAATGTACTGCACACTGTGCTTTGTAAACCAACTTTTGTACAACAGTTTTTTTTGTATGTTGTTGTAATCCACTTATTTTACCCCTGTGATAGGCAAATTGAATGTATGCACTTATTCCTATGTTTTTGTATTTGATCTCACGTACTGTTAGCTTTATATTTTTGTTTGTCCCATGACTATCTGTGCTGTGTAGGTTTTTGAATCATATCTTGCCAGTTGAAAAAAAAATGACAAATGTTTGCTGTTGGATTTGTACGCCTCTGTATCCCCTCCCACCAGAATGCTCCGTGAGTCGAGCAATTGTAATTGTTCAGGGCCTTTCCTGGTGAAACTTTTCAATAGATAAATAAATAAATAATAAAGATAGTGTGAATTGATTGGAGTTAGTAGTGAAGGGGAGTGGGGGCAGATAGGTAGGAAAGGCTTGAAGGCAGGAAGGTAGTGGAAGGAGGGTGAGGGAAAAGGAAGGGAAAAAAGGAAGAGGAAGAGTGCGGAGGTTGAAAAATTTAGTAGTAGTTGTATAGTAGCTTGGAGGGGAGGGAGAAATCAGAATACAGAGAACAGTGGTGAGTATGGGAAAGACAGGACAAGGCAAACTGGCAGAAGAAGTGGAAGGGGGATCCAGTCTGGCCAAAGTGGACTTGGGTGCAGCACCATAAATTATGTCACCTCCATAATCAAAGCTGGGAAGTATCATCTTTGAAATGATTTCCCAGTGAGCAGGTAAAGGGATACTGCTTTTGTTCTTATAAAGGGCACCAAGCAAGAGGTGGAGTTTTTTATGAATAGCATGTATGTGCTGAGAGAAGCCAAGGTGTCTGTTAAGCCAGATGCCAAGGTATTTAAAGGAGGGTACATCAGCAATTGTACCCCCATTATGGGTGTGGAAAGTGTATGTCTATTTACCAAGTTATGTGAAATATAAGAACAGAAATGTTTGGTCTGACTTACCTCATTTGTCTTGCTCTAAAGAGATGATGGATAAGCATATTTGAATGCTGTAGACATATTTTATTGTAATGTAAGTGTACTGAATTAAATATTTGTAATGACTAAAACAGTCAATCAATAAAATGAAACTTAAAACTACTGTTATTAGTAACAGACCATTGCAAGATCTCAGATGGAAAACTATAGTTAATACAGCAAAGCAGGCATCACAACCAAGTTCGAAGAAGTCATGGGACATAAATTATAGGGTCTCATATGGAAAGCTACAGCACCCTGAATTAAGGAAAAATCTATAGTTCCCCTTATAAATGACATACTGTATCAGTAAACAAAAATAATTTTCTATACAATATAGACACGTGTGTGCACATGCACGCACATCTCATAAAAGGATAACATTTTTATTAGAATTTATGACTTATAAAAGAAACTATTTTTTTAACTTTTTTGTACTATGTGATTTTTATCGCTGCATAGCAGAGCTATAAAATATGTTGCTGTGACATAGTAGAGAGAAGGAACTGTGGAACCACGTGATGGGATACTTCAACTGTATCCTTCCACAGTGCAGCTGAAGCATATGAGGCCCTCTCCATTTACTACAGTGCTTCAGCTGATAGCGTGCATGTGTCTTGGTCTTACAAGCAAAGGGTCAGTAGTTTGATTGCCACTGGAAACATATTTTTTTTTTAGGGGGGGTGGATGAGGGACAATCTGAAAAAGCTGGAAGAGTGGTCAAGAGAATGGCAATAGTGTTTCAGTCCAAAAAAGTGCAAAATCATGCACTTGGGGCACAGAAACCTGAGGCAATGTCCCAACTGAGCGGGGAGGTATTAGCAACCACAGGAAAGTGACCTGGGGTAATCATTTCTGATGACCTGAAAGTAGTCAAGCTGTGTGATAAGACAGTGGGGAAGGCTGGCAGGAAGCTTAGGTGCATAGGGAGGGGCATCACCAGGAGAAAGAGGGAGGCAGTATTACCCCATTACAGATCACTGGTAAGACCCCACCTCGAGTACTGTGTCCAGTTCTGGAGGCCCCACCCATGGAAGGACATAGATAGGGTGGAGGCAGTACAAAGGAGGGCTACCAAAATGGTGCAGGGCCTGCATCAAAAATCTTATGAGGAAAGACTCAAGGAACTAAGTATGTACTTTCTAGAGTAAAGGAGGGAAAGGGGGAGATATGATAGAAACATTCAAATACCTCACAGGTATTAACAAGATACAGAAAAATAGTGTTTTCCATAGAAAAAGATGCTCCAGGACAAGGGGTCATGCTATGAAGCTCAAAGGGAGATACTTAGAGGAGATGTGAGGAAATATTTCTTCATGGAGATGGTGGTAGATGCCTGGAACAGCCTCCCAGCAGAGGTGGTGGATGCTAAAATGGTAACAGGATTCAAGCATGAATGGAATAGACACAAAAGGTCCTTAGAAGTAAGGCATGGTGGGGGGGAAGACTGGAGATCAAGTAGAGTCTGCTGTGGCACAGTAGGTAGGGAATGAAGGGCAGACTAGGTGGGAAAAGAGGTCCTTATCTGCCAACAACTACTATGTTTCTATTCTGTTAATTCCCCCGCCCCATGCACTATTTTCCTGCTTGGCACTCACTTCTGGTTTTACTTCTGGGTTTGGAGCTAGCACTCCTTTTCCTCCCCTTATATATGTAATAATATTTCCCTGGTGTCTAGTGGCACCCCCCACTTTCTGATCACTGTCTCCGCTGTCTATTACTGTTTCTCTGGTGTCTAGGGCACCACACACCCTCCAAGTGCCATTCCCATAATGTAGTATTGTTTCCCTGGTGTCTAGTGGCACCACCCACCCTCCAGTCACCATCTCCATAATGTAGTATTGCTTTCCTGGTGTCTAGTGGCAGCCCCCCGCTTACTGTCCCTGTAATATAGTATTGCTTCCTTGGTGTCTAGTGGCCACCCCACCCTCTGATCACTGTCCCTGTTATGTAGTATTGCTTCCCTGGTGTCTAGTATCACCTCCCACCCTCTGATTGCTGCCCCTATATTTTAGCATTTCTTCCCTGGTGTCTAGTGGAACTCCCCACCCTCTAACTGCCATCCCCATGTTGTCCAAATGTCAGCTGAATTTGCTTCCCTGGTGTCTAGTGGCACTCCATGCCCTCTGATTGCCATCACCATATTGTTCAAATGTCAGCTGAAATAAAAAAAACTCACTCAATGTTTTTTTAAACATGCAAAAAAGAAAATGGCCCCTTGTTGAGTTGCCCCACCCCTCTTGACCCTCCACTAAGCTCTCACCACCTCACACCCTCCCCATACCCACCACACACTCTCACTCACCTGAACATGCCCCATGGCAAATATCCACGCTCCGACCGAAGACACTCTTGCTGCTGGAACTGCCAACTGCAATATGAGAAATGAAGGTACTGTAAGTGTGGTTCAATGTAATTCAATGGGGTTTTGAACTTTGATGCATAACTTTGTCATTTTCACATATTTTGGCCCCAAATTTTCAACATAGCCTTTTTGGGATGCCATCTCATGAACAATGACAGTGGAAGTATGCAAAACAGGCCAGGAAGGTGATTTTGTGCTCACATTGCAAAATCACCTTTCGGGTGTGATTTCAAAATTTTCACTGCCCATGTTCACGAGGTTGGGTCATAAGAAGTCTATGTTGAAAACATGGGATCAAAATAGGTAAAAATGAAAAAGTTACAAGAGCATGTTTAAATGTTTCTATGCTCACCCATAACTATGGTAATTTTCAATATTTTGACCCCAAATTTTCAACATAGCCATTTTTTCACACCACCTCATGAACATGACAGTTGTCATTTTTCAAACCCTGGCCAAAGCGTGTTTTCGCACCTGTGGTGTAGAATGATGTTTTGGTGGTGTGTGGAATCTAAGGAATTCATGAGGTGGGGTGAAGTAGTCTTCCACTTTATTCAACTGCACCAGGATCATCATTTTGCAACTGTATTGGCTTTGACCAGAGTTTGCTTTATGTGTAATTGTTTCTAAAGACCTAGTGGTTGAACAGTAAAGCCCTTTGAATCAGCTGCATGAAAGAAATTACACACTAGCTTGCTTTAGAATGTCTGGCATATTAAACATGACATGTTTTCACAGAGACCCAAAAAATAAGGAAGAGTACATAGAATTAGGAATGTTAATGTTTCCTTTAGAGAAAAATGTTTTTATAAGTCATACACACATTCTTTACCACACTTCACTATAAACACAAGTATCACTTTATCACATTGTTAACACCTACTACACAAGTCGTCCCGGTGGTGCTGAGGGTTGAGGTGCTGGATGCCACACCTCGTACCACGCTGGCGAACTGGGTTTGGGAATGGATTCAGGACACCGGTGGTCGGCAGGGGAGGGAGAGGATTGAGTGTCTAAAGAACTGCTCTCTTCTCCAAGGGTGGGTTGCAGGGAGTTCCTGGCTCTGTAGTGGCCTCTGATTGAGATCAGAGGAAGCTCAACAGCAGGGACATTGAGTAGGGGCAGAATGATGGCAGACACTGGCAGCAGGAGGTGAGGCCACACAGGGTCATTGCACACCATGTCCCGGGGGGGGGACTACCAGAGAAAAATCCCCAGAGGATCTAGAGAGGCAACAGTGACCCTGGAAGTCAATGCCCACATTCCAATGTCAGACCACCATTCCACTGGCTCTCCCAAGCCCCTCAACCCAGCCCAGGACCATCCATCTAAATTCCAGAAAGGTCGCCAGGTTGGAGAGGTGGTTCCACTCTTGGGGGCTTAGATCCGGGAGACCAGACTGATCCATAGGCTTGGGAAGGGGATGCTCAGCCTTTGTACTCCCAGTGGAGGGGGTCTCAGACAGGGAGTAGAGGCTGAGGCTGCGAAGGTACACCTGAGAGATTCCCTGGTTCCTGGTGCTAGAAATAAAATGTAAAAAAATACACCTACTGCACAGTGCAAAACAACAAATGTTTGCTACAGACAAGTGATGGCAGAAATAGGAGTAGTGAAGCATGCAGGTCCATTTTTCTACAATACACCCTACTGTGCCTGACATTCAGTAATAAAAATAATATTCAGAATAATAATCATAATAATGATAAGTAATAAAATTGCCAAGACCAACCCATGCGGTTGTATCATGTGGGAAGGAGTTGACAATTGCATCCTTGTAATTATTACATTTTCATCTGACCTTCAGAAACCAACTACTGTTTTTGCACAGAGCATGTGCAGAGATGTAGGGAAAGAGCCATTGATAGGCAAAGTCAGTAAACAGGATTATAAGCTCATCTGCAGTACAAATGTGGCACAGTGTAAAATGAATTTCCCCTGTGACAGAGGTTTTAAAGGAATGAACATTCCAAAGATATTGTATTTTCATATGTTCTTCTAAAATATGTGAGTCTGAGCAGCTGGGAAAGGACACAAAAAGACTAATCATGCAGTCCCTAGAGGTCACAATTACAGTAATTCTGATGCTAACAATGATACAGTACATCCTAAGTAAGCTGCCTGCATTTAGTATTTGGGTATTTCTGAATCAAGTGTGCCAAGCGGCCGTCACTGCAGGACTTGCTGAGCATAAATATTTTTCTTTAGATGTTCCTACACTAGTGCCTTTCTAGCTACAGTTCTGTGTCTTAAAGAAGGCTGTCTGTTGAGCATATCAAAGCTATTACAGAACTTAAAGTACCACTGATATTGCTAGGATAACATTAAAAACACATTTAGAACAGAATTTAATATTAGGCTTGACACAGGCTTTTGGATTTCTTGGTACATTTCTGCCAAAGATATTCACATGGAAACGAGAGCATTATCTCTCAAAACATTTCCTGTTGTATATATACAGTGAAGCAATAGTCTTTTTCTTGTGACTTCAGAATCTGATACTGTGTCTAATGTGCAGGTATGATGTCACAAACAGAGGATTATGGCTTCAACCATAAACTACCCTGTCAGATACAGAGAACCTTCACCCTGCATATGTGTATGCTGTGAAATGTATTATTCATATGTGGAATATAGTAACGTTCAACAATTGAAATCCTGTTTGTAAATTCATGTGACTGAATAGTTTTCTTTATTATTATGAGTTATTGTGATGGGACTTTGAAATTAGAGTAAGTATGATGTGTCAAGTACATGTATGAACTTCATTCATGTAAATTTCAATTGAAGATTCCGTCAAATACCTTGGGGTGACACTTGACCCTCAGCTCGATCTTGATCAGCATATCCAAAATACGTGTAGAGCTGTTAACTGGAAACTGGGTCTGGCTTACAGGGCAAAGAATAACCTTACTCCGGCTGCTTGCCTAGCACTGTCTAGAGGGGTGTTTCTACCATCCCTCTATTATAGGCTCCTTTTGTTTGCCAATACCTCCAAGATCCACCTCTCTAGATGGACCCTTGCCTATAATAACATCTGCCGTTTTGCTCTCGGAGTCCCTCGTCTCACCCACCATTGTGATCTGTACAGAAAGCTCAACTGGCTCTCCCCGCCCAATTATTTGAATTTTGTTGTGGGCAGTTTCACGGGTAAGGTACTGGGTACTGGCACCCCCCTGGACTGGCGGAGCTCCTTGTGCCAGCAGCCCCCGCTACCTACCCCTAAGGTCACTGGGCCCTGCTATCCTTAAGGTCCCTCCTACTCGTACCAAAATGGGGGACAGGGACTTTGCGTCATGTGCCCCTACACTGTGGAACTCCTTTCCTGTCCAGGTCTGGACCTCCCCTAGTCAGGCCTACACACCTCCCTGTGGAACCACTTGAAGCTCTCATCAGTATGTGACTGTCTTAACCCTCCCTGATTAGCCTGGTCCTCTGCACAGTATACTTGAGTGTATTCATTCCATGTATCTTGCAAATGTGTAAATTTTGTATATATCTGTATATATATATATTGCTGGTGACATTGTGTCAGTGACGCTGTACCTTAGCATATTGACTATGATTACTGTCGTGACCTGAGATATATTACTATGTATGTTATGCTTCTCCTGACATCTGTGTATCTGCTCTACTTGCTTCAAATTGTACTCTGTATATTCTTTGATTTCCTGTACTCTCCCAGGTCGTACCTGAAAATAGGCATGTGTTTGTCTAGTGTACTTACCTGGTTAACCAAAGCTAAATAAATAAATAAATAATTCCAGGTCACAAGGGATTCTAGGTCCATCTAGTCTGCCCCCCACCTCTTTCATATTCAAGTATGAATAATTATGATGCACAGACGCATACCACTCACTCTTCTACTCACGGTATCCAGTGATTCCCTTGGAAAGCAGACATTTGTCCAGGCTGATCTTGATGGCCTGTCTTGTATTTATGAACATACGGACATACGAAATTTGCCAGCAGATAAGGCCTAGAGGTCTATCAAGTCTGCTCGAATGTGCAGCTTGCACCCCGTATTTGTTTCTACTCTTTCCACTGGTAGATTATGCAAAGGTTCCTAGCCCTCTAGGAGAAGATGTGCCTTCTATTGTTACCCCTGAATATACCACCTCTAAGCTTTAGAGCATGTCCCACTGTCCTGCTGGAGGACTAGATCAAATGTGTGGTGGAAGAGTGAAAGACCAAGGAAAAAGGTACAAGGCCCAGATGGCATTGTTTTATTTAAATACAACCATTTTGTTTTACTCATTGTTTTTCTCTATGACCAGCCTTTCACCAGTTACCCCAGCTCTGAGATCCAGTCATCCTCCAGGGCTTACCTGCCCAGGTATGCCCCTGGGCTGGACCCCTGGCAGGGTCGGTGAGGTTCCCCATCCTCTGTCACCATTCAGGATCCAGTTTCACAGGGCAGGGCCTGGCTACCTGGGAGCAGGGCCTGTGAGTCACCAGTGTCATTCTGACAGCTGTGAGCTTCCTGTGCTCTCTCCTGGGAGGTGCCAACATGCAAATGTCATCATGATGCATGCCGCATTGCTCCTGCCTAGCATAAGTCCATGGCTGATGCATCTCTTTGCATTCTGGTGGCCCCAGCCTGCCTTCCCCCTAGCCTCTGCTAGAGGCCTGGTGTACATCAGCTCCATGTCTCTCCATCCCTGGAGAGCAGTCCCATGGACACTTAATCCTCCTTCCCACAGCCGACCCTCCAATGTCCTGAGTTTGCTTCTGAATCTTAGTTGTGGCACCGCAAGCAGTTCTATAACTGTAGTGCCAGAGGGTCAGCTATTTGAAACACAACAGTAAAAAAATATTTTGTCAGAAGGCTTCAGAATAGTAAGCAGATTTGGAAAACTGATTGGCAGTTGCTTTACATAATTTATAAACAGAATGTTCAGCAAAATCATTGCACTCCCTATTTTCTCAAAAATTCTTACTTGTACCAAAAGTCTAGGCCCCCATTCTAAGCAGTAAGAAGTAATACCTTGCAGCTTCATTTTAACCTGTTCAAGCTCTGAGCTTCTTATGCAGTCTGCGTCTTCTTCTCAAAGTGTCCCACGTGTGTCAAGAGCCTTCTTTTTATGTTCCCTTGCAAAGTATGCTAGCATATCAGTATCGGTCAAACTGTGAAAGGGCTTTTGGGGGCGCATCCCTTTTCTACCTATTACAGCTTCAGAATACCAAACCTCCTCCCTAATTCTACCCAGTTCCTTCTTGCTCCTCCTTTTGTCCTGCTGCTGATGCACGTGTCCTGATTCACAGTTCTGATTTTAAGAACAATAGTTTTAAGTTTTCCCATGTTCATTTCTCAATATAGAACATGGTGCCATGTTTAGGACAAAGCCTCCTTTCAGGCCATTTGTTTATCTCAGAGTGCTTACAAATATTAACAACTCATACATACACGTATCCACATCACTTCAGGGACATCTTGCTCAGATGTGCATGGGGTGAGCCAGAGGTGTAGATGACCATGTTATCTGCATACATGTGGCTGTGTATAGATACACAGACTGAGAGGAGGTCATTTAGGAAAATGAAGAAGAGGAATGGACCCAGGATGAAGCACTGAGGGACACCTGAAAGGATGGGACCCTTGCAAGGATGGGGGGACTGGGCGCCACCAACCAGAGCAGTCTGTTGACGGTCCATGAGGTACGAATGGAACCAGTCCACAGCAGGAATTTAAAGGCCAGCAGAGCTCAGCTTGTTTAGGAGGAGTGGGTGGGGCACTAAATTGAAAGCCTTGGCCAGATTGATGAATATAACTGCAGTAACATGTCCGTGATCCATTCCACTGAGGATAGCATTAGTGACATGCAGTAGGGAGGAGACAGTAGAGTGGCTCTTCCTAAAACCAGACTGGAAAGGGGAAAGGAAGTTGAAAGAGTAGAGGAAGTTAGCAAGCCAAGAATAAACTAAGTTCTCCTGGAGTTTAGCAAGAGAGAGGAGGAGTGAGTTTGCCCAGAAGTTGCCAGGGGAGCAGAGGTCTCCCCCTTTGTGCAGAGGTAGAACCTAAGCAACCTTCCAGGCCTGTGGGACAGCACTGAGGGAGAAGGAAAGGTTCAGAAGGTGAGCAAGCAGCAGGTGCAGAGATCTGTAGGAGTTTAGGGTCCAGTCCATTGGGGGTGGACTTAGAAGGGTTAAGAGACATGAGAGCAAGGAAGACTTCCTGGGGGGGGATGGGAGGGAAATGGAAACCATCAGGGGAGTGGGAAGGAGGGGGGAGACAGTAGGAAGCTGGATAGGTGAGGGAGCAGAGGAATGACGGTGGGATGTGAACAGATGGTGAAAAAGTTGTTAAGATGAGCAGCAACAGAATAGGGATCAGAGACAAGCAAGTCATTTATTGGGAGGATGGAGGGGGGGACAGGGCAGGTGGGTCAAAAAGGGACTGAATAATCTTCCAGAAGTTTAAAGGGGAGTTTAGGTTGGACTGGAGGTTTGACTTGAAATAGTGAGCCTTCTCAGTTCAGACAGCCTTAGTGCAGATGTTTCTGAGTGACCTGTAGGTTTTGAGGTCAGACAGGGATTGGGAGAGTTTGTAGTGTGCCCATGTCTGGCCCTGGGATTTGCACAGATTGATGAGTTCAGAAGTAATCCAAGGGTTTGGGGAGCATTTGACACTGGACTTTTTGAGGGGGACTCGTGTACTCCAGGTATGGGTGATTGTGGCAGTGAAGAGGGAGAGGGCCATGTTGATGTCTGGGGTTCAGTATACGGGAGGCCAATCAGAAGCTTTCAGATCATTTAGTAGGGCCGCATTATTGAGTAACCTGAGAGGCCTGTACCAAAGGTGTCTGGCAATGGAATGGGTTGGACACACTTTCCTGATGCATTAGGTTAGGTAATGGTCACTGAAAGTGTCTGGGAGAATGCCAGCTGCAATTATATGGTGGGGTGGGAGGACAGCACCCAGTCCAGGAGTGAGTGGTTGGAGGAGTGTAAATTGAGCTTGGTGGGTTCAGTGATTAGTTGTGTGAGATTTAAGGACTCAATCCTATGGACAGTAGATCTGGTAGCAGGGGAAAGCCAGATAGGGTTTAAGTCCCCAAGGAGGATGAGCTCACCAAAGGCAGCATGGGAAATGGGGGATGAGAGCGTGTCAAGTAGAGATGAGGGAGAGATTTTAGGGGAGGCATAGAAGACATTGACAAAGATGGGGAGGGCGGAGGAGAGAGATAGCTTGGTTAGCAGGAGCTCATGGGAGGAGGGAACAGACTTGCAGAAGGAGATGGAGCAGGACATGTTCTGGTGGACTTATAAGGCAATTCCTACACCACTCTTGCCCCAGTACTGACAGAAGAGAAGGTAGTCTTGGAGAAGTAGAGGGGAGTCAGGTACTCTAGAGGAAAGCCAGGATTAAGAGATTTACAGGAGATCAGGAGAATGAAGGGATAGCCAGACTTTAAAGGTTTCGAGCTTGAGGAGGACACTCCTAACATTAAGGTGATAAATGGGCTTTGGCGAGAGTAGAATGGTAGGAAGGGGAGGAAGGAGGTTGAGGGCCATGGTTAGTTTAAACATCACCAGCAAGAAGAATAATAATGAGAAGAAGGAGAATGTGGTAAGCTTTCTGCCATCTTGAGTGGGGGGGGGAATGAAGGAGGGGTGATAGTGGGAAAGAGGGACAGATAGAGTGGAGCAATTCAAGGCTGAAGAAGGGGAGTGAATGAGACTGGGGTGTATAGAGGGGGAGGAAGGGAAGAATTACTTTGTCGATGAAGGAACCTAGCATGAACATCTGGTGTGAATTAAGTGAGAGCCACCCAATGGTTGAGGGTGTACCGATGGAAGAGCGAAACCTCATTATGGCAAATTCACACAACATTTTTTGAAACTTGTCAAAAATGTTGCTGTGGGGACCGCAGCAAAATTTCACCACTTTACTAGTCCCCCGAGTTAACTCCAACTCAGAGTTAATCTATAGAAGGGGAGGTGCAGGGGATGCAGGGATTCTGGGGGCACAACCCCCCAATATAAACACAGACCAATGTCTGACAGACAAAATTTCACCTGTTGACATCGGGGATGTTGCTATGCCATACCTTGACAACATAGTTGTCATGTTGACATAGGTAAACCATGATTGAGTATAGTGTGCAGTGATGAGTATTTCTTAGCACTGATAGGGCAAAATGGCAGATATTGTTATAACAAGTGTTCCATTTGTTCGATACCCCTTTATTTGCTTCTGCAAAAGATATTAGCCAGTAAGTCAAACTACCAAAAGAGTCAAATTACAAAAAAAGGCTGCTTAGAAAAGAATAAGAAAGTGACTGTGTGATGACAAGCAAGTCCCAGACCAGATCTCTAGTTTGTAACCAGTCTCCTGAGACTGATTTTTGTAGAAGGGGATAGTGTGTTTGTATAGCTAGTTTTATTTCTCAGTCACAGGCACCACTTTGTTTAGCAGTGACTCTAGGTATGGAATGCAATACACCACTATTAGGAAGCAATGTAAGAGAAGAGCACCAGGTAGTCTGAATTCCAAAAGTCTCCACTGCTGCTACTGCTGCTATCAGGGGGAAAAACAGAGCTAGCAGCATGTAACCATTAGCTAAGTGATCTCCATATAATGAGAAAGCAACTGTGAGAACTGGAACATGTCTGCCACTGTTGCTACCAGTACAATGTCATCATGTACTGGCTGCAACTCCCACCCACCTCCAGGATGATGATGATTTGGTCCAAAGGCAGGCAAGTTCCAGATCTTGGGTTTGTTTTTCAACCAGTCTCCTGAGTCTGATTTTAATTTTTTTTGTAGAAGGAGATAGTGTGTTTGTTTGTATAGCTAGTTGTATTTCTCAGTCACAGGCACCACTTTTGTTTAGCAATGACTCTCGGTATAGAATGCAACACGAAGCAACGTGAGAGAAGACAGAGCACCAGGCAGTCCAAACGTCACCACTTCACCACTGCTATTACCACTACTATTGGAGAAAAATAGAGCTATCAACATTTATTAATCCTGTTGAGGTGCATTTAGCTAAATGATCTCCTCAGAGTGAGAAAAGCAAGTGTGTGAGAACAGGGACTTGTCTGCCACAGTTGCGACCACTACAATGTCATGAGAATGTACTGGTTGCACCTCCCACCCCCAGGATGATGATGATTTGGTCAAACAAAAGGCAAACAAGTCCCAGATCTCTACATTTAACCAGTCCAGTCTGAAAATTGAAAGCTAATGTTATTGTCACTTAATCTACAGACGCAGCACAGGCACTGCTGTCAGTGTCATCTTCTTCAAGATTAGCATCACTTATGTAGCCAATGTTTGGCAAGTTAACCTTCTATAATTTTGTTTTTTCTACAATATCTGGTGTTAATCTTGTACATTTATCTGTTGCAACATCCCCAGCAGAGCTAAATAAATGTTTAGAACAGACACTGGAGGGTGGACATCCAATATACTTACTGTACAAACCAGGGTAGCCAGCATAATTTTTCTGTTTTCAATAAGCTAAAGGGTCATCCTTAATAGTAATGTTGGGCTCAGACAGATGTTCATCTACCATGCTTACCACTGAGCATGCATCTTCTTCTTGTGGAATTTCAACATCCTGCAGCTGGCACCAAATGTCATCCTCCTCATGTGTCTACTTCTGTACTATTTTTTTGGAACAGTCTTTTGAATTTGGGGTGTTGCCATTGTAGCACTACTTCCTAATGAAACCTCATCTACTACAACAATCAAAAGTTGCCTGTAGTTGAACTCATCCATATCCTCAGAAACAACATCAGGAAGGTGTCTGTTCTTGAAATGTGAATCTAGCAATGTTGTTAAGATATACTATTTGCTCCATTTTGTAGCTGATAATTGGAAGGCTATGCCTGCAGTTTAATGGGGTGAGCAACCAGCCATGCCCCCCCCCCGTGCTATATACAGTAAGCAGTTCCTTCCACCCTCCTTCTCAAGCACTTTTCCTTTGTGACCTGAGGTTGTGTTTGTCTCTGCCTTCTACCCTGGGGCCTTGCCCCCCCTCCAGCATTAGCTTCCCTCCTTCCCTTGTGCTTTGGGCTCTGCTTGGTTCATGCTGGACTTCTGTTTGTTGTGTTTCTCCTGCTTTTGGTTAGTATTTGCTTTGCCTCTGGCTGTTGTGTTCTTCTTTGTGTTGCTTGTTTTCTGTCCTCCTGTATTTGTGTTTTTAATTTTGCATTTTCTTTCTTTTGGGGGCTCTCTGTTTTTTCTAGCATCCTGTTGCCCTTTGTTTCTATTGTGTGATTCCTGCTCTTGTGCTTTTCAGTAAACCCTCAGTTTAACTGCACTTATCTGTATGCTTCAGTTCAAGCTGCTGCTACCTGCCTCTGCTGTCTCCTATGCTTTTCCACCTTAATTGTTTACACCTAGTCCTGGCTTCATCCTGCTCCCAGCTAGCTGCCACTCCCTGCTGTGCTATGTTAGTTTCTCACCTGCTGTGCTCCATTCATTTAGTGTTAGCTCAGTTAGGAAGCTACTACTCTCAACTTTCAATCTTTGTGCTGCTAGTACATTCATGTGCTCTTTTGCTATACTGACATGGCTTACAGCTGCAGGCATTTTAGCAGTACATTTTTGATTTTAACTATTTTGAACCTTCCGTAATCAATTTGCTTCCACTTGTTCACATTACTCTGGGCTTGCTATCATATCCACATTAAGGTGTCCTTAACTAGGACCTTGTTAGTACAAACACCTCTATTTTGGGAATTCCTTCCCTGCCAACATTACAGTTGCTGGTTGGTCTCATGATGCTTAGCTCATGGCTTCCCTGTTATTCCCATGTTGGTGGACTGTGATGACATGGTGGGGTCCATGGCACCAAGTAGCAGGAGCATGCTTTTATGTAAACTATGTGATTCTGCCCTGCTCCTTTGCCTACATGGCTTTTCAGTTATCCATACATAAATACATTAACCTCACAGCCTATATGGCTTTCAAGATATTCCTTGCATTTCACTACTGCCTTGTAAATGCTCCTTACTGGAATAAATTAACTCTGCCTTAATGGCATTTAAGGTATTCATGTCAATCATATCAATTCATCATTCATGCTGAAACCATAGCAATCATCTGCTAAACCTCATCGATACATTTACACAAAACCTCATTGAGTCAATAATTGGCATCACAGCCTCTCATTTCCTAAACGTCTGCCTTCTGTGTCACCATTAATTTGGCTTCCTTCTTGGAACTGGTTGGCTTGCTTTCCACTGGCTGCTACAAGTATCAAATGGCTCGCACTGTGGCCTCCTACTTCTCCCTGGCCACTGGATTTGCCCAGCCACCTTATCACTAACCTGCTACCTAATCTACAACCGCAGGCTTCTCCCGGCCTTCTCATTAATAACCCACTACCTAATCTACAGTTTCCAGCTTCACCTGGCCTCCTTCTATCTAGAGTCAGCATGAAAAAACTCTTACTCAACCCCATAATAGAACAACTTGAAAACATTCATGTTCATATTAATTTATTATTCTTTTCTTCCATATTTCTTTCTCATTTCACTCTTTGCTTTTCTTTTTTTTTTTTTGTATAGTTAGTAACGTTTCAGAACTCAGGGTTCCTTCATCAGACTGAGAGCATTTAAATAAATATATTCCATCTTCTATAATATAAATTCTGTGAAAAGCAAAAAAATAACACATTTTAGTGTGGATATTCACTTTCCATATCATACTGATTTTAAGTTTTAAATCCACTAAACCTGGATTTCAAATACATATTTTTATATAAATTATATAAATCAAATGAAGCAGGGGGAACAGACCTGCTAAATATCACTGTGCCATCCTTCAAATTATTCCAGACACTGACAAACAGAATATGGTGTGGGGGGCAGAGAGATCTGATTCCTTGTGGTTTCCCTAGAAAGACCAAACAAATATTTGTCTTAGGTGTTATTTTACTAGAAAATATTTTATTCTTATTAAAATCCCATCTTGCAACACTCACTTCATCTTTATTTTTTTAACAGATCTTTTCTGGCTTTTAAATCTACCTTCATTTTTGCTTTTTGCTAATTTGATGGATGGAACAGTGATATATAGGTCTGTTCCCCCTGCTTCATTTGATATTTAAATGATCACAGTCTGATGAAGGAACCCTGAGTTCTGAAATGTTACTAACTATACAAAAAAAAGCAAAGAGTGGAAGGAGAAAGAAATATGGAAGAAAAGAAAAATAAATCTTTAAATATGAACATGAATGTTTTTGAGTTGTTCTATTATGGGGTTGAGTAAGAGTTTTTTCATGCTGACTTTGGATTTAAATCTCCTTTAATTCTTGCTCCCCTTCTACCTATTTATTTAAGAGTCTAAAATTAGACTGAATCTGGAGTAAAGATATTTATAAATAAGAAAAGGAACCCTGGGAGACACAAATCTGGATTTTGTTCTCCTCCGATCTAGCACATCAAAGTTGATTAATGCTCTCACTCATAAATTGGAGGCATGCCAACCATTACCATTTCCTTTTCTGGCCCAGGCCTTGCTCTGCAGCTGATGGTCTTGCTCTGCACCCACAAAGTCTGCATCTAGAGCATGTGAAATTCAGGGCAGGGTCCTTATCATTTGGCCCATGGTGGGAATGTCTTCACGCAGGGCAGAGCTTCAGTCATTTAATTCATTGGCAGCACCTCTTGATTTAAAATTTAAGACTTCAGCTGTGAGGGGTGGAGCCTCATTAGTCTGGGCTCCTTTAGCTAGCCAAGCAGGTTCAGAGGTACCTTCTAAGCTATTCTACCTATGGACACCTTTGGTTCACACAGTTTGTTCTTAGATTGGTAGGCTGGATCACTGCCTCAGTGGTTCTCACTCTCCTTCTCCTGCTGTGAAAGTGGTACCATGTCAGTGTATCCCATGTTGCAGAGTTAGCCCACAGTCCTTCAAGGTGTTCCTGTTAAGGGATAGAGTGAGAGTTGTCCCAAAAATTGAACTATTTTCCATCCTCTGGATTGGCCTTCTAAATTGCAGCAGCAGAGCTGTCTCTTACCAAAATACCCTAAAGCCTAGAGAGGAGGCAACCTAGGCCTTGGATCCCCAGAGGTTTCCTCCTCCTCTAAAAGGGAATTTTTCCTGTGCTCCATGCCAAGGGTCATAATATATAGTTAGTTGTTAAGAGTATATTCCCTAGTTTCCTTTGGTAGGTTTCCCCTGTTGGATGGAGATCTATGCTGGACCTACTGGCTGTTCCCTCTCCACTTAGAAAGCCCTCATGTCATCAATGCAATCCATTTTATCGGTGCAATCCTGATAACCTGTGTTTCTTCAAGTTGTCTCATTGCTGTCAGTCTGCTTCTCAACCTTGTAGTATATTTTACTGCTCAATACTCTTTTTGGGGCTCTTTCCTAAGGTACCTTTAGCCAAGGGAATCCTTCCCATGGCACCTCTAGGGGTGGAATCCTCTTAGAGGGTTCTTGCCTTCAGTACCACTATAGGGTGGTAATTCCCTATGGAATAGAGAGTGTGAATGGTCAAACAGTTATTACAGTTGTACAAGCATACCACTACTCTGGTAGCATAGGCCCATTGAATTGGAAGGCTATGTACAGTGGCATCCCCCAGGAAGAAACCCAATTCTGCAGCATTTTGCAGCAATCTGCAGAATGCTGCAGCAGACCTACCGAATACAGCAATATAATTTCAATGGCATTTAGTCCCTTTTGTCATTCAGGAAAATGAGACACTGACTGGATGAAGTGAATGCCACAGTTTCCTGCATGACAAAAGGGATTAATTGCCATTGAAATGTCATTGCTTTATTCAGTAGTTCTACTGCAGCATACAGCAGAATGCTTTAAAAGTGGGTTTCATTCTGGGGGATGCCATTGTATATAGTTCGGTAGGGTGAGCAACCAGCCATGCCTCCTTCCTGAACTGTATATGCTGTTGCTCCCAGCCTTCTTCTGAAGCACTTTTTCTTTGTCCCACCAGCCTCCCCTCCTCCTCCAGTGGCATATCTCTCTCCCCAGGGGGCTCCTTCCTAAGGTACCTTTAGCCATGGGAATCTTTCCCACAGCATCTGTAGTGGTGGAACCTACCTTGAGGGTTGCTTGCCTTCAAGTACCCCTACAGAGTGCTAATTCTCCATGGAACAGAGAATGTAAATGGCCAAAGTGTTATGGCCTATTGAATTTGTCATCATTGCTAAGTCTGGTAAGCATGTTATTGACTAGAGACTGATTCATATCGAAGTTGTTCCTCATTTTCTCCAACCTTTTTTAAGAAGTAGAATGAGTGGAATAACTTGGCTAAGGGATGCTTTTTCTGCACTGAGCTCTTATATAGCACCCATAATAGGTTTCAGAATGTGACACAACTGTTCCATCAGAGACCAATGAGTAGAGTGGAGTACAATGCCCTCCCCAATATATAGTATTTGTGCATGATATACTCAGTGATAGCTGCCTTTTGTTCAACGATGTATTCAATCATAAAGTAAGTTGAATTCCACCTTGTTGCTACATCCGAACAAGCTGGGGATGAGGAAGACCTTTGTTCTTCTGGATATCAGCAATGATGTCACAGGCTTTTACTGAATGGTTGAAGTGGCCACACACTTTACGCTCTATTCCCACAGTGGTTGATACTTGCCAGTCATTATCCACGAAGCTTTCAACGATTAGGTTACGACAATGCGCAAAACAGTGTGCATGTACACAGTTGCCATTATAACGTGCTTTTTTATTATTTGAACCATTGTCAGCAACAACAAAAAAAACATTTTCAAACCCAGTGAAGTGAACCAAGCACTAACTAGTCTTTCTACTTCTTCCTAAATGTATTGTGCTGTGTGTGTGTGTGTGTGTGTATGTGTGTGTCTCTTGAAAATGCAATACATGGAGAACTGCCATTTTCTGAAATGTGTGTTTTGGAGCTGTGAGAGATAGTAGTGATAGTAGTAGTAGTAGTGGTTGAAGTGGTAGGGGTGGCAGGCAGAGAGGTGTGAGGATGATGAGTTACCAAAACTGACCTAGTGTGCAGTAAGAGAAAGGCAGGCAATGGTTTGGCTGCTGGTCCACATGTCAGTAGTGAAGTGAACTACCTTTTCCTCAGCCTCGGAGAGCATGCCTTACTTGAAGTAGTAATCTGTCATGGGCACAGCAGTTACTGCAAAGTATTTTCTACTGGGCATTAAATATCATGGGTCTAAGTATTTTATGAGTATTCTGAAACCAATGTCTTCCACAATACAGTATGGCTGCAAATCAAGTACAATCATTTCTGTTATTTTACAGTTTATTGCTACTGTTATCAGATAGTTTTGTGAATACTTAGACTTTCTTTCAAAAACATCGTTTAACTTCAGTTTCAGTTTGATTTAAGTTGATTAGTCTTTTAAAATGATTATCACAAAATACAAAAGACATAGACATTGGTACAGAAACTAAAGAAAAAACATAACATAATTGAGCAGTATAAATAATGAACATATAAAAACAATACCAGCCTGGACAATGATGTGTGCAAATAACAATTACAATGTCAACAGTAAACCTAGATTTGGAGCACTCAATTATTCTCATACTTAGAGGGTGGATACTCCCTTTCTTCTTATTTTCCTTGTAAGGTATATGAATTTCCCAACATTGGGTATAACCAGAGGGTCCTCAGTGGTAAGAAGAACCTGAACCAGCTATGTCTCGCTAGTGGTAGATATAAAAGTTATAATTGTTAATTACCAATTAGATCTAATTTTATTGTACCAAGGGCATTTAAAAAAAAAACATGTACTAAGTCTTCTCTTTCACCTACATTGCAATTACATAATATGTCTTTCCTATCCTTTGAATTTTTTAAACAGAGCAGTTTTAACATAGAAACATAGAAACATAGAATTTGACAGCAGATAAGGACTGCTTGGCCCACCTAGTCTGCCCATTTCCCTACCTAATGGATAAGCTGCAGATCCTAGTTAACTAACAGCCTACTTCCTCCTACCCCACCACCAGATTTGCCTTATGTCTGTCCCCATGCATTATTGAATTCCCCCACTGTTTTTGACTCCACTACCTCCTCAGGAAGACTGTTCCATGTATCCACAACCCTCTCTGTGAAAAAAATACTTCCTCACATTACCTCTGAGCCATCCCCCCTCTATCTTCAAATTGTGTCCCCTTGTTCTTGCACATCTCTTTTTCTGACAGCTGCTACCCTCTTGGACTCTGTTGATTCCCTTGGTGTACTTGAGAGTTTCTCTCATGTCCCCCCCCCCGTCCCTCCTCTCCTCAAGAGTATACATATTAAGCTTCTTTAATCTCTCTTCATATGTCTTCTGGTGCTGACCCTGTACCATTTTAGTTGCCCTCCTCTGGACAGCCTCCATCCTGTCTATGTCCTTCTGGAGATGGGGTCTCCAGAACTGGATGCAGTACTCCAGATGGGGTCTCACCAACTGTCTGTACAGAAGGATAACAACTTCTTGTTTTCTACTGGTGATGCCTCTCCCTATGCATCCCAGTATCTCAGTATCCCAACAGCCCTCCTTACTTCCTTCTCACATTGCTTGCCCACCTTAAGTTAATCTGATAGGACTACCCTCAGGTCCCTTTCCATTTTTGTTGTTGTTAGTATTTCACCCTCCATTGTGTACTCTTCCCCTGGGTGTTTGTTTCCCAGGTGTATTACTTTGCACTTCTTTGCATTGAATCTTAAGCTGCCATACATTTGACCATTCCTCTAACCTTGCCAAGTCCCTTTGCATCCTTTCCACCCCACCTTCTGTATCAACCCTGTTGCAGATCTTTGTGTCGTCTGCAAAGAGACATACTTTTCCTTCCAGTCCCTCTGCAATGTCACTTATAAAGACATTAAAGAGGACTGGTCCCAGTACTGAACCCTGTGGTACCCCACTAGTAACCCCCTTTTCTTCTGAGTGAAATCTGTTTACTATTACCCTCTGTATCCTGTTGTCCAGCCAATTTTTTACCCAGGCTACCACTTTGGGACCCACTCCAAGGTTGGTTAACTTGCATATTAATCTTTTTTGTGGGACTGTGTCAAATGCCTTGCTAAAGTCTAGGTAGACCATGTCCACAGCCCCTCCCTAGTCTACTACATTGGTCAACCAGTCAAAGAAATCTATTAGATTCATCTGAAACTACCTTCCTGCTATGAATCTATGCTGCCTTGGGTCCTGTGCCCAACTAGCCTCTAGGAACTCAAGAATTCTTTCCTTTAGAAGTGAGTCCATGGCCGGCCCGGTGGCACTGAGGGTTGAGATGCTGGACACTACACTTCACGCCATGCTGGCGACCTGGGTTCGGGCGCGAGCCCAGGCCACCAGGGGTCAGCAGGGAAGGGATAGGACTGAGCGTCCCGAGGACTGCTCTTCTATCCTGGGGGGTCCAGGGAACCACTGCTCTGTAGCGGCCCTTGGTGATGACTGGGGGCACTACCAGACCAGGGACAATCTAAGGGGGCGGAGTGCCGCAAGACATCAGCACATCAGTACCTGGAGGTCATTGCATGCTGCAAACTGGGGCTGTAAACCATTTAGGAAAATATGAGGGGTGATCTCTATGGCTGATGGCCACACCCTGCACCCCCAGACCTGAAAAAGGCACCTGTCCAGGGTACGGCATGATGTTAGCCCATCCCTGTGTTCCGTGGGTTAGTGTGGCCCACACACACAACTGTGTCCAGGGGGACGCAGGCACAGTGGCCAGAGATCATGGGTCTCACTCCGCCAAGAAGGCGGATAAATAGAATTAAAAAAAAAAGAAACGAGTTCATCATTTTCCATACTACTGAGGTCAAACTAACAGGCCTGTAATTTCTTGCCTCTGTCTTGCGCCTACTTTTGTGAAGGGGAATCACGTCTGCCCTCCTCCAGTCATCTAGTACCACACCATCCTCCCATGATTTGTTAAAAAGGGTAGTCAGTGGTGTCACTAGTTCTACCCTCAGTTCTTTTAGAATTCTTGGGTGAATCCCATCAGGCCCCATTGCTTTGTCCACCTTCAGTTTTAAGAGTTCTTTCAGAACCCTTTCTTCTGTGAATGGACCGGTATCGACCTCCCTATCCAGAGTACTTCTATTCTTTGATTTAGGTACCTTCCCCTCCTCTTCTTTTGTGAATATTGTGCAGAAGTATTCATTCAGTATCCCTGGTTTTTCACTGTCACCCTCTGTTCACCCTCCCTTCTCTTTATTAAGCCTCACTATCCCTCCCTTGGTCTTCCTTCACTCTCTAATGTACTTATAAAAGGTTTTAACCCCCTTCTTAACTGAGTTGGCTATATTTTCCTCAGTTTGGGCCTTTGCTATTCTGACTGCCTTCCCCGCTTCCTTCTGCTTTAACTGGTACAGTTCTGTGTCCAGCTCCTTCTGTGTTTCCTTATATTTACTGAATACTACCTTTTTCTCCTTAACCTTCCCTGCCAGCTCTTTGGAGAACCATGGTGGTTTTTTCCTTTGTTTTGCTTTGTTGATTTGCTTCACACAAAGGCTTGTTGCCTCTGTGACGGCTGTTTTGATTTTTCCCCATTGTTCCTCCACCCCTCATTCTTGCCCATTTGCTAGTGCTTTTCTGAGTCACTTTCCCATTTTCCCAAAGTCAGCCCTCCTAAAGTCCAACACTCTTGCTTTTGTATGGCTTGACTCTATGGCTGTGTTTATCGTGAACCACAATGTTCGGTGGTCACTTGTTCCCAGATGGCTACCCACTTCTAATTCAATGAGTTATAGTCTAAATCTTGTAAAGTTGTTTTGAACAAATGGGTCCTCTAAGACATCCAAGTAATATCTAAACTCATCTGAGACCATGTTCTGTGAGTACTACTTGGCATAATTTGAGGAGCCAATACAGGCCAGACCAATGTCCCTGTAGTGCTACACAATTTTCTTTTTAACATATGGTCTATATTGTTCACATATGACAGTGCCATTTTGTCTGTATGATAGAAGAAAAGAAAGCATGTCTTTATCAAGAAGTCTAATTAAGTGTTGGAGCCAAATCAAATTTTTAGTGTCCCTGTTTTTCCAATCTTCTTTTTCCATAAGACATTGCTTTACCCATCTCTCGTCTGGTAGGCTAAGTATTCGGATCTAGTAAGTAATGATTCTTGTATCTGTTAAGGCTTCTAACCTTGTCAGACCCAATTCAGCTCTTATGAAGTAAGCTGGAGTTGATTTTTGACAGCCCCTTATATTTCTTAGTAATTTAATAGCTGTTTTTTCTAGCTGGTCAATATGGCGCAAACCTCAGATTTCAGCACCATAGAGAGATTGGCCATTAAATTTTGCTCGAATGGCATGAAGAAGTGGTCTGACATAGTGACCGCCGTAAGCATAAATAAATCTTGCCAGGGCCCCTATAGTTGTTTTTGTTTTAGAAAGTGTATATTCAAAATGGCATTTCTATGAACCATCGTTAGAGAATTGACTCCCAGATACATATACTAACATGCTAACATAGTAAAAAGACAGTAGATTAGGCCCTATGGTCTATCGAGTCTGCTTGGGGATCAGTGCCTACCCAGGGCACTGTTATAACCTCTTCTTCCCTCCCTACAAGGTCCCCCACCCCAACCCCCAGCGAAGCTCTGGGATGCACCCTCCCCTATATCTATTCCAGTCCTTCTTGAACCCCTCCACAGTTATAGCAGCCACCAACTCCTTGTGCAGTACATTCCAGGGTTCCACCACCCTCTCAGTGAATTAGCATCTCCTTGTTTCCCCCTTAGTCTCCTCCCCAGCCTCATGGAGTGTCCCCTGGTGGCCCCTACTGCCTTCAGCTGAAGCACCCCCTCAAGGCTTACCCTATTTATTAACTTGAGATATCAGAATGCCTTGCTCATATCCCCTCTATCCCTTCTCTCCTCCAGTGAATACAGCTTGAGTTTCTCTAGTCTCTCCCCATAGGACTTTTCCCTTAGTCTCTGTATCATCCTGGTCGCCCTCCTCTGGACCCTCTCCAGAACAGCAATATCCCTTTTTAATCAGATGACCTAAAGGTGGGCAAGCAATGTGAGACAGCAGCAAGGAGGGCTGGTGGGATACTGGGATGCATAGGGAGAGGCATCACCAGTAGAAAACAGGAAGTTATTATCCCTCTGTACAGACAGCTGGTGAGATCCCATCTGGAGTACTGCGTGTAGTTCTGGAGACCCAATCTCCGCAAAGACATAGACAGGATGGAAGCTGGGAGCCAGAGGAGGGCAACTAAAATGGTGCAGGGTCTGCACCGGAAGACATATGAAGAGAGACTTAAGGAGCTTAATATGTATAGCCTCGAGGAAAGGAAGGAGAGGGAGGACATGATAGAAACTTTCAAGTACCTCAAGGAATCAACAAAGTCCAAGAGGGTAGCATCTTTCAAAAAAAGAGGCGTGCAAGAACAAAGGGGGACAATTTGAAGATGGGGGGTGGCTCAGAGGTAATTTAAGGAAGTATTTTTTCACAGAGAGGGTTGTGGATACATGGAATGGCCTTCCGGAGGAGGTTGTGGAGTTAAAAACAGTGGTGGAATTCAAGCATGCATGGGACAGTCATAAGGCAATTCTGTGGGGTGGAGGTAGGAAGAAGTAGGCTGCTGGTTAACTAGGATCTGCAGCTTATCCATTAGGTAGGGAAATGGGCAGACTGGGTGGACCAAGCGGTCCTCATCTGCTGTCAAATTCTGTGTTTCTATGTTTCTGTGTTAAGTAAGAATGCAAAAACTGCACACAGTACTCAAGGTGTGGTCTAACTAGGCAATTATACAGCGGAAAGAGCACCTCTCTACTCCTTGAAGTTATCCCCCTAGCTATGCACCCCAGCATTTTATTTGCTTGGGCTGGAGCCCTTCTATGCTGCTCTGAGTTATTCATTTTGGCATCCACCACTGCCCTGAGGTCCTTCTCCCCCCATGAATTCTGCAGTACCTTCCCCCCAAGTCATATACATGAGCCAGGTTTTTTGGCCCTAGGAGAAGAACCCTGCATTTCTCAGTAATAAACTTTTGTTTCCAGGTGTGCAACCACCTCCCTAGAGTCTCCAAGTCCTTCTGGAGAGCCAGCCTGCCCTCTTCCCCATCCACCATCTCCCACAGTTTGAGTCATTGGCAAAGAGGCTCATCCCGCTCCTGATACCGCTTCTGATGTCTGAAATATAGGCATTAAACAGGAGTGGGTCCAGTACCGATCCCTGTGGGACTCCACTAATGATTCTCCTGGGGGATGAGACCTCCCCCCAAACCTTCACCTTCTTTACATGCCCCACTAGCCATTTTCCTATCCATCTGACTATCTGCCCCCTCACCCCCATATCCCCCAGCTTCCCCAGCAGTCCGGGATTTGGCACCGAGTCAAACGTCCTGCTAAAATCTAGAAAGAGGACAGCCACTGGCTTGCCCTGATCCAGCGCACTCATCACCCCTTCATGGAACTCTACCAGGTTGGTCTGACATGATCTGCCCTTAACAAAGCCATGCTGGCAATCATCTGGGTGGCCCAATGCCTTCAGAACCCCTTCCAGGTTCTCCTTCAAGATGCCTTCCATCACTTTGCCCACTGCCAATGTCAGGCTAACTGGCCTATAGTTTCTGGCTCCTCCCACGTGCCACCCTTGTGTATAGGCATGATCTGAGCCATCCTCTAGTCATGAGGTACCCATCCGACTGAAGGGAGGA
This sequence comes from Neoceratodus forsteri, assembly GCA_016271365.2. NCBI lineage: Eukaryota > Metazoa > Chordata > Ceratodontiformes > Ceratodontidae > Neoceratodus > Neoceratodus forsteri. The sequence continues at coordinate 400,721,005 of CM057451.1, forward strand.
GTTAAAAAGGTCCACCAGGGGTGCTGCCAGGGTATCAGCCAGTTCCTTAAGCACTCTGGGATGGATCCTATCAGGGTCAAGTGCTTTATCTGCTCTTAGGGCCCTGAGGGTACCCCACACCCTCCCAATGGGGATTTCAGCATCCATTTTCCCCCACTTCAACTGTCAGGCCCTCATCCCTCTCCCCTTGCAGTGCCGCCTCCCATCCTTCTTTGTAAAGACCGAAACAAAAAAGTCATTTAGTACCTCCACCTGCTCCCTGCCTCCTCCACCCACCCACCCACCCACTCCCCATCTTCAGCCTACTAATCTTCCCTCCCTTTTCTTCTTTCCTGATATACCTGAAGAACCCTTTCCCCCTTTTAATCTCCTTTGCCAATCTCAACTCTGCCCCCACCTTGGCTGACCTCACCTCCCTGGTGACCCTTCTGGCTATCTTATCATACTCCCCCTTGAACAGAGCCCCCTGAGAACATTTGCATTAGCTATCAGCAGCCTTTTTCTCCCTCATCACATCCAGGACCTCCCTTGTCCACCAGCTCGGCCTCTTAGCTTTGCCTCACTTGCATCTCTCCCTCGTGCAGGCCTTGGTAGCCTCCAGGAACCCCTTTTTCATAATTTCCCACTGGGTCTCCATGTCCATATTTGGCCTGATCTCATCTAGGTAGCTCCGAAGGATCGCTCCATCCCCCAAAGTCCGCACCTCTAAAATCAACCACTGATGTTTTTGTGTGTTCTACCCCACCCCTAGGTCAAGGGAGAACCAGGCCATGGCGTGATCACTCCCCACCAGTGGCGCTCCAACAGCTAAATCCCTGCAGAATTCGCCATCTGTCAGGACCACATCCAGGATGCACCCCTCTCCCTCATCAGCTCAGTCACCAGCTAGACATGAAATGCATCTTGGAAGACATCCAGTAGGTGCTGCTCCCTGCCTGATGAGGACGTCAGTCTCCCAGTCTGTTCCTGGCATATTCAGGTCTCCCAGCACCACAGTTTTGCCCTCCCCACTTCCACAGTTATCCCTAAGGTTTGTCACCAGGCGTTCCTCCTGTTTCTCCCCCTGCCCAGGTGGTCTATAAACTACCCCATCTTCACCCGCTTACCCCCTGGAGCCTGCAGGGTGATCCATAAAGCCTCCACCTGATCTTCCGCTTCCTCAACATTGCTTATCCCTATGCTGTCCCTAATGATAAATGCTAACCTCCTCCCCTTCCCTCCAACTATCCCTGCTGTACGTGGTGTATCCTAGTAGGTTTAGGTCCCAGTCATGCCTTGAAGTGGCCCAAGTCTCTGTGACAGCCGCCACATCCACCCCACCCTCCACTAACAGCACCTGAAGCTCTGGCATCTTGTTCCCCATGCTCCTGGTGTTAATCAGGACGACCCTCCAACGTGCCCCCTTACCCCCCTGCGCTGAGAGCTCCCGGTTCTCTGCCTACAAGGACGACCTCATGCACTATCGGGTACTCCTGACCTGTGCTCCTTCCCCTCCCCTCCACTTGTAGGAGAAGGCCAGCGTCATCCTGGCTTGGCCTGCCAGGGAGCCTCCTCCCCCCCTCACAAGTTTAAACCCCACCTGGAAAGGATGAAATCTGCCAGTCTAAGCTGCAAGACCTCTTTCCCCTCTGAGATAAGGTGGAGTCTGTCCCTTGCATACAGTTCCTTGTCCTTCTAGGTTGCAACCCAGTCCCCCACCCACCCAAACCCCTGGCCTCACACCATTCACCGAGCTATACATTTACATCCCTTATTTTTTGCTTATTCTCCACACTGGCCCTAGGCACTAGTAGTATTTCCAAGAAGGAGACCGAGCACCCCACATCCTGACAGACCCTGGCCAGCTCCCTAAACCTATCCTGAATCTCCAGCACACTGTTCCCCTCTATATCATTTGTACCCAAGTGCACTAATATGTCAGGGGTCCCACCACACTCCTTCGCTACAGCATAGACAAGATGTTTGGCTTGATGCACCATCAAGCCAGATATACTCCTAGTCTTAACACCACAGGAAGTCTCCCCGTTCCCCATCCACCTGATCCCCCTAATCATGGAGTCACCCAAAAGAAGCACCTATATCGCCTCCATTTCCCAAGGCCTGCTCTCATCCCAGTTGCCCCACCCCATCCCCCCTCCCCACACTACCTTGTATGCCCCTCCTGCCAATTTCTGACCTGTCCCTTTTGCTCCAACCCTTATTTCTCACTGACCTGACCTCCCTGGCCTCTTCCCTTCCTGCTATGGCACACTGGTCCATCCTCGTATCTCTCCCAGGAGCAAGGTCCCTCCCATCCCCAGGTCTTTCTCCTCACTGACCCGTCCACCTCAGCCACTTTCATTCCCCCTGCTGTGCCCAAGACTATCCCTGTATCTCCCCCAGGGGCAAGGGGCCCCCTGCCTCTTCTCTTTTCCCTCTCAGACATGTCCTCCATCACCACTTCCCCTCCTTCTACTGCACCCAGACCCAACTCTGTATCACCCTCAGGGTCATAAGATCCCCCACCCTACCAGAGAATGCACTGGCCCACCTTCCCCTCCCTCCCTCCTCCGTACTCTCTCTCTCTCTCCTCCCTGTACAATTACCCTCATATTATACTCCCATCCTCAATAGGTCCCCTCACCCCTCAGGACCTCCCCACCCTGAGTGCCCCTTCTTGCCATCCCTCCCTTTCCCATGGTGTCCTGATACCTAATTCCTTCTGCCGGTGCTCACACCTCCTCCGTATTCTGCTCCCCCAGAGACTCTATGCCAGGAAGTATCACCCCCGCCTGCTGAGCCCATTGACATACCCCTCTTACCTGCCTCCAGAGGAGCCTACTCTGCTCCAGATTCCCCCTTTGCTTGACAGTGCCAGGGGTGTGAATCTGTTTTTATACTCTATGCCAATTTTCCTGACTCCCCCTGTTGTCTCACACCTCCTATCAGTTCTCATTTGCCCATACCTCGGCTCTTTTCTCCTGACCTCTTGCCAGGCCCCCTGGTTCTTATTTCTCCTAACCTTGTGCCAGACCCCCTGGTCCGTATTCTGCTCAGGGCCACTGCAACCCATGCCCCCAATGTGCACCTCCTTCCTCTAGATTCCACCCCAATGCCTCCCAGTATGGTAGAATGGTCCCATGCACTCATGCCATCCTTCTTCTGTCTGTTCCCTCCCCTTTTGGGTGCTTCACATGAACCCTCCACCATTTTACCATTATTTTCCCTTACAGCCTTCCCCCCAACCCCACACCACAGGGCCACCATCCTTGTCACCACCCCTCCCCCTCCCTACCCAACACCCCTTTTAGCCCCTCAACCTCCTCCTCCTTGAGATATGCCAACCGTTGGCACACCACACAAATCCCCATCCACCAGGCTAGTGCTAGCACTGCAGCTGACCCACAACATATGTACCCCTCTACCCTTCCAAAGATACTGGCCTCATGCTCTGTGGAACCTGCCCCATTTCTCTCCAAGTTGGCTGCCCCATCTCCAACTGTTCTGGCAGTGCCAGAGCACATCAGACCCCCCCCCACCGATGCCCTTTGGGCCAGCTCCCAAATAAAGACTGCCCTTACAGATGTGGTAGAAACCTATCCATACACAGCAAAGCACAGATATAGGCCCTAAAATATAATGACAACCCCCACACGACTGCATCAATGCTTGCAGCCCCACCCCCAGAGTTCACTCCCCCTCCCCCCAGTCCGACTCCCATTCAGTTTTTGGATTTGTAGTGAACAGCTCCTTCTTGCCTGGTTGCCTTCATCCAATGGAATCCTCCCTTCCAATCAGCTCCTCCTTCCCCGGGCAGTTTATAGAGGTCCAGGGGTGGGTGGGCTTGAGAAAAATCCCTTGATCCTGCTGCTTACAGCTGCCCAGCTCCCTGCCTTATGTCTCCCCTCACAGCTCTGGAAGTATGATTAGAAGTCCATATCCCTTGGGCCAACCATGGGTGTGCAGATTGTAAGCTCCTCCCATCTCCCACATTTAATAGCAGTTGGGGTTGGGAAGAGCGGTTGGGATGAAAATCCTGCCTCCTCTGCTGCAGAAGCCCAATTGGCTTCCATTTCCTCCTCTGCACTGCTCTTTCTGGCCCACCAATTGTGAGCCCCCTGCCAACTGACCTCCACTACGTCCGCTCTCTGTTTCCCTCAGGGCTGCTGACTGCGAGCCCCCCCAGGCCAATCCCCCTCCATTGTAGCTGCTCGCCGCTCCTCCCCGGGCCACCAACTGCGAGCCCCTGATCAAACAGCACCCGGCACAGTGCACAGCTCCTTCTGCGAGTTAGGAGTAGTGGCCTGACTGTGCGGCTTTTAAGGCCTGGCTGCACACAGTAAAACTCATGCCACTGGCTCCAATTGGCTGAAAATCTTGCCTCCTCTGCTGCAGTAGCCCAACTGGCTGCCATTTCCTCCTCTGCGCTGTTCCTTCTGGCCCACTGATTGTGAGCCCCCTGCCAGCTGACCTCCACTACAGCCACTCACCACTTCCCTCAGGACCACTGAATGTGACCCCCCCCAGGCCAATCACCCTCCATCGCGGCCGTTTGCTGCTCCTCCCAGGGCCGCCGACTGTCAGACCCCAATCAAACAGCACCTGGCACAGCCTTCCGCTGTACGAAGATAAACGTCCTGTGGGATTTTATCAGGACCTGGGGCCTTGTTTCATTTCAGACTAAGTATAGCTTTGTAACTTCTTGTTTAGCAAAAGGCCTGAATTGGTATGTTATATCTTTTACATCCAAATTCTTCCATACAAGATCTAGGCTTGGGTCATACAGTATGTTACTTTAATATTCAATCCATGTTCTCAGTTCTATTTGGTGTACTAGGTCACTGCTCCATCCCTTACACCATTTAGCTACTAAGAGCCAGAATGTTTTAATGGTATTATTGTCAATAACATCTAACATCTTCTCACACTGTTGTGCTTAAAAGAATTTGCTTTTTCTTTTGAAAGCCCTATAATTTTTCTTGCTTGCCTTTAATTTTATGACATTGGCTTTATCAGCTTTTGTTTTGGCTATCCTGGAGATTTTCCATAACTGTTTTTTTCTGACTTTTACATTCCCTATCAAACCACCCCAAATTAGGTGGGGCGTCGAAGGCTTAATTGTTGTAGTTTTGTAAAGCTTTATCTCAAGTTCATTAAAAAAAAAACTAGTTTCCCATGAATTATATGGAGGTCCTGAGAGGCCTGATCCCAAGAGTTTAAAAAGAGAGTAATTTGGTTCAAGATGCATTGTTCAAGAGTTACTGACCACTCTAATTTTTTCGAATATCTAACAGGCAGAATACTGAAAGTATGCTGCGTTACTATAACTCCTACAGTCTTCTTGTATAGAATAACAGGAAGATTGTCACTTTCTGTTCTGTTGGCAATTATGAGATCTACCCAGAAATTTAGGGGGCCCTGCCACATAATTAAATCTATAACAGAAGACCTGTTTGTGGAAAAATAAGTTGGTGAACCCAGGCTGTCCCCTGAAGTTCCGCCATTTAATGGACAAATAAAATTATCATTCATTAATTTAATCAATTTATGCCCATTGTAATTATATCTTAAGTCAGTAGAAACTCTTTTTTTCTATCAATGTTTGGGTACATATAGCCAATAATAGTGTTATCGCACAAACCATCAAATGATCCTATTCTGGAAATAAAATCACCAACCAATAGCAGGTAAGCATTAGAAAGGTCTATCTGGGCAACTCTGATTGATTTTGTTAGATTGTACCAAATTTTACCAGCAATCATTCTGTTCCTTGTAGGTGGTACATAACAGTTGAACAACAGAAATTTAGTCCCAAAAAGAGACAAAGTGATCCCCAAGAAGTTTTGTCCCTGAGCTACTTTTAGACCCCCATAATACAATGGGCCTCACCACAGCAGAACACCCGTAGTGCTAGTAAACAACTCTTCATGGTTACCTGATGCCGCACCTCCCAGTTCCAAAGGTCCTTCAGTTACCGAGCCCCATCTTGGGTCAACAGTCTGCCTAATGCCCTCACTAACCTGAATAAACTTGGCCCCTACAAAACCCACCTTAGAAACAACCTACAATCTACAAATTTCTGTGACTGCTACCGAACCAGCCATACTTCCATTCTTCACTGACTGGACATAAACTAGTACACAATTTCCAGGATCCCTCATTGGTAGCCCTGCACTGACTTTTTCAAATGCTCCCTAGACTTAGTGGCTAGCACATAGGATCTCCGGGATCTAAATATCAGCTGATTTAATGTATTTACAGTATACTACTTGCCTGTTTGTATTACTACTTCTGCAAATGACCTGAATCTGTGACTAGCAAACTTAACACCAGGATCTAAATGTTAGATGTTAATGTATGTATAGTGTAGTGCTTTCTTGCTTGTGTCTCTGCTTTCAACTTGACCTGTACTGTTTTTCCTACTGTATCTACCTGTACTGATGTGGAACCTTTGAAAAAGAGTCTTTGACACAAAGGTCCTTTCCTAATACTCAATAAATAAAATAAAAAAAATTAAAATAAGTCTAAGAAAGATCCTGTTTTGACACAAGTCATTAATCTGCCTGACCTGCGCCCCATCTTGCTTGACTTGTAGCCTGGTATGCCTCTTTGCAGATGACACAAAGATCAGTAACAGAGTTGATACACAAGAGGGGGTAGAAAAGATGAGAAGGGACTTGGCAAGGTTGGAGGAATGGTCAGACATATGGCAACTTAGATTCAATGCAAAGAAGTGCAAAGTAATGCACCTGGGAAACAAAAACCCAGGAGAAGAGTATACAATAGCAGGGGAGGTACTAACAACAACAAAAATGGAAAGGGACCTGGGGTAATCATATCAGATGACCTAGAGGTGGGTAAGCAGTGTGAGAAGTTGGTAAGGAGAGCCGGGGGATGCTGGGATGCATAGGAAGGGGCATAACAAGTAGAAAAAGGGAAGTGGTTATCCCTCTATACAGACACTTGGTGAGACCCCATCTGGAGTACTGTGTGCAGTTTTGGAGACTTCATCTATGCAAGTACAGAGACAGGATGGAAGCAGTCCAGAGGAGGGCAACTAAAATGGTGCAGGGTCTGCAGCAGAAACCATATGAAGAGAGACTGAGAGATCTTAATATGTATACCCTTGATAAAAGGAGGGACGGGGGGACATGATAGAAACTTTCAAGTACCTCAAGGGAATCAACAAAGTCCAGAAAGGTAGCATCTTTCAGAAAAAGAGATGTGTAAGAACAAGGGGGCACAATTTAAAGATAGAGGGGGGGACAGCTTAGGGGTAATGTGAGGACATTTTTTTTCCACAGGGAGAGTGGTGGATACATGGAACCGCCTTGCTGGGGAGGTCGTTGGGTCTAAAACAGTGGGGGAATTCAAATATGCATGGGACAGACATACGGCAGTTACAGTGGGGGGATGCAGGAAGTAGGCTGTTGGTTATCTAGAACTGCAGCTTATCCAGTAGGTAGGGAAATGGGCAGACTGGGTGGGCCAAGTGGTCCTTATTTGCCATCAAGGTCTATGTTTCTATGTTTCTGGTATTTGAATCAATGTATACCCATTTAAAGCCATGGCATCCTCCTGATTATGCCAGGTCTCTTTAGGTAAATAAGATGAAAGGTGCAGATATAATCTAACCAGTCCTTATCTTGTGTTTCTACCCTAAATCCAGTGATATTCCAAAAGATTAAAAAAGAGTCGGCATTACCATCAACAGTTGAAACTGAACTCAAAGCTAGCATTACAGAACTTGTGTCACTGTTGGGGGGGGGGCACTGTCTTCAAACAGTTCAATATCAAGCAGAGAGTAAGATAGTGATTATAGCCAGCAATTGCCATAAATCTATTAGTAGTTGGCACTAGAAAGGAGTTTCTTCCAGTGTTAAACTGTTCTAATAATGTTCTCTGGGTATCTTGTGAATGATACGGAAAATAGGATGGAGAACCATTCCTTTCTGTTAGATCCACCAGGTAAAGACCCAGATAGTCTAGCTTGGATACCTGATCCCATACTGTACTTGCAGTTTCTGCATTTTTGAAGGTTATATCAACTTGACCATCTTCTCTCAATCTCGGGTGTCGATGTACACTAAGGACCCCATTACGACCCAACCTAATGTTTAGGAAGTTCACAAATAAATTGCACAAAACTCTAGATAATTTCACATTTGTTTAATGAAAGAGTTTCTTACACTCAAATAAACTCAGGATAACTGGAAAATTACCATCCCCAGAGGATGAAGTCCCCTGTCTACTTCAGCATTTGTCATTCGTCTCTCATTATAATTGATAGTATCTATAATTCTTGCATTTTTATCTAACAAATCAGCATTTAAATTGAGACTCTGAATACTATGTAGTCCAGACATAGTACAAAACCCTTTCAGTTGTAAACAAAATATCAAGACTGTCAGTAGGAATATTTTTGTCCAGGTCTGAGTTTCTAATTACTGTATGGAGATTACCACCCAGTATATCCAAGTTTAGTTTGTCATTAAATAGGTGGGTTATTAACTCAAGTGGTGATTCTCCCTCGGACTTCCGAAGTCCGTAAATTCTTATAAAAGGGTGTATTAATATTGTTAAGTCATGGTCCTGGGTGGCCAGGGTTTCATGATATTGTATGTTCTTAATTTCTATAATTTTTAGTGTCTTGTTTAGAAGGAACTTGTTGGCTGATTAAGTTGGTCTCCATGGTTACTGGTCCCTGCTCTTTTTTGTCTTTTTTTTCCTTTTATTATTTTGGTCTTTACATAATTTTTCTTTCTAGTCCTGGCCCTTGCCAAATCCTTGTGGACGTTTTTTCTAGTTGTGGAGCAATCCTCACTTAATTTTTTAACCCCTTTTTTCCTTTGAGACTGAGGGAGAATTTCCATTTTCTGTTTGATTATTAACCATGGGAACCCCCTTATTTGTGGACACAGGTACATCAGGAGGAAAAATTATTGTGGAAAAATCTGGTCTAGCTTTATCATTTGGGCTGCCTAATAATTCATTTTCTTCCATGGGAATAAAAGATGACTCTCTTGGAGGATGGATTTCTTTCAAAATCCTGAGGACATCATCCATCCTTGCATCGTTTATTGCAATGTGTTCTTTTAATGATTCGATTTCATTTATATTAATGATCAGTTGTTCACATAGCATTAAATTAGCTACATACTGTTTTTTTAAAACCTTGATGATGTCTTCACTTAAGATTGAAGGGGAATAAACCTGTGCATTGCAACTTGATCTGTCACTTAGCACTGAATGACCTGACATCTGGAAATCATGAAAATATTGGGGTAGAGTATCCCTATTAAAGTATTGGCTATTCCTGCGGTCCTGATTAGGCATAAAAGGTAGTGGTTGATTTGCAGCAGCATTTATCTGTGTAGCATCCAGTTGTTTGAGTCCCTGGATGGTACCATCCAAATTATTCAAAATTTCTTTAAGGGAGGAGTTTCCTTTTAATTCCTCCCTTATATTGGTAGTAGCTGTTTTTAGATCATTAGATACATTGACCGGACCGCCGGTCAAAATGTCAAGGTCTGCCTTCTGGCTCTCTTTAGTAGAGGGCCGAGGCAACTGATTGTGTGAGTAAATGGACTCATTAGACTCACACCCTATGAATTCATCTCCTAAGATAGGGCTGTTAATTGTTAGAGTATTACCTGATAAAACTGACACATTTACTGCAGGGGCATCAATCCTTTTAGGCTTAACAGCCTCATTATCTATCCTTAAGCTACATGGGTTACTAGTAATTAATTTAATAGGCCCATAGGAAAAGAGTTTTGGGGTTGAAGTGGAAGTGGAAATTAGGTTTATGTGAGCAGATGGAGAAGAGAAATTGGATCCCTTAATTAGATCTTTAGAAAAAATTTCTGTTAATGTTGATTGCTTAAGCTTTAACTGTGCTTTCCCCACCTTCTTTGAAACTGGTGTTTTTTTTACTTTCAACAATGTGTTTCACTCTGCCTTTTTTTGCTTCAGTTTTACTTTTAATCTTTTTTACACCCCTTATCTTTCTTAATTGTGTTGTCATGGTGAACCCTGTTTTCAGCATTTTCTATCATCAGCTCCATTGGGGTCTCAAGGTTCGTTTGTCCTATCTCACTTATAGGAGCATTATACTGACTTCTTGTAACTGCCATTGCATGTAACAGAAAAAATGTTCACGGCCTGGAGGCCAAGGGCTACCTGTATGATAAGTAACCCAATAAAACAACAGCACAGAGCACTTTCTACTCTTTAACTGCCCCTGTCCTAACAAGAACAGTCGCTGAAGTTAATAAAAGCACCTCTGTGAAATAAATTAAACAGATCAAACAAATCTAAAAATCTAAGAAAAGCACTCCTAAAGAATACCAACGTCCAAAGAATCAATGAGAAAAATAGGAAGCTCTCAAGATAGTTCATTTGAGCTGCAAAATGTCCCAGAAATTAATGTAAGCTCAAAAGAGAAATGTAACTTAGCAGGTGAATGCGGGCAAGCAGACTATGCAATTGCCCCGTTAATTGTTGTTGCAATTGTTCTCCAAATCAGCATGCACTAAAGCCTTTTACAAAAGAGAACTTCAAAGCCCCTCCTAGGTCTCCACAAATTCACAGGGATCCACCAGTCACAAATCCACAGGCCCACAAAACCAAATGAGCTTTCTAGTACTTAAATCCTTGGAACATGTAACTTAAAAAGTTCTAAAATACAAAGTGGTCCTAATTTCGAAAAATGACCAATGCTTGAATTCAGCTTTACTTCAGGGGTCCACTGACAGGGACTTCTTCTATTAGATGCCAAGTTATTCATGATGAGACACTCTGCAAAAGGAAAAGCCCAAAACAAGCAGTTCAACAAAGGAAAAAAACAGGTACTCATAGGCAAGTGTTCCCGATGTGTATTTCAGCAGGCAAATGGTGCATCTCTGTTTAACTTCAATTTCCTCTTATCAGTGGCGGGTAAAGTTAGATTTGGCTGGGGGTGTTGAACTACATACCCTGCCTGGTAAAACAGAAGACCTTACAAAATTATCTTGAGGCAAAAGTGGAGGACATAGCAATGTATCTAGAAAAGCAAAGGGAGGCAGGGAAAGCGGTCAGGAGCACCAAGGTGAGAACAGAGGAGAAAATAGAAAAAGAGGATAAAAAAGGAGATAAGACTTTTTATTGGTACATAAGCGAATGGAGGAAGACTGGGGTATTATTAGGCTAAAAGGGGAAAAAGGAGTGGGAGTTGAAGGTAACCAGGATAAAGCATCAATCCTGAACAAATACCTCTGTTCAGTTTTCACAAAGGAAGAGGAGGGGGAAGGACCACAGCTAAGACTCAGAACTAGTAGGAAGGTGGACAGTAGTCCATTTGCAGAGGAGAGAGTCCTAAGAGAACTCAGTAAACTGAAGGTGGACAAGGCAATGAGACCAGATGGGTTACACCCTAGGGTATTAAAGGAATTAAGAAGGATTCTGGCTACACCACTGACATCCCTGTTCAACATGTCACTAGATACAGGAGAGTTTCCAGAGGACTAGTGGAGGGCCAATGTGGTCCCTCTCCACAAATGTGGGAGCAGAGAAGAGGCTGGTAACCATAGACCTTTCAGTCTGACCTCAGTGGTGGAAAAAATTATGGAATTGCTACTAAAAGAAAGGATAGTGGAGCACCTTGAAGCCAGCAGAACACAGGATCTGAGGCAGCATGGATTCACAACAGGAGTCATGTCAAACAAATCTGATAGATTTCTTTGACTGGGTGACCAGGGGGGTGGATCAGTGGGGAGCAGTGGATGTGGTCTACCTTATCATCAGCAAGGCGTTCAACACTGTTCCACATAGGAGACTGGTGAACAAGCTGAGTAGCCTGGGAGTGGGTCACCAGGTGGTAAAATGGGTTAGGAACTGGTTGAGGGACAGAACACAGAGGGTGATGGTAAACAGAACTAAATCCGAGGAAGGGAGGATGACCAGCAGGATGCCATAGGGATCAATTCTGGGGCCAGTACTGTTTAATATCTTCTTCAGTGACATTGCAGAGGGGCTGGAGGAGAAGGTATGCCTCTCTGCGGATGACACAAAGATCTGCAGTAGGGTAGATAGTCTGGGCACTGAAAAAAGTGAGAAGAGGCATAGCTAAGCTGGAAGAATTGTCTAGAGTGTGGCAGCTAAGATTCAATGTGAAAAAGTGCAAAATCATGCACTTGAGGTGCAGAAACCCAGGGGTGGATTACATGATAGAGGGAGAGTTGCTAGAAACCACACAGCAGGAAAGATATCTAGGAGTGATCCTATCCGATGACCTAAAGGTGGCCAAACAATGTGCCAAGGCAGTGGGAGAGCCAGTTGGATGCTAGGGTGCATAGGGAGAGGTATCACCAGAAGAAGAAAGGAGGTGGTAATGCCACTGTACAGGTCATTGATGAGGCCTCATTTGGAGTACTGTGTCCAGTTCTGGAGGTTGCATCTCTGAAAGGACATAGATAAGGTAGGGGCCATTCTATGAAGGGATTCAAAATGGTGCAGGGCATACACCAGAGGCCATATAAGGAGAGATTGAAGGAAGTTAATATGCACACCATGAAAGACAGCAGAAAGAGAGGAGACATGATTGAGACCTTCAAGTACCCCGAAGGGAATAAATAAGGTAGAGGAAGGCAGCATTTTTTAGATGAAAAGATGGTGTAGAATGAGGGGACAGAACATAAGACTAGAACGAGGTAGACTATGGGGCATGTGAGAAAGCACTTCTTCACAGAAAGGGTGGTGGAGGCATGGAAAAGCCTCCCAGCAGAGGTGTAGGAGCAAATTCGGGGGGGGGGGGATTCAAGACTGTATGGGATAGATATGTCAGAATCCTTGCAGTTCAATAAAGGAGGTGATACCATAGATTATGTAAGATCTGTGGCACTTTTTGTTGGTAGGGGGAAAAAGGGGCAGACTGGATGAACCTGGCGGTCCTTATCTGCCGTCAAATTCTGTTTCTGTGTTTCTATGTTTGACATTTTCTTTCTCCCATTTGACACTGCAGTACTCCCTTTAGCCACATTGTCACTGTCAGAATGAGAAATAGGTAGACTCACAAGCTCATCCATGTCATCAGTATCACCATGATGATGGTCGTCATCATCAGATTCAGTAAAGCTAGACCTGTTAATTGGAGATTGAGTTATTTGATAAGCATGTGTTGCAGATCAAGCAACTCCACTGAAAGTTGTACCTGTAAGTGCTTTAACATTATGTATAGTAAATTTTCTTAGACGACTTGCTAGTAGTAGATGCCTTGGATGTTTTCAAAATTTTGTTTTCTGTGGCAATACAGAGCCCTTCTGACATAGCCAGTCCAAGCATAGTTGCCACGTTTTCAGCATGTTGAGAGTTAACCAGCACATTGATAGTAGTAGCACTTAGTTCAGCCTCTTCAATAGACTGTGATGCTTGTACTTTTGATTTTGATGAGCCACTCCTTTCTGGACTCCTGAATAAACTTTAATGTTTACTTCCTTGTTTCCCTTGGCTTTTGCTTTACAATTGTTTTGAGTACTCATAAAGCCAGTCTGTCCAGTGACTTGTTCGGGGTCACAGTCACAAAATAAAGTGGTGGTGGCTGTAAGATTTCTGAATTTAAATTTTATAGACACAGGTCTGCTATATTGTTCTGGTTTACACTGGACCAGTCTAAACTATAAGGGCTGGTGCCACTAGACAATGCTAGATGTTCAAATTACTGATTTGGGGGGGTTGCAAAATCTGGCCTAACCCTCTATGACACAGTCCTTCCAAAAAAACAAGGATTATTTATTATGTTCGTTGTGCGCGCAAGTACAGATAAATATGTTAATATGAGAGTTGCTAGAGAGAGGTGTGATGGGTGCTAGCCCAATGGCCAGTGGTGCTGCAGGGGCCAGTCTGTGGCAAGCAAATTAGCAGGCAGTGTCCTGATGACACTGGTTTGCTGAGTGGGTTGGTCTCAGCAAACATTTCAAAAGACAGAGCTGATGCTGCGCATGACTCTGCTCTTTGAAATACGAGCCCTTCAACTGTGGTTTATTGTCTTTTTCCTTGTTAAACAATATCCCCTTTCCCTGCTGCTACTTAGTAAGTCTTTCCTGGTTAAACAATTTTCCCTTTCCCTTTCCAACACTGGGATGCCCACTCCAGGTGTCAGATGTGCCCCTCCCAACCCATCTATATCCCTAGACGACATTGGGGTGCCTGATCCCCGTGTCAGCATCCCCCCCCCCACTATTGTGGCACACTGGGATCCCACCCCAGTGTGCCTAAATTTATATATATTTTACTTTTACCTGTAAATGAAGAAAACTTTCCATCGCGATCTTTAGTTTTACCTGAAAAACGAAACCATCCCTCGCTTTCTCCTTGTCCCCCTCCCCCATCCCGACCCTCCCTCTGCACACCCACCTCCCTGACCCCGCCTCCTTACCCGCCAAGGTCGATGGACGTGATCTCCTGTGCAGTGGGACATGTCTGCACTCTTCATAAGCCGACCGTCAAACAGAAAGAATAAAGGTAAGCCGTATAAAGGGACTCAATGAGGGTTTCAACTTAGGTTGATATCTCAGCCATTGTTTAGGAATTTTGACCCTAAATTTTCAACATGGGGTCCTTGGAACCCCTCATCGTGAACACGTCACTGTCATTTTGTTCCTCAGTCCAGAAAGGTGATTTTGCGGTCACTGCGCAGAATCACCTTTTGGGACCGAGTAACAAAATGACAGTGCCCTGTTCATGAGGTGGGGTCCCAAAAGCTCAAGTTGCAAATCTGATGAAAATTCCAAAAATGACTGTGTTAAGTTAGTGCGCTATGCTAGTTTTTATGCACGTCCATAACTTCACCAATTTTTAATATTTTCACTCCAGATTTTCAAAATTGCCATTTTTTCACACCTCCTTATGAACAGTACAGCTGTCATTTTTTACATCCTGCCTGAAATGTGTTTTTACACCAGTTGCACAGAATGGCACGGTCTCTTTGCCAAATCAACTTTTGGGATGAAGTGACAAAATTACAGTGCTACTGTTCATGAGGGGAGGTCCCAAAAAGCCCATGTTGAAGATTTGCTGAAAAAATCCCCAAAATTAACTGCGTTAAGGGCGTGAGTTGCACAGTTTCTGTGCACATTCGTAACATTGCCAGTTTCTCATATTTTCACTCCAGATTTTCAACATTGCCATTTTTTCACACCTCCTCATGAACAGTACAACTGTCATTTTTCACATCCTGCCCAAAATGTGTTTTAGCACTTGTGGCAGTGAATGGCACAGTCACTGTGTGACATCACCTTTTGGGATTGAGTAACGAAATGATAGTGCCACTGTTCATGAGGTGGTGTCCCAAAAAGCCCATGTTGAAAATTTGGAGAGAAAATACCAACAAACATCTGGGGCATTAGGGTTTCCAACTGTAACGCCATACCCCCACCCTGTAGATACTAACAGGCATCGGGCATGTGCCTTGGGGTCATCGGCCGTAATGCACACACCATTCCATTCTCACCCCCACCCTGCAGCCAGTGACAGACATCGGG
Source organism: Neoceratodus forsteri (assembly GCA_016271365.2). NCBI lineage: Eukaryota > Metazoa > Chordata > Ceratodontiformes > Ceratodontidae > Neoceratodus > Neoceratodus forsteri. The sequence goes on from CM057451.1 coordinate 400,736,502, forward strand.
GTGTGCCTTGAACTCTTCGGCTCAAATGTTCAACTCATTTTCCTATACTGCACCCATCTCAGCTTATTTCATTATGAAATGAGGTGAGTGTTAGGGCCAAAGACCTTAAAGTACACTGCAACACCTGTCAGTTTATGCAGGGTGGGGGTGAAATGGTGTGAGCATTATGGCTGATGACCCAAAGGGACACCCCAATGTTTGTCAGTCTCTGCAGGGTGGGGATGCAGTGTTAGAGTTGGAAACCCTAATGCCTCATTAAGGAAATAAATCAGGGAGGGATGTTTGATGTCATCTGCCTTGATTTCAGCAAAGCCTTCGACAACATCCAACATAGAAGGCTGATTAACAAGATGAATAGTCTGGCAATGGGGCACAAGCTGATAAACTGGGTTAGAAACTGGCTGACGGACAGGAAGCAGAGGGTGGTGGTAATGGGATACAGTTCATGGAGAGGGGGTGACTAGCGGGGTACCTCTGGGATAAGTCCTGGGACCAGTTCTGTTCAATGTCTTCTTTACAGACATTACAGAAGGACTAGAAGGAAAGGTCTGTCTGCCTGTTTGCAGATAACACCAACATCTATAACAGACTGAAAACTCCAGAAGGGGTGGAGAAAATGAGCAGGGACATGCAGAGGCTTTAAAAAAGAAACAGAGCTTATATTGTTTGCGGATGATGCAGTTTTATTATGTATTGGTAATACTTTACAGGCTGTACAGCAAAGGTTACAGGATGATTTTAGTTTGATGCATGGTTGGTTAATGGAGCAAAATCTAGTGTTAAATCATGTAAAGACAAAATGTATGATATTTAATAATACAAGATCTAGGGTAAATTCTGAGCTAACTCTAAAGGATAATTTTGGGAATAATATAGAAAGGGTTACTGAAATTTGTTATTTAGGCCTGGTTATTGATTGTAATTTATCATTTGAAATATATATTCAGAAATTAATAGGTAAGCTGCATAGAAGATTGGGAATGCTTTATAGATTGAAAAAGGTTTTTAACAGATGAGGTTAGAATAATTTTGGTTAATAGTCTTTTGTTCTCAGTTATTGATTATGGATTAATTATATTTTGTTTTACTTCAGTTAGAATGCGTAATAAGTTGGAATCCACTTATCATAGTATTATTAGATTTGCTACAGGACAGAAGAAAAGAACTCATCATTGTTTATTATATAGTGCTTTGGGGTGTTTGTCATTAGTTGATAGGTTTAGATTACATATTTTAGTATTTCTTCAAAAAATTAAATTAGAAATTTTTTTTGGTATTATTTGTGATATGTTTACTAAATTGATTAATGGTGTAGGAACCAGGTCGAGGATAATCTAAATTTTAAATTTCGATTCCCTACTATAAAAGTGTTTTTGCTCAGAATTCTCTTCAATTTTATGGTGAAATTGTATAATGAATTACCCTCTAATATTATGCAATGTGTTACGATTTTGTCATTTAAGAGGATTTTAAAGGAATTTTTGGTTGTTAATTCAAAGTGTTGTTGTTTTAAATAATGTATTTTTTATGTATGTTTGTTTTTTATATTTATATGTTGTATATTATTTATGTATATATTATGTTGTGACTGGGCATCAGTGAAAATGGGCATTTTTGCTCACTGATTATACAGAATAAAAATTAACAAACAAACAAACAAACAAACAAAAATGGTCTGAGGAGTGGCAATTGAGGTTCAATACAAAGAAGCCCACATAATGCACCTGAGAAGAGGGAAACCTGTGGAGAGTTACAGGATAGGGTGGAGGTGCTGATGATCACCAAGGAAGAAAGGGACCTAGGAATTATCAGTTCTGATGACCTAAAGGTGTCAAAGCAGAGGAAAAATGTTGCAAGGATGGCCAGTGGCATGCTGAGGTGCATAGGCAGAGGTATCACTAGCAGAAGGCACAAAGTGGTGGTGCCATTGTATGATGCACTAGTGAGGCCTCACCTACAGTACTGTGTGCAATTCTGGAGGCCGCTAATGAGCAATGACATTGACAGGGTGGAGGCAGTCCATAGAAAGGCAACCAAGATGGTACATGACTTGCAATGCAGATCATTTCAGGATAGATTAAAAGGACCTCAATATGTACTTATTGGAGGAAAGGAGGGAGTAGGGGAACATGATACATATGTTCAAGTACCTCAAGGGCATAAACAAGGTGCAGAGGTGGACATCTTTCAATACATCAGATGTTCAGCATTGACAAATGCTTGTTTTTTATCCTAAAAAAAAAAGAAAATCATCCATCACTGACTTCTGTTTAAACCCTCCCCCTGTACAGTATACAGACACTGGGGGTGCCCAATCCCCCAGTGTCCTCATCTGTCAGTCCATTGTTGTCCACTGTGTAACCCCCAAACAGTATGCAGACACTGGGGGTGGCCAATCCCCCAATGTCATCTGTCTGTCCATTGTTGTCTGCTGTGTAACCCCCCCAAACAGTATGTAGACACTGAGGGTGCCCAGTCCCCCAGTGTCCTCATCTGTTCAGGAAACTCCCTGAAAAAAGAAAACTGTCCCTTGTCATTTTTTTTCACTGTAAAAAAGAAAACCATTCATCATTGTCTATTCCACTGTTACCCAACCCCTTACCCTCCCACTTAGGACCCACGACCCCAACCCCACCCCACCCCATACTTACCCACTGGAGGTCCGTCGCCATAATCTGCCTTGGACTGGAGGCATGTCTTCGCTCTTCAAAGCCCAAGCGTGAACTTGAGGTAAGCTCTTCAATGTATTTCAATGGGGTTTTCTTCATCAGTGTTTTTCAATAGGGTTTTCAACTTAGTGCCATAACTTGGCCATTTTTAAATATTTTTGACCCAGATTTTCAACATATGTTTTTTGGGACCACACCTCACAAACAACTCCACTAAAGCAATTTTCAAACATCCCCCCCCCCCATGACACCAGTGTACACGATGAACATTCTGCATTCACAAATGCTTGTTTTTATTTTTATTAATGGACTCCATATGATGGAATGCCCACTTAACCAAAGGTTGTAGATGTACCCCACAGAGCACAGGGAGGAGATGAGAGCTGACTGACTTGCTCGGGGTCAGACAGACAGTATTCAAGGGGCACTGGTGGTTGGCTGTCAGATTTTATTTCAGACACAGGTCTGCTGTATAATACTGGTTCATACACACTAGTTCACACACTGGACCTACTGTACAAGGGCTGGTGTTGCTGCACCCACAGACAATGCTAGAGTTCACATTACAGATTCAGGGGGTCACAAAACCTGGCCTAGCCCTCTACGACACAGTTCTTCCAAAGCGAGGATTATTTATTTTCCTTTTTTATTTACTATGCTCCACGTGATGGAAGGCCCACTGAGCCAAAGTTGTAGTCATACCCCATGGAGCACAGACAGGGAGGAGAGGCAAGAACTGAATGACTTGTTCGGGGTCACACAAACAGTATGCCAGGGACACTGGTGGCTGGCTATCAGATTTTATTTCAGACACAGGTGTGCTGTATTATTCGGGTTCACACACACACACAGGACCTACAAGGGCTGGTACTGCTGCTACCCGCAGACAATGTTAGAGCAACTTCAGATTGATGATTGAGGGAGTCACAAACCTGGCCTAACCCTCTATGACACAACTAGTACTTCTACTTTTCCTTGCAAAGCAAGGATTATTTATTTTACTAAACATGACGGAACGCCCACTCAGTCAAACCTTATTAGTGTACCCTACAGAGCACAGGGAGGAGACAAGAGCCGACTGGCTTGTTTGGGGGCGGGGCACACAGACAGTATGCAAGAAGTGACACTGGTGGCTGGCTGCCAGATTTTATTTCAGACCTAGGTCTTTCTGGTTCACACACACACTAGTTCACTCTGACTGGACCCAGGCTATATATGGTTGGTGCTGCTACTACCCACAGACAATGCTAGAGTCCAAATTTATAAGGTAGATTCAGGGTCACAACTGGCCTACCCCTCTAGGACACAGTACTTCCTTCCAAAGCAAGGATTATTTGGGCCACACAAAAAAGTTTCACCCCCTTTTAGTTTTTTTTTTGGGGGGGGGGCTTTTATTTAGTTTTCTTTTAGTTTTGCTTATTTGTTTTGCACTAAGATTTTTTTGGGAGGCAAGTGCCTGCCAAATGCATGGCACTGGTTCAGTTGCCCCTCTCCTTCTTCCCTCCTCTAGTCCCCACTCCCTGACAACCCACTCAGTCCCCACCCCCACCCTCCAATTCCTTTTCTTAATAAAAAAATGTGTTTTTTTAAATCCTCTACTATTTGTTTTTGCCTCTTTTCACTCAAACTTTTGTTCTGCATTTAACGAAAATGGAACAGAGTTCAGACGTTCCTCCTTCTCTGCTTGTCTGCTATGCACTGAGCAGATGGGTGGACCACATTGGTTCCTCACAGCAAAATCCAATCAGGTGCCACCTTACAATATGGATTGTGCTGCCGTCCAATGAGGAGCCACATCTGGTCCCTCCCTCCTATGTTTTTGCTCCTTTTTACTTGAACCTTTGGTCTGCGCTTAACAAACACAGAGCAGTATACAGACACTGCTCCTGCTACTCCTTTTCTGCTTGTCTGCTACAGATTGAGCAGATAAGTGGACCATGTGGGTTACTTGCAGCACAATTCAATCAAATGCCACCTTATAAACATGGATTGTGCCTTCATCCAATGAGGAGCCATGTCTGCTCCCTCCCTCCTATGATCTTGTGCCTCTTGTGCTCTTATGTCCTGAGCTCAAGACCAATCTCCGAACCATTCTGAACAGCCAAAACTGTTCAGAAGTGGTTCAATCCCTGTTGCTTCAGCTTGCTTGGGTGTGGGTGTGGGGTTAAATTTTTGCCAAACCGGTTCGCCCACCCCTACTTTTCACCTAATACAGCTAACTTGACAATACAGTACCGTTTTTTGAATTTCACTACTGTTTCTCAAGTTTTGCAGGACATTTTAGCCAACATAGTCATGACATACGTATTACTAGCTTACACCAGGATTTACAAACTTAATATTACACTTGCTATGACAGCACACTGTGACATCACACAAATACTGCAATCATCAAGTTAGATAGTGACAGTTTGATGTTTCTGAAACAGGCAACAGAATTGTGTGAACTTTTAATGGACTGATATTGAGACAACATTTTAAAATCATTAAAACTAATTGGTGCTGTATTGCCATAATTTGAATTGTTTTATACATTTGATTTGAGTAGATATCAGCTCTTTAAGCAGAACATTGTTAAATACATTAATAAAATACAAGAAAAGATTTAAGAATGTCACTTCTTCTGATAATACAGCCCTGTGAAGCAAAGCATGAGTGAAGTGGGTTACCGTTCAGTTCTGAGTCTGGTTTGGGGCCTTAAATTTGGTATAGACTTGGAGTATGGTTAGAGTGTTTTTTAATTTTTGTTTTCATTTTATTTTTTCCTTTTCCTTTTCTTGGTGGAAGTATGGTATCTTTCCTTTTTTGTAATATATGGTTTCAGTCTCATCCTATTAGAATTGTGCAGGATGAACACTCATACTAGGAGTGTTCTGGAAAGTTCTAAACCGTAATAGCATTGATTTAGTATCAGATCGATGCTATTACAGCTTAGAACCTTACAAACAGCAGCACATGCAGCTGTTGTCAAATGGCGGCAAGGAAATTCCAACCGCGATAGCTGCTTTCTGAAGTTAAAAAATTACAGGTGTCTATTCAAAAAATACAAATGGGAGGCTCCGATTCCTAAATGATCAGGAAAATAAAAATACAAAATGTAAAACCAACTTCAACTTATGGCTGGTAAAGCCCTATTATGAAAAAGTAAACCAGGTGAGAGAAAACCAGAAAATACCCTTACAAGAGCTTGATAATCACTTAGCAAATGTTGTGTATGCCTTAAAGAAGGTTGATGGTACTGATTACAAGCCTGGCACTGTCTGAGGGCTATTTGGTAGCATAGACCATGTTTTCCAAAAATCCAATTACCAACATTCACTCTATCATTGTGGCAGTAAAAAATTTTAATAAACTATTGCCACCATGTCTGCCAAGCAAAAATATTTAAAAAAAGTGAAGAGGCAATCGACCGCTGAAAGCTTATATACTCAAAAAGACACAGATTTACTTTACAGTACCGAAACAACTGACACTGACAATCCCACAACACCTCTGCACATGCTTTTCTTCAATATCACCTTGTATTTTTCCATAAGGAGTGCTGAACAGTACTTCCTAAGATGGGGTGAGATGACTCTCTATACAGACTCTGCTGGTGCTCAATATCTTGAACACAATGAGCATCAAAGAATTTAATTTTATTTTTTTATTTATTGAGTCTTGGATTAAAACCTTTGAGCAATACAGCTCCTTTACAAATGTTTCACATCAATAGGATTACAGGTAATTAGGCAGTAGAATCACAAGATATATTTCATAAAACAGAGAAGAGGGGGAATAGCAGTATACTGGTACGTTAGACAGAAAAGTAGGGAATAACAATGTTACAGGGATAAAATGGCAGGCATGCAAGTTAAACAATATAATTACAGTGTACAATATATACTGAGTTCCAAGAATTAGACTTGTAGTTAGTGCTGGCACCAGATCTAGGAAGCATTGCCCTCACCAGGCATACTGGGTGAATACGGGGAAGGGGGAAGGGGAGGCTTAGAAAAAACAGTTTTGGTACAAACACAAGAGATGTCAGGCCAGTAAAACCAAGGATGTCTGCCAATGTACAGATCCCTGCTCGAGATCTAATTGCAGCATATTTAAAGCATGCCTATCTGAGAGCACCATAAATGCAAGTGCCAGATGGACTCTTTTACTTGATGTCCAATGTCAGTTTCAAGCCTGATGTGTCACTGTGGTATCACACCATGACAATTGGGAAAACAAAATCAAGGCAATAATGAATATGCTGAAAGTGAGCTCAGGATTGCCCTCTGGAGAAGCACAGAGCTAATTACAGCGTATGTAAAATAGGCATTCAAAACTGATAGACTGCGATGTTCCCCCCAACAGAAGTGGCACAAATATCAGGGCACCGCAGTACCCAGTCAATTAATAATTACTCTTGTCTGTTTGAAACAAGCAAACATGTATATCAACCATCCTATCCACCACCACTGTCAGTGAGATACTACAACCTACGCCAAACACTGTATCCAGTACATCAAGATCAGTTGTTACTGAACTGCAGAACAATGTCAAGCTCCAGGAAGAGAATGCAACAAATTCCAACCAGTTTGACGATGGATATGCAGGATCAACACTGTTTGGCTCACACTGTGTGTTCAATGGAGACATACACATTCATGTTCACAGCAGTGCCACCACCAAATGATGCCATATTCAAGTAATTGGATCAGGCTCTGAGTCTGATTAGAACTGCAGGGCATAGAAACATAGAATCTGATGGCAGATAAGGACCGCTTGGCCCACCTAATCTGCTCATTTCCCTACCTAACAGATAAGCTGCAGATCCTAGTTAACCAATAGCCTACTTCCTCCTACCCCCCCCACTAGAATTGCCTTATGTCTGTCCCATGCATTCTTGAATTCCCCCATTGTTTTTGACTCTACGACCTCCTCAGGAAGGCTGTTCCATGCATCTACAACCCTTTCTGTGAAGAAATACTTCCTCATATTACCTCTGAGCCATTCCCCCTCTATCTTCAAATTGTGCCCCGTTGTTCTTGCACATCTCTTTTTCTGAAAGACGCTACCTTCTTGGACTTTGTTGATTCCCCTGAGGTATTTGAAAGTTTCTATCATGTCCACCCTCTCCCTCCTTTCCTCAAGGCTCTGCATCTTAAGCACCTTTAGTCTTTCTTCATATGTCTTCTGGTGCAGACCCTGCACCATTTTGGTTGCCCTCCTCTAGACAGCCTCCACCCTGTCTATGTCTTTGTGGAGATGGGGTCTCCAGAACTGTACACAGTTCTCCAGATGTGGTCTTACCAATTGTCTGGACACTGAAAGTGTTCCGGGAACATTTATGTTTAAAACATTTTTTTTTTTCAGTCCAGTAAGTTAGCTATCCCCCTGTTGCATCCTTCCTACCTGTACTATCCATTCTACCACATTTCCCAAATACTCCTATAACATTCCCACCCTAACCCTAAGCACAAAACAACATGCATTAAATAAAATATTTGACTTGTTTGAAATATTGTAATGCCACTGTGATTTCTTCTTAGTACTAAGTGTGTTGGGGGGGGGGGGCGGTGAGCAGTAACAGAAACACGATGCCAGAAAAAAACACTTGATGAAGTGAATAGTCCATCTTAGTTTTCAAATCAAGATTTAGAAAATGGGCTCATGAATCTAAAGATTCTGATTGACTGCCAATAATGCCAGGGGGGGGTATATTAACTTACAGGTAGAGCCCTGTGAATAACAGGTACCTGCTGTGCCAACCCCATCACTGGTATCAGGTGCCAGTCAGAATTTTCCGACTCAATGTCTGCCATTTATTTTCTACTCGCTTAGCAAGGGACATGCCCCCCTCACCACAGCTCTGGTTGGCACCCTTGATGTCACAACACATAAAACTTTGTGTCACTCAACACTACACAGCTTGTGGCATTTGGTACAAAAGCCATCATGTAGGTTTTCTGATGAACTGGAATGCCCTCCTCCCCCACACACACACACACCCGAGGTAAAGTAAAACAACACCGAGGGAGTTCAATGCAATGCATACCATACTGCGATCATCAAGTGGCCACTCAAGTCAAACTGAGACCTTCCTTCAACTGCCACACTGTTCCTGCCTGGATGAAAACACAAGCAAAAAGTAAGGGCTCCAATAAATCTTTGTGCGCTGGCTTTTTGAAAATGTTTTGTGCATTTGTACATATTTCAGCTGCAAGAGTGCAGTCTGTCTTCTGTCTTGGCTCGTGTTGATTTTCAGCATGCACCCTCCTGTTTACCTGCAGCACGCTGTTTGTACAGCATGACTGGATGAAAACACTGCTGGAGTTCAGCATCTCCACTTCCTGTTTTGAGGTACCAGAGTCGCGCAAGGTCGTGTGGCTAAAAGTCCCATCTTTGGGAGCAGACAACTGCATCATAAATGTAACGCCCTACAAATGGGGGTTCCCAAAAAGTCTTCCTTGAGCTTGCCTAAATGCTCACTGCCAGGCTGGTGTCCTGCATTTTAGCAGTTTAAATGTGATTACCAGAGCCTGTATAGCCTCTGTGTACTGTCTCTTTAAGAGATGCCTAATTGCTGTTTAAGTAATCTGAGACGGAGTTGAAAGATGTAACTATTTACTGAAAATCATTTAGAGTGAAAATGATAATGTAGTTTGTCTAACCTGCTTTCTTTGTAGCAAGGACTCTTTTGTTTGTCTCCACTATCTTGGTCCTGGACTGTGAATTGGACCAAACAGTACTGGTGGGACCTAAAATGTAGCCGGACTACAGGAGCTGTCTGATTTCAAAATCTGTAGGAACTTTAGTTTGCAGTATTTTTGCACCTTTTTTGCAACTGAAGGGAGAGCTCTTGCTTTGACTGACAGCCAAATCAGCCAACCAAACATTTTGGATCTTGGGGAAGTCCCGGGCTGCTTGCAGTTTTCAGTTAGATCTAAGCTGGAAGCTGAACAAGAAGGAGCTGAAGTGTATTTTGGGCAGCAATCCTGAGTGGATTTGCATGGGAAAACTGTGAAAGGGCTGAGTTTTTGGCTTGCAGGTCTGCCTGCTGCTCCTGAGAGGGAGAGAAGAGAATTATTTTGGACTAAATCCAAATTTGTGTGACTAAAGTAAGCTACTGAAGTGGGCCAGGCTCAACCTGAAGAAGACCGAAGATTTTGTTGAATGCGATTGGCCTGTCAGGAGTTCCAGTTACCCTTAAGCTCCCGGTGTGTGCAGAGACTTTGCGATTGTGACCGGGGAGCGCATTGCCTGGTACAGTAGAATTCCCCTACATGTAAATTTGCTATGAGCTGCTAGTGGGTTGTGAGTTAGTCCCCCACTGTGCGAACTGTGTTCTGCTTGCTGGAAGCTGTATTCAGCCCAAAACGGACTGCATCTGAATTTGTCTCCATACTGGCCCAGCCAGACTACCCACTGCACAGAGAAGCCATCGACGAGAGACCTGCCTGGGGATCAGCCCCCTGCTCCACGCTTGAACAAGAACGATGCCTCTGTGACTCGTGTGGGCCCTGCTTCTCCTGGCATTCCAGATCAACCACCTGCAGTCTCGATTTTCGTCTAGCCTGTGTCCAGTCTTGGGTATCGTGAGTAAATACCAGGGTAGCTCCCTGTAACAACAGCTTAATCTGAGTGTGTCATCTGAGTGTCTTGTTTCATTTCCTTTATGAACTGAGCCCTCTGGCTCCTGATTACAAATATTGTGTACTGTGCTTGTTATGTTTTCCATCACAGGGCCCCAACCAGCTGCGACGCCGGCCAACCCCGGGCATCAGTCCTGACTAGCCCATCTCTTGTCCACCTGGGTACCCTGAGGTGTGACTGTGTGGGGGACTCAAAGCACATGCATAACTGCTTGATTGATATACCCTTTAAGCTAATTAACCTGATTTTGCCCCTTCCTTTTCAAGTCCCCTGAATAAATCAGATCTAACTTTTTCTGCATGTAATCTGACTGTGGTTCCTGTTTGTGGTCAAAGTACTGTACTGTTGCTATTTGCTGTGCATAGCCTTGTTTTACAGGGGATCCCTAGGGTCGAGCCAGAGGAACCAGCCCTGACGGTAAGTGCAAACAGTGTGGGTTCTTGTGTGGTGTACCAGGGGTATTGTGAAAGTGATTATTGTACACTGTTCAGGCCACTAGAGGGGAAAGAGGGGGGTTACAGTGTCCTGGAGGGCTGTGCAAGGTTAGCTTGACCACTACCAACCCTGACCTCCGGGTGGAGGCACCCGTTTCAGAACTCAGGCCCCTTAACCAGCTACTAGCCAAGCAGGCAGGGGTAGTAGCCCTTGGGATAGTGCCACCTAAGGTTACATCTTGGAGGCTCACCGCTGGGATTTTGTGTCTTCTAGTGGCCAAATTTGCAAATTGCTGTTAAAAATAAATGGCTACCCCAACAGAAGTGGCTGTACACCAGTTGGTGGGGTGGTGTACTGGGAAGGAGATCAACCCCCAAAATGTTATACTTATCCTGTATATTCCCCTGGGTACCAATAAGGACACTGTAGAGGGAGTACTTTCCAAGGTTGAAGGTTTACAAAACCCTGTGGTGATGGGTCAACAGGCTAATCTGCTCACCCAAAGTTTCATGGCGTTAGTAGAGTGTAAGGACCCAGTAGACAGTTCCAAAGTGACATGGACTATCACCCCCGAAGGAGCCCTCACTGCCTGGTGAGTGATGACTAAAGACAGTTCAGACCCCAGGGAGAATGAGCCCACCCCCCCACTATCTGAGACTTTTGGGGAGAAATGTGCTAAGTTGTTGCTGGAGGAAGGGAAAACTGTGGAGGACTTTAAGAAACTATTCCTGTCACCTGGGGGTGTTCCTCCTCCAACACCCCCTCCCGCACTAGCACCCGTTATTGCCCCTCCTTCTGTGCTCGTGCCAATGCTGACTTCTATGTCTGTACCTGCCATTAGTCATGACTTTTACCGAAGGTTGAGAATCTTCTCCGGCACCCTCCCCACCCCTCAAGGGGAGGATGATTGGGACACCTGGAGAGATTGTGGCGCCCCTTTGGTACCTGAATGGCAGTGTGCGGAGGCTGAGAAATGGAAAAGGATCATAGAAAGTTTGAGGGGTCCCACCCTAGAGGCCATTAAATTTCTGATGTCCACAAACCCTGAAGCATCTGCCCAGAAGTACCTCTCTGTACTCAAAGGCAATTTTGGGAGCATTGAATCAAGGGAGAACTTGATGTGGAAATTTCAAGGTACAAAACAATGGCCAGGGGAAAGTTTGTCTGCATATGTTACTCATCTGGAAAGAGCACTGCAGAAGGCTTACCAAAAAGGTGGGGTAGCTGCCAGTGACTTAAACCATGTGAGGTTGGGGCACATACTGCAACATGCAAAGCATTCTAAATTGCAGATCCTTCAATTAAGATTCCCAGAGAGAAGGGGTAACCCACTGGACTATTGTGACTTGATAAAAGAACTCCGGGAGGTTGAAGATGAAGAGGGGGATTGTAATTCTAGGGTGAGTGCAGCTCAAGTGATCATGGCATCAGAAGGCCCTTCCAAGGTGGGGACCAATGAGGGTGTGCCACCATGGGATGAACTGCTGAGGAAGTTCAGGGAAACAAAAAATAATCTCTTTATGAAGGCCGCTCCTGCAAGTACAGGCACTGCCCCTTATCCAACTGCATCTGCTATGGGGGTGGGCGTGTCCACTCAGGCATCTCCTGCTGACAGCAGCTTGAAACTCGATGTCTTGACTATGGAAGTAAGAGAATTGACGATATGTCTCGAAATGCTCACCACACAGCAGACAGAAATGGCACCAAGGTTTTCAGTTGGTAGTACCATAGCCCCATCTCCCAGTGTGATGCCTCGGCCACCCGAAATCCCAGAAAACATATTTTGCCATAATTGTGGGAACGATGGGCACATGAAGAGAGGATGCCGGTCCACAAAAGACCTAGATAAAGTTATATATAGGCTTCAAGGCGAGCTTTGGAGAACAAATCAGCGGTCGAAGAGTGCTCACAATGACCGCAATGAGGGTTCAAGAAGTAGTAACTCAAATCCCTATGTGGCTAAATCATCTGTCCAGGCCCCTGCTGCTGTCCCTCCAGACTGGTCCAAAATAGTGGGCCCTTCAATAGAGACTACCGTGGCTGTGAATGGTATTCCTACTTGGGCTGTGCTGGACAGTGGGTCACAAGTGACCATTGTATTTAAGGACTGGTATGACAAATACATATCTGCTGTGCCCTTACAATCCCTGGAAGGCCTACATGTGTGGGGACTGAGTGACAAGTCTTATCCCTACCTAGGATATGTCTGCCTCTGGTTGTCATTTCCTGCAGCTGTAACTGGTGTAGAGGAGCAAGTCAAGACACTGCCCTTAGTGTGTCCCCCTACTGGACTGTATCATGGGGTTCCCCTGTTAATTGGGACCAATGCCCATATGTTTGGGAGACTGACACAACTCTCTTGTGAGAAACAAAGGCGACGGACTGGGCAGGCCCTAAGAATTCCCGCTCTGATCAAGAGGGCCTATGATTTGCAACAGAACCCCAAGGGAGTGGACCAGGATGAACTGGTAGAGGTCGTGTGTAAGAAGGATCCCGATTCAATGGTACTAGCCCCAATGCCCAGTGTACCGTTCAAGGCGAGGTCCGCCTCCGCAAAGATGTCAAGAACAAAATAGGGATGTTGGACGTGCCAGGCGATGGCAAATTTCTGGAAGGATTATTGGTTAAGCCCAGCATCTTGCCAGCTCGTGCTCATGCCTATGCACGATGAGTGATGGTCCAGATTCATAATGTGTCAGATCGGGAGATCCGGGTGAACAGAGGGATGCACCCTAGCTATGGAACACTGCGCAGACACTGCAGTGTTGCCCACCAACAAGCACCCTGGCAAGACAGATAGAGTGACTCCCGACTTGTTTGATTTTGGTGACTCCCCATTGCCAGCTGAATGGAAGACTAGAATTAGCCAGAAATTGCCCAGAGAGATCAAGTGTTTTCGTTGAAGGAATGGGACATGGGATGTGTCCAGGGTGTGGAGCATCACATACGCCTGCACGATGAATGGCCTTTTCGAGAGAGGTCTCGACGCCTAGCCCCTGCAGACATAGATGATGTGAGAAGATGCTTGCAGGAAATGCTCGCGGCTGGTATGATACAAGAATTCCAGGAGCCCATATGCTTCTCCCATTGTGGTTGTGCATAAGAAGAATGGAACAGTATGAATGTGTGTGGATTATCGGACCCTCAACAGGCGGACCATCCCTGATCAATACACCATGCCCCATGTACAAGATGCTCTGGATTATCTGAATGGGAGCAAATGGTTCTCGGTGTTGGATCTTCGCAGTGGATATTATCAGATTCCGATGGCTCCGGAGGAACGTAAGAAGACAGCCTTCATCTGTCCTTTGGGGTTCTACGAATTCCTGAGAATGCCACAGGGGATATCGGGAACCCTAGCACCTTCCAACGACTGATGGAACGATCGGTGGGAGACATAAATTGCTGGAATGCCTGGTGTAATTGGATGATGTCATTGTGCTTGGGAGCTCCCTAGAGGAACATGAGAGTTGACTGTTCAAAGTACTAGATTGACTGGAAGATTTCGGCCTCAAGCTGTCCATTGACTAGTGCCAGTTTTTCCAAACCTCTGTGAAGTATGTGGGGCACATAGTGTCTACAGAGGGGATAGAGACTGACCGTAGTAAAGTTGAAGCCTTGACTACTTGGCCCAAGCCCCACAATTTGAAAGAACTACGTTTCCCGGGATTCTGTGGCTACTACCACCGGTTCATAAAGGACTATTCCAAAGTGATTCGGCCACTCTTGAATCTTACCTAGGGTTACCCTCCTACCAATCAGAAATACAAAAAAGGGTCCATCAAAGAACCAAGGCATATTTCCGCCCAGGTGAACTTTTTGGGTCCTGTTGGACGCCTGACTGTGAAGCAGCTTTCCACAAAGTCATATACCAGCTCACCCATGCCCCCATCCTCACTTATGCTGATCCCACCAAGCCCTATGTGCTGCATTCTGACTCCAGTCTGCAGCGTCTAGGAGCTGTACTGTATCAAGACCATGATGATGGTTTGAGACCAGTGGCATTCGTCAGTAGGAGCTTGAGCCTGTCAGAGTGAAACAACCCTGTGCACAAGTTGGTGTTCCTTGCGTTAAAATGGGCCATTGTCGACCAGTTTCATGATTACCTCTATGGGGCAAAAATATTGGTGAGGACTGACAATAACCCGTTGACCTATGCACAGACTTCAGCTAAGTTAGACGCCAAGGGGCATCAGTGGCTTTCTGCCCTTGGGATAGCACCACCTGGGGTTACATAAAACAACAAAATAATGTCAACTAACTACCGGGGGGGGGACTTCACAAAATATTGCATCTGTTCTTTAGTAGATGGTGGTGCAGGGGGGTATGAACAACAGAATGGCTCTGTGGGCTGCGGGGGGGGCAACAACAGATGGAATGGCACAAAAATGGAGGGACTATTTCAGCAGAAAAGGTTTTTTTTTCTAATGTTTGTATTCAATTTGAAAATAATGTCCTCTTTTATTCTCTAACCAAATTAAAATGTACACAGATGCCCTGTGGCTTGCGGCATCGGGCCTAATTACACCCCGGGTGGTCCGGTACTGCCCAGTACCACCCACCCTGTCGGGTATTATTGCTTGCTTATTGACTTTGTATGCCAATAACAAAATAAAAAAAAAAATCTCTCAGTTCACATTGGATCCATGTGAAGAACTGGGCCTAGATGGTAGTCATGGCAATTGTGCGATGAGAATGACGTGCGACTGCAGCTTCCTATTGGGCATTTCCCTGACTACTGATGGTTTCCTAGCTAACTGATGATGTGTGTATGTTTCGTTGCCATGGTGTTGGAGAGAGAGTGAAACTGATGAACACTAACCGAAGCTGTGGCAGTAAATGTAATTTACAAACACTGTACCCATTCCATTCGATCAGACTGAAACGATTATTACAAAATGCAGTGTATGGCAATCCATCTGTTACAGTGCCTGTGTCACCATCTCAGGGTTTCATGATGTTAGGCACCTCTCAAGTTTTGCTCATGAGGTATATGACATCATAGAATCCCTTCAATGATGTTACAATGCAATAACAGATGGATTGCCATACACTATACTAAATATATGATTTGTACTTTTTACAGTCTGATCCTGTTTCCCATTTGCCCCAGTGGATCACCCAGCCCTGTTACCCTCAAATGTTGCCTCACTTTTCAACCCCCCCCCAGCTTACTCCCTGTGGCAGGTCTGGTTTACAGCAGGTTCCCCCTTGCCAGAGCACCTAAGGATAGTACAGTGGTCTATGCAGGGCTCAAGTGTGCCTAGCATCATCCTCCAGGCCAAAAAATATTCCATTAAGTCCCTCCTCTGTTTCTGTCTGCATGCTAGGGCTCCAATGCATGTGTGCACACACAGTTGCATGTGATCATATGGAGCTGTCAGGTGTCTGCCCACCCCTTCAGCTCGACCCGCTCTTCCAACTGTGGAAAACCAGGTGGCAGAGCTATGGTGGAGACTGGCTTCCACCCTTCCTGGAGAAGTAGAACATCCTTTGCGATGCTATATCTTTCTCTGCCTGCTGGACCTCCAATGATCCAGGTTCAGGACATGAACTGAGGTTGCCAACATCGTGGGCTGACTCCTGAGTAGTCTCTTTCCTTTTTCCAATTTGTATTGTATATTTGGACTCCTGATCTGCCTTATCAAGGCCAGTCCCTCCAGTCCCATCATCTACCTTCTGTGGGGCTCACCCTGGCTCTGTCATCCTCTGCCACAGGACTGAGGACGTACCCAGTCACCACCATGGAGCCTGGGGAGACTAGGCCATCACCCAGCTGTGGCTGGGGTATTTTCTAGTACTTTTCTCTTAGGCTTACAGCACATGCAATGATGCAGTGCACAAGCTCCACCTTCACAAAGATGCAACTGCCAGCATCCTGTAGTTAGAGTCCCTTTCCTTGCATCCCACTGCACAGCTACTCATATTCTTCTAGGTGGAAGCCATGAGCAGGACATGCATACCCCTCCCTTCCAGAGGGAGGATTCCTGTCTTAGGGATGCACAGTTCTCCTCCCCCTGCCAACTGAGAAGCAACCCCCATCTGTTCCAGGTCACTGGTGCCACAGGCACTGAAGCAGTCAGTACCTCAGTCCACCATGCCACTGGGCCTTGGTAGTCTTTTTTAATTTTTTAGCACACAGTTTGAAGTAAGATACCATACAGTACCTACAACAGCAACAAACACAGCTTCCTGAAGAACACCTCAAGACATTCAGTAACCTTTAAACTGTCATGAATAATCCCTGAAGACCAAAAACGCAGGCAGGTGCTCAGACCTGTGGTCAGCTGAGCAGGTGGCCTTGTAGCCAAAGCCTAGGACAAGTGGATGTTAACTGCCATGGGCTGTACCGCTACTAGTTAGATCCCTAGTACCAGCTACAGCATTGTTACAGCTGGGCTTACCATTGCCCTAGCACTGGTGACATTAATATTTATGCTGGCTAAGTTGTTTCGGCCCTCTGGCCTTGCTGCTTTTATAATTCTAGTGAGTGGCTCAGAGGAGAGAAGTGGGTCGGGGAACAAGTCTGACCAATGGAGGGACACATCCTGTGCTTACTGCTTCTTTTCATTCCTGTTTGAAATTCAAGGAGCTCGGGGAGCTGTGGCCAAAGGGATTTGGGCCACAGACAGAGCACCATATTCGGTCCAGGAAGGGAGCAGCTGAGACAATCGCAGTAAGAGCCTTGGCAGGGAAGGATACTTTAAACATTTCAAACTGTTTCAGGGGTGTCCATTGGAAGAATGGTGGCTGGGTTTCTGAACTGTGTTGCGTTGTGAATAATTTTGCTTCTCCCCACACAGATGCAGAAAGCATTGCCTAATATAGTTTCAAAGACAGGCACGATGTTGTAATATTTCTTTTTTTCCCACACCACAGCAGAAAGACGGGTGCTAATGTTGAGGGTATTTAGCAATTGTGACTGTGCTATTATTGGGTTTCTTCACTTTCTTGGACTGATTGTTTTTGTTTACCTAGTGAATCGAGGGGATTGGGCCCACCTTACCCTACCCTCATCCAACCCACCCCTGTGCTAGCTCTACCTTTATACATTGCTGATTCAATACTACTTCCAGCTCACTCATAGGGAGGAACCACATACACCTCAGCAAACCACTTTTGTCGAACAGCCCCATATAGACACAAACATACAACACACCTATAGTTTTGCAGACAGAGCAGTCAAATAAAAAAAAGGTTTATTTATAGGGTGAAACTAGGACTATTAAGGGGTAGGCCACAACAGACATGCCGTGAGTGGTGCAGTGTCATGGCTGTGGGGTGGCAGTCTTCAGGGAGATGTTCTGGAGGCTGTGATGCTGCCTTATCTGCAGGCACCTCTCTGGGTTGAGGGCGGAGGTTGCCTGACTCTGACTTGAGCTGGCCAGGATACAGGAAATGTTCACCCTCACCTAGAGGCCACTGGGTCCACAACCCGAACCTCAAAGGATGCTCAGGAGGAGGAGGAGAGGTTGGACTACAGTGGGCTCAGGGAGAGTGAGGAAGGGGGTTCTGAAGCACATTGTCTAACCAGTCTAGCTAAACAATTCCTATGCTGTTCTGGAGGAGTGAGAAAGCCCCACAGGGGCACCCGCAGTTGAGTCCAAGGAGGATGGGTGGGTCCTCTGTGATGTAGCCTCAGAACTAAAGAAATAACTGGCTGCACCCCTGGTGGCCCTGTTCACTCTATTCTTCTATCCTTGGATACAGGGATAGTACCAGGAGATTGGAGAAGTGCAGATGTGGTGCCCATTCACAAGAGTGGAAGCAGGGAGGAGGCAGGGAGCTATAGGCCAGTAAGCCTGACACTGGTGGTGGGGAATGTAATGGAGACATTAATAAAGGAAAGAATAGTGGAGTACCTGACCAGTAACAAACTGCAGGATCCAAGACAGCATGGGCTCACAGGAGGAAGATCATGCTAAACTAATCTAATTGAGTTTTTCGACCTGGTGATGGCAGTCTTGGACTGGTGGGAGCAGTGGATGTGGCCTACTTGGATTTCAGGAAGGCCTTTGATATGGTCCCACACAGGAGATTAGTCAACAAGTTGAACAGTCTAGGCGTGGGTGCAAAGGTGGTGATGTGGGTGCAGAACTGGTTAGGCAACAGGAGCCAGAGGGTAGTAGTGAATGGGGGGAGATCAGAAGAGAGGGAGGTGACAAGTGGGATACCGCAGGGGTCAGTCCTGGGGCCATTACTATTCAATGTATTAATTGAAGCTATTGCAGACAGACTGGAAGGGAAAATGTGCCTGTTTGCAGATGGCACAAAGATCTGCAACAGGGTGGACACACAAGAGGGAGTGAATAGGATGAGAAGGGACTTAAGCAAACTGGAGGAATGGTCAAAGGTATTGCAGCTGGGGTTTAATGTTAAAAAATGTAAGGTTATGCACATGGGGCTCAAGAACCCCGGGGAAACTTACCAACTAAGAGGGGAAGAAATGACAACAACTAATCAGGAAAGGGACCTAGGAGTCATCATAACAGAGGACCCCAAGGTGTCTATTCAGTGTGGCAAAGCAGTGGGTATGTCAAGCAGGATGCTGGGATGCACTGAGAGAGGAATAACAAGTCCTGGGGTGTTGTGTTTTTTCAGGGCTGGGCCATCCCCTGGGTTCTCTTTAGTAAACACTGAGCAGAAGTATTTGTTGAGGATTTCAGTTTTCTCTGGGTCATGTTTGGTGCATTTCCCTTCTTCAGTAGCAATCTTTACTATCTCCCCTTTTGTCTTCCTACGTTCCCTAATATATTGAAAAAAATGATTTGTCTCCTCTCTTTGCCCCTTCTACTATCTTTTCCTCTGTATGGGCTTTTGCCTTTCTAATTTAGCTTGTTTGACTCTCTCATTTTTCCCTTGTACGACTTCCAGTCTTGCTCAGTTTTGGTTTCCTGGTATATGCTGTACGCCTTCTTTTTTTCTTTGACTGTGGTAGCCAAGTTCTTGGAAAACCGTAGAGGATTTCTTTTTCTTTTTGCTTTGCTGACCCATCTGGCACATTGATCTGTGGCAGCCTTTATTGTTTTCTTGAGTCTCCTCAACATGACCTCCACCTCCTCAACCTCTATTTCCATTAACTGGCTATTTATGTTGTTCCTCATTTTTTGGAAGTCAGTCTTTCTGATATCTAGCACCTTTATCTTTGAGTGGCTGGTGTCTTGTGTTATGTTTACCTTAAAGCTTACCATGCGATGGTGGCTGTTGCCCATATGACATCCCACTTCAATGTCCTTGATCCTTTCTGAGTTTGTGAGAACAAGATCGAGAATGGCATACCCAAACATACTAAAAGAAATGAGAAAAGAACTGGCTGCACCTCAGGCAGCCCTGTTCACTCTGTCCTTCTATCTTCGGATACAGAGATAGTACCAGGAGATTGGAGAAGGGCAGATGTGGTGCCAAGCCACAAGAGTGGGAGCAGGGAGGAGGCAAGAAACTATAGGCCAGTAAGTCT
The DNA here is from genome assembly GCA_016271365.2 of Neoceratodus forsteri. Taxonomy (NCBI): domain Eukaryota; kingdom Metazoa; phylum Chordata; order Ceratodontiformes; family Ceratodontidae; genus Neoceratodus; species Neoceratodus forsteri. Next base: position 400,756,692 of record CM057451.1, read on the forward strand.
GACGTCAATGGTGGGGAAGGTAATGGAGACATTAATAAAGGAAAGAATAGTGGAGTGCCTGACCAATAACAAATTGCAGGATCCAAGACAGCATGGGTTCACAGGGGGGAGATCATGCCAAACTAACCTAATTGAGTTTTTCGACTGGGTGATGAGAGTCTTGGACCGGGGGGGGGGGAGCAGTGGGTGTGGCCTACTTGGATTTCAGGAAGGCCTTTAATATGGTCCCACACAGGAGATTAGTCAACAAGTTGAAAAGTCTAGGGGTGGGTGCAAAGGTGGTGATGTGGGTGCAGAATTGGCTAGGCAACAGGATCCAGAGGGTAGTATTGAATGGGGGGAGATCAGAAGAGAGGGAGGTGGCAAGTGGGATACTGCAGGGGTCAGTCCTGGGGCCATTACTATTCAATGTATTCATTGGAGACATTGCAGACAGACTGGAATGGAAAGTATGCCTGATTGCAGATGACAGAAAGATCTGCAACAGGGTGGACACACAAGATGGTGTGGATAGGATGAGAAGGGACTAAAACTGAAGGAAAGTTCAAAGGTATTGCAGCTGGGGTTTAATACTAAAAAATGTAAGGTTATGCACATGGGGCGCAGGAACCCAGGGCAACTTACCAACTAGGAGGGGAAGAAATGGCAACAACTAACCAGGAAAGGGACCTAGGAGTCATCATAACAGAGGACCTCAAGGTGTCTAGTCAGTGTGGTAAAGCCTGGGTAAGGCAAGCAGGATGCTGGGATGCACTGGGAGAGGCATAACAAGTAGAAAGAGGGAAGTAATTTTGCCCCTATCTACAGTAGGTCACTGTTGAGGCCATAACTCGAGTACTGTATCCAGTTCTGGAGGCCCAATCTCAGAAAATATATCAACCAGGTAGAAGCAGTGCAGAGAACAGCTACAAAATGGTCCTAGGTATACATCAAAAGAATTATAAGATAAGGGTCAGGGAATTAAATATGTACTCACTGCTGGTAAGAAGGGATGGGGGGACATGACAGAAACATTCAAGTATGCCAGAGGAATAAATAAGAAAGGTGAGACCAGCTATCTGCAGAAAAGAATGAACAATAGGACTAGGGGTCACGATATGTGGCTAGAAGGGGGGAGACCCAGTTAGAGACAATGTGAGGAAGTACTTCTTCACAGAATGGGCAGGTGAACCATGAAGCAGGCTACCAGAGGAAGTGGTGGGGTCAAAAACCATGGGGGAATTCAAGCATGCATGGGATAGACACCGGGGACTAGCGAGACTAGGACAGAAGGTAAGAATGGAAACAGGTCTGGCAGGATCTGATGGAAGGAAGCAAGACATTTCTTAAAGCTAAACCAGGGCAGACAGGATGGACCTAGAGGTCCTTTTCTGCCAACAACTACTATGTATCTATGTATGTTAAGGGGATATGTGAGAAAGTTTTTCGTCATGGAGGGAGATGGACACATGGAATAGTCTGCTACAGGAGGCTGTAGGAGTGAGCACAGAGAAGGGATTTAAACATGCCTGGGAAAGGCATAAGGGAACCTTAGAGGTGGGAAGTATGGGCAAAAAGCCACTGACCGCGTAGGGTCAGAGGCTGCAAACAAGTATAGGACTTATGGGCAGACTGGATGGGCCTAGTGGTCCTTATCTGCCGACAATTTCTATGTTTAAATTTCTAGGTGCAATGCCTAGACTAGGGTTACAGGGAAGGAACTGAAGAGGCAGTTAGCTAAAAATATTTTTTTTTACGTGCTGTGACTTGCTATTTTGTTTTTAACAATATGTAGGATTTAAAGAGTACCTGGTGTGTTCTAAGCTCTGGATGAGCACAACACTGCAAACCTGTCTAGTGTCAAGCCTGTGGCCACTGAATCATGTGCCAGACCAGACAATTTTTATTTTTTCTCTCTGGCTTGGTCTGCTGTTTTTTTAGTTAATTAATAAAAGGCCTTTCTGGACCCCACTGGCAGCAATCTCCCACCCACCCTCAAAATTTCAAAAGACATGTCTCACAATGATTTCCAGCTAAGTCCATGTCCCCCATCTCCTGCTCCTCAACTGAATGTTCGTATTCATGTGTGTTGGGGAGGACGGGGGGAGAGTAGGCAGTGCCTGCATGGTCTCAGACCAGAATATAAGGTGTGGATAGCTGGAATTGGGAAACATCTTTTACAAATTATTGGTGAATGCTAATGTGAGAAGGAGTTGAGTGGGGTGGGTGCAGATGGTGGGAAGTGGTAGTGAGCATGGTGAGCTCAAAGACGCCTTTTTTAGTTGTACAAATTCCAGGTCACTGGAGCCACAGACAGTGAAGCAGTCAGTGCCTCATCCCCGCAAACCACTGGGCCATGGAAGTCTTTTTTTTTTTTTCACTTTTTTAGCACAAAGTTAAAAGTAGGGTATTGTACAGAACCTACAGCAGCAGCAAACATGACTTTGTGAAGAACACTTCAAGACATTTAGTAAACATTTAAACTGTCATTAATAATATTTGAAAACCAAAAATGTGACCATTTGAATTTTTTTTTTTGTGAGTCACCTTCCTCCTGTTCATCTCTCCCCATCTCCTGGGACCGTCATCACTCCCTGCCAGCATTCAGGCTGGACTGCCCCTCGGGATGGGGCTGCTGGGTGGGGCAACCCCTAACTATACCTCTGAATGGTGATGTGTTGTCTAGTCCACTGATTTGTAGATCTCTGGTCTCAGCTTCAGGAGACCGTGGCTACTGGATGCTGGTGCATCCATTTTGTCTTCCCTTAGGTGGGAGGTATAACGTGCTATGACCACATGCACCCACATCCAGAACACCTCCCAGAACTGCTAAGCCTCACCTGCACTTGTCCCTAGCCTCTGCTAGGGGCCGATTGCAGAGTGAGTGCCTCCCCACCCTCTCCCTGGAGGAGAGCAGTCAGTTGGATGTTCAATCCTCCTCCACCACCCCTCCGGCCCTCCGACTCCTGAGCTCACATCCAAACTTAGGTCATCAGCGTCACAAGCTGAAATCCAACTGCTGAGCTGACAGGCTGGCAAATGTGGCCATTTGCTAAGACATGTGGTCAGCTGAACATGCAGCCTTGTAGCCAAAGCTCAGGACAAGTGGAAGTCAATTGCCATAGGCTGTACTGCTACTAGTCTGACCCCTAGTCCAGCTACAGCCTTGTTACAGCTGAGCTTACCATTGCCCTAGCACTGATGACACTAATATTTATGTTGGTCAAGTTGTTTCTGCTCTCTGGCCTTGCTGATTTTATAATACTGGTGAGTGGTTACAGATGCAATGTGCTTGGACTAGGGTAACTGGAAAGAAACTGAAGACAGTAATTTGTCAAAAATGTTATTTTTAGGGCTGTGGGCGGACCCTACAGCCCTATTGGGATCAGACTGTAGCTCTAAAATGGCTGATCATGGAACTCCCTTTTTGAACATTTGAAAGTATTTCTACACAGCTGCAAAATAGTGCACTCCCCCTCTGATTTTTTGCTATTTGCTGCTCTATGTTAAAGGCATCTGAAGGGAAGGGGGATGCTATTACAAATTGCAGAACTTCTCAGGATACTAACAAAAAAAAAACTTTCTAAACTGCTGTTTCTTTCATCTGTCCAGCTCAGTCTAATAGATGTATTCTATTTCTTTCAGCAACTTAGGGGTTAACTCATTATACATTGTTCTGGAATTTACTGAAACTCTGAAAGTCAGACTACAGTGTCAGATTACAGACAGTGCAGCTGCGTTAGCTATCTCATTCCTACGGACATGACAGGCTGCATGCACACACACACACACACACACACACACAGCAGCAGCATGTACTCTGACTAAATAAATTCAAGAGGACTGAATTAGCAGTATGCCAGTTTTTGATGGTTGTGACTAAACAGCACTATATGGCACCAACAAGAAAATAACTTTGGTAATTTGCTAGCTCTTCACAGTCCTATTGGCTCTAGCTAGAGTTTGCTTTTACCTGCTGTGACTTGCTCTTATGTTTTTGTGAATAAACAACATGTAGGATGTAAAGAGTACCTGTTGCGCACTAAAGGCTGGATGAGCACAACACTGCACACCTTTCTAGAGTCCATCCTATGACTACTGAACCATGTGTCAGACCAGACAGGTTTTTTTTTTCTCTCTCTGGATGGGTCGGCTATTTTATTTTTTGTTTGGTAATTAATAAAATGTCTTTCTGCACCCCACTGGCACCAGTCTCCCACAGACCCCCAACCTTACAAAAGACATGTCTTACAATGATTTCCATCCCACTCCAAGTCCCCCTTCTCCTCCTCTTTCATTGCCTTTCAGTGTCCATATTAATGAGTTGTGGGAATAGGCAGGGCCTGCATGGTCTCAGTGCAGAATATATGATGTGGATAGCTGGGAAATATCTTTTACAAATTATTGATGAATGCTAGGAGAGTGGGGAGGGGTTGAGTGGGGTGGGTGCAGATGGTGGGAAGAGGACGTGAAAGTGAGGGGCAGAGACCTTTTTTAATTGCACAAAATACAGAAATTAGACTGGGCACCTGATCTGAGGTATTTTCACACTCATACCCTGGACTTTACTACAAGGATCAATAGTAGTGCATTACCTGGGGGCCTAGACCGAGCTGTAACCTGTAACATCATTTGTCTTTTTTTATGTCTTTCTCCTTTGTAACCCTTCCCCGAGGTGTGATTGAAATGGGTCACTTTCAGCTCATTTTCCCAGTAAAGTCAAATTAAAACATACTGACCCATTACCAAGGGTCTACAGAGGAAGAGAGGGGTCATGGATGGATAACTGTGAGTGGGCCATGTATTCACAGAGGAAGATTTATAAATCTATCTGCAGCAGGAATGGAACACTGACCCATTCCAAAATTATGTCTATAGAATGCTTTTGGAAGGCTTGCCCTATTCTTAAAGGAAGATATAATAAGAAAAGCCTTTGAGGGAATAATAGGATAGTATTGGAATAATGATTTCAGACATATGCAGTTGTAATAGAAATATTTTCTTTTTTTCTCATTTGCAACTATGCAATAATATATAGCACTACTTTTTGGGCATCTTCTCTCATTTTGTTGTTTTGTTAGATTTGATGTACACCAATGCTGCAATCACTCTTGAAGGATCCTGTGTGTACATACAGTACATGGCTGCCAAGTAAATAAGAAAACACTGTGTGAAAGTGACTCAAAATCTGTCATATGACCAAACATGACACTGATATATTTTTCCTGAATTCTAAAACTGTTATTCCCTGCTGACCCAGACGCTCTCAAGGGAATTTAAACCAACAAGAGCTTTCCCACGCTCACCCTGCTGGATGCTCAGCCTGAGTATGGGGCTGAGGCAGTTGTTCATTTAACAGCTGTATCCATACCATAGTGAATTAAACAGCCTTCATTTTGTACTGTACCTTATCCATCTACATATGGCATTGTGGTGTATCCTTGAACTGGCAAAAATTAAAGTGTTATAGGAAAAAAAGACAGTGTGACAACTGAATTAATGAGATCTACTTTTTTCTAGGCAGCTGGAGTTGCTCCTTTTAGTTCACCTGATACCTTTTCTGGCTTATAGGCAAATGGCAGGATAGGCTGATCTTGTGCTCTGTCATTGTCCTTCTGAATGCACGTGAGCTCATGAAACTTATTTTGAAACTAACGCGATTTTTGTCACAGTTTTTATGCTATATGCCATTGTAATTTATATTATTCTGCATCTGCATATCCATCATAGCTCTGCTCATTTTTCGTACTGTACTATCCTGTCCTAACCAGGATGTCCTAGCAAATGAGATTTGCTTAACAGAACTTTTTCCAGGTAAAACAAGTAAAATGAAACTGAAAGATTTCTGTTAGCTGTGTCAAAATATGAAGCATGCATCACCTTTTCTGATACAAACCGATCCCATTTTGCCACAAATTACAGAAAATGCACATAAAATTTAGGAGGTAGTCTAAGTTTGGTACACAACTTAGGTAGACATGGTCAGAAGTGCCTACACATCCATTAAGTACAACTTGTCCTAAGGACCAGATTTTCAAATGCGAGGCATTGAGATTTAGCACTTCTTTACCACATCTAGGCACACTGCATCTATAAGTTTGAACACCTAAAAGGTGGAGTAACTATTAGACACAAGTGCCATGAGTTGTGGGGAATTTGGTGCCTGCTAGGCTGTCATCAAATAAGTGGTACGTGTATCACTTTTGACACAGCTGCTTTTCTACAGTGCAGGTATTCTCCTTCCCTGTTACTCAGATGGCAGCCAGCCAAGGTGGTACATGGAGGGTGTGTGCCAGTGTCTGTCTCTGCGGAGCTACCAATTGTGATTTCCTCTATGTTTGGGCAGGTGGGGGCAGACGAGAGGTGGGGGTGATGGGTGCTATGTGGGTGGGTTGTGACAGGGGTGGGGGGCTTGGAATGTTTCAGCAGGCATAGGGCAGGGGGGCTAACACTAGACATCTAAAAATAGTATATACATCAATCAATCAATCAATCAATCAATCTTTATTTATCCAGGTGAACACCATTGAGCAGGCTCATTTACAAGGTGGACCTGCATTACACAAGGTCAAGAATAACACTTTTATGTACAGGTAGTAAATAGACATCATTATACAGAAATAGAAAAAAAATACACAGAGCAATAACAAGTATTTCAGGTATAGGGTTAACAAGGTTAGGGAGAATGGTATGAGAAGGGGAATTAAAACATTCTGAAACAGCCAGCATATTAAAACATTTTCAAACAGCATGGCATATCATTGGTCAGGACATATATAAACTTTAGGGGCAGATATGGAGGGGAGGGTTACAGGACTGCAGCTGTTCTAGGAGGGGTGCTACGGTAGATGGGCTGGAGACATATATGTTAGGATTCTGAGGGTAAGAAAGGTAGTGGATTAGCAGAAAAAAAGGGAGGGGGCATAGGTGGAGACAATCAAGGGGCCGTGTTAGGTGGAGATGTAGTGGGCAGGTAAGCAGTAGTACATTTTTGTACAAGTTTACATAAGGGTAGGAAGGTTCGGGATGCCACTAGACCAGTGTTTCTTAGATGAGGCCACCATGGTGAAATGCGGCCACCAGCACAATTTTGTGCTGCCACAGTGCTCTTTGGAGCCTCAGTAATAAAGGTAATAAACATAAGAGATTCAAATGAAAATACATCAAGGACTTGATTTAATGTACACTGAGTAAAATGAAATATGTTATATCAGGAGCTTAGTATATATCACAAGGTCTGGGTAAAACAAAATGAGATGTGAGGCCAGCAGTAGGTTCTGGTAGCCGCACATTAAGGCCCTTGGAGGCCACCAGAATATAGGGCTTGAAAACCACTGCACTTGACTACCATTTATTAAAAAAACAAGAATTCATATTTCAATCAGGGATCTAACCAGAGAGGAGTACCCCTAGACTACCAGGTATTAAAAAGGCAATAAATCATATTTCAATTGGGAATCAGGTGGGAGGGGCCACAAGGCTACTATGTATTGTAAGGACATGATTTATATTTTAATCAGGATTCAGGCAGCAGCATGAACCCTGAACTACCAGGTATAAAAAGGACATAAGTTAATATTTCAGTCTGGGATTGGCAGAAGGGGGGATCATTGGAGTACCAGGGAAGGACTCTGCAGTTATGCAAACTTGTATTCAGGGATCCAGCAATATGCAAAACTTGGGAGTGAGTGCTTAATGCAGCTATGCTGTTTTCCTCTCCAGACCTCCCATGTGAGTGGAACCAATCATTTGCCCTACTTGCTCTTCCATATTGGGTCCGGACTTAGAAACATGCAAACATACAAATTAGTCATCAGAAAAGGGCTGTATGGCCTACAATGTCTAGTCTGCTCGATGTGGACCCTTTGTACATTGAATTACAGCGGGTCATTCCCCTTCTTAACTCTAATACTCCCCTGGGACTTATTTCATCCCCTCTTGAATCCATATACCATTTTCTGGTTCTGCCAGCAGTTTATTCCACTGTAACAACACCTGTTCCATGAACAAGTGTCTCCTGACTGCTTTCTTGAGCCCCCACCATCAATTTATAGTTGTGTCCCTTTGTGGTTCTGTTCCTTAGAAGAGAAGAGAATGACTCCCTCAACTGCAGCTTGCCTTGGGAGGAACTGCAGCTTGCCTTGGGAGGTTACACCAACAGTGGACTTGATGCAAGGCTGCCTCTACAGTCACATTAGCACTGTGCTTCATGTCAGGATCACAGCTATTGCTACTAGGTTGCATATTCCTACCTGTACAGGATTCTGACTAGGGATATACAGATACAGTACTAACCATTCAGTTTTTATCATTTGGATGGTGTGAACTGGATTCATTACAGATAGCAGAGTCCTGTATCTAACAAACTAGATTTAATACATTTAGATAGTTCTCTATCTGGGGCCTTCAGATGTCCTGGTGGATGGGATCGTGCACTGTCTGGGCCTTCAGATATCTTGGTGGACTGGATAGTGCATTGTCTGGGCCTTCAGATATCCTGGTGGATTGGACAGTGCATTATCTGGGCCTTCAGATATCTTGGTGAATCAAATGGTGCATTATCTGGGCCTTTGGATAACCTGGCATATCAGATAGTGCATTATCTAAGGCTTTGGATATCCTGAAAGATTATATGGTGCACTCTCTGGACCTTTGGACATCTTGGTGGATCAGATGGAGGCTGAGCATAGTGCTGGATTAAAAAGATTTGATTCTATATTTTATTTGCTGTTTGCTTGTTTTCTGAAGCACTGTTACCTTTGAAGGTTTGTGAATTTTTTGGGTTAGCCACCCTGACTAGCGCTTCACCCTCGATCCAGTGTGCCTAATACTGTTGGACGTTTTAGATCAGATGGTGTACTGCCTGAATCTTTGAATAGCCTGGTGGATTGGTTGATGTACTGCCTGAGTCCTTGAACAGCTTTATGGATCGAATGGTGTACTATCTGAGCTTTTGGATATCTGGTGAATCAGATAGTGCACTATCTGGGCCTTCTGATGTGTTGGTGCCTCTGACAAGACACTATCTGAGACTTCAGGTATCCTGGTTGATTGGATGCTACACTATGTGAGCCTTTGGATATCCTGGTGGATTGGATGCTGCACTGTTTAAGCCTTTGAATATATCAATGGATCAGATGGTGCACAGTAGGGGCCTTCAAATACCAGGGTGGATTGGATGGTGTACTATCTGAGTCTTTAGACAGCCTGGTGAATTGGATGATGCACTGTCTGAGCCTTCAGATATCCTGGTGGATCGGATGGTGCCCTGTCTAAGACTTTGGACGTCCTAGTGGATCAGACAATGCACTGTCTGAGCTTTCACATATGTTGGTGGATCATACGGTGCACTATCTTAGTCTTTGGATATCCTGATGGCTCAGACAGTGCAATATCTGAATCTTCAGGTATCCTGGTGGATCAGATGGTGAAATGGTGGATTGGATGTGTACTACTGTATCTGGGCCTTCAGATATCCTGGTGCACTGTCTGAGCATTTGGCTATCCTAGTGGATTGGCTAGTGCACTATCTGAGCATTTGGCCATCCTGTTGAATCAGATAGTGTACTGTCTGAACCTTTGGCTATATTGGGGGATTAACTGTTGCACTATCATAACCTTTGGATCTCCTGGTGGATTGGATGGCACACCATCTGGGCTTTCGGATATCCTGGTGGATTGGATGTTGCACTTTCTGAGCCTTTGGTATCCTGGTGGATCAGATGGTGCACCATCTGACCCTTCAGATATACTGGCAGATTACATGGTTCACTGTCTGAGCCTTCAGATATCCTTGTGGATCAGATGGTGCACTCTCTGAGCCTTCAGATATCCTTGTGGATCAGATAGTGCACTCTATTAGCCTTCTGATATCCTGGTGGATAGCACGGGGTCATAATGTCACAAGACATTATGCCGCATACAAAAAGCACCCCACAAACCCTCCTCAATAAGGATTCTTAACTCCGGGGAGTAAAATTGTACAAAGTTTCAGGCTGGTGGATTGATAGTGCACTGTCTGCACAAGCCCAATTTTCCTGGGTCTGGGTCTCCATGACAATAGCTCTGTGCTCTGATTACTAGGCTGCACTACCTTAAGGAAGAAAGGCAATGTCAGAATTAAAAAAAAAACACATTAAAAAAGAGACTTTGTAGTACAAAACTGAGGGAGGGAGGAAGGGAGAAGAACAACATGCAAACCAGAAACTGAGAAAGAGATTAAATAAAGAATACGTGATTTACTGTATAGATAAGTTCAATGGCCAGTCAGCTACTGTATGTATTTTCCTACTAATCGCAGTTATCAGATAGCTAGTAAGGATGTCCCTGCCCCTCCCCATACAAGCCCCTTCATCAGCCTTTGCCTGTTCCATGAGTTTTCTCCTTCCTACCACAGCCATATCCTTTTCACCCACCACTACACCAGGCTATACTCCACCGAGCTGTCTTCGCTTGCGAACTGCAGGCACTTAAGGCTCCTCCTCCTACTACTCCTTATCTCAGGCTCTGTTAACCCCAACCCCAGCCCCACACCCTCTACCGATTTCACCCCTCACTCCTCCCCCAAACCCACTGAACAGCTCAGTTTTGCTCACCTTAACGTGCAAAGCCTTTTGGCAAAAAAAACCTCAATCGAGTTCTGGGTGAAGGCTATTGCTTTTGATGTCATTGCCCTCACCGAATCCTGGCTGAAGGAGGACATCTCCCCCAATTAAATCCTCCTTGAAGGTTACTTAGTCTTTGGAAAAGACAGAGTGGGGAAGCATGGGGGAGGCTGCCTCATCTGGGTTGCCGATAACCTCCTTGCCACCAAATTCTACCCCCACTACCCACCTCCTCCCTCGAGACCATCTCGATTAACCTCCTTCTTGGAGCAGATAAGATGGTCACAGTCAGTGTGGTGTACCTGCCACCCTCCTCCTCACAACATGATCTCGACCTCTTCCTCGATATCAAGACCTCCCTTCCCCAAGGGAGGAATTGGCTCATCCTTGGGGATTTTAATCTAAACTGGCTGTCCCCTCACTGTGACTCCACCAAGGAATCCATACTTGGTCTTGGCCTACACCAGCTCATCACTGAACCTACCAGAACCAACTACAAAACTTGATCTCAGTCCTCATCGATTGGGTCCTGGTTTCACACCCTTCCCGTGTCACCACCTCCAGAATTCTTCCCGACTCAGTCAGTGACCACTGTGCTGTATTCTGCAAATGGTCCACAAAAACATGCCCCCGCCCACACAAATTCATCCAAACCAGGCAATTGAAGAAGCTGGATGCCTCCGAGTTTTCCAAAGCCGCTCTAGCCCAAGACTTGTCCTTCACTGATAACATTTCTGACATTTGCAAAGTGCTTGAAACCTTTAGCAATAAGTTCCTTGTCCTCTGCAACTGTTTCTTCCCACTTAAAAATATCTGGGTTAAGGGTTCTAGCCAAGAATGGGTCACTTCCGAGCTTCGCAAACTAATGAAGAATAGGGACCGAGCCTGGAAGTTGTACAGAAAATACAAAACCCCCCAACTCCTCCAAGACTTCAAAACCCTCAAGAACAGGTGCAAATCTTCCACAAGATCTGCTAAATCCTCCTTCATCCTGGAAAAACAACGTGCTACCCGGGGGAAACCTAGGAGAACCTGGAACATTCTTAACAACCTTATTTGTAGGGGAATATCCAAAAATTATATTTGTCTTACCTCTGAAGGGACAACCACCACTGAGCCAAGCAAAATAGCCTCCTTTTTCATAAATACTTCAGTGACCTCGACCAGTACAAGCCCAGTTCTACTCCTACTTCATTTACCCCCGCACTCCTCCCAGTCTCCCACCCTAAGTTCCATTTCAGGTACCTAATCCCTGGTGAAGTGGACAAGTTAATCAAAACAAATGACCCAAGACCATCCAAGTGCGCCGACAACATTGACTTCAGAGTTCTCCGTCTTGTCTGTGACTCCATGGCCATCCCTCTTACTAACATCCTCAACCACTCCCTCTACACGGGGTCCTTCCTGAAAGCTTGGAAGTGTGCCATTATTAAACCTCTTCACAAATCTGGTTCTAAGGATCTACAATCCAACTACCGTCCCATCTCCTTCCTTGCCCCTCTCTCCAAAATTTTAGAGAAAGTGGTCCACAGGCAAACCTCAGAATTCCTCTATAAATACAACCTGCTCAGAGAGGCTCAGCATGGGTTCCATGGTTGACACAATACTGAAACTGCCCTCATCAAGTTCACCCACTCCATAGACAAAGCTAACAATGAAAGCCTCTACACCGGTGCTGCATTCGTAGACCTCACCAAAGCCTTTGACCTTGTCGATCATAAAGTCCTCCTCTATACCCTGGCTAGCCTCCATTTCTCACCTGAGGTCTGCCTCTGGTTCAAGGATTACCTAATGGGCAGATCCCATCGCACCAATATTGACGGTGTTCTCTCTGAATCCTGTCCCATCAAATACAGCATCCCCCAAGGGTCCATCCTGGGCCCTCTTCTGTTCTCTCTGGTCATTAATCCCTGCCTGACATTTGCACCACCTCAGAACTCATTCTCTATGCCTATGATGCAGCCCTTTTCTGTCAGGACAAAAAATCCCAACGCTCCCATTAACAAACTCCAATTTGATTTCATCAGACTTCGCACCTGGTTCACGTCCAAAGGTCTTGTACTTAACTCCAGGAAAACTAAGTTCATGGTTTTCTCCAGCCTCCACAAACCCCTTGGCTCTGACCTCTCTCACTATGACAACATTGGTAATGCCATTGAAAGAGTCAGTGAATTCAAATACCTTGGCTTACTCCTGGATAGCCACCTCAATTTCAATGCTCACACTAGCTTCACAATCAAAAAAGCCCACAAACGATTTGGTATCCTCCATGGAACCAAGCATTTCCTTAAAAGGGAATCCAAATCCCTCTTAGTCTCCAGCTTCCTCCTTCCTGTCTTTGACTATGGTTCACTTGTCTCCCTCCCTGCCTCCCCATCAAAAATTTCTCTAGACTTCGAAGCTCCTTCCACAATGCTATCTGCTTTGCCTCTGGTCTCCCTAAACTCACATACCACTGTGACTTTTATAAGCTCACCAGTCAACCCTCCCTTGAGGCCTGGCTCAACTGCAAGATAGCCACCTTCTTCTTCAAACTCTCCCATGGACTGCTCCCTGATTGCCTCACTTTTCTGTTCCAGACAGCCGCCACCACCAGGGCCACTAGACTGTCCTCCACTCTCTCTTTCATGGTTCCTTTCTGCTGGACCACTCAAGGCCAGAAAACACTCTCTTTTATGGGACTCAAGCTCTTCAACTGTCTCCCTCTGGAACTAAAACTCTGTCCCTCCACAAATGCCTTCAAACACAATATCAGGAAACATTTCTCTCCCACCTGCACCTGCTCACAGCCCTAATCTGGATCCCATTCTACACTTTTTTCCCCCTCATTCTCTGGTTATGCACCTCAGGCACTTACCCATTCTTTCTAGCACTTGTAGTATTATTAATCTACCTAGACTAGTTTTTCGATTGCACTTAAATTTTTTTGTTTCCCACTGTTATATTATATTATTGTGAAACACTCACTGAATGCTTAATGTCACCTTTTATTTGTTAATTCACAAAGTTTGCCCTTTAGTCCATATTATCCTAAATGTATGTACTATTTCATTAACCCTCACTGTTAGTTAAATGTTTAAGTCTATGTCATGTCTCATGATTGCTGTATGTAACTGGACTCTTGTGTAAATGGACAGCAATGCTCACATGCCTTTCCAGTATAACTAATAAAAATGAAATGAAATGATGTTTACAAGCTATCAAATTGGAAGGCAAAGAGAGCCAGAACACTTGTAAATTTGGCGGAAGCAGTTGGGTTGCAAGGGATTCTAGATGTGCCAAACAGCCATCAAAGTACACAATACTACAGAATGTCTAAAATAGATAGATATAAATCTTTATACTTGCAGAAACCTAGGTGACTCTTGGAGCCTCCCCTCCACCCAAAACAATTAACCTTTTCCCTGTAGGCCCTAAAGTATATCTCCTGTTGCACAACATCTCAAAGGTTCCATGTGTTAAATTGATTAGCACTGATTCAAGACTTTTTCAATTGAATTAAATCTCAGTAAAGAGACTCTACCCCTTTAACAGCTCTGGACACATTTATTTATATTAGAATAATGTGTGCAAAGTCAGAACTGTCACGTCTATAATTTATTGCTCGTACTGCAAAAATATTTGTTTTCACCTCCTTCTAGGAAAACATGTTTTGGCTGTTTTTATCCCAATCATTGTAACACATAAGGTGGGGATATTTAACCTCTGGACTGGAAGGGGAATTGATTGGCAGACATCACTTCTGACCTGTGGAAACACAGCCTGTGATAATGAAGTGACCATTGTTTTTCTTGGATTGAAATGAAGGCAGTTCCCCACAGCTGTTAAAGCACATTAGGAACCTGGATTACCCTTTTTGTTGCACTTGAAGCAGAGTGAATCTTGTCACAACATGGAAACAATGGTAAAGTGTTATGACAGTGTGACCTGTGAATTATAGTAGCACCCTGCCAGCCTCATAGCAGTCATGCAAATTCATATGAGGCTTCCTCAACATCTCTTTTTGTTTTGGTGCCCTTTAATACTTACTCCAGAAATGAAATGAAATGAAATGCCCACAAAGACTGTGCTATGCCAGTGCAAATATCAGTTTTCATGTTAATAAATGTTTCATAAACAAATCTGAGGGGATAAATAACAGAGTATGATTTTTGTTTATGGTTAAATGTCTAAACGTTGGTAGATGTCTGGAAAAAAATTGCACTGCAAATCGTGGCTAGTATAAACATGAAATTTAAGAATAATTTAGATGATTACTGCCAGGGAAACAACATTAATCGATATTTCCCTTGAGTAAGGGACAAGCTGCAAATGGGTACATGTCTTCTTGGCTCTTAAGATCCTACGAATCCTAAAAGTTGTTTGTGTTGGGAGGGGGGAGGAGAGGTATCCTATTTAAGCTTGAAATATGAAAATGTACTAAATCTGCCCTTAGTATTACTGTTCATTATTTGGGGATGAATCGTCTCAGTTTCACATTACTGAATACTCATCATCTAAAAGCTTCTCTGGAATCATCTGGGTGGAACTTTGTAATCACAGCATAACGCCTTTTATTCTTTTTTTAAACTGAAATCTGATTTGGCTTTCATTATAATGAACAAGTAATAACACTATAGCATATACAAATTAAACCAGCTTTGCTTACTTTTTTCTGTGTAGAAAATTCTTAAAGAAGATATCTAGGGTTGAAATGTTGATTCTAACACTTTTTTTCAGTTTTCAACTTATATTCAACATAGCTAACTGTGGCATGATTATGTTTCAATATAACTTGCTGACTAGAATGCTGATATATGATTCTCTGATTTTTAAGGTGCAAATCACAAATCTCTGGTTGTCACATGAAAAAAAGACTGGGACTAATTTCATAAAAGGTTATAAAGCACAGCACAAAAATTTACATTACACTTTGCAATTGGCCAGGTGTCAAAGATTGCTGTTTACAGCTGAATAATGCACCTGGGCTACTGTATCTGACTGTGAATAGGGCAAGGATGAATCAGCACTAACCCCATTACTGCTTCCGTTAACCCCACTAGCACCACCCCAACATGCAGCCAGGAGTATGGCTCTGTAATGAATAGCACAGGTGTGCTATTTAGAATTCACAAAAGCAGCCATGAAAATGAGCACATTGAGCATGCAAGGCACTATGTGGCTATTTGCATGCTCATTATGGGCCCATTTACATAGGCCACACCTAGTTTAGTACACTCCCTGCTGATCACTAGCCCAATTGTACCTGCAAAGCAGTCCCTGGTGTTAGTGGTTCTCCCCACCCGCTGCTCACCAGCCCGATGTTAAAGATATAACTCTCCCTGGTGCTAGTGGACCCCCCCCACCAGTCACTGGCCTGATTGTAAAAATATAAGTTTTCCCTGGTATTCAGTGGTCCCTTCCACCTGATGCCCTGCCCGATGTAGTAATTCCATTTCCTTGGTGGCCAGTGCTCCTTCCTCTCACTCGATCCCTCACTTGTTATATGCCAAGTGTTTTCATAGCGTCCAGTGGTTCTCTCCCCTCACCCAATTCCTTGCCCAATGAAGACATGACTATTTACCCTGGTATCTAGTGGACCCTCCCCCCATCCGATCCCTGTCCCCAGTATGACTAGCCCATCCCATGGTGTTTGCTGGACCACCACTGCCATTTAGAATGTCCCCATTATATAAGCCCTAGCAGTCATTCTTTGCATAGCTGTCATATAAGTCTTCCCCCAAAACATAGCCCCAGCCCTGTTCCTGTACCTCGATGTTCGCCCCCTGCCTACCCCTCATTGGTGGTTTGTGGCCCCCCCATCCCCTGTATAGTGCACATTAGCCATGTCCCTGGTGGCCAGTGACCCCCCATCCCTGATATGCCCGTATATTAGATATGTACTTCCCTAGTATTTAGTGGAACCCCTCCCCAACCCCAATCTGGTGAATGCTCACAAATATATTTCATTCCCTGGTGTCCTCTGGACCCTTACCCCAGCAGTAAGTGTCCCATCACTCCGCTCTCAACCCAAATCCATTTCATGAGCTGGCGACCAGCACAGCTCTCTGATGTCCACCGTGGCCAGCCGCTAACTGAGCTGCCTATGACTGTGTAGTGTATACAGTATGCATTCATCTTTGAGCTGTCAATCAATGAGCACATATTGTTTACAGTATGTGCTCAGTGACAGTTCAGTCAGCTTCCAGGCATGGTGGAGAGCAGGGCACTGTGCCGGTCACCGGCTCAGGGAAGGGATTGGAGGGGAGCAGGGTGGTGGTGCACTAGATGCTGTGGTGGGTGTTGGGGGGGGGTCCACTGGACAAAAGGGAATGAAATATATTTGTGAGCTGCAGTAAGAGGAGAGTGCACACACTTTTCACACAAGAAGAAAATGTTCAAACCTTTTAGCTTTGGTAAGTGCTTAGGTTTTAATCCATAATCATTTTAGAGGAAAGAACATACAAGTACCAGCATTTTCTTCTTGTGTGAAAGGTGTGTGCACTCTTCTCTCACCACAGTATGTTAATTTCTTGAGAGTTGCACCACCGGTCCCAAGCACTCCTCTCTGCTGCATCATATATTTGTGAGCATTTGCCATATCAGCCTTGAGGAGGGGGTCCACTAGACACTGGGGTAGTACATATCTATATATGGGCAGATCAAGGATGGGGGGCACTGACCACCAGAGGCATGGTTTATGTTTATTATACAGGGGATCGGGGAGAGAAGAGCCAGTAACCACCAACAAGGGACAGGTGGGGGGGGCAAACATTGATGTAGGGTAACAGTGCCGTGCTGTGTTTTTTGGGAGAGTCATATATTACAGCTATGCATTGAATGACTGCTATGGCTTATCTGACTGGGAAATCCCAGATGGCAGTGGTGGGCCAGTGGTTACTGTGGGGGGGGGCTAGTCATACTAGGGATAGGGATTGGATGGGAGAGGGTCCACTAGTCACCAGGGTAAATAGTCATGTCTTCATCAGGCAAGGGATCAGGTGAGTGGAGGCTCCACTGGCCACAAGGGAAATTGATTTCCTACACAGGCAGGGCATCAGGTGGGGCAGAACCACTGGACACCAGGGAAAACTTATATTTCTACAATTGGTCTGGTAATCGGCAGGGGTGGACCACTAGAACCAGGGAGAGTTATATCTTGAACATCAGGCCATCGATTGGTGGGGGGGCCACTAGCATCAGGGAAGAATTATATTTTTACAATTTGGCTGGTGATCTGTAGAGGGGGACCACTAGGACCAGAGAAAACTTACAGTTTTAAAACCAGCCTGGTGGCATGGAGGGCTGACACATCCTGCCTTATGTTCCGCCATGCTGGCGACCTGTGTTCATGGTGTTAGTGGATTGCTGAGGGTTGGCCATGGAGGGAGAGGATCGAGTGCCTGGAGGACAGTTCTCCAATCCTGGAGAGGGAAGGAAACAGAGACCGGCATTTGACTGACACCTAGCAGGGGTTGGATGTTGGCATACCAGGTCCCGTAGAAAAAGGTGGGCAGAGGCAGAGCAGCTGGCCGGTGTGCTGTGAGCAGAAGTGTGCACAGCTTGACCATTGCTGACATTGCACCCTCCTCCTTTTAAGGGGGAAAATGTAGGGAAAAATGCCCTGTTCATGTCAGATAATTCCCTACCCCTGCAGGTGTCATCCCCTATATATGCAGGCACCTCCCCAAACTGGATCCTCTCTTGGTGGATTGAGGAATCTCTGATGCCTTGCCACAAAGGATAAGCCATGGGGGAGATGGGAGAAGGTCAGTCCTGTGAAGTTGGGGAGCTGGAAGGGGGGCTGGCATGAACAGGGGCCATGGATAAACAAATAAAAAAAATAAAAAATTTTACAATCAGGCTAGCAAGCAGTTGGGGATGCACCACCATACCTCTGCTAACCACTAGGGCTGTGCAGTATTAAGGCAAGGTCTCGGTCACCGATATTTGCTCTGTGCAAGGGGACCCTGCAAAAGGCCCTTACATGGAGCAAATGCTCTGTGAATTGGACTATACTGATATTCAGACCCCCCTCTCATTTGCATTGTGTCCCCTTCACACTTTGTCTGAGCAGAAACCCAGTTTGAGCACACAAACTGCTGGTTAACTAGGATCTGCAGCTTATCCAGTAGGTAGGGAAATGGGCAGACTGGGTGGGCCAAGCGGTCCTTATCTGCCGTCAAATTCTATGTTTCTATGTTTCTATGTTTCAAACTGGGCTTCAGAGAATGCCAACTCAGTGCAAAACCCAGTTTGCTCTCTCTAAACTGAGTTTGCCCCTAGAGAAAGTTTTGTGAATCCTGGTCCTGGGTGGCAAACTTGTTTTCATACACTAACTGGCAGACTGAAAGAAGCCAGAAAACACAGGGAGGTTAGTCAGGTCAAATTCCAAAAGTCACTATTGTAGGCTGAGTGTTTTTCAACTGATTTACGAGGAAAGAAATCATAAGATTTATATGTTCCTGAGGATTCTGAAAGGTGATAACATCTGACATTGTTAAAATGGTCCTCGTGACCCTAATACATAAATTTGGTGATCGGGCTTTGCTAAACAGCTACAGGCCCTTATCAATCCTCCCTCCAATATCAAAAGTATCAGAGCATATTGTTGCTAATCAACTGGTGGAGTATCTCGAAAAATATTTCACCCAATGCTCACAACAACATGGCTTTCAAAAAGGGCACAGCACCTCCACGGTGCTTCTTGAATTCACCAGCCACATTCATCAATCTTTTGATCAAGGTAAACTAGTAGGAGCAGCCTTCATAGACTTAACAAAGGCTTTTGACACAGTTAACCACCCGCTCCTCCTTGGACAATTAGCTAAGATTGGACTCTTGCAAATCACTGATTTGGTTCAGAAGCTATCTGGTTGGTAGGACACAATGGATGAAAATAGCCAATGTTGCATCCAAACAACTGATCATCAGGTCAGGGTACCACAAGGCTTAATATTGGGTCCGCTCCTCTTCAGTATCTTCCTGAACAACTTGCCCACAGTATGTCACCTAAGGTCCCTTCTTTATGCTGATGACTTGGTCATCTATATATCCCACACTGACCCCAGCCTTCTTGAAAGAGCGCTACAGCTTTGATTCAAACAAGCTGAGTGATGGTTTAGTATGCACAAACTAGTACTGAGCCATAAGAAACTAAAGTGTTGCTGTTCTCATCCACCCATGGCAAGCACAAGTCTCACACTCTTACTGTCAGAAATAACCTAGGAACAGTCCTCGAACAGATCCATCACTTGAAGTACCTAGGTGTTGTCCTGGATAGTAATCTCACCTACATACCCCACATCGAGAATGTTGTCAAGATGGCCAATGTTAGGATAGGGCTCCTCTACAGACTCAGATGGTGTCTAACTCTGGAAGCCCTTAAACTTGCAATCCACAGCTCAGTCCTATCAGTCATTGATTATGGCCTGGCCATTTATGGCGCTGCCTCCACCACATCACTCAGAAGGTTAACAGTCACCCTGAACAAGGTATGCAGACAATACACAGGTGCCCATTGCCTCACCCACACATGTGAGCTCTACTCACAATCTGGGTGGCTCCAACTTGCTGGCAGGACTAAATACCAGACATGCCTGCTTACAAAAAAAGCTCTCCTTGGGATCCTCCCACCAGGGGTATTAAACCTCCTGAACAAATCCACCAAGACCCAACACACCTGCTCGTCTACTACTGATCTCCTTCCAGTTCCCAGATGACGAACTTCCCAATGTCAATGGACCTTCCTTTACCAGGTACCACACTGGTACAACAGTCTATGCTCTGAATTAACTAACCTTATGGAGATGGGGCACTATAAGCATCTACTTCAGCAGCACCTTGCAACTGAAAGCCACTATGACTGCATCCTGTAATATATAGGTCCTACCTGCTTTCCTGCCCCCCCTCCTGCCCAGATTCACCTCTCATCAAATCCCTTGTCACTCTTCCTCCCTCTCTTCCACTCTCTCACTCCTTTCTATCTTCCTGTCTTCCTCTCAGCTACTTTTATACCCACCAGCTACTAAAAGTCAACCCTAGGTGTACAACATATTCAGTTATCAGTTCCGCTCATTATACTGCCTTACCTATGTTGTATGCTGTATTACCAGTGCTTGTTGGAATCAAAATATTTCTACTTTTGCTGTTTAATATGATGTTTTGTTATTGCCAATTTTTGTTGCTTGTATATTGCTTATTTTAGCTTCCTTTTGTCTGTTTGTTACCCTAATCCCACCGATGTGGAACCTTTGTAAATAAGCTATGTTTAGCTCAATGGTATTTGTAATACAAGATGAAATATTTATTTTTATTTATTTATTAGAATTTTGGTAACTGGGTAAGTCCACTGAGACCATGCAGTCCCTTTTTCAGTGACGACCCGGGTGACAACGATGAACACACTACAATAGATAAATACAATAATAATATACAGGATACAGAGAAATTTAACAATGCTGCAAAAATTATTACAGTGGAAAACCAGGTAAGTAACTTAAAACAGATCAGGCATTAAGCATATATAAATAAACAGAGTAACTAATATTATACAATATATATACATAGCAGGAACTCGAGAGCAGGTGTATCACAAGACACATCTATCAGAGTAACATAGACTAGGCATTAACAACATTATAAGGATTATTTAAAGCAATTGCAGAGGAGGGGGTTAGTAGGAACGAGGTAAATAAAAATAAAATGTATATTTTTGTTTGTAATAACTGAGGTTTTTCATGCTTGCAAAGGATGTGCATGGTTAGTGTGTGAGGGTCTTACTGTATAAAATTGTGATGTTGAGGGAAAAAGCGGGAAAGAAGGGAGTCGGATTGTGGTATACACAGAGCTTATGGGATCAGAGACTGAAAGGGTGGCAGATTTGAGTTCTTTGAAGACAAGAGATGGTTTCTTTTGCATGTGCCAATTTTTATGTTTTAACTTAGCTATTAGGAAACTAAGTGTGTGGTTTATGGTTTAACTCACTTTATTTTCCATGATTTTTTTCTGTAAGCACTTTTATTCTGATTTGGCTGATGTGTAAATATATTGTGTAAATAAAGTAGTTAATATTTAATTACAATGTACAGACTGGTTGTGCATTTTACATAAAAGGGATATAGCTTGTGAATCTCTGGGGTACCAGCATTCAGAAGAGATATGCTAAATCTGGTGTAAGCAGTCTTAAAACATATTCCCCCTTGATACAGGTAAGGGAATGATATGAAGTTTGATAAAGACAGACCACACACTTTAACTGCTGTTCAAGCAGTCTGCCTTGACTTGATCCAGGGGGAATGGTGACTGGGCTCAGAGAGTCCAAATGTCTGGGGTGCACCACCTTTGCAGCATGGATGCAAGGAAATGGTGAGGGGTGGACACAGGTGAAGGCCTGTGGCAGTCAGCTGTGACAGGAGTGCTAGTTGGAGTAAGGACAGGTGGGTTTGTCACATCTAGTGGCAGGGTATGGGATTTGTGTGAAGTGTACAAGTACCAGCCAATACCTGGAGTAAATCCTCAGAGATTGACCAAAATATCTAACCAATCTTAAAAACTACGTGCACAGGAAAAACATTTATTTTTGTTGCTTTTTACTTTTATTTTTGGGTGCAGTCAGTGGTTAGGAGAATGGCAGCCAAGGCACCAATCATTTACACCCAGTTAAACTTTGAACAGCTGCAAAAGTTCTGTACCAGAAGAGACATTAACAATGAGTCACATAGTAGAAAGCAGCTCATAAATGCCCTGCACAAAAAGGTCTGAGAAAAACTGAGAGTCCTCATTCCACAAGCCAGGAATGAGGTGTAGTCTCCCCAAGCAGCAGAGGATATCTGTGAGGAGGGGGAGCTGAGTAAGGAGGACAGTCCAGAGCCGATACAGCATCAGCCTCCAAAGAAAACATAGGCATGTCAAAAGCAACAGCAGCCACTGCAAAAGGACAAACCAAGGACAGCTGATGTTGAACTAGAAAAGCTGAGGTTGCAGTTAGGATTGTGAGAACCCACTTAAATTCTTGGTTCTGGTTCTGGTCTAGCACTAGAAACATAGACACATAGAAATTATCATCAGATAAGGACCACAAGGCACAACTAGTCTGCCCTTACCCTATACTTGACTCTATCTGGTCAGTGGCTTCCCTTCCCTCTGCTCTACCTCTATGATTTCCCCTATGCCTGTCCCAGGCATGTTTAAATCCCTCCACCATGCTCACTTCTACCACCTCTTGTGACAGACAATTCCATGTGTCCACCACCCTCTCCATGCAGAAAACTTCCTTACATTCCCTCGTAACCTGCCACATTCCAGTTTCACATCATGACCCCCCGTTCTTGTACTCCTGTATTGGAAGGTGTCTCCTTCCTGTACCTTGTTAATGCCATTTAGGTACTTGAATATTTCTATCATGTCCCAGCCCTCCCTCCTCTCCTCCAGCGAGTACATATTGAGGTCCTTCAATCTCTCCTCATAAGTTTTGTGGTACAAGCCCTGCATCATCTTAGCACCCTTCTCTGGACCATCTCCACCCTGTCATGTTCCTATGAAGGTGCGGCCTCCAGAACTGCACACGGTACTCCAGGTGAGGCCTCACTAGTGTTTTATACAAAGGCATCACTACCCTCCACCTTCTGCTACTGATACCCCTGACTATGCACCCCAGCATGCTGCTGACCCTCCCTGCAGCCTTGGCACTCTGCTTTGAGACTTTCAGGTCATCAGAAATAATAACCCCTAGGTCCCTTTTTACCTTGGTGATTATCAGCAACCCTCCCCATCCTGTAGCTCACCCCAGGGTTCCTTTGTCCCAGGTACATCATTTTGCACTTCTTTGCACTAAACCTCAGTTGCCACACCTCTGACCATTGTTCCAGCTTCCCCAGATCTCTCAGCATTTTCTCCACCCCATCAGGAGTATCCACCCTGTTGCAGATCTTGGTGTCATCTGCAAACAGGCAGACCTTTCCCTTCAGTCCTTCTGCAATATCACTAATGAAGATATTAAACAAAGAACAGTGTCAGTGGCTCAGTAGGTAGCACACTCGTCTCTGAGGCTGGGAGATCAGAGGGCTGTGGGTTCAGTTCCCACATCTGGCACTTGGGTTAATATCCCAGTACTGACACTGTAGTGCAGCATGAGAGGGGTGCTGCACTTCTGAGGTGCCGTCTTTCGGATGAGACGTTAAACCGAGGTCCCATCTGCCTGGATTGGTGGTAGTTCAGGTGGATGTTAAGGATCCCATGACACTTATCGAAAAGAGTAGGGGAATTTTTATTATAATAACATCAAAACAAATAATTATAACAGTGTTAAATCACACAAAATAAATACAGATTAGAGAACATCAAATCTTTGTTAGAGTTATACAACACAATTCAATATATAAAGGCAAAAGAAAATGTAAAACTGTCAATCTGACACTAAAAGAATTAAAAAAGAACAAACAATAGAACATATACATATTTCTATGAAACGACATTTTTTTGATCTCTTTAGACTGATTCCACTAATCCCAATTCATGTTCGTCTCACTTATTATTTATATTTAATAAAATAAGACATACCCTTCCACCAATTTTCAACTTTTCTAGGGGATGCAAAGGCAATATCTGCCAAATACACCCTTTTTAAAGCCCTACTAATCAGACAACAAACTACTTCTAAAGGCATCAGTTTCTGATACAACACCCATTGGCATCTAGCCTGCCAAAGGTAATATATCAAGTACAACACAATATATTTAGAGTTCCACTATCGTACCTTGATTGCAAATGTGAGCAATTACCCAACACCAAAATATTATAATCTATTGTACCTAACCATTTCATATTCCACTGAACCATTAAAAATTTCCATAAAGACTTAGCATATGAACAGTCAAATAAAAAATGTTCCATCGTTTCTTCTATATTAATACATTGTAAATAAGGGCAATTACGTTCAGAATGAGCTTTATATTTAGCATTCCTTCTTACCCCAATACGACCATAAGCCGATAACCATATCAATTCCCATATGTAACTAGGTAGTCGTGAATTATTTAACCTTTTAAGCACTGCTTTAATATTTTGGGATGGGCAATTTTTAAAAGCGGGTTCACTGGGATATAATAGTATCATCACCTTACTATATAACAATTTCCCTGAACAACTTTGTATATTATCCATTGTTAATTTCCATTTATATATTTTTTTAACAATAGGTAAAAAAAGAACAGGAATACCTAACGTAGGAATAGGTTTAGGGGCATCTTGCGACCAAGCCTTAAGGTATGTATTCAAGATAACCGATAGTAATATTACTTCGTTCCTTGGGTGCAAATCCCATATCTCCCTAAAATTTGAGACAATAAATAAGGTAGAAAAAAAAATGATTGGATCAATCATCCCCAAACCTCCACATTGTTTTGATAAATAAGTATAATGACGCTTAATTGGGTTGAGCCTATTGCCCCATACCATTTGAAAAAATAAACTATAAAGTTTAGTTTCCAATGAAGGTGGTATCGGTACAACCTGGGCAACGTATAACAATAGTGGCACAAGGAATTTTTTTATAATTGCAACCCTCTGTAATTTTGGTAGTCTCCAATGTTTCCATACATTAACCTTAAACTCTACAGCCTGTAAACCTTTTTCCCAATTTAGGGAAGGCAAATTCTGAGGTCCATACCATATCCCAAGTATTCTTAAAGGGTCAGGGGAGATATAAATACCTTCAACAAATACCGGCTCAGGAAGTTGTACCCCTATAAATAATCCTCTACTTTTAGAGGGATTCAGTTGTGCATTGGAAACAGCTGAATACTGTAACATTAAATCTAGAAGTAACACTATTTGATCTTTACTTTGAAAAAATAAACACAGATCATCAGCATAAGCCAACACCCTCACATTCTGATGTAACGAAGGTACCGCAATCCCATCCCATAATGCCAAGTGTGACACATATTGAATCAAAGTATCTATTACGTATACATATAACAATGGGCTCAGCGGGCATCCCTGCCTTACTCCAGTAGGGATATGAAATCCAGTCCCTATCATAGTACTTAACATAGGGTGAGATTATATTGGTGTCATATATCTCCTGAGGCCAATTCACAAATTTCCGAGGCACCCCATAATGAGACAGGACTAATAATAAAAACGGGTGATATGCCCTATCAAAAGCTTTCCTTTGATCTGCCGATACCACACAACCAGTTAAGTTACACATGTTAACATATTCTATCCAATCTCTAATATATCGGTGTGCTTGAAAGATTGATTTTCCTGGTACACCACAAAATTGATTAGGGGATAGAACCTGAAGTCCTACTTTTTTTAATCTGGTGTTTAATATACTCATTAATATCTTATAGTCTGAGTTCAATAAAGTGATAGGTCTCCAATTATCAGGAATATCTTCCCCAGATTTAAATAAAAGATTAAGAGACCCTCAGAGAACCAAAGTGGAAAACTAGCAGAAATAAGAAAAAATTATACACTAACTCCAAACCTATAGCAAAAGAATCAGGAATGCCTTATATAATTCCATTGTCAGTCCATCTTTACCAGGTGATGTTCCAGATTTCAACTGCTTAATTGCTGTGACAATTTCTTGTTTTGAAATAGGCAACACTAAATCTCCCATACATTTAGGACTTTTTGGTTTTTCTAAATTTGCCAAGAATTGTTCCATCTGTAAAATGCTAGGAACAGTCACAGGTTCATGAGCCTTAAAAAAATGTTCAATCATTTGTGTCAGTGCCCCCTGCTCTGTGACAATGTTACCGTCACCATCTTTTAGACCATCAATATTAGTATTTAATTTATATTTTTTAAAGGCCTCATAAGGATCCCCTTCCGGACATTTTTTGTTTCCAAATCTAAACAAAGCTTGTAAAGTTTCCGCCCTATCGTACTGCCATTCTTTAAGCTGTTGCTTAAGAAGTGCAATTTGGTCAGAATTATCAATTTTAGAAATATTTGCCAAAGAAATCTGGTCATAAAAATGTTGCCTCAATTTTAAATAATGCAAAAATTTAACATTACCCCTAGTCTTACCGATATTTTTAAAGAAGGATGAAAAATCCTTTTTGGAATCCGCCCACCATTCCCCCAAATCATCATACAAAAAAGCCACTGATAATCTGGCCTTTAATAACAAATTAAACTTATTCCTAACTTCCATGCTCTGTATCAATGTCGCATTTAGTTTCCATCTTGCCCTTGGTTTTACCGGTGACCGCACAGGACCAATTTTACATAACAAAAGCAAATGATCTGAGAAGGAAACGGGTACCATAAAAAATTCAAATAATACCGATTCCGAAAGAAATATATAATCGATAGTGGAAGTGAATGTATTTTTTTTTAACGTAAAATCTACTCCCCCCCATTGACTACTTCTACCGTCTACCAGGCCAGATCCCTTTATCAATTGTTCCAATGCCCTGGAAACACAATATATCTTTTTTATTTTTTCCATTTGTTCCTTATCCTGATCCCCAGGCTTAATTATCCCTGCCTGCCTCTTAAGCTCACAATTAAAATCACCACACAAAAAAATTATATACGAAGTAAACAAATATGGCTTAATCATGTGAAACAAGGCTATCCTTTCAGATTTAATTTGAGAACAATAACATTAATAAATCTGCAAGTCAAAGACCTCCACACCCCATCAAGAATCAATAACCGTCCTGGCACTATGTCCATTAACTTAATTAAAGAAAAATGAAATGAGTTAAACACAACCCTATCCCATCTGCCGAATCTTGTCGAATGACCAGTAAAAGGCCCCAGCACCATTCACGCTGAAAAAGCCTACTTTGGTCCAGAGAATACATCCAGGTTTCTCGCAATAGACAAATCTGTAAGCTTTGGGAATGAATATACTCAAACACAATCGTTCTTCTTTTATGATTCAAAAGGCTATGAATGTTCATAGAACCCAGGGTAATAGTCATTCCTCAAGGAAACAAAAAGAAGAAAAATTCCTCAGCCATCCTTTTTTCTCCTCTTTTTCTTCTTTCCCTTATAACTTTCAGAAACTCTCAAAGGAGAAGGCGGACTATCCTGTATTTGTTGGGAATCTAACTCCTGACTATTAAATTCTATATCACCCCAAGAGGAAGCTAACACAGAAAAGGGATTGTTTGATTCCATTTCTACCGGGGAAGGCCCTAGATTGGTCTTAGTATTCCTCGATGATCATTGTACAGGAACTAACACCAAAGGACGTACCACCCCCTTTTCTTCCATCTCTTTCTGTACCACCACCGCTCCTGAATTCTCTACTAAGGGTAGCTTCAACTGTTCATCTGCCACCACATTTTGACCTTTTTCATTAATACTTGTAATATTTGGAGTCACTTGAGATCTTATCTCATCCTCTACAGGTGGAATGACCTTATCCTGTGCTTCCTGAATCAATAATTCAGGACATTCTATTGATGGTTTATTCCTTGCGGCCCACTCACACTCAGCAAAAACATGTCCAACCCGTCACATAAATCACACTTCATTGGATTCTCACATTGTATTACCCCATGTCCAATCTCACCACAATTTTCACAACAGGGTTTGTCACAAGAAATTGACAAATGGGTACGAGCACCACACCTGTAACAGGCTCTGGGCTGCCCTGCATAGAAGCATACCCCCCTATCTCGTCCCAAAAGAAACCAGTTAGGAATGTGTTCAACTCCTTTTTCTGTCTGCCAAAGTTTAACTTTAAATTTCCATCCCCCAGTCCAAAACTGCTCAGAGTCTAAAATGGCCTCTGGGGGACTTAAAACTTCACATTTCTGACTCAACCAGTATGAAATATCATCTCCGTGTACACCCTCATTCCTAAACATAATAGTGACAAACTTTATTAATGGTTTTGTCAGGGGAATTACAAAAAAGGGTGTCCACAGGGGTGAAAACTTCACCTGGTTATATCTCTCCCAAAACAGGTCCAGTGCCTGGGCAGATCTAAAACTGACATCGAAATTATCCTCTCCGGATATGTTTATGAATGCAAAGACTTCTCTAGGTGAAAAATGCAGGGGAGTCTTTCAATAAACATTTCCCCACATATCCTCTATCCGGCCTACTCTCCAAACCACCCTTATACCTAATCTTTACCGCATTCCTTCGTGGAGCTGCCTCCTGCTTTGTTCTAGAGAATAATTCAGACATTAATGGTTTCTTAACTGGCAATGTATGCACTGAACCTTCCTTTTGTTGTACATCAGTGTCTAATGGTACTGAGTGATCAAAAATTAACTTTTGAGTACCAGGTTGTACCCCATTCCCCCCCCCTCCTGTTTCAGAAACCACAGGCAAAAGTACATTTGGTTTCCAGGCTGGTGTAGTTTGTGAGAAATTCAAAGTAGGGTCCCAGTCAGGAGTTGGGTGCCAAGCTCCTTTGTTTAATGTCCAACCCGCCTCTCTCGTAATGCTCGATCAGGGGACCAAGCCTCCACCTGTGGGGCCTGTGCTGCAGACCCCTTGCTTAAGGAAAGTGCATCCTTAGATTGAGCTTTCTGTAGTAATTTATCTTTCTCAGGATTACTAGTGTTTTTCGAGACTTCTATATGTCTTTTAGCAAACAAAAATGTTGTTCTTTTGTCTTTACCATCCTCTCCAACCCTGTCCATACCAGACTCAAGGCGTTGGTTGAAAAAGAAATCTGAAACTCCCTCCTGTTGAAAGGGATCTGTTTGGTAAACGCAGGAAGTATCCCTTCGCCCCACAAAATCCCCACCTTTAAAGTCCACACCAGCCACCTTCAGATCCTCTATATTTGAATCACGTAGCACCTCCAGTTTTCCAACAGTAGCTATAGCTGCCCCCGATACTTTTTAAGCAAAATCTGTTACCTTTGATCTTAATTCATCAGGTCGACACTGTTCTTCTCGCTCTCCAGACACCATACACTTGGTTTTCCTCTCGGAGTTACGCTTAATTTGTTCGCCTCCTGACTCACATTCTCCATGTTCCAGCACCAGCACAGACTTCCCTTCCGGTGTATCAGCTACTACACTGCTAGTGTCCTCTCGTTCCTCTCATTCCGACTCCATAGAAACCGCTACCACTGTATGTGGTTCCGCTCTCCATTCATTCTCCGACTCCTGTCCCGTCGTTTGTTGCAGCAAAACACAGTCCATCTCGCCAGATTCTCCCAAACTGTCCTTTACCATCGCGACTGTTCCCAATACATGTTCTGTTGTCTCTTCCTGCATATCGTGATGTGCCGACTGCATCTTTCTCGCTGCACCGGTAAAGCAATCCTCTCTCAGAGGACTATCACCGGCCACCTCCGGTAATGCGGCCATCTGCTCCCGAGTCCAACCTCCACTGACTGAACTCCCTGTTGCTCCGCCAGCCCCCTACTGCCAAACTGCAGTAGGGGAATTTCCCCGGTGTCCTGGCCAAATTTCCCTCATTCACTAAAAATACCACCAACAGCTTAATCTGGTTCAAGGTCAGTTGGCATTCATCTGTATCCCCTTCCCCGGGTCATGCCTGAAAATAGGCAGGATTTGTCTAGTGCACTTACCCAGTCAACAAAAACTTAAAAAAACAACAAAAAAAAAACAGGACTGATCCCTGAGGTACCCCGCTGGTCACTCCCTCTCCATAGATTGAATCCCATTTACCACCACCCTCTGTCTCCTGTCTATTAGCCAGTTCCTAACCCAGTTTACCACCTTGTTCCCCATGCCCAGACTACCCATCTTGTTAACCAGCCTCTTATGTGGAACAGAGTCAAAGGCCTTGCTGGAAGCAAGGTAGGTGACGTCTAGCCCCCCCAATTTTCTTCCTTCGTCACCCAGTCAAAGAAATCTATCAGATTCATCTGACATGACCTCTCCACTGTGAATCCATGTTGCCTCAGTCTCTGTTGGATTCCAGAGGTCCCACTATTCTTTCTTTAAGCAGTGTCTCCATGATTTTCCCCACTACAGACGTGGGGCTGACCGGCCTATGGTTCCCCACTTTCTGCCTTCTGTAGGACTTGTGTAGAGGGACCACATGTGCCCTCTTCCAGTCCTGTGGAACCACTCCTGTGTTGAGTTACTCTGTAAACATGGCTGCCAGAGGCACTGCTAGCTCTTTTCGCAGGTTTCTTAATATCCTTGGGTGTATGCCGTCTGGCCCCATCGCTTTGTCCACCTTCAGTTTTGTGAGCTCCTCTAAGACTCTCTTCACTGTGAATGGACTGGTGTCCACCCCCCTCGCATCTGTTGCCCAGCTGTTGTCCCTGACCTTCCCCCTCTTTTGTGAATACTGAACAGAAGTATTTATTCAGTATGTCTGCCTTTTCCAGGTCCCCCTCCTTAAACTCCCATTAATCTCCTTTCAGCCTTACAATCACCCCCTGGTTTTTCTTCTTTTGCTGTTGTACTTGTAGAATGTCTTGTCCCCCTTCTTTACTGTCTGCACTAATCCTTCTTCAGTTTGTGCATTTGCTCTCTTAATAGCCTTTCCCACTTCCCATAGACATTCTAGGTACACCTCCCTGTCTTCCTCCCTTTGGGTCTCCTTATATTTCCTGAAACCCGCCCTTTTAGCCCTTACTTTTTCTGCTACATCTTTCGAGAACCATAGTGGCTTCCTCCTTTTCCTGCCTTTGGATACCAATCTGATGCATTGGTTTGTCACTTCCACTATGGCTCCTTTTTTGTGCCCCCACTTCTCTTCCATCCCCCCCTCCTTTCTAGCCTTTTCCAGGGCTATTCTGATGCATCTCCCCATTTCAGTGAAGTCTGCATTCTTGAAATCCAAAACTTTCGCTCTTGTGTGCAAATATTGCTAGGGTTCTAATCTTCTTTGGAACTCAAACTCTTTTTGTGTATTGGACTGAAGAGAAAGAACAGAAAGATACTGAGACGAGAAAAAAAAAATAAAGTACCTGTCCTCTCAGCACAGCAATAATATTGTTTCACTGTGCATGCAGAAAAGAGAAACATTATCCGTTTCAGAATGCAAATGCTAAGTGTCACAATTCCATGCATTTGGCACGATATGAGCAGCACCTACTCGTATTGTCTCTCTCTAAAATATTTTAGGATGTATATCCCAATTATTAGTTTGTTTGCTAGGCTGGCATCTCCTGTTTTTGAATTGTCTCAACAAAAAAGGCATTTTATTTAGTATTTAAAACCCTTACTATTTAGAACCCATATATGTTCTAGTTCTAAATTAGAACTAGAACCCCTGGGTTCTAAGAGGTTTCTAATCTTTTCATAACTAGTTCTGACAACCCTAGTTGCAGTTTGAATGGGACAAGATGCAGGCAGAATTTCAGGCGCTAAAGATGCAATTGGAGGCAGAGTGAGCTGAAGGCAGCCCGAGCTGAAAAGGAGGCTGCAAAAACTGAATGAGAGACAGCAGAACAGCGCAAGCATGAATTTGAGTTGGAGCAATTAGGTTAGCAATCATCTAGAATGGTAAGAGGGGTTGAGAAACTTGAGAACGGGGGATCAGCACACTGTCAAAAAACGAATTCTAAAATTTTTCCTCACTTTACGGAAGGAGATGATTTAGATGCTTTCCTTTGCATATTTGAGAAAATTTGTGTACAGTCCAAATTGGACAAGGGAATGCGGCCCCTCAGTCTACCCCTTTATTATCTGGAAAGGATATCGATGCATTTTCCAAAAATGCATGTTCAGGACAGCTGGGACTATGATAAAGTTGTAAATGTGTTGTTGAAATGTTCTGAATTGGCTGTTGATGCATATACAGTAGATTGAAATTTCATAGATTTAAGAAATAGAATGAAGAAAGTTGTATGAAAATGTGGGTACAGCTTTCTAATTAGATCAGGAGATGGTTAGAGAGTACTGAAGCATTCTCTGCTGAGCAAATCATAGAGTTGGTGTTATAGTAACAGTTTCTCAGGTGCTATCCAGAGGACCTAAGGATATGGTTGCCTGACCAAGCCCCAGGTTCAGCTAGGCAAGCAGTCAAAATGACTGACAGGTATATGGCAAACAGGCCTTTTGTTAACTATAAGAGTGTTGGGGGAGGACAGCTGGGTTGAAAGGTATGGGTAAGCCTTGAGGGCAGCCTAAAAGAAACACTGCTGAATCAGAACCCAGGGGGCAGCAGGCCTATAGAGTCCCTGAAAGTGTGAAATGCCACATGCAGGGGGACTTAAAGGAGACGCTGGGCCTCGGGATTATCCAGGAATCCAGTAGTCCTTGGTTTTCGCCTGTTGTTTTTATCCCAAAAAAGGATGGGACAACAAGGTTTTTACGTGGATTACCAGAAGTGTAATGCTGTCACGGAGTCCAATGCATTTCATGTACTGCAGACAGAGGAGATACTGGAAAAGTTAGGGGAAACAAACTATCTCACAACTATAGATTTGACAAAGGGTTACTGGCAGGTGCCTTTAATTGTTGAAGTAAAGAAGCTGTCACAATGATCACTCCTTTTGACTTGTATGAATTCTTGGTCAAGCCATTCAGAATGAAAAATGCTCCAACTACCTTTCAGAGGCTGGTTGACTGAGTGTTGGCAGAGTGAGGTGACTTTACCATGGCTTATGGATGATGTTGCTGTATGTAGCCAAACTTGGGAAGAGCAGCTGACACATGTGAGGGAGATCCTCAGAAAACTGCAAGCTGTAGAGCTGACAGTCAAAGCTGAGCAGTGTCAGGTGGGCATGGCCTAAGTGCCATACCTAGGACATTCAGTGGGAGGGGGGCACATAAGGATGGTATCATCGAAGGTGGAGACTATAAAGGGATGGCCCACCCCACAACAATCAGATTCAAGCATTTATAGGGACTGCAGAGTATTACAGAAGATTTGTGGCTAATTTCAGCACAGTTGCACCATCTCTCACAGATCTGACCAAAATGAGACTACCAGAATGAGTGCAGCTTTCAGAACACTGTAAGAAACACAGAAACATAGAATTTGATGGCAGATAAGGACCGCTTGGCCCACCCAGTCTGCCCATTTCCCTATCTAATGGATAAGCTGCAGATCCTAGTTAACCAGCAGCCTACTTCTTCCTACCCCAACCCCCTAGAATTGCCTTATGACTGTCCCATACATGCTTGAATTACACCACTGTTTTTGACTCCACAACCTCCTCCGGAAGGCTGTTCCATGCATCCACAACCCTCAAGAAGTCTTTCTGTCTGCTCAAGCAGGCCCTATGTCAGACTCCAGTGCTAACCAGCCCTGACAATAGTTTAAATTCATGGTGCACACAGATTGATCAAATTTTGGGTGGAAGCCGTGCTGAGTCAGGTCAGTTCAATGGGGGGAAGAGCATCCTGTTATCTACCTGAGCCAAAAACTCCTGCTGAGGGAAGTGGCACACAGTATGCCACTATAGAGAAGGAATGTCTGAGCATAGTCTAGGCATTGCAAAAGTTGCAACCATACTCTTATGGCAGAGAATTTAATGTGGTCATGAACAGGGATGGGTGGGTACTAAAATACCTGACCACCAAGACAACCCGCAGGTACCCCAAAAGTACCAAAAATAATCCAGATGAAAGCTAAGTAGTCAGGTCGGGTCAGGTAGTCACTACCTGACCCATTCTACTACCCGATTACCCAGCCCTGGCCATAACAAAAATCATGTAAAGACTGTTTTTTTGGGACTATTACACTGTCTGTTAGGTGCCATGATCGTTATATCCACAGTGGGCATTGCAGAGGCAGGTACAAGAGGCACAGGCACTCTTGGCAAGCCTGCTGCTGTTTCCAAAAATTATACACATGGCGGGCATTGCTCAGGCAGATACGAGAGGCTCAGCTGCTGTGAGTGAGCCTGCTGCTGTTTCCAAAAATTATACCCATTGCAAGCATTTCTGAGGCAGTTCCAAGAGGCGCAGCTGCTCTGAGTGAGCCTGCTGCTGTTTTCAAAAATTATACCCATATTGGGCATAGCTGAAGCAGGTACAAGAGGTGCAACTGCTCTTAGTGAGCCTGCTGCTGTTTTAAACAATGTTACCCATGGCAGGCATTGCTGAGGTAGGTACGAGAGGTGCAGCTGCTCTGACTGAGCCTGCAGCAGTTTTAAAAAATGATACCCATGATGGGCATCAATCAAACTTACATAATATAAACTGATGACTGACATAAAAAAATAAGAGTCGAACTAGAGTGGCACATGTGGCTGGCATGGTGGCAGTGGTGATGGTTCTATTTGTTTCATACACAACCTAGTCATCTCATTCAGTATTACTGTTTGCAAGCTGTTGTTATTTTACAGGGTCAGACTGACATAAATCAATGTTTGTGACAACTGGGAAATTGTCAGCATTCATTTTGAGAAATGTAAGTCATTTCACATTTGCAGAACTTAGCAGTGTTTGTGGTCAGTGACTATTCCTCCAGCTGCACTAAATATGTGTTCTGAATATACAGTATGCTTGAAGGTGGACAACTGAGGTACATTATTGCAAGATTTGCTAGATCTGGGCATACTGTTCTCTTTCATTTCCAGCAGAGTAATGGATCTTCCTCTAGACCAATCGCAGTATGGTCTGCAAAATACTCCAGGATCATTGCACTGCATGAGATGGTTACCAGTCTGGCAGATGAACCTGCTGCACTTTCTTTACCAGATGCCAGTCCATGTTGTTGCAGGCAACTCTAAAGTGATTTTAGAGATCTGGGCATACTGTTCTCTTTCATTTCCAGCAGAGTAATGGATCTTCCTCTAGACCAATTGCAGTATGGTCTGCAAAATACTCCAGGATCATTGCGCTGCATGAGATGGTTACCAGTCTGGCAGATGAACCTGCTGCACTTTCTTTACCAGATGCCAGTCCATGTTGTTGCAGGCAACTCTAAAGTGATTTGCTTTTCTGACCCTAAACATTGGATGCCCAAAAAGTAGCTGTACATGTCCTTTCCCTTGCTGATGACACTGCTGACTGTGAAGAACTGATAGATGTGCTACTTTCTGTGCCAGAAGTGCACTGTGATGGTTCGGCAGGGTTTGACTGATGTACAGCAGTTAATGATGTTTGTAGGGCAATGTCACATTTGGTTAGCAGAAGATCTCTGCAATACTCAATGTCTTCCCCTGCAGGAAGGATGGCGTCAATGTTCCACTTTAAGCAGGGATCTAGCAATGCAGCCAGCACCTAGATGTCATTCTTAAACATGGCATTTATTCTCTGCTCAGTCAACAGTCTTTGACTCAAGTCATCTGCCAGCATAGCAGCAGTGTGGTCTTTTGACTGAAAGTCTTTCTTTATGTTCTTCAGTGCTAAGAAGTGCAAAGTAATGCACCTGGGAAACAAAAACCCAGGGGAAGAGTACACAATGGGGGGTGAGATACTAACAACAACAAAAATGGAAAGGGACTGGGGGTAGTCATATCAGATGACCTAAAGGTGGACAATCGATGTGAGAGGGTAGTAAAGGATGGCTGGGGGGATACTGGGATGTATAGGGAGAGGCATCACCAGTAGAAAACAGAAAGTTGTTATCCCTCTGTACAGCTAGCTGGTGAGACCCCATCTGGAGTACTGCATGCAGTTCTGGAGACCCAGTGTCTGCAAGGACATAGACAGGATGGAGTCAGTCCAGAGGAGGTCAACTAAAATGGTGCAGGGTCTGCACCAGAAGACATAGGAAGAGAGACTTAACACGTGTGCCCTTGAGGAAAGAAGGGAGAGGGGGGACATGATAGAAACTTTCAAGTACCTCAAGGGAATCAACAAAGTCCAAGAGGGTAGCATCTTTAAGAAAAAGAGGTGTACAAGAACAAGGGGGCACAATTTGAAGATAGAGGGGGGACGGCTCAGAGGTAATGTGAGGAAGTATTTTTTCATGGAGAGGGTTGTGGATGCAAGGAATGGCCTTCCTGAGGAGGTTGTGGAGTTGAAAACAGTGGGGGTATTCAAGAATGCATGGGACAGCATAAGGCAATTGTAGGGGGTGGGTAGGAGAAAGTAGGCTGTTGGTTAACTTGGATCTTCAGCTTATCCATTAGGTAGGGAAATGAGCAGACTGGGTTGGCCAAGCAGTCCTTATCTGCCATTAAATTCTATGTTTCTATGTCATCAAGGAGAATGTGAAGAAATCTGATTTGAGGAAGAATTTGACTCAGAGTTGCACTGTCTGCACTGACATCACATGTGGTAGCCTCAAATGACTCCAATAAGGTGACCAAAGATTCCAGCAGAGTCCACCTGCTGGAACTGAACATGATGTCTACTGTACCTATTTTATTATGCATGGTATATTCGTGTACAGCTTTTTTTTTCTGTTCAAGAAGCCTTTCCAACATGTATGATGTTGAATTCTAGTGGGTTGAAACGTCCTGCTTTAATGTATGCAAGGGTAAGTTGTTTGACCTCTGCAGCCCTTTCAATATTTTTTGAGCTTTCACAGTGTGGCTGAAATGCCCACATATTTTCCAAGCAAGTCCTAACAGGTTTTCAACATTTCTGTTTCCATTTAAGGAACCATGGATGAGAAGATTTAAACAATGTACAAAACAAGGTATGTGTTGGTAGTTGTCATCTCTAACAGCCTTGACTATGTTGGCACCATTATCTGATATTATGAACTCTGGAGATAAGGAATAAGGAGTAAGCCATTTCTGGAACTGATTTTGGAGCTCCTGCAAAATATTCACAGCAGTGTGGTTTTCCTCAAAAGTGGTGACACATTGTACATCCTGCTTCTTACTACTTATGGTAGAGTGGGATGATTACTTTCTGACTGAAAACTTGCCCAATGAGCTGTAACAGTCATGTTGTCAATTGTTTGGTTGCTGGTCCATATATCTGTGGTTATGTGAACATGTTTCACCTTAGAGACTTTCAACTGTTTAGTGACCGCATTACTCCCCAACTCATACATGTGTGGAACAGCCTTTTTTGAGAAATATGTTCCAATGGGAATGGTGTACAGAAACTGGAAAAATTGTGTTCAATCTGGTTCATGAACTTAAGGAAAGTTTTCTGGGCAATAAAAGCAAAAGGGCGCTGACAATCAGCCAAAAGCTCTGCAATGGCTCTATTTAACAGGCAAATGGTAACAGGTGTGCACTGTGACAGTGGTGCAGCTTTTCAGTTTCATCAATCAGGCAAGCAATAGGAGGTGCACTCACCCCTGCAGACAGGAACAGTCGGACAAAAACTTTGGTTCACCAAATACCTAGTTTATTTCAGCCATAAATAGTTTAAAGCATAACCAGAGAAAGAAAATGACATCTCCACACCACCCTTCTTATGTTTCACCATGACACTTGAGGCTTCTTCAGAGAATAATTACAAGTCATACGAGTGACTCTTTTATACCATGTGGTGCAAACAGCTGACACCCTCCACCAATCAAAAACATTTTTAGGTCAAACTGAAAAAGCACATATTTAAAGTCCATATATAGAGTCAATCAACCTGTAAGCATTTTAAATACATTGGTAGTACACAACTTAATTTGATACAACCCCCTACGTAACTGTATAAGTAGGGAAAGAATAGAATTCAAAACTCCAAATCCTTGTATTGTGGGGGATGACACCACGGAGGATCTGTAAAAGAAAAGCAAAACATAAATCAACACCAGGAATATGTAAAAAACAGAAAGAGTTGTTTTGCCATATGAAGATGTCAGAGTACACCCAGCCATTCTAGGAAGAACATGTAACACTTAGACCCTGTCCACACTGCGCCTCTGTAACATTACAGAGTGCCCAAACTGTTACCGCAACAGTTTGCGTTTACACCTGTAACGTTACAGAAGGTGTTTTCATAACCGTTGTTGAAACCACATATGAGGTGGCTTCAACAACGGTTATATCGCCTGTATGTCGTTACGGAGGTAGTGTGGATGAGCGATGCAGTCCTAAGGGCACAAAGTGCAACACGAGCTGCATTGTGGGATGGAGCGCCCGTAACTGTTGCCTAGCTCCCGAAGTGTGGGCCGCCAGTGCTGGTCCGTAATGGACACCACCGTGGTGTGGGTGCACTGCACCACTCCCGACCATAGCGGATTGCATCCGTTACTGGGCAGAAGCGATTGTAGTGTGGACGGGCCGTAGTCACAGAGTGGGTTGGGGTGGGTGGGTTGTTTGATTCTTTAAGTGTTTCAAGATGTTGGTTGTAAGTAATAACTGAAAAGCTATTTCTTTAGAAACAGGGCAATTTCAAACTTGCGATTAAGACAAGGTGGCTTAAATGCTCCTAGTCTGTATATTCACTCTTGTTCTTTTTTATTGAGCATGTTTTTCAAATCTCCCCCTCTCACGTTTTGTGATACAATTTCAGTGCCTATAGCAGTCATCTTATGCAGATTTTTGGACACTTGACTATTGATATGTGATGCCATAACATATTCTGGATTACAGTTTCTTATAGCTAGAGCATGTTCATTAAGTCTGTATCTCAAGTTCCTCTTTGTTCTTCCAACATGAAATTTGCCACAGGTACATTTGAGAAGATACACCACAGCTTCGGATTTACGGTTAATTCATCCTGTGATTTTTTTTCAATTTTTCCAGTTTTAGGGTTGGCAAATGTTTCCATATTTACCATATAGTAGCATGTCCGGCAAGTCCCACATGGTTTTAAGCCTCATCTTACAGTGCTAATAGCAATTCTTGTTTTTGGGTGATAGCTACAAACTAGCACGTCACATAGGTTCCTACTACGTCTGTAGGAAATCCTGAGTGGTTTTTCAAACATGGGTTTAAGCTGTGGTGTACCTCTCAGTATTGTCAGATTGTTTCTGACTATATTGACCACCACTTTTGAACCTCCCTCATAAGTAGTGACAAATGTTAAACTTGGATCTGCTTTTTCTTACTTCTGTGTATTAGCAGACTTTCATGTTCAATTCCCTCAGTGTGGTTCAAGGCCCTTTTAATGTCCTCCTCCCTGTATGCCCTTTCCCCAAGTCTGTCAGTTCTGCAGCCCTTTTATTGAACATTTCCACTGTGGCACAGTTTCTGTTTACCCTCATATATTGTCCCTTGGGCAAATTCCTAACAGTGTGATTGGGATGACTGCTGTGTGCATGCAACAGGCTGTTCCCGTCTGTGGACATTTTATAGCGGTCTGTCAATATGGAACCATCTGTCATCTTTTATATTGTAATGTCCAGAAAAATGACCGTAAATAAATCAGCAGTGACCTTAAATCACAAACTTGGATTGGTGCCCTCCAACTATGTCGCAAAGTCTGTTAGTTCCCTTCCATACCAGGAGCAAATTGTCTATATATCTTTTATAGATGTTGATTTTGTCTATGTATGGATTTTCATTCCTATCATACACAAACTGTTCTTCCCACATCCCCAAATATAAATTAACAAGACTGGGTGCCAGAGTCACAC
Organism: Neoceratodus forsteri; assembly: GCA_016271365.2. Classification (NCBI taxonomy): domain Eukaryota; kingdom Metazoa; phylum Chordata; order Ceratodontiformes; family Ceratodontidae; genus Neoceratodus; species Neoceratodus forsteri. The sequence continues at coordinate 400,796,555 of CM057451.1, forward strand.
CCATTGCTGTACCCAGAATATGTTTAAAGTTCTAACCTTTAAACATGAACACACTGTTCTTTAAAACATCAGCCAAACCTGCTATGACATTTATCTTGCACTGTACTAAATTAGTATGTTTAACAAGGTGATACTCAATAGTTTCCAATCCCTCTTCATGGGGGATATTAGTGTATAATGAATCACTATCCATGGTTACGAATCACCACTCTTCCTAAATTTGCATGTCATTTAAGAAAGACAAAATGTGACCTGTGCCACGTAAGTGGCTCCTAATTTTAGGGACTATCAGGTTAATAAACTGTCCACGTATCTGGACAAAGGCTCTGTCACCCATCCGATACCCAAAATAATGGGGCATCCAGGGGATTCATTAAGATTTTTGTGAACCTTGGGGAGCATATAAATAGCAGGTTTTGTAGGGTTTTGAACAGACAAGTATTATAATTCATTGCTGCTAATAAGGTCCTGCCAATGTATTAAAAATGCTTATGCACAGGTTGATTGACTCTATATATGGACTTTAAATACGTGCTTTTTCAGTGTCACCTAAAAATGTTTTTGATTGGTGGAGGGTGTCAGCTGTTTGTACCACATGGTATGAAAGAGTCATTTTCATGAACTGTAATCATTCTCTGAAGAAGCCCCATGTCTCATGGTGAAACGTAAGAAGGGTGATATGGAGACGTTGCCTTCTTTCTCTGGTTATGCTTTAACCTATTTATGGCTCAAATAAACTAAGTTTTTGTCTGACTGTTCCTGGCTGCAGGGGTGAGTGAACTTCCTATTGATTGCCTGGCTCTATTTAACAGCTGGCATGTTGAAGGCCTGTGGTTCATTTTGATGTCCTTGCAACCATTTCTTTTAATGTTGGTTGATGAGAGTGACAAGATATTTTTAATTTTGGGGTGACTGTAGTTTTCTCACCTTTTTCAGGTGGAGTACTACTGTGGGATTTTGCAGTACTTGATAGTGTCATAAGAAAACAATCTGTCTGGGAAGACTGCAAGGACACATCAAGTGATTCAGTGACATTTCCTGCTTCCAGTTCATTATCACTGTGGACACCATCATCACCGCCTCCACTACATCCCATATTAACCACACTGTCCCTTGCTCTGACTCTCTCAATTGGGTGTTTTGCCTTTGCATGTTGTATCATTACTGATGTTCCAAAATGTCTCGCTTTGCCACCATGAGTGATGCTCATTTTGCATAGACTGCATACAGCTCGAGAGTTGCCTGCAGGATCAATATAAAGAAATTTCACACCAAAGATTTACCATTTGTACTTTGTACTATGGTGTCTGGCATTACTTCTTGTACAGTTAAGGGATCTGGAGGAAACCCTATACTGCCATTTCCTTGTTCACAGGAATTTTTCTCATTCATGGTCATCTTATTCTTATGTTTAGCATATGTTGTTTTTTCTTCACTTGCCTCTCATGCGCTACAGTGGCATCCTCTCCAACCCCCTCATCAAAACTAGTACTGACCTCATTGCCACAAAATTCAGAAGCACTGAAAGTGTTGTCATCATTAGTCTGGGCTATCCCATTCCCAGTCCACACTATTACCACCATTTTTATCTGCATTCACTGCCTCAGCATCTGAGGTTATATTTCTGGAGGATGCCTCCCCCTCTTTGCATATTGTTTCAGCAGCTGGAAATCTCCTGGCACATGTGGCAAAATGTTCAGTACCTCTACAAGTAAATCCTATCAGTTCTTCCAGAAACTCTACTATCGTTTCATTGGTAACATGCTTTTTTGGTTCAGGAGGACATATAGTGCCAGCCCTGGTGATGTTATGGTTATTATTGCTGCTATGTTCTTCATTAGTGCTAGGATTCATATTGTCCACATAATTTTCAGTTGCACGGCACAAGCACTGTGTTATCTTTTAGTAGACTTAGTCTGGGAAATACAAGACATAGTAGACACAGCTGTGGCTTTCACTATGCCACAAAGAGATGCCACACATAGTGTAGCTATGTCAGGGCTCAGGGCACCTAACAGGCTAACAGACAGTGTAATACAGCCTAAATGGCTTTTTGTTATACTGCAGGGAGACACAGAGTAGCTATGTCACAGGCAGGACTCGGGGCACCTAACACCCAGACACTGTGTAATACAGCCTAAATGGCTTTCAGTAAACTCCAAAGACACACAGAGTAGCTATTTCACAGACAGGATTTAGGGCACCTAACAGACACTGTGTAATACAGCCTAAATGGCTTTCACTAAACTGCAAAGACACACAGAGTTGCCATGTCACAGATAGGGCTCGGGGCACCTAACAAACACTATGTAATACAGCCTAAATGGATTTCACTATACTGTAGAGCAACACATAGTATATGTCATAGACAAGGCTCTGGGTACCTAGCAACAAACAATGTGTATACCACAGCCTAAATGGCTTTCACATTACTGCAGAGACACACAGAGTAGCTATATGTCATAGACAGGGCACAGGGCAACAAACAGACAGCGTGTAAATATTCAGCCTAAATGTCTTTCACTGTATTGTACAGACACAGTTTAGCTATGTCACAGACAAGGCTCAAGGCATCTAACAGACCTTGGCCCAGATATTCAAAATGTAGCACAGTGCGTAAACCATTAGCAAGGAATAGCGCAGGATTAGCACGGAGCTGCAATATTCAAAGGATCGGATAGCATGAGCTAACTGCAATAGCACAGGGCAAACCCATAATGCATGCAAGGGTTAAAGTGAGGGGGCAGGAACCAGCATACATGCGCTACGGGATATTCAGAGTGATAGCACCATGCAAGGCCACATAGCGTGACACTTAGCATGATGCTAGGTACCGCCTATAAAAGGCTGGTCTTATCCCAGGGCAAAACACAGAGTGGGAGGGACCAGAACAGGACGTCACTATGGTGGTAGTGCCTACTGCTGTGTTGCTGCATCTAATGGCAGCAGTAGTGGAGGAGGATGAAAGGGAGCAGGGCCAACATGGCCCACAACGAAGGCCAAGGAGATGATATGCTGCACACCAGTGGTACCGGCCCAGAGTCTCCTTCAAGACCCTGCCAGATGAGCACATCACTGGCTGGTACAGGATGAACAGGGGAATGTTGAGGCAGCTATGTGAACTCCTGCATGAGCAGCTGCAGCCCGACACCAGACGCAGCCATGCCATGACAGTCAAGGAGAAAGTGACAGCAGCGATGTGCTTCTTAGCCACAGGGACATTTCAGTGACCAACGGGGGAAACCATAGGGGTATCGCAGTCTGACATCTCATGCCTCCTGACCCAGTTCCTCGATGCTTTCCTGCCACATGCTGGTGAATTCATAGTATTCCCCAGCACAGCAGCAGAGCACAGAGAAACCATGCAGCAATTCCATCGAGTTGCACATCTGCCAGCGGTACGTGGTGCCATTGACTGCACCAATGCCCCCATTCATGCACCACCTGGTGATGGCAGTGAGGTGTATGTGAGCAGGAAGGGGTACCACTCCATCAATTGCCAGGTGGCATGCGATGCAACAGGGTGCATCAGCAATGTCTTTGCCCAGTACCCCGGCAGTGCCCACAACGCCTTCATCTGGCACCAGTTCCGTCTCTGTGTCAGGCCTTTGAGGAGAGCAGGATACCCAGTGGGCACCTAGTCAGTGAGTATCAGCATGCAAGGCATGCACACACCACAGTGTGGGTGGGGATAGGCAGGGGTATGCAAGGAAGGGGGTTGGGACAGCAACACAGGTGGTGCACCACAGCAAGGGGCAGACAGCAGAACAGCAACACTAACAGGTGCACATTTCTCAACAGGGGACAGCGCCTATCCCCTGTGTCCCTGGCTGCTGACACCAGTACCCTGACCAGCCACAGTGGCTGAGGATCAGTACAGTGAGGCTCACGCCACCACTAGGAACATCATAGAGAGCGTCTTTGGCATACTAAAGATGCGCTTCCGCTGCCTAGACATGTCAGGCGGTGCCCTACAGTATAGGCCTCAGAAGATATGCCTTATCATCCTAGCATGTTGTATGCCACACAACATGGCAATGAACCATGGGATACAGGCACCTGAACCTGAGGAACAGGCTGACAGTGACCCAGAGCCAGAGGTCAGGGGGATAGTGGAGCATCTTGAGAGGAGAGATCCTTGAATGTCCCGCAGGGCCCTGGAGCACAGGGCTGGCATCTTCAGGACACTGTTACAGGCAGGATGGTAAGTAAACACAGCATGACAACCAGAACAGTACAATGACAATTACTTCATTATGTTCAGACAACCACAATAGTGAGGACCACCAACAAAGCATGTGCACAACACAGTGGGAGTGAATGTATGTGAGATGGCAATGTGTACTGTGTGCTGTGCAGGACACGCATGTGACCAAGGTAGACAGCCATAACATGTGAAGCGGTGTGTTGATTGAGGTGCCTGATATGAGGTGACAGGGTGGGAAGGGCTACCATGGCTGTGCATGGGTGACCATGCCAGTGACTGTGTGTGTGTGTGTGTGTGTGTGTGTGTGTGTGTGTGTGTATATACAAGTGTGCACATGTGGGTGTTGCCTATGTGTCTGTGTATGGCAGCTGTGCCTATCTGAGGTGACTACCACCATGCACATGATGCATACCATGTGCGTGGGACACTGAGCCAGGGATGATCTGTGCTGATAATATATCTGAGGAGGACCGCGGTGAGGCTGGGAGGGTGGTGCGCCGGCGCCCCGGCTGACCAGCAGATCCAGACAGGGTGGGTGGCCAGCCACGGTGCAGCAGGGTGCTGGCTGATGCACCTGATGCAGTGGTGCTGGAGCCCATGCCTTCCCTGCGGCCATGTAAAGCCTGCTTGTGGGCCTGTGTGCCCCGGGCACCCTGTCCTCCTTGCACATCCCGCTGACCACCATGCACCCCATGCAGCACTGTGGCAAGATCAACCACAGCAGCTGTGAGACCCACAAAGCCATGGTTAAGCCTGGCGCGCCATCCTGTCCTCTGCTCGCTGTTCTGCATGGGCAAAGCTCAAGGCCACAGTCTCCCGCAGCTGCGAGAGCTCATGCCGTATCTCACGCCGAAGGGCATGCAGGTCTATCTGGGCCTCCAGCTGGGACATCAGGGCGGCCTGGAGCAGAGGGCGGGATCCCTGGCCATCTGACACCATGGCTGCGGCAATGCCAATGCCAGCCTGGGGTTGCGCCTGCTTTTGGTCAAGGTGGAGACGCTGTGTCGGCTGCTGTAGTTTCTGCTGCTGCACGGCCCCTGTGGTGTGATACATCCCTTGGGGGCCCTGTACCCCTCCCCGTGAAAGGCACCACATGTACAGTGCTGCACTCACAGCACCCACATGGTCCATCACCTGCTGTACCGGACCGCTAATGGTGGCATGGCACTCCACCCCCATGGCAGCCATGTTGCAGATCTCAGCAGGCCCCACCCCTGTGCCACCAATCACAGTCTCCTCCACAGGTATGTAGTAATCCTGGTCTGAGCCATCTGATCCAAGGTCACTAGTGACTGCCAGGAGGACCACCTGGCCACAACTCAGATCCTCCACCTGGGCATCCTCTAGGATGTCATCAGTGTCCAAGTCCCCACCAGCCTGAGTCCTGGAGTTATCCTCCCTCACAGGCAGGTGTAACCCATGTCCTTCGGCCTACCACTCGTGGTGAGGTTCCATGCCTGGCACCCAGTCCTGAGGTTGATGGCACATTGTTTTCATCCTCTGCCTCCTGCTCCACGTCATCCATCCCAGCCACATCCTGGCATGCTGCATGGTGTGCTCCCACCACTGTGAAACAAGAAAGGACAGTGTTATTGATCAGAACACACACAGTATGCCACAACCACCACCTGTACATGCACACCCTAGGATGCGTGACACACACCATGGCCATGCACACCACACAATGCAGTCCCTGTTGATGCAGACCATGGCCACATGCACACACCCCCTACCATGGTGCACATGCATCGTACTGACAGCTGTGGTGAAAGTCCTGCACAGGCAGTGGATGCACGCAATACTGCCTCATGTATACAGTGTGCACAGTATAGCACCCCCATATGCAAACCATGTATCGGTCCTACACTGTCCCTCCAGCACCAGTTCAGGCATGCCATTTAGGGTGCACACAGGCAGATACTGACCTGTTCTAGGTGGTGTGAGTGGTGTCTCACCCCCCCCGCCAATAACCCCACCAATGGACACAAGATGCAGTGTAGAGGCCACCAGGATCATCAGTGGGTCCCCTTGATTCTGTTTCATGGTCTGTGGCCCTCCTCCAGTTGGTAGCCATTCGCAAAGCTGTTGTGCCTCCTTCTCCTTGGCCTGTCACAGCAGGTCACTCCACCTCTTCCTAACAGCATTAGTAGTATGTCCCCGGTCTCCAACGGCATTGACCCCTGCCATGACCTTGTCCCACATCTGTCTCACGACAGCATCAGTAGCCTTGTGGTGATGTAGCACCTGCTCCCTCTCCTTGACCCCATGGACCAGAGCCATCAGTTCATCCTATGAGAACTTGTGGGCATGTATCTGGACCTGTCATGCTGCAGAACCTATGGGAGACATGTAGAGGGACACAGGTCACATACTGTGACATGACTGCATTGCATGGCACAGGCAGAACACAATGTATATTCCACCCTAGCGCCTGCAGTGTACATCCTGTAGTGGCATAGTGCAGACCCTGTTCAGCATGATAGGGTACAACACACACTGTGACTGTGCGTCACGGCCACCCCTGTGTGCACAGTGCTTGAGCATGTGTCACAACAGACACTGCGGCTATATTGTACAAACAAGCCCCCACATGGGCACCGCATGGCCTGGGGCACCTGCAAGCCAATGTGTTCCCCCCCATTCCCCTACTCCGGTGCAGGGCAACAACAATGTGCAGGCAGTCCACTCACAGCGGGGTCTGCTGCTATAGACACAGGCGTAACACTCACCCCAGTCAGCTGGCCAACAGGCACATTGGCCATGTATACCGCTAAGCAATAACATGCTGACATGTGGGCCTGCAGGCATGTGTTCTGTCCCATGTATGTTCCATGGCCGTACGCATGTGTGTACAGTGCAAGCCAGGCCCTAGTCACATCCCACTGACATACAGCCATGCTCCAAGCTGCTATACAGACCTGCCTGTTGCTGCTCTGCCTCCTGTGACATTCTCCTTTGTGTTGGGCCTATTCAGCTGTGGCACCAGCTGAGTATTGCAGTCTCTCTACACAACACAGGTGGAGCACTGTTTGCCCTTAAACAGCCCTGCTGGGCAATCCTGCCTGTTAGGCATGCAAATGGTTTGATAATGATATGCTAATCAAACTGTTTGCCCCTTGCATACACAAGTGCCCTCATTTGCATAGGCTGGCTGAATATGGGCTGTGTTAGCGCTGGGCAATCCACTTAGCTCCGGGCTAAATGGTTCTTCTGTGCCACACTGTCTCATTAGTGCAGCACTATGTCACATAGCGTGACATCTGTGTGTTTGCATGTGACCCATGTGCCACACTAGCACTCCAGCGTAGCACGTGTTAGCGCTGCACTAAGTCGTAGAGAGTGGCACTACGTGCATGCATGAATATGGTGCTCCAGGGTCATGGCAGGGTCAAGCATGTGCAATGAGACCACTTCCAGTTAGCGCCGTACTATGCCATTTGACTGTGTGGAGCTAATGCACATGTTGCTGGAGGGCCCAGGGTGTGCCACAGGCAGTACATTACAGTAGTGTGGGGAGGTAACAGCTGTGCAATGGTATGTCTGGGAGGTGTAGGCAGCATGCAGTGGTGCACAGGGACAGGCACTGGGGGGGATGTCGAAACAGCTGATCTAGTACAGCTGGTGTAACAATGGCACAGACGCCTGTTTGGGGAGGTCAGGAAGGGTGACCTCCCATGACACCAGGTGTGGGCATCAATAGCACTACGTCGTCTCACTGAATGGATGGGCATCACACGGGACACAGAAAAGTGTTGGCACTGGTACACGGACCTGCGCTGCAGGCAATGCCAGCAGCTGGACAGGTACAAGGGGATGGTGCGTGATGGAACTGTGCCAGTGCCAGGTAGGTGCCGTCACATGGTGCACACATATGTTACGTGTCTATCTGTCTGCCAGTGTGTGTCTCGGGGGGGCATGTGTGTGTGTGTGGCGCTGTCTGTACACAGGTGTGCTGTTGTGCCAGGTGGTAGGACACATGTAGCACTGGTTCTGTGGCATACAGTGTGGGCCCCTTGGGTGGCACTATGGTACAGGGTGTCTGGAGGCACAGTTGCCACAGTTGCCAGGCACCACCCACAGTTGTCGCGGTGCTTGCATGGTACATGCTGTGTCCATGTGGGATACACTGCAGTCATGCTATGCACAGCCGTGTCACTTGGCCATGGCATGAGTGGCAGGTCTGGACATTGCAGGCGGGGGGATCTGCAATGGGACCGTCCTGTAGCCAACATCAGTGTGGTGCGGGGGTGCTATATCCTGGGGCTCTGTCTGCCGACACAGCTGTGTGTGCATCCTGTCGCTTTGCACCTGTGTGTAGTGATGTTGCACTGCAGTGCCACCATGCCTACATGCCCTGTGTGCCTGGTGCATTCTCAGTGGGCCATGGGGAGCCTCTGTGTGGGTGTATCTTGTTCAGACACTTTCCCTGGGCTGCTCTGTGTGTACAGTGTTTTTGGGGGTGGGGGTGCATCTTGCTGTGGCTATCATGGTATATGCCGTGTCTTGCACTAACACTGCTGTTACTTTTGTCCACTGTAGTGCAGATCGAGCAGTACAGCCCAGGGAGAGGGAGCCAGGAGGGTCCCGACAAATGACTCGTAGCAGCCCGAGGATGCCATCCATGCCACAGCGGGTCCAGGAGAGCAGCCCTGAGGCAAGGGGCCTATTATGTGAGTACCTATCTGTTTTCATTTGTGATGTGCTTCTGTTATGTGTGGATCCTTCACTGGTCTGCCATTGACTGTGATGGCAGGTTAACAGCCATGTGCATCATATCATTGCTGGGGCGGCATTGTGCTGGGTTGCTCACCAGTGTTGCAGAGTGCTGCCAGTGAATGGCTGTCTGGCTGCTGTACCCTGTGGCTGGGGGGGTGGCAGTATGGGCCTGTGTCAGCATGCACAGCTGGCATTGCCGCACAGTCTCCAATCGAAGATGTCCATGTTCAGCTGTTCACTTGGTGAGCGTGGGTTCTAGCTACAGGGCACCACATGCATTGCAGTATATGGTCCATGTGTGGCAGCATCTGGCGGCCCACCCGTGCTGGTGTGTCTGCCCTCTGGTATTGCATCTGCTGTGGGAAGGTTTGGCCCTGGCATGGGATAGCCATTGGCCAGATGCCTGCATTGTGATGCTTCTGTGCCCCCATGGGTTGTTGTTGTGCTCTGCTTTGTGGTACATTGCTATCTGACTATGGGCAGCTTGTTCCAATGTGTGTTCCTCATGTGCATGTTGTTGCATAGCTCATCCCCACCGCCATCCTGGGGACCACCTGAGTGTCTGCACTGTCTCACTGTGTGCAGTGCTGGGTTGGGTGGTGTCAACCGTGCCATGGTGTTGTCGGGGCCTGATGTATCCATGTCTATTGGGCATTGGGTTGTTGCCTGTGTCTTCCAGGCCTGCCCTGTGGGCACCTGTCAGTCATGCCTACCATTGCATCCTCAGCAACACATGGGCATGGCTGTCAGGATATGCTGTCCATCCCTGTATAGCTACCTGTGGCTGCAGTATGCCTCCTGGCTGGTTTCCCATCCTCACATGCTCCCCCTTCCTCTGGTAGGTCCACTCCTATCCTCTTATTGGGGACAACCTAGCCGGAGGAGTCAGAAGGCAGTGAGAACCTCCTGAGATGGCTCCTGCGCCAGCAGCACACCATCATAGAACAGCAGGCGGTGCTCATATTGGAGACAAGGATTGTGGCCGCCATACTGGAGGCACGTCTGCCGGAACCAGCATGATCCCAGCCATGATGCCTTCTGGACAACTTTGTTTACCTTGCCCCCCTCCCTTTCCTGGACTGTATTTACTGTTGCTGGCCTTTTACCTCATTGTTTGTGTTCACATCCCTGTCTCCTCCTATCACATTGCTTTTCAGTTTGTTTTGCATTTTTCTTTCCTTAGTTGCTGTGATTGTTGTAGGTAGTTTGTTGTACTGTAGTCAGTTTTGTAGCATAGTTTGTAGTGGTAGTGTTAGCATTAGTAGTAGTTGTAGTAGTAGTAGTAGTAGTAGTTCCTCTTGTAGTGTATATAGTGGTTGTAATTATGGTGGTGTTTGCTGTAAGTTTCCTTTTAGTGTTTCTATTTTGTGTTTTCATTACATTGCTGTTTGTTATGTTATGTTTTGTGTTGTTGTTCAACTGTTGTTTACCTGTTTCCTTTACTGTGCATTTGTCACATTATACATATATTTATCATTTTGCACTGTGACCTGAGTCATTACTGGGTGCTTGGCTTTTACAATAGGGTTCTTCTATTCTTTGGTTCTACCCCAGGGTCCTGGTGTCCTCTGACCATTCCCCTGGCTGGGTGTGTATCAGTGTCTGGGTTCTGCACTGCTGTCTGCTCCTGGGATCCCTTTCCAGCCTGTGCTCCTTTGCCTGTGGTCCAGGGCATGGTGGCCCCATCTTCACTGTGTTCCTGTGTGTGTTTGCACTGCCTGCCTGAGTGCTATATTCAGTGCTGTCTTATTTGCCAAATTCAGTGCTGTCTTATTCCTGGGCTATTTTTGCACTGCACTCCCAGCCCAGTTTGCCCGGCTTCTTTTGTATGCCTCAGCAGGATTAGCACTAGGCTATTCCTTTTGAACATAGCTTGCTTTTTGCTCCGGGCTATGTTTGCCCGCTGGGCAGTGCTATTTTAGCCCCCGGGCAGAGTTTTGAATATCTGGTCCAATGTGTAATACAGCCTAAGTGACTTCACTATACTGCAAAGACACATAGAGTACCTATGTCATAGACAGGGCATGGTGCACCTAACATACATTGCGTAATACAACCTAAATGGCTTTTGCTACACTTCAGAGATACACAGAGTAGCTATGTCACAGACAGGGCTCAGGGCACCTAACAGACAGTGTGTTATACATCCCAAATGGCTTTCTCTATGTTGCAGAGAGACACAGAGTAGCTATTTCCTAGACAGGGCTCTGAGTACCTAACAGACACTGTGTAATACAGCCTAAATGGATTTCACTATACTGCAGAGAGACACAGAGTATATATATCATAGACAGGGCTCAGGGTACCTAATAACAAACAGTGCATATATACTCAGCCTAAATGGCTTTCTCTTTACAACAGACACACAGAGTGGTTATATGTCACAGACAGGGCACAGGGCAACTAACAGACAGTGTGCAAATATACAGCCTAAATGGCTTTCACTGTATTGCAAAGACACAGAGTAGTTACTGTATGTCACAGACAGGGCTCAGGGCATCTAACAGACAATGTGTAATACAGCCTAAATGACTTTCACCATACTGCAAAGACACACAGAGTAGCTATGTCACAGATGGGGTTCAGGGCACCTAATATACGCTGTGTAATACAGCCTAAATGGCTTTTGCTACACTTCAGAGAGACACAGAGTAGCTATTTCATAGACGGGGCTCAGGGCACCTAGCAGACACTGTGTAATACAGCCTAAATGGCTTTCACTATACTGCATTGAGACACAGAGTAGCTATTTCTCAGACAGGGCTCAGGGCACTTAACAGACAGCGTGTAATACAACCCTCTTTCTCTATACTGCAGAGAGACACTGAGTAGCTATTTCCCAGACAAGGCTCAGGGCACCTAACAGACAGTGTTTAATATAGCCTAAATGGATTTTACTATACTGCAGAGAGGCACAGAGTTGCTATGTCACAGACAGGGGTTGGGACTCCTAACAGACAGTGTGTAATACAGCATGAATGACTTTCACTATATTGTAGAGAGGCACAGAGTATATGTCATAGACAGGGCTCATGGCACCTAACAACAGACAGTGTGTATACAGCCTAAATGACTTTCACTATACTGCAGAGACACTCAGAGTAGCTATGTTACAGACAGGACTCAGGGTCTCTAACAGACAGTGTGTAATACAGCCTAAATGACTTTCACTATACTGGAAAGACACACAGAGTAGCTATGTCACATACAGGACTCAGGACATCTAACAATGTTAAATACAGTCTAAATTGCTTTCCCTGTACTGCAGAAACACACAGAGTTGCTATGTCACAAACAGCTTGAAGCACCTAACAGACTATGTAAATATATAGTCTAAATGGCTTTCATTATATTGCAGAGACACAGAGTAGGTATGTCACAGACAGGACTGGAGGCAGTATAATACAGTGGTTTAAGGCTCTGAGCTGCAAACCTGCAGACTTGGGTTTGAATCCCACAGCCCCCACTTGCATACTGTGTGACCCTGAGCAAGCCACTTAACTTCCTTGTGCTCCCAGGTCGCACTTGTAAACAAGCTTTCAGCTTAGTGTGTCTCTCCTGGTTAAAAAAAAAAAGACTCAGGGCATCTAACAAACAGTATAAAATGCAGCCCAAATGGCTTTCTCTATACTGCAGAGACACACACAGAGTAGCTATGTCACAGACAGGGCTCAGGGCATCTAACAGACTGTGTAATACAGCCTAAATTGCTTTCACTATACTGCAAAGACACACAAAGTAGCTATGTCAGAGACAGGGTTCAGGGCACCTAACAGACACTATGCAATACAGCCAAAAAGTCTTTCACTGAACTGCAAAGACATACAGAGTAATTATGTTTCAGACAGGGCTCAGGGCACCTGACAGACAGTGGGTAATACAACCCTAATGCATTTCACTATACTGCAGAGACACATAGAGTAGCTTTGTCACTGACAGGGCTTATGGCATCCAACAGTCAGTGTTTAATACAGCCTAAATTGCTTTCACTATACTGCAGAGACACACAGAGTAGCTATATGTCACAGACAGGGTACAGGGCACCTAACAGGCAGTGTGTAACTAAATGGCTTTCACTATACCGTAGAGACGCACAGAGTAGCTAAAAGACTCAGGGCATCTAGCAGATAGTGTGTAATACAGCATGAATGACTTTGACTATATTGTAGAGAGGCACGGAGTATATGTCACAGACAGGGCTCATGGCACCTAACAACAGACAGTGTGTATACAGGCTAAATGGCTTTCACTATACTGCAGAGACACACAGAGTAGCTATGTTACAGACAGGACTCAGGGTCTCTAACAGACAGTGTGTAATACAGCCTAAATGACTTTCACTATACTGGAAAGACACACAGAGTAGCTATGTCACATACAGGACTCAGGACATCTAACAATATTAAATACAGTCTAAATTGCTTTCCCTGTACTGCAGAAACACACAGAGTTGCTATGTCACAAACAGCTTGAAGCACCTAACAGACACCGTGTAAATATATAGTCTAAATGGCTTTCATTATATTGCAGAGACACAGAATAGGTATGTCACAGACAGGACTGGGGGCAGTCTAACACAGTGGTTTAAGGCTCTGAGCTGCAAACCTGCAGACTTAGGTTTGAATCCCCACAGCCCCCACTTGCATACTGTGTGACCCTGAGCAAGCCACTTAACTTTCTTGTGCTCCCAGGTCGCACTTGTAAACAAGCTTTCAGCTTAGTGTGTCTCTCCTGGTTAAAAAAAAAAGACTCAGGGCATCTAACAGACAGTTTAAAATGCAGCCCAAATGGCTTTCTCTATACTGCAGAGACACACACAGAGTAGCTATGTCACAGACAGGGCTCAGGTCATCTAACAGACTGTGTAATGCAGCCTAAATTGCTTTTCACTATACTGCAAAGACACACAAAGTAGCTATGTCAGAGACAGGGTTCAGGGCACCTAACAGACACTGTGCAATACAGCCGAAAAGTCTTTCACTGAACTGCAAAGACATACAGAGTAATTATGTCTCAGACAGGGCTCAGGACACCTGACAGACAGTGGGTAATACAGCCCTAATGCATTTCACTATACTGCAGAGACACATAGAGTAGCTTTGTCACTGACAGGGCTCATGGCATCCAACAGTCAGTGTTTAATACAGCCTAAATTGCTTTCACTATATTGCAGAGACACACAGAGCAGCTATATGTCACAGACGGTACAGGGCACCTAACAGGCATTGTGTAACTAAATGGCTTTCACTATACCGTAGAGACACACACAGTAGCTAAAAGACTCAGGGCATCTAGCAGATAGTGTGTAATACAGCCTAAATGGCTTTCACTATGCTGCAGAGAGACACAGAGTAGCTATGTCCCAGTCAGGGCTCGGGGCACCTAACAACAGACAGTGTGTGTACAGCCTAAATGGCTTTCACTGTACTGCAGAGATACACGGAGTATCTGTATGTCACAGACAGGGCACAGGGCACCTTACAGATGATGTGTAAATATACAGCCTAAATGGCTTTCATTATACTGCAGAGAGACACAGAGTAGCTATGTCAAAAACATGGCTTGGGGCACCTAACAGACAGTGTGTAATAGAGTCTAAAATGGCTTTCATATACTGCAGAGATGAGACACACAGAGTTGCTATGTCACAGACAGGGTATTTAACAGGCAGTGTGGAAAATACAGCCTAAACAGCTGCTGCCAACAACGAGCGCCTACCCCCTTTCTCCTTCTATCTCAGACATCGCACTGGATCCCCAATTATTCCACCCTTCAGTCCCCAACCTTGCTATTTTGGACTAAGCTATGTGCTTTCACTGCCTTTTTTTTAGTTTTTAATATTTTTTTTTTCGTTTTTGCCACGGCTGCAGAGCAAATGCCAATTCCTCCCTCTCCCGAGAGTCTTCTTCTTTCTTATAAATTAAATAAGCTTTATTAAGGTTTTCCAAACATTACAAAAAACAAACATACAGGGAAAATGTAAACAAAAGTACAAGAATGCCAGTAAACTATTGACCACCCACCCCCCATCCCCCCAACCAGTTCCAGAACCACTAAACATAGATGCATAGGGGAATATACAGAAATAAAAAGGAGAAATAACAAAGCATACCCATCATTGAAGTAAGGATGACAGTCAGGCTTCTACAGAGCACGAATGCTAAAAATAAAAAGGTAAGGTATTACTAGTAGAAGCCAGCATTCACTCAATAGGCAAGAGTTGAAGCATCTCCAAGTACCATTCAAAAAATGATGGGAGCGTGCTGGTCCAACCAGTACCACAATATAATTGTATTAATAACCAAGGTAATCAACATGAAATAGAAACACTCATGGCCTCGCAGGGTCTGTATGTCCGACCCCAAACCACAAGTATGCTTTGTAATACCTAAATTTGGATCCAACACACTACTGACTTTTTGCTATTGGGGTTGAACCTTACAGTACTGTCAGGGAAAAAGCACTAAAGAGCCTTCAGCTTGTTGACATTGAGTACATAAAGGAGAGTCCAGATGCCCCCATTTAAACAACTTCTGACAGGTGTGATTCATCGCATGTAGAATTTTAAACTGGGTGTAAATTACTTGTATCCATTAAACATAGAAACACAGAATTTGACGGCAGATAAGGACCGCTTGGCCCACCCAGTCTGCCCATTTCCCTACCTGATGGATAAGCTGCAGATCCTAGTTAACCAGCAGCCTACTTCTTCCTACCCCCACCCCCTAGAATTGCCTTATGACTGTCCCATGCATGCTTGAATTCCACCACTGTTTTTGACTCCACAACCTCCTCTGGAAGGCAGTTCCATACATCCACAACCTCTCTGTGAAAAATACTTCCTTAAATTACCTCTGAGCCACCCCTTCTATCTTCAAATTGTGCCTTGTTCTTGCACACCTCTTTTTGAAAGATGCTACCCTCTTGGACTTTGTTGATTCCTTGAGGTACTTGAAAGTTTCTATCATGTCCCCCTCCCTCCTTTCCTCGAGGCTATACATATTAAGCTCCTTAAGTCTCTCTTTATATGTCTTCGGTGCAGACCCTGCACCATTTTAGTGCCCTCCTCTGGACAGCTTCCATCCTGTCTATGTCTTTATGGAGATTGGGTCTCCAGAACTGCACGCAGTACTCCAGATGTGGTCTCACCAGCTGTCTGTACAGAGGGATAATAACTTCTGTTTCTATGGTGATGCCTCTCCTATGCATCCCAGTATTCCCCAGCCCTCCTTGCTGCCCTCTCACATTGCTTGCCCACCTTTAGGTCATCTGATATGACTACCCCAGGTCCCTTTCCATTTTGTTGTTGTTAGTATCTCACCCCATTGTGTACTCTTCCCTGGGTTTTTGTTTCCCAGGTGCATTATACTTCATTAGCATTGAATCTAAGCTGCCATACATTTGACCATTCCTCTAACCTTGCCAAGTCCCTTCTCATCCTTTCCACCCCACCTTGTGCATCAACTCTGTTGCAGATCTTTGTGTCATCTGCAAAGAGACATACTTTTCCTTCCAGTCCCTCTGCAATGTCGCTTATAAAGATATTGAAGAGGACCGGTCCTAATACTGAACCCTGTGGTACCCCACTAGTAACCCCTTTCTTCAGAGTGGACTCCATTTACTATTACTCTCTGTGTCCTATTCTCCAGCCAATTCTTTACCCAGGCTGTCATCTTGGGACCCACTCCCAGGCTGGCTAACTGTATATTAATCTTTGTGTGGGACTGTGTCAAATGCCTTGCTAAAGTCTAGGTAGGCCATGTCCACAGCCCCTACCTGATCAACTACTTTGGTCACCCAGTCAAAGAAATCTATCAGATTTGTCTGGCATGACCTTCCCTGTGAATCCATGCTGCCTTGGGTCCTGTGCCCTCTGGCCTCTAGATACTCAACAATTCTTTCCTTCAGAAGTGATTCCATCATTTTTCCTACCACTGAGGTTAAACTAACAGGTCTATAGTTTCCTGCTTCTGCCTTGCTCCCACTTTTGTGAAGGGGAATCACATCTGCCCTCCTCCAGTCCTCAGGTACCACCCCATCCTCCCATGATTTGTTAAAGAGGGTAGTCAGTGGTGTCACTAGTTCTACCCTTCATTCTTTTAGAATTCTGGGATGAATCCCATCAGGCCCCATTGCTTTGTCCACCTTCAGTTTTAAGAGCTCTTTCAGAACCCTGTCTTCTGTAAATGGGCTGGTATCAACTTCTGTACCCAGAGTGTTTCTACTGTTTGTTTTAGGTACTCCCCTCTTCCTTTGTAAATACTGAGCAAAATATTTGTTTAGTATCTCTGCCTTTTCACAGTCACCCTCTGCCCACCCTCCTTCCCTTTATTAAGCCTCACTATCCCTCCCTTGGTCTTCCTTCACTCCCTGATGTACCTATAAAAGGTTTTATCCCCCTTCTTAACCGAGTTGGCTATCTTTTCCTCAGTTTGGACCTTTGCTATTCTGACTTCCATCTCTGCTTCTTTCTGCCTTAACTGGTATAGTTCTCTGTCCTACTCCTTCTGCGTTTCCTTATACTTCCTAAATGCAATCTTTTTCTCCCAAACCTTCCACACCACCTTTTTTGAGAACCATAGTGGCTTTTTCTTTCATTCTGATTTGTTTATTTGCTTCACACAAAGGCCTGTTGCCTCTGTGATGGCAGTTTTGATGTTTCCCCATTGTTGCTCCACCCCTCCTTCTAGCCTGTTTGCTAGTGCTTTTGTATGGCACTCACCCATCTTGCCAAAGTCAGTCCTTCTGCAGTCCAGTACCTTCACTTTTGTATGGCTTGACTCTGTAGCTGAGTTTATCATGAACCACACTGTTTGGTGGTCACTTGTTCCCAGATGGCTACCCACTTCTAGATCTGAGATCCACTTACTGTCCCCGTTTGAGAGTACAAGGTCTAAGATTGCTCCCTCATGAGTGGGTTCCAAAACTAGCTGTCTGAGGCATGCCACCTGTAGGGCATCGAGAATGGCTCTGCTCTTGGATGTGGCTACAGCAAAGGTGTTCCATTTAACATCTGGCATATTCGGGTCCCCCATCAACAGTATCTCCCCTTCCCCTGCTATCCCAAGGTTGCCTTCTATCATATCCTTGTCCCTTTCCTCCCCTTGAGATGGAGGTCTGTATACAACCCCTGTGCAGATTGTGGTGCCATTTCCAGTCTCTAAGGTGACCAGCAGTGCCTCTTCTCCTCTCTGTTTACTTTTTTGTTCCATTGCTTTTATCCCTTCCCTTACATAGAGAGCTACTCCTCCCCCTCTTCTCCCCTCCCTTTCTCTCCTGCAGGTTGTGTACCCTGGTATGCTAACATCCCAGTCATGGTTCTCTGTGTACCATGTTTCTGTGACTGCTACGATATCCAGGCATCCCTCTTCCATCAAGGCCACCAGTTCAGGGAGCTTGTTGCCTAGACCACAGGCATTGGTACTCATTACGAAAATACAGCAAAAAACAGCTCTAGCTGCTAAGGAATGTGCATGGATCAAAAGAATACATATTAGGCAACAAAACCAGCACTACTCTGGACTTGTGAGCTATAAAGGCTTTATTACAGTTATTTTAAGAAAGGCAAAATGCCTGCAACATACCATCGAGTGGCAGCAAAACAAAACCCCCAACCGGTTTCGCAACTAGTGCATCATCAGGGGGAAAATATTGGGGTCCCTAACCGATCCCAATCCCAATCCAAAAAGATGTTCCAATTGCCCACTAGGATGCAAGTTAAATCTGGCTACTTAGTTAAATGTAATGAAAAAAATCCATGAAAGGTTGTGAGCCATCCTTGTTAGGGCCATAGAACAAGGCTAAGACTATTTCAATACGGTCTAATGTGTCCTGGAAAATAATGTATCTGAAGTAGGTATCAGTTACCACTTGATGCATAACAAAATCCACCCTCCAGGCAACAAGAATGGCCATCCCTGCATGTTTCTTGTTAGTGTCCACCCCAAAAACCTGATCCACTCACTGGCACCTCAAGGAGGTCAAATCAGCCATAAATAAGTGTGTTTCCCAAAAAAGAAATAACAGCGGAGCAATATTGGCACATGTGGGTAAGGATCCGAGAATGTTTTATGGGGGAATTATCACCCTTGATATTCAAAGAAACAAAAGAATGTATCAACATCGGTAAATGAAAATGAAAAATAACAGTTAGCTGAATAGGGACTGATGAAGGCACCAACCTCAACTGAAAAGAAAGAAAAAATACAGAAAAGCCTGGAACTCCAAATGACAAACCTCAACAAATAGGCAACTAACCAGCAAACCAAGTCCCCTATTCCATAACATAAAAAAGATTTCCTAAAGCCCAAACTATACCTGCCCCATAATCCAACAAGTCATTATTTGTACAATGCAGATGAAAAACAAACAAGATCAGACATAAAAAATGGAAGCGCAATCTTAACAGAGAGCTCTCTGAATACCACAATCGCCCTCCCCACCCAATCGCAACCGGAGTAGCACCATAGGTAACTACTGCCAGGGTAGTCCCAGCAGGTCAACATAAGAGGAATGCACCTTCACACCTCTGGCCCAGGGAAGCCCAGTAAAGAAAAAGACCAAAAGCTAGTAATAATTTACAGATACCAGGTCAGAAGAAGTGACAACTGAAACTATTACAGTTATCTATTAAGTGCTGACCAGGACAGAAGAATGAAAGCCTAACAGCTAAAGAGACAGAAGAATACATTAAAATAATGCCCGAGCGAGGGAGGCTGGATGAAAAAGATAAAATGGGTCCCTATAGAGGTAAACTAACAGATGTAAAATTATGAAGTGGGGAACCGAAAAAATGAACATTAACTTGCTGCCTCAAAAAAAAAAAAAAAAAAAGCAATGAGAAGATAGTATAACAGACTCTAGTCAGAGCCAATATTGCTGTGCTGAGTGAAAAATGCCATACAGCAAGATGGCAGCGGTGATGAAACTGTGCATGCACGACGCTCCAGCATGTGCAGTCTGCTTTGGCACCGCCATCTTGTACATGGCAGCTGTCACTTTCTCTGTTGTGGAAGAAAAATAAGTGTCCCTGAAGTGGGTGTATTTATGCGGCTGGCAGAGGGGAAATGCCACATAAACACACCACTGAAAACTGTGCTGCAGCACTGTGAAAGCACACTGGACAGCAGTCCGGTCATGTGCTTCCACAGTGCTCTACTAAGCTCTTGTGCTGCCATAATGACTGTGAAGCTCTGCCCCGGCAGCCATAAAAACAATACATCTGACTAGACCACAAATGCTGAAACAGATGCCTACATACAGTCAAAAGGTGCCAAAACATTTATAAGAACTAAAGAGAGAAAGACAAGAAATCCAACTAAAAAGAGAATCTGAATACCAACCGAACTAGAGTGCATGAAAAAAAAATTACCAAGATAAAAGAAGAGGAACCAAAGAACACAAACACACTCAAGAGGACCCAATACTGCTCGGACATGTGAATGTTCAAGAGGGGCTAAAATTACGCTAAACCAAAAAGATACAGGACCAAAAAGTAAAGCATGGACTGACCTAAAGAAAAGGAAGATCCCAAAATAGTGAGGATGAAAATAAAAAAGCCAGAAGCACAAACAAAGAAAAACCAGGCAGAGTAATCTCAGGCATTGAAACATGTCATACTACCAGCTGCAAAAGCCAAAATACTTGCCAGTGTCAAAATAATACCAATGTCCATCTACTGTAAGTCCATGCCATAGTAAAGACAAGTCTGATGTACCAAAATTAGTTTAATTATTAGAAAAAACAGCCACTGAACAGGGCATACCTAAGTGTGAAGTCCAACAATAGACAGATACCAGATGACTAAAGATGAGGACTCAAATTAGTGGTTCATAGTACAAGCAGGGGTAGCTACTGGAGCCTGCTTAGAAAACAGATCAGGGAGAATATTTGGTTGTTGCTGATTTGCCGCATCTGCAGAGCCAAAAGAAAAGGAACCCAGTAGAAGCTGAAGGACCAGCTTGGCTGGGTACTGGATTCTCAGTTTAATTCCCCCCTGGTGCAACTGCTTTTTAATCTCTGTGTATGCATGCTGCTTCTCCCTAACTGACTGGCTAACATCATTAAAGACAAAAAAGAGGTGTTTCTGCCCATAAAGAGCTGGTTGCGAACGGGCTGCCCATTAGATTTTAACCTTGTCCTGGAAGTTCAGTAGTCAGCAAATAATGGCCTGGGGTCGCTGTCCCTGGTTAGGTTTAGGATGGAGGGCATTATGGTGTCTCTCTATGATGCAGACACTTCCAGAGTCTGGTGGGCCAACAATTCGGCAGAACAGGGCATTGAGGAAAGAAACTGGGTTTGATTGCTCTGCACTCTCCAGAATCCCAATTAGTAGCAGATTGTTCCTTCAGGACCTATTTTCCAGGGTGTCCACCTTTTCCTCCATTTTAGCTAACCACTTTCTCAATGTTACCAGTTCCTTCTCAACCATGTATGCCCAGTCCTCGAGCAAACTCACCCATGTTTCCATATCCCCAACATGGACAGACAGTGATTCCACCCAAGCTCGACTGGACTTTATATCCGAGACCAGCTCCACCAGTATAGCCTTTATTGAGGCAAACTCCAACATATAGGCATCTGGCTCAGCATCCCATGAGTATTTGGGGATGTCAGGATGATTAGGCATGCCAAAATCAATCTTGTGGCACTTCACGGGTTTCTGTTGGTCGGGACATGGAGGAGAGGGAGAGAGTGGTATCATCTCCATTAATCCTGAATCCTCCATCCTAAGCTAGGTAAGGGAACCAAAATTCTGGTGCAAGATTTGTTGCTACACTGTCTGATGCAAGGAAATGAGAGTGAGGAGAGGAGAGGTGTTACCACTGAAAAATGTGAAAATTGCAAGTCACCCACCACAGAGCAGAATAACCTTGCTGCCACCACCATAGCCGCTTTACCAGAAGCCAAAAGCCTGCTTCTATCTGCACTCTCACACAGCAGACAGGGATGCAAAGACACCAGCACTGACCAGTCAGATTGCCAGGCTGATGTCATGTGCTCCTTTCTGCTGTCAGGATCCCACAGGCTATCCTTTCATGCCTGTTTCCAACCTTGGAAGAGTACCAGGACCCCACAGGCTGCCTGCAATGCAACTTTTTTTAAAATTATCCATTACCCAACTAGTTACCCGTGTCAACAGTACCCCACTGATATGTTGGGTAGGGTAGTAAATTTACCAAACTACCCTACCTGGCAAAAAGACACTGATACCCGACCTACCCGGTCCAGATATCTGACAGGTAGCCCATCCATAGTCATGGATTATAATCCACTAACATGGCTACAGTGCATGAGTGGCAAGAATGTCAAGCTGTTGTGTTGGAGCTTAGCACTGCAGGAATTAGTGCTGTGTGAAATGTGGAATTCTGCCGCAGAAATTAACACAGAACGACTATTCCACAGGCAGAATTTCTGCCAGAATTTCACTGGTTCTTCTGTGGAATTCCACCTACTGTGATTTGTGGAAAATATTCATTGGAACAGCATTTTTCTGCAGAAAATTATTCTGCAACAGTTTCCATGGAAAATAGTGAGGTCCGCGGAATACTATTCCGCATAACAGCATTTTTTTCCATAAAAAATCATCCACAACTGTTTTCTGCTGCAGAATTCCACCATTCCTCTTTTGGTGAAATTTGGCACAATTTCAGCAGAATTTTGAAAATTCAGTGTAATTTCATTCTGCTGGAATCTGAAAATTCTGTCCTGCAACAGCAGGAATGCAATTTCATATTCAACACTGGAAATACTCACAAAATGTCAATGTTGATGGACTGTTCCTGCAGGTGCTATAACATGGCTGATGCATTCACAGTGTAGTGCTGTCATGCAGTGCCAGTATCACACTTGAGTAGGGAAGTGTGGCATACTTATGTTTTTATATGACTAACTGACTAGAATAATGATGTATGATTCTCTGAATTCTATGTTTCTAATTACTAATCTCTGGTTGTCACATGCAAAAAGGTCTGGGTGGCAAATGATTGCTTTCATAAGGCAAACAAGGATTTTCAAAAATATTGGGAGGTCAATCAGTTCAAATTCCAAAAGTCACTCAGGTGGGCTGGCTGTTTTTCCACTGGTTTACGAGATAGGAAATAACAAGATTTATATGTTCCTGAGGATTCTGAAAGTGATTACATTTGACACTGTTTAAATGTATGTTATTAGGGTTTTCATGCTTGTAAGCCTTTATAGAGTATGGTGGAACCTTGTTGTACATGAAATTCCATGCCTGGTATATGCTTGTTGTGCTGCAAGTCACATTGAGATGTTGTTGTGCTGCACTAGCGATATCACTACTGCAGCATAACAACATAAAATGCGATCCAGCGATTGTCTTCTTATTCAGCTTGTCAGTGGCGGTCAAGCACGTCGGTGAGCCCCCCAGGCCTGTGGGAAGTAAAGAAATTCTGAATTTATGAGTGTTAATGCTTATGGCTGCCCATACACTACAAAAGATTGTTTATAAGCAACTATGCACATACAAGGCTGTGTTTCAATCACGAGGTTTCCATGATAATGAATCCTCTTGAGCAGTGCTTTTGAGGTCTCTTGTTACCATGGAAACCTCTCGATTGAAACACAGCCTTGTTGTGTATGATTGCTCCTACGCAATCATCTATGAGATGTATGATTACACTCAGTCTTACTCAATAAAACTGTGATATTCAGGGAGGGAGAGTGAGAGACAGAGAGAGAGAGAGAGAGAAAGAGAGAGAGAAGGGAGTAAGTGTGTGGTATACAACAGGCACATGGGGTCAGAGACTGAAACGGCAGTAGATTTGAGTACTCTGAAAATGAGACTGTTTCTTTTCCAAGTGTCGATTTGTAAGTTTTAACTTAGCTATCAGGATGCTAAGTGTGTGCTTTATGGTTTAACTCATTTTATTTTCCTCATTTTTTTTTCCTGTAAGCACTTTTATTCTGATTTGATCAATGTCTAAATACATTTTGTAAATAAAGTTGTTAATATTTAATCACAATATACAGACAGGTTGTGCATTTTACATAAAAAGGGTGTAGTCTATGAATCTCTGAATAAATGCCATTCTGAAGAGGCACGCTAAATCTCATATAAGCAATCTTAAAAACTATCCCTTCCTGTTACAGGAAGGGAGTGGTGTGAACTTTGATGAAAACAGAACCCACACTTCATGGGGGGGCACTAGTGAGCTGCCGATCAAGAAGGCAGCTTAACCCAAACGCTCCATTAAAGCCCTCTTAAAAATCATAGAAACATAGAAACGTGACAGCAGAAAAGGACTGCCTGGCCCAACCAGTCTACCCAAGGTGCCTAGCTGATGGCTAGGGCTTTATCTGGCTCCCTTCCTCCCCCTACCCTGATACCAGACCCATGTGGCTGTCCCATGCTGTCTTAAAGCCCTTTACGGTGGCCTCCCTTACCACTGCCTCTGGGAGCCTATTCCATTTCTCCACTATCCTTTCTGTGAAAAAGTTATTTCCAATGTTCCCTCGGAACCTACCTCCCTCTATCTGTAATGCATGCCCCCTGGTCTTCTTCCACCCCAGTAAGTTAAAATGTTTCTCTACCAGCTCTCTGTTGATGCCCTTAACATATTAAAGATCTCAATCATACCCCCCCCATCCCTCCGCTGCTCAAGGGAGTACATGCCCAGGTCACTTAGTCTATCTTCATATGGCAAGTGACTAAGATCTGCCACCATCTTTGTTGCTCTCCTTTATACCCACTGCAGCCTGTCCACATCCCTTCTTAGAAATGGCCTTCACAACTGCACCCCAAATTCCAAATGTGGTCTAACCAGGTACTTGTATAGAGGGATGATGACCTCTCTGTTCCTGCTATCGAATCCCCTCCCGATGCAGCCCAACCTCCTGTTAGCCTTGGCCACCACCCTCTCACATTGGTTAGCTACCTTGAGGTCCCCCAAAACAAAAATTACCAGGTCCCTCTCCTCGTTGATTACTTCCAGGGCCTGACCACCCAGACAGTAATTCTCTCTCCAGTTTTTCCTCCCTAAATGCATGATTTTGCACTTTTTTATATTAAAGACCAAATTCCATTCCCTAGACCAAACCTCTAATCACCTCAAGTCCCTGTGCATATTCTCCACCTCTTCTTGGCTATCCACCCTATTACTAACCTTCGCATCATCCATGAAGAGGCACACCCTTCAACTGAGTCCCTCTGTTAAATCTATCACAAATATGTTAAAAAACAGTGGTCCCAGCACCGACCCCTGGGGAACCCCACTGGTGACCATTCTCTCCCGTGAGGTGACCCCATTTATTATTACCCTATGGCTTCTACCCTTTAACCAGTTTTGCACCCACCCTACCACCCTCCCCCAGGGAGCAAATCCAGCAAACTTTCTTGTGCCCACCCACATTTTCCTTCCTTTTGGGAACTAACAGTATGCATCTCAGCCGAGCGAGTAGCACCGGAGCTATACAGCAGAGACCTGGAACTGACATGTTTTAGCATAGTTTTAGTTCTCTATCGTGCCACAAACTGCAGGATGTAATGGAGGAAAAAAATGGCAGCAGCAAAGCAGACCATAACACCAACCCCCAAAGGAGTGGGGCCCAAGGACATATCAGAGATCAAGGCAATGTTAAAAATGCTTCTGGCAGACATACCCAGTTTTTGACAGTTGGTGTTTGTTAGAAGTGGAACAGCAGGTGGAAGCCACAGAGATCTGCATCACTGACACTGAGTATTATATGGTGCAGATTGAATTGTAGACTGTGGCTCAAGAGGATTGAGTGGTCCAGTTAGAAAGACAAGTTAGCCACTTTTGGTCAAAAGTTGATGGTTTCGAGAACAGAGGTTGTTGAAGCAATATCCATATAATGCCATCACAGAGGGCTAAGAGGCTCAGAACATGTTATTGTTTTGTACAGACCCTTATACCAAAAGTTCTGGACTTTGGGATTACCCATTAGAAGTCAAAAGAGCCCACAGGCCGCTGGTGCTAAAGCCAGGGAGAGATGCCCCCATCCGATACTGGCCTTTTTTCTATTGTATAGCATGAAAGAGTTCATACTAAGGAAGGCAAGAGATAAGGGGCAGTTATATTGGAATGGGCACCTGGTCTATCTTTTTCAAGATTTCTCCCAAGATCTGGCAGAAAGAAGGAAAGCATATATGGTGGTTATACGGGACCTGGCCCAAGTGAACATTCCATACTCCATAAAATACCTGGCCACTCTCCAGGTACCATGGAATTAAAAACTGCACTCCTTTTCTACCCCCCAAGAAGCATTAACTTTCCTTTGGAAGATGATGTACAGCACAGGGACCTCACAGGATAGCACTCACCAACCGACTGCAGAAAGGAAATCACCCACTACAGCACCGCCAAACTCAGACACTGTGATTCCTGCTCAGCCTGTCTCGGACATGAATGGTATGGAGTCAGCAGAATGTAGAGACCAGCAGCAACCAGTTAAAGTAAAACACCACAAGCAAAGAGATTGAACCAGGGACAGAAGAAGATGGAGCCCAAAAGCATCACCACCATTGCTGCAGTGGAGCAGGAGTAGAGGATCCCGGGGTTCATCTCTTAGCTCCAGTACACTAATGAGAGAGCAAAGCAATAATAAAAGCCCTGTATCAAGACTTGCAAAATATTACAGGGGCTCTTTTTGCTGATTGAAATAGAGATGAAGGTTGCTGCCCTATGGGACTTGCTTGTTTCACCTCTGCTCAGGGTTTTCCACTCAACACACAATGGCAATGACCCTCTACCATTTTGGAACTATGCAGCAATTGCAGAGCTGCTCAAGCCAGATAAGAATCCCACCTCACCTGAGTCTTATCGTTCCATTTCTATTTTAAATTCTGTTTTTTATGTCTATTTTAGCGTCTCGGTTGGAGGGCCTTCTCCCTGTCCTCCTGGATCAGGACCAGGCGGGGTCTGTTAGAAAGTGGCAGGCACATGATAATGTGTGAGGCACTTTTCTGTTATTAGACTATGCCTACCAGCACTCTATCTGCCTGGTTCTGGTCAGCTTGGACATGGAGAAGGCCTTCGATCATGACTCTTGGTCCTTCCTTTGATTCGCTTTACGCTTTTATGGTTTTCTATTGTCATTTATTACTATGTTGCAGTGTTTATATAAAGCTCTGGTGGCTTATGTCAATGTCAATGGTGTATTATCTTCTTCGTTCTCTTTAGAAAGGGGCACCAGCCATGGTTGTCCACTTTCACCTTTGTTATTTGCATTATATATATCAAGACTTTGGCCTCTCACTTTCGTCAATCTTCTAAAATCAGTGGTCTTCCCTTTGGCTGTTGGGATTACCGTATTGCTCTATTCACAGATGATATTCTTTTAACGTTAATGTACTCCACTTCCTCACTTTTAGAGGTTATTTATATTATTACTATCTTTGAGCAAATAGCTGGTTTTCAATTAAGTAAGACTAAAACTGATCTATTGGCTTACAATTATTCTCCCCCTTTAGTGATATGGAATTTTTTACTGGTCCGTTGAAACACAAATTTTATAAAATGTGTGGGAATTTCTATTATGATATCCTAGGATCAATTGGATGTCTTGAATTATGAACCCCCTGATGCAGATAATAGTAGATGATCTTAAGCAGTGGTCCACTTTGCCTCTTCTTTTTTCATCGACTTGAAATTATTCATCCTAATGCTTTGCCCACAATCTTATTTTTTCTTCAGACTCTCTATTTTTTTCCCCCCTCCAGTCTATATTCATGAATGGCAATGGTTAACTCTTCATTTTCTTTGGGAAGGCCTTAAACCGAGAGTTTGGGCAGCTGTCTTGTATCTGTCTCTGTCAAACAGCGGTACTGGTTTTCCTAACTTTTGCTGGTATGCTGAGGCTTGCCACTTTCATATTTTTTGCCTCTGAACCAACCCGTCTTATTGTTCACAGTGGAAAGATATTGCATTCACCTGGAACGATCTGCATGATGTTGGGTGGGTCTTATATGTTTCCCCTCCTAATTATTTTCCACTATCTCACCATTCCTGTTTTACTAGAGCGGTTTCACAAATTTGGCATAATCTTCAGTGGCACCACCTTAATCAGGATCAAGTCTATTTAACTGCCCTATCTGGGATCAGCAGAATTTCCTCAATAAATCAGATAATTTGCATCACTGCTGGGCCTGGGCAGTGCTTATGCTGTATTTTATCGTCAGATTTTGGATTCCAGTAGACTCAGTAGGTTTTTGGATCTCCGATCTAAATATAGTTTACTGATCACAGACCATTATAGGTGTCTTCAGCTTCGTGCCTATCTTCGAACCTTACCACCCCAGACATACATGTTAGCCCCCAGCATTTCTTGATTGACCACTTTGCTAATTTCTAGTCAAAGTATTAGCCCTCAAAATCATTTGATAGGCACTCTTTATTCTTTTTTTCGCTCTCAGACAGCAGAATCATCTGTATGTATTTTAGCCACATTTACTACAGATTTAAATGCACAATGTGACCCTGCAGGTTGGGAAAGATATGATTTGCTAATGTATTCTCTATCAACAGTTCCTTGCCTAAAAGAATTTGCATGGAAATGAAGAAAGCATTTGTTTTTTTTGCTTACGTTGCACGTTATAAAAGTCATTCAGCAGGGAGATGCTGGCAGTTATGTGGAGAGACTATGGAGGATCATGTACATACTATCTGGGCCTTTCCACTTTTATGGCCATTTTGGACTTTGGTCTTACAAGTTATTGCCCAGTTATTTAAACCCTGTCTCTCTCTCTCTTACATCTACACTGGTTCTATTGCAAATCCAGGGTGCTAGAGGCATCCACAGTAAATTAAAAACATTCAGCACATATCTATGGTGAGGCTGGGGTTCTGCATGATGTACTCTAGATTTATTTGTGGAACATAACAGCCAGCAGCCCAGAAAAACACATTCCATTTCATCTCTGTTTCTGTACTTACAGCTTTGTTGCACTTTTCTGTACCGACATCTGACTGAAATTTATACTTGCATCATAGCTCTTCATAGCTTTCAGTCCTGGAAACACTTTTTGTCTCCTCTGAGACTGACTTTCTTTTTGGTGTTCGGGGATTGCCCTTGGACACTGAACTCTGATCCCACTCTCTCTCTTCTCACAGGAAAGTGACACACAGGTGTCCTGGAATCAACGGTTTCCACCACTTCAGATGGCACTGTGGTTGCCTCACTAACGAGGTTGAGAAATACTGGAAAAAGGGTCCTTCACCCGGATATTTGGCTAAGCTGGCGTGCCCCTTACACTCAGAGCTCCTCTCTGTACTGCTGCTGACTACACACACACATTGCCTGCACTACCGTCAGAACATTCTAAACCTCCCCAGAGTAGCTGATTCCAAAGCGGCTTATGCTGCTGTGAGAATTCTAAATGACATAATCCATTCTCTGCTCAGCCTAGCTGAGTAAACGATGTCATCTACACAGAGCTCCTAATGAGCCCTCTACCTTCCTAGAGCTAACCTGATGGGAGTCTAGTAACCCCAGGGGACTGGGTGGTTACACTTATCCACTCAACTATCTTCCTCTCCAAGCTTGAAATCTCTAGATCACCCCTGTGCAAATAGTGGCCCCCTTCTGTCTCTCCAGGGTGACCATCAGTACCTCTGCTTCTCCCTGTTCTCCTGAATTTCCGTAGCTTTTATTTTTTCCCTCACATAAAGAGCCATTTCTCCCCCCTTTTTTCCTACCCTGTCCCTTCTGAATAGACTGTAACCTGGTATGGCTACATCCCAGTCATAATTGCAACTATGTCCAGATCCGCTACTGCCATGGTGGCCTGTTCATCACACATTTGGCACTCCCGACCTCTTAAAGGATGCCAGACAGCTCTTATTGATGAACATTAAAATGTCATTTGATTGACACAAACCAGGAGTGTAAAAAAACACCCCTGAATACATTCTGCCTGATGCGTTTTGGACAGTACAGTCCTTTATCAAAGGCTGAGGAGCAGTCATTATACACACATATTAAATAGCAGCCACATACTGACATCATTAACATCTCTGCCCTCATTGGTTAAAAACTAGGAAAGATTTATCTTATGCTACAGCTGCACACATTACGAAGGCAAAAGATGTTCTAAACCATAACTCTACATTTATGGCAATAGATAAAGTGAACCAATCTAAGCAAACAAAATAGGGCTCAGCTCCCCTATCTGAGGCAAAAGGTAGCTGCACAATAGCAGGGAACTACAAAGGAACAATTTATCCAAAATTATAGTTCTGTATGTACTCAATTTAAATAATGGATTTTTATCACTTTTGTTAGAAAAGTATTCAACAATTTTATTAATGCAATTTTATCAGTCAGTTTTCATTTTAAACTTTCATCAGTGCATTATTTATAAAGTCAAGGGACATTCGTAGAAATGCACAAACAAATATTTAAAAATCACTGTACCGAAACTCTGTGTGGCTTGCATGTCCTGGCTAGTAAAATATGCTTGGCTCAATTGCCTAATCCAACACAGAAAAAACACCTTTTTCCTCCTTCCAGCTTTAGCTGTGGTTTCTCCACTCCAGCAGAACATATGCAATCACTGATGTTGCCAGAACAAACTTGTCTGACCCCAGAATTAGTGGCAAGCTTCTTTAGAGTGTATAGAAAAGGGCTGACTAGAACCCCCAGCAGTGACAAGATGAAAAGATTCCCCTAGCCTGGGGATCTAATCAGCCTTTTTCTACGTGCTCTAAAGAAGCTTGCCTCTAATTCTGGGTGTCAGCCAAGTTTGCTCTGGCAACATCAGTGACTGCATATGTTCTGTTGGAGTGGAGAAACCAAAGCTAAAGCTGGAAGGAGGAAAAGGGTGGTTTTTCTGTGTTGGTTTAGGTAATTAAGCCAAGAATATTTTACCAGCCAGGACATGCAAGCCACACAGAGTTTTGGTAAAGTGACTTTCAAACATTTGACTGTGCATTTCTACAAATGTCCTTTGACTTTATAAATAATGCACTGATGAAAACTCACTGATAAAACTCCTTTAATAAAAGTGTTTAATACTTTTCTAACAAAAGTGGTAGAAAGCCATTATTTAAATAGAGTGTATATAGAACTATCCTTTTGGATAAATTGTTCCTTTCAATAGATAAAGTGAGTCAGAACCAAAGGGGAAGGAAATTGTAATAATTTAATTTTAAAACTGGAAACGTTTTGGATTTTATGGCTACAAGCCAGTAAAAAGCCTGGGCAGAACACAGGCTTTGACATGCGTTCATATCTGAAAGAATGATAAATTATAGTTGCAAGTTAAATGCAATACCTTCCACATTTTCTTATTGACTGATGTCAAGAATACTTGGCATCTGTCTATGTTATATATTATGCCATTATATTGTTTACATTTCCTATGGGGACAATTTTGTTTTTTATGAATACTAATTTTTCTTCCTTTTTTTCCTGCCTCCCTATCCCTGCATTTCAGTCTTATCCAATCTTTCCTTTTTCTGTGTCTTTCCACTCCCTTATATTGCAATGTGAATGTTCACTATGGGATTTTCTTATCACTGACTGTAGCATTAAGTGGTTTGTCACAATGTTTAACCAGTGAGGGTAGAGATGTTAATGATGTCAGTATGTGGTTGCTATTTAATATGTGTGTATGATTGTTCCTCAGCCTTTGTTAAAGGACTGTACTGTCCAAAACATGTCAGGCAGGACATGTTCAGAGTTGCTTTTCACACTAATGGTTTGTGTCAATAAAATTACATTTTAATTTTCATCTATAAGTGCTGTGTGGAGTCCTTTAAGAGGTGATGAGTGCCTGAATGTCTGATGAGCTGACTGATTTTCGTCTTGAGCACCACTGATCCTTGTGTGCATTTTTTTTCAGTCTTGCATTGCCATGGTGACCTGTATGTCTGCACTCTTGTTGTCCAGACTTCAAGCATTTGCACATATGGCTTTCCTCATTTTACGCTTTTGCCCTTCCTTATTTTCTCCACTATGTTTATCTCTCTGCCTTCCCCGTCCCACTGGATTCCTATTTTTAATTGTTCCTTTTGGTATTTTTCTTCCTCAGGATTCCCACTACTGTCCTCGTAAGTGTGTGTGTGGAGAGGCAGTTTATGTCTTCCTGCCTCTTCCCACCTCCCCCCATAGCTAGTTTAAATGCTCACCAATGTAGCATTTAAACTGTTTACTGAGGATCACAATTCCCCTCCTCAATGGATGTAGGTTATCACCCCTGTACAGGCTTCTATCCCTCCAGGTGGAGTCCCAGTCCCCAGTGAATCTGAATTCCTTTTCTCTGCACCATTTGCTCAACCATGCATTGAAGTTCCTGGCTCTGGACACCTTATGACGATGTCAGAATTATTGAATTACAGGAGGGACATAAATAATGTTAAACAGAGCAAACTTAAAATATTAGTTTTCATACATTCTCAAGAAAAGTTAAGATTGAAAAGGTATGTCTTAAGGACAGTTTTAAAAAGTCCACCTAGGGAGCATTCCAGACCCTAGCCAGAAGACTAGTCCAAAACAAAGGGCTAGCTTCTTCAAAAGTTCTGTCACCCAAGAGCATCAGCCTTGACTGAGGAACAGCTAGAAACCTGACCTTGGCAGATCGGAGTGGAAGAATACAAGTGTATGGAATTAGGAGATCTTTCAGACGGGTAGAGCCTATACCTTGTACACCAACAAGGGTATCTTGAAGTTGACATGCCACCAAATAGCAGCCAGTGCATATTAATAACTGTATCAAGGAGGAAAGGTCATGTGTGCATCTGTGTGAAATGGCTGCCTATTCCACACACTCTGAGCCTCCTCGGTGCATCCTTGGCCATCCATCAATATATTCAGGGTGAACTGTATTTCTAAATATAGGGCTGAGCAGCAGAGACCCATGGCTATTGATTGGACAGAGTTTGGTGTTTCTACTTCATTGGGCAACTTAGGAAAACCAATCAAAACTTCCCCGCCAGCTAGAAAACAACCTGCAGCCAGGATGGTGACAGCCTCAAGCTCTTGATACTCAGTGATCTGATTTTACCAAATCTAGCCACGATGCTGGAAATGATGGCCACCAGCATTGAAAAAATTAAAGGTACTTTCCTGGGCACCCAAATGAGACTTGAACCTTTGATTGGGCAAGTTACTCAGATGGAGCATCAGGTGACTGAAAAGAGCCATGACCCAGGATAACAAGGCCATCTGACTCCAAGCAGCTGAGAGACAGATCACATAACTCTCCTCTAAGCTGGAGGATCTTGAAGGGAGAAGATGGCAGAACAACTTATGGGCACTACAGTATGTCTCACAGAGGGACTAGGACCCAGTTCAATATTTGTGGAATAACCTCCCTGTTTGGCTCAACTTGGACAGCAATATTTATAATTTTGAAATTGACTGTGCTCATTGCATACAGTGGGTTAAATCAGTCACAACATTAGCTAAACCCAAACCCTTTATATTTCCTTTGCTCTGATTTCAAGATAAGAAAATCATTTTGAAAGTGGCCAGGGAGCTATAAAATATTATGGTAGTCGATCAGCACATATCCTTTAACCCGGACTACTCAACCACGGTCCTTCAGTGCAGACAAGTATATGGCAAAATCAAGAAGTTCTCTGAAACCAGGTGCTTCAGTACTCCATGTTCTACCTACAGTGCTTTCTACAGTTAATGTTGATCTGTACCGAGCTACCATGCAAATTACAAGGTAGCAGCATACATGTTATTCAATGGGTACCACAATTGCGCAACTTTACTGTAGCAAGCACTGTAGCTGCACTTTCTGTACAATTCCAGGGCCATCAGCTCACTTTTCCAGCCACAGCAGAAACAGATGTTTTCTTCCAGGTGCTGCTCAGACCTCCTCGAAGCTCATGACTGCAAGGGCCCTTACAGAAGAAATGGAGCAGGGTGAATTACCTTCTACTAGCCAACAGTCTCTGTGAAATACCACCTATTTAATCTAGGGATCCATGAGTACTAGCAGGGGCTGATGTCTTGTTTGGTGGGGGGACAGTGTGCAGCAGCAGAGGTTAATTTATTTTGGAAGTTATTTTCTCACAACACAGACTTTACTTTCTTACATTTTATTTTAACTCGCTGCTTATCTGTGAACTAGACTACCTGTACTCTAACTTTCCACTACTACAACACCCCCGTCAGGACTTGCTGTCCATGTTTTTTCTCCCCTCACCCCTCCCCATATGTTCCTTTCTCCATTGCTTACAGACCTGGCTACGGACTGTTCTCCATGATCGGTGGCTGTTCTGCTATCTGTGCCTTCAAATTTTGAGGGACACAGAACCAGGGTGAGCCTGAACCCTAATTCATAGCAGGCTATCTCTGATGGTTGAAATGTTTGGACTCAGTTGATCACTGTTTACCACCTGCTGTCTATTTTGCACTAGTTACATTGGACATGTGTGGCTGTTATGCTCTGATGCTGCCTATTTATTTTTAATTTAGCTGTGGTTCATTGTTTCCCCATTGGGATAAGATCTATTTTAAATGTTTAGGCTGTATATGGTTCCATTTGTTTCTCCTATAGCTGTCACTCCCCCCTTTGAATGTGGGGGGACTGGTGATACCTTGGTGCCTAATTTGGTAGCCGTCTGAGAATGTCTATCTGGTGCATATGCCAGCCTGAGACATCAAATCTCTCTGGGACTGTTCTAGTTCCCTTCCAACAACTGTGTATACATAAACTGTCACCAAAGTGGTTACTGTTTTCTGTTTGGGGCCCTATACCCTAGATCTTCGAACCTCTACCACAGTTTGACCAAATTGTAAGGCTTAGTGAGAACTACACAGTCCATGGAGATATCTGACATACCACAGCTACATTATGCCTCAGTGAACAGAGCTGATCTACCTGGCTGAATGTCCTCATTTTGTTTCCACCCATTGTGGGGTCCCCTCATTGCCTACACTCCTTTAGGAGATGGGCCTACTTTTCTCCCAAGGGATAGGGACATGCTGGGGCTCAGACTTCTCTCTTGCCTAGTTCCCAGGTTTCATGCCAGCAAGGGCTTAATAGCCACCTTGTTGTCAACTAGTAATGACATCCAGTGTGCCTCAACTAGTTCAACTCACTATTTGGATTAGCTTTTCTTCTGTTTCAGTTTCTGTTCACTACCCCCTTTGTACAAATATCCCTTAGTGCCCTCTTTCAGGACTCTATACCCTGCATGGAGCTCTATTCATGTACTGTTTGTTTTATATGTTGGCGCATTATTATCTGTATCTTCGGTGGTGGGTGGTGGGGTGCTAGGGGGTGCAGGAAGGAGGATAGAGGGGTAGGGTATTATTGCACATTTATCTGGAAGATTGGCACAAAACCTTCCATGTCTCATGGCCACCTATGATACCCATAAGATTATCTCTTGGAACGTTAGGAGACTTAACAGCCCAGTAAAATATGGGAAAGTGCTTCTCAAGCTTAAAGACATGAACTGCGCCATTACTATCTTCAGGGAGACTCACAGTTCTGCTGGAGATATGGAGCTCCTCCATTGTTCCTGGATAGGGGCTATCTACACAAGTATGCACTCCATCAAACAGATAGGCATAGCTATATTGTGTAAAAAAAGCTTCCAACTGGGCATCCGTGAACAGGTATCAGATATGGATGGTCTACTTATCTTAGCCAAGGGGATGTTCTAGAGGGATCCCATTGTCTTGTGCACTGTTTTTGCTCCTAACACACAGGATATACATTTCTTTTATTCAGTTCTGAGATCCCTCTCAGGTGGCCCTGGTAGTATTATTTTGGTTGGAGACCTAAATATAGCGCTTAAGCCTTCCATTGATAGAACAGGTCTTGGGGGGGGGGGGGACCAAGATTGTAGTTGGGTCTCTTGATACAGTCTTTTCACAGAGCTGGACTGTATGACATTTGGCATACTGTCCACCCTGCAGAAATAGATTTTAATTTTTATTCACCTGTACATGTGACCTAAAGTAGGACTGATGTCACTTTTGTATCCCAGAACCTGGTCCCTCATACCTGGAATGTCTCCCTTGGTAACATACTCATATCTGACAATGCCTCTGTTAGTTTAGCCTTGGCATGGAGCAGACAGAACATCCTTTGAAACAAATGGAGGCTAAATACTTGTCTTCTTCAACAACCCGATTTTACTGAGAGGTTCCACCATGAGATAGTGGAATATTTTGCTAATAATGACATCCCTGACACCACTGTGATCACTTAGTGGGAAGCTTTGAAAGCTACCCTGCATGGCATGCTCATAGCACATACCTCGAAACTCAGAAAGGAGAGAGACCAGTGTATTAGACAGCTTGAAGGCTCCCTTAAACAACTAGAACATGACCCAGTTTTAAACCCAGACGACTACCACATTCCTGAACCCCAGAGTTCTGAGAAAAAAGGTGCACTTGACATAATTCTCCAGTACCATACAGGATACACACTAGTTAAGCATAGTCAGGTCAACTGAGAAGAGGGAGAACAGTCTGGTAAATTGCTTGCCCATTGACTCCAGACCCATGAAGTGGAACGTTACATTTCCACAATCCATATACCTGATGGCATTGTGTATCTGACCCTGTCCTTGCTAAGGGTCTATGTCAATTCGCTCCCGAGATTTCACTCCCGGTCAACTTGCTCTCAATGACCTGCTCCTGCAGCAATTCACTCCTGTCATTCTCATTCCTGCACCAGCTGTTAAAAAGGGAAATGGCTGTCTAACATTAGCAATTAGGCAATTTGCCTCATTGCCTACTAAAAAAAGAAATTATAACCATGGATTCCTTAAGGAGAAACAAACACACTCACCGTATAATTTTATTATTTTTCTAATCAAGATTGGTTTGAAATTACCATCCTCTGTGTTTGAATCTGCCAGTGAAGTGGCCACTGAACTTCCAAAGTTGTTTCCTTTATGAAAATGGTAAAATGGAGGGTGTACTGATCATACTTTCATTTTTCATGTTATTTTACTATTGACTGGCCACTGTATCTTTAAGGAGCCTCTAATACTTCCCAGGCTCTTCCAGGTTATGAGAATTGATAGCGAGTGTATGGTTTTACGTTGGATCATTGCTCCCCTACTGAAGTATTTATTTACTGACAAGTTTTATTCATCTAGTGTCAGGTTGCTTTTTCAGAAAGTTGAGACATTTTGACTTGGGGGTTGTTAGCAGCACTTTAGTTAGCAGCACTTTTTGTTCATTTTAATTATATGGCAGCAATAGAACTCGTTTTTTTTTTTAGCAGCTTGAACTGCTATTCTTAAATTGTTTAATAATTCTTGCTAATTTGAGGAGTGATTTGGTATTCGGGGAGGTATCTTATGTATCATTATGTTGAACTCATAAGGGGTGTTCTCTGTTCCCATATTTGTTTAATCTTTGAGTCCCTGACACGTAAGATCAACCTTTCCATGGAGGTCAGGGGTATACGGCTGGGGTATTTAGAATACAAACTGTCCAGTTTGATTTTGTGCATCAGTATAATAATCCAGTTGTTTGTTAATGCAACCATTGGAGAGGGAGTGAATTGATGTGGAGTGGGTAGGGGAAGGAGTGAAAAATACTGGAGTGAGTTGTCGGGATCGTGTTTTCCGGGAGTGAACTGTTAGGAGCGAATTGATGTGCTCCCCCTTGATAATGAGGAATTTCAATCATTCTATTCCAACCTCTACTCATCAGAGGTATCCCTGACCCCTACATTGCTGGGCCTCTCTTCCTTCTGTGATGACTTTACCCTCTCTCAAGAGTACCCCACAATTTTGCTGCAACCTTATCCTTTCCTATTTCCATATAGGAGGTTACAGCTGTGATCCTGGACATGTTCAGCAAAAAGCCACTAGGTCCAGAAGGTTATTCTACAGATTCCTATCAGGCCTTTGTTTATATTTTGGCACCCAGATTGACAGCAGTGTTTAATCTGTTGGGGGAACAGAGTGCTTTACCACCTTGTTTAAACAAGCCCTTATCACAGTACCCGGCAAGAAAGGGAAAGACAGTATTTTGTGTTCCCACTTTTTTCTCATTTCCATGATTAATGTGGATGACAAACTTTACAGAAAGTCTTGGTAAACTATTTGGAACCTTTCATGCCCACAATTAGCCATCTATTTATCCAAGTGGGATTTGTTCCAGGGAGATTGGGAGCAGGCAATACATGATGGCTACTTGACGTAATCTGGGATGCCTCAAAATCCAATGAGCCCACTGCCATTCTGTCATGAGACACAGGAAAAGCCTTTGACCAGGTGGAGTGGGCTTACCCAGTTATTCTGTATCCGACCTTGGTCTCCCTTCCTAGCTTATTAATAAGGTGAAACTCCTGTACATAGATCCCCAGCCCAAGTCCTAACTAACTCAATGCTCTCTCCACCTTTTCACCTCCATAGAGGTACACGTCAGGGCTATCACTTACCCCCTTTTGTTTTTCTACTGGTTGTGGAACCTTTGGCAGCTAAAATCTGCACCTCCCCCACTTTCCCTGGAGTAGTGATAAATGGTATCCCACAGGAAATTTCCTCATTCGCAGATGAAATCACCCTTCTCCATAGAGACTTTTCCCAAGCCCTCCCTACCTTGGCTATTATTATTCAGCAATACACTTTACTATCTGGCTACAAATTAAATGGGGCAAAGTCACAAATGTAACCACTTACTGTACCCTACCAACAATCCATGTTTTCTGCTTACCTTACCATGGGGCCCTGAATGGTGTAACGTGTTTGGGTATCCAAGTTAAAGCTTGTGTCTCAGAAACTGTTGGGGCAAATGTCTCCATTATGCTTGATAAACTCTCAACTGATATCAGTGACTGGGAAAATGCAATACTCTCCACCTGGGGTAGAGTCAATGCTTTTAAGATCAAATGCACATATTTCATAACAAGCTTGAATTCACTTGAATTCACATCACTTTGTCATGATTTGTTTCCTGAAAATATCATGCTGTTTGGTTTTGTGGTTTTCCTTAAATCAGCATCTGTTAATGTGCTCTGCAGTAACTGAAAACAGTGAAGAAATAGTGAAGAATTTATGTTCCTATCAGTGACGACATCATTCTTGTCCTTCCTGCTGCTTCAGCAATTAAGTCCTTGATTGACTGAAGAAGCTGTTGCAGTTCCCAGTCAAAGCAATCTGTAGAGCTTATTGTTTTCACTCAAAGTTTGTTACTAACCCAATTGATTTGTGTTTAGACAGATTAGCTTAAAATGTATCTTTCTGTTCTCATAAAAAGTTGATCATTTGGGGTTCAGTTCTGAACCAAAGTGTTATGTCTGTGAGAAACTACCTTGTCTGTATCACGGATGTCAGTTCTTTGTCATTAAAACTCTGCATTCTCTTCTTGCTATATAACACAGGGTTGCTTAATGGATATAAAATAAATCTAAATTGTGTTAATTCATAGAAACAGTGTGTCTTAGATGTAGCCTCAATAAACAGGTTCATGTGAGAACATTTTTTTTATGTCTGATTGACAACCATGTGTCTGCCACACTCTGCTTTTTCAGGAACAAGTAATGTATGAACTCAATTAATTCAGTTCTTTGAGAGTTTCTGTGTGAAAATACATCATGTATGTGTATAGCTAGAAATAATATATGGCATCCTGATGCCCCTGTCTCCTGCCTGACAGTTGAAGCAGCAACTCTCTGCTTCCCCCTTTCCCCTGCCCCTCAAGACCCTGTCTTCTGTCACCATTTGAGGCTGCTGAACCCACTGCCCACTGTCTTCTCCATGCAGTCAGGGCTGCTGCACTCTGCTGCCTCCTATGCAAACAGTTGAGGCTGCTGCACCCTGCTACCCTCTGTCACCCAGCTCCACAGTCAGGGCCAATGCACCCTGTTGCCTCCTGTTCCTGTCTCCACAGTCAGGGCTGCTTTGCTCTGCTATGCCCTAGAGTCCCAGGTCCTCTGCCTGCACAGTTGGGGCTGTTGCACAATGCTACCCCAGGCCACCAGAGATGGGGTATTTGCTGCACCTACTACCCACTTCCATTGCCACAAATGATCAGACTGCTGACCACACACACATTGTCCCACAGTTTGAGCTGCAATACCCTAATGCCTCCTTGTCTTCTGCCTGAACAGTTAGGGCTGCTACACCTGCTACTCTGTCCCGCACCCTTTAACACAAGATGAAAGTATTTTTTGTTTTTTCTTTCAAACAACTTGGGCAGTATACCAAAAGATCTGACTCTGGTGGCAGGGAGCAGCATGGTGCAACAACCCAAACTGTGGAGGCAAGAGGCTCTATGGTGCATCAGGGCACAGTGGTGATGGGACAGAGAACAGCATGACGCAGAAGCCTTGACTGTGGTGCAGGACACAGTGGGGCATTAGGGTACAGCAGCCTTGACTGTGAGACAGAATGCACATGGTGCAGTGGCCCTGCCCATTTCGGACAATGGAAGTGGGTAGCAGGGTGCAGCCAAAGCCCACCTTTGGTGTCTGAGGCAGCATGGTGCAGTGGCCCCAAATGTGGAGGCAGAGGCCCTGGGACTCTAGGGCTTAGGAGATCACAGCAGTCCTGTCTGTGGAAACAGGAACAGGGGGCAACAGATTGCATTTGCCCTGACTGTGTGGGTGAGGGATAGAGGGAAGCAGGGTGCAGCAGCCTCAACTGAGAGGCAGGAGACAGGGGCATCAGAATGCCATATAATAGTTCTAGTTATATGCATACATGATGTATTTTCACAGAGAAACTCTCAAAGAACTGAATTAATTGAGTTCATATAGTGCATGTTCCTGGAATAGCAGTATAGCAGACAAATGTTTGTCAATCTGACATAAAAACAAAATTGTTCTCACATGAACCTATTTTTTGAGGCTACATCAAAGACACACTGCTTCTATGAATTAACTGAATTTAGATTTATTTTGTATCCAGTAAACAACCCTGTATTACATAGCCAGAATAGAATGCAAGGTTTTGATGACAGAGAACTAACAGCTGTGATACAGGCAAGGTAATTTCTCACAGACATTCATTCATACCACTTCAGTTCAGCACTGAACCCCAAATTATCAACTCTTTATGAGAACAGAAAGATAGATTTTGAATTAATCTATCTAAACACATACCAGATGGATTAGTAACAAATTGAGTGAAAACAATTAGCTCTATAGACTGCAATGACTGGGAACTGCAACAGCTTCTTCAGTCAATCAGGGACTTAATTACTGAAGCAGCAGGCTAGACAAAAATGATGCCATCACTCACTGATAGGGACAGAAAAATCTTCACTGTTTCTTCACTGTTTTCAGTTACTGCAGAGGGTACCGGGTGAGTATTGCGTGGACTAAACCACATATGAAGAACTGCACAGTCAGTAGCACATATGGTATGAGAACAATAGGGGTATATGAGCGATACGACTATATCGCAACCCCCAGTCACTCCGTACCAAAGAGGAAGTGGATATAACCACTGATGGTCAGGTGCTCAGTCAAGCTGCTCCCATGGTGGAGTGGCTAGAGCACCTGACTCAGCAGTAGATGATGGGAAAGACCAGGGTTTGAAACCCTCTAGGAAAATTTTTTTAACCTACCAACTATGCGGCTATGACTAAGTGCTGCAATTGGCTTTTTAACTTGCCCCACTGTCCACACCCCTGCAGAGTTGATTATATTTATTCCAGAGGGTATGGTGAGGTGAAGTCTCCCCCACAAAAAAACCTAATGGATTGGGTGTGTGGCATTCATGTGTGGACAGCATTATGTGCCACTGCTGCAGTGCTGCACGCTGTTTTCTGTGCGCGGATGTGATGTGCGCAGTTTTGTCCATGACATCATGACTCCATGCCACTGCAGAGCATATTAACAGATGCTGATTTAAAGAAAACCACAAAACCAAACAGTATGATCTTTTCAGGAAACACTAATCATGACACATGGATGTGAATTCAAGTGAATTCAAGCTTTCTATGAAATATGTACATTTGATCTTTAAAGCTTATCTTATTGCCCAAACTCCAATACATTCTCTCAAAACTTCCTATCCAATTACTGGCACAATTCTTTTCAGCCTTGACAGAAAAACTGTCAGCTTTTATCTGGAATGGCAAGGTCCCAAGGATAAAAACTCTGACCCTTTACAGGCATTGGAAAGAAGGTGGATTTGCTTTACCTAACTTGCATGCCCAACATGAAATGATAGTTCTGTGACATGCCACAGCTTGCTTATACCCCAGTTTGACAGATTGTCTGCCCAGGTAGATATCCCTTAAACAAGCTTAAATTGGACTTCCTACTCCCCCCAGCCATTGTTTTTTTTCCAGACTGGAGCCTTATATCTAGAGCTTCTCCGTGCCTTATTTACACCAGACAGGCATGGACCAAATTTTCTAAAATACTTGGATGGTCTCCTTCTACCTCTTGACTCCAGCCTTTATGGCACAATCTTGTTCTGTCCATTGACAATAAACCCCTCTCTTGGGAAAACCAGCAAATGGCTGGCATCCTGGTCATGACAGATCTCTGTCATCCTCAGACAGGTGTTCTGCAAATTTTCTCTGAACTATCCACCAAGTTCCAGCTTCATAAAAGCCAGTTCTGGAGGTACTTACAACTAAGGGACCTATGTCGGGTTAAAGTTGCATGCACCCATACCCTTCAACCATCATTGACCCCTCTGGAACATTGGCTTTTATAAATTAGTAATCCTCAAAGAAAACCACTGCATACCTCAAAGCTCTGCTTTTCAAACTTGAGGCACCATTCCCACCTCAGGACTTGGGGATGTATGTGAAAAGGAATTAGACTATTCTATCACATGGGCCAAGTGGGACACAGTGAGGGCCAGAGCATATGTGGCTTTCAAAGAATTACAGGTCAAGATGCTACGATTTAAGATTTTGCATCAAACATACCGTACCCCCCACTGACTTTATAGGGTAGGCCTCATGGACCATAGTGATTGCTGGTGGTGTACATCACCGCAAGCTAACCTCTTCTACATCCTCTGGTCTTGCCCAGACATAGAGACCTACTGGTCAGAGGTGTGGAAATTCTGCTTCAGGATAGTACCTCTACCTACAGTGAAAAACCACCAACTGGCAATTCTAGGTCTCCTTCCATAGGACCCTGTTCTATCCTCCTCTCAAGCACTTTGGACAGTGATTGCTCTTGGTGTCTCAAAGAGAATACTTCTTTGACATTGGAGAGACACAGATCTACCATCTCATAAGGAATGGAAGAAACTGCTTTCTCTTACCTCCTGGTACAAATGAC
The DNA here is from genome assembly GCA_016271365.2 of Neoceratodus forsteri. NCBI lineage: Eukaryota > Metazoa > Chordata > Ceratodontiformes > Ceratodontidae > Neoceratodus > Neoceratodus forsteri. Next base: position 400,839,643 of record CM057451.1, read on the forward strand.
TTGCACATGTAGCCAGTGCTAAACTCACTGTCTATCACAAGATCTAGGACCCTTACCTGAGTACCCAAATTCTGTTCACCCTACTCGCCCCTCCACAGAGGTGAATAAATCTTTTACAACACTGCATTGAACCCAGTACTACTAGTATCCTCTGTGATACTATTCCTCACCAACTGAAGAGAACCCCTTGGTTCACCTCCTTTCTTGTCTGCTGCTCTTTTACTCCTCTCCCCCTTCCCCCTGTTCTCTTCTTCCTTTTATCCCACCCTTTCCCATCCCCCTCCTTTTCCTTCTCCCTTTCCTCCCTGCTTTCCCTTCCCTCCCCTTCTCCTCTCCCCACCTTCTTACATGCATCCGCTCTCTACATCCAAGTAGTTCCCATTGGAGCTAAATATAGATTCACAAATCTCTGTCACTTGCTGCCCCCAGCCCCTTACATCTCACATGTATACCAAATTTATTTGTAATGCTGAGATTCCCACCCCCCACTAGTGTCATATAAAGCACTGTTACTTCATTGATGGGACTGAAACCTTGAAAAACACTGTAATCCTTGGAACCAGGTACTTTTCATGGATAAGTCATTTTGTGTAAGCTTGCTGGTCTAACACACAACTCTAATCTATTATTTATTTTGTATTAGATGTTGCAAACTCTCTATTTACTTGTCTTCAGTATCTATTTATGTTTGGGATCTTCTGTTTACTGTTATTGATATATCTAGGGGACTCACCATGCTTCCCATTATGATCCAATTGCTATAATCTTTATTGTTTGCCTTTGTTTCATCATTTTTGCAATTGTCATTAAATTGTTGCATCTCACCATTTGTTTGTGTACATTGAGAAATATATAATTAAAGCTTTTATGCAGAAAAAAAATAACTGCATCAAGAAGGATGGAAGCAGAATTGGTGGACTACTGGGCTGTATGTAGCTGGAAGATGGGAATACATCTGCAGCCTCAGTGAGTAGACTGCTGCTCTGGAGAGGCATACTGATAGCCTGGAAGAGCAGCTGGTAGTGCCATTGGGCACAGGGAGGAAGGCTGACAGTAGAGGGGGACTCTGAGGGTTGGTTGTAAGGCTAAGGTCCAGTACATTGGGAGGAATGCACACCTAGTATGCTGCCAGTGCTGTGCAATGTACACCATCCTGTGACCCTTAGAAAGAGGGCTGTAGACATTGTTTTATTGCTCTTTAGCAAGGCTTTTGACACAGTGGGGCATGAAAAGCTTCTAGTTAAAGTACATCAGTGCTGTATACTTCATGCTTTAACAAAGTGGACTGCTAGGTGACAAGGAATGATGAAACAGAGGGTTGTGGCTGACAGACAATATTCCAAGAAGTGTTGGATACTCAGCAGCATCCCTCTTGGATGGCCAGTACCTTTCAACATTTTCATCAATTATTTGGAAGCTGAAGTCTCCAGCAGGCTAATTAAGTTTGCTGATAACACTCAGCTGGTCAGGGTGGGGAACTCCCTTGAAGAGGAGAACATGCTTCAAGAGATCCTGAACTTTGGTTTTTTTGCTGTGACATACTTTGCCAGACTCTGAACCTTTGAATCCTGCCAGTTTTTTGAATGCTGGTGCAGACATTTGTCTCATTTCACTTGGACTACTGTAGTACACTCTATAAGGGCTTGCCTTGTGCTTAGAGCTAGTGTTTGCAGCAGGCACAGAATATGGCAGTGAAGCTCCTGACTTCCATTTGCAAGTTGGATCATCTCATTCCCTTTCTACAGGTCCAGAGCTCGCTGCCAGTTAGACAACAAACTGACTACAAGGTGTTTTTAGTGACATATAAAGTTCTAAACAGACTGACCATCTGTATCTCTACAAGCTCCTGGCCCCCAGTGTACTGTATCTGGGAGAGCCACTTTTTCTACAGGTCAAAAGCTCTTATGTATTCCAACATTGTTCGTAACAAAAACCAAAAACAGACTTGTGAGCAGGCTATAGTTGTCACACCCCCTTGCCTTTGGACTGCTACTTGTCTATCCAGAACCCATTATAAATAGCTTTAAAGGGCTGTTTTTAGTTATTTAATCAAGTTTTTTTCTTGTTGGTATATTTTTTTATTTATATTGTGGGATATTTGTTGAATGATAGTTCATGTATTGACTGAATGTGTTTGTGGTGTTTATCTTGCCTACATAGTCTATGTCACTGTGAATCTAACACTGTTATTATTGACACATTGAGCATTGAAAGAGCGCCTTGTGCTGATATTAGCATTGCTCAGATAGTGCTTTTGTGGATCCTACCATCCTCTGTCAGATAGTGCTAGTATCCTACTCCTATCAGAAATCCTACCAAAGATGAATACAGGATCTGGGGTCATATAGCAATGGATCTTAGAAAACAAAACTTAGTTATTAAAATATGTTATTATATTATTATTTTTAAATTATTTTAGTCAGTATTTTATATTATTTATAAATGCTTAATTATTAGTTTAAGGTAACTGGGAGGTCATACTATGACATCTGGTCATCATGCTAACTGCATGAGTTTTCTAAAGCAAGTAGGAAGATTGCCTGCAGAAAGAAAGAAAAAAAGACAATTTAATTTCACTTCATTTTGCTTAAGTGAAGCGTAAGGGGGTGTATCATCTCTAGCTAGGCTTGGCCTCTTTAAACTGCAATATTACTTGTACTCCAGAGGCCGTCATGTTAACTTTTGGATATCTGCTAAGCAAGCTTATCAAAACAAAGACTCAGAGTGGTTCCTATGGTAATCACATACCAGGCTGACACTTATTAAAATTTACAATGGTGTTATGGACTGGTACCAAGCCATCTTCAAGGATGAAAAAAAAATGCAGTGTCTTTTAAGATTACATTGACTTCAATGAAAATAAAAAGATTTTTGACTACAATTAAAAAATAAAAAATGCTCCCGGCATAAATTTGTTACAGTTAAGAGGAGATAGCATAACTTATTGTCTGGCTAAATTGTGTAAATGCAGCTAATGGGGACAAAAGTTATATATAAAAATATTTTGGAACAGTTATCCTCAAAGTAAGCTTCTTGAGTTTAGTATTAAATGAAAGATGGCATCATGATAAGTCCAAAGATATAGTTTTTAAGTGCACAACTGGTTGTTGTGCAGAAATATACCGACTGAGAGATTTTTTGAATAAGTTTCAAAAGCATGACTTCAAGTTTGGCTGACCACAGACAAAGAAACTGTCTTTGAAAAAAGATCTTCTGCATTTTTAATAAATTCTTAAAGGGTCATCTAAAAGAAAGATATGTCCTTTTGAGCTGCAAGAAATGTAGATTCAACACATGCAAATATTTTTTAAGAAATCTACAAGAGAATAGAGTCTATGAAAGACTTTATAAATGATGGACTTTACATTGGAAATAAACATATTATGCTTGATGTCAGAAAACTCAAAATTTTATGCAAAACTCAAAAATGTTAGTTTGGAGATTGCATGTTGTTGCATTCAAGAGTTATGTAAACACATATATTGTAAACTTAAAACTGCATTTTCAAAATGAGAGGTGGAAACTCTCAAGGAAACAACTGACCAACCCCTCCTGTGCAAGTCCAATCAGAACTGGCAACGATGTCAATCTGGATCCAAGGGAATTAAGCCAGGCCCTGCTAGGTCCACCCAGAATCTCTTGAATCTCCGAGCTGTTAAGTTCTATGCCAGGTGGACTGAGTAATTTTGTTGATCTGAAATTTCTGCAAGGCCAAAAGCCTAAAGCCACACCTGTCTATGATGTTAAAACAACAAAGGGGTTAAGCCATTGATGTGTTTACACCAAGGTTGCTAAGGTTCCACTCCTGGAAGAAGACACAATCTACAACAAAGCCAGCCATAAGAAGATCCTTTTCTGCACCCAACTAAGATGATAGAAAGACCTACTGCTGTGCTGTTGAACTTTGTTGATGCTTGTCTTGTTGTCTGATGTTCTCGCCAAAACCAGAATGAAGGATTTTAGATACTCATTGACGTGTAAACCAAAAGGAGTAAGTTTGCACTGCTAAATTGAGGCCAGAGAAATCCAGAGTCCCGGGTTCAAGTGTGAGCAAAAAAAAGGACAGATGCTACAGTAAAGCCCAACCACTAAAGAACTTTTTATCATTCAAAAGGAAAGATTCTCACAAAGATTTTTAAAGAAAAAGGAAGAAGATCAAGCTTCTACAAATACCCAGATGTTTAGGTATTATTTTAATTAATATTTTTAATATTTTAATTTGGCTTAGTTGGGGAGGTAACAAGAGTTGACATAACCTTTAAATACAAAATCTTGGGACATGGTTTAAGCTTGAGTTTAAATAAAGGATAAACATTTTTGCATGAGAAAAGGTATTTAAATAAGTTCCAAAGAAAAGTTAAAGTACTAATTAAACAAAGCCATTTAAAATAGTTTTCCAAAAAAAAAAAAAAAATTACAGTTTGCAAAAGTTATTGAAACTGCAAGTGTTTTTGTTTTTGGTTTTTTTGATTTTCTGAAACTTTTGTTGTTTTGTGATTGCATTACTTTTATTATGCTTTATATTTATACAAATTAGTCTACTTAAAATTATTTTACAGGGATTAATTAAGTCTATTTTATATATATATATATATATATATACATATATAAAACAAAGAACCTCTGTGCGCAAGCACTGAGGCAAGGGTTACCCCAAAGGGCATTTGGTTGGGAAGCCAAGTTTCAAAGAAATACAAAATCACACATGCCCCCACAATGCAAAGCATCATGGGCTGCATATGCAAAGCACCACAGAATATTCTGCTGGTTCAACTTTAAGTAGAAATGCGAGGTGCAGAAAGGCCTCTCACACAGTTTGCAAAGGGTGCCAACAGAAGACATAGACATATGTTTCATCCTACCAGGACTCATCAGTATGCCTCATCTGTTTGACACCCCAGTGGAATGAACCAGCTATCTTGAGATAGTCTATCGGGGTTATGTTGTGGTGAACCCAATTAAAACAAAAACAATTTAAAAACAGGCACCTCTTTGCACAAGCACTAGAGGCAAGGGATTACCATAAAGGGCATTTGGCTGGGAAGCCAAGTTTCAAAGAAATACAAAATCACACATGCCCCCACAATGCAATGCATCATGGGCTGCATATGCATATATCTATCTATCTATCTGTCTATATATATATATATATATATATATATATATATATATATATATATATAAATATACATATACATGTCTGGGTGTGACAGAAGTGTGATTTACCATTATCTAGAACTTTTATAATAGGTATAATATCAGATTTAAATTCTATAATTATTTATATGAATTTGTAAAAAATTGGGGTTGTAAGGCCCAAGGCATGTCCAAGTCACTATGATAAAAATTGGTATTCTGACCTATTAATCTGACATCAGATACAGAGATCCTACTGTAGGTCAGATCCAGAGATCCTAGGTAGAATATTTAGGATCAAAACTGGATCTGTTTGTCAGATACATGGATCTGTTGCTAGGATCCACAGGATCCACAACATTTGTCGAATCAGTGCACTGGTTTCTAGAAGGTTGGATCCATGGTCAGATATCACTGCTATCCTACCACAGCAACTATCTGGCCAAATGGGAGGTATCTGTTGGTATCCTAGTTTGTAGGATACTATCTGAGCAACACTAGCTGATATACTGTATAATGCCTATCTCCTCGCATCTCTTTTTATTATTTTCTTATGTTGGGTTCTTCTTATCAGTATACTGAGTGGGGTACCTGGATGTTTGGTACTACAGAGTAAATTTGTAAGTTTTAATCTTAATGGTTCAACTGTACAACCTTGTCCCCTCTCACTATCACTGATCCTAACTAATCCTTTCCTGGTGTGTTATCATTAAACTTTCTGAAGTGACAAAATGCAAGATCTATTGAAGCAACACAGTGAAATCCATTTAAAGGGAACTAGAAATTATTTCTGATCAGCAGCTGTTTGTAATGTTGCTATTTTCAGAAATTATATTCATACCCCAATGATCCATATTAAAGAGCAGCTGACACCTTCAGGAGAACAAAACAAAACATAATATTTAGACACAGTTCAGCTTGCATTTCACATTAGTTCTGTATTCCTCTTCCACATTGAACATAGAAACATAGACTTTGACGGCAGATAAGGACCACTTGGCCCACCCAGTCTGCCCATTTCCCTACCTACTGGATGAGCTGCAGATTCTAGTTAGCCAACAGCCTACTTCCTGCAACCCCCCACTAGAATTGCCTTATGTCTGTCCCATGCATGTTTGAATTCCCCCACTGTTTTAGACCCAACAACCTCCCCAGGAAGGTAGTTCCATGCATCCACCACTCTCTCTGTAAAAATAAATGTCCTCACATTACCCCTGAGCCGTCCCCCCCTCTATCTTTAAATTGTGCCCCCTTGTTCTTACACATTTCTTTTTCTGAAAGATGCTACCCTCCTGGACTTTCTTGATTCCCTTCAGGTACTTGAACATTTCTATCATATCCCCCCATCCCTCCTTTCATCAAGGGTATACATATTAAGCTCTTTCAGTCTCTCTTCATATGGTTTCTGATGCAAACCCTGCACCATTTCAGTTGCCCTCCTCTGGACTACTTCCATACTGTCTATGTCCTTGCATAGATGAGGTCTCCAAAACTGCACACAGTACTCCAGATGAGGTCTCACCAACTGTCTGTACAGAGGGATAACCGCTTCCCTTTTTCTACTTGTGATGCCCCTTCCTATGCATCCCAGTATCCCCCGGCTCTCTTACTGACTTTTCACATTGCTTACCAACCTTTAGATCTTCTGATATGACTACCCCCAGGTTCCTTTCCATTTTTGTTGTTGTTAGTACCTCCCTGCTATTGTGTACTCTTCTCCTGGATTTTGTTTCCCAGGTGCATTACTTTGCATTCTGCGTTGAATCTAAGTTGCCATATGTCTGACCATTCCTCCAACCTTGCCAAGTCCCTCTCATCCTTTCTACCCCCTTGTGTATCAACTCTGTTACAGATCTTTGTGTCATCTGCAAAGAGGCATACTTTTCCTCAGACCCTCAGCAATGTCACCTATAAAGATGTTAAAGAGGACTGGACCCAGTACGGAACCCTGAGGTACTCCACTAGTGACCCCCCCTTTCTTTGGAATGTGTTCCATTCACTATTACCTTCTGTGTCCTGTTTTTTAGCCAGTTTGCTACCAGGCTACCACCCTGGGACCCATCCCAGGCTGGCTAACTTGATTATTAATCTTTGTGTGGACTGTGTCAAATGCCTTGCTAAAGTGTAGGTAGGCCATATCCACAGCCCTCCCTGGTCTATTACTTTGGTCACCCAGTCAAAGAAATCTATTAGATTTGTCTAACATGACCTTCCTGCTGTAAATCCATGCTGCTTTGGGTCCTGTGCCCGCTGGCTCTGGGTACTCAACAATTCTTTCTTTCTTTCAGAAGTGATTCCATCATTTTCCCTACCACTGAGGTCAAACTTACAGGTCTGTAGTTTCTCTTCTGCCTTCTCCCACTTTTGTGAAGGGGAATCACATCTGCCCTCCTCCAGTCCTCAGGTACCACCCCATCCTCCCATGATTTGTTAAAAGTGTGGTCATTGGTGTCACTAGGTCCTCCCTTAGTTCTTTTAGGATTCTGTGGTGAACCGTCAGACCCCATTGCTTTGTCCACCTTGAGTTTTAGGAGTTCTTTCAGGACTCTTTTCTTCTGTAAATGGATTGGTGTCAACCCCCACCCAGAGTGCTTCTATTGTCTGGTTTAGGTAACTCCTCCTTATCTTCTTTTGTGAATACTGAGCAAAAGCATTCATTCAGTATCTCTACCTTTTCACTGTCTCCCTCTGCCCACCTCCCCTCTCCCTTATTAATCTTCACTATTCCTCCCTTAACCTTTCTATGCTCCCTAATGTACCTATAAAAGGTTTTATCCCTCTTCTTAACTGAATTGGCTATTTTTTCCTCGGTTTGGGCTTTTGCTATTCTGACTGCCTTCTTCACTTCTTTCTGCTTTAATTGACACAGTTCCCTGTCGTGCTCCTTCTGTGATTCCTTATACTTTTTGAATGCAGCCTTTTTCTCCTTAACCTTCCCTGCCACCTCTTTTGAGAACCATAGTGGTTTTTCACTCCGCTTTGTTTTCTTTATCTGTTTCACACAAAGCCTTGTGGCCTCTATGATGGCAGTTTTATTACTGATTTAATTTGCATGAAAAAAAGATATTTGCTCCTGAAGAGATCATCTATTTCTGTTGCTTTCTCCTTATTGGAAGTCATAATGCACTGTTTGTGACATCACAATTACTCCCATTGCAACAGACTGTGATGTCACAACAGAGGATTATGACTTGAACAGGGGTGCCATTTCAGATTTCAACAGGGGGGGCAGCAACAGCCAGTCAGAGGGGCTGTGGGGGCAGATCCAGGGGCTGAGAGGGGGCGGGAACCCTTTCCAAGCTGACTGCCTGGCTTGGCTTCCTTATTCCTGGTCTCTCCCACAATAATTACATACATTCATACAATGATAAGATATCCTTTACAGTTAAAATAGTTAAGTTTCCTTTCTGTTTTGGTTGGGGATCAGTCAGTGCCTGCCCTGCCACCTGGGCATGCGTGTGCACGCACACACACACACACACACACACACCGCAACCCCCCCAACTGACCACAAGTATGCCAGCCTCTACAGATCCCAATTGTTCCCTGCTGCCTGGACTGACTTGATTTATTTTACCTTTTCTTGCCCTGCCACCAGGCTGCTGGCAGCTGCAGCTGTATGCTTCCCTCCCGCTCCCTTCTTGTTCCATTAAGTTCCACTGTCCAGACCGTAAACACACAGCCACAGTTTGCTTCATGATGGACTGGATTGGCCTGGGCAGCCAGGCTGGCAGGGTGCTGGACTCTGGAGCCTGCCTTCTAGCTAAAAATAAGCTTAAGGCTCCTCAAGCCAAGCAAAACGGCAAATGGGGCCTGAGCGAATTGTCATGAAGCAAAGTCCAAAAACGTCCAGTCACTGAGTCAGAGGATTCAGTTTGAAGTGTCAAGCCCTACCCTACCAAACAGAACTGAACTACCAAAGCTACAAGCTTGAAGCCTTAGATTAGGAAGGAGACAAAGAAAGATAACTAGCTAGACATAACATTTTAACAACAAAAGCAAGTTGTGATTGACTCCTCCTCTTCGAAGAGTTTTTGGAACCCAACCACCATGGCCAAGTTTTGTTTTCCTATTTTAGTTTTAGGACAAATACAGAACTTAGAGTCAGTCAGATTAAAGATTACAGAATCAAACACCAATACCCAATACCCATCCATAACATATTGAAAGTATTGTACTACATAGCGATGACTGACTGATCATACCTTAACAAAAAGGCAACAAGTTCACAACATGGCCCAACCCCTCTCAACTGAGAGAGAATTAGTTTATTTTCTAATCAGGACTTTAGGAAGCTCTCTCTGTGGTCTCTCTCTCTCTCCAACTCTGAGACTCCTTGTCCTTCCTTGTGGGTACTGCAGCCTGCTGCCTAGTGCTGGCACCAACACAACTCCTGAGTCCTCTCTTCTACTCTGTTCCTTCCCATGGTGTGCATGCCAGTGTGTGATCAGGGGATCCGGGGGTAGAAATCCTCAAATGGACTGGACCGACTAGCAGACGAGTCAGACAATATGCTCTTCTCTTCAATGACAGGCAAACATCACAGTAACAGTTGGTCTTAGCTCTTGCAGTCACGTGCACAACTGTGACTGCAGTGCTCTGTAAATGGCTGCAAAATGCAAATTTTTACGGTTACTGCAGGCTTGCAATCAGTCAGAATCAGGGATTTTCGGGACAATATTAAATTTAAAAAAAATGCACAGCACAGCCAATCCTCCTTCCTTAGAGACCTGCCCCCACTGAATCTATTCTTGGTGGGTCCCCAGGTCCAGTTGAAGGAGCAATAAAAATGGAAACTTGACCACAAAAAATAAGCCGGCAATGTGGGGAGGGGGGGCAACTCCCCCCTAAATGGTGGCCCTGGACTTGAAGTAGGGAATAAGCTATATAGGCAGATGAACTCTGAGCTATAAAGATCATGTATTCATGCAAATTTCCCCAGTAATATGTAATGTTCAGGAGAAATCTATGGAATATTTATAGACTAGAAGTAGAATTGTACGTTTCTGTCTAAATATTATGTTTTTCAAAGTTTTATTTGAGGCATCAGCAGCTCTTTAAATTGCAGAAAAAGTTGCACTGCACAGTTCTCTATGGAAACAATAATTTGCTGTTCTGACTAGGCCACCATGTGGATTCAGAACTCTGAGCACTGTTCTGATAGGTCTGGTCAACAGCTCATAGTAAGCATTCTGAATCCTTTCAGTGACATAGTAAAAATCCTTATCCCTGGTTCCATAAAGACAACTAAACAGAATGCTGTCCATTAAAAGAAAACTATACAAAAGATACAGTCACAGTTTTAACTTTTATTCAGGTACAGATAAATATTTATTTATTTATTGAGTGATTTTTTTTTAGGTACGCTTACTGGAACACAAAGTCCCTTTTTCAGGGGCGACTTAAAGTTAATTACAGAGAATACAAAACAATATAGATTTTACAGCATCAGACAATACATGGGGGAATTAACTAGGTGTGCTAAGTCACATACATGGCAGCACATGGAACAATATACACAAGAGTACAGGAGATTAGTACACAGGCTGGATCATATTATGCATCAAGGCATTAACACTGTATTATACAGTAAAGATGGGTGCACATTCAATAAGCTGCGCAAGAAACAGAGTACAATGGGGAGGCCTAGTGCCTCATGCATCATTTGGGAGTTGTAAATATAATCTTGGATAGAAAAGTTACAAGCAGCTGTAAATTCCTGCATAGTTCCTGTCCACTTTACCATAACTGTTAGTAAAGGGATAAACTCTACTTTAATGTTTTAAAATGCAGTCTTTGGGTCTTCCAAATGCATGCAACTGACAGTTCTATGTTGAACCATCTAATTAATTACTATATTTCCTAAAGATTAACACAAATACATCAATATCTAGCAAGCTCATGTGCAGCAATCTGTTTACCTGTACATGTATTCCTTTGTGGTAATCTAGCAATCTGCTTGAATGTTATTGTATTGGGAAGAATGGGTTTACATCCCCCAGCCCACACACCCCTTTGACAATTTAATAACTGAACTTCCTTTACAGGAAATGCTTTGTACAATGTTAAGTTGGTATACTAGCTTTCAGTGACTCACGCAGAACTTGAAGTACAGCAATGATGTAGCTGGCATCGGCAGCTGGGAAACGAATGGGGTTGAATGAGGTGGCACAGCGTGCAAGGAGGAGTGGGTGAGTGGGTTATAGATCATAGACTCCTTCTCACCACTAACAGATGTACTGCATTTCAACTGTTAGTTTCACAAACTTTTTTTTTTCTAGTCACAGCACCCTACTGTAGGTAGCTCATCTACTTTATCCCTAGGACAGAGGCTGACTTTTACCACACAGAATTTCAGAAGCATTTTGTTTTCCTTCTGATGTGAATGACTGGTGTTGTATCTTAAGGAAAAGGCACTAATGATGAGATGGTAGTAAAACTTTCAAGAAGACTATCCTGATCCCTCCTTCAGACCATTAGAAGCAGACCCTCTCTTTAAATCTGTTACTCTTTGAACCTCTGTAAGAATAGTTGCTGTTTAAGCTGTTTACAGTGCCACACCTGAAAGGCTTAACTTCCATCGCCTAGTCATGAGTAGTGCAATTCCTCTCTCCACATTATGCTGCTGTTTCATGTTTCTGCCCCCAGATAGATATATCTTGAAGTCTAAAATGAGGACAATCTTTAGTAGACATTTGACTCCATGTGGAAATTAACAGGTGTAGGAACAAGCTGGACTAGATTGTGCACACATGTTACTGATTAAACCCCCTGTTGTAATTCAGGCTTTGCCAGATGTTGTAAGTTAATAAGACTTCTGTGCAGTGTCTGCTATGGTACAAGAACCTCTGTATGTGAGGTCTGGTCAAGAAGACAGTGAAGGGAAGCTGAGCAGAGGCTGCCCAAACCTCATGAGTAGAGTCTCTGTACCATAACAGACACCCCACAGTAAGCCTATTAACTTATTATAAATCATGTATTTGCTAGAGTGAGTCATTAATAATTCTAAGTATTTTTTAAATTTCAAAACTTAAATGAAGTTATTCACTCCCTGGGCATGAGCTGGAATTCTCCCTTCCAAACATTCCTGTACAAGAGACCACTATACGCAGGATAAGAGGTACAGTTTCTCTTAGCGCTCATTGGATGAGATGATACAAATGATTTATACTACAGTATGTATATGAGTCAGTATAGCCGTGGATGTCCTTAATTGACTAGATTACTACCCTACACATATTAAAAATGTGTTGCAAGCTGTGAGTCCATGTTGCCAGAATGGGAAGGTCTGTACAGAGCTGCCAGTGCAATGACAAGAGTTATCAGGCACCAGGACCTTGGTGACATCACTGAGAGGAAGTGTAGCACATCCCCAAGCTCACATTGCAGTAGTTTCCCACACTATTTATGGTACCTCTCCCCAGAACACATGCCAGTGATTCCTGTCACACATAACTGTCATCTGTCAGTACTCATGTTAGGATCTCTCCTCCTGCAACCATGGCATGATGCCCTCCTTCATGAGAGTGTTATAATCTCCCCCACCAGCATCTGTTGAGTACCCCTGCACTTACACAAACACACACTCCACAGTAGGAGTGCAAAGTGATAAATGCTTGCCCTTTGCATACAGTTTGTCTGCTATTTCTGTGGCACTGTCATAGGTAGGTAGGTCATCATAGAAAGGTGGATTTTTTGAACATGTGCGTACATCACATGTGGCACATACAAAGGATAACTTCCCTTCCCTCAGTAGTGTGAAGGCAACTCAAATCATAAATGCCATTTGTACTAGCAAGCACTGAGGATTTGTACTGCTAAACAGGGCTTTGTGCCCCATTTAGTGTGTGCAGAGCCTTCAGAAATAAACAAGATGGTGCTTCAGATGTCTAGGTAGGAGGCCACTTGGGGAACAATCACTGTACAGTGTGGTTCAATATAATGACAGCTGAGGAATTGAATCACACAAGGGCAAGGGTACTGGACTTCAGGACAGCAGATTTTAAAAAGGGGGGTGAATGCCTCAGGGATGACCTGGCAGAGCAATGACCTGGTTGGGGTGGATGAACAATGGTTGAAGCTAAAAAGGGCCACAGGGAAGGCAACAAACCTCTGTGTCAAGCAAGTGAGCAAAACCAAGAGGAATGAGACCTCTGTGCTTCTTGAAAGTGGTGATGGAAAAGGTAAAGTCTAAAAGGGTAGCATTCCGAAGGTATAAGGAGACACAGAGGAAGGAGGGATAGGGAGGTGTATCAGGGGAAACAGAGGCATGCATGGACAGTAGTAAAGAGTGCAAAGGCATACACTGAAGAGAGAAAAGCCCAGCCAGTGACAAAGGGGCACTAGACATTTTTTAGGTATGTAAACGAAAGGAAGAAGACTAGGTTGGGATTGTGAGATTAAAAAGGGAAGGAGGAGGGACTGTGAAGAGGGGTACCAGGAAAAGGCAGACATTCAGAGCAAATATTATTGTTCAGTATTCACAGAGGAAGGATAAGGGGAGGTGCCACAAAAAGTAACAGGAGCATTGGAGGGAGGTAGACACTTATAGGTTTTCAGAGGAGAGTGTCCTGAAAGGACTCGTTAATCTGAAAGTGGAGAAAGCTATGGGGTTAGATGGGGTACATTCAGGGGTATTGAGGGAGCTCAGGGAGGTAGTGGCTGCACCTCTACCAATCCTATTTAACAACTCATTGGAAACAGGAGTGGTTCTGGAGGACTGGAGGAGGGCAAATATAGTCCCACTTCATAAAAGTAGTAGCACGGAAGAGGATGGCAATTATAAGCCAGCCAACCTGACTTCAGTGGTGGGAAAGTTAATGCAGTCACTGCTAAAGGGAAGGATTGTGGAATATCTTGAATCCAATGGGTTACAAAACCCTAGGCAGCATGGATGCATGGGGGGGTCACATCAAATGAATCTGATCGATTTCTTTGACTGGGTGACCACGGCATTAGATCAGAGTGGAACAGTGAACATGATCTACCTAGATTTTAGTAAGGCTTTCGATAGCATTCCATGCAGGAGGTTAGTAAGCTAGCTGGGTAGCCTCAGAGTGGGTCCAAAAGTGATAAACTTGGTAAACTGGTTAGGTGATAGGCGACAAAGGGTGGTGGTAAACATAGTTCACTTAGAGGAAGGGAGGGTGACCAGCGGGGTGCCTCAGGGATCAGTACTTGGACCGGTCCTCTTAATTTCTTTATAAGTGACATTGCAGAGAAGCTGAAAGGGAAGGTCTGCCTTTTCGTGGATGACCCAAAAATCTGCAATAGGGTGGACACTCCAGGGGGGTGGAAAGGATGAACAGAAACCTAAGAAAACTGAAAGAGTGGTCAAGGGTTTAACACAATAAAGTGCAAAGTAATGCACTTGGGGCTTCGAAGCCTGGGGCAGAATACAAATTGGGAGGAGTGGTGCTGATGACCACCAAGCAGGAAAGAGACCTGGGGTTGATCTTGTCAGATGACTTAAAGCTAGCCAGGCAGTTTGACAAGGCAGTTGTGAGGGCTAGTGAGATACTGGGGTGCTTAGGGAGGAATATCACTAGCAGAAAGAGGGAGGTGGTTTTGCCTCTGTATAGATCAGTAGTAAGACACCACCTAGAGTACTGTGTCCAGTTCTGGAGACCACATCTCTGGAAGGGCATAGACAGAGTGGAGGTGGTCCAGAGGAAGGCAACTAAAATAGTGCAGGGTCTGCATCAGAAGCCCTGTGAGGAGAGACTAAAGGACCTAAATATGTACACTCTGGCAGAGAGGAGAGAGGGAGGGATATGACAGAGATCTTTAAATACCTCACTGGGATAAATAATGTGCAGGAGGGAAGAATTTTTCAGAACAAAAAGGTGCTCAAGGACAAAGGGGTACGATAAGAAGCTAGAGAGTAGTACATTCAGGAGAGATGTGAGGAAATACGTCTTCACAGAAACAATAGTGCATTTCTGAAACAGTCTTCCAACAGAGGTGGTGGGGTAAAAACAATGGTGGGATTCAAGAATGCATAGGATGGGCATTAGGGAGTTTTAGGGAAAGGGAAGGGGGTGGGCGAATCGGCCAGAGATCAAGTAGGATCTGCAGTGATACTATCGGCAGGGAAAACTAGACTAAGTGGGAAGGCAAATTCTGTTTCTATGTTTAGTATTACATCTCAAAATAACACACAGAAAAAATGTCCCATCTCAACCAACATGAGACATGCAAAATCAGCCGTATAATATCAAGAAAATATATCAGAGGCTCATAAAACTGTAAGGATAAAATGTTTTTTTTAAGAATCTTATAATAAAAGTATTATATTAATAAATTGTTTAACAAAATTCTAAAAAAAAAAATGGGTGGCTGGGTCACAAGCCTAATAGTAAGCATATCTATTTACCAAAGGGTGTGGGTTTGATTACTGAGCTTGGAGACCACAGTTGGCCAGTGAGAGACTGTGTGAAGTCTCCAGGGGGTTGCACAAGGTCTCTTAGAGGGAAGGCTGCTCCCTGACTGCCAACAGGGAGGGTGGAATGTAACAACAATGTCATGCAGAGATTCTCACCCTTAAAAACTGATATTGCTGGCTTGGTACTCAAATAACCTTCATCACTTATGATGCAACGGAAAAGACAGGGTGTGGATGACTAGCATAAACCCAACTAGGGGAGACCTAGGAACACAATTTTATAGCTATTGCTGTCAGGGCCCCACCTTGTTGGGGAAAACTATGGGACTTCAGGTGCTATGCTGAGTGGACAAGGGGGTTCCCCCCATCAGCTGCCAGATCAAGTCTATGGAAGAACCTTGTAAGCCATGGGTGGAATTTAGCACAGAGAGGAAAATGAGGGATTAAAGGAAAACTGCACCCTCATATCTTGTCAATTTTATTTGTTTCCTTGTCAACAGACAACTCTTTTCCAGTAGCTGATAGGGATATACATGTTTTCTTTAGTTTGTTTTCACTGTTCATGCTAGTCCACTGTAACTGTCTTTGGGGTTTCCATTATATGGTTGTTGAAATCTAATTGCCCATGACAGCTGCATTAGCATATGAGAACACAATGTCAAATCCCACCTTCATACCATGTATCTCTATGCCGAAAGTACAAATACCCTGAAGAAAAACCCTTTGGAAACATACAAATTGAAAGCTATTTAATGGGGAAAACCTTGTTTTACAAATCAGATAGTCTGCAAAGCTAACTGAAGAAAAACGTGGTATTTCACACCTTGCTGTGACTAGTTTTGTTGAAATCTAATTAAGCAGATGGGAATACTGTGGCATTTAAAGGGCACTTTCACATCATGTTCTCATATGCTAATGAAGTTATCAGGGACAGTGAGATTTCAACAACCATAAAAAGGAAACCCCTAGGATAGTTACACGCGCTAGTATGAACAGTGAAAATAAACTAAAGCAATCACGTATATCCCTAACAGCTACAGGAAAAGAGTTGTCTGTTGACATGGAAACAAAATTTACAAGATATGAGGGTATAGTTTTCCTTTAAAGAGTTTGATGTTGACTGACCATTATGCACAGATAAAGATGTTTGTATTATACAGTGGTACTCATTGCAGATAAATTCAGTAACACAGCTTATTTGTGTTGTAAAGCAGTTTTATAAATATACAGAGCCATTACCATTGCCACTAGTGGATATTATGATACTCACATTTCATTGTTTTTATAATAATTGTGTTCATTGATTTTCTTTTTTTTCCAATTAATAAGCTTTATTGGGTATTTAGTTTGGTTTTACACATTGTAATCAAATTGATCCTATACAAAGAAATTAAGGAACATCAATGATACATAACAAGACCTGTGTTACTTTATATTCCCCAAACACTCAGGAATATAGATATCTGTAGATAGAATATTCATATATGCATATATTGTCATTACATAAGCTAGTAGCTCTATAGTAGATATCAAGGTCTGTTAGAAAGTAATTAATAATAGTATCTAAGAACAAAGATGAAAGGATCATATAAAATATATAACACCCTCCCCCCCCTTGTCGCCACAAGAAATAAAAAGGGGAGTAACACAAAAAGCCATATCAAGTTTTGTGTAAAAACTGGGGATAGTACAAAATCAAGAGCAAAAAGATGAGTATTTATCATCAACCTTTATAGAGCTTAGTCTAGCACAGTGCTACGATCCAAAACAAGGACCAACGTAATCTTAAATGGACAGTAAGGTGTGTAAGGGGGCACATATTTTCTGGTATCTATTACTACATTTATAGATGCTCACTATAAGATATTCTGCTTGTAAAGCAAAAATAATTTCTTTGTGTCATTCTGTATAAGTGGGAATTTGCTGATCCAACCAGTGACATAGTATAATTTTTTTGGCACAAAGGCATATCAGAGCCATGTGTTTTCTTTGATTCCCTATTAGGACATCTCTTGAGTCCCCAAGGATACAAATTTCTGGCAGAAAAGCATCTTGTAGTCCCAGAAGGGGATCGAGTCTTGAGCGGATACATTCCCAAAAGGGGGTCACCTTGGCACATTCCCAAAGACATGAAATAAGGTGCCTTTCTGGGACCCGCAGCTGGTGCATATATCCGACTGGATGTGACTTATTCTTTTGAGCTTTACAGGGGTATAGTATAAGTCATGTAGTACATGAAATTGAAGTAATCTGTAACGGTCCCACCTGACATCCTTGTACAGTCTGTTCCAGATTTGTGTCCATGGACGAGGGCCCATAGATGTTGGAGGAAGGACCCTGTCCCATATATAACAAGAGGGGCCATCTAACTCCCTGGTGCACGCTTGAAGCTCCTTGTAGTAAAAGGAAATATAAGTAGATGTAGGCCTCATTAGAACCATACTGAGAACTGGATCACTCCTGTATTGATCCCAGGGGCCATTGCCAAAGTGTTGTATTAGTGCTTGGGAGATCTGGAGATACTTAAAACAAAAGGAATTTGGCAATTTATATTTTACTCTTATGTCAGAAAAGGTAAGCAGCTTATGGTTCTCTGTTAGATCTATTACTTTTTTCCCGACCCCACCCAGCCAGAAGGATTGTTTAATGACTTTACCTCCAATTTTAAAGTTGGGATTGTTCAAGATAGGTTGGGAAGAATCCTTCTCAAGTGAATAACCTAAAATCTTATTTAGTTGCACCTGGGTCCGAAGGGATGCCATGATGGGGGAAGATTTAAGCTGATTGAGTATTTTGTTAAGGGAGAGAGAAGGTAGGCTCTCTATATTTATCCCTGTTGAAGTACAAAGTGATTTTTCTATTTGTAACCACAGCTGGGAGTAGGGATTAGAGCAGGGATCTGGTACAGGCCTCAGCCAATGTGAGACCACCAAGCAGGTAATCAAAAGATAATAAAGGTATAGATTGGGAACCTGTAACCCTCCTTGTTCTTTAGAACTTTGTAATTTGGAGAGCGCCCTTCGAGGAGGCTTATTCTTCCATATAAATTTGGATATAATGCCATGAATTTGCTTAAACCAGGATTTGGGGAGAAATTGGTTGAGCATTTGAAGGGGGTATAACAAACGAGGTAGGACATTCATTTTAACTATATTGATATGACCCCAAAGTGAGATAAGGAGCAAAGCCCAATGATTTAAGTCTATTTTTATCTGTGTGATTAGCTGGTCCACATTATATTGTTTCATTCTGGAATTGGATTGGGAGAGGTATATGCCCAAATATCTTATTTTATCTTTCACCCAAGAGAGTCCAAGATGTTGAACATCCACTCTTAAAGTGTGAATGTTTAAAGGCATTACATCCGTTTTAGACAGATTCAATTTATAATTGGATAATCTTCCAAATTCTTGAATGACATTTAGAGCAGCAGGTATAGACTTAGATGGGTGGGTAATATGAAGCATGATATCATCGGCATATGCCGACAGTTTGTATTGGAAATGATTAATTGGAATGTCAGAAATCACTGTAGAGGTATTCATTTTTCTAATTAGGGGTTCTAAAAATAAGTTAAACAAGTAGGGGGGAAAGGGACATCCCTGACGTGAGCCCTGTTGCAATACAAAGGATGGGGAAAGAACTCCATTACAGAGAATACGGGCTGAGGGTTGTAAATAAAGGATTTTTATCCATTGTATAAACTGTACAGGGATATGGTATCTTGGAAGTAAATTAAATAGATAATCCCAGGACATGTGGTCGATGGCTCTTTCTGCATCCAGGGACACCAAGGCCATTGGGATATGGGAGTCCCTGGATGCAGAAATAAGATGGGAGAGTTTACACAGATGATCTGCTGGTAAGCATCCTGCTACGAACCCCACCTGTTCAGGGCTTAGTAGAGTCTGCAAGACTTGAGCCATCCTATTGGCAAGAATTTTTGCTAGAATTTTCAAGTTCACATTTATGAGTGATATTGGGCGATAAGTTGGCAACATAGTGGGGTCCTTGCCAGGCTTAAGAAGCACAATAATAGTGGTTGCAGTGAAGCTAATGTCTGACAGGCCTTGCTGATAGATGTAGTTATAGGTGTTAAGTAGAATTACGCCCAATTGAGATTTAAAGGTTTTATAAAAATTTGATGTGTAGCCATCTGGCCCTGGTCCTTTATCTATTGGAAGAGCATCAATGGCTTCATATACCTCCACTAATGTCAAGGGGGCCTGAAGGAGAGCCATTTGGTATTGGGACAGATATGGGAGATCTATATCCTGAAGAAAATGGTCTAATGCAGTGCTATCGAGAGGCAAAGGAGAAAGGGAATAAAGAGATTGATAGTATGATTTAAAGCAAGAGACATTGTCTCTGGGAGAGGTGTTAAGGTTGTCAGTAGCATCCCGAATGGATGACACAATTCTGTCTGCTACTTGTGCCCTGAGCCTTAGAGCTAATAACTTCCCCACCTTGTCCCCTTGATCAAAATAGTTGACTTTTGATTTAAAAAGGAGGTGTTCAGCTTTATCCCTGAGGAGCATGTTATAACGGAAGTGTCTAATTTTTCGAAATCCGCTCTTGGAGAATGGGAGGACATATTTTGTTCCAAGGCTCTAATTTTCTGTAATAATAATAAAGAAGATTCTAGAGAGATTTTCTTTTTCCTAGTGGAGGCCAGGTAAATAATCTCTCCTCTTCTCTCAGTGAGCACTTCAGGGTTCCCCATAATACCTCAAGTTTTTGCATAGTGGGGGCATTATGTTCATAGAAGTTCTCTATAAATTCTTGTAGATGACCTACCAGGTATTGGGATTTCAGTAGTTGGGGATTAAACCTCCAAATTTTATCTTGGCGTACTTAAGCAGGTAAGGGCCACTGTAAAAGGGTTGGATGGTGGTCAGAAATCACTTTAGGTAAGTAAACACAAGTTAGTACCCTAGATAGGTGCTCAGTCCCCAACAAAAAGTAATCAATCCTTGAAAATGTATTATAGGGCAGGGAATGGAAGAAGTAGTCTCATGTGGAAGGAAAGGGGGTTCTCCAGGGGTCCACAAGACCCATAGTATCCATAAATTCTTTCATGGCCATTTGTGTAGGGGTAGGGGAGGAACATCTGGCATTAGACCTGTCTAGTGCATTACAAAGAACTAGATTATAGTCCCCACCAAGTAATATAGGGAGAGTGGACCAAGAAGCCAGACTAGTCATATGTTTGGTAAAGTATTGTGGATCTTCCCCTATTGGGCCATAAACCAAACCCATTATCAGTTCTGTGTGACTCAAAATGACTATTAGCAGTATGTATTTGCCCTGGGATCACAAACTGACTGAAGCAGCCTAAAGGGTACCCAACGGGCTACCAATACTATGACACCACATTTTTGGGTGTCATGGCCAGCTCCTAATACAGTCTCCACCCATGTCCTTCTTAAACTGAGGATTTGTGAGATGGGTAGATGGGTCTCCTGTAGAAAGGCCACGTCTATTTTAAGCTTACGAAGATGCAACAGAACCTTAGCTCTTTTGGTGGGGGACCGAGCACCTTTAATATTCCAAGAGCAAAATTTCAATGTTGCTGCCATTGCCATTCAAAGATCAGGAATAGCTCTGTATAAATAAAACCAGCCCAGTTCAAGAAACAAAACATATCCCCAGATATGTAGTTAGTAAGTATTCAGTGGCAACCTCCCTAAATACCTCCCCCCCATCGTACAACTAATTCTCACTCCCAAGTAAACCTACCCCCCCCATACCGAGTGCCCTTCCGAAATTGTATACAACATTTATAAAAAATTGAGGCATGAGGCAACCCTTGGAAAGGAAAGGATGGGTTATTAAAATAGCCCAACCACGTCCTCCCTCACCCCCTATTGTCCCATATCCCCAGTCCACAGCAGGGCAACCAATACCCCTACCAATTAAAGATAAAACAGAGACTGTTACCCTTGGCAGCCTCTGTAGAATAAGCAATGCAAACAGTAATTTCCCAACCATTGTACCTACCCCTGCTGTGGGTCTCCCTCCCACTCTGCGCCAGTACGTGGTGCACTGAATGGACTGCAGAGTAACCCAAGAGTCCAAGTCCCCCACCCCAACCCCCAACCCAACAAACAAATTCTATACTGTAATTACCAAATCACAGTAGCGATAACTAGGCTAACAATGCTATGAACAGGAATCAGCAGAGAAACACTGGTGGGTAAAACAAACAAAAAAAAAATTGTATCAAACCAGCAACTCTTGGGTAATCAATTATCTATTATGACTATGCCCATTTTATTAGGTAAATGTACTGTTGGTGCTCAGAAACACTCAAAGAACCTGTTACAAGTTCCAAGTGATTACTGCCCTCTGGTGGCCTTTTAAGTGATGAAAACGAAGGAGCAGCGAACTTAGAGCAGGTTTGCATGAAAGCAATAGCAAAAAGAAAACACAAAGACCACTAGGAAATCCACCAGCAATCTGATTCGCCAGTCTGCAGTGTTTGGATAAAAGTCTTGATTTGTAAGGAATCTTTCTGAAAGCGAGGAATCAATCATGAAGCTGCATCCCAGCCTAATCAGTAGCACTGGAGGGACACAATTGTTCTGTTTTTTCAGATCTGTGGACTCTGTCGCCCTCCAGTGGATGAACAACAAAACATGTGGGACTGTCCCATATAAACCAGAGCCCTGTTTCATTCAAATACATGAAGAGGGAACCGAAAAGATAAAATATATTTCTCCTGGATATTCTTTTTCACCGAGCATCAGCAGGCAGAGAACAAATCAGGAAACAGGGTGTGTAAAGCAGGTGCAGCTTGTTGCATGGTGTTGTAGGAATACCAGGTGCTGGCATGGAGAACAGCCAGTCTAGATGGGTATTGCACCTTGTATTTGATCCCTGCAGCGATTAATTTTGGTACCAGGGGATGATGCTTCGATCTTTGCTGTCTCACGGAAGCCGGTAAATCTTGTGCCAGTCTCAGTTGCTGTCCCTCCCATGAAACTTGCTGTAAGCGTCTGGCTTGCTCTAAGATGTGAGATTTGTCCAGATAGTTGAAGAACTTCATAATAAGTGGTCTTGGTGGTTTTCCAACTGCAGGTTTAGGGCAAAGTGATCAATGAGCTCTTTCTATTATATAGGTGGAGTTATTTGGGGAGGAACCAGCAATTTTTGTGAGCATTTTTTGGCAGAAGAGGATGGGTGAGGGTTCTTCTGCTTCTTCTGGAAGCCCAAAGATTATGATGTTGTTCCTCTGACTCCAGCCTTCCAGATCTTCCAGCTTAATTTCCATTTTGTGTAGTCGTTGCCTTAGAGTTACCACTTCAGGTTCTACCATGTCCTACCACTTCTCAAGGGATACAGTGTGGGCTGTAATGTCCATGATAGTTCTGTTGGTATCTGAGAGCTCCCCTTGAAGCGATTTGAGTTCAGCAGTAATGTCTTGTAGGGCTGTTTTAAATGGCTGGAGTTCCTCCAGAAATTTTTGCTCCATCAATGGAGTTGATTTTTGTTGGGCTGCGGTAACTGTAGGAGGTTTCGGGGGGGCCCCCGGGTTGGCCTTTGGATCGTTTCGGCCCTTTCTCTGGAGTCTGTGGGGGTGTATGCTTCAGCAGAGCTTGACGCATTTCAGCTTCCATGATGGCATTTAGGCCCCAATTTGCTGGCAAAACTCTAGAGGTATGTGCACAATTGTATGCCCTGTGAATTGCTGACCACTCGCCGGGAGTCTGCCCGAACCACTACAAGTTGCAAATGTAACTAAAAACCTGCTAGATAATTATATTTTTGACGTAGATTGAGTGTTGGAGCAGGAGTCGGCTCTCAGTGCTGCGAGTCTCACAGAAGCGTCACGTGATCTGTGTTTATTGATTTTCATGTAAAATCACATACAAAAGCACCCTGAAGGGGAATAAGATATAATACCTTAGACATATCCACTCCATGTAATAGAATAATATTAGAGTTAAGCATATATTTAATTATGACCACATCAGCCAGCAGCTTTTATGTCTTTTTTTTGTAACCAGTTCTCATCTGAGAATCCTTCTCCACAACTGGGATTATCCTTTTCCCATTTATTTTTATTTATTTTTATTTCACCAGGAGAAGCTCCATTGAACAAGCTCATTTTCAAGGGGGTCCTGGACAGACAGGATTATACAGACTGACAGTTTACAACAAATAAGTTTATGGAGTCATACTAACTACACAGTGAGCATTGTACAATAAGTGCATCATTCAGAGGAGAACAACATAGATAGCAGTACGTTACACATACAGTCAGTTACATAATTGGTAGACAAGGCTAGGGATTAGGAAAGAAGGTTTAGAAGGGGAAAAGGGGATGAGTTAAGGAGAGGAGGTGAAGAAGATGGATAGAGGCAGTGTTAGGAGTGACAGTTACATTTTTCTTGGATAAACTTTGTCTAAGAGAGATTTGAAGGACCCTATACAGATGGTAGAGACTAGCTTACGTGAGCGCTGAAAGTTATTCCATAGTAAAGGGAGGGTATGTCCAATAGCAGCTTCACCATAACACAAAATGAGCCTAGGTGTCTTCAACTGAAGTTAGGAATGCCTCCTCAGTGAGTAGGTACTGGAAGACTGGTTAAATACGTCAGTAATATAATGAGGGAGTTTGCCCATTATGGGTCTGTAGTTTCATAGCAGAACATTTTTTAGTCTTCTGTTGGAAAGTGAGGACCAGCCAATTTGCACATAGAGCTTGCATTGGTAGGTTCTGGCTAGGGCGCTCATTATGTACGTTATGGCTCTATGATAGAGCACATCTAGTCTTTTAAGAGCATAAATCAAGCTGTGGCAATAAAGGTCAGCATAATCGAGGAGATGGATGAATGTGGTTTGTATCAGTTTTTTCCTGGCATCATGTGTAAGTAGGCATTTATTTCTAAAGAAAAAGCCCAGACTCTATTGTAGTTTTAAGCCAAGCTCTTCCAAATGTATTGCAAAGGAGAGCTGGTAGTCTATCCAGAAACCTAGATATTTGAACCTATCCACCACTTTGAGTGGTTCATTTAGCAAGATTACTATTTGATGGGGGTGGCAGGAGAGGGAGGCTTTGGCTGCTTGAGTCCGGGGGGAGAAGAGCATGACCTTTGCCTTTGTTGCATTTAGCAACAGTTTGAGATGGAATAAGTTTAGTTGGAGCTGGTTGAAGTCATCTTGTAGATTGGCACAGGTCATAGCAAGGGAAGGGCCGGATACGTATAGTACGGTATCATCAGTGAAAAGATGTATGCTAGCGTTGGTGACATTTGCACTGATGTTGTTAATGTAGATTAGAAACAATAAAGTCCCAAGTATGGAGCCCTGTGGTACTCCCCTGGTCAGAGGTTTGAGAGGGGAGAGATCACCCTGCACTTTAATTTGTTGTTGCCTATTTGAAAGGTACTGTAAGTGGAAAACCAGTGCATGGCAGTAGGGTTTAGTCCGAGGTTATTTAGATTGTTCAGGATTATATCATGGTCAACAGTATTGAACATCTTACTGATCTAAGAAAACTGCACATACGTGTTTGTTGTCAAGGGCAGTTTGCCAGTCATTGGTAACATTTGCTAGTGCTGAGACTGTGTTATGGTGTGGATGGAAGCCCAGTTGTAAAGGGTTAAGGAAATCTGAAGATCCCAGGTGTTCTCTAAGCTACGAATTAACCAATTTCTCTAGAAGTCTGGATAAGATAGGAAGGAGGGATATGAGGCGATAGTTATTAAGGTCACAGGTGTTCCGTGATTTAAAGAGGGGTTATGGGCGATCTTCCAGGGTGGGGGAAATTCCCCTTGGTCAAGTGACTTACTGAAGAGGTGTGTGATCGGTGCTGTGAGATAGGTATAGGGGTTCGACTACATCAGCACCTGTGCTTTTTTTTTGTTAATTTTCATCACAAATGTAATGACATCCACAAAATTCATGAACACATTAGAGCAGCCCTGCATGTCACCCAGAGTTTTGCTGGAAACCATAGGCCACAAGAGAGCTAATGTGAGGCAATAAATAAGGGCATCATCATATATACAAGCTGGAGTGGCTTAGTACAGACTGCTGATGGGCTTGTGTCCCACCAGCCACCACAAAGAGAACCATATGTGGTGGTGAGTAAGCCCTATCTGGCATCTAGACAATATACAGCAGGCTTGTTCAATGCATGGTGGTAGGGCTTGTTCTCCCAGTCTGATTTGTTCACTATACCATCCACCCAGAAATTCAACAATGTTAGTACCTGCCACATAATATGGAAGGCTCCAACGATGGATATGCAACAAATAGGTCCAATTTTCTAAATGTTCAAGCCTAAACTTACAGTATATACCAAGATCCTTCTTCATGAGTGAGGCTGCCATATATTGGGTATGGTTGGCTGTGCTTCCTGCTTTATGAGCTGCAGCATAAACTGCTTCCATCTGGTCCTCTAAATCTACCGCCTGAGTGTTAAAGTCATTTACCTTTTTATCAGACTCTGCAACTGACTGGCATAGGAGCTGCACACTATGGGGGACAGCTGCTAGTGGCACATTAGATTCTGGCACTGTGTGCTGTCCTAAAGACCCTACATTCACAAGCTCATCTCCAGTGCCACCTCCCTTTGGTCATAAAACATCTTTGGCTGTAACAGCTTTTGCAGAGTTTCTCATATTAGCAGTTTCCTGTACCATAGCAATACTGTAGGTCTATTTGGGAAGGGTTTCTGCCTATCTTATTGTAAAACAGGGTAGATTTGCCTCCAGATAACAGGAGCTCCAGATCAACCCAACCCCAGTAATGGACTGCTGGCACTAATGGAAATGGTGGTGGACTCCTTGAGGATGACAAACACAAGGAGGTCCTGAACAAGCTATGGGACTGGTCAGTCCCCTGGAATTTCAGATTCAACATAGCAAAATATAAGAAGCTACAATTAGGAAGGAAAAACTGAGTTAGGGCTACATGCTGTGTGAGGCTGTTATTTCTGCAGTGAACAAGGAATGGACCTGGGGCATAATACACAAGAAGCCGAAGCATGACAGACAGTGTATGGCTGCTGTAAAAAAGGCTGAAAGAATTGTGGAGTGCATCAAAATGGGATGACTAGCTGATCAGGGAAGTAATCCTGACATTTAACAAGGCCTTGAGCTGGCCTGATGGTGCAGAGGGCTGAGGCATTGTGTGTCTGACCTCTCCTGATGCTGGTGACCTACGTTTGGTACCAAGCTTGGGTCATCAGGGGTCAGTAAGGGGAAAGGGCTGGGAGAGAACTGAGCAGTCACTTGGCAGCTCCCATCTCCTAGACCTGAGTGGCTTGCCATCTCAGATCTTGGCTGACACCAGATGGAGGCCTGGTGGCAGCTCATAGGGGGCACAAACGGAAGACATAGGTAAGGGAAGGGAAAGGGAGCCATGGTACCGGGATGCATGCATGCTTCCATGTGCATGCCCGAGTTCACCATGAATTGGGGAGGGCAGAAAAGCAGAGGAAAATAACAGTGAGGCAGCCATCAATGATGCCCTGCACACTGAGCCTCCACCCGCCCCATCATCAGCGAACACCTGCCGGCATACTGGATTTTATACAACACAATATAGGAAAAAAACAAGAAAACAAAGCCCTGGCTAGGCCTTACCTGGTGTTTTGCATATCGTTCCTGGCTTAGTGATACAAAAAGGACATAGAGGCACTAGAGAGGGTATAATCCAGGGCAACCAAAATCATCAGGGTTTTGGAGGATGTAAGCCATGAGGAAAGGCTGGAAGCCCTTAAAATGTTCACTATGGAAAAAAAGAGGTTTAGAGGGAGCATGATCATCCGCATACTCAAGGATATCAAGATCAAACAAAGATGTTTGATCTGTTGACCTGTAACAGGATACAGGGACATTCCTAGAAGCCCAAAGCTCATAAATTTAGTGGTATTATTTGGAGGCAATTCTTCTCTGTGTGGGTGGTGAATTTATGAAATAGCCTATCATAAGAAACAATGGATATGAAGACAGTTCAGGTATTCAGGGTAAGCATGGACTAATGTTTGCATGTTTTTAATAACCCTGAGTTATTCTCAGTTTTGATGCCCTACTTTTACAATGTCTAGAAAAAACTGAGACTTAGGACTCTCTTGTAATTGTGATTGGTTTTCTCTCAGCTATCCATTAGCATTAGTTTGTGCCTCCTGGCTACCCTAAATACAATCCTGACATCATCATTTGGGCTGCATGAACCTCTGAAAGTTCTACCTAGCTAATTTTATGGGTAGAACCAGAAAAAGTTCAACCACCTTCTGCCTGGTTCTGCTAGGTAGAACTGGTAGAACTAAGTTCTACCTGGTTCATGTCTAACAGTGCAAGATACTAAAGTTCTTCCTCATTCTACCTGGCTCTACCAGGTGGAACCAGGTTCTACCTGGTCCAAGCCACACAGAGCATCATAAACCCTACCAACCCCACCTTTGCCAAAATGAAGTCTTTGGAAGGCACAACACAGCAGCATTGTGTACCCCCATCCTCTTCCCCTTCTCTTCTGCTTCCTGGGGGGCAGGGCTCAACTTTCATCCAGTGTCCTCCTATCACTTCCTTCTGGTTCCTCAAAGGGCTCCTGGACTATAAGAAAAAGCCATTGGCCTAGTCTTCAGCGGGGACAGCTGTGTCACCCCCCCCCCCTTCCTGTGTTCCCCCTGCCCTAAATGTTCAAACTAAGTGAGCCTGATGCTGCCTGTCATGTGGGGAGTAGAAGCATATTATTCTGCATGAGACTGCTATTTCCATATGCCATGCTGAATGTGAGTGACAAAGTTGCCATCTGGGGCAGGATACTGTCCAGCTGCAAATGACATCATGACGCAAGTCCCGCCCCAAACTGCCTTGTCACCACTTATCAACAAGGGTCCTATGCTGCACACTGTACTTCTCCCCCCATAATAGGGCAAATCTGGATTTGGGCTAGCCTCCTGGTATGGGCAGGTAGTGAGGGGGAACAAAGCAGTAGTATGTTGCCAAATCTTTTAAAATCTCCCTGGTCCATGTTCACCACCCTGGCCCTCGTCCACCCTGCTGTCTTGGCCCTCATGTCCCCCATGGCCTTTAGCCAGCAGAAATATGCATTTCTATCACAATATCAGAAGCAGAACAACATTTTTAGACATAAAACACAAAGCTATTTACAATAAAAAAAATGGACTGCATATAAACTTAGAGCATTTATTTGGGGGCTAAAAGCACTCATTGCTGAGCACCTCCCTTTGAAATCCAGGTATAATTCAGTCATGCTTCAGACTGGTTCCAGCCAGCTGGGGTAGGGGAGTTTGTGAGTGACAAACACCCCCAGTCCCTATTACAAATCAAATCACCACCAATAGCTACCTGAGCAGCTACAGAAGTAAAGAAGTATGGACCCCCACCTTGCTTCGTGTCTGTCACTTTACTGGCAGCTTGCATGGAGAGCTGGAGGATCATTCTGCATGCTGCCTTCATTCTAGTAATTCCTTCCTGCTGCTGCTCAGAGTCCGCTCTGGTCCACTATCTCACAGCCACCATGGCCTGATGAAGAGGTCTGACAGGGACCCTTCCACAACTTTAACCGATCATTGAGTCACTACCCATCACCACACTTAGAGCTGCATTGCTGACAGCATGCAGCCTTCATTAATGACCAAGAGCAAACATGGTGCTTCAGGCAATAGACTGGCAATTCCATCTCTTACTCTGCACCCGTGACTCTGACTGTTGGGGGACTGGTTGGTTGGGTGACTGTGGCCCCCAAAGAGTACTAGAGTACAGACCAGGAAGTGGAGGTAGTGGGCTGTTGTGATCGCCATGTTACGATCATCAGTGTTTCATCCATCTGCCTCACAGCACCACCTGGAGTCACTCAGCAGAAGGGACATTAAAAAAGACAGAGGCCCAGATATGCAAACTGCGCCCAAAAAGTGCGCAATAGCAGGAGCAAGCGCAAGTCTATTGCGTCCATGCACAAGAGATGCGATATTCAAAAATGGAGCAGGCCAAACTGCGCCTACAGCCAATGACTGAATATCGCACCACCTGTGCCATAGCGCAACTAGGGAGGGGAAGTCGAGCAGATCTGATGTGCCATAGTGCAACGAGGGATGTTCAGCTGAGCAGTCCAGAGGCGTCATAGTGCAACCAGGGAAGCTCCCAGCAGCAGAGCAATGCAACTGCACAACCAGAGAGGTAGAGGCCCACCACCCATGCCACAGATGGGCACAGGAACACACAGCAGAACAGACATTGTCCCGCCACACCCTATGCACTGCACAACTGGTTGAGGGCTGGAATAACCACTGGCCCATGGAGACAAGCAAACAACCCACAGCAGGGCCATGGTGCCCCATCACACCTACTGGCAAGCTGTGACTGACACACAAGGAGGGCTGACTACCCCATGCCACACCATCCCCCCCCAACGCAGAGCACACCCTGCACCATGACCCCCAGACACCCCCCATGAGCAGTGACCACCACTGCAGGAAACCCCATGCATGCCACCACCCCCACTGTGAAACTGCAACCCTGTGCACCACAGAACCATGCAAGCCAGCCCCACCACGAGCACCCATCAGTGGGTGGCAGCACACAGCAATGCAACAACGGCAGACACAGTGCCACCACACACAGTCCCCCCTGAGGTACTGCTGAGAGACCAACCATGCGTCAGCACATGAGGTACCCCACACGGGACAGGCGTGCCCTGGACACCACCACCAGTGGTACAGCACCCTGCACAGTATTCCAATGACACACCCCGACCCACCGCTGGCCACAACAGCCAGCACAGACACCCACAGTGGTGTGTGGAAGCATGCACCACACTGGATGCCACACAGTGTATGGACAGACACCCACCCATACCCAAGGGCACAACAACACAGAGATGCAGTAGTGGGGCAACCTAGCCCCCATTGTGGGCCCATGTAAACTGTGTACACACAACCCACAGTCCTCCATGGCACTGGAGTGCCAGCCACCCTGCGCAGGCACTGTGGACCCGTACACCACCATCATTCACCCGGAGCACAAGTCACAGACAGTGGGGCACATCCCCTGCAACACACACAAGCCATAGCATGGAGGTGGGACAACAATCACAGAGGCCACAGTGTCACCCAAGGCAGACATGCACCACACCAGTGACAGGAGGCAACCCAACATTGTGATGGGTACAGTGGCTGCCCTGCAGGGACTACCACCACTGACATGCCAGTGGACCGTGCAGGTCACAGACATGCATGTGTGTCAGCTGCACAGGCCATGGATGGGCTGATGGGTGCGCCATGGACACAGAGCACGCACCATGGACCACTGCACACAGTCATGCAGTGCGCAGGGCACAACACACACACCACAGATACTGACTGACAGCTACCCCCACACCATAGTCACCTCCACACGGACACACACACATACCCATGACCGCACCACCCCTGACACCGTGCACACCAATGCAGCTGAGCACCTGTAGCCCGCTGCAAATCAGAACCCACCACAGTATTCATATCAAAATTAAATGTATTGAACAAATATATAACATTCAACTATTTACAACATTACATACAAACTATATACATAGAAACATAGAAACATAGACTTAGACGGCAGATAAGGACCGCTAGGCCCATCTAGTCTGCCCATTTCCCTACCTACAGGATAGGCCGCAGATCCTAGTTAACCAACAGCCTATATCTTCCTGCCCCCCACAAGAATTGCCTTATGTCTGTCCCATGCATTCTTGAATTCTCCCACAGTTTTAGACCCCACAACTTCCTCAGGAAGGCTGTTCCATGCATCCACTACCCTCTCTGTGAAATAATACATCCTCACATTGCCCCTGAACCGCCCTCCTTCTATCTTTAAATTGTGTCCCCTTGTTCTTGCAAGTCTTTTTTCTGAAAGATGCTACCCTCTTGGACTTTGTTGATTCCTTGAGGTACTTGAAAGTTTCTATCATGTCCCCCTCCCTTCTTTCCTCAAGGTATACATATTAAGCTCCTTTAGTCTCTCCTCATACGGCTTCTCTTGCAGACCCTGCACCATTTTAGTTGCCCTCCTCTGGACTGCCTCTATCCTGTCTATGTCCTTGCGGAGATGGGGTCTCCAGAACTGGACACAGTATTCCAGATGGGGTCTCACCAACTGTCTGTACAGAGGATAACAACTTCCTGTTTGCTGCTGATGCCTCTCCCTATACATCCCAGTATACCTCCGGCCCTCCCTACTGCCTTCTCACATTGCTTGCTAACTTAAGGTCATCTGATATGATTACCCCAGGTCCCTTTCCTGTTTTGTTGTTGTTACTACCTCCCCACCCATTGTGTATTCTTCCCTGGGTTCTTGTTTCCCAGGTGCATTATTTTGCACTTTTTGCATTGAATCCTAGCTGCCATCACGCCTGACCATTCCTCCAACCTTGCCAAGTCCTTTTCATCCTTTCCACGCCTCCTTGTGTATCAACCCTGTTGCAGATCTTTGTGTCATCTGCAAAAGGCATACTTTTCCTTCCAGTCCTCTGCAATGTCACTGATGAAGACATTAAAAGGACTGGACCAATACTGAACCCTGCGGTACCCACTAGTAACCGCCCTTTCTTCAGAGTGGACTCCATTTACAATTACCTTCTGTGTCCTGTTGTCCAGCCAATGTTTTACCTAGGCTACCACCCTGGGATCCACTCCCAGGCTGGTTAATTTGACTAATAATCTTTTGTGTGGACTGTGTCAAATGCCTTGCTAAAGTCTAGGTAGGCCATGTCCACAGCCCCTCCCTGGTCTACTACTTGGTCACCCAGTCAAAGAAATCTATTAGATTTGTCTGACATGACCTTCCGCTGTGAACCCATGCTGCCTTGGATCCTGTGCTCCACTGACCTCTAGGTACCAACTATTCTTTCCTTCAGAAGTGACTCCATCACTTTCCCTACCACAGAGGTCAGACTGACAGGTCTGTAGTTTCCTGCCTCTGTCTTGGTCCCACTTTTGTGAAGGGGAATCACATTCGCCTTCCTCCAGTCCTCGGTACCACACCATCCTCCCATGATTTATTAAAAGAGTAGCCAGTGGTTTCACTAGTTCCTTCCTTAATTCTTTTAGAATTTGGGGTGAATTCCATCAGGACCCACTGCTTTGTCCACCTTCAGTTTTAGGAGTTCTTGCAGAACCCTTTCTTCTGTGAAAGGACTGGGATCGACCCCCTATCAAGAGTGCTTCTGTTAATTGGATTAGGCACTTCCACTCCTCTTTTGTGAATACTGAGCAGAAATATTCGTTCAGTATTCCTGCTTTTCTCACTGTCCCCTCTGCCCACCCACCGTTCATTCTATTCAGCCTCACTATCCCTCCTTTGTCTTTCGACTCGCTGATGTACCTATAAAGGTTTTATCCCCTTCTTAACTGAGTTGGCTATCTTTCTTCAGTTTGGGCCTTTGCTATTCTGACTTCCCTCCCTGCTTCTTTCTGCCTTAACTGGTACAGTCTCTGTCCTGCTCCTTCTGTGTTTCCTTATACTTCCGAATGCTATCTTTTCTTCCTGACTTTCACAGCCACCTCTTGAGAACCATAGTGGCTTTTTCTTTCGTTTTGATTTGTTTATTTGCTTCACACAAAGGCTTGTTGCCTCTGTGATGGCAGTTTTGATAATTCCCCATTGTTGCTCCACACCTCCTTCTAGCCTGTTTGCTAGTGCTTTTCTGAGGCACTCTCCCATCTTGCCAAAGTCAGCCCTCCTAAAGTCCAGTACCCTCACTTTGTATGGCTTGACTCTGTAGCTGAGTTTAACTGAACCACACTGTTTGACGGTCACTTGTCCCCAGATGGCAACCCACTTCTAGATCTGAGATCCTCTCACTGCCCCCGCTTGAGAGCACGAGGTCTAAGATTGCTCCCTCACGAGTGGGTTCCAAACTAGCTGTCTAATGCCTGCCACCTGTAGGGCATCAAGAATGGCCCTCGCTCTTGGATGTGGCTGCAGCAAATGTGCTCCAGTTAACATCTGGCATATTCAGGTCTCCCATCAACAGTATCTCCCTTTCTCTGCCATTCTAAGAATGCCTTCCATCATATCCTTGTCCATTCCTTCCCCTGACATGGGGTCTGTACACAACCCCTGTGCGGATTGTGGTGCCCTTTCCAGTCTCCAAGGCGACCCACAGTGCCTCCTCTCCTCCCTGTTTACTCTTTTGTTCAGTTGCTTTTATCCCTTCCTTTACATAGAGAGCTACTCCTCCCCCTCTTCTCCCCTGCCTGTCTCTCCTGGAGGTTATGTACCCTGGTATGTTAACATCCCAGTCATGGTTCTCTGTGTACCATGTTTCTGTGACTGCTACGATATCCAGGCATCCCTCTTCCATTAAGGCCACCAGCTCAGGGAGCTTGTTGCCCAGACTACGGGCATTGGTACTCATTACCCTCCATTTCTGATGGCCTTACCCCTTTTGCCCCATCCTGTCCTTCTTGCCTTTGTCACTTTCCCATTTACCCCTGCCCTTCTCCCTATCGACACCTCCATGTTGGTGTTTGCACACTTACTACCGTGATTGTTTGGGGGCTAGGATTTTCCTGCTCCTTTCCAGTGCCTCCCCCTTGGCTAGTTTAAAAGCTTGCCAATGAAGCATTTAAACCTATCACCTAGGATCCTGGTTCCCTCCTGGACAGATGCAGCCCATCATGCCAGTATAGGCTTGCATCACTCCAGGTGGACCCCCAGTCCCCAATGAAGCCAAATCCTGAGCTCCACACCAGTTTTCAACCACTGATTGAATCCCATGGCTACGGAAACCCTAGCCTCTCCTATGCCATAGATGGGTAGCACCTCCGAGAAGGTTACCGTGCGTGCTACTTGACTAAGGCCCTCCCCAATTCCACAAACTCTTCCTGCACTTCTCTAATCCCTTTCTTAGCCAGGTCATTTGTCCCTAGGTGGACAATGACATCCAGCTCCCTCCCCTGTGCAGCTGCTCCGGCAATCCTGAGGATTCGCTCCCTGTCCCTCCAAGCCATGGCGCCAGGCAGGCACCTTACCTCCCTCTCCCCTTCCTTGCCCAGTTCTACCTTCCTAACAATGGAGTCCCCCACCAGGAGTTGTTTCCTTCTCCTGCAGGGTCCCCTGCCACCTTCCTGTGGGTCTCCTTTGTGGAGGTTCCCAGCATCCTCCTTGGTCTCCACTGTGGGTGTCCCATAGAGGAACCACACTTTGCCAGAATGGCATAGGAATGTGGAGGTACAGCTGGAGGATGCGCCTCTGTTCCACCACCCTCACCTCCCTGGGCCCACTGTGGTCCAACCGCTCCTCTTTCTTGGCAACCTCTGAGGCACAGCAGTGGCACTGGTGGTCCCTGGATGGAAGAGGAGGTCCCACAAATCCTGGCCAACTCAGCCTGGAGATGAGCAACCTCCTCCCTCAGCCCAGAGGTGCCTGCAGATGGGACAACACCGTATCCTCCAGAACATCTCCCGGAAGACTGCTGCTCCACAGCCACTGCACTGCACCACTCCAATCATGTCTTATTTCTGGCCCCTTAACTGTTTGCAATCCTTACTCTTTCCTCTCTTTTTTTTCTCTCTCCTTACTTTCTGCCTGTGTGCCCTTTAAGCTCCTGATTGTCCTGTTCTGAGACAAGAATATCCTATATTTCTCAGTAGACCACTTACTTGTTCAGAGGCAGACCTCCAGCAGCTAGAGGGCCGGAGGCTACTCTTGCCCTTCTAGGATGGTGGGTCCTTGGTGGTTCTGTGATCACTCACTTCCTGCCCCTAAACAGTAAGTTCCTGTTGTCAGTCAAATCCTGTGCCTATAAAAATAGAACTAGCTTTGGGTGGGGGTGGAGGGAGGGAAGGAGAGCAATACAGTCCCAGCAGAAGTTCAGTCACACAGCAGTCCTTTCTCCTGGTGTCTTCTGCCAAGCTATTACAAGGTTGGGGGGGCACAAACAAGGTGGGGGTCGGTAGGGGGCAGGGATGACAAATGGGACAGGAAAGGAGGGGTGTGAGGGTGGGTCCAGTGGGGTAGGGGAATACAGGGACTGATTGATCCCTAGCGGGAGCGCCTCTCCCCGCTCCGACTCCTCCGGGGTCTATGCCTCCTCAGGACCCCAGTGTCATCTATCCGTCCGAGGATGTCCAGCGACGCCCTCGCCACCAGGAGTATCTCCCTCAGCGCCTCCCTGATTTCCCGTAGATGGCAGGTACCTAGGATAAGGGAACACAGTCAATAGGTGTGAATGCACAACCCCATAAAGCCCACCTACTGTGCATGGCATACGGCATAGGGACATACCTCTGTGATGGTGTGTGACCACCCGCAGTGATCACGTCCACATGACCTGCCCACCCAGACGCATGCAGCCATGCGGAATGCTGCACACACCCACCGGCCAAGTCACGCACAGCACCACTGTGGCCATTTAGTGACATGGCTATGTGTTTCAAAGGCAGTGGCACAACCATGTACCTGGTGCACGCATGGACCACCATTGACGCACTCCCAGACATGCATTGCCACTGGACAGTGTTGACTGTAACATGTCGCGTGCATGGCAGTGGTGTCGATGGATGGTGGCCATGCCCCGCTGCCCACCCTGTCACACAGCATGCAATAGTAATTGTGGATGTATGGCATTCACCTTCATCGGGCCGGTCCAGTGGGCGGTGAGGGCCCTCGCCCCGCCTTGCTGCACCCTGCTCTTCCTGCCGCCGCTCTTCATGGGCACGGTGGCATTCCTCCAGGCCTGTGGGGCAAACATGGAAAGAGGAACATCAGTACAATCCCGTAGCAAAGTCTCCCTGCCCCCAGGTGTGTGCTCTCCCACCCAGCCAGACCCACCCACCCCACACCCTGTGAACACCACCACAGCCAACCCCGGACGGTCCTTCCCCCATGTGCTGGACACATACAATACTGTTACCCACATGGAAGATAAAAGTGTGTTGATGTAACCCCTACCTGGCTGTGGCACTGTGCCCCTCCTGGCACGTGCCCGCAGGCATGCCAGTAGCTCCGACTCCCTCCGCCACAGGTCCCCGTATCTGTGGCGGCACTGCTCGGCACTCCTCCCCCATCCTGTGGCCTCCTCAAGTGCAGTGGCCACCTCCTGCCACACCTGGGTCCTGGACCTGTCCAGGGGCACCTCCCTGAACAGTGGCCCATGGTGTGGCTCCACAATGGCCACTAGGATGGCCAGCTCGATTGCAGACCACTGGACTGCCCTCCTGTGTGCCATTCTCGCTGCTCTATTTGGCAATATGGCGCTCTGCAGCGTGGCTCCCCATGTGCAGTTGCTGCGTGGTACAGCGCTGCCATTCCCTATTGTGCTGTCACCAAACGGCATGATAGAGGTGCATCCATGCCTGACGCATAGCACCTAGGAGGCAAAGGTCAGGCACAGGGTCAAGGGTCTCTGGTGCATGGACACGCAGAGCGCCATTGGAACACAATGCGTGTAGCGCAATTGGCTGCCTGTGTGCCACCTCCATAGCAGCCTACCGCGCAGTTGGCCCAGTGCGCCTATGATGGCCCAGTGCCACAGTGCCATGTAGTGACCATCGCTATAGCACCACTGGCACAATTGTGGCTGTGCCCTGCATTGTCTACCATGCACAGCACGTCATCAGCGTGGCAGACGCCTGCGTCAGCAACCCGGGCGAGTGCAGTGAGGTGTGTACTATGCATGCCACAGAACTGCGCCATTGGCTCAGCACGTTCAACACAATTGTGCAAAGCGCAACAGCGCGATATTCAGCCGTCATATGCAGATCATATAATAAACCATTCAATGGAGCAGCACTGCAATTTGCATCTACTTAAAGTTGCACCTCGCCTCATTTGCATGGGTTGCGCTATAAAAGTGCGACATTGGGCTGCAGAGGCCATAGTCTGTTACTGCAGTCTATTGGTGAGTTGCATGCTGTTTGGGAGTGTGGACTGTGGATTTAGGGACATGCATGGGACTGCACAGTAACAGGTAACAATTGCCATTCTTACAGGCTACATAATGACCGAGCAAGTTGTTGGAGAGGAGGAACACAGTGGTGGGAGGAGGAGGCATAACTTTACCAAGGCCGAAACTGAATCCCTGTTTGAGGCCTACCTGGATCAGGAGCCAATTCTCAGTGGACAGCGGGGAACACCTCAAGCCCGTGCTGCTGCATGGGAGGAGGTGGCATGTGCTGTGAACCTGCATGGCAGCCACCAGCGCTCCATGCATGAGTGTAAGAAAAAGATGGGCATGGACAGGAGAAGGATAAAGGAGAAGGTGGCTGCCATCAGGGCAGCACGAGCTGCAACAGGTGGGGGACAGCCGGAGGTGGTACAGGTGACCCCACAGGAGGAGAGGCTTGCTGGAAGCATGCAGTGCAGTGCCATTGAGGGTGTTCCGGGCGGTGGCTTCCAGACGGGTGGTGGCCCATCACTGCATGGTAAGTCATGGTCTGTCTATGGGGGGGCAGGGTAGGTCACATGCAGTAACGCGACTTTGCTTTCCCTTACAGATCCTGAGCATCTGCATGGGTCATTGGTGGTGGGCCTGTCCACTGAGGACAGTCAGCTGGAGATGGAGGAGGGCCCATCCACCTCCACAGGTATACGTGGATCATTGCGACAGTGGGCCTGGTTGTCCACACTGATGTCATTGTAGCAAGTGTGGAGGAAGCCCTGCCTGTGTCCCAGCATGCCGGCATCCACGGATGCCAGCATGCTGTGACTGGGGCTGGTGCAGAGTCCGTCACTGATGTTGATGATGCTAACGTCATGGGCAGTGACACTTGTGTGCCATGGGATGGCCACACAGCAGGGCACTTCACACCCATGGCTGTGGATGGTGCTGCCGTGGAGGCCTGCATGTCAGCACAGTCCCATCCTGTGCCTGTCAGCACCAGTGGGGCAGCACTGGTGTCTGTTCAGGACAGTGGGACTGTTGCGGCCACTGCAGCAGCACCAATGAGCCCTGGGGAGCAGCAGCCAGAGGGGCAGCATCAGCAGTCGGCCAATGGGCTTGGGGGTACAGGGTTCAGCAGCGGCGTCTGTGCACCACCTGTGGACATGCCCAGACCTGGTCCTGGTGTGCAGCACCCACCCTCAAGGGGTACTGATCATCAGGGCCTTGCACACCCTGTGGGACAGGATGCCGAGGAGGCAGATGACCTCTTGGATGAGCACACCTGCCTACTGCAAGCATCAGTCCAGCAGCAGATGCGGCTTGCGATGTCAGTGGATGCACTACATGTGGCTCTGGAGTGGCCAGAGGAGCGTCGCAGCAGGGACACTGCTCTGATCCTGGCAGGGATGGACCGTTTGCGGGAGGATGTGACTGCTGCCATTGACAGGCATGCACAGGCATTCACTACTGTCATGGTCACAATGGGCACACAGTCAGGTGCTCATGCATTGCGGACACCACGCAGTGCACTGTCCACCCCCTGGTCCCGGTGTCGTGCGACTCCCACCCTGTTGACACCGGGTTCAGCTGTGGGCATCCCGAACACTCCTGGTGCAGGCATGTTCGGTGTGCTGCAGACCCCTGCGCGAGCATGGTCGCATTCATGCAGTGGAACCCCTGGGGGACCATCAGTGCCACCACATGAGGCCATTGGTCAGCTTGTCAGTGCTGGCAGGTCTCGGCGGGGCTGCCCATGCATCCGTGGTGGCCGGGGCACTGTGTCGTGTGACTGACCTGTCTCCCAGCATGGCTACTGTCTGGTGCTGCCCTGTGTGCATTGTGTGTTTCAGTGGGCAGTGCACAGGTGGGTACCCGGCCCTGCATGGGGCCACACAGTCCACCTGCACAACCTCCCAGCTGCTGTCCACAGTTGCATGTGCATGATGATGCCTGCATTGCACTGTACACCAATGTGCAATGGTGCTCAGCATCTGACACATGCACATGGACAGGCAGTGGGCATGGTGGCCTGTGGACATGTGAGTTGCTAGGGTTGGCGTTCTGGGTCAGTGTGCCTCCTGCCCTCTGTGCACGTTTGGTACGTTGTGTGTGTGCATGTGTGTGTGTCCATCTGTGTGGCATGTTAATCCTCACCCATCCCTGATTGTGTGTGTGCTTCTGTGCCCTGCCACTTCCCTTGACGTCATGCACCCCTGGTGTGTGTCCATGCGTGTTTGTGGGTTGTGCCTTAGCCACTGGTGGTAGAGCACATGGCCCCATGACTTACCTGGGTCGGCTGAAGTGCTCCTCCATGATGGTGTCCCGGTGCAGCTGTGCCAGCCGGATCAGTCGGGGGGTCCTGTCGGCCAAGGGGGGGCTGCCCATCACCATCATCACTGGCATCCTCATCGTCCCCATCTCTGTCCCCCTCTTTGTATGGCTATCCTGCATTCGTTGGCCATGTTGTGCAGTATGCAGCAGTCCAGGAATAGCCCACAGGCCTTTGAGGGTCTGTACTGTAGGGCACTGCCGGAGGTGTCCAGGCAACGGAACCGTACCTTCAGCATCCCGAACACCCACTCGATGACATTACGTGTGGTGGCATGTGCCTCATTGTAGCGTTGCTGCGATGGGGTCGTGGGCTGCCGGTAGGGTGTGAGCAGCCAGGGATGGAGTGGGTATCCACTGTCACCTGTGTT
This sequence comes from Neoceratodus forsteri, assembly GCA_016271365.2. Taxonomy (NCBI): domain Eukaryota; kingdom Metazoa; phylum Chordata; order Ceratodontiformes; family Ceratodontidae; genus Neoceratodus; species Neoceratodus forsteri. The sequence goes on from CM057451.1 coordinate 400,879,708, forward strand.
TAGAGGGTGGAGGTTAGTTTGGTGATCAGCATCGCCCTGCCCCGGGCCATGTAGGCCACTACCCATGTCACCTCTGGCCATGCCCCCCCAGGTCCTATGATTGTCCATGTGGTTTGCATATTCACCCACTGGGTGTCCAGTGGGGCTGTCCCCACCCTCGAATCTGTGGCACAGTGCTGACTGGTGCCAGATGAAGGCATCGTGTGCTCCCCCAGGGTACATGGCACAGACATTGATTATGTGCCCCCTGGCATTGCACACCACCTGGCAGTTGATGCTGGCATAGCCCTTGCGATTGATGTATGCAGCCCCCTCGGGGCCAGGTGGTGTTCGGATGGCCACACGGGTGCAGTCTATTGCCTCTAGCATGCCAGGCATATGTGCTACCCTGTGGAACTCCTGTATGTTTACTGTGCGCTCCGCTGGTGTGCTGGGGAAATGGATGTACTCCGCAGCACGTGGCAGCAGTGCGCTGAGGAATTGGGTGAGGTGGCGTGACATGGCCGAGTGGGTTATGCCTGTGGTGTCCCCAGTTGGTCTCTGGAAGGTACCCGTGGCGAGCAAGCACATGCAGGCTGTTACTTTAGTCTCCACTGACAGGGCATGGCTCCGTCGTGTGGGTGCCTGCATCACATCACTGCACAGCTCACAGAGCTGCCTCAGAATTGCCCTATTCAGGCGGTACCGGCCCACAATCTCAGTATCAGAGTACAGCTCAAAGCTGGTGCGGGCTTGGTACTGCCTGTTGGGGGCATACTGCCGACGGGCCCTTCCACGGCCACACCCCCCTGGTGCCTGCCTTCTAACCCCCCTCATAATGGCCTCCATCTGGAAGGTGGCACTGGCCATGTCCCTGGCTTGTGTTCAACCCCCCTGGCAGCTATTACTGTATTCCCCCCGCTGTCCTCTCTGCTACTTCCCCTGCACCGGAAACACCTGCCTGTGGTGGCCTCTGTGCTGTGTGGCACTTCCCCCTTCTGCACTGGCTGTGGCTCCCCACACCTTCCCTGTGCCTGTGTGTTCAGGGTGCCCTTTCCCTGGCCTGTCCTTTGTGTCCCTCCTGCCCTGTCTGTCTGGCTAGAGTTCTGCCTCATGTGGCTTCCCTGTAGTGTTCTTGCGCCTCTTCTTTTTATTTTGGCTCATTTCCGCTATGGCGCAACTTCTGCTTGCTCCCCTATTGCGCATGGCACAAGTTGTTGAATATCGCACTGCGCCATTTATGCATGGTTCCTCCCCCTTCGGTTGCGCATGCCTTCCTTATCATTGCGCTGTTGCTCAGCATGATTTCGAGGGCGCAACTGTCTCCTGCTGAATATCGCAGAATGGCGCAATTTCGGACTTGTGCAGGTGCAACCCTATTGCGCATGGCTCATCTCTTTTGAATATCTGGGCCAGAGTATTTTTTTGTTTTTTCTTTTTTGTTAATAGAGTGAACCAAATTATGCACAAAACAGCAGAAAGTTTGTGAGTGTTCTCACCTGTGCAAACAGCTGGGGTCTCGATCTTTTTGGGAATTAAGGTTGATTCAAACTTGCAGCCTATCATCACACCTATTACAAATTTCTGCTACAGTCCTCTGGATTAGGACAAAGCATTCTCTAGTTTCTCTATTGCAAGCTTTATTTTCTGTAGACTCTAATATAGTTATAAAAGATCTAAACTGATGAGGTATGCAGTTCTTGCAGTTAACTTGATCTTGCAAATTCCTAACTTGCTAATGTGGAAAATCTTAGATTCACCAGATCCAAGTAGATTTCAGCTGTCTTTCAAAAATAAAAAAAATAAAAAATCAACACAGAATACTGAAAGTACAGTACCCATGATGAACTACCTCCTACTAAAGATTCTGGCCTCATTTCTCAAAACTCAGCACAAGCTGTGCCAACGGTGGCTTGCACCGTTTGCCAGTGTGCCAAGGACCCTGCGCCCGATTCTCTATTGGGTAGGGTTCTGGTGGCAAAGTCCCACAGCTTGCTGCAAAGTTGGCCATGCGCCAAACAGCCAGTGCATCCGAATACTGTGCTGCAAGCTGCAGGGTGGTTGTGCACCACTGTAGGACATCCGTCAAGGTCCAGTAGTCTCCCTCAACTCCAGTACCCTTTGAATAATTTCCTGGTGGTCTAGTACCCCTCTCAGCTCCAATCCCTTTGTATAATACTTCATGACTTCTCTGGTGGTCTAGTGGACCCCCCCAGTGAAACCTGGGAAATATATATTTATATTATATGGGCAGATCTGGGATAGGGAGGGGGGTCCACTAGACCACCAGGGAAGTCACTAATTAATATACAAAGGGGGATCAGGGCTGGAGGGGTCTACTAGACCACCAGGGAAGTCATTAATTATTATATAACAGGGATCCAGGCTGGGGGGGTCCACTAGACCACCAGGGTAGTGATTAATTTTTATAAACTCAGCATCAGGGCTGGGGGGGGCCTCTAGCCACCAGGGACATCTAATCTTTTATTAAAAAGGGGATCAGAGACATGGCTTGGATGCAAAGGAAGATGGATGCTTAGCTGCTCAGCGTGAGCCTTCTAGAACACAGCATCCACAAGAAATCAGTGACTGAAATGGACCCGGCAGTTAACTTACCCACAGTCAGTCAGCAGAAGCCACTCTAGTTCAGGGGAGCTACTTTTCTCTGAAATTGACCCTCCAGAGGAATCACAAGACCTGACTGTATTCAGCACCCGATTCTGCCAGACCGCATGGCAAGCAAAGCGGAGGAACCTGTTGGGGCAGAGACCCCAGTGGGAGCTATGTTTGCCTCCCTCATGAAACAAATGGCTAATCTCACGCTGCCCAACAACAGTTCTATCCTCGCTCTCCACCAGATGGACTGTAGGGTCACAAAAAATGAAAATAAAGTGACTCAGCATGACAGAGCACTTCAAGAGCTGCAAGTGATCATACAAGACTAGGAGGCACAAATCAGGACCTTTCACGATTGGGCCGAGAATCAGGAGAACAGGAGACACTGCAACAACCTGCGGCTCCTGGGCTTCCTGGAGGGAGCCAAGAATGAATGGGTGGCGGACTTTCTCCAACGCAAGCTGCCAAAAATTCTTAAACTGCTAGAGGGAACCAGATTAACTAACGAATGGGCCCACGGGACACTACAGCCCTGCCCCTGACCTGGAGAAAGACCACGACCAATGCGCGCAAGATTTCTGAATTTTGCAGAAGAGGAGGCATCCAGCCCAGGGCTAGGGAGCTGGGCTCACTCATATGGAGAGGTCATAAAATACTTCTGTTCAAGGACTACTCACAAGAGCTAGCTGCTAAATGAAAGGCTTACACGGAAGCCAGACACCTTCTCCACTCTCTCAACATCCAGTTCTCCCTGAGATACTCAGTGATCATGGGGCTGGTCAATAATGGGAAACCACTACTGTTCAACTCCCTGAAGGCCCAGATGAACTTTATTCTGTGGACCTGGCCCCAAGCAGGGAAGCACCTGCACACAAGAGTAGCACCTTGAAGCAATAACAGGTCACACCACGAGGGCAATACAATGCCTTACCGCAACAAGGGCAAAGTGTCTGCTAAGCCAGGTGTGACTGTGCCTCGGCAATCCATCATTGACCCACTGCCTCCAGACCTAGGAAGCGACTCTAGCAGGAAGCCAACTTTGGGCAGCAACATCGAATGGACAGAGAGAACCAGACCAGTGATGAAGACAACTCGGATATTGCAGAAGCCCCGGACCCAACTGAAGAGGACCAGTGCACTACCATCACCAGCCCGTATTTCTCCAACAACCACTATGTGCTTCTTGCTGCTCCTGGGGCTGAAGAATGCCCAGGAGCACTGAAGCACCCAACCTGTCCCTCTGTAAACCCTCCAAACCTTCCACAAGTGACCCAAGCACATCCCAGTGAGGAGGACATCCCCTACAGCCCTGAAATCCAGTGTGGTCACAGCTTTCCTTCTAGGCCCAGACAATTTAACTATGCTGATGCCTCCATATATCTCAAAGGACTGCAGCAGCACTACACTGCTACCTCTTCCATCTCCTGACCCATTGGAACATGAAGATTAACAATCAGATGAGAGAAATTCTGCCTCTTTCCTAATGTAAATAACTCACCGAGTGGTACGCACTGGGGGTGGGACCATAGGACCAGGAGAACTCCAGTCTCGCACTCTTAACAGTCCTGGGAAGGCCAAGGGAGACCCCCTATGCCATTGACAGGATAAGCTGTGGGATCCCCCCCAGCCCCTTTCAACGCCTGGTTGTGCATAATGAATAGGGCCCCAAGCTGTGCTTCCCTCACTGGATGTGGTGTGGGAAGGACATGATTTCATAAAGCCCCTTGGGTCTTAAATGTTGTACAAAGTATATTGCTTACAGTTTTGAGTGATGATTATGCATTATTATTAATTGATGTGCCACTGTTACGATGTATTAGGGAGGGATTCATCTCCTGAAGCGGGGGGCAGGGTGGATCTATGGGTTCTTATTAGCCCTGAACTGCGGGCACTACTGACCACATGTTGGCATAAGGCCTGCATGGTTACCCTCACTGGCTATCAGGCTGCTAACTAGAGGGGACGTGCCCCCCCACCTAACTAAGCAAGATACTCGGTCCCCCCTCCCCCTTCCTCTTTTTCTTTTCGCCTTCCCCCTGCCTGGTATGTAACGGCTGATGCACCACACAGGGGGAAGAGCAGACCCTCACCCATATAAAAATGAGTTCAGATGACCTCTGACCTGTATGGTTGGTCTATGACAACTGAAGCATGTTAACTCCCTCCTCACGTGACTATCCCCAGGGACCATGCAGGGTGAGGCGCCCTGGGGGCGTTAACTAGATATTTAAGCCAGAGAACAACTGACCCCTGCAGCTGGCCCCCCTCCCCACCTCCCTCACCCACATTCACTCGGGGGCTCTGCAACAAGACTCCCATCAGTCCTCCACTAGCAACAACAGTGCAAGACCAAGAGGCCACCCCTCTCGAACTGTAGCGAACACTGCTTTATCATCTACAAACAATGGTGGTAACCAGCTTAGCGTAGTCATGCTTAAACCTGACTAATCTAGATGGCCTCTCCAGCGGCAATCGGCCATATGGGTAACCCCTTTTCCATAAGCCTACCTGAGCAGTCTTCCCAGACCGCAATGGGTGAAAGCATCACCCGAAATAGTAGGCAGTTTAGAATAAAAAATACTGACAAAGACGACACCCCAAGGGAGGCCAGACCAGTCTTGGGGTGACACAAATCGTTACAAACATATGAGCTTACAAAATTTGCCAGCAGATGAAGACCTGATCTATCAAGTCTGCTTGAATGTGCAGCTAGCACCACTTATTCGGCAGCTGTCCCTTCCTCCCACCCTTGCCCTCCCTTGACCCTCCCCCTTGCCATGTCCCAGCCCCTTTTGAAGCAGTCCACTGTTCTACTGGATACCACTTCCGCCGGTAACACATTCCACCCAACTATCACCCTCTCCATAAAAAAGTGTCTCCTCATCTCTCTCCTGAACCTTCCTCCCTCCAGTCTCATATCATGGCCCTGGGTGTCCCTCTCCTCCCTTTCTTTGTACAGCCCCTCTGTACCTGTCTTGTTTATTCCTTTCATGTACTTAAAGGTTTCAATCATATCCCCCCCGTCCCTCCTCTCCTCCAGCGAGTACATGTTCAACTCCCTCAGCCTCCTCTCATATGGTAAGTCCCCCAGCCCCTTGATCATCTTTGTCACCGTGCGCTCTACCCCCTCCAGTAACTTAATGTCCCTCTTCAGATACAGGCACCAGTGCTGCATGCAGTACTCCAGATGTGGTCTAACCAATGATCTATACAGTGGCAGAATCACCTCTCCCCCTCCTTGAAGATATTCCCCTTGCAATGCAATCCAGCATTTGTTGGCCTTTGCAACTGCCTTCCTATATTGTGCCAAGTTGTTCATTGACCCTGTAATGAGCACCCCCAGATCCTTCTCCTCCTCTGTCTCGGCTAGCTTCACTCTGCCCAGCTAGTAACTCCTCCTTGGGTTTTTTGCCCCAAAATGCAGCATCTTACACTTTCTGGCATTGAACCCCAGTTGCCAGATGTTCGACCAGGTTTACAGCTTTGTCAGATCATCCTGCAACCCCTGCCATCCCCCTAGGTCATCCACCACCGCTCCCATCTTTGTGTCATCAGCAAACAGACTGATCTTTTGTCTTGATGCACAATGATAAGTCTGTAATGAATATCCCAAACAACACTTGTCCTAGCATTGATCCCTATGGAATACCGTTCATCACTACCCTTGGGAATGAGAGCTCCCCACCCACTACCACCCTCTGTTACCTTCCATGAAGCCAGTTCCCTACCCATCTCACCAGCTTTGCACCCACCCCAGTGCCTTCTAACTTACTTCCCAGCCTCCCATGTGGCACCGAGTCGAATGCCTTACTGAAGTCCAGGTACAGGACATCCACTACATGGCCCCCACCCAATTGCCTAGTTACCCAGTCATAGAACTGACCATCAGCCTGACAGTCTCCCTTACACAACCTTTAGTTGGATTCATTGTATATAGTTTGTTGTGCTCTCTAGCAGTTACTGTTATAATAATTAATGCTGTATATCGTTGGCACTTCAGTTCACACCTTATAGAGTCAGTGAAATCTGAGCTCTCCTATAGCAGTTCTAACAATTTCAAGGTTCTGAAGAATGAGAAAAGTGATGTTCACCTTCGCCTAAAAACAGTATATGGGTCACTGCCTGGGACACCCCCCCCCGACTATGATGCCTCCCCACCATATCTCAGCCTCATATCAAACATTCAAACTCTAAAAATTGAGCATGGATAACATAATATGCCATACTTGGAATGTTCGAGGCCTTAACTCGCCCATAAAAAGGAAAAAGGTCCTGTCACATCTAAAGAGGCTGAAGTTGAGGGTGGCCTTTCTCCATGAGACCAAACTGACCCATACTGATCACTCCTTACTAACTAAAGACTGGGTGGGGCAGGAGGCCCATGCAAGAGCCCCTTCATGGAAGAGGGGTGTGGTCATTTTGCTCCAAAAAACCCTCAACTGGTCCATCACAGGGTCCTTTGTGGACCCCGAGGGGTGATGAGTGATAGCTGACATCACCACACCCACGGGGCCTCTTTCACTATGTAACATATATGTTCCCAATCAAGATGATCCAAACTTCTTCCATGAACTGGCCAGTGCAATGAGCTCCAGGGCCGGCTTTAAGGATAGGTGAACTAGGCAGTCGCCTAGGGCACCATGTAATGGTGAAATGCCAAATATGAATGAATGGTAAAATATACTTTTTTTATTTCCCTTTTTTTTTCCCCACTATCCAAGCAATGGTGCTTTTTAAACGTTAGCAAAACTGATGTGTTTTCGGGGGCCATCAATCAAGAAAGGACCCAGCACAGCAACCAGTTAAGAAGGAGGCAGAAGTAGTGCATGCCCATCCGTACTAGTGCCCCGCCAAGCTCAACCATACATCTGAGCTAGTCCCATCCTTCCATTGATGACCCCACCATAGCCCATCCTCCTACCCTACAGCGCGCCAGCCACGAGCCAGTCCACATCCCAAAAACTAACTGTTGTGCACACAGTGCTGTCTACAGCATATTGAGAGAGTGAGAGATAGACGATTGAAGTCTCTAGACTGCGACAGTAGAAAAAGTTGTCTCTTGTCTTGTCAACAACACAGTGGACTGCGGAATCATTCGGCTGGGCCTGGGACCTGGGATCCATCAACCACTACATGTGCATCGGAGTCGGCAGCTGTGGGCCCACGGCGGCAGTCGGTGTGACCAGTGAGACTGACTCAGTCAGTCAGATGACGAGTAAAAATTAAAAGGGTCATGTGGTGACTGGTGAGAACATTTAGTAAGTAGCCCAGCCCTGGAGCTTCTCCTTACATACTGTAACATAAAAGGAACTGTTTGCAGAAATCCATAACTGTGTGACCACGTAGTGATTTTGGTACAGATAAAATCCATTTCTAATGTGCAACCTGGTGTTCCACTACCTAAGAGCACAGCTACCAAGTTTAAAAGTAGTTGGTCCCAGCAATCATCATAGCCGCAACTATATAACAAAGTACCGAATAGCTTGCACACCTGTTATACTCGTTATCACCTTGAAAAAGTGCACATTCAGTGTGAAAAATTGATTTGGGGTTGCTGCTGCAGCCAGCTCTGTGAGTTTTCTCTGCACTATGTTTTTATTCTGTAAGCAAATAATAGCAGTTTAATTTGAAACACTGTCCTGGGGAGATTTTTGCCTTTGGTGATCAGTGGTGGTAAAAACATCAATTGTTTGTGGTATATCTGAGTGTAAAAGTAACCTTTGTCAAATACAGGAGGGTGAGAAGTTGCTGGAAGTGACTAAAGGGGTGGTTCTGTTGCCTGAAATTAAGGTATTGCATTAAATGAGCAGTGTCTAGTGGTGGGGCAAGAACTAGCTAGAGATACCCTATTAGTTAGCCAGGTGGCGGCAGCATTGGAACTAAAAGTAAATGTCCAGGCATCTGGTGGCTCTTGTGTGTGAGGTTATGCCAGCTGGTTGCTCTTGAAGGCACATTAGTTAAAGCAATTGTCTGGTTTTCCTCATGCCTGTATAGGGAAAATAGCAAAAATGTATTTATTTTGTGTTGCTGCTCTGGACCTGCAAGTGAGCGTATGTGCTCTAAACGAAGGGGTATAAATAGGGTCACCATATTTCCCCATGTTCAACAGCATTTTGCTCATAGTAGAGTATAACCCTCCTCATTTAGGGGTTAATGGTGCAGCCTCAGATGTTCACTATAGTGGTGCTGTTCCCTACTTGGTATAGCCTTTTGGTATTTAATGGGAGCCAGAGAAAAAATGAAAAAAGGAAATGTGTTCTGCAGTTCCAGTTGGTGCTGGGGAAGGATTAAGGGGTGTTCTTGGGTGACCAATGTCTGACAGGTTCCTTTGAACTGTGTTGGTAGAGCCCGAGGCCTGGCTGAGGGCCCTTAACTGATGCTGGTCCCTGAGAGCCTATAGCTCAATGGATGTAGATAGCAGAACTGAGCGAGTAGCAATCATGTTGCTGGGAGAGTATTCTGGCCGGGGTAGAGTAAGGCCCAAGGTTCAGTGGCCCTTCATACCTTGTAGGACACCTAGGTAATGGTGTTGAGTGCGGGTGAAACATAGAAATATAGAATTTAATGGCAGACAAGGACCGCTTGGCCGGCCTAGTCTGACCATTTCCCTACCTAATAGATAAGCTGCAGATCCTAGTTAACCAACAGCCTACTTCCTCCTACCCCCAACTAGAATTGCCTTATGTCTGTCCCATGCATTCTTGAATTACCCCACTGTTTGTGATTTCATGACCTCCTCAGGAAGGCTGTTCCATGCTTCAAAAACCCTCTCTATGCGACACATATCTGGAATGTGTAGTATGGAATGGACTGCATGCCCATTGGCTCACGTTGTGGACCAATGGGCGTACAGCCCTACCGATGGTGTCAGTTGGTGGGCGGTGAGGCGGCAGGCAGGTGGATGCTGCTGCCCGCCCGGCTGACCCCCGGGGAGGCGGGCGGTGGGGCTCAGTGGGCGGGTGGGAGGAGGTACCTAGACCACCAGGAGATTGGTAGTATTACTTTTTTCTAATACAAATGCCCGCGATCGGGTAGACAGTGGTCCACTGGACCAACAGGGATATTGGACTTAGTCATGTATTTATACAATGCCCGTGATCGGGCAGACAGTGGTCCACTGGACCACCAGGGATATTGGGGATCTGATTTTATTACTTAGACTGCGATCGGGTGGGCAGGTCCACTGGACCACCAGGGATTTCAGGGATCTAATTATTTTATTTAGCCCACGATTGGGTGGGCAGCGGTCCACTGGACCACCAGGGATATTGAAAGTATTTATTTATTTATACAAATACCCGCGATCCGGCAGGCAGCAGTCCACTGGACCACCAGGGATATTGGACAGATGTTTTTTTTTTTACAAATGCCCACAATTGGGCATGGGGGGGCACCGCCAGGTGCAGCTGGAGTTCAGGTGGCCACCCACAGGTGGCAGCTGCCGTGTTGCACCCTGCAATGTGGCAGCTCACCTGTGGGTGGCCATCAGCTGTTCCTTTTTTTTGGATCAACTTTGTGCTGGCACAGGTAGGGGTTACGCATGCATGGATCTGCACATCCCGGGCTGAATATCGGGCTGTGCATGGTACACATGGGCTCGCCCCCCCCACCTGCGCCTGCATACATTCCTGATGCGCGCGGGCGCATCAGGATTTGTGCTGCACACTTTTCCCTTTTGAATATCGCGCCGGGGCGCATCAGTGGGTTGCGCATGGCGCAACACTGTTGGGCCATACGCAACCCTTTTGAATATCTGGGCCAATGTGTTATGTGGAAGGCCTGATGCTAATTACAGTGTGGAAGAAGCTTGAGTTCAGCATATCCATTTTATGACGCTTCCAGAGGAAGAAAAGCAGGTTGTGATGTATTAATGCAAAGTCACAAAGATGCTTTCATGTCCTGAAAGGGGGAAGCTTATCACAAGATTAAAGATATGTCATTTGAAGAACATGTGGGTATGCTGAGATTGCAGAATTTAATACTTTGAAAAAAAAAATCCTGTTTTTGTATAAGATATATTTTTTTTATATATTCTGACAGAGGAGGAGCTAGTGACCTCACACAAAAAGGGGTTGACAAATACAGTTTGCTTAAGGAATATTCTCTTTTACTTCTCTAACACACTTTTATCTAGACTCTGACAAATGAAACATCTGTGAGCACTTTTACAGGTATTTATAAAGACAAATCTAAATATTGTTGTAGGAATTTGCACATTTAAACCTTGTTCTTTTAAAAGATTTGTATGTCTTGTGATATAACAATTCTGTATTTTGTGTTTTACATATTTTTATCTATTGTAGTAAAATTCTTTTTAGAGCATACTTGGTCTGTCTTTGAATTTCTTTTATTTGTAAGAAAAGTATATATGGTTATAGCAGACATTAGACATAAGCTTGAATGGTGGTACAAAACTGGAAAGAGAAGCATTTTAAATCCGATGTCTTTATTAAAGTTTTTAATTGTTCATCTCTGTATACCTGATGAGGTGCCCATAGGCAAAGATATCTGGCCCCCCGAAGACAGAATATCTGAGCCTATGCTTTGGGTATGCTAGCAAGAGGTTCACAGTTTGAATCCCTCCAAGACCTGAGACCAAAGATTGATCCGAACCCACAAAACATAAAAGAGGGTTACCTTGTTCTGTTAAACTGTTCACAAGACTGCGCTCGGAGGTTGCCACTTTGGGAGTAGAGGACCTGACCTGCTGAGTAGGTTTGTGACATCTAATATGTCTTGCATTCTCACACTGTAGTGTGGTGCCAGTCTGGTATTTTATATATTGATATGTGAAATATGGTTGGATGGGCATGACCTGCTATAGAGGTAGTGACTTTAAATAACAGTAGATTCATGCGCAGCTACCCTTAAAATCTTTACTATGAGTTGTGATTGTATTGTTTGATTTTTCTGTCATTATGGTCGTTATATGCAAGTAAACATTTTATTGATAAACAACTCCACATGCACTCTGCTGCTGTCCGGTACATGTGCTGTGTCATGGCTTCCCCATGTAGTCCTGCAGTGTTGCCTGTACAAATGTGTCCATGCTAGATGGACACCTGCTCATGGAGTCCAGACAATACCACAGTCATGCGTATGGCCATTGAGGAGGGGCCCCAACATGTACCACCTGTAGGAACAACTTCCGTGAGGTACAAACCTAACCCAGTAGCATACCACACAGGGGTGCCACAAGAACATGCCACCAGTGATGGGTGTCCACCTGTGACCTATCGCTAATGTCACATGCTGCATGGCAGTGGCCATTGGCCACCATGTGCGGTGGATGCTGCACCATAACTGGGCTACCAGGGCACATGGGGAAGGCACTCACTAGGTATGGAATCCCCACGGGACACCTGGTATGCTCATGATGCATGAAACCACACCCATGCAGGATGTACATGCCCAGCATGGGTGGCTACGTCTCACTGTCCTGTTGGCACAGTTCATGCAGGAAGGTGGATCTGGACAGAAGCATGATGATGTACATTACGGATATTATCACACCTGTGTTTTACACCCTGCAGATCAAGCAACCAGAGGGACAAGATGCAACCAGGCACAGGCAGGAACGTCAGTAGGAGACCAGTCCATGGGCAGTGATGGGGTCCCATCAAGGTCTTCGGGGAGGCACAGAACATGCAAGTATACTCTTTTGTTTCTTCAGTCCATAGACACACTATAGGTGCACACCGCAGCAATATCACCCTGGCTTACAATGTTCATACACATGCCCCCATGCTGGGCTGTGGCACTCCAAATGTCGCATAGGGCACTGACTGTGGCATGGGTGGATATCCCCTGCCAATGTCACATATGTTGCCATGATCTACCTGTTTACCAGCCATGTACTGCTCCCATGTCCTGTGGTGGCAGTGATGGTGGCTCCTGGTCACATGGCACCTCTGGTTTTCATTTTGCATGGTCCTACACTGCCCTTGGGCACCCCAGGCAGGCCAGGGCTTAGCGTGGGATCCCCAGGTGCTCTTCATGTTCATAATGCACACTACCCAGTGGGACTGTGGCTTGGTCAGCACATCCCCAGTGTGTTTATGGTCTTTCTGCCATATCAACATCCAGACCAGGGTCATGCTCCCTGGGGAGCTGTTGTGTCCTGACATCAGACGTGTTCCCCATCATGCACAAGGCACCTAGCCATGCCAGGTACTGCTCTTTTGAGGGCTGCATTCCATGCCCCAGGGACACCCTCCTGAGGGTTCTGGGGACTGGCTGTCCACAGCCACTGTGTTGCCTGTGTGCCTACAGGGTCTCCATTGTGCTGGGTGTTGGGACTCTGCTTTGTAGGGGGGCAACACCTGTACCAGGTCCTCTGTGGCCTGGTCAAGCAGTTGCTGGTACAACCACCTTTGGGTCCTCCCAAACTGCTGATAGGTCTGCTACTGGCCACACACTTCTGTCACCTGGCCCTTCCCAGTGCTGTGGCTGCCACACCACTCACCAATGCCCCCTGAATGTGTGACATTGTATGTCACAGTGTGAATAGGCTGCCCACCACATGGGACATCTGTACAGCTCCCACAGCTGCAGGCTCTGGAACCAGAGTACAGGTGTGTTTCATTTGATGATTGTTTTCTGTTACTTGCGTACACATATGTGTTTTGCCATTTCATGGACTGGTGCCTTCACTTGCAGTGCACCTTTTGTAATGACAACATGATCTTGGGACATGATGAGCTTTTCTGGGGTGCTAAGGGCACTGATCACTATCATATTAGAATCGTGATGGGTACGGTGGCAACCCAGTGGTGACATTCCACAATGCCTGTTGCACAGGTTGCTCCGCCACTCTGGTGGTGCTGCAACATGTGTGCAGCACTGTGGTGCAGCACACACCCCTCAAGTGGAGAGCACCCCCAGTCCACCATGGCTTGCTGCTGGCCACTGCCCAGCCTGTTATCTGCTGCTGTATTGCTCTGTATGATAATGTGCCTGTCTGACCTGCCATGCTGCATTTCAGTGCCCTAGGCCAGTCTGGGTAGCAATCTACAGGTGCCCTGACCATGGCATCCCCCTGCTCAGCCATATGCTAACATTTCAGCATGCCAGCTGGTTGTCCTGCATCCTCCCTCTGGCAGCCAGCATATTTGTAGCAATGCATCTGTGTGCCCCACGAATGTGTCTGCACCATCCCACTGTTGCAGTGCCCACATGGCTGACCTGTGTAGCCATGCCACTACATTGTCACTCCATGCCTGTGTGCCCCAATGGCATGAGCTGCCCCTGTTCCAGTCTCGGTGTGCCCTGCCAGCAACACTACAGGGAAGGCATGGGGGAGTTCGGTCACTCCTAGCCATGCCTTCCAAACACACTGCATTGTGCCATCCTAGGGTGCTGCTGTGCTCATCCTGTTCCACACATTGTGTCCACATGCACATCAGACACAATTTCCCTGTCCTGCTCCATTGCCCAGTGTCCTAAGCCTTTAGTTCAGCATTGCTCCAGGCAGACCATCCCATGCCCCCTGTGTGTCATTCCATTGCATGTGCTGCAGCCACACATGGCCTGTTGTCAGGTGGCATTATGGATCTCCCTTCAATGTGGTGTCTCTGTCACCTGTGTCCCCCATGTTCCATGCCACTTTCAGTGTTTGTTGGAGGGAGGTCTGTGTGCTGACATACCCTATATGGTCCACTGTGTCTGCACAGTTCACATACAGTATATTCTTTTTCCTCCTAGGCGCCCGACAATAATGTCCTGCCTGACACCACCCTGAAGACACCCAGGTACGTGATGCCCTACTGCAAAGAATTGTTCACCGGCAGAGGCTTCAAATACAGAGACGGACAACCTGCCATACTAAGCTGTTACAGGTCCCCTGAAACACTAAACCGAATACCCGCCCACCACCTCCACCTGTACCCTAAGCTTCCCCTACTTCAAGTTGTCCCACTCCCACTCACCTTCCAGTTAACCCCATTGTTTTTTTCCAGTCACCACCCCTTCAAGCATATAGTTCATATTTATTGTATATACTGTAGTTCTTATTGTTTTCTGTTTTTGTTCATGTCCTTAGTTATTATATTATTTGGTAAAATATTTTTTATCTTATGCTCCTGTGTCTGTTGTTGTGCTGTGTTTCCATTTTGCAGTAGAGTGATGGAGAACCCTCCCTACCCATCTACTTCCCCCCAATGGGGTACGTTCATGTTCATCCTCTGCCATGGGGTCTACCCTGGTGGTTCAGCTGGTGTCTGTAAATGCGCCATCACATGTTCAGGGTTCCACTTCTGGCAGGCATGCTGGCTTGTTGGCTGTCACGTTGTATCTCACAGGTGTCACACTGCACATCACTTGTTCAGGATGGACCATGTCCTAGCTGTTCCTGTCCATTATCCGCAGGATGGTACCTGTTGTTCAGGCCACTACCCTCCTGTGTTGCTAGGCAATATGGCCTCTGCATGGGACATATCTGTTGCTGTGTCCATATGGACATCACTGCCTTCTATCCCTTGTGTCCCCATGCAGTCTGCCATTTGGTGTGCATTCAAAACCAACATCCAAAGGAGACCTGCACTCCTACAGGTGCTGGTGGTGCCACCAGAACCCACCTTGAGACAAACTGTTAACTGAGAATGGTGTACTCACTCAAAGACAGAAAATAAATGGAATCAGTCTGTGAAACTGATAATTCAAAGCTCAAACATTTTAATGTGATACCCACAAATTCACAGCTGGACAATACCCCTGCACTTCGGTCACAAGACCTTCTTCAGGAGGTAAGGTTACTACTGACTGACAGACATAACTACAGTAGTGCTAATGACATCATAGGTACATCATTCATTTTAATTACACCTTCAGCAATAGAAACTTAAAGATTCCAACAAAGACAGAGATGAGCACTGGGATGGTGGTACCTCTCTCAATTAGATGTAGTCCAAAATTTCTTAAGAAGAGAGCACTCACCACTTGCAGTAAGGAACTTCAAACAGAAACTGCATAGCTCATTGTACTCTTTTAGTTTATTGCATAACCATTATCAGTGCAGCTCACACACAAGAAACGATGGTGCCTTCACACCACCCACCCTACGTTACGTAAGGTGTCCATGTTAACAAAACATACTGCTATTATTTTCCTATCAACCAGACTTGGAGGAATTACTTGAAAATAAAAATTGATGCTGAAATAAATCAGGAGAAAAGTAAAACGGAAGGGGGAATGGGGTGGGAACCATTGTTTGTTGTTCTTCTTATTCTGGTACTCAGAACAAAATCCCATATGGAAAACCAAAATAAGCCAACTACTTATGTTAAAAATGGTTTAAGGTCCCATGTCTCATTACATATTTCTGGATTCAAGCTGTCTAAGCTGAAAATCCAGTATGTTTCCCTTTGGAGGAGACACCTAACCCTGTCATCCTTGTAAATCCCACCCTAACACACTCTGCTGCCATAAATTGGAAACAATTGAAATCCCCTCCATGCACTTCCCTAAAGTGTATGCTAACTGGGGTGTACATATATTGGGAAATCCTATTGGTTGCTGTCTTCTTCCTAAAGTTCCTTGTTCTGAACTTGGTTGATCATTATTGTCAATTCGTAGGGTGATGTAGCCTAGAGGTTAGAGTAATGAGCTCTGAATGAGTTTGGTACATCCAGCAGACAGACCTGGGTTTGATTCCCACAACTTCCACTTGCATACTGTGTGACTCTGAGCAAGTCACTTAACCTCTCCAGTGATCTCAGGTCGCGCCTGAAAACAGGCACTTCAGCCTAGTGAGCCTCACTCGGTTACCTAAGAATAAAATAAAAAAAAGATGTCCAGAACATTCAGCTGCTCAGAATGTATGGTGTTTGTGAACTTTAAGTTCCACTCTTTCAGACTGAGCCATCTCATGAACTCCTTAGCATCTGACTGATCACCATCCCCCACACAGACCACATCATCAATAAATCAATACTAATGTTTAATGTGGTCTGTGTGTGGGATAATGTCTTGGTTGAGCATCACTATTTCTTCCCAATGCCCCAAGACCAGATTGGCATAAGAGGGGGCCATGGAGGCCCCCAAAGCCATTCCACATACTTGCAGATAGAATTCCTGATTAAATTCAAATACACTGTGTGTTAGTACAAACCCAAGGGCTTCCAAAGTGAATTCTTTTGAGAATGTACTGTATCTGCCAAGATATTTGTCTGCAAAAAGATGTTCACAACTTTGCAGACCAATCTGATGTCCTGTTCAAGTGTATAATGCTTCAACATCAATTCCTATCAATAAAAAGTAATTTTCCTAGGTAATTTCATTAAGTTTGTGCAATAGATCTGTAGTATCCCTTATGTATGAGGGCAATCTTAAGATACAAGGTCTTAGAAAAATATCCACAAATTTACTTAACTTATCAGCTAAAGAATCCACCACTGATACTATTGGTCTATGGGGGGGGAGGGTAAATGACAAGTGTAGTGCTTGCCAACATTGTAAGCAATCTTCATTTTTTGAATCATAGCATGCAAACAAGAGAGTTAAAGTTAGGGAGTTTTTGAACTGTAGTTCTAAATTTGTAGTTGACTTTCTGTGGTGCAATAGCACCAAAGTGTGTGTGGGGCATACAATAAGAACAATCCAGGAATATATACAGGACCACATTAGGGATACTAAAAATCCTGACACATATAGCTCTGTTAGCATACACCTTAGGAAAGTGCAATGAGGAGATTTGAATTGTGTTCAATTTATGGCAGCAGAGTGTGGATTTGGGGGGGAGGGGTGACAGGATTAGGCATCTCCACCAAGGAGAAGCATACTGGATTTTCAGCTTAGACAGCTTGAATCCAGAAATACTTAATGAGACATGGAACCTTAAACCATTTTTATGGCTGTGGGTGGAGCCTACAACCATCTTGCTTTAGCTAGAAAAATGGCATACCGTGGAACACATTTTTGGACTTTTCAGTGTATCCTGCAATAAGTACAAATCACTATGGCAGTTAAAGAAATACAAGTAAATACAAGTATACAAGTCACTAATACACAACCAACATGAAAGTTGTTCAGGACAAAACAACCTTTCAAATTAGGCTAGCCATTAATCTGAATTCATTAGATTTTTTTAAATATAGCCATCTGAAAGGTGAAAATTATGAAGAAAAATGAAAATTCAGGTAATCAGATTGCCATAGTTTAAAGAATATAATTAGTGCAGCTTAATGAATAGGCTCATTGGAAAGGTCTTGTTGTCCTGATCAACTTTCATACTATTGTTTTATGTGTAACTCATATACTTTTAGAAATATTTACATTTGTTTGGTATAACTCCTATTGCACTTCTTAATAGCCTCATTTTTGCAAACCACTAGGCCAGTTAGGTGAAATACTAGACCACCTGGTTTATCTCTTGTCATGCCTTATTTAACAGCAGATCTCTGACACTGACCAGATAGGGGGAAGAAGCAAGACAGAGAAGAAAACAATGCACACACACAGAAAACACAAGCCCCATTCACATGGTCAGCTCTGGGCTGTTGGTGGTGCACAGCAGTGAGATCATTGCCACTGTGTACATCTGAATGCCACCATTTTGCCATTTTCGGGTAGTGTTTCATTGTGACCACAATCTCTCTTTTCTTGGGATCGCGTAGTGGTGCAGGTGTTTTGTACCATTTTGCCCAGATGTCTGAACACTTGGCACCACTCACAATGATGCCAGCTGAATAGCCAGCCTGCAGTTTCTGGAAAATGGTGGCAATGCAGGTAGCAAGCAAGCAATAGTGCACAGCTATATTGTGTGAACACTGGTCAGTGGCGTTATTAGATACATCTGTGGATCCAATGGGGATGGCAGTGATCGAGATACCTGCCATATGAATGTAGCTACAAATTGCACATACTCCAATAATGTTTGTCTGTAAGGCCAATATCCTCCAAGATAACCCATGCCCCAGTGCATTTGCTTTGGGGTTCTTTTGTAGCTCTCTTCACACACAGCAGGAAGACTTGGTGCACAAACAAGGCTGTGAAATGTTTAGGCATCTATGCTGCAGCACTGATTTTTCCTTTATTATGTCTCTTTGGCAACTTCTATTATTAAAATGCATTAAATATATAGTTTACTAAATCGTGGCCTTGGGATGACTCTTGAATAACTCCCAAATATGTTTAAGCCATTTTCTTTACAGGTGGTTAAGACGTGTGCAAAAGGTCAAGTATAATTTTTTCATATTTTTTTTACAAATTTCCAAAGTAAATTGTGGAGAAATACAAAAGTATGCAAAAGTAATCCTACTGATTACCTAAGATTGAGCAAAATCACGTTTTATAAATTATGTTATTTCCAAGTGTTTCTGTAGCCCCCCTTTTTTGTAAGCTGCACAATTGTCCCTTGTTTGATTAGTTCTTACATTTACCTTCCACAGAAATAGGCTAATTGATTTCTAACTGATACCCTTGTATTTAGAAAGCCAAAAAGAATAATATAAAAAAAGTTTGTTTTTTTCTTTAGAAAGGCTATCTAAATAGTGTTCAAAGAACTGTGCTGAGATTCACACTATGGCCTCTTGTTCACAAAGCCAGAACAGTTTAACAGTGATGGAAGGTGCTGGCTCTTGAAGAAAAGAAAGGAAAAGTTGGGTGAGGGTGAGGGGCAGGTTCTTCTGTTTCAGGAAGGAGGGGGCATTTTCTACGTTTCTATGCTTGAAGAAACTGCCTGCGAGTCTGCCTTACCATTGTGCTGCCACAGTGCTCAGGCATAGTTTTCAGTATTTCTGTTTATGCAGCCCTTCCCATTCATGGGCTGCATAAACTGACGCACTTCCCAGTATACTACTTTTCCTTTCCACAACTGCAGAAGTGACTGCCACCATGTGTAACATGTTGGCGCTTACTTAAACTGCGTATGCATGTCTACCATGCATACGTAGTTATGTCAGCACTGCCATGTTGCGCACAACTGACTCCAGGGCAAATTGCACATGTGTGAGTATCACGCATGTGCAGTACTATAATTGCTGCAGTATTACTTATGGCTGACTCTGGTGCAGTGAGAGCACCGCTTATTCTTTTCACCACTCTTGCTGCTCCTAAAAGCTCCCCACAGCCATATCGACTCTGATCAGAGTTTGTTAACATAAGTCGTTGGCTTATTTTTGTTTTCCATTTGGTGTTTTGTTTTGAGTATCAGAATAAGGACAACAAACCCTGGTCCCACCCCCCACCTCACAACTGCACCTCCCATTTTACTTTGCTCCTGATTTATTTCAGCATCAATTCTAATTTTCAAGTAATTCCTCCAAGTTTGGTTGATTGGAAAGTTATACCAGTGCATGTTGTTAACAAAAGGAATCCCCCATTGCCCATATATATTCATTTACTAATTGTTTAATTGTTTGGTGAAACACAAACATTGTGAAGAAATGTTTCAATTTATGCTTATTTTCTATCCTGTTTCAGATTTTATGGTACTGGGAGTGACTAATTCCCTAAAACTTTGGTGGAGACCATTACCTTCCTGGAGTGACTGATCACCTTACCCTTCATGGGTAGATTGTTACATTCAGTCAGCATCAGTCACTTGGCATACCTGGACCTACTGAGTAAATTGTTACAGTTTAAAGAGAAATAGACACAATTTAAAGTCCATTCTTCTGTGTATAAATTTTGTGGTTTCATATTACTGAATACATGTATTTCAAATTCAGTACTTAATTAATAATCAATATTTGTTTAAATCTTTAAGTTTTTATAGGAGAAAGTGTATTTCAAAATGAATGACATACCTATGATGTGATTAGCACTATTATATTTATGTCTGTCAATCACTAGTAACCCCACCCCCAAGGAAGGTCTTGTGACTGAAGCGCAGGGGTATTGTCTGGCTGTGAATTTGTGGTTGTCAGATTAAAACTTTGGAGCTTTGAATTATCAGTTTCAGGAATTGATTCCATTTATTTTCTATCTTTGAGTGAGTGCACCATTCTCAGTTAACAATTTGGTGTGCAGTCACCTGTTTCATGTTGGGATTCCCTGTGCCCTACCTTTGTGCGCTGGGTTGCTGTGGCAGTCTGCACTGCAAATATGCACTATCCAGAGCTGGGAAATCTTTGTACTGTGCTCTTGGCTGTGCACTGGGTACCTGCCATTGTACCCTATGTTCAGTAGTGTTTGTGCAGGTGCTATGCCATTGAATATTGCATGCAATGGCCCTCATGCAAGTGAAAACTGCCTCGCAGTGCTAACTTTGTGCATGAGCAGTCTTTTGAATTTTGGGCCCCAGAACTTCAGGATGCCAGGTTTAAACTGTGCGATCTATGCCAGGGACACTCTCACTGGACTGACACTCCCTGCCCCTTCTCTCCCGTCTGGGGCGCAGGCCCTAACCCTCAAACTGACTCCTGACCCCTCCAGGGGTCCCCTATATCTCACCACTGCCTATTTTCCCCCAAAAAGCCAAACCCTGGCACTGGTTCCATTGACTGATTATCTCTCAACCCTACCTCATTCAGCTGACCAAATCCTCGTGGGTGACCTGAACATTAACTGGCTCAGCCCTGCCTGCCGCCACCACACGTGACTCCTTCTGCAGCCTTAGACATGTCCCAACTAGTCTCCCAACCCACCAGAGTTAACTCTAAGAAAGGTACCAGCGCCTTACTAGACGTTGTCATCACCAACCACCCCCAACAAATCCATGTTACCCAGGTCCTCCCTGATTCCCTTAGTGACCACTCCCCTATCCTCTTCCGCTGGGCAACCACCACTCCCAAACCCATGGTCCTCCCCTCTCTATGTCGGCGCCTCAGACCGGGTGTACTAAAAGCCCTGAAGCTACATCTTGCCCAAATTAACTGGTCTCCCATTCAATATGCCCCTGATATTGATACTGCCCTTGCCTTCTTCTCACAAACCTTCAACAAAGCCTGTGACATCTTCGCACCCCACACAGCTGTACGAACCAAAGTTCGTAATGCCCCCTGGGTTTCCCCGGCCCTGCTGCAACTGCTCAGACACAGGGACAACCTCTGGCACCTGGCCTCTGAATCTGGTCGGTTGGCAGACAGACAGGCTTACAATGCCGCAAGAAACAAATGCACCTGGGCTATCAGAAAAGCGAAAGCCGAGCACTATCAGGCCGCACTCACCACCTCCTGGGGGAATGCGAGAAATTTCTGGGACAACATTAAACATCTAAATGGGAGTGTGCGCTCCCCACCCCCCTCTCAGATCACTATTGAAGGCTCTGTCTCCACTGACCCTGCCCGCATTGCCAACTTCCTCAACTCATCCTTCACGGACCTTAGCTCTGTCCTCCCTAGTGATTTCTTTGATCCTCCTTCTTCCTACCTGCCCTAGACACTCACTATCCTAATTTCCACTTACGCAGGGTCACTGCCCAGGAAGTCAGGCCACACCTGATTAAAGCGCTCAGAGCATAGTACTGGCAGTGACTCTCTGGATCCCTGCATCCTCCGTCGGGTTCTGGACCAGGTCCTGCCCCACTAACTAGCCTGTTCAATAAGTCCTCTGCCTGGGGCAGTTCCCTCAGCCTGGAAAATTGCCACAGTTACACCCATTCTCAAAGGAGGTGACAGATCCTCCCCTGGGAATTATCGGCCCATCTCCATCCTCCTTCCCCTCTCCAAAGCCCTAGAAAAACTGGTGGCTACTCAAGTCACAGATTACATAACCAAATACAACATCCTCTGCCATGAACAACATGGTTTCCGGGCTGGGCGCAGTACCGGCACAGCCCTGATTGAGTTTTCAAACTTTCTTCATTCCTCCCTGGACTCTGGCTCCCTCGCTGGGGCAGTGTTTATCGACCTCTCTAAAGCGTTTGACATGGTCTCCCACCCCCTCCTGCTGGATGCCCTCAGCCATACCGGCTTTGCCCCTGGTCCAGTCTCTTGGTGCTCCAGCTATTTGTCTGCCCGCTCCCAACATGTTAAAATTAATGCGACCCTCTCCGATACATGCCCTATCCCTGAGGTGTTCCCCAGGGCTCCATCCTGTCCTTCTCTTCTCACTATATCTCAACACCCTCCCCAAAGCTTGTTCTGGTAAAACTCCTGCTGTATGCAGATGATGCCGCCATTTTTGCTCTCTCACCAAACCCCAACACCTTACAAGACTCCTTGCAACAAGCCTTTGTCGATGCTGAAGCCTGGCTCAAAGAGCACAGACTTGTACTCAATCTGAATAAAACCAAAACAATGCTCTTTGCCCATCCCCAAAACAAATCCAGATATTTCCCACTCCACATCCTCCCTTGTTCCAAGCATCCTCTTGATCTAGTCCACTTGTACAAATACCTCGGGTCTCCTTTGACTCAGCCCTCACATTCCACTCCACATAGATAATCTAGCCTCAGCTGCATGCGTAGACTAGGAATCCTTTACGCTACAAGCATTGCCTCCCCCAATGCCCTTGACTAGCAGTCACCTCCTCAATACTTTCCTTATAGACTATGGCTTGCCTGTTTATGGTGCTGCTGACACGACACGCCTCAATAAAATTCCCTCACCTTGAATAAGGCCTGTAGGTTAATCACGGGAGCCCCTAGGCTCACACATACCCGCGAACTATACGACATGGCTAGGCTACTTAATCTGGATGAACGGCTCAGATACCAAACCTGCCTCATTACTAAAACCCTCCTTGACTATCCCCACCTGGTCTGACAGCCTCTCATCCACCCTTGCACAACCCTTAGTCCAAACTCGTAACACCTCTAAGGCCACCCTGCTTGTCCCTAGGTCTAGGACCTCCCATGGGCAAAGGTCCTTCCGCCTCCAGAGCTCCCTCATGGTACAACGCCTCCCCACCTCCATCACCGACACCCGCATACCCCCGCTTTCAAAAATCTCACTGGGTCAGTTCTTCAACCTGGGCGTAGCTGTTCCCACCACTAGGTGATCTAGTCCCACATGCCCTGACAATGCTCTCTGAGTGGCTCTCTCCTTTACTGGCTGACAAAACTCTGAGTGGCGCTCACCCAAACTTTTCACAAACCGCACCTTTGCCCTGAACTTCATCCCTAGCAGTCCCGCCCAATCTACCTGTAACTACTGTGATTACCATTCCTGTAGCACGAAATTGTAACTAATTTATAACTGCCTGTAACTACCAAACTGTAACCACGGAGATGTATGCTGTAACCGCAATATTGTGTCTAAGTGTTGTTCTGTATTTGTCCTCTGTGTGACGAGGTACCTTTGGAAATGAGCCTCTGGCTCAAAGGTTGTAAACCGATGTATAAATAAATAAATAAATAAATAAATAAATAAAACTATGTAGTTTGTTTTATTTTGCTTTTCAGTAACATTCTTGCATGCTATTTATATTCTTATAAGTTTCTCAAACTTTCTACCACTTTGTATAGCTTCGCCTACAACCCTAAATGTTGTTGTTGTCTTTGGTTTATACAATATGTAGATATATATATATATATATATATATATATATATAGGATATGACATATGAGATATGAGATGAGCTAATGTAAGATATCAGAAATATCTTCTTGAGTTGTACTTGACCTCTGAACTAACAAGTGGCAAAGTCACAGTTGTGGTCACAGGAGGTCAAGTACAATGAAAGAAGATATTTCTGATATTGTACATTAGCTCATCTTATATTTGATGTGTACAACAGGACCTGAAAGATTCATAAATAAAGCTGTAAACAAGTGATTTTCTTTTTCATTCACTGTTCTCATGCTTGTTTTTATGGCTGTGATTGCAGCCTACAGCCGTTTTGCATTTGGCTCCTCAAAAAATGGCTGACCATAGCATGTTTCCTTTGGACTTTTCGAAGTATCCTTCCAAAAGTCCAACACAGCTTGGAGCACTCCACCACGGTTGGTAAGGCATAACAGCCACACTATTTTGGTTGTTACTTCCACATTCCGGGACAAGAACTCCCTGCTGAACTCCAGGAATGCAGCTGACATTGTCGCTTTGTAAGTTGTGGTACTGTCACACAAACTGAATCTTGCTTCATGAAGTGGTCTGTGTCATCAAGCCATGCAAGGGAGCAACTCAGCATAGATCTGCTTGCAGTAAGTCAGCATGCCATACGGGTATGCAAATGTCCTGTTCTCAATGTCTGCATCTTCATGGACTCCCTGTGCCACCCTCCCCCATGCATTAAAGTCCAGTTCAGCTACTATATTTAACATTTAAACATTAAGCAGTACACTAAGAGGGACTGAGTGAGACAGACTGCTTTTCATGTGGCTCTCTCACTCTTGCTTCCTTGTTCCTGACATCCACACTGTGTGGTTTGGCTGTCAATGTAGTTTTTAGTACCTTTAAGCCATATAGGGAGGTGAATAGCTAGCAACCAACCCCCATTTGTAAGCTCTGAAATGGAGCAGCTGACTGTTTTACAAAACTCTTTTGATCTCAGCCACTTTACCTCTATTCAATAGTAGTATCTGCACTTACTTAGAGGTAAATATATTGTATTGCCAAATAACAGTGAACGGTTGTGCATGATGTGGAGTTTAGTGGCTTGTGGACAGAGAACAGCCTGAGTCAGAGAAAGTGAAAAGTGTGCTAATATGAAAGGTGCTGAAGGGGAATACAAAGAGCCACTTCTCCTCCATTCTGAATGATGAATGAGACAGGGGCTCTTTCTTCCTCCTCTCATGGAGAATGTGTTTAGTTGAATTACCTTTTATTTATTTAATAAGAATATGCTGCCTGAATGAGTCTGTCAGTTCTCTGAAATGAAATGCACTCCCTAAAGCAGAGCAACTGAGATCAACAGAATTTTATAGAACAGGCAGCCACTCCATTTCAGAGCTTGTAAATGGGGGTTATAAGCTCCCTTTAGGGTGTAAAAGTTCTAAAAACACCTCCTTTTTTGTGTAAGATGAACAATTGTGTCACATCTCCAACAGACGATGAAACCATGCTGTTTTCTGTTGTCTGCAAACTACTGCCCCCCCACACACACCCATCCCTATCCAATGTATTGCATCTGACCATCAGCAGCTGTGCTTTCACATGCTGATTGTCGCTACTAAGACAGAACTCTGAAGAACTGTTAGTCGAATAACTGATAGTCGAATATGTTGCATCTGAAGGTTTTTTTTTTATCTGTGTCCCATTCTTGTGATTGACTATTTCACATGCACAATGCACATGAAAACATTAATTCTACTGCAATTAATGGAGCGATGTTGAACTCTGATTCATTACCTTACAGACGCATACTCTGAAAGTTTACTGGTATCTTGATACCTTCACCATATTTATCCACTCCCCTTCCATTATATGTGTCAAGGTTTTGCCAGTCTTGGCTGATCTGTCCTCCTTTCTCTCAGTTTTTATGGCAGTGGGTGGAAGCTACTGCTATTTTGCATTCGGCTCCTCAAAAATGGTTGACCATGGCATGCTTCTATTGGACTTTTGGAAGTATCCTTCCAAAAGTCCAACAGAACTTGAAACACTCTGCCACAGTCAGTCGCTACAGACTAACAGCCACACTATTTTGGTTATTACGTCTATATTCCTGGACAAGAACTGCACATGCACAGTTCCACCAGTGCTGCCATCTTGGTAATGGCAGAATACTATTTACCACAACTATGCATGTGCGAATGCTGTGCATGTGCAGTTGCATCACTGCAGTCTTGGAGATGGTACTCAGCGGTGCTCACTCTCCAGAGCTTTACAAGCTCACCACAACTATATCAGCTCTGGTTAGAGTTTGTTATCAATGGAATATCTCTAAAGAATGCATGAAGCAATGGTTGTCTAGATGGCATTGTTATGAGGTAATGTGGTATGTCCTGTTGCTATTAGTCAGTTATCAATAGGTTAATTGTGATGCATCTTATAGGTGATATATTGGTACTTAACAGGTCGTACTTTGATATCTTGAAACTTGGCTCAAATATACCACTAGTTATCTTTATAAATATACAGTGACACATGTTGTACACAGATAGATTTTCTTGTAAATATAATCTTTATTAAACAATTGTCCATGTCTGTAACATCCATCTGTGCTCAAAATAAAGCAACATTTTGATAAAATAGGCGTGATGTTGAGTGATTATTACCATCGAGCTGTCGGAGGAAGAAGCAGCAATAGTCCTGTCCCTTTGGCCCCCTAAGTTACAGAGCGGAGGAAAAGGGAGTTATAGCTTTAGTAGGATCACAGCATTTTAGCATACAGACAGATAGATGGATAGATAGATAGACAGATAGATAGATCGATTGATCGATAGACAGACAGACAGACAGACAGATAGATAGATAGATAGATAGATAGATAGATTGATCGATAGACAGACAGACAGACAGATAGATAGATAGATAGATAGATAGAAAGATAGACAGACAGACACAGTAGCAAGATAATTAAAAGCACATTGCCTTAAAATCTCAAGGCCCTTACGATAAATAATAATAATGAAACAGTGCTAACTACATAGGCTCATCGGATCATAAATAGAGCCTACTATAATCAACAGTGGGCGAGATATTCAGACTGTACCAGGCAGGGGTGCAAGCCTGGGTGCAGTGCAGTGCAACTGGGATGGGCCAGGGCATGAACCAGGGGATATTTAATGGTGCTGCGCCTTGGCTCAGCACTGTTGAATATGGCACTGATGGTGCATGCACTGCGCATGGCACAGTGGCACTGTGCCTGTGCAAGTGGCAGAAGGAGAGCAGGGGGCTGCGACAGCACAAGTGCGGTTGCGCTAGGTGCAGCAACTGTGATATCCAGTCATGAGCATGCAAATGAGGTCATTATGCATGCAAGGCAGAAATGGGGCCATTTGCATATCATTATAGCTCAATTTGCATGCGGTGCACCAATCTCCGGCAACTTGGGCCTGGCACCCTGCCAGGCTGCAGCCGTTGGGGACCAATGCCCTGCTGCCACTTGGCGGGCTCTGCTCCTGTATGCCCAAGTGGGGGCATTTGTAGAATGACTCTCTAGTGGTCCAGTGGACCACTATCCATGGCCCGATTGTGGGCATATGTTCAAATAAGCCCTGGTGGTCCAGTGGACTGATCCCCAATGCCCGATCGCGGGCATATGTTTGATTCATCCCTGGTGGTCCATTGGACTGAACCCCATTGCCCTATCATAGGTGTATGTTAGAACTCCCTGGTGGTCCAGTGAAAGCCTCTCCCAGTCCTCGCTCACAGGCAGAATGAACAACGGACACCCTGGTGGTCCAGTGGTACACCCTTCTCCACCTGCCCACTGAGTCCCCCGCCACTCTGCACCCCCTGTCAGTGGCGGGCAGCAGTACCCCACCCACAAGTGGCCCAGCTGCCAGCCAACTGACAGCATACAGTAGGGTTGTACGCCATAGTGTAGACTGCATAGCTAATGGGCATGCAGACCATATTGTACATATTTCACAGAACTGTGAATGAATGAATGCTCATTCACAATTGACTGTGTAGTATAGTATGGTCTGATGCCCATTGGCCCACACAGTGGACCAATAGACATGCAGCCCTACTGTATGCTGTCAGTCGGAGGGCGGCCGGTCAGCTTGTGGGTGGGGTGCTGCCACCTGCAGCTGACTGGGGGGGTGTAGGGTGGTGGGGGACTCAGTGGGCAGGTGGGGAGGGGGTACCACTGGACCACCAGGGTGTCCGTTGCTCATTCCACCTGCAATCAGGCACTGGGATGGGCTTCCACTGGACCACCAGGGAGTTCTAACATATGCCCGTGATCAGGCAATGGGGTTTGGACCACCAGGGATGGATCAAACATATGCCCATGATCGGGCATTGGGGATCAGTCCACTGGACCACCAGGGCTTATTTGAACATATGCCCATGATTGGGCAATGGATAGTGGTCCACTGGACCACCAGGGATTACTTTTACACATGCACACAATTGGGTGAGGGGGGGCATGATGCCCCCTGGACTGGGGGCATGTGGACTGTGTCCTGGGTGGTCAGGTGGCCACCCACAGCAGGCGGCTGCCATGTTGCACCTTGCAATATGGCAGCTCACCTGTGAGTGACTGGGACTTGCTCCTGGTTTTGCCAGGCACATCTTTGCACCCCCCTGAGTGGTGCAAGGTGGCTATGTGCCAGCATATGCACCGCACATCCCAGGCTGAATATCGGGATGTGCTGCAAATGCAGATCACACCCCCGCACTTGCGCCACATACATTACTGGTGTGCTCCAGAACATTGGGGATTGCGCAGCGCAACCTTTCCATTTAAATATCATGCCAGGGTGCATTGGTGGGTTGCGCATGGTGCAACCCTGTTGTGCCATGTGAAACTCCTTAGAATATCCCACCCAGTATGTTAAATTAAAATATATCATCAAGTTAAATAAATATGCTAAAACATCCAGCAGATAAGGGATGTAAAACTAGGTCTGAAACCGAGAAAATTTGCTTGAATAAGTGAGTTTTAAATGAAGAGGATGACACTGTAATGGCACATATGAATATCACTAGGAAGGGAATCCTTCAGTCTTGGGGCAGCAACTAAAAAGGTGTACCCCCAGTTGACATCAGTCTTGACTGAAGGACTAGCAAAAGTTGTCGCCCTACAGGACAGAAGTTCCTAGTCTGTCCAGGATCCAAGTAGGTTGTCAAAAGATCTACTTTTAACACTAATTTTACTTTGCCAAAGAACAGATTTATTTGGTCAGAAGCTTATGGATTCTATTAACCCATTCACTACAACCATCGCAGCATTTTTAAAGCCCACAAGATGAACTCTGATTGATTTGGGGGATGTTAAATGGCCACTGGCTTTTGAAACATTAACTTTTGCATTATAAAAGTGGTTTCATGGTTATTTGTCAAGCAGCCACTCAACTGTCACAATAGGCTAACTGTATTTGATACTGCTGCCAGCGTATGAAATGTACAGTACCTTGGGTAAAGCACCAGAATCGTACCACATCCTTTACTGGCCACATGGTGAGCAATTTCTGTAATAAAAGTCATGTTTCACTGTAGAAATGAAACTTTGGTGAGATAACTCATCATCATCATTCATCATCATCATCATTTCTTACAAATAAAACTCCTCAGAAACTCATCTAGAGCATCTTATAACAAACCATTAACCAATAGCCAATAAAATAGCAGAAAACTATGGGCAATATTGAGGCAAGGCAATTTTATTTATGTGGTTCATTTCCCATTGACTCATTGTGCTTTAAAATAAATACAATAAAATTTCTAAAAAGTATGTATAACAACAGGCAGCAAGCTATAAATCATAAATATCAGCAATAATTTAAAGATTCAGGGAAAGGCTTGGCAGGGCATTCTACAAAGTAGGTGCCTCAACACAAAATGATCTGACCCCCAATTGCCGCAAACAAGACACATGGACAGAGAGCAAACCTGCATTAGAAGAGTGGAGGGAGAGAGTTGTGTGGTAGGGAACTAGGAGATCTTTTAAGTAGTCTGGTCCCAAACTGTGTGGGGCCTTGAATGTTGTCAAGCATATCTTGAAGGTTACACACCACCACATAGGCAGCCAGTGATGTGCGTGCAGTACCAGTATAATATGATCCCTTCGAGAGGACCTGCAATCAGCCAGGCTGCAGCATTCTGGACTAGTTGCAGGTGTCGTAACAGACCTCCAGATAACCCTCGGTACATAAGCATTGCAATAGTTGAGCCTAGAGGTGACAGTGGCATACTCTATTGTCTCCAGGTGAGCAGGGGCTATTTGCCATTTTATCCTGGAGATGTGATTATGATTGACATAATGAGGTTAAATGTGATTCAATGCTTAAAAAGAATTCTTGAAAATCTTTAAAAAAATGTTTAAATGAGTTTAAAATGGGATCATTTTAGATACTGTTGGGAAGAACATTTCAGCAGCAAAGTGCACAGATGGCAACACCTCCATCCCCAGCCATTTTTAATTTTCTTGAGGACCACCAGAAGATCTGCCTGTAAGATATTCATTGGCAGACTAACACATACAACCAAAGGTGATCAGAGATACTGTAGGAGAGCCATATTCTATGTATTTACTTGTACAGTGTTCCTGACTGTTTTTGTAAGGCCCCTCTTAGATTGATTCATTGGGGGAAAAAAAACGTTGGCTTGTCTCCAGCTAGAAAATGCTTGACTTTTACAGTATTTCAATGGGAAAAAAGTTGTCCCTTACTTTTTCTCACAGAATGTTCCTCCTTCCAAAAGCTAGGGGTCAGTGACCCTGCTTGCAGTGTATAATGGCAACCTTTGTTTCATACATACAGTTAGTACCAAGGAAAACCAATAAACAAAACTTGAGAGATTCTTAATTTTTGTTTGTTAGTAATGATGGACATGAAAAATGCCACTTTGTCATCATAAAATAAGTTTACCTGAAGTGGTTAAAGACAACATGAAACTTGTTTTGACTGGTAAACTGAGAAAATGTGAACTAAAGTCATTAGTCCTTAAGGAAGTACAAGCACATTACCCCCATGATGTTGTTTCCTTATATAGTAATCGCCCAAGTATAGAGTGGCACAGCAAAGGTCAAGCTGCTTTATCACACGGGACACTGCAAGTGTAGCATGATTTCATACAACATGGTAAACAATAAGTCTTGTGTTGTAAGGGTCAGAAAATTACATAAAATTTGATGACAGATAAGGACCTCTTGGCCCATCACATCTGCCAATTTTTTTCCTACCTGTACTGACACTGCAGACCCCACTTGATCTCTGGCTCCTCCCCTTGCTTTCCACTAAGATTACCATATGAACATACGAATGTGCCAGCAGAAACAGACCACCCGGTCTATCTAAGTCTGCTTGAGTGTGCAGCCAACACCCCTAGTTTGCAGCTGCCCTACCCTCTCCCCTTTGTCATCCCACTGCCACCCCTACTTCCCCCACCCTCACTCTCCCCTGTTCCCTGTCCCATGCCCTTTTGAAGCTGTTCACAGATTTACATGATACCACTTATTCTGGTAGGGCGTTCCATTTTGCTACCACCCTCTCTGTGAAATAGTGTCTCCTCATTTCCTTCCTAAATCTTCCCCCCTCTATTCTTATCCCGTGGCCCCTGGTGATCCTCCCCCTCCTTAACTAAAAGACCCCATCTGCCCCACCCTTATAGATTCCCCTCAGATACTTGAATGTCTCTATCATATCCCCCCTGTCCCTTCTATCCTTCATGGTGTACATATTCAGGTCTCCCAGCCTGCTGTCATAGTCTCCCCTCTCCATTCCACATATCATCTTTGTTGCCCTCCTCTGCACCCCTTCCAGTAGCCTGATATCACGCTTTAGGTATGGCCTCCAAAATTGCACACAATACTCTAAGTGCATCCTTACCAGTGACCTGTAGAGGGACAAGATCACCTCTCTTCATCTGGATGAAAACCCCCTCACTATGCACTCCAGCATTTTGTTCACTTTTGCAGACGCTCTCCTTTACTGGGCAGTGTTGTTCATGTCCCTGTTACCATTACCCCATGTCCTTCTCCTCCTCAGTGATCCCCAGCTTAATGCCCCCCCAGCCAGTATTCTATCCTTGGGTTCTTCACCCCAAAGTGCATAACCTTACACTTCTTTGCATTGAACCCCAGGTGCCACCTCTCTGACTACTCCTCCAGCTTGTGTAGGTCCCCCTGCAGCTGCTTCCATCCCTCCTCTCCATCCACCTCTGCTCCGATTTTGGTGTCATCAGTGAACAGACTTACTTTGCTCACCACCTCATATGCAATGTCTGATATGAAGAGCCCAAACAATACTGGCCCCAACACAGAGCCCTGTGGCACCCCACTTGTCACCGGCCTTGGAGTTGAGAGCTCCCCTCTCACCACCACCCATTGCAGCCTGCCACTCAGCCAACTTGTAATCCAGTTCATCATTTTTGCCACTGCCCACATACCAGTTAGCTTCTCCCTAAGCTGCCCATGAGGCACTGAATTGAAGGCCTTGCTGAAGTCCAAGTAAAGAACATCCACTGCATGACTCTTATCCAGCTCACCTGTCACCCAGTCATAATACTGTATGAGGCTGGTTTGACAAGACTTCCCTGAAACAAACTCATGCTGCCTCACATCCTGGAGGCCAACTTCCTCCAGGTACAACACCAGTCTTTCCTGTAGTATCATTTCCATGAGTTTGCACACTATGGAGGTGAGACTTACCGAACGATAATTACCCAGCTCATCCCTTGGCCCGCTCTTGTTTAATGGTACTACATGTGCCATCCTCTGGTCCAATGGCACACATCCTGACTCCAGTGAGGTGCTGTATAGATCCACCAGTGGCTCTGCCAACACCTCTGTCATCTCCCTCAGCACCCTGGGGTGGATACCAACCGGCCCTGGTGCCTTGTCTACCTTCAGTGCCCTCAGTCCCTCTAGGACTCTACTTGCCTCAATTCTTCCATCTGTCTCCTCCTCTCCCCCTGTCCCCACCATCCCAGCCCATGCTGGTAGCAGTCCCCCCCCCCTTCTTCCATGAACACTGAACAAAAGTATTCATTCAGTGCTTCTGCCTGCTCCTCCCCCTTTTCCGTCCACTCCCCACACTTTTTTATCCTCACTATTGTCTCCTTGCACTTCCTTATCTCCTTGATGTATCTGAAAAAGTATTTCTCTCCCCCATTAATTCCCCATGCTAATCTCAGCTCCCTCTGGGCCTTGGCTTCTCTCACTTTTCTAGTCAACTCCCTGGACCATCTTGCATATTCCTCTCTGTCCACTTCCTTCCCTGCTCTCCTAATCTTCTGATGCACCACTTGTTTTGCCCTCACCACCTCCATAACCTCACTGTCAAACCAGCATGGTTTTCTTGCTCTGCTCCTCTGACTCTGTGCCTTGGTGCAGGCTTCTGTTGCCTCTGTAACCCCCTCGTTTAATAATATCCCATTTCTGCTCCACATCCATCTCCTACCTTATGCCCTCCAGTTTCCCTTTCAGTACTTTCTGCATCCTCCCAAAGTCTACCCCCCTGAAGTTTACCACCCGAGTAACTGATTTCTCTGGCTCCCTGCACAACATGATATTAAACCACATTGTTTGGTGATCGCTGTCAGCTAGTGGGCCCTCTGCCTTTATTTCCCTCACTGCCTCCCCATTTGACAATACCAACTCTAAAGTGTTCTTTAGGCTAGTAGGTACATTAACCAACTGTGTCAGGAGACCCTCCTGGATCACGTCCAGGAGCACTTGCTCCCTAGCACTGGAGTGGAATGCTCCAGTCATCCCCTGGAAAGCTGAAATCCCCCACAATGACAAACTTCCCTTTTCTACATACCTTTTTGATTTGTCCCGCTAACTCCCTGTCAAGCTCCTCAGACTGGGACGGCAGCCTGTAAAGCACCCCAAACATCACTTTCTGACCCCTTGAGTCTTGGAGCTGTAGCCAGATTGCCTCTGTTCTCCTTTCTTCTCCCTCGTCCCTTGTGCATTTGATCCCATCCCTCACATAGACTGCCACCCCACCCTACTCCCCTCCTTATGGTCCTTCCTGTGTAATTTGTATCCTGGGATTACCAGATCCCAGTCTTGGTGCTCAGTTGCCCACATTTCTGTGACAGCTGCAATATCCACCCTCCACACTGCTAAGAGTGCCTGTAGCTCAGCAGATTTGTTTCCTAGGCTTCTTGCATTCAATGGGACCACATTCCATAATGCCCCCTTCCCTTCACTAGCCTCCATCTCCTCCCTTCTACTCCCTCCTTTCTTGGCTGCCCCGAGTCCTTCCATGCTAGCCTGGGGGGGTAGGCTGTGACTCCACTCTATTGGATACCTGCCTACCTGCTGTCCACTTGCCACCCACCCATCTAGTTTAAATCCAACCTTGTCGCAATATACCTCCCAGGTCCTTGCTTTAATACCTCCTTCCACTCCCCATTCAGGAGCAGCCTACCCCTTGCAAACAGGTTGTTATTATCCCAGGTACTGCCCCAGCTGCCCACATCCCCATACCCCTTAGTTCGACACCATTCTACCAACCATGTGTTCAACTCTCTAATCCTCTCCTTTCTCACTGTGCTTGCGCAGGGTACTGGGAGCATTTCAGAGAAGGCCACAGACTCTCCAGTCTCCTCACACAACCTTCCTACATCCTCAGTCCTCTCCCTTGTTACCTCCACTGTTTCCCCCACTAGGTCATTTTCCCCCACATCTACCACAATGTGTGGTTTACTCCTACACCTCTTTATGCACCTTAGGATTGCCTGTCCTGCCATGTCTGCCTTTAATGCTGGTATGAACTCCACCCATATCTGACTGTGCCTCTCCCCATTGCTGCCCCATCTGATCCCCTTGAGTATGGAGTCCCCCAACACCAGTACACCTCCATCCTCTTTCCTTGTGCCCATCACCACCCCCCCCAGGTTCTCATTTTTGGAACCACTCAAGATTGTGTTTTTACCATGTGCCCCAGTGTCTTCCCCCCTGTCCCTCCCAATTAAGACCCCACCCTCCTCCTGTTTGACTGCCAACCTCCCTCTCCCTCCTCACCTCTCTGAGTATTATCCTTCCCCCTGCTACACCATGTTCAATCTCTCCACTAGTAATGCCCCCACACCCACCAAATGCGTATCCCATGCATTCCTGAATCCCACTACTGATTTCACCCACACCACCTCCGCTAGACAACTGTTACAGTCATCTACCACTCTTTTAGTGAAGAAGTATTTCCTCACATCTCTCTTGAATTTCACTGCATGTCCCCTTGTTCTCGAGAATCTTTTCCCGTAATAATTATACCCCTTCTGTACCTTATTTACCCCTGTGAGGTATTTATAGGTCTCTATCATGTCTCCCCTCCTCCTCTCTTCCAGGGTGTACATACTGAGGTCATTCAATCTCTCCTCATAGGGCTTCTGATGCAGACTCTGTGCCATTTTAGTTGCCCTCCTCTAGACAGCCTCCACTCTGTCTATGTCCTTCCTGACATGTGGTCTCCAGAACTGGACACAGTTCTCCAGGTGGGGCCTTACCATTGATCTATACAGTGGCAGCACCATTCCCTTCTTTTCTGGTGATACCCCTCCCTATGCACCCCAACATCTCACTAGCCCTACTGACTTTCTTGTTGCACTGCCTCACCACCTTGATGTCATCAGATATGATTGCTCCTAGGTACCTTTCCTATGTAATGATCATTAATACCTCTTCTCCCATTTTGTACTCTGCCTCTAGATTTCTGTGTCCTACAGTAAGTGCATGATTTTGCACTTTTTCCTATTGAACCTCAGCTGCCATGCCCTTGAGCACTCCTCGAGTTTGCTCAGGTCTCTGCACATTCTTTCCACCCCCTCTGTAGTGTCCACCCTATTGCAGATTTTGGTGTCATCCACAAAGAGGCATACCTTCCTTTCCAGCTCATCTGCAGTGTCACGTATAAAGACATTAAAGAGCACTGGTCACAGTACTGAGCCCAGAGGCACCCCAGTGATCACCTTCCCTTCCCTGGAGTGAACTCCATTTACCACCACACTCTGTTACCTATTCCTTAACCAATATCTGACGTGGAGCCTTTGGAAATGAGTCTATGACTCAAAGGGCTGTAATTCTGATTGCCTAAATAAATAGATAAATAAATAAATATCTTATCCAGTTTATAACCTTAGGACCCACCCCTATGCTGCACACTGTCCTTATGAGTCTCTCACAGTATTGCAAAAAGGGAGGCTAATGGTTACCTTACTCTAGCATTTCTTAATGGTTGTTCATAACAAACACTGGTTTTGAAGGAAGCTATTCAGAATACCCTACTGGCTATAGGCACATTTCTGCCTTGACATTCACCATCTTAGACTCCATGTGTAAAGTGGGGAAAATACTGATCAACATAAAAAACTAGGGAAATTGAAACCCTTCTTTACTGAAATCTAATTTTAAAGTCACTGCCACATTTTAGCTTGTGGTTTATAGTTAATGCCAAGTAGTAACTGGAGACAGGAAAAAACATTTCTGGATGGGGAGCCTGCAAAATAGGCCTAAAAAATGGCTACTCAAGTTCAATCAGTTAATGTCAATCTAAACAAAGGGCAATAATACAGAGGGGAAATAAGATGAAAAATACACAATGAGATCTGAGGGTCAGAAACTTGGAAATATTACATTAATTTGTCCTGCAGTGAACAAAAGTTTATTGCTACTGGAACAGTTCTTAAATTTGAAACATTATCTGAAACAAAAAAGAAGCTGGGCACACACCAAGGCTGAAAATAATGAAATGGTTTTATTTAACTAATTGCACAAGCATGGCAGACTACTGGGCTAACACCCCTACGTATCGACCCAGTCTCATGGGTCTTCCTCAGGGGGTGGAGTTAGCCTTCCATAGCACTGCTTAAATACACCCCAAATTATCAGGTTAATCAAATGTTCAATTATTCAATTAAACAGTCAGTGCTACTGAAATGAAAAAGTGCTTAATAGTACAAACTACAAAATAAAAAATATACAAATACATTTAATGTATAACCTACTAACCATTTTATATTCTCAAGTATTAAAATTACTTTTTATTTAGTGTTACTAGGAAAATATGTGTACCTTATATTTATTCTTATGTCCATCCATTATATTAGATGAATGCATTTTGGCTTTTCAGAATTAATATATACATTCCAACAATGCTTTTATTTATTTATATATATATATATATATATATATATAATTAACACCACTATATGCGTATATAGGAAAAACATCATATATACATAAAACAAATGCCAGACATGGAAGGTCAAGTTCAGTGCAAAAGGTCACCTATAGGTAAGGTCTAAAGTCTATTTGGTCATTGAGCCATGCTTGTTCAATTAGCTAAATAAAACCCTTTCATTATTTTCAGCCTTGGTGTGTGCCCAGCTTCTTTTTTGTTTCAGATATTGTGTTTCCAACACTGGGATGCCACACGTCCATGCCTTTATAGTCTCAGCTGGTATTGGGGCGCACAATCCCCAGGTTGGCATTGATACCCTCCCAGTACTCTGGCACACTGGGAGACCACCCCAGTGTGCTGAAATCTATTTTGTTAATATTTCACCTGTAAAAAAAGAAAACAGTCCCCCAATGTGTTTTTTTAAAGCTGTAAAATAAAAGAAAACAGTCCCTCATCATTCCTGCTGGCCCCCATCCCCCAAACTGCACCCTCCCTCTGCTCACCCCACTTCCCCGCACCCCCCCATCCATACTTACCTCCGGAGGTTGAGAACAGTGCACTTCTGTGGACTGGGAACAAGTTTGCACTCTTCAAAGACCAACCAGGAACTGAAGAAATGATGGTAAGCCCTATAATGGCAGTAAATGGGGGGTTTCAACTTAGGTTGATATCTCAGACAATTTTTGAAATGTTGGTCCCAACTTTTAAACATGGGGTTCTTGGGACCCCACCTTATGAACACTGTCACTGTCATTTTGTTTCTCAGTCCTGAAAGGTGATTTGTGCTCACTGCATGGAATCATCTTTCAGGACCAATTAACAAAATAACAGTGCCACTGTTCATGAGGTGGGGTCCCAAAAAGCCCTTCTTGCAAATTTGGTAAAATAAAACTCCAAAAAATGACTGCATTATGAGCATTCATTGTGTAGTTTCTACGTACACTCATAACTTCATTGATTTTTAATATTTTCACTTCAAATTTCTAACATTGCCATTTTTTCACACTCCCTTATGAACAATATAACTGTCATTTTTTGCATCCTTCTTGAAATGTGTTTTTGCACCTCTGGCACGGAATGGTGCGGTCGCTGTGAGAAATGAACTTTCAGGACAGATTAACAAAATCACAGTGCCACTGTTCATGAGGGGGAGGTCCCAAAAAGGCCATGTTGAAAATTTGGTGAAAACATTCCAAAAAATAACTGAGTTGTGAGCGTGTGGATTGTACACTTTCTACGCACACTCGTAACTTTGCCAATTTTTCATATTTTCACTCCAGATTTTCAACATTGCTATTTTTTAACACCTCCTCATGAACAGTACAGCTGTCATTTTTACATCCTGCCTGAAATGTGTTTTTGCACCTGTGATGCAGAATGGCACACTCACTGTGCGAAACCACCTTTTGGGATTCAGTAACAAAATGATACTGCCACTGTTCAAAAGGTGGGGTCCCGAAAAGTCCATGTTGAAAATTGAGAGTGAAAATACCAACAAACACCTGGGGCATTAGGGTTTCCAACCATAACACCCACCCTGTACACAATGACAGGTGTCAGAGGTGTGACTTGGGGTTGTCGGCCATAATGCTTATGTCATGCCACCCCCCCACCCTTCTGCTACTGACAGGCATCGAGGTGTGCCTTAGGGTCTTCAGCCCTAACATTCACCCCATTCTCCTATACTGCACCCATCTCAGCTTATTTCCTTAAGGAATGGGGTGAGCATAAGGGCCAAAGACCTCAAGGCACACTACGACACCTGTCAGTGTCTGCAGGGTGGGATGAGGTGGAATGGAGTGAGTGTTATGGCCGAAGACCCAAAGGTACATCCCAATGCCTTTCAGTCTCTGCAGGGTGGGGATAGGGATTGGCATTACTTCAATACTTCACTGCTATTCCTATTATGCATCTCTCTAACTCCTGCACTACTAATGCCAATACTAGCAAGCAAACATTCAGCATTGACAAATGCTTTTTTGTTTCCTTTATATGTTTCTCTAGCTGGAGCACCTTTAAGGGCTTGATGTGCACTCCCTCATTTGTTTTTTGCTTAAATTTGAAACAATGTCTTCCGTCCAAAATGGATTTTATAGGAAACATAAACCTTATTTTTTTTATATTTTTTCATATAATTGAAAATGTGGTCATACTCGAAGTCTGCTTAATACTCCCAATTTACTGTTACAGGTTTTCTTTGGAAATAGGTATGTTTTTTTCTTTATTAAGGGCTTATGGTTAAAGTTGCTTTTTTTCTATCAAATGTTCATGTTTTAATTATTATAACTGTTGAGCAGAAGTGCTGTATGGCAAGTCTCACTCTGTGCTTCTTCCCAACCGATGTCACCAGCTTCCATAACTCATAATTAATTAAAAAGTGAATACTGGGCAGAAATAACAAGGGACCCAAAATAAAGAAAAACAGGACTATTTTAAAACAAACACACAAAACGATACATGGTTTTCAGCAAATTACCTAACTTTTGCAACCATATTCAAAAAGACAAAATGGATGCTATATACTTGACCCTGTATCTCCTAACTGGAAAAGTTGAATATGTTTCTTGTACTGTGTAGTTCTAGTAAAACCTACCAAATGACTGGTCCAGTGTGCTGTCTGTAGCCTCACTAGAGTTCTAGGTTCACATGTGGACTCAGGTGTCCCATGCTGGGGCTGACAGGAGGCTGGGTACTTCAGAGGTGAAGTGCCTGTTTACCATGGAGTAAGGGTGTGGCCACTTTGCATCTGAGCTCAACACTTCTTGCTAGTCAAGTTTAGAGAGCAGCACTGGTGTAGGCTGACAGAGGAACAGTTGAAACCACAGCAGCCCCAACACTGACTCTCGTCAATGTGGCCCTGCACTTTGTAACATGGTGCTGGAAGTAAAGTGGATATTGTAGTGTACTGAAGGGAGAGATTTAAAGTCTGTTTATTTTTTGTACTTCACACATTGAGGTTCTTACTGTACATACAGTATGGCTAAAAATACTCCTCGGAAAAACAAATATTTTAACTGAAATTGAAGTAATAGAAACAGATTGTTCCTACAATACATGGATTTTAGGAATATAAGGTAATATTGTCTTTAGAAATATATGGCATTTGATATTGTATACCTTTAGGACTTGTGTGAGTATTACATTCATCAGTACTTGCTCTGGTCAGTCACAGCATGAGATGAGCAATGTGGCATTTTTTTTTCTCTATTTAATATGGACAGTTTATAAAGGCAATAAGACCCCTTCCTTTATAGTTATGGCTAATGTAATCCCCTTTGGGCATATAATAAATGCCCAAGCTTATGATATGGGTGCTGAAGTCCCCTCCAGTATAATATCGGGTCAAAGCCTGTTAGAACAGGGCTTACTGCCTCAGTCTCCATCTCCACAGTTTATCCCTCTCCCTACATGCAAAAGCCTGTCCATCCTTGATAGATGTTTCACTGGCCTGCATTAGCACATGTCTAGTGCTGATCAATTGTTTGAATGCTGTTTTTGTAATACTCAATATCAAAATTTTCACTGCAGCCCATCAGTATTTTATATTGTCCTATTTAGACATTCAATAAAATAATCAGTACAAGAAATGGAGATAAATTGCCCCAGTATCTATTACCTGAAGGGACACAGTTACCCACCCCCCCAAAAAAAAAGTCTTTGTGACTTTAGACTAGAGCCTGTCTCTTATATGGCTCATACAGCAGATATGACAAAGGCAATTACGCTTGAAGTAATAAAACAAATCTCTTTTGGCACATTCACTTTCAAACAAAAGAAAACAGTTTCTATAATAAAAGTGCTTCCAATTTATATTAAACATACTGTTTTTTGGAAGTCTCACTTGACGCTTTGCTTGCTGGTCTTTGATCAAGCTCACAATGAAACCTGTTTAAAGTCTTGTGATGAAAAGCATGTTTAGGAACAGTATCTTGGGAAGCCAAATAGCTGTCCATTTTTTCTAAAGTCGCTTCAGTGTCAACAATTGGGCAGCTTTCATATGGATGATGGTGGTTGCTTACTGGTGTGTACAAGTATTCCTTTTTATGGTATGGTCCATCTGGCCCATCCATAGACTTTTGGGCTCTGTCCTCTAAGGCCTTCATTGCCCGAGATGATTTCTTGAATTTGTTCATTTGGTATTTACAAATCAGGCAGTACAACTCCAGCAAGTTGAGGATAAATGAAATCACAGATATAACCAACATGAAAATAATAAAGATGGTCTTCTCTGTGGGACGGGACATAAAGCAATCCACTTTGTGAGGGCAGGGCTCGCGCTCACAGATGTACAGTGCATTCATGAAAAAGCCATATAGGTACCACTGACCAATCAAGAAGCCTATTTCAAAGATAGCTTTGAATATGGTAGTTACTGCATATGTGAACATCAAAGCACCCTGAATCTTAATTTTTCCACCTTCTTGGACACATAGTTTTGAGACTTTCCTTTCTACTTCCTGAACAGCATGCTTAAACTCATTGTCTTCTGCCTGCAGTTCCTTCAGCTCACTCGCCATCTGGTTAAGCCTTTCTTCCTTTCTCAGAAGGTATGCCACATGCCCAAGGTAGATTAGGGTTGGTGTGGAAACAAAGATGAACTGAAGGGCCCAGTACCGGATATGGGAGATGGGGAAGGCCTTATCATAGCACACATTCTCACATCCAGGTTGCTCGGTGTTGCAGTCGAAGTCAGACTGTTCGTCCTCCCACACTGACTCTCCTGCCAGCCCCAGGATCAGAATTCGGAAGATGAAGAGCACTGACAGCCAGACCTTGCCAATTGCAGTTGTGTGTTCCTGGACTTGATCCAGAAGTTGCTCCAGGATGCCCCAGTCTCCCATCCTTTCTCTGTCTTCCTCTGTGGGTTTAGAAACATAAAGCTGAAGTGACATGTTATCATTCTAAATTGATTTATCTGATAGCTGTAGTGGCTGTTTAACAGAACACATGCACTTGATCTGCAAGAAAATGTGTTAATTGTTGTACCTGGCAAAACATTGATGCTGACACTGCGATGAAAGCTTGGGTTCAACTCATTCCACAACCCACAAGTGAAAAGAAGTTAATGGTTTCAGCTTAGTCTCTAGCTAGACTTGAGCACCCTCAGCAGCTTTCCCAGGACTTAAGCAGTGGGACTGACCTGCCATGTTGAGGTGTAGCAGTGCATTGCAGTGTCACCTGACAGACTGGGGTTCACATGTGAGCCACGGAATTTGTAGTTTATAGCTGGTTTGGAGCTGAAGTACGAGGTGAGGTGTTTGTGTAATTCATGCAGTTATGATTGACTGGCATCAGCATCAACTGTGAAGGCTCTCCCCGCTCCACCTTTTCAAGTGAAGGAAGGGTACAGACATAGCAGCTCTAAATGTTGGGGCAGAGGATAGGGAAGTGGTGAAGAACACTAATGAAGAAAAAATTAATCTTTATTACCAGTTAATGAACAGCAATTGTACCAATGATCACGTCAGGAACAAAAGTCTGACATGCAAAGTCCTGTAGCAGTGGAGGCAGGGACATTCAGGAAGGAGGCTGATAAATGATGGAGGGAGATGGGCTAGCAGGACTGAACCTGGTGCAAAAGCAGTCATGTAGTGGCAGCAGAGGAAGGAACAGTCATAGTTGCAGAGGTAGCAGGCAGGTCAGAGGGATTAAAGGTAGACATTAAGCATGGAATTTGTATAGGATCACTAATATCCTGGCATCATGTGTGCTGGGGGGGGGGTCACAGTTGGTGAACATTCTGTGTGTGTGTGCATGTTTTTACTGTACAAGTCCAGGAAAAGAACTCTCCTTCATTCGCCTGACAGTCCAGGGAGGCAGGATGAAAATTGATCACAAATTTGGAAGTAAGTCAGATGGGCATATGTGATGGGGGGTGGTCGTTGGAATTAATTTTAAATCACCATATTGTTAGAGGAGATGGTGACTTGTGGCAACATTTTAAAATACTGAATGATGGGAGGGGTGCTTCTGGTTCTGTGTTGTTACAGCATTGCAACCACTATATTTTAATTCAAGCACAGATGCTGCAGTTTTGTGATTGTTGCTAATATTTTTCCACGTCAGTTGGCCATTTTTAAATAAGGGCAAAATGGAATTTGTGTGACTCTTCCCAGTATGTTCCAACTTTCTGTGGTGGGACCAGCATGCGGTGTCCATTGCCATGGCTGCAGAATCACCAAAAACACAGGTCTCTTTATAAGGACAATCTCACTCAATGGCACTAGGTGATGGGAGAAAAAGTGAAAAGGTAGCTGGTTATCACCTCCACCTCATTCACATAGGTCATTTCTCAGGCTGCTCTATGGACAATCCTGTGATCATCCCCCCAGTGGGATACAATCTCCTGGCCAGAATTATTATCACCCAGCTAGGTCCAACCATAAGATCAAGCTGTAGAGGATCATTGAGAGTTCAATAATAAATAAGCTTTTAAAGAACTGGCGCACTGTCTGAAGTTAATATTAACTTTCAAAAGTAGTGAACTATTATGTCTTATATCGGAAGTATTTTTTTTTTTCTTTTCACTTTTGCTAATTAGAAGACTTTCTAACTGACAGTACTAGGTGTGACATGTGAACTGCTCTTTATCTGGCAACTGACATACCTAGTCCTGTTCAATCTCATACATCATCATGCCTGTAACCTCACTGTCTGAGACATCTAGAGATGTGCAAGATTAAAAAATTTCACCCAGCAAAATATTTCACATAATCCCCACATTTCCTGAACTATTTTGCAGGTGCAAAATGTGAAATCCCCTGATAAAATGCAGAATTTCGCCTGCAAAATGCTAATTTTGCTAGTGAAATGTGGAATTTTGTCACCTGCAGGAGAAATTCTGCATTTGAAAGCAGGGGGATTATAATATGAAAAAATAAAAAAAGTGTTTTACCCACTCCTGTCCAGGCTAACATTAAAATAAATCTTTATCCCCACATCCCTGGTGTCTAGTGGTTCCACCACCCTGGCCGATTGCTGACCCAATATGAAGAATTCACCCTCTGCCGAGATTTAGCCCCTTCTCCCATTCAGAATTAAAAACAAAAATAAATTTCCCTGGCATCTAGTGGTCCCACCCCTCTGGCCAATGGTGGCCAAATGAAGAATGACTCCCCCTGAGAGTCACACCCATCCCCCCCATTGTCCGACCATTAGTGTTGCTGCCAGCACTGGGCACCAACCATCATCAGTCATGTAATTAAAAAAAAACAACTTTGCCTCGTGTCTAGTGGACTCCCCACCCTGTCCAGTAATAACCCACCACATACACACCCTCTTGAACCCCAGCGTGCCACCGGCACAGCCCTCCACTCATCTCCATGGCTGGCAGCCCAATTGAGCTCTTTTACGAATGAGTCCGGGTGAGCCCTTTCAATGAATAAGCATGTGCACATGCTCATTCATTGAAAGGGCTCACTCGGGCTCATTTGTAAAAGCGCTCAGTTGGGCTGCTGGCTGTGGAGGTGAGTGGAGGGCTGTGCCAGTGGCCTGCTGGGGTCCTAGATGGTGGTGTGTGGGGGGGGGAGGTCGGGTTACTTGACAGGGTGTTGGGTCCACTGAACACCAGGGAAAGTTTATTTCTTTAAATTACATTACTGGTGTTAGTTAGCCCTAGTTTTGGTAGCGACACCAATGGTCAGACAATGGAGGGTGGGTGGGGAATGGGTGTGAATTCAGAAGGAGGGTCATTCTTTATTTGGCTGGCAATCGGCCAGGGATTGGAACCACTAGACACCAAGGAAATTTATTTTATTTCAAATTCTGGATGGGGGAACGGGGCTGAATCTTGGGGGGGGGGGTGTTCTTCATATTGGGCCAGCAATTGACCAGGGAGG
The DNA here is from genome assembly GCA_016271365.2 of Neoceratodus forsteri. Classification (NCBI taxonomy): domain Eukaryota; kingdom Metazoa; phylum Chordata; order Ceratodontiformes; family Ceratodontidae; genus Neoceratodus; species Neoceratodus forsteri. The sequence continues at coordinate 400,924,705 of CM057451.1, forward strand.
TGGGACCACTAGATACCAGGGATGTGGGGATAACGATGTTTTTTAATGCTGGCTTGAACAGGAGGGGGAAAATACTCTTTTTAAATTTTTTTACATAGATGTGTACTCGAAATTCTGCATTTTGCACCATTCCGTGAAATGTGTGAATTTTACGAAATATTTTGTGGGGCAAAATTCTCAATACGCCAGAATTTCACTAGCGAAATTACATTTTGCTGCATCACTAGAGATGTCACAACTGACCAAGAAGATCCAATTACTTACTTCAAGATCAGTCACTAGTGATGTCAGAAGAAGTGCATTCATATTGCCTATGAGGCATGAAGAGTTATAGAACTACTGTAGATACAGTGGGCTGGATTTTCAGCTGTTTGGGGACTTAGTCTCACTCCACAGCCACCGCTACATTACATAACCTCCTCACCTGCAGAGATTCCTACTTTCAGCCGTGCTCCACATGGGTGGCAGGCGCAGCTGCAGGAGATGTCATGCCTGGACCCACTAGGTATAACATTTTGATGCAGCTGCTCAAAAAAATGGCTGCAATCTGCCATTAACCATGGAGCCAGTCATAAACTAGCTCCAGTTTTGAAACTATGGCACCTGAGGGAAAAACTAGCTCTGCAGATGAAGCCCCACTTGTGGCAGTTTTTTCCTGCACCTGCGCCATTTTTTTTGGGGGGGGGGGTCTGAAAATCTGGTCCAGTATGTCAGTCTCCAGGTAAAATACCGAAGCTAGATTTTCAAAAGGCCTGAGATGGCCCAGGGACTAAGTTTCTGTATGCAGCTCCCTGATTCAGTGAAAACTCCCTGCACCTGCTAAAAAAATGCTATTTTCAGCATTTTATGTGCATGGATGGCATTTTCCTTTTTTTCACAGATGAGGAAATAATGGTATGCCTACACATAGTAATACCTGATGTAGCATTTTTCCATTGCTGCACAAAAATCTGTGCAAGCTGCAGTAAATTGTGGAAAAGGTTGCAAACAGGCAACCTTGTCAAAAATTATGCACGTGCAGAAAAAACTGCAGCTGCGCAAGGAAACCCTCCTTTTTTTCCGCACGTGCAACATTTTTCCACTTTTGAAAACCTTGCCCTACTCTTTACATCACACCTAACACTATCAAGTAGGAAACCTGGAACTAGCAAATGGAACAATGAAACTACTTCAGAAATAAAAAAGTAACAGACTGCTTTTAAAAACTAATAATATTTTCTGCCTTATATTTTTGCCTCCTATTTTTGGAACTCCTAGATCTTTAGGGAGCCCATTCAGCAATAAAACAAATGTTAAAAACATCATATTTGATAAAGAATTTACTTTTTGCATTGACACATTTCTTTACCTTTCCATGACTGTTTATTCTTTTGACAGTAGTCATATCTATTTTAAGGTGATAAGAAACCAGTGAAATACAAGTACCTTAGCTACCCTTTTGTTTCATCCTCTCAGATGTGCCCCTCCACTCTTGGCATCTGCTTTTGTTTTTTTTTTCCTTGTTAAAATTAGTTTTTTTTCACTTTTTTATTGTTCTGTATTGCCCCTGTTGTCTCTAATTTTGGCATACTTATACATCCTGTGCTGCCAAGACACTCTGTCTCTGTCCTCAGAAAACATTCTAGAGACAGCCTCAGGTCCCACCATCAGAAACTTGTTTTATCCCAGCATGGGGGCCCCCCAGTTGCATGAGGGGGAAGCAGCTTTTTTAGCATCATGGTGGCTGGGTGAATGTTCCAGAACAATGAAGCCTAATGATGTGTGTGTTGGGGGGGTATGGTGGCCATCATTCTATGTGTCAGGGCAGCATTTTTCAACCTATGTACCCCTTTTCTTTGCTGAAGGCTCCTTTCTGTACCCTCATACATGCAGGGCATGGCCAGTGGTGCATGATTACTTGAGTGATCAGTGTTATGCTGCCAGCCAGCTAAGGAGGGGTTGATGTGGCAGGCAGTCCTCCTCCGTATCCAAGGAGACTGGATCCACTGACTGCACAGTGCAACTAAGACTCCACCATCAGGAAGTTTCAGCTCAGGCTTGACTGCAAACCTGGGTCACCTGTACAGTAGCACCCTGTGCTACTTTCTGATTTCCTTACTGAATAACATACATTTATTTATTGTCAGATATTTTCTGATGCATTCATATCAGGAGAGGCTAAACAACTTAAGTCTTTACACATTACAATATCGGAGAACAAGGGGGGGTATGTGCATGATCTACAGGGCCCTCCAGGATGATCAACTGAGGCAGGAATTAGGACTAGAGGTTAGGGACATTCACTTACATGAACCTAGGAAACATAGATTACAATTAACACATGGCAAATGGAGTACCTGATAAAGGAAAAACTGGTTTAGCCAGAGAGGGGTTAAACTATGGAACGGTTTGTCAGATAAAGTAGTAAGTAGTGGATCAATGGGTTCCTTTAAAAATAGACTAGACTATCAGAATAAATTAACTATGGTTTAAAACAAGGCAAGCATGAAGGATGAAAGTCTACGTAGCTTGAACAACCTATGAAACCCATGATTTGGATTAGTGACCACACAGTGAAGAAGCAGTGTAGTCACTAGTATTAGGGTAGTAATGGGGAGACTGAGTTGCTGAGGGTGCAACTCATGGCAGCCTCAGCAAGAAATGACTCTTGAAGGGGAGCTATAGACTGCCAGGGCAAGGGGAGGAGAGGGACAGAGACTTCAGGGAGGAACTGGAAAGAGGGACAGCTAATCGAGAAAGTAGTGGTGAAGGGCTATCTAAACCTGCTGCAAATCAATTGGGATATTACATTTGCAAGAAGCACCAGAAGCCAGGTCTTGCTGGATACATTCCAGGACTGTCTGCTGGTACAGTTAGTTAAGGAGTCAACCAGGCAGACCACAGTTCTCAATGTGGTGCTCACCAACCTGTAGATGGTAGGAGCTGTGGGAGTAGGGGATCCAATACAGAACATTGACCATAGCGCTGTTTGGTTTGAACTTGCCCTTCGGTTTGGTAAAACACAATCGAGAGCTGAAGTCCTTGATTTTAGAAGGGCAGACTTCAATAAGCTGAAGGAGATGGTCAGAAATAAATGGGAGGCAAAAGCAGACCCAGAGCTGTGTATTGCAGGGGGAGTCAAGAGTGGAGAAAAACAGTTCTTCAGGTATATTACTGAATAAAGGAAGAAAGGAGGGGGAATTGTGAGGCTAACAGAGGGGGATAGGGAGACTGAGGCAGAAGGGCAAAAGCCCGCCATCCTTAACAATTACTTTTACACAGTTTTCATTAGGGAGAACAGTGGGCCATTGCCAAAGAGTGGCATCAAAGTAGCCATTAAGGGGGTCCTGGAGATGAGGCAGCCAGCATTTACTAATGAAAACATCCTAAAAGGGCTGACAGCCCCAAAGATTGATAAGGCCCCATGACCAGAAGTGCTGCATCTGAGGATACTCAGGGAATTGGCAGCAGAACTGGCTGATCCTCTGGTAGGTCTGTTTAAATGCTCTCTAAGGGCAGGGGTGGCTCTACAGGACTGGAGGGTGGTGAATGTAGTTCTGCTTCATGATGGGGGAGGGGGACAAGCAGCAAGCTGGGAACTACAGACCTGTCAGTCTTAACCTCTACTGTAGGAAAACTGATGGAGTCGCTTGTCAGACAGGATCTCTTGGACTACTTGGAAGGGAACATTCTCCAGCATAGTAAGCATCATGTATTCATGGCAGTGATCACTTTCTTTGACTAGGTGACAAGGGAAATGGATAGGGGACATGCTGTGAATCTGCTTTACTTTGACTTCAGCAAGGCTTTCGACTCGGTACCCCACAGAGCTTGCTGGAGGAGATGGAGGACCTGGGTGCAGCTAACGTCATAGTAAACCGAGTAAGTAACCAGTTAATGGGGAGGCAGCAGAGTGTAGTGGTCAAAGGGGTTAAATCAGAAGAGAAGGACTTCACAAGCAGGGTATCACAGGCCTCTGTCCTGGGTCTGGTCCTCTTCAACATGTTCATCAGTGACATTGATGAGGAGATCCAGGGCTAACTGTGTCTCTTTGTAGATGACACCAAGTTTTGTGAGAGGGTAGATAGTGATGAGAGAAGAAAGGAAATGCAGAGAGACTTGCAATAGCTGTAGGGGTGGTCAGGGGTTGACAGTTGAAATTCAGTGCCATAAAATGCAAGGTGATGCACCTAGTGAACAAGAATCCCAGGACGGAATACTGGATGGGAGGGGTGAGACTCAGTACCAAGGCTGAGAAACGAGACCTTGGAGCTATCATCAGCAACTCCCTAAAGCAATCTAGTCAGTGCAACAAAGCTTACAGTATAGCAAGGCAAACAGGATACTTGGATGTGTCAGGAGGGGTAGTGGTAGCAGAAGCTACCCTGTTAGATTAGTGCTAGAGGAATAGTGCCAGTCAAGAGAGCACTAGTCCCTGTACTGCTAACATGGACAGTATGAGGGGATTTACAGCACTTGCAGTAAGTGCTCCCAAGGCCACTGTCCATGGTGCTCAAAAGAGACAAGGGCACCAGAATCCAGGAGGCTGGCTGAGCTGCTCCCATGGTGTGTAGGGCTGGTATATAGAGCAGCTTGGCCAGTAGCAGTGGAGATCAGGGTTCTAATCCTGGTCTCCAACCATTTTATACATAAAGTAACTTTCTTTTTTTTTACAAGGGGCCATGGAATCAGTGTTCCATGGCCCCACAAATTTAACTGCCCATGATCCCACTCCCCCAGTGTGGGAATCCCTAAGTCCGTGGGTGCGGGGTGTGGCGGGCTCCGCCTCCCACAAAAACAAAATTGATGACACTTTTGCCACACTATTCATGCCGACAGCATTGTGGTTGGCCATGTTCTGACCAAGTGCCATAGCAGAGAACGAGAGGCAATATTTCTTCTATATAGATCCTTAGTGAGGCCACACCTGGAGTACTGTTTTGGGTTCCTCACCTCAGAAAAAATAGGGATAAGTCTGAGATGGTGCAGTGCAGAGTAACAAAAATAATTCACGGCCAGTAGGTAACGTCCTATGAGAAGCACATCAAGGTATCGAACATATACTAACTGCAGACCAGAAAAGAGAGAGGAGATATGATAGAGACCATCACATTTTGAAAGGGAATTAACGGGGTGAACTGCGGTAAACTATTTAACTTGAATAGTAGCCTGCAGTCAAGTGGCCATGAGTAGAAGCTGACAGAAGGAAGGTCCATGAGGGATGTGAGGAAATACTATTTTACAGAAAGGGTGGTGGATCCATGGAAGGGGTTGCCAGCTGAGGTGGTGGGTGCAAAAACTGTTAGTTGTTTTTAGCATAGTTGGGACAGAATGGCGGGTATAGTAGTTGTTCAGGGCATCAGATTCGGGGATGAGAATGGAGGGGGGTGGGGAGGGCTAGGATCCTGGAGAAGCAGTAGGCCCCAGGGCTAAATAGAGAACTTGAGCAGACTGGATGGACCTTTGGTCATTTTCTGCTGTCATTGTTTATGTTCCTATGTTTCAATGTACTCTATACCAACTCATCTTGAAAGAGATCTTTGTATCATCTTCCCCATCTAGCTGTTTACATGACTTCATGCTATCAACTAACGCCTCCTTGTTTGCCTGCCTTTGTAATATTTTCTAAAAGTCTGACCAAATATAAGATCTAGTGACCAAAATGTCCCTTGTGGTGGTCCTTCTTCTATTTATTCCTAATTGTACTGCATGCTGCATATTGTAATAAGGGTCATTCCTCAAAAGTTTGTTTTCTATGCCTTATTAAAGCAGTGTGTCTAAAAAAGGGCATTCCCTGACAAGTTACTGTAATTGGTTTATGGAAGCTATAATTCTGGTAAAGGACAACAAATGTTTATTATTTGTTAAAATGCTATTTCCCTTATATGATGTACTACTTGGATTTACTGTATTTGATGGTATTATAAATGTATCATAATATAAATTGAACCTCCATTGGCATACATTAGTTATGTCTTTTATTGTATTCTTTATTGCATTGTATTGCATTGCATTGTCTTAGTCTGCAAAGGTGCAAGCCATGCAATTAACCAAACTGAAATGTGTTACTTTCAACCCCATTAAGCAGTGCCTATATGTGATAACTTATGACAGAGCATGTTGTTATGCTCTATTAACTGTGGAAGGTTATCAGGCATGAGGTGCCTGAGGTGTAGCCAAGTGCTTTCAATCACCTGGGAAGTGAAATTAGTACAGCATAACAGCACACCATGGAGTATGCTATCACACCTATAAGGAAGGACACATCTGGAAATGAGTTGGGTGGGCCATAGGCCCTTATCTGCCGACACTGTCTATGTATCTATGTATGTATGTATGTTACCAGCTAAGTATGTCTTTCCTGGAAAGAACATTTGAAATAAATAAATAAAATAATAAAAAAAAACAGCAAAAACTGAAAAGCTATTTTAACTAACCCATCTGGTTATACTGCAATACACACATGGTCATGTGACTACAGTCAGCCAATCACAGTGACATATTTCTCTTACTTATTTTATTATTAGTAGTATTTTTTCACTGCCGCTGAGTTTACCATGCAGTCTTATACTTCACGTTTTACTGTTGCTCTTTTCTAGATTTGCTGTACATTATATGATTTTAATTCCTCCATTCAATCCTATTCATTCAGCACTTTGAACTGGTGGAACTCATATTATAGACTGCCAGTACTTAAAAAAAAAAACAATGAGCACAGAAAAAAGTGAAAAGAGAAAGAGAAAGAGAATACAAGGCAGACTCAGTGGCAGCAACAAGTGTACAAAAGTAATTTCTTTGACAGAAAAATCTAAAAAAATTACAAATATTAATACAATTTAAGTGATTGAAACCCCAATAAAATATTTTGATTAGTAGGACTGAAGAAGAGACACATCCCTCCTACGGTTCCACTCCATAACTCCTATGCTGCTCTGGCAGGGTGGGACTATCCCTGAGAGGCACCCGCAGTGGTAACCAAAAAGGATGTGGGGGTCCTGCATGATGGAGACCTGGGGGGAGGAGACAGAGGGCCCTGGAGGAAGAGGAGGAAGCAACTCCTGGTGGAGGACTCTATCATCAGGGGGGTAGGCTTCGGGCCAGGAGGGAAGGGAGTGAGGAAAGTCAAGTACCTACCTCATGCCACAGCTTGCAGGGATGGACAGCGCATCCTAAGGATCGCTGGGACAGCAGGACAGGAGGGTGAACTAGACATCATTGTCCACCTGGGATGAAGGACCTAGCAAGTGGTGAGGCTAGGGTAGTGCAGGAGCAGTTCAAGGAATTGAGGAGAGGTATTAGGCAGGCTGCACACTCTGCAACCTTTTCTGAGGTGTTACCCATTGAGGGCAAGAAGGAGAACAGGGCACTCCACATGAAGAGATTCAATGCATGGCTGAAAGGCTCGTGCAGTGCAGAAGGATTTGGCTTCATTGGGGAATGGGGTTCCATATGGAGGGATGCAGGCAAGTACAGGGGCAATGGCCTGCATCTATGGGGGACGGGGTAACAGGAACCTCAGTGAGAGGTTTAAATGTTTCATCAGTAAGCATTTAAACTAGCCAAGGGGGAAGAGGTGGAAATAAGCTGGGTGAAGCAAACAGCCCCGTCCCCCAAAATGATACTGATGGCAGAAAAAACCCTAAGGTTGAGAAATCACCAAAGATAACTAAAACCAAAATAGCTAAAAATGCAGACAAAAAATACAGAATGGGAGTAAGAAAAAGAGAGGTATGGAGGAAAGACATGGGGATAGGAGAGGGGTTATTAAGAGAGGAGACAGTAAAAATTGGAAGGCCATGTGCACAGATGCCCACAGTCTGGGAATCAAAATCCCAGACTTAGTGGCCCTTATGGCTGAGGTGGACCTGAACATTGTCGTTGTTACAGAGACATGGTTCATGGGGAACCATGACTTGGATGTGACCATACCAGGTTACATTCTATTCAGGAGGAACAGGGTGGGTAAAAAGGGAGGAAGAGTGGCTATCTATGTCAGAGAAGGAAATAAGGCAACTGAGGTACAGGGAATGCAGGGAGAGGCAGAGGCACTGTGGTTCATACTGGAGATGGAAAATGGCACTGTCATTCACACTGATGTGGTCTACAGACCTCCCACACAAGGGGAAGAGCTGGACAGGGTACTTGTAAAAGCCATCCGCAGAATGACAGCTAAAGGGGAGGTGCTGCTTGTAGGAAATTTCAATCTGCCAGATATGGATTGGAGCAACCAGGTTACAGCCTCAGCCAGAAACAGACATCCTGGAAGCCATGTAAGGGGTGTGCCTAAGACATCTAGTGATGGCGCCCACCCGAGAGGGAGCGACTTTGGACCTAGTACTCACCAATTATGACAGAGTTACTGATGTAAAACTGGGGAGCTATCTGGGATCAAGTGACCACAGTATGGTGTGGTTGAATGCGAGAACAGCAGAAAAGTCAAACTCATAAAAGCAAGGGTCCTGCACTTCAGGTGGGCTGACTTTGCAAAGATGGGGGGATGTCTTAGGAAATCACTGGCAGAGAAGGAGAAAAGAGGGAAGGGGAAGGAACAATTGGAAAATCTTAAGGGAGCCATAGCAGAAGCAACAAGCCATTGCATTAGGCAAGTAAGTAAAACAAAAAGAAAGAAAAAAACACTATGGTTCTCAAAAGAAGTGGCCAAGAGGGTGAGTGTGAAAAGAGTTGCATTCAAGAGGACAAGGAAACACAGAGGGAAGAAGACATGGAACTGTATCTGGAAAAGCAGAGGGAGGGAGGCAGGGAAAGTGGTCAGGAGCACAAGGTGCAAAAAGAAGAAAAAATAGCCCAGGCAATAACTAAAGGGGACAAGAACTTTTTCAGGCATGATAATGAAAGAAGACTAAGAGTGGGATTGTGAGACTGAAAAGGGAAAGAGAGACGTGTGTATAGGGGGATCAAGAAAAATCAGAAATCCTGAACGAGTATTTTGGTTCAGTATTCACAGAAGAAGGGGAAGGGGAGGGACTAAAGTTAGGCGACAGAAGCACCTCTGGGAGGGGGGTGGACACCAGTCAATTTAAGGAGGAAATAGTCTTAAAGGAACTCACTAATTTGAAAGTGGACATGGCAATGGGGCAGGACAAGATACATTCCAGAGTATTAAGAGAACTCAGGAAGGTGCTGGCAGCACCACTAACAGTCCTATTTAATAGTTCACTGGAAACAGGTGTGGCACCAAAGAACTATAGGAGGGTGAACGTAGTCCCTCTCCACAGAAGTGGGAGCAGGGAGAAGCCTGGCAATTACAGGCCAGTCAGCCTGACATTGATGGTGGAGAAACTAATGGAAGCACTACTAAAAGAAAGGTTTGTGATATATCTCAAACCCAATGGAGCACAGGATCCAAGGCAGCATGGATTCACAGAAGGAAGATCTTGTCAAACAAATCTGATAGATTTCTATGACTGGGTGACTAAGGAGGTGGATCACAGAGGGGCGGTGGATGTGGCCTACCTGGATTTCAGCAAGGCGTCTGAGACTGTCCCACAAAGGTGGCTAGTAAACAAGCTGGGCCACCTGGGAGTGGGTCACAGAGTGGTAAACTGGGTCAAAAATTGTCTAAGTGATAGGACACAGAAGGTGGTGGTGAATGGAGTTCAATCCAAAGTCTGGGGGGGTGACCACTGGGGTCCCACAGGGACCAGTGCTTGGACCAGTACTCTTTAACTTCTTCATAAATGACATTGCAGAGGGGCTGGAAGGGAACGTGTGTCTCTTTGCAGATGACATGAAGATCTGCAATTGGGTTGATGCTCCAGGAAGGGTAGAGAAAATGAGAAGGGATCTAAGCAAACTAGAGGAGTGGTCAAGGGTGTGGCAGCTAAGATTCAGTGCAAAGAAGTGCACGATCATGCACTTGGGGCACAGAAATGCAGGGGAGGAATACATGATGGGGGAAGGGAGATACTGATGACCACCAAACAGGAAAGGGACCTGGGAGTAATCATATCTGATGATCTAAAGATTACCAAACAATGTGAGAAGGCTGTGAGTAGAGCCACTAGAATGCTGGGGTACATAGAGAGAGGTATCTTCAACAGAATTAAGGAGGTGGTGATGCCATTGTATTGAACATTGGTGAGACCTCATCTAGAGTACTGTGTCCAGTTCTAGAGGCCACATCTCTGGAAGGACATAGAGTAGAAGCAGTTCAGAGAAGGGTGACAAAAATGGTGCAGGGGCTGCACCAATATTCATATGAGGGGACACTGGAGTATCTCAATGTGAATTCCCTGGAGGAGCGGAGAGAGGGGGGATATATGCTAGAGACTTTCGAATACCTCAAGGGTGTAAATAAGGTACAAGAGGGTAGCATCTTTCAAAAAAAAAATTGATGTTCAAGAACAAGGGGCCATGATATGAAGATAGAAAGGGTAGACTTAGGGGGTCACATGAAAAAGTATGTTTTCATGGAAAGGGTGGTGGATCCATGGAACAGCCTCCTGGCAGAGATTGCATGGGCAAAAATGGTAGGAGAATTCAAAAACACATGGGACAGACATAAAGGAACTCTATTGACAGGAAAGAGAGGGTAAGACGTAGATCATTTAGGATCTGCGGTATATGAAACAAGTAGGGAAAAAGGGCAGACTAGCTGGGCCAAGAGGTCCTCATCTGCCATCAAATTCTATGTTTCTAATTTAAGTAGAATGGCAATGTGGCCTAGTTGTTAGAGCACATAAATAGTAACCCATTGATCTCGGGTTGCCAGGTTCAAATCTCAAACAAGACACTTACTCATTGTGTGACCCTAAGCAAGGCCCTTGATCGTCCCATGCTTCAGACTCTTCAGCTGTAAAATTAGGTAGAAGTGAAGCAGGACCCAGCTGAAAATGACATGTAGCATCTCAGCTAATTGAAACAAAAAGAAGAAACAAAAGGGAATTGTAATGTAAAACATTTAAAATTGTTTCCAATCATATTTAAACAAGTACTTCTTCCTCAAAGTACAGTATACCATTTGTAGTATTTAATTATGTCATAATTCATTTTATTTTCATTTTTTGACCTGGAAGGGCACACTAAGCTATGACATCTTATTTCTAGTTTTTTTCCTTGGGGAAGGGTTATATAAGTAGACTTACTGACAGTGAGAACGGTGCCCTGGACACTGGGGGAAAATCACCTTTTGTTACCATAAGTGCCATGGGATCTGTAACTCCCATGTGGATATTCACCAGAATTGTGCAGAAGTGACCTTGGTCTGACATCTCATCAGAATGATGGCAAGTGAACAGTACAGTACCCATTAAATGCTGCACTATACTGTCAGTTCTTTGAGGTAAATTAAAGGAAGGCACTTACCTCCAAATCCGTATAGAAGCACTCAGCAACCATATATTTAATGACAGAATCCTGCCACCACTGGAATCTACATATCACCCTGATCAGCAGGGCAGGGAACTGTGGACAGGAGACAGGGAAGAAATTTGCAGCATACAAAAGGTGCAGTGGCAAAAAAAGGTGCAAAGCAAGCATACACAAACCCAATCTTTCACTCCCCTGAGCTTTTTCTGAGATATATACCTTTAAATAATGGTTTCTGAGTGACTTTGTGCCAGTTGTAACATGACTGATGCCTTTTCATTTACATTTGAGACTGTTGGAACCTATGATAGACACCTCTGTGTTTCAAGTGGTCCTTTATCTAGTGTGGGGCTGGAACTCATGACCTTCCAGGCTCCTGACTCTAATATGAAGCTTGCTACCTTCTGAGCCACTGACTTCTAAATATCCTATAATCCTATGAGGGAGGCACAAACAGCTATTCCAGTGTGAGATATTGTGATTATGTAGGATTGTGGCATCATTGTCTGGAATAACTGCAGGAGAAGGCAATGAATAATGTGATCTGCTGCTTTTACTGCATTTTGCCATCTACTTAATCATATGTATAAATCATTTTATTAGCAATTTGAGTTACTTAGAGGGTAATCATAGACAATGCTACAGAGGACAAGTGACGTTATGTTTTTACAAATTATATTTTTAATGGTTTGCCTTGCTATGGAAGTGGCTGCCAACAGAATACAGTAAAACTAAAAATGTGCCCATTTATGGGCAAACTCTCTGCAAAAGCACCATGAAGGGTAATACTGTATCTTCCCCCTTTATGGTGGTAGTTTGACATTTCTTTTCAAAGCTTTATTCTTTTGTTTTGTTTCACTTTTTTAAAGAAATTTGCACACGTAAGGTGATGACTATACACTAAGGACATATTTTCCACTTTAGTTGATATATTTGTCATGACTACCAATATTCTTTGAAGTATTGGTTTTCAAACAAAATGTCTAGAACACACAGTGTTTCCATTAAAAATAAAAAAAAAGTTTCATATTTAGTAACACTACAACAATCATAAATCTTTAGCAGCAGTGTACTGTTGCACTGTGTGGGAAGAAAGCACACTTATGTTTTTAAATTATTTTTCCCCTATGGCTTCCTCTGTCCCTCATCTCCTGTTCCCCACCCCAATGATCAGGGTGGCAGGTAGATTCCAGACACTGACTTTTAAAGAGTCCAAATGTGACTTTGGCTGCCATATCACAGTGACACTACAGCTTCATACTACATCAGGAAAAATGTACAGGTGACCATACACAACAACGGTATGTTTCCATCTAGGGGTTGAAATAAATGCATACAGACCTTGAGAATGAAGCTCAGGAGGTCCATATGCTGTTACATCAACAAACAGGATGGAGACATAAACTGAGTTGTGTATGATCGCTCATATTATGTTATAGTATACGGTTTAAAAAACAAAGAGTACAAGCAAGGTAGTTGTAAAAGACCCTTATTCACTCAAACTGCAACATTAGACGATTGGCTGTGTGTCTCCTAATTCATTCCTGTTTGTGGCTGTGGGTGTATGGTGTTCATTATGGATAGGGAAGACCCAAAGTTTGGCAGCTGGGGCACTGCTCTGTGTTGTGTGGTCTCTGTACTGACTACGACTGACACAGATTTATGTCTTGCAGTGGAAACCTCCTATCTCTCAATTAAAAACCTCAGCATGGCTGGCCTGGTGGTGTAGAGGGTTGAGGCACTGCACCTTACCTTGACCCACGCCGGCGACCGGGGTTCGGGAATGGACTCAGGTTGCTGGGGGTCGGCAGGGGAGGATAAGGATCGAAAGTTCATAGGACTGCTCTCCTATCCTGGGGTGGGTTTGGGGATGGCCTCGCTTGGTAGTGGCCCCCAGTGGAGACTGGGGCACTACATGAGCGGTGTGCAGGGGAACCTAGAAAAGCAGAAATACCACTCGCTGGCCGCCGGATGATGGCTCTCTGTCCCCGACACCTCCAGTGCCTTCCTGGGGTCTCATTCTCCTTGGCAGCATCCCTGGGCCCTAATAATGTGTGCAGGGGCTGTCCTCCCCATGGTGCCTTCCACCTCGGAGGAGGGGGACCCACCCAGCAAAGGGATATGTCTGGGATATCCAAGGGACTGGCTTCAATGCGAGGAGTCAGAGAGGCTCAAGTAAGGACAATGAGGCTTGGAGGGGACTTGCGGAGCCTGAAGGAGTGGGGGCTACTGAGCACGATGGGGCAAATAAATATGATAATACAAAAAAAACCCTTTAGAATGGATTATAACAATGTGCAGCAAAACACAAATCAGCCAATGGTAAGAAAAATCAATGAAAAGCTCAGTAACTCATTTACTTGGCATGTCTGACAGCAGACTGATGAGAAATTGTGCAGTTTGTAAAATCGCTGCTGGCACTTTTTATTCAGGTGTGTTAGATAGTTGTGTTAGTGAGTGGAGCACTGCAGAGAAATTTAATGGCATGAGAGTTGGCAAAAGAAGGAAGACATGTGCAGGTAATAATGGAACATGCAGAACAACTTTCAAAACATGCTCAACAACTTTTAAAAAGTGCCCGATTTCTATAATAAGGGCTGACCGACTGCTCCCATCAACGCTCGGATCACCTCCAGCAACTATAAGACGCAGCCCTCCTGGGCTACAGGATGACCTCGCATGGCTCAGCTCTGCCACCTATCAGCTGCTCCTTCCACACTCAGACCACTGCCAGCAACTGTAAGGTATGCTGTCTGTCTCTATCCTCCGGCCTGAAAGCCGTGTATCCGACTGGCTCCTAGCAGCTGTAGTGAGTCTCCTATTTGGCCACTACAGCTCTTTGCTCCCTTCCGATTAGTTGTTGCCTCTCTTTGCTCTGGGCATCGCTCTGCTGCTACAGGCATTTGGCTCTCTCAGCAATGGAATTTTAAATCTGTATTTGTAAACTACACTGTATATTTTGACTGGTCTGCTTTTGAAACGTTTTGTAATTACTTATGTTACATGTAGCTAAAAATTTATCTTAATCAAATGGTCTGTCTGCCTACCAAGCCTGTATTTTTTATTTTTATCTGCTGACTGTTTTAGTTATGTGCTAGTTACTGCCTTTGCCCCTCTCTCCACCTCCCGCTACTGTCCATGACCCTACACTCACTACTTCTGTCTCCCCACCCTCATTTTCCTGCACTCTCACCCACAGACATCTGTAGGCTCACCTTATGGCTTCTGAAGCTTTTCTAACCCAGTCCCTCCTGCTACTTTCAACTACACCCCCCCTCGCATTCTCTCTACCCTACTCCCCCATCAGTTACCCCTCGCTTACCACCAGTCATTTTGTCTCTCATAGTCCTTCTTCTCTCACCCTTCCTCCACTTCTCTTGCTCCGTTCAGTGTCTTTTGGTGCCATTAAACCAGACCCAAAACCCCCCAGGATTCCTCCACCATCCTAGCTATGCCCCCCACTTAGCACTTGCTCCTCCCCTGTATTGTTTCCTCCTGGCCCTCCCCCTGCCCTTGTAACTGTCTGTTCCCAAACTGGTTTATTTCTAATCCATTTTCTGTCTCACCCCTTCCAGGTGTAGACCTCCTGGGCTGCAGGATGACCCCGCACAGCTCGGCTCTGCTTCTGACTAGCCACTCCCATCCATGATCGGACCACTGCCAGCAACTGTAAGGTATGCTGTCTGCCTCAGTCCCCCAGTTTTAAAGCCGTGTATTTGACTGGCTCCTAGGAGCTGTAATGATTCTCCTGTTTGGCCTCTACATCTCTCTTCTCCCCTCCAATTGGTTGGTGACTCTCTTTGCTCTGGGATCACTCTGCTATCATGGTATTTGGTGCTCTCAGCATCAGAATTTTAATTCTGTTATTGTAAACTACACTGTATATTTTGTCCTGCCTCTATTAAATGCTCTTACTGAAAGCCCTCGCTCCTTTGCTTCTCCTCATGTGAATTCACTAACCCTCCTCTTAAAGGGGTTGCTCACTAAGCTTCCTTCACTGCATCCTCTTTTACATCTGTGTTCAGACTTCGCCCCCTGTGCTCTTTAAAAAACATTAATAAATAAAAAAATAACATCTATATTCTTTAAGGTCTGTGCCTCCACCTCTGTTCTAAGGGCCAACATTCCTGCCACTGCCATTATCAATTTTGTCCAAATGACTGTACAGTATCCTACATAGCCCATACCCCCTTAGTGCAGTATTTAAAAATCTCTACTGGGGGGTCTTAAGGTACTCCCCTCCAGTCCCTCACCTCCTAATTTCACCAGCCAGAAGTCACCTGTGAAAGCTTTACTCCCTGTGCCTATACACCCTAGATCTATTACCATCCTCTCTAACTCCCCTCTCTCACCTGCCTCTTACCCCACCTCCCCCCCAATTTTGACATGGCTTGGCTGCACCCACATTTTCCATGCAACCCTGTCACCCACACTGCCATGATACTGCCTATAGCCTTTGCTATCTTCTCACTGTCAGTGCTATCCATCACTGATCACATTGGGACTATTCTGGCACCCCAATATCTCAGGGGTTAACCGCCTACATATGCATGGATCCTCCACCTTCCTGCTAGCCTCTAGTAGCATCAAAACACACTGGGACGTGTCCCCACCACTCTATGGGTGGTTGAGTGTAGACCCCCCCCCTTATGAATTCCCACACTCCTGATCCTTCCCAGGATCTTCTTAGTACAGGGAAAATACAAACCGCAATGCCCCCAGCATAAGCAGCACCACCTCAACAATAAACAACTTTGGGAATGTCTGTGCAGACTCGCACTCCAGTTATTACTGCTTGCAGGTAATATCCACCCAAACTCAGGGCCTCCACAGAAGATCCAAAACCCGCTGAAGAAGGTAGGGTCAATCACAATTGTGTCACTAAACATTTGTAGCCTACTACCCAAACTTTACAATCTAAAGGTCTGGATCGCACAACACAAACCTGACATCCTCTCTATTGTGGAAACTTGGCTCTCCCCAAAAATACCTGACTTGTCCATCTCTATCCCAGGCTACTCAGTCTTCAGACAAGATTGCCCAACGAAAAGAGGAGGAGGAGGATGTGCAATCTATCTCAGGGATAGTCTCCAGGGGCATGCCTTACCACTACCTTCTACTGCTGGCAATGTCCAAACACTTGCCATAAAAGTTCTCCTGGGTGCCCACAATAAAACTGTCACTGTATTGTTGGTCTGTATCCCCCTGAGACAGACAACTACCAGCTTTGACACTCTCCTTCACTGCCTGGGTAGCCTAAATCTTAACTCAGAAGTAATAGTGCTTGGAGACTTCAACGTCAGTTGGCTTGCTCATGATGCCAGCCCTTTCAGAGACTCAATCTCTGCCGCTCACCTTGCTCAGCTTGTCGAAGTGCCCACAAGGATGAACTACAAAACTGGATCAGGCACACTACTGGACTGGGTCCTCTCCACCTGCCCCAACCACATTTTCTGCACCACAGTCCTTCCGGATGGTCTAAGTGACCGCTCCCTTATCATATTCAATTGGACCATTCAATTCTTCAAGCCCCCCGGCCACAGTAATCTCCACCATGGTCCTCACCCAGGGTCATCTTGACCTCCTGAAATCTGACCTATAGTGTCTAGACTGGTCCCCTGTCTTCTCATCCTGTGATGTCAACACAGCCCTTGAGCAAGTCATACATCTTTTCAACATGGTGTGTGACAATTGCGCCCTCTACTGAACAAAGAAAATAAAATGCCGTAACAACCCCTGGATCTCCCTGGATCTCACTGAACAATTAAAAGCCAGGGACCACCTGTGGCACAGGGCCTGGGCTACAAGGAAGCAGGTGGACTTACAGAACTATAAACAGGCAAGAAACAAATGTACCAGAGCTATCCGTACTGCAAAAAGTAACTACTACAAGGAAGCCCTGTCTAGCTCGTGGAATGATGGCCAAAAGTTTTGGAGCAACCTCAAAGAAGCTACCAGAAAAGCCTCTAAAACACCCACCTCCATGCTGCTCATTGATGGTGCACTTTCTGCTGACCCTAGAAACAATGCCAATGCTTTCAATGATGTATTTACTGACCTGAGCAGAGTCCTCCCAATGACTACTTCTGTCCAACCAGATTTCCAGATTCCACTTGCCATGCAGGTCCAAAACCCACAAATCCTCCTTTTTACTTCAGAGCCATCTCAGCCCGGAAAGCCAGAAAATACCTCCTCAGGGTCCAGGGGAAATCACATTTTAGCGGTGATTCACTGAACCTTAAGTTTGTGGCACTCACTTTAGAGAAGATCCTTATGTCTGTAACTCACATTATTAACCTGTCTCTTAGGTACTCACAATTCCCAAAATTGTGGAAAGTAGCAACTGTAATTCCTGTACTTAAGAGTGGTGACCATGCCCTGCATGGGAACTACCTCCCGATTTTCATCCTCCCCCCGCTCTCAAAAGCGTTGGAAGGAATAGTTGCTGATCAGCTGATCGAATACCTTGAAAAGAATCAACCACAATGCACTGAGCAGCATGGATTTAAGAGCAGGCATAGCATGACAACAGCCTTATTATAATTCACAGGCTTCATACATCGCTCATTGGACCAAGGCCACCTTGTCAGTGCTGCCTATATCGATTTAACCAAGGCCTCTGACATGGTAAACCATGCCCTCTTGGTTAAACTTCTCTCTGACTTTGGTCTCTCTGTCAACACTATGGCATGGCTCGATAGTTACCTGAACAACTGCTCACAGCAGGTTAAGATTGGGAACACCCTCTCTGACAGCAGACCTGTCTGCTCTGGAGTCCCACAAGGCTCCATTCTGGGTCCACTCTTGTTTAATATCTTCCTAAAAGAACTCCCTCTTGTCTGCTAGGATGTATTTTGTTGTATGCTGATGATGTGACGCTGTCATCTTCACCAGTGGTCCTGACTCTAAAGAGCTGGAGACATGGCTCCAGGAAAACTTTGCTGAGGTTGAAAGATGGTTCAACAGCCATAAACTCATAATGAACTACAAACAAATTTAAATAATGTTGTTCTCAAATCCTCATAACAAACATAGCTCCTACCCTCTATCACTTACCGTTGAAGAGGGCTTTCCTTTGGAACTGGTTCAGCACTTCAAGTATCTTGGAGTCACTGTTGATAGTGCCCTGTCTTACACCAGCCATATTGATAAGATCGCCAAGGCAGTCAACTCACGCATAGGGCTCCTTTACAGGCACAAATTTTGCCTGTCCCCTGAAGCCATCAAGTTAGCCATTCATAGCACTGTGGTTTCACTCATAGACTACGGGCTTGTCATATATGGATCAGCCTCTAAATCGACACTCTGCTGCATCTCTGTTGCACTTAACAAAGTCCGCCGGCTCCTAACTGGCACTGCACATCAGACCAATACCTGCAACATGTATGCACAGGGTGGCTGGCTCCCTGTCAAGTGCAGGCTAAGGTACCAAACATGTCTGCTTGCAAAAAAAGTGGGCATTGAATTGATGCCTCCTGGTGTGCAGGAGCTCCTCACCCCGTTCTCCAATCTTCGATGCACTAGAAGTTCTGTCAAGCAGATTTTCAAAATTCCTCACTGCCGCACCTACCAAG
Source organism: Neoceratodus forsteri (assembly GCA_016271365.2). Taxonomy (NCBI): domain Eukaryota; kingdom Metazoa; phylum Chordata; order Ceratodontiformes; family Ceratodontidae; genus Neoceratodus; species Neoceratodus forsteri. Next base: position 400,943,586 of record CM057451.1, read on the forward strand.
GGCAAAGATCTTTTGCCTGTCGTGCTCTACTTTGGTTTACCTCACTGCACAACAACATCTCCTTGGCCCCGACGCTAGGCTCCTTCAAGCAACTACTCAGGCAGAATCTTCTTGCTTCAGCCAGCTGTGACTGCTTCCACTAGGAGTATACAATCTTCTGACCTACTACTCCTGGCCTCTGTTTCCTCCTGATTGTCACCCCACCTCTCTCTCTCTGCCATCCTCACCTCCCACCCATTCCCCTCATTTCCCCCTTTCACACCTCTCTCATCCCTATTTACCCCTGAAATGCCACTACCACTCCACCCCTCTCACTGCCACCCTCACCTCCCACCCATTCCTTCATTTCCCCCTTCCCACCCTCACATTCTGTTCATCCTGATATACCACTACCACCCCTCTCCCTGCCACCCTCACCCCTACCCACCCTCTTTTTACCCCTCTGCCCTCATCCTCCCCCTCCTTAGTTCTACTGGCCCCATCCATACCCTGGATGTACCTCCTACTCCTCCCTGTCCTGCCTCTGTCCTGCTTCATTTAACTACTGCTTGATTCACTGGGAGACATGAGGTACACATTGTACAGTGCCTCATATTGTAGCTTACTTATCTTTGAACCTCTCAGAAACAGGAAATTAATTTGTTGCATGTATATGAATGAATAGTAACATGAATATGCTAAAACTGTCAGTACACTATCTTACTATGCCTAAATAGTACAGTTTCTGCAGTACTTTTAACATTTTGCCATATATTGCAGCTTTTGTCCTGGTACCTCTTTGTACTCTGTCGTGCTATGATTATATTAACTAGCATAGTTTCTTTATTGTACTGTATATTGTGTGTTTTGTTCTTGTAGTCTGTTGTATTTGACTGGACACTTCAATTCTTCATGTTTTTGTTTGCCTCATGTCTGTCATTCCTTTTGACGTGGAACCTATGAAATGAGCTTCCAGCTCACAGGGGTCAATCCTAGACTTTAATAAATAAATAAATAATAAAATACTATATTATGGTAGTATTGAGTTGGAGAATACAGAAATGGACTATTGAAACTGAGAAATGGGTAGGTAGGGTTGTTGGAAATGAGAGGGAGTTTGGAAGAAACCCGGCACAAATAAATGATCCGATAAATAAAATGAAAGTTGGCATACTGTCCCTAGGGCTGCCACCTTTGAGTGAGGTGAAAAACGTGCACTAAACCACACCTCAAACTCCGCCTCTGGCTCCATCCCTTTTTTATGACTAATGAGTATATTGCGCCTCTTCATAGTCACTTGTAATGTCAGAATAGACTTTAAAAACAAGCATTTGTCAATGCTGAAAGTTAGCCATGTTTCTAAATGAACAGCGTGCAGATGTGCTCCATAGAGTTTAATGGGGGCAATGTTTAAAAGGTTGTTTTTATATTTTTTAGTGATGATTTTGTCAAAGAAAGGGAGTGATTTAACCAACAAGGACATTGTTAGGTAAGTGACTGCCTTTCTTTGACAAAATCATCACTGGAAAGTATAACAAGCATTTGTCAATGCTGAATGTTTGCTTGCTGGTATTGGCATTGATAGTGCTGGAGTTAGAGAGGTGAATAATAGGAATGACAGTGAAGTATTAAACTAACGCCAACCCCCACCCCCATCCTGCAGAGAGTGACAGGTGTTTGGGGGTGTGCCTTTGGGTGATTGGCCATAACGCTCATGTCATTCCACCTCACTCCACCCTGCAGACACTTACAGGTGTTGCAGTATGCCTTGGGGTCTTCAGCCCTTTTGCTCACCCCATTAAATTAAGAAGTAAGCTGAGATGGGTGCAGTAGAGGAGAATGGGATGAACATTAAGGCCAAAAACCCCAAGGAACACCTCAATGCCTGTCACAGGCTGCAGGGTGGGGTTGGAATGGTATGAGTATTATGGGGGGTTACTAGTGGAGTAGAGTATTAAGGGGGGTTACCAGTGGAGTACCTCAGGGCTCAGAACTGGGTCCAGTCCTCTTTCACATCTTTATTGGTGACATTGCAGAGGGTCTGGAGGGAAAGGTATGCCTCTTTGCAGATGACACAAAGATCTGTAACAGAGTTGATACACAAGGAGGGGTAGAAAGGATGAGAAGGGACTTGGCAAGGTTAGATGAATGGTCAGACATATGGCAACTTAGATTCAATGTGAAGAAGTGCAAAGTAATGCACCTGGGAAACAAAAACCCAGGAGAAGAGTACACATTAGCAGGGGAGGTACTAATAACAACAAAAATGGAAAGGGACCTGGGGGTAGTCATATCAGATGACCTAAAGGTGGATAAGCAATGTGAGAAGTCAGTAAGGAGAGTGTCAGGGGGATACTGGGATGCATAGGAAGGGGCATCACAAGTAGAAAAAGGGAAGTGGTTATCCCTCTGTACAGACAGTTGGTGAGACCCCATGTAGAGTACTGTGTGCAGTTTTGGAGACCTCATCTAAGCAAGGACATAGACAGGATGGAAGCAGTCCAGAGGAGGGCAACTAAAATGGTGCAGGGTCTGCATCAGAAACCATATGAAAAGAGACTGAGAGAGCTTAATATGTATACCCTTGATGAAAGGAGGGACAGGGGGGGGGACATGATAGAAACTTTCAAGTACCTCAAGGGATTCAACAAAGTCCAGGAGTGTAGCGTCTTTCAGAAAAAGAGACATGTAAGAATAAGGGGGCACAATTTAAAGATAGAGGGGGGATGGCTCAGGGGTAATGTGAGGAAATTTTTTTCACGGAGAGAGTGGTGGATGCATGGAACCGCCTTCCTGGAGAGGTTGTTGGGTCTAAAACAGTGGGGGAATTCAAACTTGCATGGGACAGATATAAGGCAATTGTAATGGGGGGTGGCAGGAAGTAGGTTGTTGGTTAACTAGAATCTGCAGCTTATCCAGTAGGTAGGGAAATGGGCAGACTGGGTGGGCCAAGTGGTCCTTAACTGCCGTCAAAGTCTATGTTTCTATGTTTCTATGGCCAATGACCCTAAGTCACATCCCCGATGCCTGTCAGTCTCTACAGGGTAGGGCGTTATGGTTGGAAACCCTAATGCCCAGGGCATTTGTTCATATTTTCACTCCAAATTTCAACATGGACTTTTTGGGACTCCACGTCATAAACAGTGGCACTATCATTTCATTACTCAATCCCAAAAGGTGATTTTGCACAGTGACTGTGCCATTCGGCACCACTGGTGCAAAAACACATTTTGAGTAGGAAGTGAAAAATGACAGCTATGTTGTTGATGGGGAGGTATGAAAAAATGGCAAGGTTGAAAATCTGGAGTGAAAATATGAACAACTAGTGAAGTTACGAGCATGCATAGAAACTGCGCAATGCACACCCGTAATGCAATCATTTTTTTGGAATTTTTTCACCAAATTTTCAACATGGGCATTTGGGGACCTTCCCTCATGAATAGTGCCACTGTGATTTTGTTAATCTGTCCTGAAAATTGATTTCCCACTGCAACTGCACCATTCTGTGCCACAGGTTCGAAAACACATTTTGAGCAGGATGTGAAAAATGACAGCTGTACTGTTCATAAGGAGGTGTGAAAAACATAGAAACATAGAATCTGACGGCAGATAAGGACCGCTTGGCCCACCTAGTCTACCCATTTCCCTACCTGATGGAAAAGCTGCAGATTCTAGTTAATCAACAGCTTACTTCCTCCTACTACCCACTAGAATTGCCTTATGCCTGTCCCATGCATTCTTGAATTCTCCCACTGTTCCTTACTCCACGACCTCTTCAGGAAGGCTGTTCCATGCATCCACAACCCTTTCTGTGAAAAATTACTTTCTAACATTACCTCTGAGCCGTCCCCACTCTATTTTCAAATTGTGCCCCCTTGTTCTTGCACATCTCTTCTTCTGAAAGATACTACCCTCTTGTACTTTGTTAATTCCCTTGATATACTTGAAAGTTTCTATCATGTCCTCCCTCTCCCTCCTTTCCTCAAGGGTATACATATTAAGCTGCTTTAGTCACTCCTCATATGTCTTCTGGTGCAGGCCCTGCACCATTTTGGTTGCCCTCCTCTGAACAGCCTCCACTCTGTCTATATCTTTGCAGAGATGGGGTCTCCAGAATTATACACAGTACTCCAGATGGGGTCTCACTAACTGTCTGTACAGAGGGATAACAATTTCCTGTTTTCTACTGTTGATGCCTCTCCCTGTGCATCCCAATATCCCCCCAGCCCTCCTTACTGCCTTCTCACATTGCTTGCCTACCTTTAGGTAATCGGATTTAATTACTCCTAGGTCTCTTTCGATTTTTGTTGTTGTTATTAGCTCACCCCCACATTGTGTACTCTTTCCCTGGGTTTTTGTTTCCCAGATGCATTACCTTTGCACTTCTTTGCATCTGAGCTGCCACATATTTGACCATTCCTTCAACCTTGCCAAGTCCCTTTTCATTCTTTCCACTCCACCTTGTGTATCAACCCTGTTGCAGATCTTTGTGTCATCTTCAAAGAGACATACTTTTCCTTCCAGGTGCTCTCCAATGTCACTTATAAAGACATTAAAGAGGACCGGCCACAGTAGTGAACCCTGCGGCACCCCGCTAGTTACCTTCCTTTCTTCACTGTGGACTCCGTTTACTATTACCCTTGTGTCCTGTTGTCCAGCCAGTCCAGGCTGCCACCTTGGGACCCACTCCAAGGCTGGCTAACTTGTATATTAATCTTTTATGTGAGACTGTGTCAAATGCCTTGCTAAAATTTAGGTAGGCCATATCCACAGCCCTCTCTTGTCTACTACTTTAGTCACCCAGTCAAAGAAATCTATTAGGTTTGTCTGACATGACCTTCCTGCTGTGAAACCATGCTGCCTTGGGTCCTGTGCCCCACTGGCCTCTAGGTACTCAACAATTATTTCCTTCAGAAGTGATTCCATCATTTTTCCTACCACTGAAGTCAAACTAACTGGTCTGTAGTTTCCTGCCTCTGCCCTGCTCCCACTTTTGTGAAGTGGAATCACAATTGCCCTCCTCCAGTCCTCAGGTACCACCCCATAAAACTTGGCAATATTGAAAATCTAGAGTGAAAATATAAAAAATTGGCAAAGTTGCAAGCATGTGTAGAAACTACACAATGTATGCTCATAATGCAGTCATTTGTTTTTACTTTTTTCATCAAATTTGCTACATGGATTTTTTGGAATCCCACATCATGAACAGTGGCACTATTGTTTCATTAATTGGTTCTGAAAGATGATTCTACGCAGCAACTGCAAAATCACCTTTCCAGACTGAGTAACCAAATGACAATGACAGTGTTCATGAGGTGGAGTCCCAAGAACCCCATGTTGAAAATTTGGGGCCAAAATTCCTACAAAAGGCTGAGATATCAACCTAAGTTGAAACCCCTCATTGACTCCCATTATACAGCTTACCGTAATTTCTTCAGTTTTCCAGTCGGCTTTGAAGAGTGCAGACGTGTCCTGGTCCATAGAAGACTACTGCTCCCACCCCCCAGAGATAAGTATGGGGTAGGGGGGATGCGGAGAGGTGGGTCCAGAGAGGAAGGGTGGGGATGGGGAAGGGGGGAATGGGGAGATGACGATGAACCGTTTTCTTTTTTACAGGGAAAAAAAGACTTCAGGGGATGGTTCTCTTTATTTTGCAGGTTACCAACCATTAAATACATTTAGGCACACTGAGGTGGGCTCCCAGTATGCCACAATAGTGTATGTGTGAGGGCACGCAGACATGGGATTGGGCATCCTGATGCCAGCACTTAAAAAGTTCTGGCGGGTGGGGGAGTCATCTGACACTGAGAGTGGGCATCCTGGTATTAGAAAAACATAAATTAATAAAAATGATTTTGGTACACTGGGTTGGGCTCTCAGTGTGCCAAGCAGTTAAGTGGAAGGGGATTTGCAACCACGATGTTGGCAACAATATAGATATGTTTGAAGGGGAGGGGTCGCATCTGACACCGGAAGTTGGTATTCCAGTGACAGAAACATAAGAAATTATGTTGGCACACTGGGGTGGGCTCCCACTGTGTCACATTTATTGGGGAAGAGGGGATACATGCCAACATGGGGACTGGGCACCTCAATGTTGGCTTTCTGGGGAGTGTGTAGTGTGTGGCAGGGGCTGCCAATGTGGAAAGCCGCACTGCGGCTCATTTATTTATTTATTAAAATGGTTCACCAGGAAAAGCACGCCGAACAAACAAGCTTTTAAAAAGTGCCCCTTTTAAACTCTATGCAGCATGTCCCTGCGCTGTTAGTTTCTGCACATGCACTGACACAGTGGCGGTACTGCACATGTGCAGAATCGGCTACATTCCACACATATTTCTTTCATGACTGAACAGTGATCAGCTGTTCAGTGGCTTTTTCTTTTCATGTTTTTTCACTGGCCACTCATAACAATAAGTTTGCAGCACGCAGGTGCGGCAAATTTAATAATAGAAAATTATTTTTATGTTGTTATTTTGTATTTATTTTTTATTATTTGCTGACCAGGTAACTCCCATTGGGCACAAGGCCCATTAAAGGAGTGACCTAGGAGCACATGGAAGTTAAATGATTTGCACAGGGTCACACAGTATGCAAATGAACGGCGTGGAATAAAACCCAGGTCTGCTGCATGTGCCAGGCTAGTTCACAGCTTGTTGCTCTGTCCTCTGCTAAATAGTCTCCTATTTTCCTTTCCATGGTAGTCAAGTATTCTGATACACTTTGACCAGTTTTTGATCAGTGGTATCCTCAGTTCTGCATTGTGTTTCCATTACTGCATCAGCTACTGTTGTTTCTTTTCATATTTCTAAGACAGTCCACAGTATCTGACATACCAGTTCATGCTACTTATCAGACTGTCCTATAATGGTGTAACAAATATCAATGAATCTTCAAGTAGTATAAGAAATGAGAACAGTAGGTGCTGAGGACTCAGGAGCGAGGTAATCAATGTAGTGATGAAAGTAATAAAAATAGATGATTATTTAACAAATATGGGCCTAAAACATATCAGAATATATAACAAATAAAAAGGAACATGAGAAAGCATATAAAGGTATAAAAACGGTTTCCTATTAGAGCAGTAAAAGACCATGCTTAAAATTCAGAGTGGAAAATATTAGATTGTTACTGCTAATTTATTTAGTTTTTGTTTACCATGCAGGTGTGCTAGCCACAGTAATGTCTATTTTCAGACATGACCCAGGAGGTTACAAGCAAGGTAGTACAGCAACAAAAAATACAGGGTGGGGTGACATAGCGGGATACAGCTTTACAGCCAAAACAGTAAATGTATTTATTTATCTGAATTTTTTTTTTAACTGGGTAAACCCACTGAGACAAGTGTCACTTTTATCTAGAGCGACCTGGAATTAGTTACATTAATATCAACATACAATTTAAGAGCCATGGAACATAGATACAGCAGTGGTTACACATAGGAAACAATGCAATTTTAGTTAGTTACAAATGTGATTTACAAAGACAATTTTGCAAGTATTTCATCAAGCAGACAAATGGAATGGAAATTTTGCAAACAATTTATGTAAGTATATAGGCAAAAAAGGACGTGAGAAGGAAGCTTCAAACAGAATAACAAGTGTAAGAAGTTACAAGGGGAAGGTTAGATTTGAGGTGGTTTTTAAATGACCCAAAAAGAACTACATTGTTGTAGAGGGACTGGAAGCCATTCCACAGCTGAGAGGCCTTGCTAGAGAAGGACCATTGGCCAGATAGGATCTTGGCTCTAGGAACCTCCAGAAGAGGCTGCTTAAAAGAGCAAAGATTTCTGGTGTGTGTTGTTTCCCTCATTTTCCAGAGAGGTTAGGTTCAGATCCAGTGAGGATTTTGTATGTAAGGCTGAGGACAAAGCACTTTATCCATCCTTCCTTCCTTCCTTCCTTCCTTCCTTCCTTCCTTCCTTCCTTCCTTTCTTCCTTCCTTCCCCACTTCATGGATTAGAGCACAGTACAGTACAGTGGTGCTCCTTGTTATCCATTCCAGCTGCAAACCTACCTATTCTATAGTAAACTTGCTTGAGTTCCATATAACAGTACAGGGAGATTTGATACCATCAGTTTTAATAGTATGTGAGCACTTCAGATGGCCCAAAATCTGGACTACATTTAAGCAAAACTGGATGACTAGATGAGGACCACAAAAGCAGGACTATCCAGTCTAAAACCAGACAGGTGGCAACCCTATCTCTTGCACTGATAAATGCAGTAACATGCTGAGAACTGGTATGTTGACAGAAGACAATGTTTCACAGAAGTGCTTTACTGTGAAATCTCATCCACTGTTATTATGAGTCAGTGGCCACCGATGCACCTTTTCTCTTTCTAGGATGGTAGGTGAGGAGTGCCTTCACAGAACATGACAATGCCATGCCTCGATCAGCTGGTGGGGTAGGGGGGATATGAATATCAGGCAGTCTTCACACTTTGCCCCAAGGAATGGAGTGCCTCACATCTGTGATGTGCCTGTCCCCTCCCCTGAGCCTTACACATGAAGATTGGTCTCACAGACAACTGTGCAATATGCGACTGTTGCACCACTGATCCAGCCAAAAACCTTTTCTACATGTTAAAGATTATAGAAAAGCCATCTGATAGCCTAGGTGTAGTGTGCCACTCTATGACACAGAAATCCCAGCTTCAGGAGCAAAACCAGGTAGTCTATGACTGCGCTTCTGCAGTTAATGAGTGCAGGTGACGGCAAGGTTCCCCTAACTTGGGGAGGGTTGTTCCACATTCTGTGGTCACAGTTACTCCTGCAATTGGCTAAGGATGGTTCACCTTCCTCTACAGGAGAGAGCTGTGTACTCACAAGGTCAGTAATGGCAGCAGCATGGTGCTGCCATGAAGATAAGCAAAGGAAGGGTAGGGGGAAAAAACATGGGGTAAACCTGCCAGGCCTGTCAGAATGATGGCAGCCAGTAACCCTGGGCTATACATCATTTGGAAGACCATGAGGGACCAGTGGTGTTCGACTGATTTTTTCAACTGTGTGTTGAAGGAGCTACATCAGGGCTTACCTGGATTTCAGCAAGACTTTCAACACTGTTCCACACAGGAGACTAGTAAGCAATTTGGGTAGCTTGGGGCAGGCAATAAGGTGGTAACCTGGGCAAGAGACTGGTTAGGGGCTAGGAGACAAAGGGTAGTGATAAGCACAGTTCACTCTGAGGGAGAGAAGGTGACCAGCAGGGTTCCTCAGAGGTCAATGCTGGGACTGGTCCTCTTTAATATGTTTATAAAAGACATAGCGGAGGACCTGAAAGGGAAGGTATGAATCTTTGCAGATGACACCACAATCTGCAACAGAGTAGACAATCCAGGGAAGGGGGGTGGAAAAAATGGGCAGGGATCTAAAAAAACTGGAGAAGTGGTCAGGATCTTGGCTCTAGGAACCTCCAGAAGAGGCTGTTTAAAAGAGCAAAGATTTCTGGTGTGTGCTTTTTTCCTTATTTTCCAGAGAGGTTAGGTTCAGATCCAGTGAGGATTTTGTATGTGAGGCCGAGCACAAAGCACTTTATCCATCCATCCATCCATCCATCCATCCATCCATCCATCCATCCATCCTTCCTTCCTTCCTTCCTTCCTTCCTTCCTTCCTTCCTTCCTTCCTTCCTTCCTTCCCCACTTCATGGATTAGAGCACAGGACAGTACAGTGGTGCTCCTTGTTATCCATTCCAGCTGCAAACCTACCTATTCTATGGTAAACTTGCTTGAGTTCCATATAACAGTACAGGGAGATTTGATACCATCAGTTCTAATAGTACGTGGGCACTTCAGATGGCCCAAAATCTGGACTACATTTAAGCAAAACTGGATGACTGGATGAGGACCACACAAGCAGGACTATCCAGTCTAAAACCAGACAGGTAGCAACCCTACCTCTTGCACCGATAAAAGCAGTAACATTCTGAGAACCGGTATGATGAGAGAAGACAATGTTTCACAGAAGTGCTTTACTGTGAATTCTCATCCACTGTTATTATATGAGTCAGTGGCCGCCGATGCACCTTTTCTCTTTCTAGGATGGTAGGTGAGGAGTGCCTTCCCAGAACATCACAATGCCATGCCTCGATCAGCTGGTGGGGTGGGGGGATATGAATATCAGGCAGTCTTCACACTTTGTCCTAAGGAGTGGAGTGCCTCACATCTGTGATGTGCCTGTCCCCTCCCCTGAGGCTCACACATGAAGATTGGTCTCACAGACAACTGTGCAATATGCGACTGTTGCACCACTGATCCGGCCAAAAACCTTTTTTACATGTTAAAGATTATAGAAAAGCCATCTGATTGCCCAGGTGTAGTGCACCACTCTATGACACAGAAATCCCAGCTTCAGGAGCAAAACCAGGTTGTCTATGATTGTGCTTCTGCAGTTAATGAGTGCAGGTGATGGCAAGGTACCCCTAACTTGGGGAGGGTTGTTCCACATTCTGTGGTCATAGTTACTCCTGCAATTGGATAAGGATGGTTCACCTTCCTCTACAGGAGAGAGCTGTGCACTCACAAGGTCAGTAATGGCAGCAGTATGGTGCTGCCATGAAGATAAGCAAAGGAAGGGTAGGGGAAAACCATGGGGTAAACCTGCCAGGCCTGTCAGAATGATGGCAGCCAGTAACCCTGGGCTATACATCATTTGGAAGACCATGAGGGACCAGTGATGTTCGACTAATTTTTTCAACTGTGTGATGAAGGAGCTATATCAGGGCTTACCTGGATTTCAGCAAGACTTTCAACACTGTTCCACATAGGAGACTAGTAAGCAATTTGGGTAGCTTGGAGCAGGCAATAAGGTGGTAACCTGGGCAACAGACTGGTTAAGGCCTAGGAGACAAAGGGTAGTGATAGGCATAGTTCACTCTGAGGGAGAGAAGGTGACCAGCAGGGTTCCTCAGAGGTCAATGCTGGGACTGGTCCTCTTTAATGTGTTTATAAGAGACATAGCAGAGGAGCTGAAAGGGAAGGTATGAATCTTTGCAGATGATACCACAATCTGCAACACAGTAGACACTCAAGGGGAAGGGAGGTGGAAAAAATGGGCAGGGATCTGAAAAAACTGGAGAGGTGGTCAAGGGTAGAGGCCTTAAAATACCTCATGGGGGGTTAATAAGGTACAGGTGGGGAGTATTTTCAGAGAAAAAGGTGCCATATAACAAGAAAATATACCATGATGCTGGAGGGAGGCTTATTCAAGAAAGATGTGGGGAAGTACTTCTTTACAGAAAGAGTGGTGGATTCCTGGAACTGCTTTCCATTGGAGGTAGCGGGGGATAAAAACAGTGGTGGGGTTCAATAATGCCTGGGATAGGCAAAAGGGAATCATTAGGGTAAGGAAAGGGGGAATAGACAGCACCATAGATCAAGTAGAGTTTGCTGCAAAAATGAAAATAATAAAAATGGTCAGACTGGGTATGCCCAGTGGCCCTTATCTACCATCATGTTCTATGTTTCTATCTTCTATGTGTCAGGACTTGGGAGATCTCAGGTACTTAACTTTGTTTTAGAAAACAGAGTTGCACTTTATACTTCTTTAAACCATGCTACATTCTGGGTATTGCCAGGATTTTGTAGTCAAAGGTCTGCAATGACAGAGCCACATAAGGTGGGTAGGCACTGAAAGGAGCACTCTTATTAGCAGAGTGTCTCATAACTATTCACCTTCAGATTTTGAGATTTAAAGAAATACAGTTCACTATAAGGATAATGGCAAAACACCTGAAGCTATTGTTAAAGTGATTTATTGAGATGCTGCTAATGCCTTTTTCACATAGTATGCCATTGCCACCCAAGCTTCAAATGTTGAAGCTGCAATTTGTATTGTAAAAAAATCTGTCATAATTGCTTTTTTCATGTTTTATCAGCACTTTGTTTCTGACCGTGCTCCAATTTTCTGTGTGCTGCCACACTCCCAGAATAATGTCATGCAAGGGATCTGTTAATGTTTTAAATACAGCAACAAGGAATTGTGGGTAAATTGTACAGTTGACTTAAATGTTTGTTACTCAGAAGTGTAGTCCCTTATTTTGGTGGTGGTGACTGCAGTATTGCACTTAAGATGTAGATGTACATAGCAAGGCATTGTGGGTACAATAAAATGTTGCTTTCCAATTTCCTTACTTTGAGGTGCAGTTTCATATTTCTGTAGTAGCTTCAACAATAAAAGCTCTCAAATGTTCTTTTTCAAAACAAGGCATTTGCATATAGTATCTAGCTGGCAAGATTTCTTTACTGATAAATGTAGTCTTCCACTTCTCTAGTGACCACAGAAATATAATAGCCTGTACACTAATTTACATCGTGAGGCATTGAGAGTACAGTTAATAGTTGATTTTTTCTGTTTCCCTAATCAAAGTGTAGTCTCCTATTTCAGTAGTGTTTATAGTAGTATAGACTGTAAAAAAGTTTCTGGAAAAGTTTTGTGATGCATGTAGGCCAAAAAGATAATCTGCCATTCTGTGTAAATTTTGTTTCACTTTTACTGTCTGCTGGTGAAGTGACAGGTCTGAAATGACAGCTCCTTTCAGAATGTGGGATCATGATAATACTTTTCTATGTTTATGTTATAGGGCCTGAATGACTAAGTAGTTCAGGAGTGTAATTCTGGGTCATAGATTACATGGACAGATTACATGGCTCTGAGCTGCTATCAGCCAATCAAATCACTAGAAGTTTTCTACACATGTTATAATACTAGATACAGCTACTTGCAAATGATGTAAAGAGTCAGCTAAAAACTGACAGTGTCCCTTTAAAAACTTTGTTTGCCTTGCATGGTGTCATGGTTGGGGTTGCAGCACTGACAACAAAGGGGCAGGGCTATGCAAATGAAGAAGAGCACAGAAATAAAAGCATTTTTTCATAGAAATTGGCACTTTTTGGCTGTTTGAATGGTAGGAGACTGATTTACAAATCCTAAAGGTTACTACTGCTATTTGCAATGGCAAACCTCAGAAAATCACTTTAATATATTTTATAGCACATAACATCTGCATTAATATACTGTACATAGTCTTTTGGAATTTGTGAGGGGATATACCTCACATAATAGTACTTCTGGGAAATTGTATGAGGATTCCGTTTTTTTAGAAAAAGAACATTGTGACAATCTCATTGATTTTGCAGGTAGGCATCTATTATGGCTATCTGATCAAGTAGTTTGCATATGTGAATATTTAACATATAGCATAGTGTATGGGTAACCCTACACAACAAGGCTGTGTTTCCATCTCAGGTTTGTAATGACATCATAGGGGCCTCAAGAGTGAAGCATGAGAGTTTCCTATGATGTCATCACAAACCCAAGATGGAAACACAGTTTAAATGTATGGTTACCCCAAATACTGTTTTATATATAACATGGTTGCCCTCGAGTGATAGATTTCAGTAGCAGAAAACACTGTTAGAACACAATTTAAAGTGCAAACTCGATTTGCTTTAGCAAGACTGCATTGAACAGATTTCATGAACAGAACAAATGTATATAACTGATTTCAGTTAAAAACAGGTTAACTAGATGTATTTGATAAAGGATGTGTTGATTTCTTTTCTTCTTTTCACAGGTTCATTGGGAGAGAGATAGCATATTTACTAATGGCTCTGTGATGATGCTAACATTCGCTACTGCCACACTGCCTCCCATTCCTGTCTTTCTTTTCAGCTGTTTTTTTGTATTTTATTTTAGCTAAAAGATTTCCCACACTGTAAGGTTTTGTACATACACTACCCTGATGTGTATGGTAGCGTGATGTCTGCTAACAGTTTCCTGTCGCATTCTCAGATACACTGATGTGGCTTCCCAGAGAGCTGTACCTATGAGGGAGCCACATCAGCAGCAAGCGAAGCAAGTGCAGGGGATGATTCTTCTCACTGCATCGGCGATGAACTAGGTAGGACAGTCTTCAGCCGTATCGGTGGTGAGAGGACACCAGAGGATGCAGGAGGGCTGTAGCCACTAGGTGAGCTGCATTGGTGGCAATTCCAGGGGAGAATCTTCTGGTCACATTGGCGGCAATCAGAGAGAGTGTTTTATGACTGCATCGGTGGTAGAGGGGCTATTGGCTGCATTGGCACCTGAGGTTGGATTTCTTGATAGGCCACATTGGCAGCTGAAGGGAGAGGCCCTGTAGCCAATAAGGGCTCAGAGCACCAAATTTGACTGGTGGCTAGGTTTCTAAAGCCTGAGAGACCAGCTGTCAGTCAGTATTCCCTGAAGAGCTGTACCTACAGGGGAGCCCCATCAGCGGCAAGTGCAGGAGACAATTCTTGCCACATCGGCAATGAACATGGTAGGACAGTCTTCAGCTTCATCAGCAGCAAGGGGGCACCAGAGGACACAGGAGGGCTATAGCTACTAGGGGAGCTCCATCAGCAGGAAGTCCGGGGAGAATCTTCTCGCCACATCGGCAGCAATCAGAGAGACTGTTTTGTGGCTCGGCTGCATCAGGGGTGAAGGGGTGATTGACTGCATAGGTGCCTAAAGTTAAATTTCTTGATTGGCTGCATCAGTGGCTGAAGGGAGAGGCCTTGTCACTAATCAGAGCTCAAGGCACCAAGTCTGACTGCACAGCTAAGCTTATAAAGCCTGAGAGCCCAGCCACCAGTCAGTGTTCCCTGGAGAGCTATACCTACAGGGAGCACCAAGAGACAGCAGGAGGAAAGGGGATCAAAAGTGTGGGGAGGATGGAATGGTATAATAGCCAACGCCAGGAGCCTAGTGAAACATATGGCAGATCTGGTGGCAGTAGTAGGAATGGATGACCTGGATCTAATCATGATAACAGAAATATGGTGGATAGACTGCCATAGTTGGGAAGTGGAGTTACAAGGGTATAGTCTTTTTAGGAGGAACAAGCAGGGAAAAAAAGGTGGTGGGGTAGCCCTGTATGTGAGGCATGGGATAAGAGCGGTGGAGAGTAAAGAGGAAAAGTTATCAGCTGAGATCCTTTGGGTCACCTTGGGCAGGAGGGAGGGAGGGAGGGACAATAAGAATAGGGGTGTTCTACAGACCACCACATCAGGGTGTGGAAGTGGATATGGAAATGACCAGGGAAATATAGGAGAAGGCAAGTAAAGGGGAGATCCTGGTGGTTGGGGACCTGAACCTACCCAACGTGGACTGGCAAATACCATCAGCCACATCAGATAAAAGCAGGGATTTGTTAGAATCCTTGCAGAATGCATCCCTACACCAGCTAGTAAATGAACCCACTAGGGGTGAGGCTACACTGGATGTTGTCTTGACCAACAGGGACAGCATGGGGGTGGAGGTGGAGGTTGGAGAAAACTTGGGAGACAGTGACCACTGGATGGTCAGTTTCTCCATCCAGGCAGGGTCAGAATTGAGCAGGTCAACCACCAAGGTACTGGACTTTAGAAGGGCAAATTTTGGGATAATGAAGGACATCTTATGGAGGGAACTAGAGGGGACTCATAACCTAGAGGAGGTAGAGTAGATGTGTTGGGTAATAAAGGGTGGAATCCTGAAGGCCACAGAGCAATGCATCTGCAAAACTAGCAAAAGCAAAAGGGGGAGGAACCCCCTGTGGTTCATGGCATGGGTTTGGGAGGCCATCAGGGAGAAAAGAAAAGCATTCAAAGCTTAAAACTGTCACAAGGGTTAGAGGAAAAGGCGGTCTACCAGGACAAACTCAGAGTAGTGGGAAAGACCATTAAAAAGGCAAAAGCATGTATGAAGGAGAAAATAGCTAGGGAGGGGAAAAGGGGACAAAAATCTTTTAGGTATGTGAATGACAGAAGGAAAAGCAGGCAAGGGATTCCAAGAATTCAGGGGGGTGGTGATGGTAGAAGGGGATTTGGAGAAAGTAATTCTACTCAATGAATACTTCACATCAGTTTCAAGACTGAGAAGGAAGGAAGAGGTCCTGCATTAACAAGAAGGTGGAGGGGGGCAAGGAGGTAGACACAAGTTCCTTCATGGAAGTGAGGGTGTTGGAGGAGCTGGGAAAAAAAAAACTGACAAAGCTATGAGACCATATCAGGAACATCCAAGGGTATTAGGGAGTTAAGGAGTTAAGGGAGCAGCTGGCTGGGCCTCTCGCCAAACTGTTTAATCTATCACTTGAATTGGTGAGGATCCAGAGTGACTGGAAGCAGGTGAAGCTGGTACAGCTGTGCAAGGGAGGGAGGGAGAAAGGATGAGCCTAGCAGCTACTGCCCAGTCAGTCTCACCTCTGTGGTAGGCAAGCTAATGGAAGCTCTCATAAAGGGGAGACTGGTAAGTCACCTAGAGGAAGAAGGGCTAATGGTAGGCAGGTATGTAGGTAAAATTTTTATTTTTATATAGGAATACATGTCGTTTGGGCTTTTGCAGTCCAGTTCACAAGACAGTCCTGCGTTATCAAAGGTTACATTAAAACAAATTCACTTATAGTAACAATAATTAAAGTGCTGTGACTTACAACAAATCATGCAAAGACATGGAATACAATATACAAAGGACAATATTTACAATGTCTTACAGTTAGCATTCATAAATGTAGGAGTTTATTAAATACACTGAGAAGTAAAGGAAAAAAAGATCTGTAACTGCCGTAATAAAAGCCCTATGTGCAGTTAGAGCACGTACTGTGGTGGGTTAATTTATTCCAAAATAACAGATGACAACCAGCATGGATTCACAGGTGATAGGTTGTGTCAGTCCAACCTGGCTGAATTCTTTGAGGGTGTAACGGACGTGTATGAGCAGGGGGGAGCAGTGGATATGGCCTACTTCGATTTCAGGAAGGTATTTGACTCCGTCCCCCATAGAAGGTTGGTAAGCAAGTTAGGTAGCTTAGAGGTGGGGGCTAAGCTCACAAAGTGGGTGGAGGATTGGCTGGGAGGGAGGACGCAGAGAATGGTGGTCAATGGGTTTCACTCCAGAGAGCTAGGGGTGATGAGCAGTGTACCACAAGGATCGGTGGTGGGTCCCATATTTTTCGGTGTGTACATGGGGGACCTGGCAGAGGGTCTAAATGGAAAGGTGTGTCTGTTCGTGGACAACTCGAAAGTCTACAACAGAGCGGACACCCTGGGGGAGAAAATGAAGTAGGATCTAGCCAGGCTGAAGGAGTGGGCAGAAAAGTGGCAGCTGCAATTCAATGCAAAAAAGTATGAAACAATGCACATATGATGGAATAATCCTAGGGCTAGTTACTGCCTTTGGGGGGGGGGGCACACTGCATGCCATGGAGCAAGAAAAGGACCTGGGAATTTGGATCACTGACAGTCTCAAGGTTAAGTACCTGTGTGAACAAGCATCTGGTAAAGCAACAAAAATGCTGGCATGCATTGGGTGGGTCTTGACAAGTAGGTGATCATGCCACAGTTCAAAACACTGGTCAGACCACAGCTGGATTATGGGGTTCAGTTCTGGAGGCTCCACTTGCAGGGTGACAATGATAGGCTGGAAAGGGTCCAAAGAAGGTGACCAAAATGGTCCAAGGGATGCAAGGAAGGCCATATGGGGAGAGGCTGGAGGAGCTAGGTCTATTTTCACTGGAGACGAAAGGGGAAAGGGGAGACATGGCTGAGACCTTCAAATACCTGAAGGGAATAAATAAGGTAAAAGGAGTGGCATCTTCAGACTAAGCGAAAACAAAACCACTAGGGGTCATTCACTCAAGATGGAAGGGGGCAGATTTCAAGGGGACATAAGGGGGAGTTACTTCTCACAAAGGGTTGCAGGTCCATAGAACAGGTTGCTGGAATGGGTTGCTGAAGTAGATATGGTAGAAAAATTCAAGAAAGCATGGGATATCTACATGGAACTTAGCCAGGGAGGTGGGAGAGGGCAGAGGAGTGCGAGGTAAAAAAAAGCGTGATGGGGGAATATCTCTTTCAGCAGACTGGATGGGCTGAATGGTCTTTTTCTGATTGCAGGATTCTGTGATTCTAAGATAACATTAGCAAGTGGCTCAAACTGACACTGATAACATACGAATTCAAAAGTCATGAATAGTTGTTGTAGTACCAATCTGACATCAGAATGATATTAACACAACTATTCCTGACCTTTGAACTGCACTGCAACAAGATTTAGAAAGCTACTGAAATCTGTTCGCAATTGAGGGCAACCATGTACCATAAATTAGTATGGGAACATATTGGCTCCATGGAAAAGAAAGCCATCATTTGTTTGGAAACTGTTTTTTTGTATTACTAATGTCCTTTACTGGCATGTTCCATCAGATAAATATCTAAACAGTAAGGCCCCATCCACACTACACCACTTGGGCCTGGTAACGGATGTAGACCGTTACGGCCGGGAAGCGGTGCAGTGCGTCCACACCGTGGTGGTGTCCATTACGGGACCGGCACTGCCAGTCCACACTTCGGGAGCCGGGCGACCGTTACGGCGGCGCCTGATCCCACAATGAAGCTCGCGCTGCGCTTCATGCCCTGCAGGGGAACGTTACCGCCCGTCCACACTACTGCCGGTAACGTTACCAAGGCAGGACCGGTATCATAACCGTTGTTGAAACCACCTCATATGTGGTTTCAACAACGGTTACGAAAACGCCTTCTGTAGCATTACAGGTGTAAACGCAAACCATTGCTGTAATGGTTTGGGCACTCTATAACATTACTGAGGCATTGTGTGGACAGAGCCTAAGACACAGTGGGGGGGCTCTAAAAAGGGGATTGGTCTTACCACCCTTTCCGTCTCCTGTAGTCACTTTATTTATAAAATAAGGCAAAGGATTTTAGCTTATTTTTTTCTAAATAAACACACACACGCACACACACATGCAAAATGTAGCCCATTTGCCCGTGCCTTATGAAGGGGTAGGGCACACCCAACTCATGTCAATACCGTATGTCAGGCACACAAGGTCCAGCCAATCCGAAGGCTGTTAGTTTTATATTTACAGTTACGCACTGGAATTGTATCCCTGTTTCTATGTCTCATGTGCCATTAACAAAAAAATCCTCTGCCTTAATCAGATCATTGGACATCATTTTAACTATCTTTATTAGTGTCTCTTTCAAATTTGGATACTTCCCCAGATTTCTTCTGTATTCCAAGTTATTCTCTTAAGGAGATGAGCAAAAAATATTCTAAATCAGTTTAGATAAAAGTTACTACTAGTTTGCATTCCTTAAGCAAAACAATTAGTATGGCAGTTCCCCATTTGATAAGTTTCATTCACCATGGCCCAACATTCTGCCCTATATGAAAGGAATTATTTTTGCCTATTTTTAGTGTGAAGACTTTTTTTTTCATGTTGCAGTGACCGGAACAGAAAAAAAAAGTATTTCTGTATTTCAGGAGTTTATCCTGTGTACAAGTGGAATATTTAATGTTTTAAACATAAATGTTCCAGTACATAACTCACAACTATCTTCTGAATAGAACCAAAATTGTTCCATTTTTATGTTTGTTGTGCACACACATTTTGTTAGGAGAGTAGCTTTTGAGAGGTGTGACACTGTCAGTACAATGCAAAGTGGTCTGCAAGGGGCTGGCTTGTCTGTGTGTCACACCAGTCATCACCAGGCTGATCATGACATTGTTCTGTCTCGTTAGGCAGAAACTTTGTGTATTTCAAAGGAGAGAGATGACCCTATCATAGGTTGTCTCTTTCCTTTGATCTACAAAGCCCAGCAAGCACAGTTGATCTGTTATGATCAGCCTGCTACACCCTGTACCAAAGAAAACTGCCCATTTAAGTTTGTTGCAGCACTGCCCATACTGTCCCCCTACCTGACCCTCCCACTAAGCAGTCACCCCCCCCACAAACATAACTGACATTGGGGGTGCCCAATCCTCCAGTGTCACCACCTGAGATAAAGAAAAGCATCCCTCATAGTTTTTTTTAGTACACCCTGAAAAATAGAAAACCATTCATCGATGTCTGTTGCAGCTGCCACCATAACTGCCATCACCCTCTGCTAGCTTTAGACCCCTATCATGATGTTACCCAGCCTGTCCTTGAAAATCAGAACCTAAAGATTGCTAGGAAAAGGCTGACCAGGGCAGTCTGTCTTTCTCTAGAATCCTTGTTGGTTGATCAACTACTGTCTGCCTAAAAATTTATTACTTTTCAGGAGGCTCAACAAAAATTCAAATGGTCTACATGTACATGTTTTAAATATTTGCAACTCAGACACATGTTGTTTCAATATTTTGGTACTGTCTGGTCTGGAGAGTATGGAGATGCACTGCTTCCCTTATTATCAGTTATCCCTACCTCTCATGCCATAGCTTTTTTTTTTTTATTTATTGAAATCTAGGATTACAAATACCTTTGAGCCAAGGCTCTTTTACAAAGGTTCCACATCAAGAGAGTACAAACATTTTAGGCTAAGCTACATTGGTCTATACATAGGCAAAAGAAAACAACATTAAAAACAGAGATTAAATAACAACACTCATTGGTTCAGATGTTGCATTGCAGAAATAAAATAAGGAAACACATAGGTTTGGATAAATTCAGAGATCTATAAGGAGTTGGGAAGGAGGAGTTGGGGAAGGGGGGAGCAGCAGACGAAGAGAAGCTAGAGCAGATTCACAGCATTGTCAAACAGCAAAGGAGAGGGGAGGTGGGCCACAGGGGAAGAAGGAAGTTAGGAGAGGCAGTCACAGGAACTGGAGGTAGTGAGATGAAGATGTAGTCTTGATTGGAAAATGCCCATTGAAGATGTGGAAGTGATATGAGTGCTGAGGGCATTCATCCAGGTGGGCGAACGGTGTGCAAAGGATCTTTGACCCAGTGATGTGCGGCATTGAGGAACTAGACCCTCTGGTGTTATGCAGATTAGAGATTGGGCTCAGGAGGACTTGGACGCTAGGTGGGGTAATGCCCAAGATAGTTTTTTTCGCCATCACACAGGTTAGGTACTTAATTCGATGTGCGAGTTGAAGCCATCCGGATTGGGCATAGAGTTCACATGTATGTGTGAGTCGGTGGGCTCCAGTGAGCAGTCGGCAGGCCTTGTTTAGGGAGGTCGCTATGCGCCTAAGGGTGGTAGCAGTGGCAGAGCCATAGACTATGAGGCCATAGTCTACAATGGATACAACAGAGCTCTGGATGGCCATCTTTAATGCTGCCTGGGTGAGGTGTTGCTTGTTGCAGTAGAGAATTCCAATGCGTGTGTTTACAACTCTGGCAATGTTATCAATGTGGGTCCCATATGACAGACAATGGTCGAGAGTGATTCCAAGGTATTTAAAAGATGTCACTTGTTCGAGGGTATGACCAGCACTTGTTTTGATATCAAAGGGGTATTGCCTGTGTTTGTTTTGCGAGCTGCAGAAGAGCATTGATTTAGTCTTTTTGTGGTTTAGAACCAGCTTATGTGAAGTGAACCAGCTTTATTTCATACTTGGCTGTGGGATCTCCTCGCTGAGAGGGAGCATGCATTTTTTTACTCTTGGGACCAGGTTCTTCCTCCCCAAGTAAACCCCAATGGCTGGTCTTACATCGGGAGGGAGATATACAAATACAGCAAATGGGATAGGTAAGGATTTAAGTTTGTCATGGATGCGGTTTTAATAATTCATTGGTTGTTCATGAAATCATTAGTAAACTTTGTGGCACTGTCATCATTGTTACGTTTTGATGACAATAGTGAAAGTCATGGAAGTCCTGAATAAAGACCAAACATCATGGAATCCATGACGTGTATGACTGCCATGACAAATTTACATCCTTAGGTATAGGTACCATTTCATGGAGTTTCAGATACTGCATAACATAGTTTATACCACAATTAAACATCACAGAATGGGTAGGTTAGCCTCAGATGTATGTACGAGATGTCAGAAGGAATGGGGGTCGTTGTTTCACATCCTCTGGACCTGTGAAAAGATCAGGCCTTTTTGAAAAGATATTAGACATCAGTTGGACCCCTTATTAGGGCATGAGCAGATTTTCACTCCTGAAATTTGCATTCTGGGGGATTTTGCTAAGGCTTTAAATTGGTAATCAGAAACCACATATTGCTTTAATAGTGGCCTGCACCAAGCAAGTCATTCTTCAGCATTGGTGTGACCAGGGTATCCCTACTTATGTGGAATGGTACAGAGAGATTCTTTTTGCACTGCAGACCTAACATATTATTGCAAGTATATCACACTCCCACAAGAAATATAATCAGGTATGGGAATCACTTTTTACCCTGTTGACTCTAGATACTGAGTGATGGTTGACTGCTTACTATTCTCTACCTACAGTACCATTCATTATTTATAGATTATTATTTATGGCTCCCACATTTCAGTCTCCTGAGAAGGGTTAGATCTCATTAGGCTTAAAATCTGCATATTAGTGTAATACATATTTCTCCTTTTATTCTATTTTCAGGATGCTTCTCATTTGCAGCGCTCTAGTTGCCACCACCTGGGTTTTAGCTGGTGTTCCAATTTCTGGAGAAGTGGGGGGAGGAGATGGTTGGTGGGATGGGTATGGGAAGGGGTGGGGTTGAATCATTATAATTATAGCTTGGTTGAGAAGTCTACATATTTTGTATAATTTCTTTATGAAATTTTTACTTATCCAGATGATATTAACACAACTACTGTTTTGCTGGTTAATGATATGTGTCTATGATTTCATGTATTCTCCATGTTCTTGATGCTTTACTTCCAACCACGTTTAATAAAGCTTTTTGAATAAAAAAAAAAACTGCCATCACCCTAAGCCTAACCCATGTTGTTATTACAGCATGGGGCTGCCCAATCCCCCATGTCAGCTGCAGAGATGCAGTGAGATTTTATTTCGTCAGCAAATTCCAGCAAAATTGGGAATTTCACCCTGCATGCCATTTCACGAAATTAAGCCCTTATGGTGAAATTTTGCCTTTAAGTTTGCCTGTAAATTTCGCCTTGCAGTAGTACCAGGTGAAATTAGGAAAAAAAGGCTTGTCACATGACTTGCTCTCTGCAGCAGACTGCAGGTCACATAGGTGACTGTTCATAGGCAGGAAGCCACTAAATCTACTTCCTTTTCCTAGAGCTTGCCAACAGAGTAGTGGAGTGTTAGTGACTGCGGACTGGAAACCCTTTAAATTAGTAGTTTATGTGGTTGTTTGTGATTGTGTACTTCCCCAATTTCTTTATTTTAAAGAAAGGTAAACTTTCTGTTGTAGGGCATTTTCTGCTGTGTTATTATTTCTGTCTTTATAATGTGTTTGTGTGTGTGTATTTGTGTTTGACTATCTCTCTCTCTTTCTTTCCTTTTCATTTTAGTTTTCTATTAACAAAACTTTTTTTTTTGTTAAACATAGATGGGAGGAAAGAGAGGGCAAGGGGTACTGGGCAGAAGGCAGGTGCAGCAGGAGGATCTACTGTTCAACTTAACGGGTGGGCATTTCTGCCCATAAGACAGCCTCCCCAGCAGGAGCATGTGCTCCCCATCCCCCAGCAGCAGGAACCTGTTGCCCCCCCCCAGAAGCAGCAGGTTCCCCCCTGCCTGTCAGCAGCAGGAATACATTGCCCTCCCCAGCAGCAGCAGGAGCCCATTGACCCTCCCCAGCAGCAGGAGCATATGCCTCCCACCCCCCCCAGCAAGGGCAGCAGGGTATTGTTGAGGACCCTGCTGGGACATCAGCAGGTACTCCTCCCCCCCCCAGATTCTCAGCAGTGTGGGCATTTTTTACCACAAAGGCTGGAGATGACACTGTTGTCATCTACAACCTTTGTGGTTGCAATGTTAGGTGAGGAAAACAAAGATCCCACTTTCAGACTGGTAGACAAAGCAGCCACCTGCAGCACCACCATGCTACAGAGTGGCTCACAAAACATCAAGCGACTGCAGCAGCAGGAGGTGATGAGCAAGGGGGAAGGTAGCAATGAGCAGGAGGAAGGCAGTCAGTGGTCTGGGGGTGCCATAGGTCCAGCAGGAGGACACAGCAGCAACAGCAGGACTCAGAGGCAGCAGAACCACCCAGTCTCAGTGATGTACTCCACACTTGCTAGCACCACCATGCTGCTGATTCTTCAGCACAGCCTGCAGCAGCCCTCCCAGGTTAGGTCATCATGGAAGACCTGGAGGACATGTGCAGTGAGGTGGTGGTGGTGCACGCTGAGTTGCAGGAGTTGAAACAGTTCTGCCAGGAGGTTAGGGATGATCTCCAAAAAATAATGGAGGACCAAAAGAAAGCGTTGCACCTCCTGGTAGAGCTGCATTGTGGGGGTGGTGGAGGTGGCACTGGTGGAAGTGCATAATGGCCCATGGTCCAATGTCCATCACTGTGTCACTTTTGATGGCAGGAGTGCAGCATCTAATTTTTTTTCTTTTCTTTTTCTTCCCTTTTGTTACTCTTGACTCACTCTTCCTCATCTGCACCCCCTAAAAATAATAATAATAAAAACATATTTTCTGTCCTTTTCCTCTTCTATATCCTCTTGTTTCTTTTACTTGTCTAGTGGTTTTGAGTGTAATTTGTTATGTAATGTTTACGCTCCCTCCCTTCCCTCTCATACAAATACCCTTGCCTTGACCCTGCACGTCCTCTCCATTGTAGTACTGTGCCCATAAACTACATACCTTTCTTCCTGTTTTATGTTTCTTCTTTATATGTTTCATCCTCCTATCCACAAATGTCAAGTATTATAATTTGTTCCTCTGAACAAAACTTTTTTCACAAAGCAAAGTGATGTTGTGTGGGCTTGTGGCAGTTGTTTTGGCAGTGTATAGCATCATTTGGAATCAAATACGTACACAGCAGTCATTGAAACATAAGCACTTTTATTGTGAAGCTGAACATAAATATGTGTTTTGTGCTTAACAACAACATGTGCCCCCTGGCCTTGCCACCCACAAATGTTAACTTTGTGTCCTTCCCCTCCAGTCATAATGATGTTTTATATTGCCCCAACACCACCACCTGGTCCAAAATGTGAACTTGGGCCACAGTTTAACACAGCCGCTATAGTGTGCAGAGCAGGCATGCTCAGATAAGAAATATGTCAGGAAAAAAGTAGGATTAAATTGAGACATGAATTTGCTCTCAGTCATGATGGTATATAGTGCCCCCCCACCAGGACAAATAAAATGATGTTTTATCCACTGTTTACAAATTATTTCAGGCTGAATCATGTTACTGCTAGTGCAAAACAGGCCGTACATGTCCAGAAATGTTACATGAAAAATGTTACATAAAATTCAGACGGAAATCTGCTCTCAGTCATGATGTTATATGGTGCACCCCCACCTCCTGGACCACAAAATGCTGTTTGGGCCACTGTTCACAAATGATTTCAGACTGAATCTTGTTGCTGCTAGTGCAGAACAGGCCTTACATGTCCAGAAATGTTTCATGAAAAATGTTACATAAAATTAAGACAGAAATCTGCTCTCAGTCATGATGTTATATTGTGCTTTGTCACCTCCCGGCCCAAAACATGCTGCTTAGGCCGCTGTTTACAAATGAGTTCAGGCTGAATCCTGTTGCCGCTGGCTGTTGTGGTGTGCAGAACAGGCCTTATTCAGTAAGTACAGAACAACCTCATGGCACAATTGTGATTGCCAAAAGGGGTGTCAAGCTGGGAACATTAATTCCTCCTGCAAAATGGTGCTACTTCTTGCACCTGCTTCCTCCTGCTGCTGGTTTCTCAGCTGATTGAGAAAAATGCTGAATTATCATTTCCCAATGCTTCTGTCTTACTATTGAATTTGAAACTTAGAATTTGATGGCAGATAAGGACCGCTTGGCTCACCTAGTCTGCCCATTTCGCTACCTGATGGATAAGCTGCAGATTCTAGTTAATTAACAGCTTACTTCCTCCTACCCCCCACTAGAATTGCCTTATGTCTGTCCCATGCATTCTTGAATTCTCCCACTGTTCCTGACTCCACAACCTCCTCAGGAAGGCTGTTTCATGCATCCACAACCCTCTCTGTGAAAAAAATACTTTCTAACATTACCTCTGAGCCCCCCTCTAGCTTCAAAGTGTGCCCCTTGTTCTTGCACATCTCTTTTTCTGAAAGATACTACCCTCTTGTACATTGTTAATTCCCTTGAGATGCTTGAAAGTTTCTATCATGTCCCCCCCTCCCTCCTTTCCTCAAGGGTATACATATTAAGCTGCTTTAGTCTCTCCTCATATGTCTTCTGGTGCAGAACCTGCACCATTTTGGTTGCCCTTCTTTGAACAGCCTCTATTCTGTCTATGTCTTTGTGGAAACGGGGTCTCTAGAATTGCACGCAGTACTCTAGATGGGGTCTCACCAACTGTCTGTACAGAGGGATAACAACTTCCTCTTTTCTACTGTTGATGCCTCTCTCTATGCATCCCAGTATCCCCCAGTCCTCCTTACTGCCTTCTCACATTGCTTGCCCACCTTTAGGTCATCTGATATAATTACTCCTAGGTCTTTTTCAATTTTTGTTGTTGTTATTATCTCACCCCTCATTGTGTACTCTTCCCCTGGGTTTTTGTTTCCCAGGTGCTTTACCTTGCACTTCCTTGCATTGAATCTGAGCTGCCATATATTTGACCATTCCTCCAACCTTGCCAAGTCCCTTTTCATCCTTTCCACCCCACCTTGTGTATCAACCCTATTGTAGATCTTTGTGTCGTCTGCAAAGAGACCTACTTTTCCTTCCAGGTGCTCTCCAATGTCACCTATAAAGACTTTAAAGAGGACCAGCCCCAGTACCAAACCCTGCAGTACCCCTTCCTTTCTTCACTGTGGACTCCATTTACTATTACCCTATAATCAGGTTGTCCAGCCAGTTTTTATCCAGGCTATCACCTTGGGACGCACTCCTAGGCTGGCTAACTTGTATATTAATCTTTTGTGTAAGACTGTGTCAAATGCCTTGCTAAAATCTAGGTAGGCCATATTCACAACCCCTCCCTGGTCTACTAATTTGGTCACCCAGTCAAAGAAATCTATTAGGTTCATCTGACATGACTTCCTGCTGTGAAACCATGCTGCCTTGGGTCCTGTGCCCCACTGGCCTCTAGGTACTCAATTGTTTCTTTCAGAAGTGATTCCATCATTTTCCCTACCACTGAGGTCAAACTAACTGATCTTTAATTTCCTGCCTCTGCCCTGCTTCCACTTTTGTGAAGTGGAATCACATCTGCCCTTCTCCAGTCCTCAGGTACCACCCCATCATCCCATGATTTGTTAAAGAGAGTAGTCAGTGGCATTACTAGTTCTACCCATAGTTCTTTTAGAATTCTGGGGTGAATCCCATCAGGCACCATTGTTTTGTCGACCCTTATTTTCAAGAGTTCTTTCAAAACCCTTAAACCTTAAAACCTCTTGTTTGGCTGTGTTGACTCTGTGGTTGTTACTTGTGCAGTGTGGAGGGAATAAGATTTTGGGTTGCTGCTGTAGCTTGCTGCCTGCTTCTCTGACTAGTTGCTAACTTGCCATGAGATTGAAGTAATGTTTTAGCTGGTTGCTGGTCTGGATCAAGATTCATCACAGAGTCCATACTGCTGCTGCTGCACACTTAATTATCTGTCAGTATTATTTTTTCTGTTCCAGAGAAGGGTGTTGGTGGGTTGGTATTGTGGCATCTTGAGTTCTAATATGTATGTACTGCTTTTGTATTGGTTTTCAGTTTGCTGAGGATTACATCATCATTGCCAGGCCAAGAGGGATTTGGTTCTGGGATGTTGGAATACACCACATTTCCAAAAACAGTCGATATGCATTTATCAGCTAATATTTTTCAAGGCAAACTACCTCTTGCTGGGAGCTGCAATACTGAACATAGGATTTGCAAGAAAGTGAATTGTGCTCACAACAGAGGGAGGTGATCCTTACAATTGTCTTTGGTTTGTAGCAGATATTCTGCAGGTGGAGGCTACTTCTAACTGAAAGGTGAAATAAGGAACTTAGAATTATCAGGAAAAGACAGTCTTGTTACAATTCTTAAGATTTTCAGTGCAGGAAGAGTTTAAAGCATAGCTGACTTATTTTGGGGCTGACTGCTTTCAGAAGCACAAACCACCAGGCTGTTTTGGGGCTGGGGAGGTTTACCTGTGTCTGACTTGGATGTCTGGATTTTTCTCTGTTTGATTAGCAGGGTATTTTCTCTGTCGAATTGTTGTGTATGGTATCTTGCTGATAGGAAGGCACTCATCGCAGCGGTGGGTCAGAGCTCTTAGCTAATTGTTTTGTGAGGGCACAGTTAAGGCCCAACCCCTTCCCACCCCTCACCCCACGCACCCCTGGAAATAGTTCCTTTATACCTGGGGTTCTGACATCATTTCCTCAAGAGTGCAAGGTGCATATCAATGTCACATCCTCTCTAGCACACAGCACTGAAAATATAAGCATACATATTGTATAATATATATATATTTCTATATAACAAACCAATCACACACACAAACACAGATACACACACAAAAAAAGTACATAATCATGTGGGGAGTAGTACAATGTAATGGCTGCGGGGCAGCAGTCTTCCAGGAGTCTTTCTGGAGGCTGAGATGCTGCCCTATTTGCAGACAACTTTCTGCCCTGAGGGAGGAATTTGCCCGTCTTCAGGCCACACTGGACAGCAGTAAGGGAACCTTCCCCCAGGCCAGACTGGATAGTAGGAAGGGAACCTCCCAAATCCAGGAAGCACCAGAGCCACCACCACTACCTCAGAGGTTGCAAAGAAAGCACAGCAGTTGGACCACAGTGGGGTCAGGGAGGGTGAGGATGGTGGAACAGAGGCACATCCAGTCAGTTGTTCCACTCCACAATCCATACACCATTCTGGGGGAGCACAGCTCCCCTATGGATGCACCCACAGAGGAGATTAAGGAGGCTGAGGACACCTGTCACAAGGGAGGCCCACAGGAAGGAGGCAGAGGACACCACAAGGAAAGGAAGCAGCTCCTGGTGGGGGACTCAATTATTAGGGGGATAGAACTGGGGTAGCAGGAAAACTGAAGTAAGGTGCCTGCCTGGTGCAATGGCTTGAGGGACAGGAGCATCCTCAGGATCACGAACAGCTGCACGGGAGTCTGAGCTGGACGTCATTGTCCACCTAGGGACAAATGACTTGGCTCAACATGAGATTAGAGCAGTGCAGAAGGACTTTGTAGAACTGTGGAGGGGCCTAAGACAAGTAGCACACACAGTATCCTTCTCAGAGGTGCTGCCTGTCAATGGCATGAGTGAGGCAAGGGTACTTTGAACCATGCAGTTTAATGAATGGTTGAAAAAATGGTGTGGAGCACAGGGGTTTGGCTTCATTGGGGACTGGGGTTCCACCTGGAGGGACACCAGCCTATTCTGGCAGGTTGGTCTGCATCTGTTCAGGAAGGGAACAAGTCTTTTGAGCAATCAGTTTAAATGCTTCATTGGCAAGCTTTTAAACTAGTCAAGGGGGGAGGCACTGATAAGCAGCAGGAAAACCCCAGCCTCTCCCTACAAAACAGGGTACTAAATGAGAAAAAGACCGAGGTAGAAAGGTCAGTGGGGGATGCTGCAGCAGAAGGTAAAGCCATCAAAAAATGGAAAGCAATGAGTACCAATGCCCATAGTCTGAGTAACAAGCTTCCTGAATTAGTGGCCTTGATGGAGGAGGAACATCTGGATATCGTGGCAGTCACAGAAACATGGTTCACACAAAACCATGACTGGGACGTAAACATACCAGGATACACTATCTACAGGAGGGACAGAGAGGGTAAAAGAGGAGGAGGAGTAGCTCTTTACATAAGGGAAGGAATCAAAGCAACAGAACAAAAGGGAAAACAGGGAGGAGAAGAAGCACTGTGGGTAAATTTGGAGACCGACAATGGCACCACAATCTGCACAGGGGTTGTATACAGACCCCTTTCTCAGGGGGAGGAAATGGACAAGGAAATGATAGAAAGTATACTTAGCATGGCAGAAAAAGGGAAGAAATTGCTGATGGGCGATCTGAATATGCCAGATGTTAACTGGAGTGCAGTTGCAGCAGCCACTTTGAAGAGTGGGGTTATTCTAGATGCCCTACAGGGGGCATGCCTTAGACCACTAGTATTGGAGCCCACTCAAGAGGGAGCAATCTTAGACCTGGTTCTCTCAAATGGAGATGAAGAGAGGATCACAGATGTAGAAGTGGGTAGCCATCTGGGAACTAGCTACCATCGAACAGTATGGTTCACATAAACACAGCAATAGAGCCGCCATTCAAAAGCAAAGGTACTGGACTTTAGGAGGGCTGACTTTGCTAAAATGGGTGAGTGCCAAGGAATGCACTAGCAAATGGGCAGGAAGGAGGGGTGGAAGAACAATGGGGAATAATAAAAACTGCCATCACAGAGGTAACAAGCCTTTGTGTGAAGCAAATAAACAAAACTAAATGATGTAAGAAACCACTATGGTTCTCAAAGGAAGTAGCAGTGAAGGTTCAAGAGAAAAAGAAAGCTTTAAGGAAGTACGAGGAATCATAGAAGGAGCAGGACAGAGAACTGTATCAGTTAAAGCAAAAGGAAGCTGGAAAGGCAGTCAGAACAGCAAAGGCCCAAACCGAGGAAAAGATAGCCAACTCAGTTAAGAAGGGGGATAAAACCTTTTATAGGTACATCAGGGAGTGAAGGAAGACCAAGGGAGGGATGGTGAGGCTTAATAAAGGGGGAGAGGGCGGGCAGAGGGTGACTGTGAAAAGGCGGAGATACTAAACAAATATTTTTGTTCAATATTTACAAAGGAAGAGGGGGAGGTACCTAAAACAAACAGTAGAAACACTCTGGATACAGAAGTTGATACCAGCCCATTTACAGAAGAAAGGGTTCTGAAAGAACTCTTAAAACTGAAGGTGGACAAAGCAATGGAGCCTGATGGGATTCATCCCGGAATTCTAAAAGAACTAAGGGTAGAATTAGTGACATCACTGACTACCCTGTTTAACAAATCATGGGAGGATGGATTGGTACCCGAGGACTGGAGGAGGGCAGATGTGATTCCCCTTCACAAAAGTGGAAGCAAGGCGGAAGAAGGAAACTACAGACCTGTTAGTTTAACCTCAGTGGTAGGGAAAATGATGGAATCACTTCTGAAGGAAAGAATTGTCGAGTATCTAGAGGCCAGAGGGGCACAGGACCCAAGGCAGCATGGATTCACAGCAGGAAAGTCATGCCAGACAAATCTGATAGATTTCTTTGACTGGGTGACCAAAGTAGTAGATCAGGGAGGGGCCGTGGACATGGCCTACCTAGACTTTAGCAAGGCATTTGACACAGTCCCACACAAAAGATTAATATACAAGTTAGCTAGCCTGGGAGTGGGTCCCAAGATGACAGCCTGGGTAAAAAATTGGCTGGAGAACAGGACACAGAGAATAATAGTAAATGGAGTCCACTCTGAAGAAAGGGGGGTTACTAGTGGGGTACTGCAGGGTTCAGTATTAGGACCGGTCCTCTTCAATGTCTTTATAAGCGACATTGCAGAGGGACTGGAAGGAAAAGTATGTCTCTTTGCAGATGACACAAAGGTCTGCAACAGAGTTGATGCACAAGGTGGGGTGGAAAGGATGAAAAGGGACTTGGCAAGGTTAGAGGAATGGTCAAATGTATGGCAGCTTAGATTCAATGCTAAGAAGTGCAAGGAATGCACCTGGGAAACAAAAACCCAGGGGAAGAGTACACAATGGGGGGTGAGATACTAACAACAACAAAAATGGAAAGGGACCTGGGGGTAGTCATATCAGATGACCTAAAGGTGGGCAAGCAATGTGAGAGGGCAGCAAGGAGGGCTGGGGGGATACTGGGATGCATAGGGAGAGGCATCACCAGTAGAAAACAGGAAGTTATTATCCCTCTGTACAGACAGCTGGTGAGACCCCATCTGGAGTACTGCATGCAGTTCTGGAGACCAAGTCTTCACAAAGACATAGACAGGATGGAAGCTGTCCAGAGGAGGGCAACTAAAATGGTGCAGGGTCTGCACCAGAAGACATATGAAGAGAGACTTAAGGAGCTTAATATGTATAGCCTCGAGGAAAGGAAGGAGAGGGGGGACATGATAGAAACTTTCAAGTACCTCAAGGGAATCAACAAAGTCCAAGGGGGTAGCATCTTTCAAAAAAAGAGGTGTGCAAGAACAAGGGGGCACAATTTGAAGATAGAGGGCGGCCAGCTCAGAGGTAATTTAAGGAAGTATTTTTTCACAGAGAGGGTTGTGGATGCATGGAACGGCCTTCCGGAGGAGGTCGTGGAGTCAAAAACAGTGGTGGAATTCAATAATGCATGGGACAGTCATAAGGCAATTCTAGGGGTTGGGGGTAGGAAGAAATAGGCTGCTGGTTAACTAGGATCTGCAGCTTATCCAGTAGGCAGGGAAATGGGCAGACTGGGTGGGCCAAGCGGTCCTTATCTGCCATCAAATTCTATGTTTCTATGTATTTTTGCATTACTTTTTATTTATTTCCAGGAAGTACCTCTGAGCCAAAGGCCCTTTTACAGAGGTTTCACATCATAGTAATACATGAGCATAACATCATTTACAATGGTTACAAGTACAGAAGCAGATACAAGGAGGTTCCATGCCTAGAAAAACATGAGTACATCAGGTTACAGAGGTTACATAATTACAATAACAGGGATTACATAAGTAAAAATATACAGATACATAATTTATAGCAGGCTAGGTTGACAAGAAGTTTAAGTGAACAGCTTGAGAATCTACAGGATATAGAGCAAATCAGGTAGGGAACAGAGAATGATATAGTCTGTAAAATAATTAACGAATACTATATGCAAGGAGGCGAGAACTTGATGGGCAGCAGTTCTTTTGTCTGAAGTACTAAAGAGTGTAGTCATAGAGGAAGGCTAGACTCAATGGGGGGAGTGCTGAGGTGGGGACCTGGAGCCTACTAGGGGAGTGTTACATAGCAAGAAGAGAGGAGAAGGCAAGGGTGCAGGTTAGAATGTGGGTAGCAGGAAAAAGGAGGGAAGAGTGTGGGTGGGTTCAGGTCTCGCAGTCACAGTTACTGTTTGTGGCAAGGGCCACTCAGAGTTTATCTTTAAAGGGGCTATTTTGTCCTTTTTCGTGATGTCTAGGTCAAGCACATTAAGCCAAAGTGGGCCTGGTATTCATAGGGCCATTGGCCTTGTGTGGTTCTATGGAAAGGGATGCAGAGGGCTGAGTTGTTTGTACCCCAAGTGCATCTGATGGAATTAGATTGGATAAGAAGGCTTTGCAGGCCTGGGGTGGTAAGTCCTAGCATATGCTTCTTGGCAAGCATGCATACTTGATACTGGAGGTGGCTGTCAAGGTTGAGCCAGTTCATTTGAGTGTACAACTCGCAGGTGTGAGTGAGATGGGGTACACCTAGGACTAAACAACATGCTTTGTTTAGTGTTGTTTTTGATGTTTCAAAGCGGTTTGGGAGGCAGCCCCATATACTGCTAAACCATAGTCTATCACTGAGAGGACTGAGCTATTTACAGCAGTTTTTAGTGCCTCAGAAGTCAGGCCTTTTCAATGTCGGTACAATAATCCTAGTTTGCATTTGACAACTTTGTGACTACGTCTATGTGTTGGTTAAATGAGAGGGTGAGGTCCAATGTCAATCCTAGGTATTTAAATGTTTGCACCATCTCCAGGGAAGTGTTCTGATTGTTATGAATGAAAAGTTGCTGGGTGCGGTGTTTGTTATGTGATGATGTGAATAACATAGTCTTGTTTTTTTAAGAATTGAAGAGCAGTTTTGATTGAAGGAACCAGTGCTCAGCTGCGGTGAAATTAGCCTGCATTTGCTTTTCCAGTATGTAGAGGTCAGCATTATATGAATATAGGACTGCATCATCTGCATATAGTAGTGGCTGGTCATTTACCGATTGAGAGAGGTTGTTTAAGAACAGACTGAGCAGTAGAGGGCCAAGGATAGAGCCTTGAGGAATGCTTGTGTTAACACTAAGGTTGTCGGAGAAGTTGTCCAGGATTTTCACTTTTTAGACCCTCTCAGAGAGGTAGCTTCTGAACCATGCTACTATTGCAGGGGAGAGGCCGGTATTGGAGAGCTAATCCAGGAGCAGATTGTGACTGATGGTGTCGAAGGCCTTGAAGAGTTCAATATATGTTGCCCCCACCAAGAGCCCTCTGTCTAGCATATTATAGATAAAGCTGGTAAACTCCACTAGAGTGTTTGTGGTACTGTGTTTTTTTCAAAATCCATGTTGTTGCTGACATTATAAATGATACTTGTCTAGATAGTCTGTCAGTTGGTGGGTTACAATTTGCTCCAGGGCCTTGGAGAGTGGAAGAAGGATAGATATTGGGTGGTAATTTGTAGAGTTGGCCCTGTCACCACTTTTGTAAACAGGGGTAACCACCGCCACCTTCCAGATCTGTGGGAATTTGCCTGATACCAAGGAGAGATGTAAGATTTTGGTGTTGGGTTTGAGAGTCATGTCCAGGGTGAGCCTAACTAGTTTTTGGTCAAGTTGATCAGAGCTAGTTCTGGAATTACCTAGTTCTTTTAGGATGTTCTTTTATGCTTCCATAAAGGTGATAGCTCTGAAGTAGAAAGGCAAATGGAAGTTTGATTGGGTCCCCGGGTTTCGTTCGGTGCAAGTATCTGATTGGTGTTGAAGGAAGCTAGGGAGCAACACTTCGCTGAGGTCAGTAAAAGCTTTGTTGAAGACATTTGCTGTGCAACTGTGATCCTGCGTAGGCTGGCCCTCAATGTTCAGGAAGGTGGGGGGGAGTTTTATTAGGTTTACCTGTTAGGGAATTGATGTTCTCCCAGAACCGTCTACTGTCACCCTATGAGATTGTCAGCTAATTTTTAAAGCGAGTGTTTTTGGCATTGTGAATAGCCCAGGTACATTTATTCCATGCAGCTCTATAGTTCTGGTAGTCTGCCTGGGTACCAGAGTTCCTTGGTTTGTACCTCAAGTCATCTCTATTTTTCATGAGGGCTAGTATCTGTGGTGTGATCCAGGTGCTGTCATAGTCACGGATCCTTCTTTATGGTGTAGGGGGACATAGACATTACATACTTCATTGAATTTGCTTATAAAGCATTCTAGGGCAGTGCTGATGTCTGTTTTGTGGTCAATAGAGCTTCAATCTTAGAGGCTGAGGTGTGCTCTTAGACTTTCCAACTTGCCTTTCTTCAGAAGTCTAGCAGTAATAGTCCTGGCTGGCACCTTTGGGGCCTTATTTGATCATTTACAGATTACCGGGGAGTGGTCACTGAGGGAGTTGGGGAGAACAGTGATGGAGGATATTCTTTCTGGCCTATTTGTGACCACCCAGTCGATTACTGACCCCATGTCTGTTCTGCTGTTATACCGAGTGGGGAAGTCTACCAATTGCACAAGGTTGAGAGTGACTAACGAGTCCTTGTAGTGTACAGCTTCAGTGGAGGACCAGTTGATATTAAAGTCTCCAACCATTATCAGCTCAGTATTTGATCCCCCTTCAGAGAGGTAGATGATGACAGAATTGAAACCGTTCGCTTGTTCCTTGGGAGAGAAATAGGCCGAGACTATTGTCAGGGTTTTCCCGTTCTTGCCAAGTATTACTTTTATGGCCATTAGTTGAGCCCCACATTTGGTGTCACATGGGTTAAGCATTTGGCCCTGAATGTGGTCTTTAACATATATAATACAACCACCTCCTCTTTTACTGAGTCTATCTAGTCTGAACGCAGCATATCCAGTGGGTTGTATAGCACAGTCTGGCACCCTACATGATAGCCAGGTCTCTACTATCGCAAGAATGTAGGGCTGGTGCTGCTGGACCCAGACTTGGAGGATGTCCATTTTTGTTAGCAGGCTGCAGATATTTATTGATGCTATTGTTAGACCATTCTGTTTCTTATGACCTGTTGCAGTGTCTGTCATCGGGCCAGGGTTGGGATGAATATTTCCTGAGATCTGTAGTAGCAGTCATGTGATCCTTATAGCTTGCCATTTTAGATATGTTAGGGCCTGCAAGTGTGTAATGCGACGTGATTTTTTTGACATAATACATGGGTAGGTTAGGGGTACACCACTACTAGATGGAGGGAGGGGATAGCCAGCCTGTCCACTGCTCATATACTGTAGATCCATGTATTGTGGGGGTATAATGTGGCATTACTGACAGCTGCACATTTGTGGTTTTAGTGTTATCCAGGTGGTGATATTGTGGCACTACAGTCTGGAGGTGGAGAATTAATGTCCTTCTGATATTCTGCAATGCGTTCTTGATGTGGTCATATTCATATTGGGGTAAGCGTTTTGTGTAGTCTTGTCCTACAGAGGGGGCAGTATCAGAATTGATAGAAATAGACAGAGGGTTCTAAGGAGGAACATATTGTGGGCTACAGCAGGGAAAGAATTCCCTAGGTGTGTTTACAGATGGTGGGAGAACATCTGCGTTTAACCCCTGTACGGAGATTGCAGCTAGAAGCAAGTGGTTAGAGGTGAGAGTGGATGGCAGGCTTATCCAGTTTTTAAGGAGGGAGAGAGAGAGAAAGGAAAAGGAGAGTCCACTTGGGGAGGAGAGTTGTGATGATAAAATCTGAGGAACAGAGTGTGTGATGTGCCAGATAGGATAGGAGCCCCTAATGGCAGCTCCATATAACCCGCTAATAGTGGAGTAGACACAGAAAATGTCACTGCTACCAGAGATATAGCCCTCTAGTGGCTAGAAGATATAATCTGCTAATGGAAAAGTCATCAAAAAAACAACCTACTGGTGTAGGTTACTGCAATCCGGATGTCTGAGTTTGATAGTAATTGTGTTCTTTTTGCTTTTGTCAAAATTCAGGAATTCTAGTGATGTACCTCCTACTCCTTCTGTTTAAGATGTGGGCGGTCCATTTACCTGTGCAATTCTTCTGGTTTCACAGACAGTCCCTGAGATAAGTATTTCTTAATTTTGTATGGTCTTCGGTGGGAGGGGAGAGTTCTGGGGGGGAGTGGATGGGGGCCTAGGGTGGGGGACAATCCTCAAAATTTGTTCTTTTTAATCTTATTTCCAGGTATGAAGTTCTGTTAAGGGAAGGGGAATGTGGAATACGGATGCTTGCTGCTGTGCTTCATGTGCTCCACATGTTCCTTCTGGGCCTGGGGGCAATTTCTGCAGTTTAATTACATTCACAGAGTATGGTAAATGTATATATTTTTTCTATGCTTCTAATTTGCTTGCTAACACCAGGGATTATGCAGATGGAAGCATATTTGTCATGTTTCCTGTCATTGTTCCTACTTAGGTCATTTTCCTCTAGTGGCTTTTCATCCCATGTCTGTGTGATGATGACTACGTCCAGGGCAGGCCCTGCAGAAGCTGGTGTGTGGAAGACAGAGTGGGTTGCTTGAACTGTGATGTAGTCCACTGGTTTCATTTATGGGTCAACAGCACGTCCAGGGAGGAAGTTTATGCGAAAATGGATGGTGGAGACAGTGTTTAGTTTAATAATTAGGTGGAGGGGGCTAATGCCGTGTCTAATCATTTGAGGTGGCAGAGCTGCAGTACTTAGGAACATATGGAAGCCAAACTGTAGGCAGCAAACACCTTCCCCCCATGGGGACCATCACAGTTTCTGTACAAGTACTACTGAACTATTTATAATTAACCTTTTGGGGGGAACTGCATATTGTTAAGCCTATTTTATGATGATTACTTTTTAATTAATGTCTTGTATCTTTAAAGATGGCCACCATTCACCACTTTGCAAAATCTGTTCAACTGGTGTTAACAGTTGAATGAGCATGTTACATTCATACTCTACTTGTAATAGAAGGGTTCTTCAACATGTTGTGGATAGTAAGCGGCAGAAAATATTTATTTTTTGTATGGAGTGCATGGGCATGTCAGGTGGGCCGGCAGGAGGGGAGGGCCGGGTGTGGCATGTGTCAGGTTCCAGCATGGGCCCTTTTAAAAATGTCAAGACAACACATCTTTCTTTAAGCTATGGTTAGCTGAAATGAAAAGTAAAATGTTTATCTTGATATTTTTGGAAGCGAAACATTATAACTATAGTCATGCAAAGTGTTTATGGGTCATGGTAATTTGCCTGCTGCTGCTGCTTTATATAGGAAGGGGACCAAACAAAAGTTTAGGGCAAGGGTAATCAAATGACACTGAGTAACACTGCAGCAGATAACACAACATAGAAACATAGAAGTTGACAGCAGATAAGGACTGCAAGGCCCATCCAGTCTTCCCATTTCTTCTAACTTATGAATGTGCCATAGGCCTTTATTCTGTCAATAGCCTATCTATTCATACTCATCTTTATTGCTCCCTTATGCCTATCCCATGCATGTTTGAAGCCCTGCGCTGTATTCATATCCACCACTTCCTGAGGTAGGCCCTTCCATGCATCCACCTCCCTTTCTGTGAAAAAGAACTTCCTCACATTCCCCCTTAATCATCCTCCCTCTAATCTCATGATGTGTCCTCTTGTCCTGCTATTTTTCTTATA
Source organism: Neoceratodus forsteri (assembly GCA_016271365.2). Taxonomy (NCBI): domain Eukaryota; kingdom Metazoa; phylum Chordata; order Ceratodontiformes; family Ceratodontidae; genus Neoceratodus; species Neoceratodus forsteri. The sequence goes on from CM057451.1 coordinate 400,981,898, forward strand.
TTGAAATTTGTTAGACTCTTTCACCTTGTTAATTCCCTTAAGATGTTTGAATGTTTCAATCATATCACCTCTCTCCCTCCTTTGCTCTAGGGTATACATATTGAGCTCCATTAATCTGTCCTCATATGTTTTCTGATGCAGTCCCTGCACCATTTTGGTTGCTTTTCTCTGGACTGCCTCCATTTTGTTAATGTCCCCTTGTGCAGGTGCGGCCTCCAGTACTGCACACAGTACTCCAGATGGGGCCTAACCAGTATCTGGAAAAGAAGGATTATTACCTCCCTTTTACAACTTGCTACACCCCTACTAATACACCAACATCCCTCTAGCCTTACCTACTGCTTTAGTGGTCTGCTTAGATGATTTCAGGTCATCTTCCCTTGTGATTATCTGCAACTCCCCTCCAAACCAATAGGTGGCTTCAGGGTTTCTTTTCCTTATGTGCATGACCTTGTACTTCTTTGCATTAAACCTCATTTGCCATTTTTCTGACCATTTTGACAGTTTATTCAGATCTCTTCTCATTCTGCCCACCCCATCTGGATCATCAACTATGTTAAAATCTTGGTGTCATCTGCAAACAGACAAACCTTACCCTCCAGGCCATCTGCAATGTCACTGATGATGATATTGAAGAATACTGGCCCCAGGACTGATCCCTGAGGTACCCCACTTGTGACTTGCATCTTTTCTGACCGTATACCATTTACCACCACTCTCTGTTTTCTGCTTGCCAACCAGTTTTCCACCCAGTTGACCAACTTCTGACCCACCCAAGTCTACCCAGCTTATTGATCAATATTCTATGTGGAACAGTATCGAAAGCTTTGCTGAAGTCAAGGTAGGTGACATCAGCTGCTCCCCCTTGGTCCACCACTCTGGTTACCCAGTCAAAGAAATCTATGAAATTAGTTTGACAGGACCTTCCCATTGTAAACCTATGCTGTCTTGGATCCTGTGCTCCTATGGATTCCAGGTGTTGCACTATCCTTTCTTAATAAGTGCCTCCATAATCTTGCCTACCACTGAGGTAAGACTGACTGGTCTGTAGTTCCCTGCCTCCTCCATGCTACCAGTCTTGTGCAGCGGGATCACATGGGCCCTTCTGCAGTCTTCTGGGACCTCTCCTGTGCTCAGAGATTCACTAAACAGTTCAGATAATGGCTCTGCTAGTTCCACCCGTATCTCCTTTAGTACCCTAGGATGAATGCCATCAGGTCCCTTTGCCTTGTCCACCCTGAGATTAGCGAGCTGTTGTAGGACCCTTTCTTTTGTGAAGGGACTAGTGCACACCTCCCTCCCCCCGTGTCCATGGTGCTGAGCTGTGGGCCCTGCCCTACCTTCTCCTCAGTAAATACTGAGCAGAAGTATCTATTTAGAATAGATGCTTTTCCTTGATCCTCCTCACACTTCTCCTTATCCCCTTTGATCTTAGCAATACCCCCTCTGGACTTTCTCCTTTCACTAATGTACCTATAGAAAGTCTTGTCACCTCTTTTACTGTTCGTGCTAGTGTTTCCTCAGTTTGCGCATTTGCCTACCTTACTGCCTTCCCTGCTTCCCTTAGGGAAGTGTGGTATGCCTCCCTATCTTCGTCCTGCTGCGTTCCCTTATATTTCCTGAAGGCCAGCCTTTTGGCTATGACCTTTTATGCTACTGTTTTTGAGAACCAAAATGGTTTCCTTCTTCTTTTCTCTTGCCTTTCTCTGTAACACAGTGGGATGTTGCTTCAAGTATTGCATCCTTAATGCCTGCCCACTGTGCCTGTACCCCCACAGCTGTATTTCTTCTTGCCAGGGCTAGCTTAACTCCGTTGGCCATTTTATCAAAGCCAGCTCCTCTGAAGTCCAATATGTTTTTCTTGGAATGGGATGATTTAGTTCTAGTAGCCAAATTGAACCATACCATGTGAAACCATGAACAAATCCAATGATAGGTAGATGACAATAATTTATAACAGTATACTTAGCTGAAATTGGTTGGGTGTCAGGGGAGGGGGCCTTTGAGTAACTTCAGCCTTGTTCTACTTCCACATCCTCCAAGAAGCAGCCTTCACAGTCTTCAAGACTGGAGTTGTCACCGGGTGGAAATTCTCACAGCATTGCTGCTTCATCCACCTAGCTGATGGTGGATGCCTTAATAGAGGGATTGTCATCATCCTCATCACTGAAACACAGTTCATGTGGCAACACCATTGGCATCACTGTGTTATGCAGAATGTGCCTTTCTTTCATTTTGATGAATGTTAGGATGGACACATTCTTGGGTGACAAACTGGTCCTACAGTCACGCACGATGGCCCCAGCCAAACTAAACTCTCATTCCACACTGACACTGGATGGTGGGAAGCTCAGGTATTCTCACAGGAACTGATATTAGTGCTGGCCAATCAGTCACTTTGCTGCTCCAGTACTGCTGTGACTAGTCAGTAATGGCAAGGTGCTTTGTGTCCCCCCATGTAGGCCTCCATCATTCCTTCTGTTGCTTTGAGTCCAGATGCCTCATCTATCTCCTCCTCCTCCTCCTTTTCTTTCATATCTTCCACTCCAACCTGATAGAGAACATCCCAAATGGGATTGCTTGCCATTTTCTGCCGTACCTTGCCAATTTTCTCAAATTGGGCTGCCTGTGAGCTGCCGATGTTGGCAGCAACACCTGTTTTCAGTGCAATGCATGGCTTTTGTGTCTTTTTCATCTGTGCAGCAGATACCCACCTAATGAGATTCTCTGTCAACTTTTGCACTCGTTGATGACCTCCTTCAGTTATAGAAGGCAGGCCATATTTTGTAGCATGGATCAAGCATGGTATCAATTGCAAATTTTCTGACTGTACAATTCCGGATATATGGATATTTGTGTCTAGCACACGGAGCATGTGATCCATTAGATCACAACTGCTATGATCCCCACTTGCCTCCATCTGGTGTTGGACATTACCCAGTGTCTGCCTCAGCACACATAGAACGGGTATGGATTAACTTATACAAGCAGTGTCCCCACTCACTGCCTGTGTAGCATGCTCAAATGGATGGAGAATGTGTATTAGCCCATCCATTTTGTGCCAATGCTCTGTTTTAGAGTGATGGACTCTCCAGCACTGTCACGGGTGATGTGCAACACCAGGTATTCTGAAACAGCCTTATACTGTTCATACAGCCGGTCAATCATTTACAGCATGGAGTTCCTCCTGGTTACAATATCAAGCTTTATACATTGCTGAGGCAAATGATTATTGCGCTGTAGCTCACGCAGATGGTCACAGGCCTCTGCAGGATGGGCGAAGTGTACACAGATGCGACGCACAACATAAACTGTTTCCTTAATGTCTGCAAGGTTTAGAAACTGCTGCACCACAATGTTAAGGAAGTGTGCCAGGCAGGGCACTCTGAAGAAACCACCATCGCTAATGCATTTCGCTGCATTGGAGCTATTATCACTTGCGATGAATCCTGTTGTAAGTGACTGTGTGTGTAGCCACTCATCAATCTCATCCAGCAGAAGATGAAGCATTTTTGCACCAATGTGAGAACCAGCAACACTTCACACACTTAGGGTTGCATGCTGCCAAATTCCAGGGGTGTTTCTACCACCACAATTTTGCTTCAGACAGGTTTTGGCAGGCCCAAAATCAACTACCACCCCAGGTACCTGTGTCCAGTCTGCCGTTATGCATAGATATGAGCTTGCTGCTGTTTGTCCACTGGTCCACATATCCATGCTGAGATGTTTATATTGTGATGCACTATGCTTCATTGCATGTCTTATGGAATCAGCAACTCTACTGTACAGCTATGGCATGGCATGCTTAGAGAAATAGGTTCGCGATGGAATCTGCCATGTGAGACAGGCACGAGCCATCAACCTGCAGAAACCAGCATTCTCCATGAATGAGAATGACAACAGATTGATGGCCAGCATTTCAGTGATGGCAGCACTTAACTCAAATGCAGCAGCATGATTGGGAGGTACTTTGTGTGCCGCTCAAGGATGTTCTTCAGAGTGGGTTGCATCTTTGGGGCTGTTTGACCAGAATGCTCTACTTGTCACACCAATGTTGCTCTTTTAGGAGTAGCAGTTGACTCTTGGGGCTGTGCAGACCATACAAAACCAGTTATTCTGGTTGATTTTGGGTGTGGTAGTGTACTTTTCTGAGTCAAGGGACTGGAAGTGGCACCTCCACTGCTATTCTCACTACTTGAGAGGCCAAAGAATTGCTCCTCCTCCTCCACTGACCCACTGTGCCCTCCCTCCTCCTGCTGTATTGACCTGCTCTCAGTTACATTTAACTTGCCAAGGGAGAACCCACCAACAGCTCTGGCATCCTTCTGGTGTTGCTGCCATCACAGTGGGTGCTTGTTTTTTAGGTGGGCTTGTTGGCCACCGGTGCCTGCTGTGTATGGCTTTCCTTTTTTCCCCAACTAGCACATGCTTGACACAGTTGACATATTCCTATGGTCTCATTGGCTGGATCGATCACATAAGAGTCCCAAACAAGGGACTTTTGACCTCTGGACTTATGCTGCTGGTGGGACTGGGAGAGCTGAGAAACAGGTGTGGAAGTTTTTGCTTTTTGTGCTGCTTTCATCATTTCCATAAGACTACTTTTGGGAGGGAAGGGGAGGTGACTGGACTGCTTGGGGGAATGCTGATAGGCTTGGTGGCAGCCTGACCCATGGGCTGTGCATGTAAATGGCCTTGGCCTACATCACCCTTCACTTTTTTTAAACTCAGGCTCCCATGAAGGATCATCCCAGTCATCGTCATCAACACTGATGCTGATGATGTCCTTGTCCTCCTCCTCCTCCCTATCACTGTCTTCTTGCACAGCACATTTTTCTTTCTCTACAAGCATCTCCTCAGGGCCAGGGAGCTGACTACCCATATCTCCCAGATTATCAGACTCCATCTGAACACCATCACCACCCCCAACTCCAGCAGGTACAGGCCCTAGGACAGTCACACTGACAGACTTATCACCCTCCTCCTGGACCACTGTTCCTGTGCTGGTGTCAGTGTGTTCATTCTTCTCACTATCATCATCCCCAACCAGCATGGATGCAACTGTTGTGGCCTTAAAAAACTGAGACACAGGTATGCCAGTACTTTGAATAACTCCTTTGCTGGTGCCTGCCGCACCACCAGAGCTCACAGAAGACACTGATGCAGACATACATGTGCTTTCACTGCTTTGGGGAATTGGAACTGAATTTGTACTCTCCCCTAGCAGATGTCTTAGCTGCCTCACTCCCCCCCCCGGCACGTTTCCCCCTGTACTGTACTGTCTCTTAGCAGGCATTTTTATGTATTGCTGTTTCAAAGCTTTGCCTTTCTCTGGGATGTATTACTAACTGTGTGAATAACACCTCACACCTGCAGGCAGTACTGGCTTCCTTACAAGTCCAAACACAAGCAGGACAGGTATCAGCACTCTGTAAAACTGATACAGTATGTGGTAGCCTATTCAAGTAAAAACAAAAAGGTAACTTTTGTCTTTCCCCAAACAGGAATTAAAGCAACACAGGGAAAAAGGGCACAGGTAACCTACTTTAAATACAGATCACCTGTGTCTGGACAACTTAAGAACCGTATTGCGTTAGTACTTACTGCTACAAATTTTTTTATATAAGGGCAGAGACAACCATATAATATTGACAAGCAAAAGGCACCTACAACGGTATGGATGGGATCAGCAATCTCTTGACAAGTACTATATTAATATGTAGTTTTTCATATTGCAAGGGTCAGGCACAAAACAATGCTGAAACAGGGAAAGGGTAACCAAAGTCAAGTAAAAGAGGAACACTGCAATGCAGAGGTAAGCTCCAGCAATAAAATACAGGGGAGCAATTCACCAAAGCAGTGAAACTGTATGGACAAGTTAAGATGATCAAATAAAAGTACTTAAGTTTCCATACAAAAAATATAGAATTGTCCCTTTTCACAGTTTAAGTGACACACACAACTTAACAGCAAACAGAACTGACCAAAAAAAAAATAAATAAAATATATGATCAGCACTTGTGTTCAATTCAAAACTTTAGAATTCACAACTAAAAGCAGAAGATTAGTATATAACATGGGCTAACAGGAGCAGGAACTCTCAGACAAGTAAATTTTCACAGACAAAAAACAAAATACTTGTCAAGATATAAGAAAACTAATACAAATAAGTAGAACACCAACAAAAATATAAAGGCTTAAAAGAAATAACAGTAAATCACTCATAATTTATGAGAAATATGTTTGTAAAAGGCTAGAAACAGCCTGCACTGGTTTTACATGCCTACCCTACCCCACTCAATTCCTTCACAGACACGGACAGAACTAAAAACTAATTAAACTGAGTATTATGCAAAAATCCACAAAATTAGAAAATGTTCCTTAGCAGCATTAGGAACAAAATGTATATATGATAGCAATTAGCTTTCAAAAACAAGTTTTAAAGATGTTTTAAAGAGTTTACTGGCTGTGATACACCACAACCTGTTAATTTGACCTCAGTGGTGGGGAAAATGATGGAATCACTTCTGAAAGAAAGAATTGTTGAGTACCTAGAGGCCAGCGGGGCACAGGACCCAAAGCAGCATGGATTCACAGCAGGACGGTCATGTCAGACGAATCTAATCAATTTCTTTGACTAGGTGACCATAGTAATAGACAAGGGAGGGGCTGTGGATATGGTCTACCTAGACTTTAGCAAGGCATTTGACACAGTCCCACACAAAAGATTAATAATCAAGTTAGTCAGCCTGGGGGTGGGTCCCAGGGTGATAGCCTGGGTAGCAAACTGGCTGCACAACAGGACACAGAAGGAAGTAGTGAATGGAACACATTCTGAAGAAAGGGGGGTTACTAATGGAGTACCTCAGGGCTCAGTACTGGGTCCAGTCCTCTTTAACGTCTTTATAGGTGACATTGCAGAGAGTCAGGAAGGAAAGGTATACCTCTTTGCAGATGACACAAAGATCTGTAACAGAGTTGATACACAAAGGGGGTAGAAAGGATGAGAAGGGACTTGGCAAGGTTGGAGGAATGGTCAGACATATGGCAACTTAGATTCAATGCAAAGAAGTGCAAAGTAATGCACCTGGGAAATAAAAATCCAGGAGAAGAGTACACAATAGCAGGGGAGGTACTAACTACAACAATAATGGAAAGGGACCTGGGGGTAGTCATATCAGATGACCTAAAGGTGGGTAAGCAATGTGAAAAGTTGGTAAGAAGAGCCAGGGGGATACTGGGATGCATAGGGAGGGGTATCACAAGTAGAAAAAGGGAAGTGGTTATCCCTCTGTACAGACAGTTGGTGAGACCCCATCTGGAGTACTGCGTGCAGTTTTGGAGACCTCATCTACGCAAGGACACAGACAGGATAGAATCAGTCCAGAGGAGGGAAACTAAAATGGTGCAGGGTCTACATCAGAAACCATATGAAGAGAGACTGAGAGAGCTTAATATGTATACCCTTGATGAAAGGACGGACAGGGGGGACATGATAGAAACTTTTAAGTACCTCAAGGGAATCAACAAAGTCCAGGAGGGTAGCATCTTTCAGAAAAAGAGATGTGTAAGAACAAAGAGGCACAATTTAAAGATAGAGGGGGGATGGCTCAGGGGTAATGTGAGGAAATTTATTTTCATAGAGAGAGTGGTGGACGCATGGAACCACCTTCCTGGAGAGGTTGTAGGGTCTAAAACAGTGGGGGAATTCAAACATGCATGGGACAGACATAAGGCAATTATAGTGGGGGGTTGCAGGAAGTAGGCTGTTGGTTAACTAGAATCTGCAGCTTATCCAGTAGGTAGGGAAATGGGAAGACTGGGTGGGTCAAGTGGTCCTTATCTGCCATCAAAATCTATGTTTCTATGTTTCTACAACAGACTGCTCTCTGACTCAACAGGCAACATACTGTGCTGTAAACAACCTTCATACAGGCAGTAGGAAAGTAAGTGCAAAAATACACAGAGGGAGGAGACATTAAGCATACAAAGCAACAGGAGAGGTGACACAAAATAAGTCAAGATGGGAGTGGTGCAGTGCAATGGCTTTGGGGCAGCAGTGTTCCAGGAGACATGCTGTTCTGTTTGCAGGCACCTCTCTGGTCTGAGGGAGGAGGTTGCCCATCTCCAGGCTGACCTGGCTAGGATTTGTGAAACCTCTTCCCCCGCCCATGGACCACCAGAGCCACCACTGTTACCTCAGAGATTGCCAAGAAAGAGGAGAGGTTGGACCAAGGTGGGCTCAGGGAGGAAGAGGGTGGTGGAACAGAGGTGCATCCCTCCAGTTATACCTCTCCACAGTTCATATGCTGTTCTGGCAAAGAGTGGTTCCTCTATGGAGGCACCTGCAGTGGAGACCAAGGAGGATGCTGGGGACCTCCACAAAGAAGACTTAGAGGAGGGTGCCATGAGACCCCACAGGGGAAGGAAACAACTCCTGATGGGGGACTCAGTCATTAGGGGGGTAGAAGTGGGGGAGGAAGGGGATGGGGAGGTAAGGTGCCTGCCTGGTGCCATGGCTCGGAGGGACAGGAAGTGAATCCTTGGGATTGCAGGAGCAGCTGCAGGAGGGAGGGAGCTGGATGTCATTTTCCACCTAGGGACAAATGACCTGGCTGTGAATGGGATCAGAGTGGTGCAAGAGGAGTTTGTGGAGCTGGAGAGGAGCCTTTGACAAGTAGCATGTACAGCAACCTTCTCGGAGGTGCCACCTGTCTATGGCAAGGATGATGCTAGGGTATTCTGCACCATGGGATTCAATGAATGGTTGAAAAACTGGTGTGGAGCTCAGGGTTTTGGCTTCACTGGGGACTGGGGAGCCACCTGGAGGGATGCAGACATATACTGGTGCGATGGTCTGCATCTGTCCAAGGGGGGAACCAGGATCCTAGGTGACAGGTGTAAATGCTTCATTGGCAAGTATTTAAACTAGCCAAGGGGGGAGGTACTGAAAAGGAGCAGGGAAATCCCAGCCTCTCCCAACAAAACACAGTAGTTAGAGAGGTAAACACCAAGGTAGAGAAGTCAGTAAGGAGCAGGACTGGGGTAAATGCATAAAAAGGCAGTAAGAACAGGGATGGGGCTAAAAGGCGTAGGCCATAAAAAATAAATGGAAGGGGATGAGTACCAATGCTCACAGTCTGTGCAACAAGCTCCCTGAACTAGTGGCCTTGATGGAAGGGGGATGCCTGAATATTGTGGCAGTCACTGAAACATGGCACACAGAGAACCATGACTGGGATGTCAACATACCAGGATACACAGTCTACAGGAGGGACAGGGTGGGTAAAAGAAGAGGAGGAGTAGCTCTCTCTATAAGGGAAGGGATTAAAGCAACAGAGCTAAAGAGTAAACAGGAAGTTGATGAGTCACTATGGGTCACCCTGGAGACATGAAATGGCACCACAGTCTGCATGGGGGTTGTGTACAGACACCAATCTTAGGGGGAGGAAATGGACAAGGAAATCATAGAAGACATTCTTAAAATGGCAGAAAAAGGGGAGATATTGTTGATGGGGGACCTGAATATGCCAGATGTTAACTGGAGTACCTTTGCTGCAGGCACATCCAAGAGCAGGGTCATTTTTGATTGCCTACAGGGGGCATCCCTCAGACAGCTAATGTTGGAACCCACTCAGGAGGGAGCAATCTTAGACCTGGTACTCTCAAATGGGGAAGGACAAAGGATCTCAGATTCAGAAGTGGGCAGCCATCTGGGAACACGTGACCACCAAACAGTGTGGTTCACAATAAACACAGCCATAGAGTCAAGCCATACAAAAACAAGAGTACTGGACTTTAGGAAGGCTGACTTTGGGAAAATGAGAGAGTACCTCAGAAAAGCACTAGCAAATGGGCAAGAAGGAGGGGTGGAGGAACAATGGGGAATAATCAAAACAGCCATAACAGAGGCAACAAGCCTTTGTGTGAAGCAAATCAACAAAACAAAATGGAGGAAAAAAACACTATGGTTCTCAAAGAGGTGGCAGGGAAGGTTAAGGAGAAAAGGATAGCATTCAGGAAATATAAGCAAACACGGAAAGAGTACTTTATCAGTTAAAGCAGAAGGAGGCTGGGAAGGCAGTCAGAACAGCAAAGGCAGAAACTGATGAAAAGATAGCCAACTCTGTTAAGAAGAAACATAGAAACATAGACTTTGATGGCAGATAAAGACTGCTTGGCCCACCTAGTCTGCCCATTTCCCTACCTACAGGATAGGCCGCAGATCCTAGTTAACCAACAGCCTATTTCTTCCTACCCCCCACAAGAACTGCCTTATGTCTGTCCCATGCATTCTTGAATTCTCCCACAGTTTTAGACCCCACAACCTCCTCAGGAAGGCTGTTCCATGCATCCACTACCCTCTCTGTGAAAAAATACTTCCTCACATAGCCCTGGAATCACCCGCCCTCGAGTGATTAAACATTTTATAGGTACATTAGGTAGCGAAGAAAGACCAAGGGAGGGATACAGAGACTTAATAAAGGGGAGGGAATGTGGGCAGAGGGTGACAGTGAAAAAGCAGGAATACTGAATGAATATTTCTGCTCAGTATTCACAATGGAAGAGGAGGGGGTAGGTACCTAAACCAAACAAGACAGAAACTCTGAATAGGGGAGTCGATACCAGTCCATTCACAGAAGAAAGGGTTTTGAAAGAACTCTTGAAACTGAGGGTGGACAAAGCAATGGGGCCTGATGAAATTCACCCAAGAATTCTAAAAGAACTAAGGGTAGAACTAGTAACACCACTGACAACACTCTAACAAATCATGGGAGGATGGGATGGTATCTGAGGACTGGAGGAGGGCACATGTGATTCCACTTCACAAAAGTGGGAGCAGGACAGAGGCAGGAAACTACAGAACAGTTAGTTTGACTTCAGTGTTAGGGAAAATGATGGAATCACTTCTGAAGGAAAGAATTGTTGAGTACCTAGAGGTCAGTGGGGCATAGGATCCAAGGCAGCATGGTTTCACAGCAGGAAGGTCATGTCAAATGAACCTAATAGATTTCTTTGACTGGGTGACTAAAGTAGTAGACCAGGGAGGGGCTGTGGATATGGTCTACCTAAATTTTAGCAAGGCATTTGACACAGTCTCACACAAAAGACTAATATACAAGTTAGCCAGCCTTGGAGTGGGTCCCAAGGTGGCAGCCTGGATAAAACACTGGCTGGACAACAGGACACAATGGGTAATAGTAAACAGAGTCCACAGTGAAGAAAGGAGGGTAACAAGTGGAGTACTGCAGGGTTTGGTACTGTGACCGGTCCTCTTTAATGTCTTTAAAAGTGACATTAGGGAGCACCTTTAAGGAAAGGTATGTCTCTGCAGATGACACAAAAATCTGCAACAGGGTTGATACACAAGGTGGGGTGGAAAGGATGAAAAGGGGCTTGGCAAGGTTGGAGGAATGGTCAAATATGTGTCAGCTCAGATTCAATGCAAAGAAGTGCAAGGTAATGCATCTGGGAAACAAAAACCCAGGGGAAGAGTACACAATGAGGGGTGAGTTAATAACAAAAAAAAAAACAACAAAAGAGACCTAGGAGTAATTATATTAGATGACCTAAAGGTGGGCAAACAATGTGAGAAGGCAGTAAGAAGGGCTGGGGGGATACTGGAATGCATAGGGAGAGGCATCAACAGTAGAAAACAGGAAGTTGTTATCCCTCTGTACAGACAGTTAGTGAGACACCATCTGGAGTACTGTGTGCAGTTCTGGAGCCCCATCTCTGCAAAAACATAGACAGAGTGGAGGCTGTTCAGAGGAGGGCAACCAAAATGGCACAGGGTTTGCACCAGAATACATATGAGGAGAGACTAAAGCAGCTTAATATGTATACCTTTGAGGAAAGGAGGGAGAGGGGGGACATGATAGAAACTTTCAAGTATCTCAAGGGAATTAAAGTACAAGAGAGTAGCACCTTTCAGAAGAAGAGATGTGTAAGAAAAAGGGGGCACAATTTGAAGATGGGGGGATGGCTCAGAGGTAATGTTAGAAAGTATTTTTTCACAGAGATGGTTGTGGATGTGTGGAACAGCCTTCTTGAGGAGGTTGTGGAGTCAGGAACAGTGGGAGAATTCAAGAATGCATGGGACAGGTACAAGGCAATTCTAGTGAGGGGTAGAAGCAAGTAAGCTGTTGATAAACTAGAATCTGCAGCTTATCCATCAGGTAGGGAAATGGACAGACTAGGTGAGCCAAGTGGTCCATATCTGATGTCAAATTTTATGTTTCTATGTGATATTTGACCTATTTACCTGCGATGCATTGCAAAGTTTGCCTTTGGAACATAATTTTGCTGGCGAAATCAAAAGTAACACTGACGACATTTTCACCTCAAGTAGAAATTTAAGCATGGATGGGCAAAATTAGTTGGTCAAAGCATTTTATGTGAAATTTGGCAAATTATGCGAAATTGAAATCCCAGGGAAATTACGTTTTGCCTTGGTGAAAAATGTTGCGTAACTGTATAATTACGCAAAATATTTCACCCAGCAAAATGTTTCAATTTCACACAACATTAGCCAGTTGTTACCCCCCACTCTGTTCGTTTTAGTTATGCAGCACTGGGGAGCCCACCCCATGCGCTGCCATATAGAACACTGACACTGGGGATGCCCAATCCTCCAATGTCGTCACCTGAAATAAAAAAAAAAAATCCACAGTAGTTTTTCTTTAACATTTGAACATTGTAAAAAAGGAAAACCATCCATCGATGTCTGTTACTCTGTTACACTGTTAGTACCCTGACCAGCCCTCCCACTCAGCACCCCCACACACCTCACATCCCCGAAGCCCTTACTTACCCACTGGGGGTCCAATGCCATAATAATCTCTGGACCACAGACACATCTTCACTTTTCAAAGCCAGACTGCAAACTGAGGAAATCAGGTATGCGGGTCAATGTATTTCAATGATGTTTTGAACTTAATGGCATAAGTTGGTCATTTTTGAATATTTTGGCCCCAAATTTTCAACATGCCTTTTTGGGACCCTACTTTATGAACAATGGCATTGAAATTAGGCAAACCTGTCCTAAAAGATGATATTGTGATCAATGCACAAAATCAACTTTCACGCAGGAGTTTACCATTTTCTGTGTCCCTGTTCATGAGGTGTGGCCATAAGAAGGCATTGTTGAAAATTTGGTATAAAAATATTAAAAAACAACACAGTACTGACCCCTATGTTGAAATTTGTGAACACAAGCTCATAACTTTGGTAACTTTCAATGTTCTGACCCCAAATTTTCAACATAGTCATTTCTTCAAAGCATCTCATGAATTGTGACAGTTGTCATTTTTCAAATCCTGGCCAAAATGTGTTTTCTCATCCCGAAAGTTGATTTCACAGTCACTGTGTGAAATCACATTTAAGGCAGGAGTTGATAATTTTTCTGCCTTTTGTTCATGAGGTGGGTTCATAAGAAGGCTATGTTGAAAACTGGAGTAAAAATATTAAAAAACAACAATGTTATGAGGCCAAATTGAAATTTATAAATGCAGGCTTGTAACTTTGATAATTTTCAATATTTTGACCCCAAATGTTCAGAGTAGCCATTTCTTCACAGCACCTCAAGAATGTGACATCTGTCATTATTCAAGTCCAAGACAAAATGTGTTTTCGTACTTGTGGCACAAAATCACCTTTAGAGCAGGATTTGAAAATGTTCTCCACCCTTGTTCATGAAGTGCTCATAAGAACTCTATACGGGGTCATAATAAGGCTATGTTGAAAATTTGGGGTACAAATATGAGAAAACAACAAAGTTAGCTATGTTGCAATTTTTCAACACATGCTCATAACTGTGGTCATTTTCAATCTTTTGACCCCAGCTTATCAACATAGTCATTATTTCACACTACTTCATGAATGTGACAGCTGTCATTTCTCACATCCTACCCAAAATGTGTTTTAACACTTGTGGCTCAAAATTACGTATTAGCCATTATTTTATAAATGCACCTGTCATGCTCAGAAGGAGTGGTCATAAAAAGATTATGTTGAGTATTTAGTGTAAATGTGAAGGACCATTTAAGTTACAAGGAAATAAATTGTTCCAACATTTACTCATAACTTTATTTTTTGCAGATTTACAGTAGGCCCCTGAGGTTCAACATATCCCTTTTATTACCCCACCTCCTGAACTTGGCAGGCCAAATTTGTCAAATCCCCTCTGGAACTTGTTTCCACAGTTGCACAGTGAAATCACTTTTCAGATGGGATTTAAAAAATTTCACATCTTGATCATAACGTCAAGTCATAAAAAGACTGTTATACATTTGGGGTCAAAATGTGGTAGCCCACTTAAAAGTAGATATTGCCTGTCAGCTGCACTATCCCGGGTAATTACAAACTAGTAATGTGTCAAAGCAGCACACCACTGAAAATAAGATATTGCATCTCATCTGCTCTATGCTGGGTAAATATGTAGCAACAATGTGTACAACCAAGATGCAGTATAACAGCAATACCAGTGGAGAACATTCGGCATTGACAAATGCTTGTTATAACGTAGCATTTGTGTTGCTTCTTAACATTGCTACATGGAAGCGGAAGGTGTGGGGAGGATGCTCAGAGTTTTCTTTTGGGCTGACAAGCTGTAGGTTTAAAGTGCAGAGCCCAAATATGAAAATCTATCTTTGGCAATTTACTCATATGTAAATATGTCTGTATATCTCTCTCTCATTATTGTACCTATAGTTAGGGTTGAGTAGCCTGTCTAATGTTAAACTTCAAATTTTGCACATTAATATCTTTGTCTCTCTTTAACAAAATGAGCTGAAATGTTGTATGTGTTGTCCAGGAGGCAAGGTCTTGATGTGTGGAAATTTTTATGATGGCAGTTTGTGTGGTTTCTGAGATCCATATGTGTCATTTTTTGGAAAAATAAAAAGTTTTTCCTATACTTAACATTTTTTTTTCACTCTAGCCTACAGCCTACATGGAAAGGGTTTTTTCACCCCAAACCTGCAGGGGGCATGTGTCATGTCCAATGTAGTGCATTTGACAGGTCTGGGGAAAACTATCAAAGGGTTCCAGAGTTATTAGGCTTTACATTTTAATGTTTTCCAACCTGCACATGTGCAATAGAGTTTTCCAGATAACGCTCTGTGGCAAAAGTAAAAATCTGATGCCATCAATGCTGGTTTTTGGTTTTGCACCACTGAAGTGTCATGGGACCAAACATTTTTTTTGTGCTGTGCCAGCCACCATCTTGTTCAGTATTTTCACAAACTGACAAACATGGAAAATACATAAAACTTCTGAGATTTTAAAAAACAAACATCAGAACCTAGCTAAACAGGACAAATTTAGCTAAATTCTGATGTTTGTTTTTGAAAATTATGTCCGCAAATGCCTATCTGGGCACCCAAAATCCGGTGCCCAGTTTGGTGAGAGGAGCATTTCCCCGACATTCTCTGTGTGAGAACACAGAGATTTCATGAATTCTGCAGCTGAAGTTGTGCTGCTGGCTGCAGTGTTGGCTGTGAGCCACCCTTTTCCCTTGTGTCTAGTGGCACCCCCTCCACCAATCGTTGACCCTGGTGTCTAGTGGCAGCCCCCCACCCTATGTTCACTGTCCCTGGTGTCTAGTGGCACCCTCCAACCTCTGATTGGTATCCTTGGTATCTAATGGCACCCCCACCCTCCAATTGCTGTCCCTGGTGTCTAGTGGCATCCTCCACCCTTCAATCACTGTCCCTGGTGTTCAGTGGCATCCCACCCTCTGATAGCCATTCCCAAATTTTTATTTACTAGTCCCCCCCCACAGCCCATTGTTTGATTTATAGTGCCGACATCGAGGGGCCCAGTCCTCATCCCTGTGTTGGCATTGCAAGCCCCCCTCCCACAGCACTGTGTGACACTTGGAAGCTCACCCCAAGTGTCCCTAAATATTTATTTGACTTGTCCCTGTTAAAACAAAACAGTCTCCTGATGTCTTTTTTAAACCTGAAAAAAAGTAAATGATACCTCATTGTCCCCACCATCCTACTCCCCCATCTTGACCCTCCCACTGAGCACCCACCACCCCACACCCTATATGTACCACCAGAAGTCATAGGCTGTCATCTTCTGTCAACTGTGACATGTCTGCACTCTTCAAAGTCAAACCATGAATTGAGGAGTCAAGGTAAGTGCCATATAATGTATTTCAATGGTCTTTTGAACTTATGTTCATAACTTCAACACTTTTAGGACTTTTTTCACCAAATTTTCAACACGGCCTTTTTGGGACCCCACCCCATGAACACTGGCACTGTCATTTTGTTAATTGGGCACAGGAGGTGATTTTGCAGTCACTGTGCTAATTCACCTTTAGGGACAAAATAACAACATTTTATCAACAGTGTTCATGAGGTGGGTTCCCAAAAAAGCCATGTTGAAATTTGATGAAAAAATTCCTAAAAATGGCTGAGTTATGTGTGTTTGTTGACATTTTTCTAGGAGGAGGGTAAATGGTTGAGACCTTCAAGTACTTGAAAGGGATAAACAAGGTTGATAAGGAGAGTCTCTTTAAGCTGAGTGGCAACCATAACATGAGGTGGCACAGTCTTAAACTGGAGGGTGGGAGGTTTAGGAGGGAGGTCTGGAAGCACTTCTTCACAGAGAGGGTGGTGGACACTTGGAATGTGCTGCTGGAAGAGGTCATCTCATTGAAGGTAGTGGTGAGCTTTAAGAGAGGCTGGGATAGGCATGGGGGAAGGTAAGGATCATGGGTAGGGAATATGGGAGAAGTGGAGAGGGAGGGTAAGGACAGTAGCTCA
Organism: Neoceratodus forsteri; assembly: GCA_016271365.2. NCBI lineage: Eukaryota > Metazoa > Chordata > Ceratodontiformes > Ceratodontidae > Neoceratodus > Neoceratodus forsteri. The sequence continues at coordinate 400,998,676 of CM057451.1, forward strand.
AGCTGTGGACCATGCAATACAAGCAGACTAGCTAGACCAAATGGCCTTCTTCTGCTGGCTTCTTCATATGTTTTCTATGTATGTTCATATTTACTTATGGAACTGGGTGAGCATTATGATTGATGACCCCAAGGCACACCCCGATGCCTGTTGGTGTGTGCAGGGTGGGTAGCTCAGGTGTCAGCTTTGAAAGCCCTAATGCCACATTTCCCTATGTTTGTAGCTGTATCCCTAACTATAGCATTAAAATAGTTTTTTGCAATATATATATAAATTAATATATATAGTATAATGGAAATGCAAGTTTGTCTACATAAGTAATTTCATTACAAATACAATTGGAAGATTCAAAATCTCACATGTGAGGGTTTTATTTGTACAAAGTCAGGACATATATCCACACAGTTGGGGGACCTCATTTCCCTGCATATGTAGGTACTCCTATAGTGGTTTTGCAGATGTAATAGAAATATTTCAATCCAGACTTATAAAGGAGCAAAAGGCTCCTTCAAATCTGGTTGCACCTACTAGGCTATGGAGGTAAAGCATTTTTAATATGTTGGCTTACGCCTATACACAAGCCAACATCTTGCAGTAGTAGCAGATTTTGGAAGTGCCTGAGTGTGGGTGAATGTAGGGCATGCTTTAGTAGGTGCGTCCCTTATTCCCCAAGAAGCCTGCATGCAGGCGCTCACCCAAGAAATATGTAAAGTGTTCAAAACTTGTAATGAAAGTGTTGCTGCAATGAAAGACAAGCTCGTCATGCAGCGGCACATTAACATGCCTTCTGACGTGCCTTTCCTGGTGAAGTATTTCAATAAACATGGCGGCAGTGTCTGCCACTGCCTGATGCACAATGCCTGCAAAGCAGACTTCAGGGGCACCCAATCCTCCTGTCGGCATGCTAAATAACCCCCCCAAAGACTGTGTGGCGCACTGGGAGCCCACCTCAGTGTGCCTCCCCGTATTCAAATCCGATCGTCGTCGGCGTGTTACGGCGCTGCCCCCATTCTGTGCCACACTGGGAACCCACCCCAGTGTGGCCAACATCACCCTCCCAAAGTCCTGGGGCACACTGGGAACCCACCTCAGTGTGCAAACAGTTTTTCATACACCTGTAAAATAAAAAAACTGTCCACGGTGTTCGGTTTTTTTTTTTCAATTACCTGAAAGAAAGAAAACAGTCCCTTGCCATGGGGTCCCCTCCCTCAACATGCAGCCACCCTCTTCATACCCCACCTCCTCACACCCCCCTCACCCTATACTTACCTACGGAGCCCGGTGCGACCATCTTCGGTGGACCAGGAACACGTCTGGACTCTTCAAAGCCGACCGCAAACTGAAGAAATGCTGGTAAGCTGTATAATGGCATAATTTATTTTTTTCAACTTAGGTGGATATCTCAGCCATTTTTTGGAATTTTGAATCCACATTTTCAACATGGGTGCTTGGGACCCCACCTCATGAACGCATGAACTGTCATCTCATTACTCAGCCCTGAAAGGTTATTTTGTGGTCACTGTGCAAAATCACCTTTCAGGACTGATTAATGAAACTACAATGCCACTGTTCATGAGGTGGGGTCCCAAAAACTCTATCTTGCAAATTTGGTGGAAAAATTCAAAAATTATGGTGTTACGAGCGTATCATGAGTCTCAAGCACGCCTGTAATTTTGACAATTTTTAATATTTTCACTTCAGATTTTCAACATTACCCTTTTTCCACACCTCCTTATGAACAGTACAGCTGTCATTTTTCACATCCTGCCCAAAATATGTTTTTGTGCATGTGGCGCACAATGGCATGGTCACTGTGTGCGAAATCAATGTTCAGGACGCATTAACAAAATCACAGTGACACTGTTCATGGCTGGAGGCCTAAAATGCCTATGTTGAAAATCTGGTAAAAAAAATACCCAAAATAATTGTGTTACAGGTGTGCATTGCCCAGTTTCTGTTTGTGACATCACCAATTTTTCATATTTTCACTCCAGATTTTTACCATTGTCATTTTTGTACACCTCCTTATGAATAGTACAGCTGTCATTTTTCACATCCTGCCTGAAATGTGTTTTCACACGTGTCACACATTGGCGTGGTCACTGTGGGAAATCAATGTTCGGGCCAGATTAACAAAATTATAGTGACACTGTTCATGACCAGAGTTTCCAAAATGCCTATGTTGAAAATTTGGTTAAACAAATCCCCAAAATAATTGTGTTACGGGCATGCATTGGGCAGTTTCTACGCACGCTTGTGATGTCACCAATTTTTCATATTGTCACTCCAGATTTTCAGGAATGCCATTGTTTTACACCTCCTCATGAACAGTGCAGCTGTTATTTTTCACATCCTGTCCAAAATGTGTTTTCACACCTGCGGTGCCAAAATGCACAGTCGCTGTACAAAATCTCCTTTTTGCAAACAAACTCATAGTGCCACTTTCATGAGGTGGGGTCACAAATGGCCCATGTTGAAAATTGGGAGTGAAAATACCAATAAATGCCCTTGGCATTAGGGTTTTCAACCATAATGCCCCACCCAGTACAGACTGACAGGCGTCAGGTGTGTGACTTGGCATTGTCAGCTGTAATGCTCATGCTTTCCACCTCCCACCCTTTAGCAAGTGACAGACGTTGAGGTGTGCCTTGGACTCTTCAGCCCCAGTGCTCACTCCATTCTCCTACACTGCACCCATGTCAGTATATTTCCTTATGGAATGGGGTGGCGTAAGGCCCGAAGACCCCAAGGCACAGCGCAGCACTTGTCAGTCTCTGTGGGATAGGGTGAGGTAAAACTGCATGAGCATTATGGCCAACAACCCAAAGGCACACCCCAATGCTGTCACTCTCTGCATGGTGGGTCTGGGGTTGGCATCAGTTCACTACTTCACTGCTAATGCTATTGTGCATCTCTCTAACTCCTGCACTACCAATGCCAGTGCCAGCAGGCCATCATTCGGCATTGACAAATGCTTGTTCTAATTTAAAATTATTACAAGCACCAAATATTGGGGTGTGATGCTAAGTTGATTATAGGGTAATGCAATATGGGTGTTTTGTACCAGCTCCATTCTGCTGCCATCCAAATGTAGCTTGGCAGAAGACACCAGGAGAAAGGACTGCTGTGTGACTGAACTTCTCTGCTGGGACTAAAGTAGAAGAACTTTTGTATTTGACTTTTAATTTAGGTTAAAAAAACTAATATACAAAAAAAAAGTGTGTGTTTGGGTTAACTGAACTGAATGGGTATCTGAAGAGTTATCTAGCTGTAAATCTCAGGTGACTGAAAGGACTTAACTGCTGTGAGGTTTAAATTACTTGTAGAAAATCTGGTAAGTAGGGGGAGTGGCTTAGCTAGAAGGAAGCTACATTTAAAGACTGCCTTAGAAAGTTTCTGCTAATAGCTTGGCAGAAGACACCAGGAGAAAGGACTGCTGTGTGACTGGACTTCTCTACTGGGACTAAAGTAGAAGAACTTTTGTATTTGACCTTTAATTTAGGGTAAATAAACTAACATACAAAAAAAAAGTGTGTGTTTGGGTTAACTGAACTGAATGGGTATCTGAAGAGTTATCTAGGTGTAAATCTCAGGTGACTGAAAGGACTTAACTGCTGTGAGGTTTAAATTACTTGTAGAAAATCTGGTAAGTAGGGGGAGTGGCTTAGCTAGAAGAAGCTACATTTAAAGACTGCCTTAGAAAGTTTCTGCAATAGCTTGGCAGAAGACACTAGGAGAAAGGACTGCTGTGACTGGACTTTCTACTGGGACTATACTGCCTCCTTCCCTCCACCCCCCACCCAAAGCTAGTTCTAGTTTTATAGGCACAGGATTTGACTGGACAACAGGAACTTCCTGTTTAGGGGCAGGAAGTGAGTGATCACAGAACCACCAAGGACCCAACATCCTAGAATGGCAAGAGAAGCTCCGCCCCTCTAGCTGCTGGAGGTCTGCTCTGAGCAAGTAAGTGGTCTACTGTGAAATATAGGATATCTTTGTCTCAGAACAGGACAATCAGGGAGCTTGGAAGGCACACAGGCAGAAAGTAAGGAGAGAGAGAAAAAACAGAGGAAAGAGTAAGGATTGCAAACAGTTAAGGGCCAAAATAAGACATGATTGGAGTGGTGCAGCAGTGGGCTGTGGAGCAGCAGTCTTCGGGAGATGTTCTGGAGGATGCGGTGTTGTCCCATCTGCAGGCACCTCTCTGGGCTGAGGGAGGAGGTTGCTCATCTCCAGGCTAATTTGGCCAGGATTTGTGGGACCTCCTCTTCCATCCAGGGACCACCACTGCCACTGCCATTTCCTCAGAGGTTGCCAAGAAAAAGGAGCGGTTGGACCACAGTGGGCTCAGGGAGGGTGAGGGTGGTGGAACAGAGGTGCATCCCTCCCATTGTACCTCTCCACAATTCCTATGCCATTCTGGCAAAGTGTGGTTCCTCTATGGAGGCACCCACAGTGGAGACCAAGGAGGATGTTGGGAACCTCCACAAAGGAGACCCACAGGAGGGTGGCAGGGACCCTGCAGGGAAGGAAACAACTCCTGGTGGGGACTCCATTGTTAGGAAGGTAGAACTGGGGGAGGAAGGGGAGAGGGAGGTAAGGTGCCTGCCTGGCGCCATGGCTTGCAGGGACAGGAAGCGAATCCTCAGGATTGCTGGAGCAGCTGCACAGGGGAGGGAGCTGGATGTCATTGTCCACCTAGGGACAAGTGACCTGGCTAAGAAAGGGATTAGAGAAGTGCAGAAACAGTTTGCAGAATTGGGGAGGGGCTTTAGTCAAGTAGCACGATGGTAACCTTTCTGGAGGTGCTACCCATCTATGGCATAGGAGAGGTTAGGAGTTCCACACCATAGGGATTCAATCAGTGGCTGAAAAACTGGTGTGGAGCCTCAGGGATTTGGCTTCATTGGGGACTGGGGGTCCACCTGGAGTGATGCAACCTATACTGGCATGATGGGCTGCATCTGTCCGGGAGGGGAACCAGGATCCTAGGGTGATAGGTTTAAATGCTTCATTGGGAAGCTTTAACCAGCCAAAGGGGAGGCACTGAAAGGAGCAGGAAAATCCTAGCCCCCAAAATAATCACGTAGTAAGTGCAGCAAACACCAACATAGAGGTGTCGATAGGGAGAAGGGCAGGATAAATGGAGAAAGTGACAAAGGCAAGAAGGACAGGGATGGGGCAAAAGGGAGTAAGGCCATCAGGAAATGGAGGGTAATGAGTACCAATGCTCGTAGTCTGGGCAACAAGCTCCTGAGCTGATGGCCTTAATGGAAGAGGGATGCCTGGATATCGTAGCAGTCACAGAAACATGGATACAGAGAACCATGACTGGATGTTAACACACCAGGGTACATAACTTACAGGAGAGACAGGCAGGGGAGAAGAGGAGGAGGAGGAGTAGCTTCTCATGTAAAGGAAGGATAAAAGCAACTGAACAAAAGAGTAAACAGGGAGGAGAGGCACTGTGGGTCACCTTGGAGACTGGAAAGGGCACCACAATCCACACAGGGTTGTGTACAGACCCCCATGTCAGGGGAAGGAATGGACAAGGATATGATAGAAGGCATTCTTAGAATGGCAGAGAAAGGGGAGATACTGTTGATGGAGACCTGAATATGCCAGATGTTAACTGAGCACATTTGATGCAGCCACATCCAAGAGCAGGACCATTCTTGATGCCCTACAGGTGGCAGGCATTAGACAGCTAGTTTCGAACCCATTCATGAGGGAGCAATCTTAGACCTCAGATTTCAAACGGGGGCAGTGAGAGGATCTCAGATCTAGAAGTGGGTTGCCATCTGGGGACAAGTGACCATCAAACAGTGTGGTTCACGTTAAACTCAGCTACAGAGTCAAGCCATACAAAAGTGAGGGTACTGGACTTTAGGGAGGGCTGACTTTGGTAAGATGGGAGAGTGCCTCAGAAAAGCACTAGCAAACAGGCTAGAAGGAGGTGTGGAGCAACAATGGGAATTATCAAAACTGCCATCACAGAGGCAACAAGCCTTTGTGTGAAGCAAATAAACAAATCAAAATGAAAGAAAAAGCCACTATGGTTCTCAATAGAGGTGGCTGTGAAAATCATGAAGAAAAGATAGCATTCCGAAGTATAAGGAAACACAGAAGGAGCAGGACAGAGAGTTGTACCAGTTAAGGCAGAAGGAAGCAGGAGGGAAGTCAGAATAGCAAAGGCCCAAACTGAGGAAAAGATAGCCAACTCAGTTAAGAAGGGGGATAAAACCTTTTATAGGTACATCAGCGAGCGTAGAAAGACAAAGGAAGGGATAGTGAGGCTAAATAGAATGAACGGTGGGTGGGCAGAGGGGGACAGTGAAAAAGCAGGAATACTGAGTGAATATTTCTGTTCAGTATTCACAAAAGAGGAGGGGGAAGTGCCTAATCCAATTAACAGAAGCACTCTTGATAGGGGGGTCGATCCCAGTCCTTTCACAGAAGAAAGGGTTCTGCAAGAACTCCTAACACTGAAGGTGGACAAAGCAATGGGTCCTGATGGAATTCACCCCAGAATTCTAAAAGAATTAAGGAGGAACTAGTGAAACCACTGGCTACTCTTTTTAATAAATCATGGGAGGATGGTGTGGTACCCGAGGACTGGAGGAAGGCGGATGTGATTCTCTCACAAAAGTGGGTCCAAGACAGAGGCAGGAAACTACAAACCTGTCAGTCTGACCTCTGTGGTAGGGAAAGTGGATGGAGTCACTCTGAAGGAAAGAATAGTCGAGTACCTAGAGGCCAGTGGAGCACAGGACCCAAGGCAGCATGGGTTCACAGTGGAAGGTCATGTCAGATGAATCTAATAGATTTCTTTGACTGGGTGACCAAAGTAGTAGACCAGGAGGGCTGTGGACATGGCCTACCTAGACTTGTAAGGCATTTGACACAGTCCCACAAAGATTAGTAGTCAAATTAACCAGCCTGGGAGTGGGACCCAGGGTGGTAGCCTGGGTAAAACATTGGCTGGACAACAGGACACAGAAGGTAATTGTAAATGAGTCCACTCTGAAGAAAGGGGGCTTAGTGGGGTACCACAGGGTTCAGTATTGGGTCCAGTCCTTTAATGTCTTCACCAGTGACATTGCAGAGGGACTAGAAGAAAGTATGCCTTTTTGCAGATGACACAAAGATCTGCAACAGGATTGATACACAAGGAGGCGTGGAAAGGATGAAAAGGGACTTGGCAAGGTTGGAGGACTGTCAGAAGTATGGCAGCTAGGATTCAATGCAAAGAAGTGCAAAATAATGCACCTGGGAAACAAAAACCCAGGTGAAGAATACACAATGGTGGGAGGTAGGTAATAACAACAAAAAGGAAAGGGACCTGGGGTAACTATATCAGATGACCCAAGGTTAGCATGTGAGAAGGCAGTAGGAGGGCTGGGGGTATACTGGGATGTATAGGAGAGGCATCATCAGCAGAAAGCAGGAAGTTGTTATCTCTCTGTACAGACAGTTGGTGAAACCTCATCTGGAGTACTGTGTCCAGTTCTGGAGACCCCATCTCGCAAGGACATAGACAGGATAGAGGCAGTCCAGAGGAGGGCAACTCAAATGGTGCAGGGTCTGCAAGAGAGCCATAGGAGGAGAGAGCTAAAGGAGCTAATATGCTATCCTTGAGGAAAGAAGGGAGAGGGGACATGATAGAAACTTTTAAGTACCTCAGTGGAATCAACAAAGTCCAAGAGGGTAGCATCTTTCAGAAAAGAGACTTGCAAGAACAAGGGACACAATTTAAAGATAGAAGGAGGGCGTGTCAGGGGCAATGGAGAGGAAGTATTATTTCACAGAGAGTAATGGATGCATGGAACAGCCTTCCTGAGGAGGTTGTGGGGTCTAAAACTGTGGGAGAATTCAAGAATGCATGGGACAGACATAAGGCAATTCTTGTGGGGGGTAGGAAGAAATAGGCTGTTGGTTAACTAGGATCTGCGGCCCATCCTGTAGGTAGGGAAATGGGCAGACTAGATGGGCCTAGTGGTCCTTATCTGCCGTCAAAGTCTATGTTTCTATGTTTCTATGTGCCATACACAAACCAGAGTGACTGGCACAGGGGAAGGAGTCCCCAATGAGAAAGCAACACTGCAAATTGCTAATCCAGAATTTAGTGGGAGGAATTGGGATTTGCACTGGCTAACACCCCCAGAGTGTGCCTGTAATCATGGCACTGTGTGACATACTGACGTGTGCCTGATACATATTACAATGAGCTAATGATGCACCTTGGTGAAGGCACTGGGCAAACAGACACCATGCCTGGAAGTGTCCCCCCTCCCTAACCCATGCAAATATTATGGGCTCTTGGTGGTTCCAAGCTTCTTCCTTCCATCACCATGCCAAAACTGTACCTCATGATCCAGTGGACCCCATATCTGCTCCCCAATGTTAATCAACCGTGGTAATTTAGTGGTTGCCCCTTGCTAACCTCTGCATCTTCACATATCTGATGTTGTAGAGTTCCTCCACCCTTTCGAGCAGACTGCCCTTTGGATTGCTGGGCTCCAAATCAGCTGGGTGCAGTTGCCTTGTCCCTGTTACTGTCTGCTTCTACAAGATGTGGTACGCCAGCCTGTATGCAGGCATGCAGGATCTAACACAGCTTATGAGTGACTTTACTTTTCTTTCCCCACTCCCTTTCTTGACTGCCCGCAATGAGCTTTACATCTGCTTGGCAAGGCTCATAACTTACAACCACGTTGTGCGTGCTTGTGTGATTAATAATAGGACCCAGATTAAATGAGGAGGGGAAGTTGAAGGGAGACAAAAAATGTAGGTCTGGAGCCAATTATTTCATCTGGATAAATGGTGACAGGAGATGATAAGGATGATCAAAAGTTATTGCTAATTTAAAAAAAATGCACACTAAAAGTAACTGTTTAAAAATCATCCTGTGTAAGTAATAAACGTGTCTAGTTTTTGTTTGTGTTAGTACACAACTGAAGTGCCATCTGGGTGATCAAAATTAAATAACTGCACAGTGAATAGAAAGTTTCTAGCTCATTGTTTGCACAATTAGTGCTAATTCTAATTTTTGCCAACAGCATCCCTACACACAACTAGGACTAATACAAATAGCATTTTCTCATATACTGGGATTTCTTTTGAACACTGGGACCCAGTTTCTATGTTCAGCTGTTATGTTCCTAAACTTGTTATTCAGATATACAAGTTTACTAGAGAGCACTTTTTTTAAGTTTTAATAGTTTTCCCAGGATATAAAAACAATGTTTGCAAGCATGACCATTAAATCTATAAAGAATAATCTGATGAGGGTTTTCAATCCACAGAATATGTTCATGTAAGGTATCATGGTTCTATCTAGGACAGCTGACTGATACCACAGACACAGAGATTTTGAGGTCAGAGGATGAAGCAACAGGTCCTTTCGAAACACAAAAAAGACAAAGTATTTAATTATGTCACATAATTAAAAGAATGATAATGGTGGGGGGGCAGTCAAACATCTAAAAAAATAAAAGGTATGGACCATTACAGTAAATACTGTATAATAAGGGCAAACTCTTTACTAGTATTTACATATATACCCATGATTGGATTTCCAAACACATTTAAACCTTGAATACTATTTTTAAAGAGAGTGCTGCATATAAAAATACTCCTAAATGTTAACTACTGTTTCTTGGGGGAAAAATCATCCAAACAGTCTTAAATTAGATCATCCAGCTGCAAGGGAGTCATACCTTTGGTTGGTGTCTTTAAAAGCTAGGAGGAGGCATTCATCATCTCAAGAGAGTTGATCTTTTAAAATGGTATGCATGATCTGGGTCTGTTTTGAAAATTCTTAGCCTCAGTGCTTGGAAGGAGTGCAAAGGTAATCAAACTGCTGTTGCACTCCCTAGCAGCTGATAGGGAAATAGCTGAGCACAGGTCATGATGGAGAAAGTTTTGATGCTTTTTTCAGCTCGCAGTGATGGGATGAACCATGGATGCATGCATTGGTTGGGGTCCTGGGGAGGACAGGGGAAGAGAAGACCTTCCCTTGAAGCTGAATAAGAGAAGCTTGATGTGGTTACCAAAGGTAACAAGTCCTCTGCCCCATCACCGACAAACATTCAGTAAGGAAGGGTTAGGGTCCTGTGGGAGAATGATAAAAACAGATGGCAAACATAAAAGTCACGTACAACTGGGTTAGATGATTCTGTAGACTTCAACAAATATAACCCTAACAGTTTTGAACAGATACAGTTACAGATACTGTATGCATTTATTAAACTTTTTTAGTATCCTGTGAAACTTGCTTGCTCTTCAATTACATTATCCACGTTGAGAAACTATTGAGTCAAATGGAAAATTCAAACCTTAACTTCTTTCAGTGTTAGAAGAAAGTTGTGTTCTCTTTTTAAAATATGTTGTTAAGTTTCCCCAGTGCCAATAAGGGACATTATGCAAGCTCAATGAAAAGTTACTACTCACCAGGTAGACTGCTATGTTGTTCCAATGCACTACTGTATACAGATGTGACCAGTCGGTGACTCCTTACCCTGAAGTTCAACACAACTGAAGTGCAGCTCTGAATGCTCCCTGATGTTAAAGACTCTGATGTCATGACTTCCTCTCCGACTAATATAGAATTCAGCAGGATGCTGCACAAGATTAAAGCTGGCTTTTGCTCCAGCAGTTAAAGCAGTAGAACAGCAATTTAGTTTTTTTTTTTTAAATGCACTTGATAGCTAAAGTTCACCAGTACATAAAAATTCCTTTAATGTTGGATTTCTAATTCTGTTTTCAATATTGTATTCACTATTTTCTTGTTCAGGATTCTTTTGTGACCTAGCACAGCACTTATTACCAAGTTAGGGCTATAAAGTAGCATATAGTAGTAACATTGTATTGTGTTGATAGAAGGGTTTAAGATCAGTTTTGCCAATCCCTCATGCCACATGGTAGTGTCTATTCCACATTTGACTATAGACACACTTCCAAAGATCAGCTGTCTTGCAACCCTTATGCATGGTGTGTTACCTTGCATTCTACCTAAGGAATCCATCATGCAGCTGCTAGAGCTCTTGTATAGCTATGCTCTGAACCATATGGAAATGTATGCCACCAGCTGTCATCTCTAGCATCCCTCTATGTATATAAAATTACTACTATTATTAAGCACCTAAGTCTGGAACCCTTTAGAAACTTCTGTTCAACAAAATTATACCTTACGACCTGATATTATAAAATCCATTTTAAAAAAAAAACTTATTAGTGGAATGTCTATGTTGAATGTATTCTCACTGAGCTAGTGAGCAGTAAGAACTATATGGACTGACTTCTGTCTTCCTTAAAACTGCACTGTACAGTATGTATGTGAGTGTGTGTGCATGCATGTGTATGTGCCTGTATCTGTGTGTAATTGTTTGGGCTGCACATTTAATTGTGATAGATCTGGGCCAACCAGTGGGCAGCCTTGACAGTTTTCTGTTTCACAGGGCATATCACACAACTTTGTATGGAAATGGAACCATGTACTGTGAGACCCAAAGACAGACACTCAAACCATTCAAGTAGAAGATTAATCTCCTATAGCTAGTGTTTACAGCAGCACTAACCATTCCACTTTCCCATTTATTGTGGCTTACCACCACTAGAGGTCTTTTATTTCATTTTTTGTGACCAAGTGAGTGCACTAGACAGACATTGTCTATTTTGAGACATAACCTGGGAAGTTACAGTATGGTAAAAGGAACTGAGCTACAGTATAAACAAGTAGATAAACAAAATAGGAGGAGTGACACAACAACTGCAAATTTAGAAAATAAAAACTAATACGTAAGAGCAGCAGTTACATACATATTTAAATAAGTACAAGTAAGGTAGTAATAAATTACTGGGAATACCTGGATTACATAGCTTCAGGTCTAGAGAACAATGCAAACATGAGAAAAGGACCAGATCATAGTTACGGTTAGGCACAGGAGCAGGACATTTCCAGTGATGAATATTTTCTAAGTTCAGTCTTGAACAGTTGATGGATAAGAGTGTCATAAATTCCAAGCAGGTGTAAGCTACAATGCTTAGGTGCAAAGATGAAAAAATTGAGTTCCCCCAATTTTGTGTGGCATATTGAGGCTGATAATACAGCTGATAGAAGCACCCAAGGGTATAGACAAAAGACATTTTTTTAAAGAGTGTGGCTAAGAAGGAGAGGGACTAATGGCACAATACTTTATTAACAAGACAGCCATGATTAAAGGCATTTAGTGCAACAGGGGAGAGAGATGACCTAGCCCTGAATAGAGTAAACAATGATGTGTTAGAAAAGTAGTAGATAGAGCAAAGTGATGACGTTATTATACATTGCATCTCACCTTCCAAGTTGGCTTTGGATGTGTTAAAGTAGGTTAAGATTCTGTAGTTTAATTTGGGTAACAGCATGCCTTGCACTATCCCTACTCAAGATGAATGGGTCAAATCATGTTTGACTCTATATGCATGGTCCAGCCTGGAATTAAAAGATTTACACATATGTACATGAAATGTGAACTCAAGAGCAGGATCAGCAGTAATGGCTAGATATATAAAAAGTCTACCAACTTGAGTGGAAAGCCATCAAGGCAAGAGATCTGTAATTTCTTAAGGCTACCTTGGAGTTTGTCACAGACCCAAGCATCATGCTCTGATTTTTGCTAGTGTTTAAACCCAATTTATTTTTTTAATCCCAATTTAAAGCAAATTTAAATCCCCGATCTACCCATCTCTTGAGCTCATTGATGCAGTTTGAACTGTACATGAAAACAAAATGATCTGCCTAGCAAGTAAGTCAGTAGAGGAAGCCAAACATAACCTAATTAAACAAGGTGTTTGACTGGCCACTAATTCAACCTCCCTGGCCCTCTCCAAGGTCCTTCCCATATGGGGCAAAGGCTATAGCATGCAAAGGATCAGAAGCAAGGAAACTGAGGAATTCAACATATGGATATGGAGCTGGTGTCAGGATAAAGGTTATCACGTCATAGGAGCATGGGGGAGACTTCTGGGAAAGGAAGGTCTTCAGATGTGATGGACTGCACCTAACAAAGAAAGGGGTACAGGCATTGGGGTAAAAGTTTGACATCAGCATTGGATGTTTAAACAAGGAAGAGGAAGGCTTGAGGTGGAAGTCCCTAGCAAGGATGGGAGCTTAGTTGACACATCTCCACATGGTAAGCAAATGCAGACTAACAAAAAACACAGAGAGCGGGCACCAAGCCCAGTATGCAGTCAATAAGGAAAGTACGCCTATTGAGAGGGGGCAGCAGAAGGGAATGGGGGAAAATGCAAGGTCGGGGAGAAACCAAAAAAGAAGAAGAGTAGCAAGGCTTGGATGGCCATGTGTCCAAATTCCCATAGCCTTGCAAATATAATTCCAGACCTAGTGGCCTTGATGTCAGAGGGAGAAACAGACATTGTCACTGTCACAGAGACATTGTACACAGAGAACCATGCCTGGGACATAGCAGTACCAAGGTATATTCTATTGTGGAAGGATAGGTGGAAAAAAGAGGGGGGAGTGGCTATCTATGTAAGAGAGGGAATAAGAGCTATGGAGGTATATGGAATACAGGAAGAGGTGGAGGCAATGTGGATCACACTAGAGAAAGAGAATGGTACAGCTATTTGAGCAGGCATGGTCTACAGACCTGGCATAAGGAAAGGAATTGGACAAGAAACTGGTAGAAATCATCCATGAAATGACAGAAAGTGGAGAAGTAATGATAGTGGGAGACTTTAATTTGCCCAGCTGTTGATTGGAGCACCCATACTGTAGCCACAGCTAGGAGCAGAGACATCCTGGAAGCTCAGCAAGGGGCAGGACTGAGACAGCTTGTGGCAGAACCCACCTGGGAGGAGCTATTTTGGAGCTGGTGCTCACCAGTGGGGAAAGAGTCATAGATGTAGAAATGGGTAGCCATCAGGGGTCCAGTGATCACCATACAGTATGGTTTAGTGTTAGCACAGTGGAGGAGACCAGCCACATGATGGTGAATGTCTTGGATTTCAGGAGGGTAGACTTTGCAAAGATGGGGAAATGTTTTAGAAAAGCTCTGGGAGAAAGAGGGGGAGAGGGGTGTGTGAAGAAGCAATGGGCACATCTTAAGGGAGCCATAGCTGAAGCAACAAGACTGTGTATTAGGCAAGTAAGTAAAACTAAGAGAAAGAAAAAAACAATGTGGTTTTCAAAGGAAGTGGTCAGAAAGGTGAGGGAGAAAAGGACAGCATTCAAAAAATACAAGTGAACACAGAGGGAAGAGGATAGAAAAGCTTAACTGGAAAGACTGAGTGAGGCAGGAAAAACAGTAAGAAGATTCAAAGCACAGACAAGAGGAAAGAACAGCCCAGGCAATTAAGAAAGGAGGCAAAACCATTTATAGATACATTAGTGAAAAAATAAAGACTAGGGGAGGGATTGTGAGACTAAAAAGGGAAGGTAAAGGGTCTGCTGAAGGGGACCAGTAAAAGGCAGAAATCCTGAATAAATATTTTTGTGCAGTTTTTACAGAAGAAGTGGAGGAAGAGGGACCACAGTTATGTGATAAAGGTAGCCAGGGGAATGGAGTAGAAACCAGTCCACTCACAGAAGTAAAGAGTCCTAAAAGAGCAAGAAAAGCAGAGGGTAGACAAGGCAATGGGACCGGATGGAATACATCCCAGAATACTAAAGGAGCTCAGAATGGAGCTGTCAGCATCCCTTGCAGACCTTTATTTTTATTTTATTTTATTTTATTTAAACAGTAGTTTGGAAAACCTTTGAGCCATAGGCTCATTTACAAAGGTACCTTGTCACAGTAAGGCAAACGAAAATACACAGTATAACAGTACAACACATAAGTATAACAGTAAATTAAGACATAGATACAAACAAGCTGGTACAGGTAGGATGGATGCAAACAATACCAGAGTTATGTTGTCCTTAGCAGCTTAGTAATGTTTTGTCATAAGTATTGAGTACGGCTTTGACTAGTGGCAATTACAGCATCGGGTGTTAATAAGGTGGTTACATAAGGAAGTTTTGAAGCACAATATAGTTGGAGCTTGGAGATGGAGGGGGCAGTGTGTTGAACCAGGAGGGGGCTAAAGCTGAAGGTTTTGGCCGTGAGAGCCCTAGCTCTAGGGATAACAAAAGAGTTTTCCCAGAGGTCCGAGTATGAACTAGTGGGACAGAGCGGCGATGGTGGTGGTCAATCCTGGTGGATAGCCCAAGGAGGGTCTTTTTGTAAGGGTACAGGTCAGATATTTGAGGCACTCACAAGATCAAGTACCAGCGCTTTAGTGTACAGTAGACAGGTGTGTGCAGACTAGGTGCTCCAGTAATTAACCTGTAGGCCTTATTCAGAGTAATGGACTTTATGGAGGCGGTCTGATCAGCAGCACCATACACCGGCAGTCCATAGTCCACTAGGGACAGGATAGAGGAGGTGACTGTGAGTCAAAGAGCCTCCGGGGGGAGGCAGTGTTTATACCGATGTAAGATGCCCAATCGGATATTAGTGGCAGTGGCTAGGGCAGCGATGTGTCCATGGAAGGAGAGGGAGGGGTCAAAATGGATCCCTAGGTATTTATAGGAGCAAACTTGTTCGAGTGGGAAAGAGGACCCAGAGTGAATGAGGAGTTTGAAGTTGCAGGACTTGTTTTGGGGATGAGTGAAGAACATGGTTTTGGTTTTTTTAAGATTTATCACAAATCTATGTTCCTTGAACCAGCCCTCGGCTTCAGCGAAGGACTTCTGCAGCGAGTCCTGGAGGCAATAGGGTTACGACTTGAGGCAAAGATGACTGCATCATCAGCGTACAATAGAATGTTCTCCCGAGCAAGAGCGTGGAAGGGTGTTAAGGTAAAGGGAGAATAGTAAGGCCCAGAATGGAGCCCTGGGGAACCCAGAAAAGATGGGACAGATGTCTGAGTAGGTCCCATTAATTTTACACGCTGTGAGCGGTCAGACAGATAACTGGTGCACCAGGAGATAGGCCCAGCAGCAAAACCAGAGAGACTAAGGGCATCAAGAAGGAGGGGTGAGACAGTGTTGAAAGCTTTCGAGAGGTCAATGAAGACAGCACCAGCCAGAGAACCAGTGTCTAAGGAGGAGTGGAGAAAGTTGGAGAACTCTAGGAGGGCTGTGTTGGTACTGTGGCCCACTCGGAAGCCATGCTGCTCAGGACAAAGGACATTGTAGGTGGAGAGGTAGTCAGAGATTTGAGAGGCCACCACTTTTTCCAAGGCCTTGGAGAGAGGAGAGAGAATGGAGATTGGTCGATAGTTTCCAGCCACAGTCCTATAACCACCTTTAAAGATAGGGGTGACAGTGGTGACTTTCCAGGCAGTTGGAACCTTTCCCAGGCAAAGAGAGTGGTTGATGAGGCATGTGATCAGGGTAAGGACTGTGTCTAAGACCAGCCGTAGGGTACACAGATCCAGGGTGTCACTGCCTGTACTATTACTCTTGAGGGCAGTGACAAGGTGCGGCCTAAGTTCTTGGGCAGAAACACGGCGGAGGAGAAAATAAGGGCGAGAAAGATTTACGACAGGTGCTGGGGGAGGAGGGTCAAAAAAATTTGTAGGGAGGATAGGGCTAAGGTCAGTGAATGAGGTGTTGAGGTGGTTGGCTATGAGGGCTGGGTCTGAGGAGATCACACCATTAATGTTGACCTGTTCAATATATCTCCTAGATCCAACTTTATCTTGGAAGGATGTTAGAATTAGAAGCTGAGTTTGATTTCCCCTAAGTGTTAACTGAGTGTTATAATGTCGATCTTATTGGGATGGCTTGTGTTTTGCAGTTGCCTTTGTAGTCATCATAGTCTTTGTATTAAGTCTGTGAATACTTATGATGGTTCTGCATTACATTGGGATATGGATTTGTTTAATGTTTCATTTGATATGTATCCATCTGGATGCTTTTTTTAGCTATTCAAATTTTATTGTATTTAATTCTCATTTTTGTAACGATGTATATGGTCACTACTTAAGAATAACATTGCTCAAATTGGTATAAAAAAAGACGATTACTCAGACACAAAGTTGTGTTTGAAAATACTGTTCGGTTTAGGAGGTTGTTAGTTTTGTTGTTATTAATGTCGGGCTCAGTACACCTCACCCAGGCCCTAGCTGTTCCATTGATTTTGGTTCTATGGCCATACAGAGTTCAGCCAATAGTCAGAGATATTTTGGCTCCACTCTTAAGATTGTTCATATTAATGTGCAAAGTTTGTTGGCCAAATGGACACAGTTTGTTGCCTGGATTGAGTGCAATGATTTCAACATAATTACTTTATCTGAGACTTGGGTGAATAGTAATATTTTGAATGGAGAAGTTTCCTTAATGGGATTTAAACATCATTGATCTGACAGAGTTGGGAAACATGCGGGTGGGGCCTTGATTTATGTTTATGAGAGATTTCCTCTTACCACCCTTGATTGTCCTTTGGGTGGCCTGGGTTGTGAAATTACATCTATAAATGTATTGCTTGGTCAAGATAAACAACTTACTGTAAGTACTATTTATATTCCTCCAGGAAAAATTGAGTTAGGGATAGAGTTAATAACAACATTTCATAGTGGTTTGCCATTTAATAGGGAATAGGAAAATTTCAATTGTAATTGGTCCTCAGATTTAACAAACGATATTCCTGTGTTTCTATTAGATTTGGGGGTTTGTCAAATTATTGAAGGTGAAACTAGACATAATTATAAAACAGGTGTTGGAACAGTTCTGGATTGGATTGGGGTCACTCATCCCGATAGGATTACTAAATCTGGGGTCCTGCCTGATGTTATGAGCGACCACTGTCCAGTATTCTGTAACTGGTCCAGTAAGGTAATGGGGAATCTGCATCGAGAAATCTTTCTCTAACATTTGATTATATTGAGGCTGTTTGTACTGATTTTGACTGGTCATTGTTTGATTCTCTTGGTGACTTGGATTCACTTTTAGATTTATTCCAGAGGGTTTTCTCTGAAATTGTTAACAGGGTGGCACCTTTAAGGAAAATGAGAATTAGAGCTAATAAGTAAAAGTGGTTGCCCTGAGATTTATTTCTCCTTATGAGATCTAGAGATAAGATTTGGAAGCAATATAAAAAAAATTAAAAACCCTGTTACCTTACAGATGTACAAAACCTTAAGGAATAAATATAAATCTAAAGTTAGGAGTGCAAAGAGATCTTTCTTTCTCTCTGAACAAAGGAATTTGTTTGGGGATCCTAGGAAAACCTGGTGTACTTTGAATAAATTGATTGGTAGAGAAAAAAAGATGACCAATATTACTTTATAACATAATAGTCATCCTGTTAGCGATTCTAATTCAGTGGCAGAATTATTTAATCATTATTTTTGCGACCTTGGTAGTTATAAAATATTGGGTCATGATCAAAGATGATTACAAACTGATTTGAAATATTGTCATGATGAATTTTAATTTGTTCCTGTTACATCAGAGTTAGTAAAGAATTATATTCTTAAAAATGACCCCCGTCCTAGTGTGGGATATGATGGAATTGATTATAGAATTATTAGGTTAGGTATTTCTATTTTTTTCTTACCCGCTGTCCTTGATTTTTTATCGTTCATTAAAAAATTGTGTTTTCACTCAAAATTGGAAGTTATCCACCATTAAACCAATCTTGAAAAATGGCAGCCCTCAGATTGTATCTAATTATTGAACTATTTCATTATTGAATCCCCTATCAAAAATTTTAGAAAGGATAGTTTTGGATCAAAACCTTAGAATATCTTACTAAATATCAAATGTTAACTGATTGTCAACATGGGTTTAAATCAAATCATATTACTGAGATGGCCTTGGTGAGGTTTACTAGCCACACACAGTGTGCCCTTGACAAAGGACAGTCTGTTGGGGCTTTATTTGTCAACCTCACCAAGGCCTTTGACCTAGTAGATCATACTTTAGTGCCTTTTGCACTAACAAATTTGCATTTCTTGGCTGAGGCAGTCAGATGGTTTTCTGACTACCTTACAAATAGGGCCTTTAGGACTTTGATTGGTGATAGTTTTTCAAAAACAATTGTGATGTAGAGTGGGGTGCTCCAGGGTTCTATCCTGGGCCCCCTTATTTTTCATTATTTGTTAATTCTGCCCCAAGTGTTTGTTCAAAAACATCAATGATCTTATATGCAGATGATGCAGTTATTTACAGAGAAGGGATTAATTTAAGTGCAATAGTAAATGATGTTCAGACTGATTTTGATTATTTTCAGACTGGTTGATTCCAAACCATATGGTTTTGAATTAAAAAAAAAATACATTCATGATTTTTTCTTGTAGACCTAGTAGAACTGACAATGAACTTACTCCCATCAAAGATAGGGATGGGGTTACTACTGAGTTGGTTGAAAATTTTAAATATTTGGGAATAGTTATGGATAGTGGATTATCTCTTAACTCACATATCAAACATCTAAAAAAGGTTAGCCATTAAAGATTAAGTCTTTTATATCATGCTAAAGCCTTTTTAACAGTAGATTCCCATAGGCTTTAAGCCCATAGTTTTCCTTTGAATATGGTTTATTGGTTTATTCTTCAACCAAGGTTACAATTTTGAATAATTTGAGGTTCACCTATAATTCAATATTGAGGTTTATGCTAAGTGCACTGTATCTTACTCATCATTGTCATTTATACAAATTTTCTGAGTGTCTATCTTTGTTGGATAGAATTTCTTATAAAATGGGATTTTTTTTTATTTGAAATTGTAAATGGGCTTTTACCAGTGTCAGTCTTTGACCTTTTCCCTAGGCTCCTTCATTTTTGCAGTACCAGGTCTCAGAGTAAATTTGTGTTCAAATTACCATCTTTTAAAAAATCTATTGCCCAAAGGTCACTTCTGTACCGAGCACCTTTATTTTTCAATTTTGTTCCTATTGACCCACTTGAGAGCAAAACTGTCTCTTTTTATAAATCTCATCTTAAAGGAGATAGGAAATGATTTTTACATAGTTTACTGTCCTTCCATATTCCTTTTCATGTCAGTTATGTATTCTGACATGCTTTGATGACTTTTTGATAAATAATCTAGCTTTGGCGTGCCCTCAGATCTACATTGAGTTCCATTCTCCTCACCAGCTACTGCTTTTAATTTTCATATTTATAAGACATTCTCCGACATCACAGACTCCCATTCCATGCTATTCATCTGAATGGCATAGAATGGGTGTTTCTGATGTCATAGAATGTTCAGGCAGTATGAAAACAGATAGCAGCAACTGCTGAGCACAGAGGAATTCAGGGCAGTTACAAAGGCAACACAATTAGATTATTAATTTAACAAAAAAGGTCAAAAACATATCAGAATACTGGGGAGCCAACAAAAGAACAACTAGAGGGCATCTAGAGGTCTAAAAACTGTTTTCTATCACCTTTAAGTAATGGATTGTTAATAAGTTTGAGTGTATTTGTTGACCATATGCTAGGAGGTAATTGTTAAATTATATGTATTTGACATTTTTTATTGTATAAGTTATTATATTGTACTGAATGTTCTTTTTTTGTATTGTTGTAACTTGTCATCTTTGAAAAAGGGAAGATTTGCTTATCAGATTTACAAGTATAAAAAATTAACAAAATGAAATAAAATGAAATATCATTAGAGACAGGGATGGTCCTGGAGGATTGAAGAAGGGCCCATGTTGTCCCTCTCTACAAAAGTGAGACCAGAGAGGAGGTGAGAAATTACAGGCCGGTCAGCCTAACCTCAGTGATAGGCAAACTGATGGAACCATTGCTCAAGGATAGAATTGTGACATATCTCAAGTTCAGAAGACAGCTGAATCCAAAGCAGCACAGTTTTACAGCAGGTAGGTCTTGCCAGACAAACCTGATAGAGTTCTCCGATTGGGTGAACAGGGAAATAGACTGGGGGAGTGGGCTGTGGATGTGGCATTAGAGCCAGGGTTCTGTGATTTTCTAGGGTTCTAGTTCAGTTCAGGTTCTTCAGGGTGGGGTTCTAGTTCAGTTCAGGTCTAGCCTTTTTGTTAATTTTTAGTTCTGGTTCAGTACTTAAAAAATGTGGTTCTTAAATATAAATAAAATCTGAATACAGGTAGGCACATGAATGAACGCTTTAACTGGTCATCAGATAACGAAATATCAAAAAAATAAATATATACAGTTTATTTCGTTAATTTAATGGCAAACATAGAAACATAGAATTTGATGGCAGATAAAGACCGCTTGGCCC
Organism: Neoceratodus forsteri; assembly: GCA_016271365.2. NCBI lineage: Eukaryota > Metazoa > Chordata > Ceratodontiformes > Ceratodontidae > Neoceratodus > Neoceratodus forsteri. Next base: position 401,019,875 of record CM057451.1, read on the forward strand.
ACCCAGTCTGCCCATTTCCCTACCTAATGGATAAGCTGCAGATCCTAGTTAACCAGCAGCCTACTTCTTCCTACCCCCACCCCGTAGAATTGCCTTATGACTGTCCCATGCATGCTTGAATTCCACCACTGTTTTTGACTCCACAACTTCCTCTGAAGTCGCTCCATGCATCCACAACCCTCTGTGAAAAAATACTTTAAATTACCTCTGAGCTGCCTCCCATCTTCAAATTGTGCCCCTTGTTCTTGCACACCTCTTTTTTGAAAGATGCTACCCTCTTGGACTTTGTTGATTCCCTTGAGGTACTTAAAAAGTTTCTATCATGCCCCTCCCCTCTTTCCTCGGAGGCTTTACATATTAAGGTCCTTGTCTCTCTTGATATGTCTTCCAGTGCAGACCCTGCACCATTTTAGTTGCCCTCCTCTGGGTAGCTTCCATCCTGTCTATATCTTTGCGGAGATTGGGTCTCCAGAACTGCACGCAGTACTCCAGATGGGGTCTCACCAGCTGTCTGTGCAGAGGGATAATAACTTCCTGTTTTCTACTGGTGATGCCTCTCCCTATACATCCCAATATCCCCCCAGCCCTCCTTGCTTCCCTCTCACATTGCTTGCCCACCTTTAGGTAATCTGATATGACTACTCCCAGGGCCCTTTCCATTTTTGTTGCTGTTAGTATCTCACCCCCCATTGTGTACTCTTCCCTTGGGTTTTTGTTTCCCAGGTGCATTACCTTGCACTTCTTAGCATTGAATCTAAGCTGCCATACATTTGACCATTCCTCTAACCTTTCCAAGCCCTTTTCATCCTTTTCCACCCACCTTGTGCATCAACTTGTTGCAGATCTTTATGTCATCTGCAAGAGACATACTTTTCCTTCCAGTCCCTCTGCAATGACCTTATAAAGACAGTGAAGGATGGTGCTAATGTGAACCCTCTGGTGCCCATAGTAAGCCCCTTTCTTCAGAGTGGACTCCATTTTACTGCTACCTCTGTGCCCTATTCTCCAGTCAATTCTTTACCCCAGCTGTCATCTTGGGACCCACTCCCAGGCTGGCTAACTTGTATATTCGTCTTTTGTGTGGGACTGTGTCAAATGCCTTGCTAAAGTCTAGGTAGGCCATGTCCACAGCCCCTCCCTGATCTACTACTTTGGTCACCCAGTCAAAGAAATCTATCAGATTTGTCTGGCATGACCTTCCCACTGTGAATCCATGCTGCCTTGGGTCCTGTGTCCCTCTGGCCTCTAGATACTGGACAATTCTTTCCTTCAGAAGTGATTCCATCATTTTCCCTACCACTGAGGTTAAACTAACAGGTCTGTAGTTTCTCGCTTCTGCTCTCCACTTTTGTGAAGGGGAATCACATCTGCCCTCCTCCAGTCCTCGGGTACCACCCCATCCTCCCATGATTTGTTAAGAGGGTAGTCAGTGGTGTCACTAGTTCTACCCTTAGTTCTTTTAGAATTATGGGATGAATCTCATCAGGCCCCATTGCTTTGTCCACCTTCAGTTTTAAGAGTTCTTTCAGAACCCTTTCTTTCTGTGAATGGGCTGGTATCAACTTCTGTATTCAGAGTGTTTCTACTGTTTGTTCTAGGTACCTCCCCCTCTTCATTTGAGCAAAAATATTTGTTTAGTATCTCTGCCTTTTCACAGTCACCCTCTGCCCACCCCTCCCTCCCCTTTATTAAGCCTCACTATCCCTCCCTTGGTCTTTCTTCGCTCCTGATGTACCTATAAAGGTTTTATCCCCTTCTTAACTGAGTTGACTATCTTTTCCTCAGTTTGGGCCTTTGCTGTTCTAACTGCCTTCCCAACTTCCTTTGCTTTAACTGATACAGTTCTCTGTCCTGCTCCTTCTGTGATTCCTTGTACTTCCTGAATGCTTTTCTCTTGAACCTTCACTGCCACTTCCTTTGAGAACCATAGTGGTTTCTTACATCATTTCATTTTATTTATTTGCTTCACACAAAGCTTGTTACCTCTGTGATGGCAGTTTTTATTATTCTCCATTGTTCTTCCACCCTCCTTCCTGCCCATTTGCTAGTGCATTCCTTGAGCACTCACTCATTTTAACAAAGTCAGCCCCCCTAAAGTCCAGTACTTTTGCCTTTGTATGGCTTGACTCTATTGCTGTGTTTATTGTGAACCATACTGTTCGATGGTCGCTAGTTCTCAGATGGCTACCCACATCTACATCTGTGATCCTCTCTTCATCTCCATTTGAGAGAACCAGTGGTCTAAGATTGCTCCCTCTCAATTGGGCTCCAATACTAGTTGTCTAAGGCATGCTCCCTGCAGGGCATCTAGAATAACCTCACTCTTCGAAGTGGCAGCTGCAACTGCACTCCAGTTAACATCTGGCATATTCAGATCACCCATCAGCAATATCTCCCCTTTTTCTGCCATTCTAAGTATACTTTCTATTATTTCCTTGTCCATTTCCTCCCCCTGAGAAGGGGGTCTGTATAAAACCCCTGTGCAGATTGTGGTGCCATTGCCTGTCTTCAAATTTACCCACAGTGCTTCTTCTCCTCCCTGTTTTCCCTTTTGTTCTGTTGCTTTGATTCCTTCCCTTATGTAAAGAGCTCCTCCTCCTCCTCCTTTACCCTCCCTGTCCCTCCTGTAGATAGTGTATCCTGGTATGTTTATGTCCCAGTCATGGTTTTGTGTGTACCATGTTTCTGTGACTGCCACGATATCCAGATGTTCCTCCTCCATCAAGGCCACTAATTCAGGAAGCTTGTTACTCAGACTATGGGCATTGGTACTCATTGCTCTCCATTTTTTGATGGCTTTACCTTCTGTTGCAGCATCCCCCACTGACCTTTCTGCCTCGGTCTTTTTCTCATTTAGTACCCTGTTTTGTAGAGAGAGGCTGGGATTTTCCTGCTGCTTATCAGTGCCTCCCTCCTTGACTAGTTTAAAAGCTTGCCAATGAAGCATTTAAACTGATTGCTCAAAAGACTTGTTCCCTTCCTGGACAGATGCAGACCATCCTGCCAGTATAGGCTGGTGTCCCTCCAGGTGGAATCCCATTCCCCAATGAAGCCAAACTCCTGTGCTCCACACCATTTTTTCAATCATTTATTAAACTGCATGGTGCAAAGTACCCTCGCCTCACTCATGCCATTGACAGGATACTGTGTGTGCTACTTGTCTTAGGCCCCTCCCCAATTCTACAAAGTCCTTCTGCACTGCTCTAATCTCATGTTGAGCCAAGTCATTTGTCCCTAGGTGGACAATTGATATCCAGCTCAGACTCTCGTGCAGCTGTTCTCATGATCCTGAGGATGCGCTTCCTGTCCCTGCAAGCCATGGCAACAGGCAGGCACCTTACTTCAGTTTTCCCTGCTCCCCCCAGTTCTATCCCCCTAATAATTGAGTCCCCAACCAGGAGCTGCTTCCTTTCCTTATGGTGACCTCTGCCTCCTTCCTGTGGGCCTCCCTTGTGACAGTTGTCCTCAGCCTCCTTAGTCTCCCTGTTGGGTGCATCCATGGGGAGCTATGCTCCCCCAGAATGGAGTATGGATTGTGGAGTGGAACAACTGACTGAGTGTGCCTCTGTTCCACCATCCTCACCCTCCCTGAGCCCACTGTGGTCCAACTGCTGTGCTTTCTTCACAAACTCTGAGGTAGTGGTGGTGGCTCTGGTGCTCCCTGGATGGGGAAGGTTCCCTTCCTACCATCCAGTGTGGCCTGGGGGAAGGTTCCCTTACTACTGTCCAGTGTGGCCTGAAGCAGGGCAACTTCCTCCCTCAGGACAGAGAGTTGTCTGCAAATAGGGCAGCATCTCAGCCTCCAGAAAGACTCCCAGAAGACTGCTACCCCACAGCCATTACATTGCACTACTCCCCACATGTTTATCTACTTTTTTTGTGTGTGTTTGTGTGTTTGTGTGTGTGATTGGTTTGTTATATAGAAATAAATATATTATACAATGTGTGTGCTTATATTGTCAGTGCAGTGTGCTGGAGAGGATATGACAGTGATATGCACCTTGCACTCTTGAGGAAATGATGTCAGAACCCCAGGTATAAAGGAACTATTTCCAACGGTGGTTGGAGTGAGGGGTGGGAAGGGGTTGGGCCAAAACTGTGCCCTCACAAAACAATCAGCTAAGAGCTCTGACCCACTGCTGCAATGAGTGCCTTCCTGACAGCAAGATGCCCTACACAACAATTTGACAGAGAAAACACCCTGCTAATCAAACAGAGAAAAATCCAGACATCCAAGTCAGACACAGGTAAACCTTCCCAGCCCCAAAACAGCCTGGTGGTTTGTGCTCTGAAAGCAGTCAACTCCAAAATAAGTCAGCTGTGCTTTAAACTCTTCGTGCACTGAAAATCTTAAGAATTGTAACAAACGTAAAGCTAGATCCACCTCCCTCTGTTGCTTGAAAGACTGTCTTTTCCTGATAATTCTAAGTTCCTTATTTTACCTTTCAGTTAGAAGTAGCCTCCACCTGCAGAATAGCTGCTACAAACCAAAGACAATTGTAAGGTTCACCTCTTCTGTTGTGAGCACAACTCGCTTTCTTGCAAATCCTATGTTCAGTATTGTAGCTTCCAGGCAGAGGTAGTTTCAGTTGAAGAATATTAGCTGTTCAGATGAGTTTGCTATAAAACACTTGCTTATAATACTATTGTTCTCAGATCTGTTACCAAAGCTATTGGCTGATAAGTAGCTATGATGTAAGCACTTCCTGAGAAAGTCTGGTTTGGCCTTATAAGACACACACAGATAAACACAAAACAACAGTTTCCACCCTCTAGGGCACTGTCTGGGTCAAATACAAAACCTGTACCTGCACTTATTTCAGGATTTATGACAAATTCTTAGCCCAGGGTTTAAACTCTTTATGCACCGAAAATCTTAATAATTGTAACAAACGTAAAGCTAGATCCACCTCCCTCTGTTGCTTGAAAGACTGTATTTCCTGATAATTCTAAGTTCCTTATTTCACCTTTCAGTTAGAAGAAGCCTGTTGCAAAACAAGCACAGCCTGTTATAGGTAATAATGAGGTTACAAGAGATTACAATGTTTTAGCTAGTTCCTGAACAAACAAAACAATAGGAAACACTGAGTGCTCAATTAACTAAATTCACACATCTTTAACTTAAGTAATAGCAAGAATTTAATTCCATTTCACCTGCTATTAGCCTTCATACATCCCACGACTTCCTCATCATGCAGCTCATTAAATTAAATTAATTCACCCTCTCGAGTCACATTTCAGGTTTACCTTGCAATCAAAAATACAGTTGCATTTAAAGTTAAAGTGACAGTATGATTTAAATATTAACCATGCGAGTCCATCAAAATCTTGACAGACAGCAGCATCCTGTGGAGGGAAAGGAAATACATGAAATTGAAAGGTATAACACAGTTCTGAATTTTAAAAAGGGCAGGTTTGTGTTTGGTTCTGGTTCACCACCTACTTCAATTAGGAGGTTCCAATTCAGTTCAGTTCTGATTAAAAATGAACAGTTCTGGTTCCATTCGGGTTTGGTTCACACAAGAACACTGGTTCTATGTGGCCTATCTGGATTTTAGTAAGGTCTTCAACACCATCCCACATAGGAAGCTAATAAACAAATTGAGCAGTCTGGGAGTCAGGCAAAGAGTGGTAAGCTGGGTTAGAAATTGGCTGAGTGGCAGGACACAAAGAGTGGTGGTGAACGGAGTTTAGTTCAAGATTAGGGAGGTGACCAGTGGGGTACCTCACGATTCGGTGCTAGGTCCAGTCCTCTTTAATGTCTTCATTAGTGGCATTGCAGAGGGGCTGAAGGGTAAGGTGTGTCTATTTGCAGATGACACAAAGATCTTCAATTAGATTGGCACTCTGGGGGGAGCAGGGTGGAAAGAATGAGAAGTGACCTGAGCAAGCTGGAGGAGTGGTTGAGAGTATGGTAGCTGAACTGAATGCCAGGAAAAGAAGAATTATGTACTTGATGCATGGGGACCAAGGAGAGGAGTACTCAATGGGGGGTTGCTGATGGCCACCAAACAGGAAAGGGATCTGGGGGCACTTATATTGGATGACCTAAAGATGGCCAGACAGTATAAGAAAGTGGTAAGGAAGACCAGGGGCATACTGGGATACATAGCAAGGGGCATCACCAGCCGAAGAAAGGGGGTAGTTATGCCACTCTACAGATCACTGGTGAGACATCATTTGTAGTACTGTGTCCAGTTCTAAAGGCCACATCTCAGGAAAGATATAGATATTTTGGAAGCTGTCCAGAGAAGGGCTACAAAGATGTGCACAGGCTACATCAAAAGCAATAGGAGGAGAGGTTGAAAGACCTCAATATGTATTCACTAGAGATGAGAAGGGAGAGGTAGGATATGATAGGGACATTTAATTACCTCAAGGATATAGATAAGGCAAAGGCAAAGGCAAATTTATTTAAAAGATGCCCAATCCCACAGGCTCTGGGTGCCATGCAAAATCTGTATAACATTTACACATAAAGCTTAAAACATTCAAAAAATAAAATAATAAATCACAACCTATAAAATAACCTACTCTAAGCACCAAATGCTTATAAAAATAGGAGTGTCTTCAGGCGGGCTTTAAAAATGTCAACAGTGGGGGCCTCCCTGACGAATGCTGGCAAAGAGTTCCATAGAAAGGGAGCCGCAACACTAAAGGCTCTGTTGCCTGCTGATTTTAACCTCGTTCTAGGAAGGGTCAGGAAGCCACCACTAGAAGATCAGAGAGGGCAGGTAGAGGGAGCCGGCACCAGAAGGACTGACAGGTAACCAGGGCCCTGCATGTGTAGGGCCTTATAGGTGAGAAGACCCACCTTAAAGAGGATTCTCCACCTGACTGGCAGCCAGTGCAATTCATGCAGTACCGGTGTAATATGACAGAATTTTTTCTGCCCTGTCAATAGCTGGGCAGCAGCATTTTGCACCAGCTGCAGTCTGCGAAGAGATCCCCCAGAGACCCCAAGATAGAACGCATTACAGTAGTCCAGCCTAGATGTGACTAAGGCATGTATCAAGGTAGGGAGGTCCAGAGGCGGAACAAGGGGCTTAATCCTGGCAATGTTTCTGAGATGAAAAAAACAGGTATGGACCACGGAAGATATCTGAGCCTCCATGGTCAAGTTTCTGTCCAGAATAACTTCAAAATTTCGCACCCACGAGGAGGCATTCAATGACACAGCTCCAAGAACAAGTCCAGTTGCTGAGTCAGAGGCTGTCCTATCATGAACTCTGTTCGACTACACTACCAATACCTCTGTCTTGTCAGGGTTCAGTCGCAACCAGCTGGAGGCCATCCAGTAGTTAATCTCGGCCAGACAGATATTTAGCACATCCACTGCATTGGATGTTCCTGGGACAAAGGACAGATATAGCTGAGTATCATCAGCATAACAATGAAAACTCAGACCATACTTCCTAATGATCCCCCCCCCATGCGCAGCATGTACACTGCGAACAACATCGGGGCCAGTACTGAACCCTGAGGGACTCTGCAAAAAAGGAGACAGGGTGTAGATGAGAAATTTCCCATCACAACCTGTTGCCTCCTGTTGGTAAGAAAGGACTCAAACCAGTTGATGACGGTACCAGTGAGTCCACACAGCTCCCTAAGGTGGACAAGCAACACACAATGGTCCACAGCGTCAAATGCTGATGAGAGATCAAGGAGAACAAGAATTGTCCTGTCCCCTGATCTCTAGCCCTGAGGAGATCATTCTTCACCCAAACAAGTGCAGTTTCCATGCTATGTCTAGCCCAAAAAGCTGACTGGAAGGGATCGTACAACTCATGAGTCATGAGGTGCTCTTCCAATTGAAACGATACCACCTTCTCAACAACCTTCCCCAAAAATGGGAGGTTGGAGATAGGACGGTAATTTATCTTGATCTCCGGGTCCAAAGATGGTTTCTTTAAGAGGGGTCTCACCAGAGCCTCCTTCAAGGCATCCGGAAAGACTCCCTGAAGCAAGGAACACTGTACAATTGAGGCAAACACTGGGCCAACAGAGTCAGCACATCTCATTAAGAAACGCGTTGGCACTGGGTCCAGCTCACAAAAGGTATGCTTCAAATTGACTGCCACCTCGATAATCTCACAAGCCTCCACTGGTCTAAACTCCCCCCAACTCATCAGAGTGCACTCAGAACACATTTGGCAACCACTGTCAGCTATAGTATTGCTGGCTGAGGAAGCCTCCCGCCGGATCAAGGACACCCTGTCCGAGAAAAACCGAGCAAACTCCTAACAATCTTTGTTAGAGGAAACCCTCCCGAGCTGCAAACAGACAGGATGGAGAAGTATATCTACAGTCTGGAAGAGTGAAGCTAGTAGGTTTCTCCCGGGCAGCAATCTCCCTAGACAGGAACACTGCCTTCTTACGGTTGATTACCTCCTGATACACACGATAGTGCGTATGCAGGACCAGTTTGTCCCCCTCCAGGTGGGACCTTCTCCAGCAGCACTCTAATCTCTGACCCATCTTCTTCATCTCCCTGAGGTCTCCATCAAACCATGGGGACCTCATGTATGAAGTTCTGGGTTGTACACGGACAGGTGCGAGGGAGTTGATGGTGTCAGATACACCCTATTATAGGTGTCAACCCAGGCATCAACATCTCTGATGCATGCAGCACCCACGCTAGACAATTCAGCTGCCACCAAAATACCCTCACGGGTAAGATCCCATAAAGGGCGGCAGTGAATCATCTCAGCAGGGGAAGGGCTTATGGCGGGAGCCCCAAACGTGAACTTCACCATGCAATGATCGGACCAAAATACCCGATCAATCCTGAGATCAGTAATCTCAAGCCCCAGTGAGAACACCAGGTCCAGTATGTGGCCGTCCTGATGGGTTGATGCAGCAACGACCTGCATCTGTCCCAGTGAGAACAAGTTCTGCAAAAAATCACTACTGCATCTTTGATCTCTATCCTCTGCCCAAACATTGAAATCCCCCAGAAAAACACATCTGGGGGATCTCAATGTTTTGCCAGCGACAAATTCGGCAATCTCCTGCAGGAAACTCCCCATCGGGCCGGAAGGGTGATAGATGAGGAGGATCCTGCAGCCCGTGCCAAATCCTCCATGAACGGACACACACTCAAAAGAACCTGGAGTTTCCACTGGGTGCACGGTGAAGGTCAGGCTGGATCTAAAACAGATAGCTACACCACCACCCCTGCAGTTCACTCTGGGGCAGTGCACCACAGTATACCCAGGAGGGACTGCAGCCTCAAAAATGGGGCCAGCATCATCTCCCACCCAGGTCTCCATGATGCAAGCCAGATCGACTGATGAAATCAAGGTGGGAATAATTGCTGTCTTGTTTCTGATCAACCTGGCATTGCACAGCACTGCCATCAGAGGACTGGAGGGTTTTTCAGGCCCTCTGGTTACCTGACCACTCGGTCTGGTGGACTCCCTGGGGATGGGCACCAGCCATGTCTGGCCTCTCCCAGATGCCCAATGTAACCCAGGGTGCCTCCTGGACCTAACAACCTCTATCCTACCATCACCCAAACCCAGGGCACCCCACTGCCAACAATCAGCATGACCCTCTGCAATCCCCACTTTCTGACAGCATCTAGCAGTAGTATCAGACACTGGGAGAGGGATAGAGGGACATAAAGCATGTAGCAGCGAGCTCCCATAGGTGATCCTAGCCCCCATAAATCCTCCCATATACTCCCTGCACATTTCAAGCAATAAGCACAAAGACTGTTATTAAACACACTTTAAATACCAACAAAATAAATGTCTATCCTACTTAACCAGAGAAAACTAATAAATCAGGAACAGGAGGGGAGCCTCTTTAAGAAAAGAAAATATTCAGGAACGGTTCATGATATGAGGCTGAAGGGAGGCAGAATTAGGGGTAATGTTAGGAAGTATTTTATTTTTTATGAAAAGGGTGGTGGATTCTTGGAATAGCCTCCCCACAGAGGTGGTGGAGACACAGATACTGAAGACATTCAAAATTGTGTGGGATAGTCATAATGGAACCATAGCGGTGGGGAGGAAAGGGTAAGCAAGGATGGCAGTAGAGGGTAGGAAAAATGGTTAGACTGGATGGTCGAGGTAGTCCTCATCTGCTGTCAGATTTCTATGTTTCTATGTTTCTTTGTATACAGAAGGGAAGGGCAGTGGGGAATGTTAAGTGGCAGACTGTTAATATAAAGCTATAATAACAAAGGACCATGTATGGACACCTGTTGGGCACACACTAGGGCGCAATCAACATCGAAAAATCCCTGTCCATATTTTACAAATTGCCTTATATAGGAAAGGCAATTACTAATCCAACTTAATGCAGCTGGGGAGACTTCTAATTCCTTTAGCTTGTTATACTGCTATTGATGGCCTTAATGTGCAACACATTTGTCAAATCAGTATTTATTTGAAAACTGGAAACTGGGGAAGGCATGCCATTGTCATCGGCTGAGGAAATGGCATTAGTGAGCTTTACCATAGTAGTACAGCAGAGGTGCTGCTATGCTCCATTCCAAAGCCATGTTGAGCTACAAAGAAAAGATTATACTTACAGGATGCAGGACGTCAGTTAGCTGGGTAGACTCCGATTTCTCTAGGAGCTTGTTAAGCATGAACAGAATGGCAATGGGTCTAATAATTGGTATGTGCTTGGCCTACAGGCTTCTCACCTGTTGTCAGTATAGTATCTGCATGCTATGTGTTGTTGCTGTTTTACTTTGCACTTGAAACTGGCACTCCATTTTGTGTTGTGATTGCACTTTTAAATTCTGTAACTATTTATTTTTTTACCTACTTATTTTCATACCAACTTATTTGCCAAATGTTGCTCAGTTGACTTGTAATTGTGTATTATACTTTTCATCCTGCTGTTCCTAGGTCATACATGGAAAGCAAATGAACCTTGGCTCAGTGTGCCTCTCCTGGTTACCAATTTTCAATTAAAAAAAATAAATATTAATATTTCTAGGGCAGCATTTTTTGTATTTTTCTGCTGTAAGATGCAAGTATTAGCCAGCTCTTCTCAGAGTGCTTTTTATGGCAGCATGGTGATGTCACCATGCTGATATATTGCTGTTAATAGTGGACTGAGAACTATTTAATAGGACAGTGAGAGTGTGGTCTTCCATTTAGTAATTTGGATGGCTGCATGACTCATATTACTCTGCAGTTCTCTCCATTTACCACAGTGGTGTGTGTGTGTGTGTGTGTGTGTGCAACCCTGCCTGCAGTATATACTGTAGCACTGTTTCTAGAGCCCATTAAATAAGTGTGCCTGTTAAAAGCGCTTAAGACAGCAATGGCTGTAATTTCTGTTGAAACACATTCATCATTTTAAGAGCATGCAAGATAAATAGCTATGGAACAGCTAACTTCCATAAACAATGAAAATATTATTTCTTTTCAATGGCACTTCTTTTCTTACACTCCAGTACTGCATTTTGTGTAAAATGCCTGTCTTTTCTTCAGCTTGATTTACCATTACAAGATTTTGTCTTTAAAGAGTTGGCCCCATTATGTGCTTATAATTTTTTTATTGCTGCATATTTTCCTGATTCTGTGGTATATACATTGATTTTCTGCAAAATGTATCTTTAAAACAAATATATTTATAATATGTAGATAGTTAATGAAGTTATGTGACTTTTCTGGGTATTTTAATGGTTTCAACTCCCCCTTTTCTCAGATTACCTTGCAATACATTTGAGTCTTAACCTTTCATTATGCTGGTCATTAATCTTCAGCCTTCTTGTGTGCTTTTAAATACATAAAAGTTGACATTTTATTTTCTTATTCAGTCTCATAAAGGCATTGTATTTTTGCAGAGTTTCTTTTGCAAATTCCTCACCTCTTTCATTTAATTTTTCTGTCCAATGTCCACCTCCACATTATTTCTATTTGATCACATTTCACAGCATGCAAGGCTAGCAACAGTGGCAGCTCCAGCTTCTCTTGGTTACCAGGGCACTGACTGGGCATTACAGTTGAACGCCAGGGCACCTATTGAAACCAGAATGGAAAGCATTTGTGCATATTCATGCTTGCTTCTTGGAGTATTTGAAATAATTATGAATGTTATGTTTCTAAAAATAAAAATGTAATTTTATTTTTTTAAAGGAGATGGCCCTGCTTTTCCTGTCTTGGGGATGGTGGTATGGATGGTCCAGCTTCTCTTGGCTAGGGATGGATGGCTCTGCTTCTCCTGGCTCGGGGGGTGGCCCTGCCCCCTGCTTTGTCTATCAGGAGAAGCAGGGCCACATAACTCAGAAGATAGGGCCACCCCACAAGCCAGGAAAAGCAGGGCCACCCCACGCCAAAAGAAGCAGGGCCATCCTCACCCTCCTAAGTCAGAAGAAGCAGGGCCACCCCCACTAGGAAAAGTAAAGCTATTCCCCCTGAGGCAGGAGAAGTAAAGCCTTCCCCATCACCCAAACAAGAAAAACTGGCCATCCCAACCCTGTACAACAGGTATCTACCTACCAAATGGTCCTCAATGGATTGGCTACCCTCAGTGGCAAGCCAGGAGATCGAGGGCCATGCATTCTCTCTTTTGAGTCTCTCCTCTCCCCTCCCACAGTACGAAGACATTTTCAAATAAACACAGCCACTTACCTTTATTGAAAGGCACAAGCAGTCAGAACCCTGTCTTTCTGGTTCTGCAGGCAGTTACTTGCTTTGCTGTTTTTGCTGCTGGCAGGACTTTTACTTGAGGGTCTGATTCTGTACAGCAGCTACTGGCTGGGCGGGGTGGCTAACTGGTTCTGCACTCTCTCATTACCAACCAGATTGTGCTCTGTTATTTTATAAAAAAAGCACAGCATTGTACAGTTCTTTTAGGCTTGGCTATTCTGCTGGGTTGGGGGGGCTTCAGTGCTGCAGCTTGCATGCAATGGCAATACAGTTCTGGTTTGGTGGGCATGGATGGCTGGATGACTCCTGATTCAGGCAGCTAGGCAGTCACAAGGAGCCAAAAAGTAGTGCCACTCCCTGCCCCCAGCACACGGTGCCCAATTATGGGGTTAGATGGTAAACTAAAATGAAAGTAAGTAGCCACTTGCTGCTCAACCCGTTTGCCACCAAACTTCCCAAATTTGGACACCAAGTGCCTAAACCTACAGTCAGACAGTAAATGATAAAAAGTAAGCATACAATGACAGCCAAACCCCGGTGCTGTCAACCCTCCATTCTAACACTAGGTGCCCAGCCTCCCCGATGCAACAGTCAATGAAAAAAGTTAGCAGACAATGGGACCCTGTCTCCAGTGATGTTTTAGAAAGAAAAGTTAGTTGTTTTCTTCAATAATCTATTGTTGCATTGCTCTCTGCTATACATTGTACTATTGTACATTTGTGTACTTGCCAATTGTACATCAAATGAAAAGCAGTGTTATTCCATAGTCGGCAATAAAACTTTAACCCACTTAGGGTAGCAGCCAAGGCCAACAAGATGCTGGGATGCATCGCTAGGGGGATCACCTCCAGAAGGAGGGAAGTGATACTCCCTCTGTATAACTGCTTGGTGAGGCCACACCTCAAGTACTGTGTGCAGTTTTGGAGGCCACACTTAAAGAGGGACATTAAACTCCTGGGAGGGTCCAGGGAGGGCAACCAAAATGATTTGGGGCTTGGGGACAGGACCTATGAGGAGAGGCTTGAAGAGCTAAATATGTACACATTGGAAGAGAGAAGGGACCGGGGGACATGATAGAGGTCTTCAGGTACATGAAGAGGGTAAATAGGGAGGAACAGTCAGGGTGCTTTGAAGGAAGGAGGAGGGGCCACTAGAGGGCATGGGTGGAAGCTGGAGGGGAAGATTCAGGGAGAAAGGAGGAGGTGCTACTTCACTGAGAGGGTGGTGGAGCCATGGAATGTGCTGCCTAGGGGCTGGTGGAGGCAGAGGCGGTGGAGGGGTTCAAGAGGGGTGGGACAGGTACAGGAAGGGTTCTGGAAGCAAAATCCAATGCAGCGAGAATATCCAGAACCGGAAGGAGAAGCCAGAGAAGGCGAGGGCAGCAAGGTCGCTCCCAGGTGGGGCTGACCAAACTAGCAGACACAAAAGACCATTAGGCCTATTCTGCTGGCATTTTAGTATGTTAGTAAAAGAAAAGCATATGGGAATTCACAGGATGAATACTAAAAACAACAAAACTGCAGTAGTGCAATGATCAGGGAACAATGCTATGCCATATTGGGCCAAAAACAACTAACGTTTCACTCCAGAAGCAGAGTTTTATCAGAGTTAGTAACTTAATGCAGAAATTCCCTTATATTATCTGGCACTAGGTCTAAATAGGACATGTATGAACAGCGCTGTCAATAACAGCACCTTCCATACAGCACTATGCAGAACAGTGGCAGGAACAAATGCCACAAGTAAAAGCAATGCCACTGGTAGTGGTCACAAAGCACACTGATGACTGCTACCAGTCCAAACACTTATTTTAGTGGGGGCTCTGCCCCCACACACTCTCCTTAACTAAAATAATCAACTCCAAGTTGGAGTTGGATTATGGGAGAAAAACAAAATTTGGAATGCCAGGACGAGAACCCTGATCTCCACCACCATAGTTAGTAGCCAAGCAACTCCATGTCCTTGTTCTCTCTGCCATGGGAGCAGCTCATTCACCATTTTCACTTTCACAGCCTTGTCTTCTTCCTAGTACTATGGACAGCAACCTGGGTAGCACTTACTGCACAGTGCTGTTTAATCCCTGTTGCTGCTTGTGGTATGCCATTCGGACATCGCTATTTTTTCCTTATGCTAAATTTGTAGCACTATTGTAACTGCTTATTATATTATCCACCATCAGTGATGTGTACAAATAAAAAAATTAAAACAACGAATATGATGCATCCTCAGGATACAAGAAGGCACTTACAAAATTACAATCAGCAATTAAGGTAATGAATAGTATAATATCAAACCTGGTATAAACTACCCAAAAGGCATATTTTCACAGTTGGTTAGTGCAGGTAATTATAAAAAAAGCTTTACATACAAACTACAGTATCAGGAAATGTAAACCATATAGAAATCCATTTTGTGGGTGTTGGAGTGAAGCAATGAGGATATAAAATTCACAGATATTCATTTATATATCACTTCTCTTGACAGACATTTTCTTTAGGACTGTGGCACCAATGAACTCAGCAGTACAATGGTTCCAAATATCAGGAATCTATTGTAAAACATTAGATAAAAAGTAGGGCATTATTATATCAGATGCTCAGCCATAATGGATCTATACCTTGGGACTCACTATAGCCCAAGTGTGAATGATTGCTTTGAACTTGTGCACTTTCTGTAAGATTTCTATAGACAATCTTTATTTTCTGTATATAAAGATGGCAGGCATACTTTGCAATATAAGTGTTTTTTTTTAATTGCATTACTGTATGATTATGACTAATCTATCTGACTATGACTATCTGATATAATAATGTCCTGCTTTTTATTGTTTTTTAGAATACATGTCTGACATTTGTATTTTGTATCACAGGGTTCATTGGATACACAGTGCTGGAGAAAATGTCTGTCAAGATAAGGAATGTATATAGATGAACACCTAAACATTTTATATCCTCAGTGCTTCACCCCAACATGTGCAAAATGGACTTTAGTATACATTTATATTTACTGATATTGTATGTAAAGCTTTTTTTAATACTTTCATCTACTAACCAACTGTTGAAAATATGCCTTGTGGGTAGTTGGTATGATATGGTAAAATGTTATTCATATAACAATATGAACAGAATAATAAACCATTGAGTAGCATAGCTCATTTACTAGGAGGTCCATAGAACAAAAACAGTTGTTACACATACAATAATCATTCTATCAATTTACACAAGCATATAATATAGATCAATATTAGCTTATTAAAAGACACTTACTATTACATTTCACAACTTAAATTATTTAAAAAAATATGCAAATACATAGAAACATAGAAACAGAATTTAATGGCAGATAAGGACTGCTTGGCCCACCTAATACTTCAATAAATACAAGAACTAGAGGTTCTTTTCTCATTTTGCCTCAGAAAACAGTTCATTAAAATGCATATAATGTCATACCCAAAGATACAACATACTTATTCTTAAATCATATACTGATTCTGAATTACTTTACTATGAACAGCATATTCTTGGTTCATACATCAAATTCATAAACCATTTTTTATTGATGGCAAATTTGTGGGAGTGTCCACTGACCTCAAATCCAGAGGCAGGGAATTCCAAATATTGGGACACCTATAGAGGGGAGAAACCCTTCCCAGTTCCAAATTACATCTAGGTACAACATAATCTATGCCTCTAGAGGATCTTAACCCCTTCCTATGCTCCCTAACCTCACAGTCTTTTAGAATATATCTAGGCAATTGTCACCTTCTAAGTTTACTCATAAATGCTACAAGGTGCCAACTCCTTCTATCATCCAAGCACCACCAATTTATGGCTCTATATAGATCACAATGGTGGGTGCTTCTGGGGACATTGAGGATGAAGCGGGTAAGCCTATTCTATACAACATCTAGCCTCACCTGCTCTGTTCCCAAGCCCCCATACACCATATCCCCATAATCTAAAATGTGTAGGATCATAGTTAATACCAGGTCTGATGTTATTCTTTTCATTACCTTTATTGCCAGTTGTAACTTTATGAGCCTCCTTGAGTCCAGAGGATGTGCTTCATTAGTATCAGACTGCTAATGACTCTTTCATATATGATACTGTATGCCATTTTACATGTAATATGACAAATTTTAAATATAACCTTTAACAACAAAACAATATGCTTATTCCTGATATCATGAATATTTACACAAACAATTTGCTGCCGTATTGGCTCTGACTAGAGTTTAAATATACAATAGATTTACGGATGTAGTATGCACACTGGATGTCAGATATTATTCACCCTGATGAAAACCAGGGATAATGTGTAATGCTAGCCTGCTCCTTGGATTCTTCATCCAACAAAGTAATGGAACTAAACAAAAAGAAACTATAGTACACAAGACTGGTATCACAATTTGGATTTTGCAATATCATGCAATGTTGGTAGTCACCAAAGGAGCTGAATTATATGACTTTATCCTTTTGAGTGCTGAATATGTTTGGAATGTATTCAGACTGTGGACATATAGTATACATTCTGTATATGCCAATTGCATTGCAAGAGTTAAAGCAATAAACCAAGGAATTAGGTGCTGCCTGTTTTATTCTTGCCTTTTTGAGGATGTCACTTGTGGTTGGTGACAGTTTTAAAGTAGTACTCTTTGTTGAAGCAGCTGGAGATTTTTAAAGCACAACTCTCTACTGTAATAAACCACTAGATTTATACTAGTTTTGTTTTAACTGTTATTGTTTTCTAGTTATGTGTTATTTTGTTTTACTTTTCTTAGTTCTTGATCTACTAAATATTGCAGGTAATGCAGTACCTATTTCATTGAGTCTGTCAAAAGATATCTGGCTTTCCCCACTCACCTCATAATGGCTGTTTGTGACATCACAGTCTGTTGCCATAGTGAGCACTATGACGTAATAAACAAAGGCACTGTGAGGTTAACAGGGGCCAGACAAACATTTTTATATAGACCTTTTGTATAGACTACCAAGATGTGTTGTAAGCCTTGGAAAGGAACACTGACAATGAACAAAAATGTATTCTCTAGTAACTTGTAATAGCTAAAACATCTTATTTATGAAAGTACATGCTTAAGTGCAGATTTGCTCTTCAACTCTATTTTACTGTATAAGTTGGTGCAACCTTCTCTGCAGACCGGGTAAACTATGTTTTATCAGATCTCTTTCCCACAGTTGCCTCTCTCGTACAAAGTAGTTCTAGAGTCTCCTGCCACTTGTGCATGACTTTTGGTCGGTATTGAAGCATTACAGCCTGGTGGTGCTCTAGGTCAAGATACCGATGTCAGCCCTACCGAGTCCTTTTTCTACCAAACCATCAGTGATGCGTACCAATCTCTCATTCTGCCTCTTATTTGTTGACATCATTGATGGTACCAAGACAACAGTGTCATCAGTTGCTTTGTTTATAAATGTCTGTGTCTGTAGCATTACTTTCTGAATTTTGTAAGTGTTCTGCTTGGGACATCTGTAACAACTTTACAGAAAATAACTGGCTGCCTGGAAATATGACTCCAGCAAAATATGAGAACCAACAACCAGTATTTTCTTACAAAACGTATGTTATTGTAGTCTGTAAAAAGAATAGGGAAGGCTTGGAGAGTTTGAAGCAGTATAGCACAGTGGGCTAAGGCTCTGTGCTGCAGATCTAGAGATCTGGGTTTGAATCTCACACCCACCTAGGTGCATACTGTGTGATTCTGAGCAAATCACTTAACTTTCTTGTGCTCCCAGGTTGCATCTAAAAACAAGCTTTGGCTTAGTATGCTACTTCTGGTTAAACAATGTTCACTTTGCCTGACTAGATAATCTCAACTTACCTGGTTCTAACAAATCTAAAACACACAATGGTCCATTTATTTATTTAGAAATGTTGACCCAGAACAACACATTGAACTGCAACTTGTTTCCAGGTATGGTATGTGGGAATGGAACATGAAATAACATTTATAGAAATATATATTAGCCAAAAATACAGAACTACAAATTAGGTGATATACAGAATACAAATTAGGAAATATACAGAAACAAATTAGGCAATGAGGGGATATAAATTAGGTACTATACAAAAAACATATACAGGAACATTTTGGCACATCAGTTCTGCAGGTACGAAAAGATACAATAGAACACTATGCAAACAGAGGTAGTGCAACAATCTGGATATAGTACTTTTAGAACTGTCCACACATAGAAACATGGGAATATAGACAATGCTGGCAGGAAAAGACCGATGGCCATTCTATCAATTTCCTGGACCTGAATGTCATCCAGGGTACTAGCCCTCACTGTCGTCCCCCCCCCCAATCTTTCCCCTGCTACTATTGCCAAAATCAGCCACTCTAGCCTTCACACTGTCCCAACCATACTTGAAAGCATTTATAGCTTTGTTGCTTACTACCTCAGCTGGCAGACTGTTGCAAGGTTCCACCATGCTCTATGTAAACTACTTCCTCATATCCCTCTTGAACCTTCCTCCTGTCAGCTTCCACTCATACCTCCATAAGCTCAAGTTTGTAATTATGCTAATTAAGTCCTCACAGTTCACCTTATTTATTTCTTTCAGGAATCTGAAGGTTTGTGTCAAATCACCCCTCTCCCATCTGATCTCAGGCAAGTACAGTCATGTTTAATGCCTTGAGCCGTTCCTTTTAGGTTGTGCTCTGCTGTCCCTGAATCATCCTGTCACCCTTCACCCTTCATTGCACTGCCTGTAACCTGTCCTTATCCCTCCTAAGGTGAGGACTCCAAAAATGGCTGCAGTCCTCCATGTGTGGCCTCACGAGTGCTCTTTAAAGAGGTAATATTGCCTCTTTTCTTCTACTATCAATACTACTTCTTATATATCCTAATATCCTATTTGCCATATGAAAGGCCTTTTTGCATAGCATGATGTTTGAGGGTGTTGCTAATCATGAATAAGATCCCTTTCCTTGATCATAGTGCTCAGCTTAACTCCACACATCCAGTACACTGACCTGGAGTTCTTGCTCCCAAAGTGCATCACCTTGCACTTTTTAGTGTTGAATTTCAATGGCCAGATCTTAGACCACCTTTCCAGTCTGTGAAGGTCACTCTACATCTCCCTATCTTAGACCATCTTTCCAGTCTATGAGGATCATTCTACTTCTCCCTAATTCCCTCATCAGTGTCCACCATCCCACAGAATTTTGTCATCAGTGAAGTGAAACAACCTGCCCTGGATTCCTTCTTCAAGGTCACTTATTAACCCTACCAGGTCAAAATGTCATATGCTTAATAGCGTATGACAAAACCCTGAAACTGCAATAGTGCAGTACAGGACAGCAAGAGGGTGCAATACCACAAATGGGTCTGTGGGCAGTACTGCATCATCTCACTGTCCCAGGCAGAAGATAAAACCTCTGCTGGGATGGGGTTCTGCCAAGCAGCTGTGATGGCTCGATGGGATGAGCCACTGGCAGCAAGTGATGCAGGCAGAGTGTTTGGGAAGTGGTTTGATTCCCAGTCCCAGACACATGGAAATTTTCTTTTGTTTGCACTTTGTATGATATTTACTTTACCCCCTCCCACACCGAGTTAGTTATTTTAGTTGAGATGGGTTCAGGGCTTGTATCTCCCTGTAACAGGGGCACTTGAAGGCCTTGTTGAAATCAAGTAAATCAAGTAAATCCAGGGCATGTCCCCCATCCAATGTCTTCATCACCCAGTCAAAGAGGACTATTAGGTTAGTCTGACAAAATCTCCCCACTATGACCCCATGCTGTTTGCTAACCTGGAGGCCATTGCTCTCCAGGTAGTCCACTGAGTCCTGACCTACTAGTAACTTCATCAATTTCCCCCACTACTGACCTACTAGTAACTTCATCAATTTCCCTACTACTGAGGTAAGATTGACAGGTCCGTAGGTCCCAGCCCGCTCCTTGCCCCCCCCCTTGTAGAGAGTAGAACCATGTCCACCACACTCCAATCATTTGGAACTACCTGTGTCTGTAACAAGCTATTGGTTAGCCCCACCAGGGGTTCAGCTAATTCTTTTGCCAGCTCCCTGAGCACTCTTAGGTGCATCCCATCATGTCCTGGGGCCTTATCTATCTTAATGGCTGCTAATCCTTTCTGGACCCGTTTGCTGGTAAATACTGGCTGCCTCATCCCTGGGACCCACTTTATAGCTGCCTTGATGCTAGTCTCTGACAATGGCCCATTGTCTTCCCTGGTGACAGAGCAAATGTGGTCATGAAGGATGGCTGCCTTTTGCTCGTCCTGCTTAATTACCCAACTTTCCTCCAAAAGCCTAACAGTTCCCCTCCTTTCCTCCTTTTTCTATAAGAAGCCTGAAGAATTGTTTTTCTTCACTCTTGACCCCCTCAGAAATATGCAGCTCAACGTCCACTTTAGCATTCCTTACCACCCTCCTTGCTTCCTAGTTCTCAGCTGGTTTTCTCCACATTCTTCCTCCCCTGTTTTTCTTTGCATCAGAAGAAGAAGACCATATTTTTGGCCCTTACAGCATCCCTTACCCTTTCTGATCACATTCATTGCTTGTACCTGTTACTATTGGTTATTGTCCTCAGGCATGCCTTTGATATCTCAAGAATGGCCCTCTTTATTGCCCAATCTCTCTGCCACCCCTCCTATGCTGTTAAACCCCAGTTAGCTTATCCTGTACCAACTTCCTCATCCTGTTAAAGTCTGCTCTTCTGAAATCAATGACCTCAGCTTTCAGTTGGGGTTTACTGGTCCAAAAGGCCAGCTCAAACCAGATGGAGCTATGGTCACTGTTCCATAGTGGCTTTCCTACCCTCACTATTCCTACCATATCAGAGTTGGTGAGCACCACACTGAGTATGACAGCCTGCCTGGTGGGTTTTCTAACTATCTGTACTGGCAGACAGTCCTGGATTGGATCCAGTAGGGCCTGACTTCTGTTTGCCCTAGCAGCTGGAACATCCCAGTCAATGTCTGGAAGGTTCGGCCACCCATCATCTCTCCTTTTGCCATCACCCTGTCTTTGTTCTTTCCCAAGTTCCCTGTCCCTCTCCTCTTCCTGTCCTGGCAGACTATAGATCACTTCCACCCATGTTTTCTTGCCCACAGTTGCTGTGAGCTGCACCCATAGTGCATCTCTGTCCCCATTACTTCCACTGACATGTCCATCAGCCATATCCTAAGTGCCAATCCTGACATAGAGGGCTACACCTCTCCTTTCCCTTTTCCACTATCCCTCTAAACATAGTATGGCCTTGCACGGTCAGGTCCCAAACATTATTTTCCAGTACTCAAGTTTCTGTGATGGCTGTGAGGTCTGCCTCAGCATCTGCCATCAATGCCTGGAGCTTGCTAATTTTGTTACTTAGACTGCCAGCACTGAAGCAAACTCCCTTCCATATAACCCATGATCCCTTTTGGCTATTTACTTGTCCTTTTTCCTTGAAAAGCCTCCTGCCCCCAATCCCCCACAAGGTGGCACCCCTTCTGCTGAGACCAGCTCCATAGCCACCCATTAAATGCCTCTATTTCCTTTGTCCTAATGCTGTCTCTTCCCTGCCCCACACAGGAAGCACCTCAGAAAAGGCTAGGGAGACTATGTGTGAGCTCCATCTGTCCTTCAGGCTATGAAAGTTCTGCATTGCAATCTTCATAGTCTAGTTTGCCAGATCATTGGTGCCCAGCTTTAACAGCACCCCCAGCCGCACTCCCCTCACCATTCTCCTAATCCTAGCTTCATTCTGGATGGCTACTGCCCCTGGAAGGCACCTGGCCATCCTTCTGCCATCCAGTCCTTCTTCCACCACCCTCTCTATCCACCTGATCACTGAATCCCTGACCACTAAGACTCTCCTAATCCATGTCTTTCTATTTGTTCCCTGGCTGCATCAAGTTGTCCTGCACCTTTCCCCTGACTGAGTCAGTGTCCCCCCACACCAGCAATAGGGTGCCAGATATTATAGCAGATAGACAGTGGATTCAGTTGAGGGTGCCAGGGGTGTAGTATGTAGAGCTATCAGGCATAGGACACTTAGAAAATATATGGGATCTGTCCTAAATCTCTCCATTTATGATCCCACATTAAAAAAATCCAGAAAAAAAATCCTGAAATACTAAAAGACAGACATTGCATAATCCCACTGCTGGAAACCAATCCCTGCATTCTGGCAGGGAACTCAGCTGACACCTCGTAGTGGGAGAGGTGGTGATGTCACGCATGACATCAACTCCCCCCACCATCTCGTGGTATTTAAAGTGCAAAGCCTAATCTAAAATATATTTTTGGAAAAAACATTAAAGCAATCCCTGAGGAGATTAAAATGGAAAAATAAACTTGAGTTCAACCTTGGATTCAGCCTTTGAGCAAAAGCTCTTTACATAGGTTCCATGTCAGAACAAAGTAAACAAACAGACAGATTAAATTACATGTACAGAACAAACAGGCAGATAATTGAATACAGGCAAAGTACAATGATTCATTTCTTGATTAAGTAAACTATTGGAACAGATAGACATCACATGAGAAAATTGGGGAAAACAGAAGGCACATAGGATAGGCATAGAGGGCAATAGAAAACTCTTCTCAGAAAGCAAAGAGAGACATTAAAAGCATGCAGGAGGGTAGAGGGTGGTGGTAGCTGGCAGGCTGACACCAGGTAGAAGAGGTGCAGAAGTTGGCAGTGGAGTAGAAGAGGGGAAGGAGTGGGGTTGTTTGGGTAGTTAGGGAGGGATTGGTAAATCTTAGAAGTGGCCAACAGGTCAGGTATTGGCAGAGGTTTCTGGTTAAGTGCAGTGTGGTTATGTGACAGGGAGGCTTAGTGGTGGCAAACACAGGTGGCACTTGTAAGATGTTGATAACACAGATTGTGTTTGAAAGAGCCTATTGAGGAGGTAGCCTGCAATCTGGAGTGAGTGAATCGAACCAAAGCAGAGCTCAATGAGCAAAGGCATGCTATGTTAAGGCTGTGCAGCATCTAGGGATGCTGAAAACTTGAGTGTTTGAGCTTCTGGTGTTACAAGTGGTCTGATGAGGGCTTAACAGATTCCCAGCACCAGGGGACGGCTATCCAAGACACTTCTTCTTAGCTAACAGGCAGGTTTGGAAGCAGATTCTGTCATGTAGTTGAAGGCAACTGGCTTGAGTGTAAAGATCGCATGTGTGTGTTAGGCACTCAGCGCCTTTGAGAAAACGACTAGCCTTGTTCATGGTTATTGTGATGCAATGTAGGGCCGTATCTGTGGCTGACCCATAGATGGTCAGGCCATAGTCATCAAGTGCAAATATTGAGGTGTGAATTGCCATGCTGAGGGCATCCAGTGTGAGGCAGTGTTTATACCAGTAAAGCATGCAAATTATCATGTTTATTGCTTTTGCAGTATTTGCAAAGTGCAAGCAGTAGGACAGGTTGGAGTCTAAAGTAATGCCCAGCTATTTGAACTCATGCACTAGGTCTAGGGAGGCACCCTTGTTGTTCTTAATGGAAAGCGGGTATGTTTTATGCCTACACTGCGAACTGACGAACAGGATAGACTTGTTTTTTTCGTAATTCATCACTAACTTGTGTTCCTCAAACCATTTTTCAGCAGATGTAAAACCAAGCTGAAGCGTCTTCTCCAGATGATCAGGCTGGGAGTTACTGGTGAAGATGACCACATCATCTGCATAAAGAAGTATGCAGCCTTGGCAGTAATCAGGAAGATTGTTTGTGAGTATACTGAAAAGTAGCAGGCTGAGGATAGACCCCTGTGGAAAAACTGAATGGAGTGGGTTTGAGAGAATGTCTCCAATCTTATCTATTTGCGACCTATTGCTTAGGTAGCTCCCAAACCATCTTGTAGCATCAGTGGAGAGCACAATGTGAGAGAGTTGATCAAGGAGAAGGGAATGATGCACAGTGTCAAATGCCTTAGATAAGTCTATGAAGGTGACCCTGACCAGATGTCCTTGATCAAGAGTGTGGTGCGTGAAACCAGTAAACACCAGGAGGGCAGTGTTGGTACTGTGCACTTTCCTAAAACCATGCTGTTGGTCACAGAGGAGGTTGTAGTGGTCCAGATACTCTGTGAGCTGATCCGCCACTACTCTTTCGAGTGCTCTGGAAAGCAGAGGGAGGATGGAAATGGGTCTATAATTGCTGAGAAGAGTCCAGTCACCATTTTTATGCCAGGTATTACTGCGGCAGTCTTCCACTTTTAGGGAAATTTGAAGTGACAAGGGAGAGGCTGATTATCTTGGTTAAGGGTTCAAGAACTTCTTCTAGGGTTAGGTGCAAGAATTTTAGGTCCAGAGAGTCCCCACTTTGCCTTGACCTCCCTAAGACTTTTTCAAGGTATTTCTTGGCTTCATGTTTAGAAACCAACCTGAAATAAAAAGGAGGATGCCTAGGGGTATGTTTGAGCATTGTTGTGTGGCCTGTTGAGGTGTGGGGGTCGAAGAAATCCGATGGAAGAACACTGCTCAGGTCCATAAATCTGTCATTGAATGCATTAGCAATGAGTATAGGGTCGAGTATAGGGGTGCCATCAAGATTGAGCTATCTTTTGGGCCTTCCCGGTGGCATCTTGTAGGTTAGATCAGAAGGATTTACAGTTATTCCTGGTTCTGGCTAGGGCATCCTTGTAATAGGAGCTCTTTGCGTATTGTATAGCTCTGGTGCATTCATTTCTAGATTTCTTGTAGTTCTGTATATTAGCTTGAGACCCATGAACCCGTGCTTTATACCAGAGATTGTCCCTGGACTTGAGTAGGTCAAGAAAGTCAGGCATGATCCATGGGTTGTGGACACCTTTGATCTTCCTCGTTTTTAAAGGTGCATGTTTGTCACAGACCAGGCTGAATCTGGTAATGAAGTGCTCAAGCACAGTATCCCCATCACTGATGGAGTGCAGAATTGACCAGTCCTGGTGAGTAAGGTCAGATTTTAGCAGGTCAAGGTGCCCTTTGAGGAGCACCCTATTAGCTAGGAACTTGGCTGGCTGTTTACTGAAATTGTTGGACCACTAACATTTGACAGGGGAGTGGTCATTCATTCCATCTGGGAGAACCGAGGTGTTTGTAATATGTTCTGGGTGGTTTGAGAGCACTCAGACCAGCAGGGGCCCTGTTCCTGCTTTATAATTAATTCTGTTATGCTCCTTTACAATCTGTGAGAAATGGATAGCTGAGAAGGCATCTTTGACTTGTGCCATGTTCAGTGCGAGCCAGTTGATTTTGAAGTCACCCAATAGGACTGTTTCCACACTGAGGCTCAGAGAACTTAGGCATTGCATCAGTATCTCGAGGCCTATAGATGTCTGCTTAGATGGAACATAGAATGAGATAATGGTGAGGTTCTTGTTGTGCGCATCTAAGATAAGTTTAACAGCGAGAATTTATATTTTGTCATTCCCAGATGGGAGGGGGAGAATATGTGCCTGTAATGAGTCTCATGTAAAGTACACACCCACCCCATGTTTTGACAGGTGGTCTTGTCTAAAGATTGTATACCCAGGGAGTGTTATTGCTGTGTCCGGTATTAGGGGGGTCAGCCAGGTTTCGACCACAGAGAGCACATCGGGGTTGTGCCTTGAGACCCATACACTTACTCAGTCCAACTTTTGTAGGAGGCTGCACATGTTAAGAGAGGCAAGAGTTAGACAATTTGCTTTTCTGGATAGAGTGCTTGAATAGGGGGAGGGCCCGGGTTGGGATATATATTTCCAGACAACAGTAGCAGCATTAGGAGAAGGCATATGATGTGGTCCCTCAGTAGTCAGGTATTACGCTGGCAGACCTTGCAAGTTTCCTTACAGATGATGTAGCCAAAGTAGAGACAAAATGATGGATAGCCAATCGGCACTCCTAGGTAGTGCCATGACCCCCAAACATTGCGGGTGGGAGGGGAGCTGATGGTGTCTTACCTGAGGATGAGGTTGTGGAACCATAGATATTCCAGTTAGGCCAGGTAAAAAGGTGATATTTTGGTTATGACTCATTATTATAATAATGACCTGCAAGTGATAGCAGTAAGACTAGTGTAATACCTCAAGGGGTTATGGTGCTTGAGTAGAACATTAATGGTTAGCCTTTGTGGGGTTGGCTGGACTTCTCCATAGAAGGATTTGATTCCTAACCTGCTGGTGTTTAAAATTTTGAATCCAAGCTGCAGAAGCCCTCCAGTGGCTGGGGCATACAACTTGCAAATTGGGAACCTGGTGCTTAGTCAATTTCCTATGATCATGGGATCACGTGCAGCTATCAAGCAAATAGCCCAGATAGGGTGAATGGGATGGAGGTGGGCATGAATAGAGCTGAGTCGCTGGCAGTAGGGAGCCAGTTCAGGGCTTCCCCAAGAGGTCAATGCAGGCGGTGGCTAGGGCAAATGCTGTGCCACTGGTTGCGCATATATTCCTTGTATGTGACAGTATGGAGATTTATGAACTGAGGAATAGGAGGCTGTTCCACTAAAGCCTATGAAAGGCTGCAAGCAATTTATAAAGTAAGGACAAAAGAAATACACATACTTTAAGATATATATAAAACTAGTGTTGAGTGCTTAAAAATAAATATGATCTCATTTAATTTATAGGGAAAGAATATTATAATGTAAATAAAAAATATTAGGACTGCACCTTGAAGACTTCTGCAAAATACTGTTATAACAGGGTATGTGTTTCATCAAACCAGAAAAAAAGGAGTTAATATTATCACCAGCTTTGGCTTGTTGTAAGGGCACAATGGCAAACATACTATAAGAAGATGTCAACATGGCATTGGTTGTAAAGTTTACTCAATAAGCAGCACAAAATGAATTTTTAGTGTTTGTGTGGTGGTGAAGAAAAAGTGATGGGTAGAGTGTATAAAATATGTAAGGGAGAAATTATGTTAAAATATGTTTTTTGTATATTTTATTTAGAATTAAAAACTGCAGTTGGGTCTGAAGAAGTAGCATCAGATACAAAACTGTCGCCCATGGCTAGTATGAATTAAAGAAAATAAAAAGCATTTGTTGCTTCAAAATACAGACTGTCCAGTGGAGTTCATCTTAATGTAACCCCTCCACCTGCCCCCCTTGTTTAACTAGCAGGGCTGCTCCTCTCACCACATAGCATCTAGGGGCAAAAAGAAAGGGATGGGGGTTTACATAACAAGTACACACATTTCTCTTCTAAGCCTGCTATCAGACAGGCAATCAAGTGTGACAACTACCTGGCACACACCTGGTGGGACCATTTACCATGGCCAGCAACCCAGGTCCCTGGGAGAAAACGCTTGCTCATAACTGTGCTAGGTTTGCACTTCTCGTCAGGGGCACCCAAGTAAATGAGAATCCTTGATTCCATTTCCCCTCCACCCCCCATCAACACTGGTGTCCCTCAAGGCTCAGTGCTTGGTCCCCTACTCTTCTCCATTTTCCTTAATGATCTTCCCATAGCCAGCTCATCCTCTTCTATCCACATGTACGCTGACGATACTGTTTCGTGCAGTTCCAGCAAAAACCCTGCTGCTGTGCAAACCAGTTTACAGCATGCCTTCAACCAAGTTCAGCTCTGGTTTGCTTCTCTCCAACCTTTTCTAAATGCCAAGAAGACAGTCTCAATTACCTTTGGCACCAGGCAGAGATTCTCTAGGCTCCTGGCACTACCCACCTTCCACACCCTTGATGGGACCATCTTGGAGGACACCTCCTCATTTCGATATCTGGGAATTTGGCTGGACCAGCACCTCAACTTCTCTGTGCATATCGATGCTATCCTGAAGAAACTGCACCCCAAGCTTGGTGCTCTGTACAGGAATCATAGTTGCATCCCGCTGACTGTGAGGTGTGAAATTGTCCAGAATATTGTACTCCCCATCTTTGACTACTGTGACATAGTCTATGGTGCTGTTCCCAAATCTTCCCCGACCAAGTTGGACACTATCTTTAACTACTTCTGCTGCTTTGCTATTGACTCCCCTTCCCACTCCCACCACTGTGAACTTTATCGCTCTCTAACCTTCCTTCCACTGTCTCACAGATGCATCTCTCACTGTGCCAAACTAACCTTCAAATTCTGGTTCAGAGGATTCCCCTCCTATCTATCATCCTCTCTTTCCACTCCACCTCCCCCCACCCACTCTCTCAGATCAAATGATGTCCACACCTTGATGGTGTCTCGCCGCTTCACCCTCTTTGGTCAGACTGGTTTTGCCCATTGTTTCCCCAAAATCTGGAATTCCCTCCACCCTGAAATACGACACTCCTCCTCCAACTATCACCTTACCTTTGCCCTACACAATTACCTTTCCCTCAGCTGTTCCTGTTATAACCACCCTTAATACCTATCCCCAGTTTCTGCCTTCCTAACATGACCCCCCCCGGCAGGGTTCTCAACATTCTGAAGGGGGAAATCAGGACATGGCTACCTCTTCTCCTCATATTCAGTTCTTGCCTCTCCCTCCTCTATTGTCCACCTGCCCTTCTGGGTCACCAGTGTGGACAATCTAACCCCATCCTTTTTACTCCAACAGCACTTGTGTACTACCTCGAGCCTTCTCCTGGTACACTCATGCACTGTAAATGGTTCTATCGCATTATTACTGTTTTATACTTTCATTATATGACTTCCATCGGATGTAGAAACAAGTAATACTAAAGAGATTTTTAAACATTGTCTCAACATGCTAATTATGTCTGGGTATGACTTAACATTCTACTCTATGGCCTAGCATAGGAGCATTATGGGCTTTGGCCTACTAGCTCTTTCTTCTAACCTTAGTATGAACCTTAGTATATGTTCTTTTGTATGATTTTGGACATGTATTGTAATTTACCCAATGTTCCATTACTGTTTATTGTACAATACCTTGTGTTCCAACTGTTGCACAATCTTACAATGTTGTATTGTTTGTACTACCCTCATACTATTGCAGCTGATCATCCTTCACAACCCTATGCAACCCCTTCCCCCAGGTCACACCGTGAGATGAGCAACTTGTTGTACAGTGTGCCCTCCTGGTGAAACATTTCAATAAATACATAAATAAATCCAGACACAATGGAAGCAATAACAATACTGTCCAAACCAGGTTGGGATTCTAGAGTGTGGCTTTTATTTACGTAACAGAGTAGGAATAATCACAAAGTGAAGATGGACTCCCACAGGGCTACACATATGGGTATTGCAGATTCTCCAGAGTACAGAAATTCCTTACATTCCCATTTAGCACAGGGTAAAGACACAAAACAGCGAACACTCTAGTTCTGAAAATGAAGATTGGCACACACAACCAGTTACTGGTACATTTACCATCAGCTAGGCAGACACGACCAGTACTAGGACACTTTCCCATATTTCATGAGGAATGAAGGTGGTACACATGACCACAAAAGAGCACATCCAGACTCAAAGACTTCCAGCACCCACTATACTGAGGTGAACTGAAAACAGAGAATCCAAAACCCACGTCTGGGTAACTATTTCCATCATGCACTGTCCAAATGCACTGATTGAAAACTGAACTAGAGCCCAAGCTGAACCCGGAGAGGTAAACTGGTTACTCCAGATGGGGGGGGTCTCCCACCTTTTACTTCCAAGTTTATACTCAGCCATTCATCTGATTAATAATACCCTCACATACATTTGTAGATGCTATCTTGAAATGTTTTTCACACTTTACATACTACATGACACACCTCTAAGGTGTCAGAAAGTTAAAAGTTCTGTACTTTGACAGTCTCTCACTAGACTCCAAACATAGGCAGACACTTTTAAAACAGAAACAGTCTAGGTGACTGGGTTCCTTATCAGAGAAATTCACCATAGATATTGCAGGTGCCCCTCCTGGGCTTACACAAAAGTAGTACTCACAGTTCTGAAGTTTTACAAAGGCAGCTTCACCAGACAGACTGGATTGAGGGGATTACCCCTGAACCCTGAAGGTCACTCCCATCCCTCCTGGGATGGGGCAAAGGAAAACCTACTTGATAAGGTCTCCACCACTTCAGTCACTGTCTTCTATGTTCTTCTTCTAGGGTGAGAACAAACTACCTGGACCTAGAACAGTAGCTTTCTGTCAGAGCTGTCTGAGGAGCTGCACAGCAAGCTATAGCCTCCTCCTGGAACTCCTACTCAGGACTGACTGAACATCGTAAAGCTAACGTCCCTAGAGCTTGCACAAATGTGGCTTATGCTGCTGCGAGAGTTCTAAGATTACATCACCCTCTAGCTCATCTGAGAGTGACACTACAGCTTGACAGTGTGAAATCCATTTAACTGGCATTTCACTAGCTGCCTTTCCCAGCCTGCCACTGGTTCTAACTGGGATTCTAGTAACCCCTGGGAACAAGGGAGTTACATTAACATACTATATATTTTTCATTGTTGGGATAGAGTATATAGCTGTGAGCCTAGACACCCATGTTTTATAGTTTTAAACTGCTGAGTAGTGTGGCTCAGCTAATGCTGCTCTCCCAAGCCCGCACACCTAATTTTTAGTTTTATCTTACCTTTGTGTCCTCTTAAATGTGTTACTCTCATTTGCAGACATCCATTGGGATCTCTTCCAATGAGCATCTCTTGACTTGGAGCAGTCAAAGAGACATTACTCCCTTCTTAAAACAGCAGCATGTTAGGCTGATCAGTGTAAAATGTCATCATCCATTTTTAGTAATAACATATACAATAATGGATGGGGAAGTGTGCTTAATTTCAAATTTAAGCACACTTCACCATCTTTTATTATTTATAATTGCTGTTCAGCAGTTTTTTTCAATCCTCTGTCTCATTCATGCAGACACACACACACGCATACGATCTCTCTCTCTCTCTTTCTATCTCTGAGTCTTTTTTCACGGAGTTTTTTTTTCTTTGTAGAGCTGTCTTTTTTTTTACTTTTACTTCATCTTAGTGTGTGCTTTTATCCAGAACAGTTAGTTTTGCGGCTTACCGGCAGTCAGCCAGGTCGGAGCCGTTCCCGGTGTCGGTTCTTGTGCGCTGCAGCTGCCAAACAGCATGATCAACCAGATACATTTATTTTTTGTTTTTAAATGTTAAACAGATTATTTAAAAGAAAAAAACATGACAAGGACTGTTAGTGTGATGGCTCCTGTCTGCTTCTGCTGGCTCCTGGCTGCTTCAGATAAGGAGCTGCCATGTTCCGAAACACAATTTGCCCACCCAGTAGGAGATAAACCGCCAATGAGGGAGCGGCTATTTTTGACAGACAGAGAGTGCTAGCCATAACGGCAAATTATAACTGGCTCAGCATACAGAAAAAGTTGCTGGCCAGTTATTATATACTTGTTAGAGTCATCCTCAGTGTATTTGTAATCTCTTCTGACAGGTTTAAACCTTTTTTATTTATAGTTTTTAATTAATGACTCAAGTCAGTACTTATGGTCTCCATCAGTAGTTTTCAACCATCTTCTCCCCTGAGGTACTCTGTGACTTGTGCATACTGGATTTACACTGTGGAGTTATAAGGATGTTGCTACTGTAGCTCTTATTTCTGATAGTTAACAGCACTGAACCATGTCTAGGTGCATAGTGACATAATCATTTAAGATCAGAAGATGCACTGCATACATGATGACTATCCCCTTGCTTCATAAGCAGGGATGAAAAAATAAGAATTTGGTATAAGAATGTAGTAATTCACGTGGATTACCATACTACTGTACTATACAGTGTACCTACTGATTATCTTGGCCAGCAAAAATGTGTCCAGACTTACCTTGATGACCTTCCCTGTCTACATATCTACAGTCTTCACTGGTTAGCTGTTCCACATGTTCATAGAAACATAGACATTGTGGCAGAAAAAGAGCCTTTGGCCCATCATGTCTGCCTAGTCCTTCTTATTTAATGTGGAATGTGGCTCACCACTCTCTGGAAGAAAATGTGCCTCCTAACTTTACCCCTGCATTTACCACCTCTGCGTTTCAGGGCATGTCTCTGTGGCCTGCTGGAAGACACCACATAAACATTTCTGTATATTGTATCTTATTCATATCCTTTAGTATGTGGAAGACTGAGAGCACGTCCCCTCCCAGACCCCTTTTCTCCATGTTGAAGATGATAATGGCATAAATTTTATCCTTATAGCTTTTATCCCCCATATCCCTGATCCTTTTGGTTGCATTGTGATGCACCCTTTTTAACTGTTTCAATTCCCTTTTTGTATTGAGGAGTCCAGAACTGTATGCAGTACTTCTGATGTTTCCTGACTACTGCCTTGTAAGGAGACAGGCTTACTTCCCTTGCTCTACTGGCATCCCATTTTACGCACACCAGAATTTTACTGGCCCTCTTGGCAACAGAGGCAATCAGCTTATCACACTTCAGCCCCTGAATGTTATGACCCACAGGTCCTTTTCCTCACCCACTGAAGGAAGAGGAGCCTCACTCGTACAATGTGCATGTCATGCCTCTGTGTTTTCTCCCTAAGTGTAGCACTTTGCATTTGACTACACTCACTTCGAGGTTCCAGGATTCTGACCAGTCAATTAGCTTGTTCAGATCTTCCTAAAATGCATTCCCATTCTCAAGGGTGTCCATAAACCTGGCAATTTTAGTATCGATAGAGATTCCAAGTTACTGATGAAAATGCTAAACATCAGTGGTCTCATCACCAATCACTGAGGAATGCCACTGAGTACACCTCTCCATTTGGAGTACTGTCCATCTGCCTCCTCCCTCTGCTTCCTGCCTCCAAATCACTCAGCAATCCTCTTTGAGTATATCTCATGTACAGTATATCACACTGGTGTACTTTGCCTAAAAGCTTGTCGTGCTGCATCATCAAAGGCCTTGCTGAAGTCCAGATGTACTACATTCACAGCCCAGCCCCTGTCCACCTCCCCGGTCAACTTCTCGTAGAAGGTGATCAGCTTGGTTTGGCATGATCTGCTCCTCATTAAGCAATGTTGAGAAGAGCCAAAAACTATGGCCTCAACCAAGTGCTCTATTATTCTGTTGTTGATAATGGCTTTCAGGACTTTGCCCTGGACTAATGTTAGGCAGACTCGTCTGCAGTTACCCAGGTCTGATCTTTCTCCTTTCTAGATGATGGCCACTTTTCAATCCTCTGAAACCATGCATGTCTGGGCAGACTTCTGAAAGATTACAGCAAGCGGCTCTGCACAATTTTCCCTTATTTCCACAATGATCATGAGTTGTATCCTGTCTGCCCCTTGAAACTTTTCCAGCTTTATCGTTGCTAGGTAGTAAACTATCAGCACATTGGTGAGGTCTTCTGCCTACATTGTTATGGCTCCTATTGCCATAGCCCTCACAGTGAGCACCTACCCCCACTGTGAGCCCTTTAGTGAACACTGAACGTCAGTATTTATTCAGCACCTTCAGCCATTGCCACTGGCTTGCTTGCTTGCAGGTTGACTCTCCTTCCCATGTTTTTAGGAGGCATTCCCCTCCATTTCCTTTCTCCTTCCATTTATGTACTGGATGAAGGCTTTGATGTTGTATGCAGCTTGTACTGCTGTCTGGGCTTCCAACAGTCCTTGACTTTCTTAATTTAGTCATGCAGTCTCTCAGGGCTGCTCTGTACTCCTCGCTTGCCTGGAGGTAACATGTCTCTTCCCACTGGTCATAAAACTTCTTTTTGTTCTTGATCAGTTGTACAGTTGCAGCCATTACCATGGCCAAATATTTCCAGATATTTTGTGATATTTCTAAAGAGTTTCTCTCCTGTGGCCCTACAGAGGTACTGCAAGCAGGCGGGAATTTTTCAATGGATTTCACAGAAATTTCAGAAAATACATGACCATGGCAATGGCTGCAACTGTAGGTTCCCATTGAGATGGGGGGGGGGACTTCTTTACCCTTTTCCCTTGTAGCTTACATTATAGATGGAGTCCTGCCAAAAGTGTTATGTTACAAAATTTGAATTAACATAATCCCAATAAATCTCTTACCAAAAATTAGGTGTCTACATTAATTCATTTTAAAGTTATGAGCTATTACTACCTGCTCAAAGAAGTCAGTTTCAGTGAAGAGCCAGTGATGATGTCATAATCTGAACTCACAGTCTAGTCCTCCCTCTCAGCAAGCATGTAGGACCTGTTTCTCCAAAGTTTAAAGACCACGTGCAATGGTTTTCACAAGTAAAACAGGCAGTACCATTCAATAAACATTGCTATAAAAACTATGCATGTTTCAGGTTTTGTAACAAAAGTTGACAAATTCATATTTTTTGTGTGCCTTTTTGTTGTGTCCATTTCTTCGGAGTTGCTGGATGCTGAGTCAGCATGCCTCCAGGCTGCTGATGTTATTTTGGATGCTACTCTACTGTGCCTGTTAGAAGTTGTATTCCTACTAGTATTGTAATGTTGATAACTTCATTGCTGTTTGTCAGTGTCAGCTTTACAATAAGATTTAATAGTGGCCTTATCTGTGTTAATTCCTATTAGAGATGGAAGTGTTATCCCTGGTAAAACTATCATTGGAATGTAGAGTTAAAAACAGATGAGCCATAATGTAGGTCAAGTAACAGTCTGCCAGGGAGAAAACACTGGGAACCTAGTAAGGTTTCAAACCAGCATTACCTCTCCCACCCCCATTTTCAGGGAGATGGGATAATTGTTTTAAAGTGCCATCCTGGTAAATCGCCTTAGTTGAAGGACAGGTGTGAATGATCACAGCCTTTCACCACATCAGAAAGTTATCCAGTCTGCAGACCTCACAGCAATGTGCTAAGTCTCAGCATCCAGCAACCCTGGAGAAATGGACCACACTGAAAAGGCACAAAAAAAATAAAGAATATGTCAACTTTGTTACAAAACCTGAAACACACATAAGGGCCCTTTACATGCAGTGTTCTGTATTAGAAAAAAAGCATTACTGAATAACTGCAACATTACCTACATGGCAAGTGCACGCGATCTGCTCCACAACGTAAATGAAAATTCGCTGATTCCACTTTCCATCTTTGCCTGAATTCACTGACTCTTGTTTTGTTTTGCCCTGGCCATATAATCATGCCCTGCTGTTCACTTCATTCCCATCATAGCCACTCGTAATGAAATCTCATAATGGGAAACACCTGTTGAAATGCGGGAAGGGCCAACACAGAGATATGATGAAGCATGTGTACAAGAGGAATAGGAGCTCAACACAGAGAATGGAAGACAGCGTGTCATGGAACCAGCGCTACAAGTATGCACCATGTAAAAGTGCCGATTTTTTTTGTAGCAACATTTATTGAATGGTACTGCCTGTTTTACTTATGAAAACCATTGCACATGATCTTTAAACTTTAGAGAAACAAATCCTATAAGCTTGCTGACAGGGAGGACTAGACTGTGAGTTTAGGTTATGATGTCTTCAGCAGCTCTTCACTGAAACTAGCTTTTTTGAACAGGCAGTGAATTTAAGGTTATAAAATGACTTGTAACATTTAAACAGAGTAACTTAGAGATATCATTTTTGGCATAAGGCTGATTGGGGCTATGCTGATCCAAATTCTTAATTTATTGATACCAGAAAGTTTGACTGGAGGCCCTCTTTAATAAGGATAGATGGACAGATGGATGGATAGATAGATAGATAGATAGATAGACAGAGAGATCAATAGACAGGTAGATGGATAGATAGATAGATAGATAGATACATAGATAGATAGATAGATAGACAGACAGACAGACAGACAGACAGACAGATGGACAGGTAGATAGATAGTTGGATAGCTAGATTTTGTATTTATTTACATAGGGCCAGATATTCAGACTGCACCCAGAAAGGGTGCAAGTGATTGCTCCGTACAACTGAGTTGCAACAGAGAGCAAAAGTGCAATATTCAAATGAAAAGTGCTACCATGCATCATCTCTGAATATGGCACAGTATGCCGATGGCACAAATGAGGGCCACTGATGATGCTCAGGCACATGCACCTACCTGGTCAGAATACCTGGAATGGGGATGCATGCCATATCTGCAGATGCACCAAGTGCAAATTCCGGATATTCAGTCCAAAACATGAAAATGGGGCCATTAGCCATGCAGGGCACAAATGAGGCAATTTGCATGTCATTATGGCCCCACTTGCATGTCTGGGGCAGGGATGCACCAGGCGGAAAATGCTGTGTAACACAATAAACATTTACATCTCCCTGGTAGACTAGTGGCCCCCTCCCATCCCCATTTGTGAATAAATATAAATTAATCCTCTGAAACCCTGGTAGTCTAGTGGAACCCCTCCTCCTATCCCTGAACATAATTGTATAGGTATAACTCCCAGTCCTGTATCCATGGTGGTCCAGTGCACACCCCACCCAGTGAGGAACCCACGTCCCACCCCACTCCCCAAACACCGCAAGGTCACATGCCCATGGAGCTGGTGGGCAGCACATCCCTCCACACACTGCCATGGCTGCCTGCCAACTGAGCTGTTAGTGAATTACAGTTTACTGTATTCATTGGAAGCCCATTGGTAGACACTGTCTACCAATGGGCTTGCAGTGTGTACTATAAGCTTTCATTCACAACTTTGTGCCGTACACAAAGTTGTGAATAAAAGCCTGCAGTACACACTGCAAGCTCATTTATTGACAGTGTCTACCAATGGGCTTCCAATGCGTACATTAAGCTGTCATTCACTGACAGCACAGTCAGCTGACAGCCATGGCAGTGTGTGGAGGGATGTGCTGCCCTCTGGTTCCATGGGCATCTGGTCTTGCTGGGGTGGGGGTAGTGGGGTGGGATGTGGGTTCCTCAGTGGATGGGGTTGGGGGGTACACTGGACTACCATGGATACAGGACTGGCAGTTATACCTATACGATCATGTTCGGGGATGGGAGAGGGGGTTCCACTAGACTACCAGGGTTTTGAAGGATGAATTCATAGTTCATGGTTTTCCAGGCATAACTTTGTGTGGCACATCTCTGAGTTGTGTGGGCAGCTACATCGCATATCTCAGCTGAACATTGCAATGTGCTGCGTATGCAGGGGAATGTCCCTTCCGGATGCACTGCACACATTATCTTTGTGCTGTGGCGCATCCAGGATTGTACAGCACATCCCCACCTTTTGAATATGGCCGAGGTGCACTTTGGAGAAATGCGCCACAACCCAGTTGCGCCAGGTGCATCCTCTTTGAATATCTGGGCCATAGTGCCTTTCTAGAGGCCCAAGCACTTCACAGAGCAAAATGCAATTACAAATACAAAAAGACATTCACAATTTCAAAACAGGCACACGCTTCATACTCTATGATTTTTTTTCTCTTAACTTACAAATTCAACAGTATAAAACATTCTAATCTCATTGCTAATCAGCATAAACTGTCAATTACCTGAGAAGGCTATACCAAAAAGTCAGGTTTCCAGTTTTGATTAAAAACTTCTACTGATGAGGAAGTATGGATACATCTGGGGATAACATTCCAGAGCCTTGGTAGAGCAACTGAAAATACTCTGTCTCTATAGCCGGCCCAGTGGTGTAGAAGGCTGAGACGCTGGCACCTTACCTCTTACCACACTGACGACCCGTGATCGGGAACGACATCTGGTTTTGGAAGGTCAGCTGGGGGAGGAGGAATGAGCATCCCATGGACTGCTGTCCTCCTTCAGGGAGGGTGGAAAGGGTTGACTGCAGTAGTACTAGCTCCTGGCTGTGTCCAGGGGCTGGTGCATGCTCAGGGTCCAATCTGTGGGTCGGCGCGGGCTGACATCGGACATGCAGCGCACAGAAGCATGCTTGCCAGCATCCCTAGTGTTCTTGCATGCTTGCACCATTGGGGAGGGGCAGTGTCAACAAAAAGAATCCTCTGGCTCACTTCATCAAGGTCGGCTCTTATGGCGCCACAACAGATGCACTCAAGTCACCTTCCTCTGAAGCCTGTCCTCCAGGTCTCTGCAGCGTGTGGGGTAAGTACCAGCTGTGAAGCAGCCTGGGGATGGTAGGGTGAGGGGGTTAGACCTCTGACTGTGGCTGGGCAGGTGCTGAGGAGCCGTGCTGGATAGGGGGAAACGATAGGTACAACCCCCCCCCAGCCGAGGAGGTCCTACAAATAAATAAGCTAAAAAAAAAAAAAAAAATACTCCATCTCCATTCGATTACAGCCTTGAAGGGGGAATCTTCAAAAGCCCCTGACTATGTGAATGAAGGCCTCTACTGCCCCAATAATCTTCCTGGTGAGTTGCTAGTAGCCTTCGAATGTATAGGGGGCTTAGTTGGGGTGTATGAGTAATGAATAGTATTTCATGAATACTACAAATAATGCACTTTTCCTTATTCAAATCTCAATAAGGAATAATGGCACTACTTGTGCCTATTCATATTTGTGAAAGACAAAAAATAAGAAAAAAACAGTCCCCCATTCCCTTCTCCAGCCCTATTACATTAAAAACAACTCCCATCTCCCACGCTGTGCAGCGAGCCCACTTCTCCCCTCCTCTAGCACCCACAATTTCAACTAAAATTAACAAAAACTTCCATTGATGGATGACCAGCACAACTCACCCACCTCCACAGCCAGCCACTGTCTCCTCTTGCCATTGTGAGAGTTAAATAAATCATCTCCATCTCCCCACCCTGACAGCAGCACCCAAGTCCCATCCTCCTCCTCCTCCTCCCAGCACTCACATGTCATTAAATTAGTTAGCAAGTCCCCACCCCCAGGCACAAGAAGATGACTAACACAACCCTCCCTCTTCCAAAGCCGGACACCTTCTTGTGAATTGATTGCTCCTGTGCTTGCTCATATAGTTAAACAGATGATCACATGCTCAGCTGTTTTACTATGTTAGCAAACACTAGAGCACCATTCTCAAGAAGGCGGCTGGCCGTGGAGGAGGATGGGTTGTGTCATTGCCTTCTCATGCTTGGTATGGGAGACCTGCTAACTAATTTAGTGAAATGTAGGTGCCGGGGGGGGCACTTGGGTGCTTCTGCAGGGGTGGGGGCATGAGGGGATGATTTATTTGGTGTGCATAATGGCAAGAGAAGATGGCAGTCAACCTTGAAAAGAAGAGAGGGAAGAAACAGATAAGGAGCTAGAAGCAGAACTAGATAGGGGAGCGGCAAAGAGGGAGGTGGTGGTGGTGGTGGTGGGAGATCTAAACCTACCAGATATTAATTGGGTCATTCTGGTGGCAGGGAACTCCTGAAATAAGGGCCTACTGGATACATTACAGGACTGCTTGTTGATGCAGCTTGTTAAGGAACCCACTGGGCAGGCTGCCATTCTCAATGTGGTGCTCACCAACTTGTAAGTGGTAGGAGGAGTGAGGGTAGGGGAGGGTAGGGGAGCTACTAGAGTCCAGAGACCGTAACTCAATATGGTTCAACCTAGCCCTTGGGACAGGTAAGTCCTCATCAATGGTTGAAGTCCTAGATCTCAGAAGGGCAGACTTCAACCAGATGAGGGAGTGGGTCCAGGACAATTTAGCCAGAGCTGGCAGCAGCAGGGATGTAATGGAAAGCTGGAGGCAGTCAAGCGGGCCATCCTCAAGGCAACAAAGACTTGCATGAGAATGGTAATCAAAAACAAAAAGGCGGGGCGTGGCCTGGCTCCGAGCAAGATGGAAGCTTAGATTCTGAGCTCCTCTGAACAAACAACATCCAGCATCATCTTATACCATCTAAGACATATGCATACTGATTTTGAGGTAAAAGTAAAGAAGAGTATACTGCCGCTACCTCGTTGATATTCTTTTTGCTCTGGACAGCTCCTTTCTTTTATATAAACAGAGCCTTTACAGTTTCAGTGGGGAAGGCTGCAAAACCAATCATGGCCTACTCTAACAAACAAAGGGATCCTTTAAGAAATATTGAAGAAATGTTCAGTAAACTATCAATGGACATGCAAGACCTAAAATCAGCTACTCAACAAAATACTCAAACTATGAAAACTATCGATTCCAGACTTGCTTTTACAGAGAATAAAGTACGTCTTAATGAGGATGCTATACAGGAATTAAAATCTACTATTAGATCCCAAGATCGCACCATCAAAGAACTACAATCCAGAATTGATGATATGGAAAACAGGAATCGCAGAAACAACCTCAGAATATTCGGATTCCCCGAAGATGTGGAAGCTAAAAACACTAAAGGAATTTCTACAGCACGTACTGCCGCAAATTCTGGGTCTTCATGCCGGTACAGAGCTAATAATAGAGCGCTCCCACCAATCGCTAGGCCCAAAACCTCCTGCAGAGCATAGACCCAGACCAATATTGCTAAATTTCTAAACTATACTAATATAGAA
Source organism: Neoceratodus forsteri (assembly GCA_016271365.2). Classification (NCBI taxonomy): domain Eukaryota; kingdom Metazoa; phylum Chordata; order Ceratodontiformes; family Ceratodontidae; genus Neoceratodus; species Neoceratodus forsteri. The sequence goes on from CM057451.1 coordinate 401,060,667, forward strand.
CTTATTATGAGGAAAGCTAAAGAAATTGGGCAACTTTTCTTGGCAAGGATGCAACATTTATATATATCGCATTTCTCTAAGGAAGTTTCAGCAAACGAAAGCCTATACATCTGCTAGACGCATTTATGCACCAAATGGGTCTTCGTTTCTCCCTTAGATATCCTGCTATTATGAGGGTCTACCTGGAGAACTCATTTCAAGATTTCAGTAACCCAGAATCACTTACATCTTTTTTGAACTGTTATTCGGCAAATGGTCAGAAATTCCCCGAGACACGTCAGACCCAACACAGCGGCGACTCTCATACAACTACCAGTATTGAAAAACGCACCATCACGGTATCTTCAGACAATATCTCAGGCGCTCCCGATCCTCCTAATGTAACCCCATCTAAATCTCCAATCTATATCCAAGAAGCTGCAGCTATGCAAGCCGATCCTTCTGCCATGCAAGATCGCTCCTCTAATTGTGCAAACCCTAACATTTCTGTCAATAATACCTCTACTGTCCTTGGAGTTGCTCTTTCGAATAGATACACATTGCTGCAGGATCTACCCACCTCGGGCGACTTCAACGATGAGAATTTAATCAACCCGTTGGAGGTGGAGGAGGACCGAGATCTAGAGGGCACTTCTTGGTCCTGTAGTGTGGGCAACTCTCCTCTCAAAGCAACTGAACCTCCAAAAAAAAGACGTCGCGGGAGAAACAGACAGAAAGGCGATACCCCTCGCAAATACTAGCTGGTGCATCTACCGGAATCATCGTGTGGGCTATTGCATTAACGCGTTGGGACAAACTCATTCTTAATTTATTATGTGACCATTTGACATAATTAATCACCGCTTATTACCTATTATAATTATTTGTGCACATAATATTCTGTTTTCCACATGATTAATAACATGACATACATAATGTTAGGTCATGTAATTCAGGGATCGCAATACTTCTTTCTCTAAAAGTGTGGTCATAGATGCATGAGCGTTCTTTTTTTTTATATATAAGTGCACAAAATGCCACTATTTAATCAGTATTGTGCACAGATACCTACAATTCAGCAATCATATCAAGATTACTTAGCTCCAACATCACAGAATGGATATGTTCATTAGCTTGATATAAACATTTTTTTTACTGTAAATGCTACAAGATTACCCTTATAACACTTGACAACGTTAGACACATTCAAGTTATTGGTCATTGTATTTATATAATTAAATATAATGACATATTATAACTCCCTTTTTTTTTTTTAACTAATTAACACATTCAGAAATTCAGCTTACATGAATGGGCGTTTCTGTATAATCTATCTAATTGGTCCTGTTTCGCTAATAATGCTGGCCACAGTGTAATATAGTGGACAATCCCTCTAATGATGCTAATATGTGGATGCCTATAGTAAAACTACATAACTCTGACAATCCTAACTTTGCAGGACCCCTATCAGGAACCTAAATAAATCATAACATTACATAATCGTCACAATGACAACCATGATGGTATAAATATAGAGCATACCCCAATTGGCTGATAAAGTATATAATATAGTATTGGACCCTATAGGTTATAAGATTTTCTGACTTTCTGATTTTTTTTTTTTTTCTCTAAAGGTAGTAATTACAACATTTATAGATCATTGGATCTCAAGTCATTCTAACCTATTATCTATGATGCTGGATTTAATGATGCTATTCGAATCACACCGTACTTAACTTAGTAAGGTAAACTAAACTTAATATACTTCACCCCACTTTGGGGGCTTGCATTTAATTACAATACTCTGTATTATTAATATACCTCTAGCTATATTCAACCTATTGGGAACTAACAAACTCCTTTACAGTTCAGCTACGTCCTAGAGAACTGAGAAGTGGTCTTGGTCTCTCCCTTTGCTTTCTTTTTTTTCTCTCTCCCCTTTTCCCCATATTAGACCGACCTTTTCTTCTCAGTTCATCTTAGATGATATTTATTTCTTCTTGTTATTATATAACTTTGATATATTGTTGTGTTATAGTTATATTGTTAGAAGTGAGCTGCATAGGATATGTCCAATTGGATGTTTTTTACTTTTTCTACTTGTTCTTTACTTATAGCTCTGCCAACAAACTACTTTCTGGACATAATTACAGTATACTGATTTTTATATATTCATCCGACTACAATGGTGTATCTGAGCCCCTTGACACCTTCATTACTTTACTACATATTAATACATTTAATACATGACAGCCAATATACCATTATGTACTTGGAATGTCAAGGAACTCAATACACCAAATAAGCGCAAACAGGTACTTAATCACCTTAAAAAACATAAAATACAAATTGCTCTATTGCAAGAAACTAAATTGTTGGATGATGATAGCTTCAGACTAAAAAGTGATTGGGTAGGTCAAGTATTTACGGCTTCCGCCACATCCAAGAAGAGAGGTGTTGCCATACTGATTCATAAAAAATTGAAGTGGAAACCTACTGTTATTCAGAAAGATTCTGACGGTAGGTGGCTTATTATAACTTTTGATACCCCTTTAGGTTCTGTAACCATAGTCAACATTTATGCCTCTAATTCTGACGATCCTTTGTTTTTTCAAAACCTACTACATACATTAATTTCATCAAACTTAGTTAATTCCTCTTTATTGATCGGTGGAGACTTCAACCTTACTTTGGACATACTTATGGATAGGAGCAATGGTTCTCTAGATAGTCACCCTAGAAGCTCTGCCATAGTATCTCAAATAATGCATGACCTTGGATTAACCGACATATGGAGAACTCTCCATCCTAGAGATAGGGAATATACCTTTTATTCCTCTCGTCACCAGACCTACAGCAGAATCGATTATCTGCTGACATCTCCTGCAATTACGGCTAACATAACAAATGTTGAGATCCTGCGCTAACTATATCTGATCATTCTCCGTCAAACTTATTTACTTGGGTTCTCCTATTAAACTCCCTTATGGTGCTTAGATCCTTCTATTAAAAGATCCAGAATTTCTGCCTTGGATTAAAAAACAAATAAATGAATTCATGGCATTTAATGACCCTAAAGATACATCCATGGGCACTACCTGGGAAGCACTCAAAGCCACACTACGTGGCAAAATAATTGGGTTTATGCACTATAGAAGGAAACTCAGGGAACAACAAATTAACAACCTTGAAAAATTACTTAAAATAAAACAAACTGAATATCTAAATAGTCTTAACCCCGACCCCTCCTCATCCTTACACCACGAAATTTTGCAATTACGTATGCAAATCAACGAACTAATCTCTAGGAAAACAGAACTAGCACTACTGAGAATAAAGCATACATTTTGGGAAGGAGGGGAAAAAAGGCAGCAAAATTCTTGCTTACAGACTTAAAATGCAACAAATGGAGTGTCATATTGCTGCTCTAAAAGACCAATCAGGGAAAATTTGCACTAGTGAATACTCTATCAATAATATTATGACAACTTTTTATAAGAATCTCTACTCTTCGCCTTCCATTACAAGCACCTCAGACATCTCTTCCTTTTCTAGATGAGCTTGTTCTTCCTCGACTATCAGAGGAAGCTATACATTCCCTAGATGCACCACTCACCACAGAAGAAGTAAAAAAAGCCATTCTTTCCCTTAAAATCGGACGCTCTCCGGGAGGAGATGGTTTCCCTGTTGATTTCTATAAGATCCTTGTTGAACAACTAGCTCCTCTGTTATGTAACGTATTTCAAGAATCCACCTAAATTGGACAGTTACCTAACATGATGACGGATGCTATCATAACGGTCATCCCAAAAAAAGAGAAAGATGTTACCATTCCGGCTAATTATCGACCTATATCACTACTTAACACTGATGGTAAGATTTTTGCCAAAATCTTAACCAGTCGTATAGAACCGTTCATACCCAAGTTAATTCATAGATCTCAAACTGGTTTTGTTAAGGGAAGAATGGGTTCTGATCACTTACGCTCTTTAATTAACTTAATATATAAAGCTAAATCTCTTCCTTCCCCAGCAGTCGCTATCTCCATAGACTTCGGAAAAAGCATTCGACTCGTTGAATTGGAACTTTCTTTATCTGGTGTTATCACGCTTTGGATTTAGTGACCATTTTTGTTCCTGGATTCAACTTATCTATACTAACCCTCATGCGAGAGTGCTTACCAATTTCACATTATCTCAGCCATTTAAATTAGAGAGAGGCACGCACCAAGGTTGCCCTTTATCTCCATCTCTTTTTATCTTGGCTCTTGAAACTCTAGCTACTTCCCTCAGACAGAATAATGACATAAAAGGTATATCTATCGGCCATAGACAATACACATCACTATCATATGCAGATGACATGCTTATATTGCTAGAAAATTTTAAACTATCCCAACAACCTCTTTACAATTTACTTAACCGTTTTTCCATACTCTCTGGACTTAGTGTCAATTATCAAAAGACCGAAATATTACCACTAAATGAACATTGTGACACCTTAACAAAAGATCGTCTTAGATTTCGATGGGCCACACAAGGTATCACTTATCTAGGCATAAAAATATCATCTGATTTGAATAAGATCTGGGATCTAAATATTCAGCCCTTACTAACAAACATTAAGACAAACTTAGATAGATGGAAAAGTCTCAACCTATCTCTCCCCGGTAAAATATCTGCAATTAAAATGAATATCACACCAAAAATTCTTTATTTATTTGCTTGTATCCCACTTAGAATTCCCCCCCATTTCCTTCACAAGATTGATAAAATGATGGGAAATTTTTTATGGGAAGGGCATATACCAAGGTTCAGTCGCATTAAATTAAGATCTCATTGGGCTCACGGTGGCTTCGGTCTACCTTGGTTTATGGCCTATTTCTGGGCATTCAGAGCCTCACAAATGGTCAAATGGTTTCTTAAACCTAATTGCAATGTACCTTAGTGGTACGATATGGAAACATCATTATCCTCTGGTCTAACTCCTAATAGTCTTATTTATTTCACTTTAGCGTCTAAATTTAAGAAGAATCCTGTCATTAATTCATCCATATATTATTGGCTTAAAATGCATAAATGGTTTAATAGTGACCCTGCACCTATGCAATATATACCAATTTGGGGAATCCAAAGTTTACATTGGAGAACAAACCAATATACTGTAAATCTTGGGTACAAAAAACATTTTCTTTTAAATGATATACTAATGGATAACAGTAATACTCTAGACACCTTTAGTAATCTACAAACCAATGGAATATCTCCAAACAGAATTTTGGAAATACCTACAGATTAGATCTGCCATAACTCCTTTTACTCAACAACCTAACAATTCACCGAGAATTCATTCATATATTAATAAATGGATTAATACCTCTCACGGCCTAACCAGCATTATTTATGAACTAATCAGGGATAAGCTCCCAAATCAGTCTCTTTCGGCTAGAAACAAATGGAACCGGATACTCAACATAAACATATCTGATTTCCACTGGAACAAATGCTGGAAACTTTGCCATGACTCATTTAAAGATGTGCAAAGCATATTAATACAATATAAAATTTTTCATTTATGGTACAAAACTCCAGCTTACTTGCATAATATAGGTTTACTACCTAATAATAACTGTTGGCGTTGTAATGCCCCAAATGGGGATCTTTTACATATATTATGGTCATGTAAATCTATTTCCAACTTATGGCAATCTATTCATAAACTAGCTATTAAAATCACTGGCAGATATATTCCACTTGATCCTAAACTTTATATACTCAGTATTATAGATAGTAATATAAACTTAACAAAACACCAACACAAATGGCTTCAGATTTTGTTCATGCAAGTCAAAAGACTGATCCTAATGCGCTGGAAATCTCATTTAACTCCTACTCTGACTGATATTTTAAATAATCTAACTCGCATCTCCTCTCTTGAGCGAATCTCTTATTTAACTACAGACCGACTCAATGAATATTACCTTTGCTGGCAGAACTATTTGAACTTTCTTCAATCTTAAAAGAACACATACAGATAAACCTGTCTCGTTTTTTTTTTTCTTCCTTCTCTCTCTCTTTCTCTTTCTTTCTTCTCTTCCGGACATGGTCCTGGATATGGTCTCTCATTACTACATATTTGCAGCTCTTTCTGTTAGTTATAAAAATGTTAACTGATACTCTTGGGAAAATTTTTTTTTTTTTTATTACTTAGCATCTTTTGCTTCGTGTAGTACGGACAATTATTAACATATTGTAGAAAAATCATCACAATATATAGCATTGTTATAATATTGGTAATGTTCAATACCTTTAACATGTTATTTATACTATATATCATATCATAATATTTCAACCTGTGTAACATCTCTTGAGCTGTACTACGTTACGTTGAAGCAGATTCAATAATAAAAAAGATTAACTGCAAAAAAAAAAAAAAAAGGCACAAGTGACCAACATGGTTCTCTGGAAAGGTCAAGGAAACAGTGAGTGCCAAAATGAAGGCCTTCACCAGGTACAGGGTAAAACAAGGGAAGAAAGAATGGGGACAATACCTAATGAGAGCAAGGGAAACCAAAAGGGTGGGCAGAGAAAGAAAGGCAGACATATATCTGCATAATGAGGAGGGGGTCAAGAGTGGGTGAAAACAGTTCTTTAAATATATTAGGGAAAAAAGAAAGTAGGGGGGAGGAGGAATTGTTAGATGAACAGAGGGAGGGAGGTTAGTTGAGGGAAATGGCCAGAACACAGGCTGTCTTAATGAATATTTTTGCTCTGTATTCAGAAGGGAAGACAGAGGGCCTCTGCCAGAGAGTGGCATTAAGCAGCTGTAAGGGGGATCCCTGAGATGAGGCAGCAAGTATTTACCACTGAAAGTGTTTGGAAAGGGCTAGTGGCCCTAAAGAAAGATAAGGCTCTGGGGCCAGATGGGATGCATCTGAGGGTGCTTGAGGATTTGGCAATGAAACTAACTGAACCCCTGGTGGGGTTATTCAATAGCTAAGTTTAGACAGGGGTCATTCCAAAAGACTGGAGGGTAGCAGACATAGTCCCGCTTCATGGGGGGGGGCAAGGAGCAACCAGGTAACTACAGACCTGACAGTCTTGCCTCTATTGTGGGTAAATTGATGGAGCACTAGTCAAAGAGGACCTCATAAACTATCTGGAGATCACCAGACTCCAAGATAATATACAGCTCGGGTCTGTGGCAGGGAGGCCTTGTGAGACCGGTCTAATAGTATTCTCTGACTGAGTAATGAGGGTTGTGGATAAGGGCCATGCTGTGGATTTACTCTACTTTGATTTCAGCAAGGCTTTTGACTCAGTTCCTCACAGAAGGTTGCTTAAGAAGCTAAAGGATAGAAACACAGAAACATAGAATCTGATGGCAGATAAGGGCCACTTGGCCTACCCAGTCTGTCCTTTTTTCTACCTACATTCTTGCCACAGATCCTACTTGATCTACAGCTCCTTCTCACCCCTTCCTTACCTCTATGATTTCCTTCTGCCTATCCCACTTATTTATGAACCCCACCATTGTTTTCACACCCACCACCTCCACTGGACAGCTGTTCCAGGAATCCACCACTCTTTCTGTGAAGAAGTATTTCCTCACATCTCTCCTGAAACTACTCCCTTCTAGCTTCATAGCATCTTCTCATGTTCCAGACACCTTTTCTTCTGAAAAATACTCCCCTCCAATACCATTTTTACCCCCGTGAGGTTGTAAATAAGATATTGGATTGGCACTGAAACTAACTGAACCAATGGTGGTCATTTGGGGACCTGACTGTGCTGTTCTTCTGGAGTTCTGAATCACCTGTCGGGTAAAATCCTCCTTAGTCCTATAGTACTAGTGAGAGCTGGTCTGATTGTGATTGGGAGCTGCCCCGCTTGTTTAAGTTCACCTGCTTCAAAATGGATTTAGCTCACTAATGACATCTTGCCCACAGTGACTGGGGTCTGTGAGAGGGACTCCAGCCTGTTCTCAGGGCTGTGTAGTTCCTTTTCATATGGCTGAATTGACTGCTGCTATTGACAATATGTTGTTGCCCTGGCAAGTATCGCATCATTGTTGAGTTCAATGTGATCACTTGCTCTTCTGAGCTTAATAGCCAGATACTGTATCTTGCTTCCTGCTGTCTTGGTGTGGGGGGTAGTTGGTTGTTGGGGAGGTGGTGTCGGGAGTTTTGTTTGTTTATTACAAAGATTAAGACCATTGATAAAGCTCATTTACACTGGTGACCTTAATCATTACAAAACATTCATAAAGACAAGAATTGTATCAGATATACAAACACAATACAGTTATTTAACACATAACAACATTAGCAACTATTAAAAACAGTTGCAAACCCTGGGAAGGGAGTAAGATATTTTTTCAATGCTTGCACAGAAGGTGCTTTATTATGTTTATATCTAAACTCTTTTAGAAGATTATTCCAGAACTTTAGAACCATTTCAGTAAAGAAATAGTCTGCTTGTATCGTTTTAGTATTCGGTACAAGCAACTCCTTAAAATCATTGTTTCTCAAAGATGCATCTAAGTCACGGAATTTTAATCTATCTCTTAAATACCCTGGGACCATTCCCAAACCACATTTGTAAGAGAAAATACTTTTATGGATATCCCTCCAATCAGATAGCAATAGCTAACCCAACCTCTGGTATAATTCAGTGATGGGCTTTTTTGGGGCAATTTAATATCAGCCTAGCCAATCTATTATATAGGATGTCCAACCTGTGTAATCTATCAGAGGTTGAGTTACCATACAAAATATCCCCATAATCGATAAAGGGGAGAACCTGTGTCTGAGTGATTAGTTGTATTCTATTGTACAGTACCTATGTTGAAAGAGAAAACCTACTCTCTTATAACCTGGGAAATTAGGTGGTCTAAATGTTTATTTTCTGTCTCTGTTTGATCAAGCCAATAGCCCAAATACTTGTAAGATTCCACATTCTCCAGAGCAGCTCCAGGGTCATCCAGTATACATAGTGGTTTAGTATTATACAATGGTGTATGAAAATCCTGCAACATCATTGGTCAAAACATGTCACATGACCATTGGTATATCCTGCATAACCCACAGCTGAGGAATAGCATTTATAAAAAACATAATTAAACACATTTTAAATTTATTTTACACATGGGTCCATTGCATAATCACAATAAGGCACTCCAGCGTGTGAAGTTATTGGGTGATTTACCCACTTCTTGTGTGGTTAAGTCACCTGGCTGCACCTCGTGACATACCACACAAGGCGTGGGTAAATCCCCAATAACCCACACCCTGTTGTGCCTTATTGCTTAAGCAACACACTGATAAGATGTACCAAAAATCATACATTTTGTCTTTTCTGTATTCAATTTTAATCTCGTTTTTGAAAAATACAACTGGAGACTACTGAAGCTGCTCTGGAGAATCTTTTGGACCTCCTCAAGAGACGGCTTAGAAACATAAACAACTATCATCAGCATAAAGATGATAAGAAGCATTACTTACATATTTCCTGAAATCCTTAAGTTAAATTAGAAAAAGCAGGGGGCCCAGTACAGATCCCTGAGGAACTTCCCTCTCCATTAACAACAGGGCAGATACCAGTATATCATTTACTGATGTAGTTTGATGTCTGTTTGATAGATAAGAACCAAACCACCGAACACCGAACCATTTAATCCCACATCAGAGAGTTTAGACATCAATAGCTGATGGTCTACTGTGTTGAAGGCCCTGGAGAGATCAATCAGAATGGTACCAGTATAAAATTTAGATTCCAGTGCTGATCCGATATTATCAACACAGCAGCCATAGTTCCATGTTGCTTTCTAAATCCGAACTGGTATGGGTCTAGTAGATTCTGATCCTCTAGACAATAAACAAGTTGCCGAACCAATGACTTTTCTAAAATCTTACTAAAGGCAATAAAGAGATGGGACAGTAATTTTTTAAGTATACAGGATCTCCCCCTTTAAAAATAGGGACCACTCGGGCCAGTTTCCAGCCACTTGGAACACACCCCAGCTATAGCGATCTATTAAATAGATACATTAAAGGGCCTGCAATATGAGTGACAAATTATTTTAACATTTTGGGTGAAAGACCATCCGTTCTGCAGCTCCCACTTACCTTTAAAGAAAGAAGTAAATCTATAACCTCATATTGTTCTAATTTCTGGAAGGAAAAGTGAGAAGGTATGCTATCTCGATTTATTGAAGTTGTTACTCTAGAGTCAAAAAAATTCTATGATTCTATAAAAAAACGTATTCAATTTATCAGGCAGAGAATATCCATTTAAGGTTGTTTCTTGGTTAGATAAATGAATAGAGGAATTTTTTCTAGAACTATCATCTAAATTTTTAACTAACCCCCAAAACATTTTTGAATCTCCCAAGGATTCTGCTATTTTAGTTTTAATAGCTATGATAGAGTTAATAGCTGTGTATGTGGTGTGTGTGGTTTAGGCCTTATTGTATTAGTGTATGTCTGCTGTGTGTGTGTTTATTTATTTAGTGTAGTTTATTCACTGTTTTGTGGCTTTAGTTAGTTGACATGTGTCTGGGGGTGCGTAGGGGGCTGGGGTGGGCTAGAATTGTGTACAGGGCATCCCAGCTTCTTGACTTGCAGCCCCTTCACCGACCTCCCAGTCTCAAACACCACAGCGTGTCACTGTCGGGGGGGGGTGGGATTAGGAGGTGCCACACTAGTTAGTCATGGTGGGGCACCTCGTGCACACTGGAAGGGGGCAGGATAGAGTTGATTAGGTGTAGAAGGCACCCTGGGTTTCGAGTGCTCCTAGAGAAAAGCCAGACTTTTTTGGTTCCCATCCACAGGGTTCCCACCCAGCTGAGTGGGCAGGTAGCCAGAGGGGCTGCACTGCCCATCAATCCCCTGAGGTCAGTGCTGTGCAATGCCAGATTGCTCAGAAACAATACCGCAATTATAGCGGACTTGATTTCGTCAGTTGACACGGCTTGCATTATGGAGTCCTGGGTAGGTGATGATGCTGGCCCAGTTTTAGAGGCTACCATCCTCCCTGGTACTCCATTGTGCACTGCCCCTGAGTGGAACGCAGGGGCGGGGGCATGCTATTTGTTTGAGATCTGAGATAGGCTTCACCGTGCACCCAGTGAGAACACTGGGTTCATTTGAAAGTGTGGCCATTCATGTAAGTCTGGGTGCAGGTTGCAGGATCTTCCTGATTTACCGCCCCCCCCCGGGGCGGTAGGAGAGTTCCTACAGGAAGTAGTCAACTTTGTTGTCGGTGAAACATTGAAGTCCCCCAGATGTTTAGTTCTGGGGGACTTCAATGTTTGGGCTGATGACAAATCTTCTAGGCTAGGTTACCACCTCCTTTAGATGATGTCATCTCTGGGCCTGTCGCAAGAAGTTTCTTCCATGACCCACCAGGGCGGACACATGCTGGACCTGGTCTTCTCACTGGGGCTTGAGATTAATAATCTCAAGATTGATTGGGTTGTTTGGTCCGATCATTGCACTGCGGAGTTCTTGTTTGGGGCCCCCCCCAAGAGCCCTCCCCCTGCAGTGATAGTAAGCTACCGCCCTTTGAAGGTTTTGACCCCGGAGGGATTTGTGGCGGTAGTTGACCTATATAGTGTGGGTAGTGCATGCACAGGGAGTACGGGTGAAGTAGTCGCAGCCTATTACAAGGTGATGTCTGAGGCACTCAATTCCTTTGCACTGGTCCATGTATGATCCAGATCTTCTCACTTGAAGTCCCCTTGGTTTGATGGGGAACTCAAGACGATGAAGATCGATGGTCAGAGGTTAGAGCGCTGCTGGCAGAAGACCGGGCTGGAGGTGGACAGACTGGCCCTGCATGCACACTATGTTGTGTACCAGGGGACAGTGAACCATAAGAAGGCGGTGTTCCTGTCCAGAGAGATTGCTGACCAGCTATGCTTTTGTGGACAGGCTGTTACATCCAACTTGTCTGCAGCCGAAAAAAGCTTTTTTGGACACTCTATGTGATGAGTTTGCTCGGTTCTTCTAGGACAGAGTGTTGTCCTGGCTGTCCAAGGAGCATTCTGCTTGGTTGGAGGGAGTTTAAACCAGTGGAAGTGGCCGAGGTCATTGAGGTTGTTTCTAGGCTGAAGCACACAAATTGCAAACCGGACACAGTGCCATCTCATTTCTTAATGGGATGTGTTAACTCTGTCTGCCCGGTGTTCGCCTTGATTGTCCAGTGCTCTTTATCAGAGGGGATCTTCCCAGATGCCTTGAAGGAGGCACTGGTGAAACCCCTTCTGATGAAACCATCTTTAGATCCCGACATCAAGGTGAATTACCGTCCTATCTCCAAAATTCCATTCTTGGGAAAGGCTGTAGAGAAGATTGTGGTACAGCAGCTTGAGGAACACCTCGTGGTCTCTCCAGCCTGGGTTTCATGCTAGGCACAGTATGGAAACTGCATTAGTTCATGTGCATAATAATCTCCTCAGGGCGAGAGACTACAGAGAGGGGAAAATTCTCATTCTCCTTGATCTTTCCTCAGCTTTTGACATGGTGGACCATTGTGTGTTGCTTGACTGCCTGAGGGAATTTTAAGGACTCGCCTGCACTGTCATCTGCTGGTTTGAATCTTATCTCACAAACAGGAGGCAATGGGTTGTGACAGGGAATTTCTCCTCCTCCCTTAGCCTTCTGTCTTGTGGAGTACCTCAGGGTTCGGTCCTGTCACCAATGTTGTTTGCTGTGTACATGCTGCCCCTGGGTGAGATCATTAAGAAGTACAGTTTAGATTTTCATTGCTATGCCGATGATACCCAGCTGCATCTGTCCTTTGCCCCTGGGACATCCAATGCACTGGATGTACTGAACAATTGCCTGGCTGAAATCAATGACTAGAAGGCCTCCAGCTGGCTGTGACTAAACCCTGATAAGATGAAGGTACTGGTGGTGGAGTCAAACAGAGGGCATGATACGATGGCCTCTGGCTCAGAGACTGGATTGTTCCTGGGATCTGTGCCATTGAAGGCCTCCTCTAAGGTGCATGATCTCGGCGTTATGCTCAACAGTGGACTGACACTTGAATCTCAGGTGTTTCCGTTGTCCGGACCAGCTTTTACCATCTGAGGAATATTGTTAGGATCAAACACCTAGTTCCATCCATGGACCTCCCCACCTTGGTGTACACCTTTATGACATCAAGGCTTGACTACTGTAATGCGCTGTACCTCGGGGTCTCTGGAGGTACCCTCTGCTGACTGCAGCTAGTATAGAATGCAGCTGCCAGGTTGTTTATGGGGCAGCCCAAATACTGCCACATCACCCTGGTGCTGTGTGACCTGCACTGGCTGACGGTCTGGTGGAGGGTTCTCTTAAAGGTGGGCTTGCTCACCTTTAAGCCCTACATGGACTGGGCCCTGGTTACCTGTTGGACCTTCTAACACCTGCTGCCTTGGACCGTTCCCTCCGGTCCTCCTCTAGGGGTGTTCTCACACTTCCCAGGATGAAGTTAAAAACTGCCAGTGACAGAGCTTTTAGTGTTGCTGGCCCCATCCTGTGGAATTCGCTTTCTCCATCAGTAAGGGAGGCCCCCTCAGTTGAGGCATTTAAGGCCCATCTCAAGACCTTTTTATTCAGCCAGGCATTCCCAGACACTGTCTTTTAGATATTGTCCTTTAGATACTGTGATAGAATAGCCCCTTCAGGAATTTGCTGCTAGGCCAGGCCTCCCGCTTTTGGGTGGTCTGCTTTTAACTATGTTTATCTGTTGATGTTTTGCATTTTAATTGCTGTACTTTTAACTGTCTTTTGTGTATTTTATTTGTACAGTGCCCAGAGCCTCTGGGATTGGGTGCCTGGAAAAATAAAATTTGCCTTGCCTTGCCTTGCCATTTAAAGGTCTCTATCATATCCTTTCTCTCCCCCACCTCTCTTCCAGGGTGTAAATATTGAGCTTCTTTAGCCTCTCCTCATAATGTTGTTGATGCAGACCTTGCACCATTTTAGCTGCCCTCCTCCTGACTGCCTTCACTCTGTCTATGTATTTCCTAAGATGTGATCTCCAGAACTAGACACAGTACTCAAGGTGGGGTCTTACCAGTGAAATATACAGGGGCAACACCACCTCCCATTTTCTGCTGGTGATGCACCTTTCTATGCACTCCAGCATCTCACTAGCCCTCCCCACTGCTTTGTTGCACTGCCTGGCCATCTTTAAGTCATCCAATATAATTACCTCCAGGTCTTTTTCCTGCTTGGTCATTGTCAGTAACACTCCACCCATTTTCTACTCTGCCACTAGGTTTCTGTGCCCCAGAAACATTATTTTGCACTTTTTTTGCATTAAAACCCAGCTGCCATACACTTGACAGCTCCTTCTGTTTTCTCAGATCTCTGCTCATCCCTTCCACCCCCCTGCCCGAAATGTCCAGCTTGTTGCTGATCTTGGTGACATCCGCAAAGAGGCAAACCTTCCCTGACAGCTCCTCTGCTGTGTCAATTATAAACACATTAAAGAGGACTGGTCCCACCACTGAATCCTGTGGTACCCTACTGGTCACCCTCCCTTCCTCGGAGCAAACTCCATTTACCACTACCCTCTGTCTCCTATCCCCTAACCAATTTCTTACCCAGATTACCACCTTGTTGCCCATCCCCAAGCTACTAAGCTTGCTAACCAGTCTCTTATGTGGAACGATGTTGAAAGCCTTACTGAAATCTTGGTAGGTCACATCCACTGCTCCTCCCTAATCTAATTCCTTGGTCACACATTCGAAGCAATGTATCAGATTTGTTTGCGTAACCACTCCTCTGTAAGTCAATGTCACCTCAGATCTTGTAACCAGTTGAATTCAAGATATTCCACGATCCTTTCCTTTATCAGTGATTTCATTATTTTTCCCACCACTGATGCAAGGCTGTCAGGCTTATAATTGCCAGCCTTTTCCCTACTACCACTTTTATGAATTGGGACTACATCTGCCCTACTCCAGTCCTCCGGGACCTTTCCAGTCTTCGATGATATGTTAAATAGGACTGGCAGAGGTGCAGTCAGTACCTCCTTGAGCTCCTTCAACACCATTGGATACTCTCTGTCTGGCCCATAGCTTTGTTCATTTTCAGGTTAGTGAATGCTTTCAGGACTCTCTTCTCAGAAAAAGGACTAGTGTTCACTTTCCTCCCATCAAAGCTACTGTTGCTTTTTTGCAGAACACTGAGCAGAAATATTTGTTTAAGATGTCTGCCTTTTTATGTTCCCCCTCTGTACAGCTCCCCCCTGCCAACCTTACAATCCTTCCCTTTGTCTTCCTTTTTTTCACTTACATACCTAAAAAGATCTTGCTCCATTTTAATAGCGCCTGAGCTATTCTTTCTTCAGTTTGTGCCTTTGCTCTCCTTACTGCTTTCCCTGCTTCCCTACGTTTCCCCTGATATATCTCCCTGTCCTCCTCTCTCTGCATCTCCTTGTACCTTTTAAATACAACCCTTTTAGCCTTTACCTTTTCTGCCACCTCCTTTGAGAACCATAGCAGTCTCCTCTTCCTCTTGCTTTTGCTCACTTGCTTGACATAGAGGTTTGTTGCCTTCACTATGCCCTCTTTTAGTTTGGCCCACTGTTCCTCCCCCGCCAGGTCACCCAGGTCATCCCCTCTTGCTAGGTTATCTCTGAGACATTCACCCATCTTTATAAAATTTGTCTTTCAGCCGGCCTGGTGGCACTGAGGGTTGAGGTGCTGGACGCCACACCTCGCACCACGCCAGTGACCTGGGTTAGGGAACAAGCCTGGGTTGCCAGAGGTTGGCCGGGGGCATGGCGTGGAGCAGGATTGAGCTGCCATAAGTTGGCTCTACTCTCCCGGGTTGGGATCTGGAGTTTCCCCCAGCCCTTAGCTAACACCTGGTGGAGGACATATGGCAGTTCTGGCTACAGGGGAGCTCGGTGCTTTCCAGGGGAGAGGTGGAAGGGACTGAGCTAGCACCACGAGTGCATGTGCACCTCCATGAGCATTCATGACCATGTGCTGGGGCCCCGGATGTAGGGGGAGAAAAACATCAAAAAAACAGTATGTAGTCCCATCACCAAGTAGGTGGAAGGTGTCGACAAGGGTCAAAAAGCTATAATAAAAAAAAAGAAATCTGCCTTTCTGAAGTCTAGGACACACACTCTTGTATAAATTGATTCTGCAGCTGTCTTAATATTGAACCACACTGTACAGTGATCACTGGTCCCCAGGTGGCTTCCCACCTTGACATCTGCAGCACTGTTCCAGTTTGTGAGAATCAGGTCCAGCATTTCCCCATCACAAGTGGGTTCACTGACTAGTTGCCTGAGGATCCCCCCCAGGGAGGCTAGGATGTCTCTGTTTCTAGCTGACACTGCAGTTAGGAGGCTCCGATCTACATCTGGCAGATTGAGGTCCTTAACCAGCAGCACCTCTCCCTTTTCAGCCATTTTACCAGTTTCTTCCAACCATACTTTATCTAACTCCTCAACCTGTGCCAGAGGTCTGTAGATCATGCCTGTGTGAATAGTGGCTTTGTTCCCCAACTTGAGGGTGACCCACAGTACCTCTGCCCCCCCGCCTGAATTCCCTGTATCTCAGTCACATTTATGTTTTCCTTGACATAAAGCACTACACCCCCACGCTTCCTTCCCACCCTGTTCTTTCTGTACAGAGTGTAGCCTGGTATGGTCATGTTCCAGTCATGGCTGTCAGAGCACCATGGCTTGGTAATAGCCACAATATCCAGGTAAGCCTCTGCCATGATTTTTCTCTAGGTCCATTATCTTATGTTCTAGACTCCTAATATTAGCACACATGGCTTTCAATATTTGGTTAGCACTTTGCTTATTTTTCTCCCTTTTTTCTTTTTGCTCCCATCCTTCCCCCTACTGTTTTGAATGTTCTTCCCCCCCCCCTTCCTTTTACTCTCACCCTCTTTTTTTGACTAACTTGCACTCTGTGGGGCCCCTCCCCTAGTTAACTTGCACTGTGGAGGGTCCTTGGATCTAGGTACACTGAAAGACACAGTTAGATGTGTGAGAAACTAGTTGGCAGGGATACAGCAGAGGGTTGTGGTTAACAGTCAAATCATAAGAGAGGGAAGTCATCAGTGGGGTGCCACAAGGACTGGTCCTGGTTCCAGTCCTTTTCAATATATTCAATAACGACATGTGAGAAGGAATCCAGGCAAAATATGTCTCTTTGAGGATGACACTAAGCTCCATGGCAGGGTAGATAGTGAGGAGGGGATTAGGGAGATGCAGAGAGACTTACAAAAGTTAGAGTGGTGGTCAAAGGCTTGGCAGTTGAAATTCAATGTCAGAAAGTGTAAGGTGATGCACATATGGAATGAGAACCCCAGGGCAGAATATTGGATGGGGTGGAATAAAACTCTGCATGACCACTAATGAAAGAGACGTAGGGGTCATCATCAGTGACCCCCTAAAACAGTCAAACCAGTGCAACAAGACCTACAGTAAAGCAAACAGGATGCTTTGACGTATAAGAAGGGTACTGACAGCAGAAGGAAGGAGGTATTACTACCTCTCTATAGATCACTATAGATTACTGTTGAGGCCTCACCTGGAGTACTGTGCCCAGTCCTGGAGCTTTCACCTAAAGAAAGATACGGATAGGCTGCAAGCAGTGCAACATAGGGTGACCAGACTAAGTCAGGGCCATCAGGGCAGATCGTCAAGTGGTCAAGGGAGTTGAGGAAGCAGAAGGAGCATGATCTCGCCTGGTCCCCTGACCAATGGCAGAGTTTCTTTCTCTTTTGTTTCTTACCATGGCAGGTGGGACTCTAAGCAAATGTCTCAAGCACCCAGAATGGATCATGGAACTTCCCCATGAAGGATGCTCTGACACTGGCCCCAGCTAGGAGCAGCACTTAGGCCAAAGAGGTGCCCACTGCAGCCTTTGCCATCACCTCTTCCTTGGCTGCCAGTTGTGCTGCAGACCCTGCTACAGTGGAAGCTGCCTTGTGACTACCCTTGGCACTCCATTCTGGATCTCAACTGGCCGGCCAGCCAAGGAGAAAAAGGCCAGCAACATCATGTGCCATTCCCAGGTAGTATAGGCATGACACATGTGGGTCCGTCTGTGACATCTTCTGCCGGCATGTGATGCACTGTTTGAAGTCAGGAGCAGGCTTTGTTTCCTCATGTTCCATGTTTTTGATCAGATTGTTTTCTTTTTTTGTCAAATCTTTTTATTGATAATAACTGAATAGTATAACATCAATGAGAGGAATAGCAATTCCAACAATTCATGAGCATTACATTCACTTGTCTTCTCAACATAACAAATATGATATGATACAGCATTGTTAAGATATTCCATATTCTATGTCTGCCTTTGCCTGTATAGGAAAGTTAAGCTTAGGGAATGAAAATGGGGGTGCCTTGTTTCCAAACCATGGAAGCTTGGCGAGCCAGTGTGGTCCTCTCTTTCCCCAATGATTTCCCCATGGATCCCAGTAGAGGTACATTCCACATTATCTGTCCCCCCCCCATCTGTCCCCCTGCCCCCCACTGTTGGAGGACATGTCCCCCATATGCTGAAGAAACCCTCAGCAATTGCATTCAACAGAGGGGACCCTAGGTTATCAAATTTTTCTCTGTCTCCATTAGCGGAGTGCTGTGTCTTTTCTGTTTTAAGCATAGTTTCATATTATTTACCCATTGTTGTATTGAAGGGGGGTTCACTGACAGCCATGATTGGGCTATCGTTTTCTTAGTGTTCACCAAAGCCAGGGGCCATACTGTGTCCAGGGTCTTATCTTTTGTCAAATAGAGGTCTGTTCCCAGCAGTAGTTCTAATGAGGTTTTAGATATTCTACAACCCAGAACTCCAGACATTATTCTGTGGATCTCGTGCCAGAATGGAGCCACTTCCGGGCATGTCAAAGCCAGATGTAAGAAGTCTGCCTCATCTGTCCGGCATTTAGGGCATTGGTCTGAGTTCTTTGGGTTCATGTTCTGTAGTCGTTTTGGGGTCAGGTAAGTTATATATAAGAAGTTTAAGTGCACTTGTCTGAGTTGATTGCTCCTGGAGCAGAAATTTAGTTGTTTGATTGCTAGGTTCCATGTGGCTTTATCTAGCTTAATGCTCAGGTCTCATTCTCATTTAGCTCTAATGCCACTTGAGGGGTCATCAATGATTCCCAGGAGTGCCTGATAGTAAATGGTGAGAGGTCTAGAGAACGGTTGGGGTCGATAGAGTTCCTCCTCGAATGGGGAGGGCACTGCCCAGCTGTGTGTTGAGTCTAGCTTCTCCCCCCCCCCGAGATGTTTCCACAGAGTTAAGAATATGAAAAAGTCCCCAGAGTCCAGATGCCAGGCACACCTCAGCTCTGTGAACTCCTGTATTCTACCCCCTTCATACAGCTGGTGCAGGCAGATGATACCCAGCTGTCTCCACTGAAGCAACCACTGATGCATCTGTGCTGTGTAGGTCCCTCTACTCTGGATCACTGTAAGCAGGTCAGTATAAGGTGACAGTGCTTGGTCATGCCCCAACTTCCTGTGTGCAGCAGTTCACACCTTGATTGTAGTCTGCATGCATGGATTTTGTACTTTTGGTCTGTTGTTTAGTGGTAAAGTTCCAGAGAGAAACTGCGTATGCATTGGCCCCTGCAGTTCCTCCTTTTCTAAGTCCAACCAGGTCAATCGGCCAGCTTGTGGGCCCCCAGGGAAGAAGGCCAGCTGCGCAGCCGAGTACTAGTGTTGGAAGTTGGGTAGACCTAAACCCCCCTTAGTGGACGGGTGCTGCAGTGTATTCCATTTAATATGCGTGGCTCTTCCCCTCCATAGGAACCTGTGCACGACTGAACTGAGTTGCTTGAAATGTACTAGGGGGACTATGATTGGGAGAGGTTGATAGAGGTACAAGCATCTTGGAAGGACCATCATTTTTATTGTGCTCACCCTACCTATTAGTGGTAGAGGCAGGGATTGCCATCTCTCACATTCCTCCATCAGCTTTTGCAGCAGGGCCATAGTTTATTGCATATAAGGTTCCCACCTTGGCAGGTAAATAGATGCCCAGGTACTTCAACAGGCCACCCAGGGCATGAGACAGCTGGGGTCTAGTTCAGTGGCCAGTGGGGAGGAGCTCACTTTTGGTCCAATTGACCTTATGGCTAGAGTGATCTCCATATTCTAGTAGCAGGAAGTGCACTGCTGGAAGATCCCTCACTGGGTGCTGGAGGCATAAAAGTAGGTCATCAGCGTATAGCGCTATTTTGTGTTCTCTTCCTCCACCGTGGAATCCCTGAATGCTCCCATTATTCCTGATGGCAGCAGCCAATGACTCCAGAGAGAGCAAATATAAGAGTGCGGATGGTGGGCAATCCTGTCTCACTCCCCTGCTCAATGGGAATGGTTGAGTCAGCTCTCTGTTAATGATCAGCTGAACTGTTGGTGAAGTGTGCATAGTACGGACCCAACTCAGGAGGTCTGGCCCAATCCCCAGCCGCCTCAGCATTTCAAACATGTACCCCCACTCCATATGGTCAAATGCTTTTTCTGCATCCAGCACCATTATAGCTGCCCCATGGACATGAACTCTCTTTCCCCATTTATGTATCACATTGACCGTTCATCTAATATTATGTTTGCCTTGCCTCTCCTTAACAAATCCTGTTGGATCAGGGTGGACCAATGATGGTAAAAGGGGTTCAGGGTGAGATGCAGCAGCCTTCGCCAATATTTTGTAATCTGCCATCAGCAGGGAGATGGGGCGGTAGGAGACACATACTGTGGGATCCTTTCCCTGTTTTGGCAGAACAGTGATTGTAGCAGACTGTGTGGAGGAGGGGTAGAGCTCCTGCCTCCTGGCTGTCAGTTAGCATGTCCCACAGAGGCTCCCCTAACAAGGAGAGAAAAGTTTTGAAAGAGTCAATAGGCAGCTCATCTGATCCAGGTGCCTTGCCCCCTTTTAGTGCTTTTACCACCCCCAGTACCTCCTCCATGGTCGGGGGGCATCTAGTTTAGACAATTCCTTGGGGAAGCTTGGGCAGTGGTGCTTTGTTGAAGAAGTTCTCGAACTACTGAGCAGTGGAGGAGACTTCTGACATATACAACCATTAGTAAAATTGGTTAAATTCGTCCCCGATCAGCTGCATAAGTCGGGTCAGAGAACCAGATCGTGTCTGGATATGGCCTATGGTTCTTTCTCCATCCCTTTTCTTCAGTTGCCATGCCAGATACTCCCCCCCCCCCAATCTCCATCAAAATAATCCCCTGCTTGGGAAAGGAGAATTGAGCGTTCAATCAACATGGTGCTTAGGAGGTTCAGCTTCCATTTCAGTCTCTGAACCACTCTGTATAGGGGGTGAAGGCCACTCCCTATGTCCTGCCTCACAGGCCTCCAGTTTAGTTTGGAACTTTTCATATTCTTTCATGGATACCTTTTTTCATGAGCTCAATAAGCTATAGCATGTCCCCTGATAAATGCTTTCAACGCTTCCCAGCGGGTATCAAGTTTTGTATCCCCTTTTTTGTTGTGTTGCAAGTATTCCTTTATATGGTCAGACGTGTATTTCACAAATTCCTTATCTTGTAGGAACAAGGGGTCCAAATGCCAGGGTCTGGATGCAAGTGTGGGTCCCTCCCAGAGAGATCAAAGCCATTAGATAGGCATCATCTGAGAAAAGGATTGAGGAGTATTTAGTGCCCCCCACCCCCAAAAGGAGACTGGAGCTGACCAGCAGCCTATCCAACCTTTCATATGAGTGATGTGCATGAGAAAAGAAACTGTAATCATGGCTGGATGGGTGCTGGTGTCACCACACATCCACCAAGTGAAAGACTTCCTCAATCTCTCCCAGAGCCATGATGTTCCACAAGGTCTGTACTTGGTTGGGATTGGACCTATCAAGCACTCTGTCCATAACACAATTATAGCCTCCCCCCAGAATCCAGGGACCCGGGAGGGAGGCCATGTTCTAGGCAAGTTTCTGAAAGAACCTGGGTCTTCCACATTTGGGGCATATACGGAACCCACTGATATCGTACCCACTCCCTCCATGGTAAGGTTTGCCAGGACATATCTCTCCCTTCCCCCGCGTCTCATACCTCCCGATGTATCTGCATCCTTGTACACCAAGGAAACCAGATGGCCACTCCCCTAGCCCTAGAGGAGAAGCAGGATGTAAGCCACCTACCCCTGAGTCTCCCCTCATATTTTTTTCACTTCATCTTGGGGCATATGCATCTCCTGCAGGAGCAACAACTGCGCTTTAACCCCTCTTTACCTCTGATAGTACCTTATTTTGCTGAATTACAGATTTTAACCCATTTACATTCCATGTTATTGCATTGACTGGATTACTCATATTCAATTTTTAAGATAGGCAGCAGAGATACACATTTTAGAGACCTCCAATGATGTATATGTTCATACACAACTTGTGACCAACTTACATATGTAGTACTATTCCTCTGTGAATAATAAATTTTACCCCCATAACTGTGATCATTTCCTTCTTTCCCTCCTCCTCCCACCCACTCTATACAGCCTGGAACAAAACAAGTAGTAATGCCAACAGGGCAGCTCCAGGTGTTAACACCCCCCATGACTGAGCCCCAAATCACCCAGTCAGTTTCCCCATGCAAATTGATGGTGACTAATATAGATAAATAAGCATCATTATACAATAGCGAGAAAATTTCCTTAACTCTGATTGGTCAGTGGGTGCCTGGAACAGTGATGTTATTACACAATAACATCACTGTATTGATTTGGACCTCCTTTCTTTGCTCTTCTCTTAGGAAACAAAAATATATTGCCTCACTAAAAATCTACTAAAAATTTTTTTACATTTTTATTTTTATTTTGTATAACAATGAGTCATTGAATAATAGCAATAAGGCACTCCAGTGTGTGTGTTATTGTATTAAGACGTCACTCCTGGGGTGGTGGAAGCACTTGACTTCGCCTCATGCTTCAACCCACCCCAGGATTGATGTTATTACACAATAACACACACCCTGTTGTGCCTTATTGCTTAAATATAGATATAACTTGGGCAACAATGCCCTCTATCCATGGACATATCTAAAAACATTAGAGATGATATAGTTCCCACTCCCTCCCAATTCTAGAAGTTGCAACTTAAAACATATAGTCTTCCTTCTGTCCCACTGGCTATGGTGCTGTATGGAGCGGGGGTGAATATACCATGAGGAACCTAGGCCCAGTTAGTTTGCTTTCCCATAAGAGTTCACCCTTGTATCATATAAGACATGCAATGGTTGGCTTACCACCACAGTTCAACTTTGTCTAGTAACACTTGAGACCCACATTTCATCAACTCAGTGGTAGAAATCAGTGCGATCCCTATGTGTCCCCTTCTCATACGGTATATGACAAGGCAGCTGGGGCCCTACATAGCATAAGTTAACACAAAGCATGTTAGTCTTAATAAACATCACAGCATTAGAACATTTTACTGTACAAAAGAGAAAGCATGTAACCGTAAGACAGACATCACTCAAACACGGTACGCATGTCCTACCTGAGACCCTTTCAGCTCTGGTGGATGCCACAAATAGATCTAATGCAGTCACAAATTTGGGTGTAGCCCATATGTTTTCCCCACAATGGTCATCAGAGTATCAAACTATTAATCCCTTCCCCCCGTTAGCAAACAGTACCCACAATTTAGAGGGTTGCTTGGCTGGGCCCACGCCCTATGGTGGTAACTTTCCCATGGGTGCTGTTATATCCCCAGTCCTCTGTCACTGTCCCCCCCCAAATGCCCCCGACCATCCACACCTTAGTGTCTCTTTCACTTCGGTAGTCCACTGGAACATTTGGAGTAGTGTAGATTGCATCCCGCTGTTACCCATATCCTTTGAGATGGTTGGGTCGCATATTGTTCAGTGCTGCATGCAATAGTAGGCCATCAGCTGAGGGGGGGGGTCAAGAGTTGTAGAGTCACTCTCCAGATCCCCGATCAGGCTCCACAAGGCATTAGTACAGATTGCTCTGGGCTTCTATGTTTATGGACATTACCCCATTCCCCCAGCCCGATGGCATGCAAGAAACATATTCATTACAACCTTAGGCCTGGGATCACTATATGGTCAAATTTAATCCCCAGTCCCCCAGCTTCTCCCCAAAGTACAGGCATGGCTCAGTTACAATAAAAGGCCTGCTAAGGCTTGTGAGAGAAGCCCATGTCGCATGTCTGTCAAGACCTTCAAAACATTTAAAGAGATACAAGTTTTCCCTTGTTCTACAGATAGTGCCCCCCCACCCAAGCTGGGAGATCTCTCCAGACCTGACAGAACTTATGAACAAAGAAAGGGCTCTAGGAACTTAAGAGCGATACTCATCTGACTGCTATTGGGCTGGTCCGACGGGGTGAGTTCCCTTCCATCTGTTTCACTGTCTCCTGCACCCACTTCTTGGCTTTGAAGTAATTGTTGAAGAATCTTGACTTTTCCCTGGGGTGATCCACCCGGAGTTTGGCAGGATATAAAAAGGCAAAGGACCAGACCATGGTTTAGAGAATAGATTTTACATTGTTGAATTTTTGTTGTTTGGACTGAAGTGCCCAGCTTAGTACTGGTAGACTGACACCCTGGAGTTATTTACCAGCATGGTCCCTGTTTTTTAGCTGCACTGAGCATAACCTCTTTGTACGTGAACCTCAGATACTTAATGAGGCAGTGTCTCAGTTGGTCTCCCGGCTTAGGTGGGGGTCCAACTCGGTGAGTGCGCTCTATTTCAAAAGTGCTGGCCTCCATCAGCAGTTTCAAGTGTTCCACAAGCCAGCTTTGCAGCCCAACCACAGCATTTCTTCCCTCCGTGCCCTCCAGTAGCCCTATGATGCACAAGTTTAAGTGACGGGACCTATTCTCTTGGTCATCCATCTGCCCGATTAAGTCCTCTATTGCCACTTTCAATGAATTCCTCTCACGAGAGACTCAGTGCACATGTCCTCTAGGTTATTCACTCTCTGTTGTAGCTCTGATGCTTGATTAGAGTGTGTATTAGCTGTCTCGGACAGCCCGGTCACCACTGATTGTTTGTGGACCAATTGAGCATTTAAGTTAGTGAAGCCTGCTCGCATCTCCATTTGCATCTTTGTGAGGGTTTCAGGGACCCCCGCCAGTAAACGTACCAGACCCACCATGCTGCACTCCTCCTCCGCGTCTGTCTGGGCCTGCTGCCAAGTCTGAGTTTCTAGGCCTGCACATTGTTCTTTTTGGCCTTCTACCGACTCAAAATTCTATTTGGACTGCTGATTTTTAGGTTTATTTGTTGCCATAGATCAGTGGGAGCTTCAGCTGTCGAGGCATTTCAGATATCTATGGTATCCGTGGAGAGGAACGAGTTCAAAGATGATGCCTAGAGAGCACAGCTAATCCCTGACCACCATCATGCCAGTGCAAGCCACGCCCCCTTCGATCAGATGTTGAGAGTGGGACTGAGGAATATACGGATTGTTTTGAAAAGTAGAAAAAGTCACTAAGTTTGCCAATGGTGCACTTACAGGTAATAGGCCATACAATGCACAGAGCTGTAAAGGAGGAGACTGAACTTTTCAAGTGGAAATGAAGATCTGACATCATGAGGTGGAGCAGAGGAATATATCACTCAGGTGGTGGGAGGAGCTTTACTTAAAGATGTTCTGGAGTATCAGCTCTTTAGGAAGGACTGCTATCGTGTGTATAAGTTAATCATATCCATGCCCCTAGAAATGTTGTTTTACAGAAAGGGTAGTGGAGCCATGGAACAATCTGCCAGTGGACATGGCGGGCTGGGCACCAAAATGATCAATGGCTTCAAACACAGCTGGGACAGAGTAAAGGGCTTAGTGCTTGCTCAGAGTGAGAGCAGTAGGGCAGGGAAGATGGAGATGGATAGTGTGGGTTAGAAATCTGTATGGACAATAGGTCCTGGGTTTACTAGGATTTATGGACAGACTAGATGAACCAATGGTCTTTTTCTGCTGTCATTGTCTATATTTCTATGTTTCTCAGTTATAGGGAGGGGCAGGTTGATGGGGTTGGGGTGTGACAGGGTCCTGAGCAGGGACCATGGCCAGGAGAGTGTTGTACATGAATAGAATAAAAGTAATTAAATTAATTAATTAATATAACCACATTTCTCACTTTAGGCATGAACTAGAATGAAAAGAAAATAGGTATGTTAATGTTTGCTTTTGTTTTCTTTTAACTACAGTGCATTACCCATAACATTTTTTAATAATAATAATATCTTTATTTCTTTGGCACCTTTTAAAAAACCAAGGTGCCTTACAGATTTTAAAAAAAATATCAAATAATTAAAACAGCTGTTACAGTTAGAAAATTAAAATCAGTCACCGAAAGCCTGAATATTTAAATAAGTTTTCATGGCCTTTTTAAATCACTCCATGGTCGCGCACTCCAGTAACTGACGGGGTAGAGAATTCCACAGGGTAGGGGCTGCATGTATAAATGCATGGGCCCCAGAAGATTTCAGACACACCCTCAGAATCTCTAGCAACACCTCATCAGTTTGAGTGTAGCAATTGCCCAGGGCAGCAAGGAACCAGGAGCTCTTTCAGGTAGTCCGGACCAAGTCCATGTAGGGCTTTAAAAGTCAGAAGACCAACTTTAAAGGTAATCTGCCACTGAACTGGCAGCCAGTGCAGTCTGCACAGAACTGGTGAAATATGACTTGACCGAGAGGTACCAGTCAAAAGCCGGGCTGCTGCGTTCTTCACCAGCTGCAGGTGGCAGATTTCTACCCCAGGAAGCCCTAGGTAAAGGGAGTTGCAATAGTGCAAGCGTGAGGACATAAAAGCATGGACCAGGGTAGAAAGATCACCGGATGGAGCAAGGTGCCTAATCCTGGAGATATTCCTCAGATGGTAAAATGAGGACTTGACAATGGCCAACACCTGTGAATGCAGAGTCAGCCTTTCATCAAAAATTACCCCCAGGTTACGCACCTGTTCAGAGGTCGGAAGTGGAGCACCCCCAAGAAAAAGCCTGGAGGGTGAACCAACCCCACCCCCCCATCCGACACATTGGATCCACAACCAGCACCTCTGTCTTTTTCAAGTTCAACTTCAGCCAACTCAAATCCATCCACTCCTGGGTTTCTTTGAGGCAGTTATTAAAGACCTAGACAGCTCCATCCTGGTCGGGTGCAAAAGAAAGGTACAGCTGGGTATCATCAGCATAGCAGCCCATACCTTCTTACAATGTCTCCAAGGGGCATCATATACACTGTGAACAACATGGGGGACAACACCAAGCCCTGAGGAACCCCACAAAACAGGGAAATTGGGTCTGAGGAATAAACCCCGGAAACCACTCTCTGCGTTCTTCCAGTGAAGTAGGATGTAAACCACCTGAGGACTATACCTGAAAGTCCACAGATGAACCTCAGGCACTGAAGCAGAACCCCATGGTCCACAGTGTTAAAAGCTGATGAGAGATCTAGAAGGACCAAGATGGATCAGTTCTTCTGGTCCCTAGTCATCAGGAGATCATTGAGCACCCGGACCAGTGCTGTCTCAGTACTATGCCTCTTTCGAAAACCGGACTGAAGGGGTTCATAGATATCATGGATGGTCAAATGGTTCTCCAGCTGTATGGCCACTACCTTCTCAATCACCTTCCCTAAAAAGGGGAGGTTAGAGATTGGACTGTAGTTTGCATGGCAGTCGGGGTCCAAAGAAGCTTTCTTTAAGAGGGGTGTTACCACCGCCTCCTTCAGGGAGCTAGGAAACTCACCTGTTTCCAAGGAGTACCAGACTATCCATGCAAGGACTGGACCAATGGCATCAATACAACCCAATATCAGGGAAGTAGGTCCAGGATCCAAACTATAGCATGTAGGGCATGCTCCCCAGACAATCTGCATGATATCCATGAACTCCAGTCAGTCGAAGGTGCTCCAGGAAAGTTGAGGTGCAGTGGCCACACGCTGGCCCAGAGCAACACCCTTAGGTTGGAGTGCTGCCCTAATGTCGGCCACCTTAGTTGCAAAGAATCGAGCAAGTTCATTGCACTCTATTTATAAAAAAGCTTTTTGAATCTGTAGACAGGCTGGGTTGCACAGTATGTCTACAGTGTGAAAGAGCTGAGCTAGTCGATTCTGCACAGCCACAGTCTCCCCGGACAGGAACTCTGCCTTCTTACAGGTGATTGCAGATTGATAGGCTTGATAATGCTCCATTAATCTAAGGTGGTCAGCGTCAAGGGAGGAACTCTGCCAGTGCTACTCTAACCTTGGTCCTAGTCACGGCATCTCCCTCAAGGTCCCATCAAACCATGGGGACCGAGGGCGAAAGGAAAGAGGGAAAACACAGACAGGAGCAACTACATCCAGGGCCACCAAGATAGCCATATTATAGGCTACCACAAGGTCTTCTGGGTCATTGTTTGCCACTGGAAGGGACGATAGGTCAAGTACCACCGCCAGGCCTTCAGAGCTAACCTCCCATAAAGGGCAATACCTGACCATCTCCACAGGGGTAGGCCTATGAAGGGGGGTCCTAAAACTAAACCCCATGGTGTAATCATCAGACCATCCAACTGGTTCCAGCTCCAAATCAGAGTCCTCGATCCCCAAGAGAAAGACTAAGTCAAGGGAGTGACCATATTTATGGGTAGCAGTGGTAACTGTCTGTGTGAGGTCCAGAGATGACATAAACTGGAGGAAGTGTTGTCCAAACTTCAAGAATTAATCATCAACTCAGGCATTGAAGTTACCCAGAACCATCAGTCTGGGTGACTCAAATGCCATGTCGACAACGAAGTCCACCACTTCCTGAAGGAACCGCTTCTCATCTCCGGGTGGACGGTAGATGAGGGCGATCCTACAGCCTACACCTCCTACCATCGTACACTCGAATGACTCAGTCTCCTCAGCTGGTACACACATAAGGTTAAGTTTAGTCTTAAAACAGACCGCAACCCTCCCCCCATGATCCAGTCTCGGGCAGTGAATCACCGAGTACCCGGCTGGATTTAGAGCCTCCAATATGGGGCCAGAATTCTCATCCAGCCAGGTCTCAGTGATGCAAGCCAGATGCACAATTTCTACAAGATCTGCAATAATTGCAGTCTTGTTTTTATTAGACCTGGCATTGCATAACACAGCCCGAGTTGAATGAACCTCCAGGGCCACCCGAGCAACCTACCCACTACTATTGGTGGTGCCCTTCAGTTTGTCATATTCCTGCTTTAAATGACAAAAGGGTTGTGCCTGTAAGCAAGTTTTTTTTTTCCTAAAAAAACTGTTTTTAAATACTGGCTTCCATTCAAGAAATGTTTAGACTTTACTGACTTTTCAGACTTTATTGACATTTTAGATAACTTAATGGGTGTTTAAGATTTGCACACTGGGAGTCATTACTATTTTAGAACTGTAATGGAGTTATGTCCCTTTCAACCAGAGCTCTACAGTAAAACATACCTGCATTGCAACAGCAATTTTAGACTTTCACAAGGATATGAACTACAGTAAATTACAAAATTCTTAAACAATTCTTACCACTCTTCTGTAGATTAGAAACACCCACCAAGTATAATAAAAGGCCATTAAAACCAGAACAATAACTAAATACTATGTGACAGGAGTTGGTTTATCTGGATTCTGATTGGCACTCTACTGTACTACTGCAGCACCAATGATTGGACTGTCTTTATCATATGTTCCATAAATAGGTGTTGTGTGCTTGTGGTAGAATGTCTGAATAGATGGAATATGTGCTGTCTCCACCGGAGACCACTGTGAAAAGGAAGACTCAGTCTTAGGGCTTGACGCAAAATTTTAAATAAATAAATACTACTTATTTAAGATGATGTAGCCCTACTAATATTAGGGAAAATATGTTCAACTTGGCACAGGAGGACTGACTATGCAGGTACTGCTTATCTGTAATCACATGACTGCAAAAACTAAAAAATCATACTTATCACATTACTTTTTTAAGACAACAGAGCCCCATGAGCTTAAGAAGGAAAATAGTTTCCTTGTGGCACACCAGGACTGACTTGTGCTGCATTTTAGGAGTTATATGACTAAGGAAGAATTATTTTTTCCCATCCTTTGTTTATCCTCCTTGGAGTTAGATACCCACACTCAGCCTCCTACCAACAGTCATCTAATCCCATCACCCAGTACTGCTGCCTGAGAAGTTCTCCACAGCTTAACCCTTGTGGCAGGGCTGCTAGAGAAGCAGGCTTCCACTAAGCCACAGGACAATCTAGAATGGGAGTGGCAAGGTTGGTGCAGAGCCTGGGCATGCCAGAGCCATCATCCTGATGGCCACTCATTTTTCATGTTTACTCCATTCCTGGATGATGTCAACTAGGGCTCCCCAACCGTGTACATGCCAAGGTGTGCTGAAGCAGGAACAATATCTTGTGTCCATCTTGTGTTGCACTTTGCTTTTGCAGACCCTCTGTGGCCACCAAGGAGCAGCTCTGGAGTGGGCAGTGCAACCCTTCCTCTCCAAAGACTGGGAATATCAATGGCCTGCAGCAAAGACCGTGGCTTGGGGCATTATTCTGGGTTGCTAGCTTGGCAGGTGCTTACCAAAGGGTATCGGACTGGCCTCTTGGAAAGAAATATAAGTGCAGCTTTGGAGCTGCCCTATTAAGTTGACAGAGCCTCACGAACCTATAAGGAAAATATCTGGCAGATGGCAGAGCAAGACTGAGTAATATTTTTTTTTGTAGTTACATAATTACAGAAAAATTAAGCCAGGTCAATTACAGCACTACCTCTTTAAGCCACACAAATTATGAGCCTATGAGAAATAAATTTAGTCACTTAATATGGCAGGAACAAATTTACTAGTACAGTACAGCCCACTTATGAGAACACTGGATATAAGAACCTCCCGCGTATAATCACATTTGCTTCATGTACTGCTCTTGCTCCATTATTTTCAATGGGAGCAAAGCCCGTTTATAAGAACACCTGGATCAGTTATAAGAATAATTTTTTTTTGTCAAGCAGTGTAAGCAGTGTACTCTGTGAGGTCATGGGAACATTCTTTCACACTACTTTAGTCATTCATTCAGTTGATGCTAGCCGTTCAATTTGCCTTTCACAATTCATTAACTCCACTATAGCCATGCCGCGTATCTTCTTTGATCTTAAGTGATCGTATTTGTCTTTACTCAGTAGCAAACAATGACTGTATCTGTTTCTAATGGCAACTAAATCACACACATTAACATTTAATAAGCCGCCATCAGTCCCTGTCCTAGCAAACCACACATTTATTAAATCTCATTGCTGGCTAATTGAAGAGCAATTGTTAAACATTCCTTTTTGCCTGAGACCTACAGTATGCTAAGATAAATGCGTTCATTCTTTTAGTTTCCACAATGCAGACTGCTGTGGAAAAACACAAGTGACTGCAGACACTGCTTTAAAAAGGCAGGTTTCAGTGTGAATGTCAGCCCAGAACAACCCGACTCCCTGAGGTCAGTGCTCCTGATGCTATGACAGTGGAAGAATTCGAGCAGCACGTTAAAGTGCAGAAGGCTTAGAGTGAGCTTTTCATCAGTTCAATTCCTTTTTAGACAAACTGTCACTTTCCAGTTACAAGCAGCAAAATATCACCGACTACTGGACTTTGTTTTTATCCATTTCTGCACTGTATTTATTAAATTAATGGCATTTGTCACACAGTAAAGTTTTTTTACACTTTAACTTTATTTTTCTGTCTTATTTGGGCTTAACACATACTGCGTGGGGCAGGCATCATCTAGCGGTGTGCGGCAACAATCACTTTAATGTAAGCCCTCTTATAGTAACAGCCTGCTTATAAGAACATTTTCTCTTGGCAAATATGATGTTCTTATAAGCGGGCTCTACTGTACTGCTTAACTGAAGTCAAATTATTAGCAAATAATTAAAGCAGTAGTGCATTTCTTATAACTCTATTTGGAGCATGAAAATACACTTATTTTGAATATTCACTGAATATTCATACTTGGGGTCCCAAGTATACGTTATTTGGGTTTTGTTATTCACTATTTGGATGTTGGAACTGGCTATCAGACTACAAGATCACCTAAGACTTCCTGTCCAATCAGAGGCTACTTTGAAAGCTCGCTGAAGGCAGGTCATGTGACCCAACACTTGCAGAATCTTCAGGCAGGAGAGATGAGTTGAGTTGCTGCAGGGAATCTGCTTCCATACACTTGTTAAAACTAGATGAAAATTAGAAATCTTGACATTTTTTGTTCCACCCTCTAAATCTCAAGCCAGAGAGGATCATTTTCGTTATACTTTTGTGTGATAGTTAATTTTCAGTGTTTCTCAGGAGAATTGATTATAGTGTTTTTTTTTATCTTAAATACCAGGCCTGTTTCTCCTCTGCAAGCAACAACAATCGAACAGTTGCATCCTGGCCAATGGGGCTTACGTGAAGCCACTCATTCAGTCAGCAGTTGCAATTTTCATAAAGCCAAAAACTACAGAACATTTCCAATGTCAAGTTGTTAATTTTTTTTCTAGCAAAACCAAATATGTTAACTTCAACATTTTACCAATAGGGCTGGTTTATGGGAGTGTTTTTATTGTTGTCATTTTGCTATCTCTTTCTTATTTGTAACAATTTAGCACACAAATAAACAAGCATTTGTCAATGCCGAATGTTTGCTTGCTGGTATTAGCATTGGAAATGCAGGAGTTAGACAGATGCAGAATAGGAATGGCAGTGAAGTATTGAACTTCACGCCAACCCCACCTCCATCCTGTAGAGACGGACAGGCATTGGGGTTTAGTGTTTGGGTCATCACCCATGACGTTCATGCTATGTCACCTGACCCTATTCTGCAGACACTGACACATGTTGAGGTGTGCCTTGGGGTTCTTGGCTTTACAGTCACCCCATTCCATAAGGACATATGCTGAAATGGATACAGCATAGGAGAATGGGGTGAACTCCGGGGCCAGAGAGTCCAAGGTACACCTCGATGCCTGTCACTGGCTGGGGGGTGGGGGTGGGTTGGCATGTGCAGTACAGTCGGCAATCCAAAGGCACACCCTGATGCCTGTCATTCTGTACAGGGTGGGACGTTATGGTTAGAAACCCTAACCCCCCAGGCATTTGTTGGTATTTGCATTACAAATTTTCAACATGGCCATTTTGTGACCCCACCTCATGAAAGCATTTGGGACCTCTTCTCATGAAGAGTGACAGTGTGATTTTGTCAATGTGTCCCAAACTTTGAGTTTCAACAGCGACCGTGCCATTCTGCAACACATGTAGGAAAACAGAGATTGGGCAGGATGTGAAGAATGACAGCTGTACCATCCATAGGGAGGTGTGAAGAGATGGCAATGTTGAAAATCTGTAGTGGGAATATTAAAAATGCTCGCACTTCCGAGCATATTTGGAAACTGCCTAACGCATGTGTGTAACACAGTCATTTTTATGGACTTTCATCACCAAATTTTCAACATAGGCATTTTAGGACCTCTGCTAATGAACATTGTCACTGTGATTTCCTTAATGTGTCCCGAACACTGATTTCCCACAGCGACCACGCTATTCTGCACTGGAAGTGCAAAAACACATTTCGGCCAGGATGTGAAAAATGACAGCTGTACTGTTCATAAGGAGTTGTGGAAAATGCCAACATTAAAAATCTGGAGTGAAAATATTACAAATTTGCAAAGTTATGAGCGTGCGCGGAAACTGCGCAACGCACACTCGTAACACACTCATTTTAAGGACGTTCATCACGTTCATCACAAAATTTTCAACATAGGCATTTTAGGACCTCTACTCATGAACAGTGTCACTGTGATTTTCTTAATGTGTTCCAAACACTGATTTCCCATAGCAACCGCGCTATTCTGCGCTGGAAGTGCTCAAACACATTTTGGCCAGGATATGAAAAATGACAGCTGTACTATTCATAAGGAGATGCAGAAAAATGGCAATGTTGAAAATCTAGAGTGAAAATATTGTAAATTTGCGAAGTTACGAGCATGCGTAGCAACTGCACAATGCACGTCAGAAACAATAATTTTTTTGATTTTTGCACCAAATTTACAACATAGACTTTTTGAGAGCCCACCTCATGAACACTGCACTGTTGTTTTGTTAATCAGTCCTGAAAGGTGATTCTGCACAGTGACCATGAAATCACCTTCCTAGACTGAATAACGCCATGACAGTGGCTGAATTCATGAGGCGGGGTCCCAATAACCCCATGTTGAAAATTTGGTGCCAAAATTCTTAAAAATGCATGAGATATGCACAAAAGTTGATAAAACCATACTGCCATTATACAGCTTACCGGCATTTCTTCACTTCGTGGTCGGCTTTGAAGAGCGCAGACGTGTTCCCAGTCCACCGAAGATCAACCCACTGGGCTCTGGAGGTAAGTATGGGGTGAGGGGATGTGTGGGGAGGCAGGGTGCGCAGAGGGTGGGTACGGATTGGGAGAGGGGCCACAGGACTCAACGAGGGACCATTTTCTGTTTTACAGGTTAAAAAAAAAATTGCGGGTTTTTTTTTTTAACAAGGACATTTGGCACGCTGGGATGGGCTCCCAGCATGCCACCCTAGTGTTTTTTGGGGGGGCTTTACATAATGGGATATTGGACACCCCCGTTGGCACATACCCGGGGGGGGCATTATGCCAATGGGGAGTGGGCTCCTCTGTTAGCAAATTAAACTGGGAAGGGGGGACTGAAGCTGACAAGGATTGGGCTCCCTGTTGGCAAACAAAGACTGTTTTTGGGGGGGCACATGATGCCGAGGGCAATTGGGCACCCCCTCAGCACTGGGGGCTGTGAAATATTATTTGTAAACATGGTGGTGGTTTGCTGCCATTTTCACAAACAATATTACACTAGGCAAGGTACCGCCTTGCAATGACGGCTCACTCCCTCATTGCAGCAGAATGCCTGATGCTGCAATGACGAGGCGGCCCCTGATTGCTGTGGCGAAAATGCTACAACTTGGTGGCACTTTTGGAAGCCAGTGTCATCAGCACACTGTGCCTCCATTGGTCCACCAGTGCCAAGCTCCCAAATGCAATGCCTCCATTGGCTGCCACAGTGCTGCGCCTCCACAACCCGTTTCTCTCCTAAGCTGCTGCATAATGTTTCTTGTCCATGCACACAAGCAAACATAAAAAGGCTGTCTGCTTTTATGGCTCTCTTTTACATCCCTTCATTTTATTTTCAAAGAGAGCCCAAAGGCAAGGCCTCATAGATCATTTTTTCTAAAGCACCACATTGGTCTCCTTGCATGGATCCCCTACCCACTAGGAGATCAACATGGTGCAGTCAAAATGTTTTGGTAGTGTGGCTACTTCAATGGGATCTGTTCAGGATGAGCAGATCTGGGCACGCATCATGTAGTGTAACAGGCCCCTGACTGAAAAAACTCCCTGTTGCCTTAATGTCTGATTATGGGGCAGGGTATGTCCTTCTCTATTTTGAGGGTACATTCCTATCTGATTACAAGGTATATCTGGTCAACAACAGGAGGGGAAAAAAATCACAATGATTTGTTTCTAAAATGAAAAGAAAGAGCTAGCCCCATAGCACTACAGTACCATCAGTACTGCTAACTGCTCCAATGAACTGAGCTTCTGAATGGTCCTTGGTTGTTGAGAGCCAGCCAGAGCAGAGGGAATTAAGCATCCCATGGATAGCTCTTCTCTTGGGAAGTGTCAGCACAGACTGTGTCTTCTGTGTGACTGTTGCAGTGCCCTAGCATAAGCTGAATGCTCGGTGATGGCAGCGGAGTAAAGTGGATATGCCAGAAGAAAAAAAAAAATTAAATGAAAGGATTTTAAAAGAGCAATAAAAACAGGAAGTCTTTTTTATTTATGAGATAAATAATTACAAATAAGAAAGGGATAGCAAATGATGAAAGCAGCAAAAACAGCCCCCTAAATAAGCTGTTTCTACAAAACGTTGGGGCGGAAGGAGGACTGGGAAGAGAGAAGACTCTGGGAATGTTGTTTTTGTAGGCTTTATGCAAAAGCAGAGTGGTGAGTGGTGGTGTACCGTGCAGTGCATCTAGTTTCTCAACCTCATTGTTATGAAGTAATAACATGAGAAGCAAGTAATGAGCACTCAGTGAGTTTTGATTTACCTTGGGGCTATTTATAGTTGTGTTTTTGTTCAGCATCCTTGCTGTTGTTAAGATACATGATAATAACGTGTATTAAAACAACAAGAAGAGAAGTTATATCTGGGTTGGAAAAAGTTAATGTATTTAATTAGAATAAAGGTGCGTGCATTAAGCACTACAAGAAGGAAGCATAGGGGAAAATGTACAGATTAACTATGAAGAAAAACACTCGTCAAAAGTAGACTTGAGAGACTATATATCTATTTTTATGGGGGGTAACTTATCTTTGTGCACAAGTATTGGCAAGTTAAGCTTGATGAAAACAAGCTGTTGAACATGTTCAGGGCCAAGTGTTGAATGATGAGGCTCAACAACATCACCAGCTGTGCTAAACATCCTCTTGGATGGCACACTCATAGTGGGGGCAACTGATGTATCTCACAGCCAGTTGCACCAAGTGAGGGAGATGCATACATCTTCTGTACCTAGTAACCTAATGGATCAACCTGAGATATCTCTCGAGACTTCACAAAATAGCCATTCAAGATATTTTCCACAGAAAAAGGCTGTGACTGTGTCCTCTTCTGTTGCTCTTGATGTTAGGATGTGCTAAGCAGTGCCCACTCAAGTCCATCAGTGCTGCTTACAGTAACAGGTATTTCTTTCCTATCTTCACCAGTGGGACCAGAACTGTCAGATGGAATTTATTCTCTCTCATGACCTCCTGTGCCTGCCGCCAGTGTCACGAGTCCCCACATGCAACCAGTCAACTCATCACACAGCTCTTGTAGAAAATGAATCACTCTGTGGCTATCCATAGCCATTTGAAGGTTTTGACATTTGATCTGGGGATCCAACATGGTTGAAAAAATGTGGCTGTAACTATCTAGCACTTTCACTAACTTTGTATTCGGTTCAGCTTGCAGCTACCGTATTCTGTGAGCACAACTGCCCCATCTGTAATCTCCCTGTTTGCTCTACATATCTCTCCATGGATGCTTTCAGTATAGGTAGTGCTGAAAACACCTGAATCAGAGTGGCAGGGGACACACTTAGATCATGGGTGCTCCTCTTAAATGGCCCAAGTACTCTCGCCATGGCATCAACCAGTGGCTACTCATGGTGACTTAGGACTCCTGCAATGTCACACTCCATTGCCACGTCATGAAGTACATGCTTCTGCTCTAGTAGTCTAGACAGCATCAGGTACGATGAATCCCATCAGGTACTGACTTCCTGTATCAAGCAATGCTGAGACAGACCAAGGCATTGTTGCACTTCTCTTAGTTGGCTAGTCACCTTTACAGAGCAATGAAAATGAGCACAGCTGGAGTGTTCTGTAGAGACAGTCTCGTTAGCCTCAGAACTGCGATGTAGCACAGATGTGACCACTGGATTCAAGGTGTGGGCAAAGCAACAAAGCGCTGACAAAATTTCCATCAGCAACTGCTTTCATTTGTGATGAATAAACCAATGTTTAGACTGATACCAACTGTCCATGACTGTAGCATGTCTTGAATGAATGCCAGGATGTTCAGTGATGTGATCTTTCTCTATTAGCCAAACATTTAGAAGAGCAGACCTGAAGTGACAGCAATCTTGTGGAGGGATGAAGGGAGAGCCAGTGGCACAGAGAAAGAAGGAGAAGTCCATAACAGGAGACATAGGGTTTGCACACACCAGTGTGTGGTCAAGGAGAGATTTGCATGCATGGAGTTTGTACTGCTCCAGATGTCT
Organism: Neoceratodus forsteri; assembly: GCA_016271365.2. Taxonomy (NCBI): domain Eukaryota; kingdom Metazoa; phylum Chordata; order Ceratodontiformes; family Ceratodontidae; genus Neoceratodus; species Neoceratodus forsteri. The sequence continues at coordinate 401,098,432 of CM057451.1, forward strand.
GAGATGCAGTGAAAAACTCCATCCACAGCCTCAGAGAGTAGTGTGGCTATTGTCATTTTCACATTCTCATATAACCTTGACACCACAGTGCGTGGAAATGTGGAACGTGATGGGAGCTGGTACTGTGGCTGGAAGTGCTGCATAAGTCTGCGAAATCCAGTGTCTTCCACAGGTGAAAAGGGTTGCAGATCCAACACCATCATTTCATCTGTGAGCTTTTTTATGTACTGAGCTGCTGGATGGGATGACTGGTACTTAGTTCTGGTTTAGAACGCTTCCACTATTGGCATCGATCGTGGATGGGGGGATGTTCCATGCTTGCTAGATGGTGTGTAAATAGCAGGTGACTGGTGTCTTGTGGGAGGGCTCTACGATGTCGGTTCAACAACAAACTCTGCGACAAGCATCACAGCGCCAGGCTCCATATTGACTGTGATTTGCAGTTGGCATGGAGCCGCGCACATCGGAGTGTATTTTTTCTTCAGGGGGGCTGTGCCTCCCGCAACCCCCATATATTTTGATTCTAAGTCGGAGTTGGTTTAGTGAGGGGGTGCAGGATGGGAGAAAGTGTTGCCAGATCCCAGGTGAACTTCTACAGTGACATGGCGCTGTTATCGATATCGACATTTGTTGCTGTAGAAGTGTCACTGTATAGGGGTGCATACCTTGGGGGAATGCTTGGGGTGTATGGAGGACTATTTGGTGTTGAGAGAGATGGAGTGGTAGCGGCTGCAAGTGCAGAAGCATTTTTTCAAAGGCAGAATGTTCTGTGGCACTGCTAGTGCCACCATCATCACTGTTTGCATTATCCCCACAAGATGGGTTTGATGGAAGCACAGGCGCAGACCGTGATGCTTTAAAAATCTGGGGATGATTTACATTTAGATGGCTCATTAAGGAGGTGGTTGTTAAATTAGCCAGAGATTTCCCCCTCCTGGCAGTCGTACTACACAGTGTGCACACTATCTTTGTGTTGCCTTCTTCCAATAATGTGAAATGCAACCATACCATGCTCTTACTGCTCTTGACACCACTCATGCAGCTAGTGTCACCAGTACCACCTCCACTCTTTTGGTCCCCACTAGCTTTTCTTGTTTAGACCTGTGTCTGTGGGTTTTCTCCTGGCACCACTGATGTCCCTGCACCTGCTCTGCTTGGCTGTTCAGGCTGTGATTGTGCATGCTGAACAAAGTGTTGAAGGGTAGTTTACCAAGTTTTTTTTGTGGGGAGAAGCTATATCCTGCTTTCTCCTGCCACTGTGACCTCAAGAGGTTGAGGTTTTTGGTGACCTGACTTTCTTGCTTTATGGCTCTCTAGGTACTCCACATACTATGACTCATCATCAAAGCTGCTTAGGTTAGCCTTCTCAGATGATGTATCAGTAGGCAAATCTCCTATTGGAAAGTACTCAGATCCAAATGAGTGCTCCTCCTCCTCATCTGCACTGAAAAGTTCAACAGTATGGGAGACAGGCAGAGAAATAAGAGATGTCCCAGTAGGGGTGGACACAGCACTGGAAATAGTTGTACAGTTGGCTGGGGTCTCAGTGGTAGTGGTGGCCAGTGTCACCATAGCAATACTGGTGGTCACCATTGTTACAGTGGCAGGTGTGGTCTGGCTCAAAGTGCCAAGAGTGATTTGGGTTGCAGTGGCAGGAATGATCTCAGTCAAAGTGACAGCAATGACTGGTAGGGCCACTGGTGCAGCAGAAGCTGTGATACTAGTAGTCACAGAGGATGGGTGATCAATCAGAGCAGTGGTGGTTATCAAGGAGGATGTCCTTGTCCTGGTGGCACTGGTGGCAGTAGCAAGATATGAAGAGGACACATTCACATTGGTAGTATCAGTAACAGTTAATGACAGTGTCCTCCTAGCAGCACATCTAATACTTCAAATGCTACTTTGACCTTTTTCCCCAGATGTCAGCTGCCACCATAATGGCGCCAGTGGAGACTGCAGGCTTTGATGGGGTAAAACATAATTTTGTATGGCAAATTCACTCTGAGTGTCACTCTACAGTATACTGCTTCTCACCATTTCCTGCTGCTTGTTGCCCTACACCTACTGCAGGGTTGCTGGGGCTGCTGGATCAGCCATGTTTTCTGGTACAAAGTCCTCTGTCTGCCATGGTTGTATTCCTCACAGGAAGAGGTATTAAATATACAATAATACACGGGGAAGCATGCATAATGAGAATTTAATGCACACCCAAGGTGTGGGATGCTACGGGTTTATCAAAGCATCCCGCACCGAGAGTGTGCATTAAATTCTCATTATGCACACCTCCCCATATATTGTTTTATGTGTTTGCTGGGGTTATTTTTTCCATACCAGATTTCTTGAAATAAATGTTGTTTTTTCAGTAAAATCATGTGTCTGCTTTTTTTTGTATTACAATGTTTCACTCAACAGCAGACACTACTTAGCTATTACCATGGGGGTTGAAATATTTGTGAAAACTAGTTTTAACATTTCCCTGTCAAGTGTTTTTACTTCATATTTTGAAGATTATGTGTAGGTTTGGGTGGTCATTGTCACAGCAATATGTAAATGAGGTTCAGTAACTCTGTGGATCATTTGCATATCTCCATGACAACGAGGAACCAGACCTGAAAAAATCTCAACTAATGAGCATTTGGAGCTGTGTTTTTGTGTGTGTGTGTTTTTTGGGGGTATGGTTTAGCCTCTCTATGTCCAGGAAATGCTGGCATTTGATTGCTGCTTTTATGAGAGCAGCCTGAGTGACCGAGTTCAAGCAGGGCAGAGCAGAAGCTGGGTCTCTAAGAGTGAGAGTGTAAACTGCCTGATACTGCTGAAGGTTAGGAATTTTTATTTTGTTGCTTTTAGTTCTGTGAACAGTCTGAATATTTTTTAGTCACGGGTGTTTCGGCAGACTGTTTCTCCAACTCCATTGCCATTTGACAGCTATTGTGAGAGCATGCTGAGCGAGTCAGCATGAGCGGGGTAGAGGGAAGCTGGTGCATGTTTGCCATTATAACCTGCGGGTTATAACAGCGAATTATAACCAGCTTCTCCTATGGGAAAAATGTCCCCCAGTTATTACATTTACATTATATTATTATGAAATGTAGTCTCTCAAGTCACTGCAGTAATGCAGAGCTGACAGGTCTCACTGCATGTCAACTAATAATAGTCAATACTGTAATGAAACCTGAGCGCTCACTGGCACAGATGTCCTGGTCAATTCTAAATACATGGCAGCATGCAGGCATGCAGTTGATCTGGTGTCCTGCATCCTGCCTAACTGTGGCAGTACAAACTGAGCTGTCTGACCTGAGAGGAGGATCTTATTTAGTATACAGTGGACACATCAGTGTGTCACGTAACTTTATTAGCAAGTTTTTTTTTATTACTGTAATACATGCAGTGCAAGAAAAGGCACAGTAGATGCAGCAGAGTAGAGTCTCACAGCAAGCGTAACCTATTACTGCTGCCTCCTTTGGATACTGAATAAGATCCTCTTTCCAAGGATGTGTAGTGTTAAACTTCTACAGCCAGTAGGGGTGCCAAGCCAAGTGAGATATCATTTAGCAGGGAGCACACAGTAATGGTAGCAGTAGACCACAAACTACATTCACAACAGCAGATAACCACAGGCAGTGGGAGTAACTTAGAAAAGGATTTCATTTTGGGAGCATAGCACACAAATGAGGACACAAGGTATGGAGGTATCCCATAAAATACAAAGTTTGCTAACTTATCATAGTTTTCCAGCTTTTCTTTAAAAAAGAACATCGGAGTACACTGCAGTGTAGACACACCTTCCTCCTAGTCTTCTCTCCAACTTTTACAAATGTCAATATACAGCAGGCTTTAGGCAGAGAAGGGTTGTATAGAAATAATCATAATCAGAAGGAATGAGATTAAACTATGTTTCCCCAGTTCTTTTTTATTGCACAGTAGTACTAGTCTAGTAGATAGGATATATATGTTTTATAATGTATTTTATATGCCTGACTTGTCTTCTCCACCCCCTTCTTGCCTCCTACTTGCAGTCTCAGCAAGGAAGTCCTTTTCTTCCATCCTCACAGTCCACTCCGAACAGGCACACATTTTATATGGCTGCATTGAGGAGCTATGCTGATGTCTTGCTTTTGCACAGAGAGAAGGGGCCCTGGAAGCATGACTGGATACCTAGACTATGTGTTTCCACAGTGGAGTTGAAGCACATGTGGTCCTCTCCAATGCCCACAGTGCTGCACCCCCCCCCATGCTGGGAGCACCATTTTTGTGCTCTGTGATTGCTTGAAGTTCATTTATGTGTTCAGAGCGAGCACTTATTTTAGAGCAGGTGTAAGTCTCCCTGCCATCCCTATATTTATAAGTGTCCCTGGTGTCTAGTAGCACCCTCCATCCTCAGATTACCGGCCCTATATTTATATAATGTTTCCCTGATGTCTAGTGATATCCCTCCCCCTCCAATTGCCATCCCCATATTAATTTAATATGCTTTCCTGGTGTCTAGCAGCTCCCCCTCCTACCCACCCTCTGATCCCTAGCCTTGTATTAATTAAATGATTATATTTCCCTAGTGTCTAGTGGCACCCCTTGCCCTACGAGTGCTGTCCCCATATTAATTTTTGAATTGTGAGCTGTGATAAAGAAAACTGTCCCTCAATATTTTTTTCTCTTTAAACTTGTAAAAAAGAAGATGGTCCCTTGTTGATGTGACCTCCCCAACCAGACCTCCCACTCAGCATCTACCCCCACACACACACACACACACACACACCTCCACAGCCCTCACACACCCTCACTCACCTGAACAGGTCTCATGAACAAGATCCACTCTCCGAATGAAGACACATCTTGCTGCTGGAATTGGTGACTGCAATATAAGAAATTAAAGGGTAGTGCGGCTCCACGAATTTCAACAGAATTTTGAACCTTGAGGCATAATTCTGTCATTGTTGCATATTTTCACCCCAAATTTTCAACATGGCCTTTTTTGGACTCCACTTCATGATCAATTCTGGTGGAATTATACGAGTCAAGCCTGAAAGGTGATTTTGAGGTCACTTGGCAAAATCAACTTTCAGGAAGGATTTGAACATTTTCACCTCCATTGTTCATGAGGTGGGGTCAGAAGAAGGCTATTTTGAAAATGTAGGATCAAAATATGTAAACATGACAAAGGTACAAGCATACATTGACATTTTTCTATGTTCACATATAAATTCTTCAATTTTAAATGTTTTGACCCCAAATTTTCACTATAGCCATTTATTTTCACATAACTTCATGAACGAGACTGCTGTCATTTTTCAGATCCAGGTCAAAATGTGTTTTTGCACCTGTGGCATGGAATGATGTTTTGGTGGTGCAGAATCAAATTTTGGTGGGGATCTGGAAATTTTCACCTACGGGGTTCATGGGGTGGGGTAATAAGGCTATGCTGAAAATGTGGTGCACAAATACGGTAAAATATCCAAGTTATGACTGAACATTGCAGTATTTCAATGTTCACTCGTAAGTTAGCTAATTTTCAATAGTTTGACTCCAAACTTTCAACATACTCATTTTTCCACAGTACCTCATAAATGTGACAGGTGTCATTTTTTTAAATCCTGGAGGAGACCTCTTTTCACACTTCAGAAGCCCTACAAGGAAAGACTCAGGGAATTAAATATGTATTCTCTGGAAGAAAGGAGAGAAAGGGAGAACATGATAGAAACATTAAAATACCCCAAAGGTATCAATAAGCTACAGGAGGGTAGCATTTTGCACAGAAAGAGATGCTCAAGGGCAAGAGGGCATGATATGAAGCTAGAACGGGGGAGACTTAGAGGAGATGTGAGGATATATTTCTTTACAGAAAGGGTGGTGGATGTCTGGAACAGCCGTGGGGGTACCGAAACAGTAACAGGTTTCAAACACGCATGGATAGGCACAAAAGGACCTTAGAAACAGGGTGCGTAGAGCAAGACCAGAGATCAGTTAGGGTTAATGGTAGCACAGTAGAGCAGGGACTTAGGGCAGACTGTGTGAGCCATGAGCTCCTTTTCTGCTGATAGCATCTATGTTTCAATGTTTATGTTTCTTTGGTGTGAAATGACATTTCAGCCAATATACTATAAATGCTTCACATCATGTTTTTAAGGGCAGTCATAAAATGACTGTCTTGAAAATCTGGGGTCAAAATTAAAAAAAAAGAATGAACGTGTGAAAAGTGAATGTGTGAAGAGTGAATGTGTGAAGAGTGAATGTGTACTGAATGTGTAGAGTGAATGTGTGAAGAGTGAATGTGCTAGGCCATGCACTTCTGTAGGCGGACAGTGTCTTCCTGTAAGACAAAGAACCTTAGTGTGCAAGCACTGAGGAAAGAGTTACCCCAAAGAGCGTTGGCTGGGAAGCCAAGTTTCAAAGAAATACAAAATCACACATACCCCCATAATGAAAAGCATCATGGGCTGTATATGCAAATCACCACAAAATATTATGCTGGTTCAACTTTAAGCAGAAATGCATGGTGCTGAAAGGCCTCTCACACAGACTACAAAGGGTGCCAACAGAAGACACAGACACGTGTTTTGTCCTACCAGGACTCATCAGTGCTCCTCATCTGTATGACACCCTGAATGAACCAGCTACCCTAAGTTGGTCTATCTGGGTTGGGTTGTGGTGAGCCCAATAAAAACAAGCTACAGTAAAAGACAAAGAACCTTAGTGTGCAAGCACTGAGGGAAGGGTCACCTTAAAGGACATTGGCTGTGTGAGAGGCCTTTTGGCGCCATGCATTTCTGCTCAAAGTTGAACCAGCATAATATTTTGTGGTGATTTGCATATACAGCCCATGATATTTTGCATTATGGGAATATGTGTGATTTTGCATTTCTTTGAAACTTGGCTTCCCGGCCAATGCCCTTTGGGGTAACCCTTGCCTCAGTGCTTGCACACTAAGGTTCTTTGCCTTTTAGCTTGTTTTTTGTTTTTATTGGGCTCACTGCAACCCAGCCCCAATAGACCAACTTAGGTAGCCGGTTCATTCCATTGGGGTGTCATACAGATGAAGCACATGGATGAGTCCTGGTAGGATGAAACACATGTCTGTGTCTTCTGTTGGCACCCTTTGCAGACTGTGTGAGAGGCCTTTTGGCACTATGCATTTCTGCTTAAAGTTGAATCAGCATAATATTTTGTGGTGATTTGCATATACAGCCCATGATGCTTTGCATTATGGGGGTATGTGTGATTTTATAGAGTCTTCCTATAGCACATGGTCCACAGGCCCTGCACATCTGCACCTGTTCACACATCAATGAAGTCTTCAGCTTCCCTCGTGTCTGAAGCAGCTTCTCACTTTTTATGGCTGCATCAATACAACAATTTTGCAGCTGTATTGGCACTGACCAGAATTTATTTTTTAACAGGCACCACACCACGCAGTTTGATATTTTCTTTAAGGCAGAACAGCAATCTGTGGCTGCTGTTCAGTTAGTGCTCCCTCACTTTGGGTGTGCTCAGAATTTGTCCTTTGTGTCACGCTGTGCCAGCCTGGCCTGCTAGTTCTCTTTCTTACTTCTCATGCAACATAGAATGAGGTAACTATTTTTTTTATTAAATATACTTTATTAGGATTTTTCAATAAACAATACAAAACAAGAACAAAAAAGCAAACATCCATTACACTACCTAGTACAATGCATACTTGAGAAGGCTGGAGTGACACAAAGCCAAAAAGTCAAATAAAAGATACCATTACCATCACCCACCCCCTTTCCCTCGTCTACGACCCTACTAACCACAAAACTCCAAAAAAGGATTGGCACGTTCCAAAATCAAAAAGTGACACAAGGCCAAAAGATCCAGGTAGGGTCAAGTGGAGTCCTAGGTACCCTAGAGGGACAATAAAGTATAGAGAGACTCTCACATACAGGGAAAAGCTGAGATCTCTTCCGCATTGATGCTATGTGTTTCTCCAATTGGAGGGCCAATATAATCTTGTGGTGCCACTCTAAGAAGGCTGGAGGAACATCATCCTTCCAGTGTCATAAAATAACAAGTTTGGCCCTGGCAGTTACAAGGGACAAGTGAGCTTTCCTAACATTAGGGGTGCCAGGGGGGAAAATAGCCAGTAGACAACTTGCAGGCATAAAAAGCTCATCCAATCCCAAAATGGGATCCATGGCCCATTGGTTAGAGTTCCAAAAAGGCCAGTTCTTAATGCACTCCCATATGATAGAGAGAGCCAGGAACCTCTTGGCACCGAGAGCACAAAAGTGAGGGTAGTTTGCCCATTCTATATAATTTTAGTGTAGTAAAATACAAATCATGCATAATGTTAAACTGTATTAAACGAAGCTGATCCTGCTTTATAAGTCTATATAAATTTATCCAAAGGGGTCTTCAGTAATCCATTTCTTCCAGTAATTGGAGCATGTGGACCCAATAATAGCAAACCCTGGTAGGGATGTGCAGGTTTATGGACTAAAAATGCTTATAAAGTGCAGAGACTGAATGAGGCTGCACAGCAAGGGACAGCAGGGAATTCGCCCCGTCTAACTGCATCAGGTGTCAGGGATTGGGACCTAAAAAGGCAGTCACTACACATCTAACCTGGAGATACTTAAACATATCTGTACCCCTTAACTGGAACTGAGCTTTCAGAGTCTGAAATAAAACCACCCCATCTCCATGGGAGATGTCAGCCAATGTGCAAGTACTCATTTGGGGCCAAAAAGAAGTCAGAATGGAGTGACAACCTATCTTAAAATGAGGGTTATTTAACACAGGTTGGGAGGTTGCCTTAAACCATGACAGGGAGAGATATGATTGTATTTGCGCCCAGGCTTTCAGCGACCACTCTATAGGAGTTGCACCCAGGGGCCGGGGAAGATGAGAGGGCCTAAGATTAAGATAAAGCAGGCTATTAAGAGATCAACTCACCTTGTCTGCTAGAGCCCTCTCAATATCCAGTCAGAGAGGGGTATATGCATGGGAACCAAACTGGGTGCAGTCCACACCCCACAGGAAAAATTTACTAGCATGCTGGGCACCATAATACAAAAAAAGGAGAGAAGCGACACGCCTCCGCTTAATTTAGGGGCAGTCAGCTCAATATAGGCTCTCCAAATGACAGAAGACTTCCAGAGAAATAAGTTAAACAGCCACTGCAGGTGGGAAACCCAGAGTTTAGGGAGGTGAAAGTCTAACATCCCCAATGGGTATAGCAGACGGGGCAGGACATTCATTTTAAGGATGTTAACTCTTCCCCATAAAGACAAGGGAGGGCAGACCACCTGTCCAAATTAGATTTTAACACAGCAAGGAGTCCTTGACCATGGTAGATACCGATCAGGTGATTTTGACCCCCAGATAGGTTAACACCCGAGGCTCCCATGAGAGACCCAGACCCATAATGTCCTGTTTACAAACCAGGCTGTTGAGAGGGAAAACTTTTGTTTTAAAGACATTCAGCTTATAGAAGGAAACACTGGAGAAATTTAAAATCTCTTGAAGTAGGATTGGAATAGATGCCATGGAGTCCTCCAAGTGTAGGAGCAAGTAGTCTGTGTATGCTGACAAGACATAACGCGTGCCCACTACTGGAATCCCTTTGAGGTTGCTTGAGTTGCACAAATGATGAATGAGAAGTTCCGGATAAAATCTGAATAAGAGAGGGGACTGATGGCACCCTTGCCAGGTGCCATGCTGTAAAGGGAAGGAGGCTGTGAGGTGACCATTACATCAAATATGAGCAGATGGGTAAAGCATACAGAAGTTGCACCTACTTAATAAAATCTGAGGGGACCCCAAATCTATGTAATGTGGCAAACAGATAGTTCCAAATGATCCAATCAAAGGCCTTTTCCGCATCCAAAGAAACAAAGACCATTGGAGACTTGCTTTTCCTGGATGCGGAAAGCAAGTGCAAAAGCTTCCTGGGATGGTCCCTGGAAAACCTGCCAGACATAAAACCTACCTGCTCATGTCCAATGATGGGGCCCATGACTGAAGCTAGCCGGGTAGCCAGAATTTTTGAAAGGATCTTAATGTCTGAATTCAGGAGGGGAAATGGGATGATAACTTTCTGCCAGCAGAGGCTCCTTACCGGGCTTTGGAATAAGAGTAACCAAGGCCTCCAAATAGGCAGAGTTGCCCATCCCATTCTCAAACCAGAAATTAAAAACCTCTGTGAGCAGGAGGACAACCTCGGAGATACACGCTGTGTAAAAGTTGTTACTCAGCCTGTCAGGCACCGGTGCTTTATCCTGCTGTAGTTATCAAATGGCACCCTCCACCTCTCCCACAGTAATAGAAGCACCTAATGAAGACATTGATGGGGAGACAGAGTCGGAAGAGGTAGAGTCCAAAAAGGATGAAATGGCTTCCAGAGAAGGGTCTAAAAAGCAGGGTCGACTTTGTACAACCTCATGTAATAAGCACAGAAAACACCAGCCACCACCATTGGGATTGGTACCCACTTGGACTGCAGGATGAGGCCGTATTCCCGGAATAAACTTAGCCATCTCAGCCTGGTGCAGTTGAAGGCCAAGAAGTTTCCCACCTTCTCACCAGTATCCAGGTACTTCATCCTGGTATGATGGAATGCAAGCTCAGCTCTTTGAGCCAGGACATCCATGCATTGGGCACAAAGGGAGTGCAACCTAGCCCAGTTTGCATTAGGTGAAGCATGGGACAGGGAGCCTTCCAAGTGACAAATGTCACTAAGAAGCTGCTCAAGTTTGGCTTTGCCGGCCCAAGGCTGTATCGAGGAAAGCCATATAAACTCCCCTCAAAGCGCAAATTTCAGAGCCACCCAGAGAGTATCCACACACTCAACAGAACCCCTATTGAGATCCAAAAAAGTGGATATGAACTGCCAGACATGAGACAAGGTATCAGGGATCTGCAATAATTAAGCACTGAGGCACCAGAGTGTATCTTGCCACAGACCTTCACCCAGTAAGTACTGGACACCAATGGGGGAATGGTCAGAAAGGACCACAGGGTAAATATCTGTGGTGAGTATGCCCGGTAGATAGGAGGCACTAACCAGGAAGTAGGGAGGGAGTATAGCGCAATGGTTTAAGGCTCTGAGCTGCAAATCTGGTGACATCCAGCAGACCAGACTGGGGTTTGAATCCCACAGCCCCCACTTGCATACTGTGTGACCCTGAGCAAGTCATTTAACTTCCTTGTGCTCCCAGGTTGCACCCGGAAACAAGCTTTGGCTTAGTGTGCCTTTCCTGGTTAAACAATTTCCCCTTTCCCTTTCCCTAGTCCAGCCTGGAAAAAGTCTTATGGGGTGGTGAGTAAAAAGAATACTGCCGCGCAGTCGGGTTAAGAACCCGCCAGATGTCAACGAGGCCTACCCCATCCATCAGATCATGAAGTGCCTGCTGGGCCGGGGAGAGACCGACAGTCTTAACATCCGAGCAGCCCAGATTTGACTGAAACACCATATTCCAATCATCCCCCATTAGTATAGGAGAGGGAGAATCAGAGGTCAGGAGGGGGATAAATTGGGTAAAAAAAATGAAATGAGTCCGAGTTGGGACCTTAGAAGGAGCCAGTCACAATGGGGTGAATGCCAATGGTCCCTCAAATAATAATATATCGTTCTTCAGGGTCCCATATCTCCTGGATGAGTTGGAATGGTCTCGATCTTATAATTAAAATAACTACCCCCCTTGTTTGGAGGAGACCCATGACCCATAAGCCTGACCCATCCACTTCCATCTGAAAAAATGAACATCTTCCCGACAAAGGTGGGATTCCTGCAAGCCGGATACCTCCACCTGCAGCTGTTTTAGGTGTCGCAAAATCATCAAACATTTGCACCTATCCTGGGCTCCCTTAACATTCCATCTAATATAACAGTACGGACCACTCATAATTTAAACTAGGACAGAACACCATGCTTGGGAAAGTGAGAGGTACCATATCCAAGCCATAGAATGAGGTAAGTATATAAATAATTAGAGCACAGCTTACTACTGTTTTTTTATGCCTGTCCAGGGTAAAGTTGCCATTGGGGGATGCCGACTCCTGTAGCAAACATAATTATTTTACCCCCATGCTGTCTTCTTCCCTTTCTTCTCATACTTCTCCCTACCTACACTGCTCAGTCTTGCCACTCTGTAACTCTGATCTGTAGCTATGGTGCAGATGTGCATGGTTGTTATAGCTTTAAGTGAGGTGGAAAAAAAACTTAGCTCTAGCCCAATCAACTGCCTCCCTCTCCTTGTGCCTGCCCCTTCAGCCATTTAGTGTGGTGTTTAGTTGGTCAGGTTGATGACAACAATTCAAGCTGCAGTTACTGTATGATGCAGTCTAGGCAAGAGGACAAGCAGGATTGCATAGTGGGGGGAGGGTGGGGGACTGGAAGGATTGTTCCTTTCCCATGAGCAGAAACTGCAGAGGGGGAGGAGGGGATTCCCAGATGAGAGGAGGAGTGAGCACGAGGAGTTGGTGGACATCAGTCAGCGACTTCAGTTGTCATGGCAACTTGCCAATGAAAATGAATGTGGCTGCCAGATAGTGCCTTGTGCCTTGTATGTGGGAGGGGTGCAAGTAAAATTGCAACCACAAATATATATTTTTTTTAAATCACCTCGCTGCTGCCTGCTGGGGAGTTTACTGGCAAATCAGCAATGTGTTACACAGCATACCTGGACACAGAACACGTAGATGTAAAGTTTATATTTGTACAGGTCTGCTGCGTAGTACTGGGTCCGGAGGAGGGTTCTGATTTTGGAGAGATCGGTCCACCTAGCCTTACACATCTTCCTTCTGAACCTTCCTGCCACCAGCTTTAGGCTGTTACCCTAGTGGTCTTGTTTCCACTAAGGCTGAAGAGACCTTGATGCTCACCCTGTTTATATCTTTAAGGTATTTGAAGGTTTCAGTCATGTTCCCCCTCTTCCTTCTGTCCTCAAGAAAATAGATGTTGAGCCCCCTGAGCCTCTCCTTACGGGTGTTGCCTTGCTGACCCTGGATCATCTTGGCTGCCCTTCTCAGGACTGCTTCCAGCAAGTTGATATCCTTCTTAATATAAGGGTACACATATTGCACACTATACTCTAAGGCCCAGATATTCAAAAGGGTTGCGCCATGTGCAACAGGGATGCACCAGCGCAAGTCCGAAAATGCGCCATTGTGCGATATTCAGTGGGATGCAGATGTGCCCCACAAATCACAATGCTCAAGAGTGCAATGGTAATGAATGCATGTGCAACTGAAGGGGGAGGAACCATGAATCAATGGGGCAGTACGATATTCAACAACATGCGCCACGCGCAATATAGGGAGCAAACGGAAGTTGCGTGATAACGGAAATGATCCAAAATAAAAAGGACCAAGAGAGAGGAGCAAGAACACTACAGGAATGCCACATGTGGGAGAACTGCAAGAAGACACACAGTAAGTGTGAGCAGGACAGGGCAGGAGCAGGATAGAGCACCTGGAACCACCAGGAACAGGGAAGGAGTGGGGAGCCTGTGCCACTGCGCAGGACAAAAGGGGGAAGTGCCACACAGGACTGAGAGCACGGACAGTGGGCAGTATGTCCAATATTGGGAGGTGTTCTCGGTGCAGGGGGAGTAGCAGTAAGGACAGTGGGGAGCAGTAAAACAGCTGCCGGGGGGGTAACACAAGCCAGGGACATGACCAGTGCCACCATTCAGATGGAGGCAGTAATGAGGGGTGTGAGAAGGCAGGCAGCAGGGGGTCGTGGCCGTGGAAGGGCCCATCGGCGGTATGCCCCCAACAGGCAGTACCGAGCCCGCACCAGCTTTGAGCTGTACACTGACACTGAGATCATGGGCCAGTACGGCCTGAACCGGGTGATCCTGAGGCAGCTCTGTGAGCTGAGCAGTGATGTGATGCAGGCACCCACACGACAGAGCCATGCTCTGTCAGTGGAGACCAAAGTGACAGCTGTCATGTAGTACCTGCTTGCCACGGGTACCTTCCAGAGGCCAACAGGGGATACGACAGGCATAACCCAGTCGGCCGCATCATGCCTACTCACCCAATTCCTCAGCGCACTGCTGCCACATGCTGCGGAGTACATCTGTTTCCCCAGCACACCGGCAGAGTGCACAGCAAACATACAGGAGTTCCACAGGGTAGCACGTATGCCTGGCATGCTTGGGGCCATAGACTGCACCCATGTGGCCATCCGCATGCCACCTGGCCCTGAAGGGGCTGCATATATAAATCGGAAGGGGTATGCAAGCATCAACTGCCAGGTGGTGTGTGATGCCAGGGGGCGCATAACCGATGTCTGTGCCACGCATCCTGGGGGAGCACATGATGCCTTCATCTGGCACCAGTCTGCACTGTGCCACAGGTTCGAGAGTGGGGACATCCCCACTGGCCACCTAGTGGGTGAGTAAGCAAATCACACAGAAAGACATGGACCTTGGGAGGGGCATAGTCAGAGGTGACATGGTTACTGGCCTAGATGGCTCATGGCAAGGCGATGCTGATCACCAAACTAATGTCCACCCTCTACACACAGGTGACAGTGGATACCAACTCCGTCCCTGGCTGTTCGCACCATACCGGCGGCCCGCGACCCCATCGCAGCATCGCTACAATGAGGCACATGCCACCACATGCAATGTCATCGAGCGGGTGTTTGGGATGCTGAAGGCATGTTTCCGTTGCCTGGACACATCTGGCGGTACCCTACAGTACAGCCCCTCAAAGGCCTGTGGGCTATTCCTTGCCTGTTGCTTCCTGCACAACATGGCCAATGACTGTGGGATAGCTGTACAGGTCAAAGAGGGGGACAGCAATGGGGACGATGAGGACGCTGGTGAAGATGGTGATGGGCAGCCCCCCCTTGGTCAAATGGACCCCCGACTGATCCGGATGGCGCAGCTGCACCGGGACACCATCACAGAGGAGCACTTCAACCAACCCAGGTAAGTCATGGGGCCATGTGCAACCACCAATGGCAAGGGAACAACCCACAAACACGCATGGACAAACCCAAGGGGTGCATGTCGTAAAGGGAATTGGCTGAGCATGGAACCGCACACACCGTCAGGGATGGGCAAGGTCTAACACAGCATGTGGTCACACACACACACTCACACACACCCCACAAGACATGCACAAAGGGTAGGAGGCATGCCGACCCCAACCACCACCCCTAGCCACACACATATCCACAGACCACCACACCCAGTACCTGTCATTGTGCATGTGTCAGATGCTGAGCACCATTGCACAGTGGTGGACAGCGCAATGCAGGCATCATCATGCATACGCCACAGTGGACAGCAGCCGGGAGGGTGTGCAGATGGAACGTGTGTGTGTGTGTGTGTGTGTGTGTGTGTGTGTGTGCAGGGCCGGGTACCCCACCTGTGCATTGCACATTGAACAACACACTGCACACAAGGCAGCGTCAGACAGTAGCCTTGGTGGGAGACAGGTCAGTCACGCGCCACACTGCCACGGCCACCACGGATGCATGGGCGGCCCTGCCGAGACCCGCCAGCAGTTACAGGCTGACCAATGGCCTCATGGGGTGGCACCGATGGTCCCCCAGGGGCTCTGCTGCGTGAACGCAACCGTGCTCATGCAGGGGTCTGCAGCACACCGAATATGCCTGCGCTAGGCGTGCTCAGGATGCCCACAGCTGAACCCAGTGTCGACAAGGAGGGTGTCGCACGATGCCAAGAATGGGGGGTGGACATTGCACTTCGCAGTGTCTGCCACACATGGGCAAATAACTGTGTGCCCACTGTGGCCATGACAGCTGTGATTGTCTGTGTCAGCCTGTCAATGGCAGCGGTCATATCCTCCTGCAGCCGGTCCATCCCTGCCAGGAGCAGACCGGTGTCCCTGCTGCACCGCCCCTCTGCCTGGCACAGGGCCGCACTGAGTACATCCACCACCGTCACAAGCTACAACTGCTGATCGACTGAATCTTGGAGTATGCGGGTGTGCTCATCTAAGAGGTCAATTGTGTTGAACGTGCTCAGGCAAGGGCGCATTTCTGTGACATGTGCAGGGGACACCGAACGGCGCATGCCCGGGGTGCTGATGCAGAAGCCTGCCATGCTGCTGACGTGCTGTGCGTGGGAGGCAATGCAGGGCACGGCCACCATTGTGCCAGTGGTGCTACTGTGCTGTTCACATGTATGGCGCTCTGGCACTGGGGCGCCGTAGGCGCAGTGGGGCCACAACGTGGTAGACCATTACAGGAAGTGCCCACACAGGCACCCTACTGTGCTACACGTGGTGAGTACCAATCATGCTGTGGCAGTCCATACACAAGAGACCCCTGACCCTGTGCCGACCTTTGCCCCTAGGCACCATGCGTCTGCATGGGTGCACTTCTATCGTGCTGTTCGGTGACAGCACGATGGGGAATGGCAGCGCAGTGCCACGCAGCATCTGCACATGGCGGATGTGTGCTACAGAGCACCATTTTGATACTGAAAGATTGCAGGATGGCACGGAGACAGGCACCGATCTGGAGCCAGGTCAAACTGGCCAATCTAGTGCACTTGGTGGAGCCCCATGCTGCTACTCTATTTGGGGAGGCACCCCTGGACAGGGCCAGGAGTGCCATGTGTGGGAGGAGGTGGCGGTGGCCCTGGAGGAGGCAACGGGCATGGAGCGTATGGCCAAGCAGTGCAGACACCGCTATGGGGACCTGCAGCGTCGGGACCCAGACAGGCTTGCCCGCCTGCGGTCACGCGCCAGGAGGGGTGTGGTTCCATGGCCAGGTAGGTGCCCCATCTGTACACTGTTAACATCCATATGGGTATCACGGTGGCATGTGTCCAGCACATGGGGGGGCCATCCAGTGTGGGTCATAGTGGTGGTATAGGGGTGGGGGCAGATGGGTATGGCTGTGTGGGATTGCAAACACACAGGGTGGGGGACTTTGCTACTGGATTGTACTGATGTTCCTCTCTCCATGTTTGCACCCTAGGCCCTGAAGAGTGCCAGCGTGCCAGGGAGGGGAGGCTGTGACGTGAGCCACATCATGCGGCAAGGACGGCCGGACCAGACCAGTGCAGGGACCAGCCCGATGATGGTGAGTGCCTTACATCCATGATTATTTTTGCATGCTGTGTAACAGGGTGGGCAGCGGGGCATGGCCACCATCCATTGACACCACTGTCATGTACACAACTTGGTACAGCCAGCACTGTCCAGTGGCACTGCATGTCTGGGAGTGCATCAATGGTGGTCCATGCATGCACCGGGTACATGGCTGTGCCACTGCCTTCGCACCGCATAGCCATGTCACTGTACAGCCACAGTGGTGCTGTGCGGGACTTGGCCGGTGGGTGTGTGCAGCGGTCCGCATGGCTGTGTGCACCTGGGTGGGCAGGTCTTGTGGACACGATCACTGTGGGTGGTCACACGCCATCACAGAGGCATGTCCCAAGGCCATATGCCATGCACAGTGGGTGGGCTGCAGGGGGCTGTGCATTCACACCTATTGACTCTGTTCCCTTGTCCTAGGTGGATGGCAGTTGCAGACAATCCAACAGATGCTGCAGGAGATACTGCAGGTGGCCAGGGCCTCCCTGGAGATCTTGGAGCGACTAGACCTTCTGGGAGTCCAACGGAGGCATGGCGGGAGGTGCAGTCAGAGCGGAGAGCAGGGCTCCCGCTGAGCATTTTACACCCCATGATTTCCCCTACCCCCCCTGGACCCACCCTCACACCTCTCCTTCCCTCTACCATTTGTTAACCCCTGCCCTTACCTACCCCCACCTTGTTTGTGGCCCTCCCCAACCTTTTGTACATAGCTGTAAATAGTTGTTTTGATCTTTACAATACATTTGCTTTGTTATGCCTACTGTGGTGGTTCTTATTTGCAGCGGGCTATAGGTGCTCAGCTGCAGTGGTGTGCATGGCGTCAGGGGTGGTGCAGTCTGTGTGTGTGTGTGTGTCTGTGGGGAAGTGACTATGGTGTGGGAGTAGCTATCAGTCACTGTCTGTGGTTTGTGTGTTGTTCCCTGTGCACTGGATGACTGTGTGCAGTGGTCCATGGTGCATGCTCTGTGTCCATGGCGCACCTGTCAGACCATCCATGGCCTGTGCAGCTGACACCCTTGCATGTCTGTAATCTGCATGGTCCGCTGGCATGTCAGTGGTAGCTGTCCATGTTGGAAAGCCACTGTACCTGGCACAATGCCAGGTTGCCTCCTGTCACTAGTGTGGTGCATGTCTGCCTCGGGTGACACTGTGGCCTCCGCTGTTGTTGTCCCACCTCCATGCTGTCGCTTGTGTGTGTCGCAGGGGATATACACCACTGTCTGTCACTTGTGCACTGGGCACATGCTGGTGGCATACAGCTCCATGGTGCCTGCACAGGGTGGCTGGCACTCCTGTGCCATGGAGGGGTGCTGGCAGTGTGTACATGGTTTCTGTGGCCACACACTGGGGGCTTGGTTGCCCCACTACTGTGTCCCTGTGTTGGTGTTCCCTTGGGTATGGGTGGGTGTTTGTCCATGCACTGTGTTGCATCCTGTGTGGCGCATGCTTCCATGCACCACTGTGGGTGTCTGCGCTGGCTGTTGTGGCCAGTGCTGGGTCGGGGTATGTCCTTGGGAGGGTGTGCAGGGTGATGTACCACTGGTGGTGGGGTCTGAGGCATGCCCTGTCACGTGTGGGGTACCTCGTATGCTGACGCATGGTCAGTCTCTCAGCTGTACCTCGGGGGGGGGAACATGGTGGTGGCACTGTGTATGCAGTCGCTGCATTGCTATCTGCTGCCACCCGCTGACGGGTGCCCGTGGTGGGGCTGCCTTGCATGGTTCTGTGGTGCACAGGGTTGCATTGTCACAGTGGGGGTGGTGGCATGCATGGGGTGTCCTGCACTGGTGGACGCTGCTCCTGGGCAGGGTGTCTGGGGGATCACAGTGCAGGGTGTGCTCTGCCTTGGTGGGATGGTGTGTCATGGGGTGGTTGTACCTCCTTGTGTGCTGGTCACACATTGCCAGGGGGTGTGCTGGGGCACCATGCCCCTGCTGTGGGTTTGTTGTTGGTATCCATGGGCCAGTGGTTATTCCAGCTCTCCACTGGTTGTGCAGTGCATGGAGTGTGGGGGTCGATGTCTGTTCTGCTGTGTGCTCCTCTGCCCACCTGTGGCATGGGTGATGGGCCCCTGTATCCTGTCCCTGCGCATCCCTGGTTGTGCTGTTGCACTGCTGCCCTGCTCCATTGAGCATCCCTGGTTGTTCTGTTGCACTGCTGCCCTGCTCCACTGAGCATCCCTGGTTGCGCTATGGCACATCTGAACTGTGCCACTGCACATCCCTGGTTGTGCTATGGCACAGGTGGCACGATATTCAGTCGTATGCCGCAGCAGCATCTTGACCTGCGTAGTTTTTTGAATATCACGCTTCTTGCGCATGGGCACAGTGGACTTACACTTGCTCCTGCTGTTACGCACTTTTTGGGCGCAGTTTGAATATCTGGGCCTAGGTGTGGTCTCACTAGAGACCTGTACAGTGGCAGAATGACCTGTGCCTTCCTTTTGATAATTACACTGGTTATGCAGACCAGCATTTGATTAGCTTTGGCCACAGCTTTCCTGCAGTGTGCCGAGTGTTTCAGGTCACTCGTGATAATTACACCCAGGTCTTTTTCTTTCTCTCATCTGGTTACCTGCACACCACCCAGCCAGTATTTAATCTCTGGGTTTTTCACCCCAGGTGCATAACTTTATATTTTTTAGCATTGAACCCCAATTGTCAAATGCCAGACCACTCCGCTAGCTTAATCAGATCTTCCCTGAGTTCTTGTCTCCCCTCCTCCATGTCCCCCCTCCTACAGAGCTTTATGTCATCTGCAAACAGGCAGCTCTCACTCTTGATCCCATCCGCAATGCCATTTATGAATATGTTAAACAACAGTGGACTGAGCACAGAGCCCTGTGGGACCCCACTAGCTGCAGGCTTAGCTTCTGAGAATCCCCCTCCAACTACTAACTTTTGGCTTCTGTCCTGTTGCCAACTTCTGACCCACCCAACAAGATTAGTCCCCACCCTAGGTCTTCTAGTTTCCTGACCAGTCCCCTGTGAGGTACAGAGTTAAAAACCTTGCTGAAATTCAGATGCATGTCATCAACCATTTGGCCCTTGTCTACTGTCTTGGTGACCCAGTTGAAGAAGTCAATTAGGGTAGTCTGGCAGGATTTTCCTGGCACAAACTCATGCTGCCTCACATCCTGGTGCCTATTATCCTCCAGAAAGCTCATCAGTCTCTCTTTCAGGATGGTCTCCATCAGCTTGCCCACTATTGAGGTCAGGCTGGCCTGCCTGTAGTTCCCTGGTTCATCCTTCAGCTCACTTTTACAGAAAGGCACCACGTGTGCAGTTCTCCAGTCCAGGGCATGATCCCTGACTCAGAGAGGTGTTAAACTGGTCACCTACTGATCTGCCAGAGCCTATGCCAGTTCCCTTAGGACCCTTGGGTGCACATCATCTGGCCCTGGGGACTTTTCTATCTTCAGGGCCCTTAGGCCCTTAAGTACTAGGTCAGCATGAATGATGCTGTCCGTGACTTCCCCCCTCTTGGTCTCTACCCCCCATTCCCTTGGGGCACTGGTCCATCCTTCTCCGGTTTTTTATCATAAAAGATTAAATTATCAATGTTAATCAACTTACATACCATAGAAGCAGATAAGAGAACAACAAGGTAATAATACAAGATTATTACCATTAATTCATATATCATATATTGACTCCTACAAGAGATAGCACCTATTCAGTTATACATGCCTTCCTTAGCACATTCTACACCCAAGACCAGAAAAATAACTATCATTTCTGGTGCTATTATACTGCAGCCACCTCACAGCTAGGGATATTCTTTACCGCTTACACTTTCACTGGACTGTAGTCTGCAAAGTGATCTAAAACTGGTACCTTATAACACAGCATCATGCAGTGGGACATGGGAATAGTTTCCTACAGAGGAGGGTTGCCAGATATAGGTAAGGAAACTGCACATAAGTGAAAGGTTAGATAGGGATCCCAGTGCCTATAATAGTCCCTCAATTGGTTCTTATCATAGGGTTGTGAGATTTCAACATGTGGTATACCTTGTGGTTTCAGAGCATAAATATGTTCCGAAAAAAACATGGAGTTAAGCTTACTCCGATTAAAGAGTCAGTGCCACAATGAGCGCAATGTGCACCTTTAGGGACAAACATTTCTTTGTTTTATAGATTTCCCTCTCTCTTCGGAAGGAAAAGCGCCTTTCTGATCTCGGGCGGGTGGCTACAAAATTGTAGTGAGAGACAGAGAGCTTAAGGAGCGAGCGCACTACTAATTTAAAACTAATTTCTCTTTCTCTCCATACATGTGGGGCACCAGTATATTCTATTATAAAAGTGTGACATGCGCTTTCTTTCCATACACCTACCCTAAGTGCTAGCTTACAGTGCAACATGCACTTTACACATAATCAGGGGCATACTTTTTACAAAAACAAAGTGCCTAAGTCACTTATTCCACTGACCTTCCTTTTGGGCTGAGACCTGTTAAGGCACTGGACAGGGAACAGCAAGCGGGGAAATAGAAAATAAGAGGGGTTGCTGTTCCTATTCTGCATTATCTTCATTCTTTTACAACCATTTGTAAAAGTCTTGGGGGGAGTCTGCAGAAACATCAGGGCACCTTTCCAGGACATGGTTTTCCCTGTCTCATTCCTCCCCACCTAAGAGGGCAACCATTTGATGGTTGCCTGATACATGCTTAATAACCCTAGGAGGGTATGGTGGAGCTCCGGCCCCCCTCACCATAGAGCTCCACCCCAAGGTCCCTTAAATCTATGTAAGCTGTCTCTGTCAGTAAATCCAATATCACACAAACCTGACAGGCTTACAAACATTACCCTGGGGCTAGCGATGCTTTTAGTGCCATAACATCTACTTGTTAGCTTTCCGTTTCCAGCAAGACTGGTCCTTGCATAGAACATATCCGGCATTCCTCCAAATCTATAGAAACATCAGACACCCATTACCAGTGTATCCCCATAGATATTCCCCTTGAGGTCCCTTCACCCTATAACCCCCATATAATCATTTCAGAAAATATGGAAAACATGAAGAAAACAGATAAAATAATCTGACAGATAGCCAAGCCTATCAGATGAAACTATAGAAGGAAAATAGAAAGCTAGATAGATGAAACTTGTTATTAGGCGCATTATCCCCCTTTCCTCATCCTGGAAGGGGATGGAGCTATGGCCCACCCTCGTCCATCAGCTCCGCCCCAGGATCCCTTAATCAAACACAAGATATTGCCCTTTATACATTTACCATGTCCCATATAGCAAACATCTTTGACAACATCCTGGCGCTGTCACAATATTTTGCCAGTTGCATAATATTCATCTATGTACCTTACAAAATTAGATCATAAAATTTCATCAAAGCAGAGAAAATATGACAGCAGTTTAATGCTGTCTGCACTATCTATATTACCACTGTGATCCTTCTTTTCTAGATAGGGATCTCCTCCTCCTTCCAACTGGCGCCACACACACTGCTGCCTGGTCTCCCAAATAGTACCAGGGCTGGTACCACCTGGCTAGAATCTCCCCAATACCTAGACTTCTAGCCAGAATTCCATCACTGCCACCATATGTTGTAGGGTTGTGGCATTTTACATCGACATCTAAATTATGTCAGACTCAGGCAGGCAATAAGGTGCATAAATAACACTCAGGAAGCATTTATCCTTTTATTATATCAGCAAATCCAAACAGAAATCAAAAGGAAAGTGGTGTTAGCCATTTCATGCTACAGTGAGAGAAACCTCTCATGAGGTCTTACACCTCTCCTAGACAGTTTTACACTGACACCCTCTCTCTAGTCTACCCCTAGTGGTAGGCTTTTACGCAATTTTTCTGGTGATAGAACGTCCTTGGGATCCACCCACATTATGTCACTTATCTAAAAACATATCCCTGTGAGGGTCATATCCTGGCCTATACAAAAGAAAAGGGATATTTCTAAGCCTTCGATACAGAGAAATTACTTTCCTCAAACATCACACAAATATCACAGCCCTGACCAGTTTTGTCTATATTTATAAACACAATGGCCCTCATTAATATTAGCTCCTCCCACTGGCCACTCTATAATGTAAACCATTTCAGTATAAATACAGACCACTAGGGGCCGCTGTCCCTCTATAGGACCCAATCTACAGGACTTCTCCTACAAACAGGTCAGGCTATTTTCATATTGTACTTCCTTATATCTCAGAACATGTACTACAGCCTTACAATTATGTTATCTGCCCACAACTCCCTTAAAAAGAATGTTTGTGTACTCCCAATAGGGCATAGGAGTATCTGGTTAGAAACATAGGCATTTATGCGCAGTTCAACAGCTGGAATTGCAGCCCGTCGGCTTAACTTTCACTTTGGCCCTATATTTACCCCAGGGCTTCAGGGCACAGTTCTGCTTCTGAGGCAGCTTCTTTCTTTTCTTTAGTACCGCCCTCTATTTATAAACATTTCCTTCCCTGCCTCTCTAATTAGAACTGCCATCATAGTGCAGCAGAGCAGCATGTCTACAAAGTCCTTATCTAACTGCTTCTGCTGCTAGAATTTTAGACATTTAATCTCTCTCTCTCTTTCATTGCAGCCGTGTGTTTTGCTTAAAATGCTAGCTCTGTGCTTAACATACAAGTGCTCTCTCAGAGCGCATAATTTTTAACTTTCAGCATCTTTTAATTATTTGGCCGCAGCGTGTGGCAGTCTGGTTACGAAGCATGCCGTTGCTCCGAACACAACTCTCTGTCCCTTTTTTTGTTTTTTAATTATACCACAACATGCGGTATATCCTGTGGTTTCGGAGCATAAATATACTCTGAAGCAACCACAGAGTTAAGCTTACTCTGATTAAGGAGTCAGTGCCGCAGTGAGTGCAATGCGCACCTTTAGGGACAAACATGTCTTTATTTTACAGATTTCCCTCTCTCTTCAGAAGTAAAAGCACCTTTCTGATCTCGGGCGGGCAGCAAATCGTAGTGAGAGAGACAGAGAGAGAGAGAGAGCTCAAGGAGAGCGTGCGCTCCTGATTTAAAACTAATTTCTCTTTCTCTCTCTTCAAACATGTGGGGGCACCAGTATATTCTATTATAAAAGCGCGACATGCGCTTTCTTTCCATACACCTGCCCTAAGTGCTTTCTTACAGCGCAACATGCACTTTACACATAATCAGGGGCATACTTTTTACAAAAACAAAGTGCCTAAGTCACTTATTCCAGTGATCTTCCTTTTGGACTGAGACCTACTAAGACACTGAACAGGGAACAGCAAGTGAGGAACAGAAAATAAGAGGGGTTGCTGTTCCTGTTCTGCATCATCTTCATTCTTTTTCAACCATTTGTAAAAGTCTTCGAGGGGTCTGCAGAAACATCAGGGCACCCTTCCAGAACTGTGGTCACCCTGTCACCCTTAACTTGTACATTGCTTCATTGCAAATCAATAACAAGAACGTATGGATGTACAAGTTTGCTGATGATTGCAGACTGGGTGCAGTTCCAAAAAATGATGAACAGATAGAAGCACTTCAACAAACACTAGACTTAATAAATAAATGGACCAACCTCAATAAACTTGAACTAAACATATCCAAGTGCAAGGTTATGCACTTGGGTAAGAAAAATAAGGAAGCAACCTACCTATTGGATAAAATAAATTTGGGAGTAGTTACTGAGGAAAAGGACCTGTGCATTACAATTACTAATGACCTAAAATTCAGAGTACATTGTAGAAATCAACTAAAAAAAGCAACCCAGATCCTAAACTGTATATTGAAACACATAGCAAGCAGAAGGAGTGAGGTTCTGGTTCCTCTGTATGTTGCACTGGTCAGACCGCACCTGGAGTACTGTGCGAGGGTTTGGGCCCCATATAACAGGGAAGACATACTTTCTATTGATGGAGTACAAAGAAGATTAACTAAACAAATAAAGGAACTTAAAAATAAAGAATATCATGAAAGATTAGAGAGACTGAACCTTTATTCACTGCATTATCATAGATTAAGGGGTGATCTATGTTTCTTATACAAAAATATTGAGGATGAAGATTTGTTAAAAGACTTGGGTATTACACATAATTATGGGAGAACCAGTACAAGGAAACATACGAAACAACTTTGTCAACAAACCTGGGTGCACAACTTTAGGAAAAATTGGTATAGTCTAAGAGTGGTTGGGGCCTGGAACAACTTACCAACAGAAATTATAATTAGTTCTACAATGAATGAATTTAAAAAAGGGGTAGATGAATACTTTGGAGACAGTAAATTTCTTTTTAAATAAATAAATAATGGAAGACGAGCCTAATAGGATAGTTGTATCTATCCTTGGCTTGAATATACCTATGATACCTATGATACTGTTCTCACTAGTAAAGGAAAACCTTTCAAAAACAGCCAGCTGATCTACTGCCATATACCAGGTCAGGAGTGAAGGGGGGTAGTCTGTCACCATTTCATTAGGATCGATCTCTTGGCTTCCAGTAACACTGCTAACAGCCACCTATGTGTTCAGGGTCAGTTAGCGTGCATGTTTGATGTATCCCCTAACATTATAAGGGTTGGTTTCCTTGCGATGGGCTCCTGTAGGACCTTCAAGCAATCCTCAATCACCCTGGTCCAATAAGTATTCAGGTGGGAACATTCCCAGATGACATGCAGTAGGTTAACTTCTAGTGCCCCACATCTCCAGCATTGTGAATGTGGTAGCACCCCCATGCAATGTAATATTGCTGGAGTATAATACCAATGTGTGAGCACTATTAGCTGGATCACTTGACTTCTTGCCTCTGAGTACATCAGGTGGGCATCTTTCACACACTTGTGCCACACTGTCTCTGAAATGTCCTGCTCCCATTGTACCCCACATTTGTCTGTGGAGCTAAGTTGCTCATCCCTGAGAACTCTGTATATCCTCCCCACCAACCCTTTTTGTGCCTTAGCTTTGTGCGGTAGTGCCAGCCATTTCCAATCTCTTCCTGCCCCCTTCTGAGATTTATATGCCCTAATTGCTTCCCTAACCTGAAGATACCTCCAGATATCCTGCCTGGGAAGTTGAAATTTTTCTTGGAGGTGTTGGAAGGTCAATGGTTCTTCTTTGCCCTCTAACCATAGATCTGCTATGGTCAGTATCCCTTTTCCCATCCATCCCCCCCCAGTGGATACTACGTCCGTCGATCTGTATACTGGGATTGCCCCAGATGTATGTGTAACCTAGTAGTGGCCCACGGTCTTTCTTGGGTGTCTTAGTGAATGCCATCCCCTTTTGCCAGGCTTTACAGGTGTCCAGTATAACTGGGGAGGCTATACTCTCCAGGAGCCTTTTGCTTTCCAGGAGAGACCCCAGCCATTGGTCTGGTATTAGGTCCTTCTCTAACCGGACCCACACTGGTCCTGCTCCCCCATCTGGGAGAAACCACCAGGTGGCCTGTGCCATTCTATTGGCAATGCAGTAGCCAAAGAACCATGGAAGTCCTAGCCCCCCCTTCCCCCAGTGAGCCCTGAGCTTTGTCCTGCTGAACCAGGGAGGTTTACCCTCCCATAACAGGTTTGAGATCATCTTATCCAGCCCTTTAAATATTCTGCGGGGTATTTCCACTGGCAGATTGCAGAGCAGATATTCCACATTTGGAAGTGTGAACATCTGTACTACTATTATACCCTTTATGGAGAGTTGCATCTTCTGCCATCTCCTCAGCTCAGCTTCTGTGGTACTCAGGACTGGACCGTAGTTGTCATCAATGATCTGTCTCCAAGTGGCTGACATTTTCACTCCTAAGTATGTAAATCCACCAGCAGCCCAAGCAACCTGTAGGTCCTGCTGACTCATTTGTGTGCAGAGGAATTGAGAGGTAACAGAGTGTTTTTTTCTTATTCACCCTCAGCCCTGAAATCTCTGCATATTCCTGAAGTATCTGCAAGACATGGGGAAGTGTAACCTCGGGGTACTCCATCGTCAAGATGATGTCATCTGCATACGAGTTAATCAAGTATTGCATTCCCCTTATATCAATGCCTTTGACTTCTTTCTTATGTATCAGCCTCCGAGCCAGTGGGTCGATGGCTATTAGAAATAGTAAGGCGGACAGAGGGCACCCCTGCCTTGTCCCTTTCTGCAGCAGGAATTGTCGGGATTTATTTATTTATTTTTTATTTATTTAGGGATTCTGATCATACCTTTGGGCTTAGAGCTCTTTTACAAAGGTTCCACGTTGAACAGTGACAATGACAACAATAACAAACAGTTTATATACACTATTCGAATAGTAGGTAGCTAGTATACAATAAGGTTACAATGTCATTCATAGTACCAATGGTGATAGTACAGTGTCAAGAGCATTCCACTAGGGTAAAGGACAGTGTTTGTATGTAGCGAAGGAGATAAATAGGTGTGACACCTAGTGTGAGAGCCTGAGGAGGAGTCAAGGTGAGGGGAAGGGGTGACTGGGCGGTGGGAGCCAAAAGAAGTGGCTTTGTCTAGGAGGTTGGGAGGTAGTGGTAGTAGGTTGGTTATAAGGTTGATCCAGTGGGGGAAAGGCACAGGGGAAGAGGAAGACAGAGGGATAGGGCAAGGAGGAAGAGTGGGGGAAAAAGGAAGGGGAAGGAGAGTGTGGGTGAGTGGGCATTATGGGTGTTAGAGTCCTAGTGGCAGTCACAAACTGTCCTAGTAAGAAGGTGTTGCCTTAGGCCATTTTTAAATTGAGAGATGCATTGGGAGTTTAGAATGTGCACTGGGATTTCATTGAGCCATTGGTGGGCCCTATAGCTGAAAGCATGCTGTCCCTGCACAGTTCGACAGAAAGGTGTTGATAGGGCCCCCCTCATCCTGCCTCTGGTGGTATAGCTGGTAGCACTTGGTGTTAGGATGCTAGAAATTCATGGGGGGAGTTCACCCATTAGCGCCTTTTTTCCAAGGAGACATGTTTGGAATTTAATCCTGTTCTTTAGTGGTAGCCAATTGGTCTCCTCGTATAAGGAGCAGGTGTAGGTATTTCGATCTGCAGCCATTATGAGCCTACATGCCTTGTTGAGGGCAATATGAATCCTTTCTAGTGCGGTGTATGTTGCTGCACCTTAGACCACCAATCCACAGTCGGTAGAAAGGATGGAGCTGGAGACTGAGAGATGGAGGGCCTCTGGAGTGAGATACTTTTTATGCCTATAGAGTACACCCAGCTTGGTGTTCACTGCCTTTACCACTGTGTCGATGTGTTGGGTGAAGGTGAGGGAGTCATCAGTGGTGACCCCCAGGTACTTGAAGGAGTGAACTTGTTCTAGCTGCTCACTAACTTTTTTGGAAATAGTGAGGACAGGGAGCTTCTTTTTGTGCTGTGGGCTGGCTGTGAGCATCACCTTGGTCTTTTTGTAGTTTAATAGAAGTTTATGGCTACAGAACCAGTCTTTCAGCTTGTAGAAGGATGCCTGCAGCTCGGAGTGGAGGGCGACTATCGATGAACTGCTGGTGAGAAGTACAGCTTCGTCTGCATAAAGTATCAGTTTAGTGTCACAGGCTTCAGGAAGATTATTTAGGAAGAGGTTGAATAGTAGGGGCCCCAGTATTGACCCCTGTGGGACCCCTAAAGATACCTTGTTGGAGCTAGATACTGTGTGCCCAATTTTTACACATTGGCTTCTGTGTGTTAGGTAGTCCTTGAACCAGCAGATAGCAGTGGTTGCAGGTTCTGTAGTTGAGTCAGGAGGAGAGAGTGATTGACAGTGTCAAAGGCTTTGGTGAGGTCTATAAAGACTGACCCCACCAGTTTTCCTTCATCTAGTGCCTTGTGCAAGTAGTCAGTTTAGTCCAGCAAGGCAGTGGAGGTACTATGATTCTGCCTGAAGCCATGTTGGTTGGGACATAATAGGTTGTATTTGTTGAGGTAATCTGTGAGTTGGGCGGCCACAATCTTTTCCAGGGCTTTAGATATTGGACTGCTGCGTCGGCAAGATGGTGGCTGAGCTGAGCCAGCCTGAGCACTAGCCTTGTTCATTTGTTTCATTTTACTTATTTATGTTTATTTTATGCTTATTTTTTGCTCATTTTTGTTCAGTTTATTTTATGTGTGTACAGACTAGTTTAGGGCTGAAGAAGTGAGTCAGACTAGGGCGAGAGAGACGTTTGCGGTTTGCCGAGTGCTGTGTAAAGGAGTTTTCGGCTTCTCTGTAGCATGTACCGCTCATTTCCGACTACAGTGTGATAGTCTGTGGAGTCAGGAAGCTGCGGGAGTCATGGGAGGATTTTTGTTGTTCTGGTGTTGTAGCTGTATTGGGGTACCTCTAAGTTGTGTGAGAGGACTCCACTCTGATTTCTTAATGCTACTCCCCCCCCCTTTGGGGGAGCTTCAGGTGTCTACCTGACCGCAGTGTGGCAGACTGTGAAGTCGGGGAGTAGCGGGGAGGATTTTGCGCTATTCTTTCTGGCTGGATGTACTTTTGCCTTCTAGAGGAGAAATCTGGATGAGGAACTGGAATTGGAGTGCAGACCTGTGTTTGGGGATTTTTGAACTTTTTGGAGGATTGAGCTGCAGTTAAGGAACTGTGTTGACCTATAATCTGAATTATTGTGGTGCAGGGGTTCCCTTAATTTGTGCTGGGGAGTCAGGGGTCAAATTTTGCTGTGGTTTGGGGGGTTCTGAGCTGTGTACCGGCCGGGGAGTTGGCCAGTGGGCTCGGGGTCCTCTTAGGTTCCCCAGGGGGTCTACTGATAAGTGGATTCCGGTTGGTGGCCCCTTTTATCACAGTGATTATTTTTGACTCAGCCTCCAGCACATAGGGTTCTCTTCATGCCTGGCTGTAGTGGATTTCCAGAACTCCCTGTGTGGACTCTGGCATGGAATGAGTGGTTCAGTGGATGGTTACCTGTGCCCTATAAACTGCAAATATGGTCAGACATTTTTATTTCTATCTATTTCTGGTGACTTGGACTTTGTCATTGACTCTGTAAGCAGTGAGAGTGCTTTTGCTTTTTCTCCAAGCAGTGAGGGAGGGGGCCCTCTCTGTGGCAAGCAGTGATCCAGAAACCCTCATGTTGGCCTGTAATACAGCCATCTCAGGGGCCCTGAATGTTATTGCTCCAGTCCGAGTTCGTCCTCTTTCCCTTCACCCTCGATCCCCATGGTTTGACAGGGTTTTGAGGGAGATGCAGTGACTAGGATGAAGGCTAGAGTGCCAGTGGTGGAAATCTGCCCTTCATGCCGACTGCCTTAGATTGATGGACCATTATCAAGTTTATCAATCCACAATCAGCCGTAAGAAGGCAGAGTTCCTATCCAGGGAGATTGTGGCAGCTCAGAACCGACCAGCTCAGCTGTTCTGAACTGTGGACAGACTGTGCAACCCAGCCTGTCTCCAGGTTCGAAAAGCATTTTCGTAAATAGAGTGCGATGACCTTGCTAGTTTCTTTGCTGATAAGGTGGCCGACATCAGGGCAGGGCTCCAACCAGCGTACTGTCTGGGTATTGCTTGTGATCAGCATGAGGTCACTGTCCCCTGTTTTTTCTGGAGTACCTTCAGCCACCCCGACTTCATGGATGTCATGCGGATCATCCAGGGTGTACACCCTACATGCTGTAGTTTGGACCCTGGACCAACTTCCGTGACTTTGGGTTGTATTGATGTTATCAGTCCGGTCCTCACGCAGATAGTTTAGTGCTCCTTGGAATCTGGAGAGTTTCCTAACTCTCTGAAAGAGGCAGTAGTGATAACACTCTTGAAGAAAGCTACTTTGGACCCAAACTGCCACGCTAACTACAGCCCAATCTCTAACCTCCCTTTTTTAGGGAAGGTTATTGAGAAAGTAGTGGCAGCACAACTGGAAGACCATTTAACCATCCATGACATCTACAAGCCCCTCCAGTCTGGTTTTCAGAAGAGACATAGCACTGAGACAGTGCTGGTTCGGGTGCTCAATGATCTCCTGATGGCTAGAGATCAGAAGAGCCGTTCCATCTTGTTTCTTCTGGATCTATCATCAGGGTTTGACACCATGGACCATGGGCTGCTACTTAGCCATCTAAGGTACATCTGTGGAATAATGGGAACTGCTCTCAGATGGTTTACATCATTCCTCACTGGAAGAACTCAGAGAGTGGTATCTGGAGTGTTTTCATCAGATCCAGTTTCTCTGTCTTGTGGGGTTCCTCAGGGTTCAGTTTTGTCGCCCATGTTGTTCGCGGTGTGTATGCTACCCCTCGGAGACATTGTAAGAAGGTATGGGCTGAGGTTTCATTGTTATGCCGATGATGCCCAGCTCTGCCTTTCTTTCGCACCCAACCAGGATAGAGCTCTCTCAATCTTTAATAACTGTCTCAGAGAAATCCAGGAGTGGATGGATTCGAGCCAGCTGAAGTTGAACTCTGGTAAAACTGAGGTGATGGGTGTAGAACCTGGTCGCTGGACCGGAGGTTTGGGTGGCAGGTCGCCCTCTGGAGTTGTTCTTGGGGGTGTCCCCCTCCTGACTTCTAACCAGGTGCGAAACCTGTGGGTAATTTTTGACGAAGGGTTGACCCTGCATTCGCAGGTGTTGGCTGTTGTCAAACCTTCCTTTTACCACTAAGGAATATCTCCAGGATTAAACATCTGGTTCCATCCAGCGACCTTCCTTTTTTGGTCCATGACTTTGTGTCCTCGCACTTAGATTACTGAAATGACCTATACCTAGGACTTTCTGGGGTGGAAATCTGCCACCTGCAGTTGGTGCAGAACGCGGCGGCCCGGCTTTTGACAGGATCTCCTCGGTCCTATCATATTAAGACTGCACTGGTTGCCAGTTCAGTGGTGGATCACCTTTAAATTTGGCTTTCTGACTTTCAAAGCCCTACACGGACTGGGCCTGGACTATCTGAAAGAGCTCCTGGTTTCCTATTGCCCTGGGCAATCGCTCCGCTCAGCCGCCGAGGGGTTGCTAGAGATTCCTAAGGTACGTTTGAAATCTTTGGGGCCCAGATCTTTATGTTCATGGCTCCCACACTATGGAATTCTCTTCCTCGATGGTTATGGGAGTGCACGACTGTGGAGGGCTAAATCAGCCTTAAAGACCCATCTGTGGCACCAGGCTTATGGTGATTGATTATTCTGTGTAATAATATTTATGGTGCTGTCTGATTTTAATGATTGTTTTTATTCTGATTTGTTTGGTTTTAATCTGTATGGTGCCTTGGTTTTCTGAAAGGTGCCTTAAAAATAAAAATATTATTATTATTATAAGGGAGAGAGGATGGATATTGGCCTATAATTGGTGGTGCATGTCATATCACCATTCTTGTGCACCACCGTCACAAGAGCCTGTTTCCAGATCCCAGGGAATTGTACAAGAGCCAGCAATTTGTTAATTAGTTTTGTAAGTGGCACGATGATGACATCCAATGTTAGGGATAGGAGTTTCATATCGACTCCATCACTCCCCATTCTGGTCTTGCCTAGTATTTTTGTTATGTGTTTGTAAGCCTCCTTCTCTGACACTTTTTTGAAGTAGCAGACAGGGGTTGAGCCCCCTTGAGGCATGCAGTTGGTTTATTCCCCAGCAGGGTTCAGGTAGTCGGGGGGGTAGCACTCCAGTAAGGTCAGTAAATGCTGTCTTGAAAGAATACGTGAGTGCCATGGGTCAGTAATCATGGCGTTGTTGATGTTGAGTGAGTGGGGGATCTTCTTCTCATCTTTCCCAAGAAGGTTTTTGATGTTCTCCCAAAAACTGTTCCCGTTGTCCGAAGTTTTATTAAGCTGCTCCTTGTGGAAGTTGGCCTTTGCTTGGCGGATAAGGTTGGTGCAGTGGTTTATTGCAACTCTATAGCACTTGAAGTTGTGTTTGCTGTGAGAGGACCTGGCTTTTTCCCAGAGATTGTCCCTTTCCTTCATCTGGGTGAGGAGATCCCCTGTGATCCAGCCATTAACTTGACCCCAAATTTTTCTTTTCCTCAGTGGTGCAAAGATATCACAAATGTTGTTGAAATCTCCTTTTTTCAACACATCCATTCATTTATTTCCAAATTTATTTGGCAGGATAAGCTTCTCAGACGTTCCTTTCTTAAACTTAGTTTACCCAAAGAAATGGGTGTTCTTCGCCTCCCTAACTTTCTTATGTATTATTGGGCCAGTCACCTTGTTAAGGTGGGTTGATGGCTTTCTACCAGGGAGGAAGAATAGTTACCTGCCTGGCTTCAACTCAAAAGACAGCTAATAGAGTCCCATAACCTCAAATAACCTGCTATCTTCCACATTACCAAGTCAGCATTACCATGCTCATTACAAAACTCGGTTACTGGTATCACGCTTAAAGTAGTGACCCAGTGTTGGACTTGCTTCAGGATTTCTCCTAAAATAGATCTCGGACAACCCCTTCTCCATAATCCCAATATTAGGATAGGAAGATTGCAGATTTCCTCAGACTGGCTCCCACAACTACATGGAACTTTAGTAGAAAACTTGTTCTCTCATAATACTCTTCTCTCCTCTTCCGAACTCATGGCCAGATTTAAGATACCTCAGAAACTGATTTTCAAAGTATTCCAGTTGAGACATTTAATCTGTTCTCTTTTTGGTACTGTACCCAAAGACCCCCAGTTTAAGTCCATTCTAGATCGGGTACAAGAGTATGCTAACATACCCCTTGGGGTCTCCAAGATGTACTCCTACCTTCTGGATCTCAAGTTCCCGGAGCCCTTTTCTGGTTCCAAAGTCTGGTCTTCTCTTTTGCCAGATACCAACCCCATATGGGGGCAAATCTGGGCAGATCTTCATAAATATCATACCCAAGATAGACTCAGACTCACCCAATATCACATTTTAAACAATATGTATTACACACCAGTCAAGCTACCTAAATTGGGCAGACTTCCAGCCCCCATCTGTATCAGGTGCAGTAAAGATGAAGAGAACTTAATACATATACTTTGGCAATGTGAAAAAGTAGCCCCTTTATGGCAAACAATTAAGGCTAAACTAGACCCTTTATTAGGTTTGGAGGATCTCTTCACCACAGAGATACGTATCTTGGGTATGTTCTCTAACATTGCTGTTCAAGAACGTAAATTTCACATGGCTTTAATTTCAATTGTGGTTAAGAAGCTGGTTCTTAAACACTGGATGGAACAAATGACTATATCATACACTGAATGGCTAAATGATATAACATCCTACTTTCAGACTGAAAGACTGGTGGCTAGCTCTCATTACAATATGAAAGCTTTTAACAAAAAATGAGGCAAACTGCATGCTTTATATTTGCACTAATTGTCAGATCCCTTATGTCTCCACCCCTTTTGTTTCTGTATCCTGTATGCTGTTGATATACTTCTTTGTTTTCTTTACCAATCAGACTAATTTCAATAGGCACACTCCACGGGAAGGGGGAGGCTGTGGGGTGGGGATAATGGGTCGGGCGGGGGGATTAGGGGGTTAAGGGGTTTACTCTTTTTTGTATAGGTTATCCGATTACAGATTATGTCTGGCAAGTTACATGTTTTGTAAGTTGATTGTATTTTATAATAAAACAAATAAAGATGTTGAATTAAAAAAAAAAAACAAATGTTGTTGAAGCCCTCTATGAAGAAACTTAGGGCCTGGTCAATATTAGGCGCATGATAGATGGGGGACCAGTCATGCTGGGAGAGGGCAGAGGAGAGGGCACCAAGTTTGCCCTTCCCCAAGACCCTACTATTAATTATGATAGGCGGGGATATGTTTCTGTTATTGAGAACTGCGGCTGTCGGCACATTATAGAGGGTCCTAATCCAATTCAAGAAGTATGTGCCAAATCCATATACTCCCAGGGTATCATGGAGATATCCCCATTCCACTGAGTCGAAGGCTTTGGTGAAGTCAATCGCAAGAGCTGCCATTGGCTTAGGGGAATGCAATGCCCACCATTTAAGGTTCAGAACTATGTGTATATTATCTGCCCCTGTCCAGCCCTTGGTGAATCCAGCCTGAGACAGATGTATTATGTCCGGATGGACCTTCTCCAGTCTTATGGCCAATATCTTTGTCAGCACTTTAGTATCCACTGATATAAGGGAGATAGGCCAGAAATTTGCACAGTCCAGGGGGTCTGTGCATTTTTTGGGGAGCAGTGTTATAATTTCCTCTCTCATGGTGGGA
Source organism: Neoceratodus forsteri (assembly GCA_016271365.2). Classification (NCBI taxonomy): domain Eukaryota; kingdom Metazoa; phylum Chordata; order Ceratodontiformes; family Ceratodontidae; genus Neoceratodus; species Neoceratodus forsteri. Next base: position 401,133,534 of record CM057451.1, read on the forward strand.
GGTAGGGTTAGATCTTTCACTGCTCCAAGTAGTCTTGCCATAACAGAGTTGTAATCTCTGCTGCCAAAAGCTGGTAGAGGTCTGCCAACATACTGTCAGTGCCTGGGGCCTTTCCCTTAGCAAATCTACCAGTGCTGACCGCACCTCTTATTCAGAAATGGGCTCATTTAAGTCTTTTGCCTGCACCAGTGATAACTAAGGGAGGTGGAGGGAGTTCAAAAAGGCCATTGCCCTGGATCTGGATCACCATTCATGGTGGGTTTGGAGAAGGAGTGCAGGGCTTGGTTATATTTCTGCATTACTCCATTGATACCCTTAGGTTTAGTGACCATCTCTCCATTTTGGGATCTTGGGGCGTGTATCTGGGAAATTGCTTTTTGTTTCCTTAATTGACATGCCATCAGTTTCTCTCCTTTGTCTCTGGACTCCCAAAACCTATGATTAGAGTGGAGTAGCTGCCACTCAACCTTACGCTGCTGAGTGATATTTATTTTATATTTAAGTCCCATGATTCGGGCCAGCAGTTCCCTACCAGGTGAGGTGTTAGTCCTGAATGCACCCTCCATCTTTGCCAATTTCTTCTGCAGGTGCTGCAGTTCCTCCCTTCTCTTTCTGTTCTGGGCCACCGTGAAGGAGGATATGCATCCTCTTAGGTAGGCCTTGAAGGTCCCCCATACCGTGCCAGCCCCTACTTCCCCATTTGCATTGATATCAAAATATGTCCTGACTTGGGATTTGATCCACTTACCGAAGTCAGGGTCCCTCAGTAGGAGGGGTTTACGCCTCCATCTTGTGGAGGTAGGTTGTGTCCCCATTGGGGTGAAGAGACTGACAGGGGTGTGATCTGATATGATCATAGGCTCAATTCGCACTGCTTGTGTGCCTTGCGATGCCTCTTTGTTGGTTAGCCAGTAGTCAATCCTACTGTGTATCTCGTGGACTGACGAATACAAGGTATAATCCTGACCTGTGTTTTTTTTTTCCCTCCACAGATCCTGCAAGCCCCATTCCTCCTGTAGTAGGGTCAAAGCCTCCCTGGGCTTTGTGTGAGTGTCCTGGGAGGGTTGTGACTTGTCCAGGAATACATCTTGGACCAGGTTAAAGTCTCCCCCTACTAGGGTTAGTATCTCATGTTCTTCTCCTTTGGCTTCTGCTAGCACCTGGCTAACTTGTGCAAACAATTCTGGCTTATCCTGATTGGGTCCATAAATGTTGGCCAAAACTATTTTTCCCCTGAGATAGACAAAGCGGACCATCAGCCAACATCTCTGTTTATCCGCTTTGATCCATTCTTCAACCCACCGGCTCAATTTATGCACTAGAATTGCCACCCCCTTAGATTTGGAGCTGGCAGAGCTGTGCAACACTTTTCCCACCCATGTCTTTTCCTGCCATAGGACGGTCCAAGCTGTGAGGTGTCTCATGCAGCAAAGTCACATCTGTCTTTAGAAATTTAAGATGCTGCAGTATTTTGGTTCTTTTGACCAAATGATTCAACTCCTTGACATTCCGGGAGACACACCTCACTACCATCTCCCTGTCCATCGATGTCATGACAGTCTGCTATATCCCACATACTACTTACCTCTGTGAATCCTCATCCCCATCCACAGGTCATGAGGCAGTCCTGCTTTTCTCTTCCTGGAAGTGAAGCACTTTCCAGTCCAGATACTCTGAAAGGGGCCTCCAATGTCAGTGCACTGGTATCCTGAAAAATACAAGAGTACAGCCCAACTGCAATGGCCCATGAGGTTGTGTACTCAAACAGCAGTTAAGAACAGTATAATATACCAATATATTTAAACTGACCCTGGTTTGTCTTCGTCTATATTCACTAAGCTATACCTTCCCCCCGCCTCCCTTAGGATTTCCCTGAAGTGTCCCAGTCAGACCACTGATCCTCAAAGTTATCCCTAGATAGCTCTATTACACCAGTACTGGTCTATCTCTCTCTCTCTACTTATAAATGTTAGTGTGTGGTCCCACTAAAGTACTATAGGTGTAAACGAAAGAGGTATATATAAATCTTATACCTCAGCTCCATCACCCAGATACCAAGGAGTAGTGTATTGAAACAAGAGCATCTGCTGCTCCTGCTCGGTTATTCTTCTACTGTACACAGTCTTTCTATTGTTCCTTGTTGTTTCTGTGTGAACAACCAGGGTGCCCAGGGTTCCATCAGGGTCCTGAGGATCTTCAAGCTCAAGCCATTATCCATCCCTCCCTATCCGTGAGTGGCAGTGGAGGGGGATGTAATGGGAATAGAGTAAATACATGGGTGGGGAGAGAAGTGTGTGTTTCTCTACAACCCCCTGATGTATTCATTGACCTACCCCCAGTTCCTCCTGCCCTCCCCTAACTGTTTACTAATGGGGGGAAAGGGGATATCACACCTCCTACATGTCATTGTTGATACCCCCACCTTAGTAGCATACATCTTGGTACAGCTAGCCCCCATATCCCCAACCCCCACTTCTCCCTGGTCATCTCCGACCAATATGCCCTCGCAGTACCTGCAGTAGCTTCTGGTGTGGAGAAGGAGAGTGAGGTGACAGGTGGGGATGTGTACACAAGGGGGGGCGGAGACCAACATATCTCCATCCCCCAGCTGAGTCCCTTGCCAGGTAAATTCGCCTCCACTCCCCCCTCAGAAAACCATTAATTGCCCCACACTTTATGATCCCTTAACCCGCTAACACAGCCACCTCCCCCCTCTCTAGGCTATTGCCCAATCCAATAGCCCTGAATCCTAAGTTTGCATCCACCCACAACTTTCATTCATGTAACTATAACAGTAAGCCTTTCCAATTTACAAAAACAGTTAAACTGTAAATCCAAGCAAGCAGTTATTTATTTACCCCCTTAATCAGTCCCATACCTGAAACAGTTTGAAAAACAAACAACATACCGTGATGCCTTCCAATAATTTGAGGCATTTCTTCCATTTGCTATCACCTCATGGCTTCCACTCAGCGAGACAGAAAAACATTAGCACAGTTCAGACAAATCAGTTCATGTTCATCCTTGTCCTGATGCTGTCACTTCTGCAAATGAATGAGCCCCGGGCCTGAGCAGCTCCTGGGAATGTGTCAAATTGTCCATGTGGTCTTCCGGAAAGTCTTCTGTTGCATCTGCCCATTTTTTCTTGGAGGATCCCATCTGCTGCTCCTCCAACTCCATGGAGTCTTTAGGTAGGATTTCTTCCTCACTGCTGGAGTCCTCTCATGGTTGTTTGGCTGGTGAAGACACCTGTGAACTGCTCAGTTCTCTTCCTCTCCCTGACCTACTCCTAGATCGTGGCCTGGTTCTCTGGGGCTGCAGTAGCTGCATACCTTCATGGGTCTCTGGTGCTTGGGGAGAGATCTTTTCTCGGCTTGTGTTTTGCTTGTGTCTGTGGCCAGGGTTGGAGCCTGCCATTTTAACTATAGGCATGTGCCTCTCGGCTAAGTCTACGACGTAAACAGCATGTGAGCGCATTTATTTTTTTCTCATTGTCCCAAGCAGTGCTGACGTAGTGCCCCGGTACCATTCATTGTCATGTCTGGACCCTACTGCCCAGATAGATCCCTGTTAACGGCAAGTCAGGAGCAGAGCGAGTGAACTACGTGGCCATTAAATTCAGCATCCAAGCCACGCCCCCATCCATCCTTCTCTCTAGTGCAGACTGAACAGAAGTGCAAGTACTTCCACTTTCTTTTCACTATCCTCTGCCTAGCCACCCTCCTTTTTCAATCTATCTCATCCTTTATGTTCCTATTCTGCCTTATATATTGTAAAAAGGTATTCTCCTGTTTATACCCCCTGTGCTAGCTACATTTCCTTTGTAGCCTTTACCACCCTAACCACTCTGCTTGTCTCCCTTGATTTGGAAGAATAATCCACCCTATCATTCTCCTGAGTAAGTTTGTACTTCTGGAAGGCTGCCCTTTTGTCACCTGTAGCTTTTGCCACCTCCTTGCTGAACCAACTGGACTTTTTGACCTTAATTGTTTTGTTTTTTTTTTGCTTTTAATGTTGGCATACTCACTATTGGCCTTCATCAGTGCTTCCTTTAGTACTGTCCATTTCTGTTCCACATCCATCTCCTTTCTGATCCCAGCAACTTGCCCTCTTAGAATTTCTCCGATCTAATGGCCTACCGGAATTTTCTCAGGAAAAAGAACATATTTTTTAAAATCTCTTCTTGCGCATAAAGTCAAGCCACCAACAATAGAAAAATGTCCCTAAGCTAATTGCATTTCATTTAGACTACTTGCCTTATTCTTTGTTTCAGACAACAGCTAAGTTACAAAAACCTTAAATTTCTAACGGTAATGAACACCTACAAAACCTTCCTCCCTTAAGCTGCTAGACTTCCTCACTACACTGCAGATTTAAATCTCACTTAGTATACACACACACACAGCCTGTGTGTGTATGTGCATGTGCATGTGTGTGTGTGTGTGAGTGTGCGTGCTGATGTGGCCTGCATGCCTGTCTCTGTCTATCTCTCAGCAAACACTTGTAAACAGCCTTAGTATTTTCCATTTCTTCAGAGCCTAATTTTTCACTATACTGTGGAAAAAAATCAACCCACTCTAGCTTGGGACTTAGAGAAGGAAAAAAAATGTCAAGATTTCAGATTTGCTTTCTACTTTAACAAGTGGATGGTAGTAGACTCTCTCTGCTGCAGCTTGAATCATCAGTCTCTCCTGCCTGAAGCTTCTACGAGTGCTAGGTTACATGACCTACCTTCAGTGAGGTTCCAAAGTGGCCTCTGTTTGGACAGGAAGCCTCAGGAGATAGTCAACTCCTGCCTAATAACAAAACGCTGAACAGCCACAAATAGCACCAATCATTCCTTTTTCTTCCTGAATAATGAACAGCCTATTATTTGTGGTGTTCAGGAAATGCTATTCATTACTCACACATCCTTACTGTATATGCTTCCTTGATCAGACAGGTATGTATCTCAAATCAGTCCTGTAGGGTCCCTTCCAGCAGCCATCCCCACACTTCCAGGATTTACCAGGAGACCATGTGTGACCCACACATGGGATCCCAATCTCTCTGGAGGCTGAGAGATGAGAGAGAGTAGAGGTACAGTATGCTAATATGGGCCCTGGTGATGAGAGTGGAACCAAAAGATCCAGGCTTCATGGTGCGTGGCTAAGGGGTTTTCTCTCTTAGCTCCCCCTGGTTGAGTGGACATGCAGTGACGTCTGGTCCACATGAGGCATGCACCCACACCCAACATATCAACTTCAGCCACTCCACCAATCCCACATCTGTTTCCAGACCCTGGCACACTAACCCACAGCCACCGCTAGGGGTCAGACTACTGCCAAGTGCCACAGCCCTCCGACCCCAGAGGAGAGCTGTCCATCAGATGCTTGATCCTCGTCTCCCTGGCTGACCCTCCGATGCTCTGTGATTGTTCGTGAACCCAGATCATAAGCACCACAGATGGTAGTGCTACTGCTGCCCTGGTGGGCCAGTCTAGCAGCAATGCATGTTTTTGTTTGTTAACTTTATTTATTGATGACATCAATCAACCATCAATTACATAGTACAAATCACAAGACAGCATACAGTGCAGTAGTTGTTAGTGCAGAGACTCCGAGCATGGACAATACAGACCTAGGCTGCATAGCACAGTTAACACAGAAACATAGAAACATAGAATTTGGTGGCAGATAAAGACCGCTTGGCCCACCTAGTCTGCCCATTTCCCTACCTAACGGATAAGCTGCAGATCCTAGTTAACCAATAGCCTACTTCCTCTTACCCTCCACTAGAATTGTCTTATGTCTGTCCCATGCATTCTTGAATTCCCCCACTGTTTTTGACTCTATGACCTTCTCAGGAAGGCTGTTCCATGTATCTACAACCCTCTCTGTGAAGAAATACTTCCTCACATTACCTCTGAGCCGTCCCCCCTCTATCTTCAAATTGTGCCCCCTTGTTCTTGCACATCGCTTTTTTTGAAAGTTGCTACCTTCTTGGACTTTGTTGATTCCCTTGAGGTATTTGAAAGTTTCTATCATGTCCCCCCTCTCCCTCCTTTTCTCGAGGCTATACATCTTAAGCTCCTTTAGCCTTTCTTCATATGTCTCCTGGTGCTAACCCTGCACCATTTTGGTTGCCCTCCTCTGGACAGCCTCCACCCTGTCTATATTTTTTCGGAGATGGTGTCTCCAGAACTGTACACAGTACTCCAGATGTGGTCTTACCAACTGTCTGTACAGTTAAGATAATGAAACTTTTTTTTGTATACAGTGGCAGTGTCTTTCTTTAATAGTTATGGATAGGCACACACTGTTATGTACCTTCTAGAGTTGTTTCCAGAAAAGTTATAACTGGGTTTTACATTTTTTATACCACATATGTTCCAGAGAATCAGTCATCTTTCATTGCATCTTCCCTTGGCCCCTGTAGTTGCATATATACATTTGCTTTATTGAGAACTGTTTACTGTGCCCTTTCCAACTTCATGGTTTATGTGAGTGAGGTTTTCCATGGGGACCTATTGTGGTGGAAGTATCTAACATCCAGGATTGTGCAAGGGCTCTCTTTTCCACTGCCACCTATAGTTTCTATAATGGGTTCTTGTAATGTGTCTGCTGCGGCCCAGCAAGATCTGTTGCATTAAGCAAGAATATGGGAACCCCAGAATTTGGGATAGCACCCCACTCACCTCACTCCAAAATTGCTCCACTCATGAACATTACCATGCCATATAAGATAAAGTACTTTCTGCCACCCAGCACTTTGTGCACCTGTCAGATTTGGTGCTGTCCATAATATGGGCTAAGACAGGAGTGTAGTAGGCCCTATGTAAAATATTATAATACACTTATCTACTTCTGTTATTTTCAGAGCACATTACAAACACCTTGATGGCCTCACTCCAGTCCCCTTCAGTGAGATTAGATATCCTCAGCTCTTTTTCCCACTTATTATGGATGGATTGCATCAAATCCCCCAGGGCTTTCACTAGTTGATTATTAAATTGTTTGCTGGGTTTCATGTTCTTCATGACCCTCAAAGACCAAGCAGGGGGTCCTGAAGACTCTGTCCTTGAGTTATGAGTTTGTCTCTTACATGGAGATGGATGAAGAAATCTCCAGTTCTAAGTTCAGTATACTGAATGGCTATGTATATTTTGTTTACAGTATTTATTCTGTATGTGAACTGCTCTGTAAATCTGGGCTACTGTACTTAGTGTATATGTTGTTTGCTGTATTTTTGTATGTGAACTGCTCTGTAAATTTGGTTTACTGAACTTAATGTATGCTGTACCCATACCCTTGTCCTGGGTCGCACCTGGAAATGAGCCTCAGCTCAGTGTGCCTTTCCAGGTTATCAACTTTGAATAAATAAATAAATAAATAAGCAGAGGACTGCTGCTGAAAGGAAACCAAATTCTGATCTCTCCCATATAAGTCCCTTGCATACAGATATCATTAGTCTTCTATTAAAACCGTCCTTTTTCTACTGCACAAGGGACTTGCAGGTAAACCCATAGCCCTTCTTGGATATCAGCTTCTGATGAAAGGGAGCCAGTGTATTTGATTTGGTACTTTGGTACTTTGGTGGTGTGGGACAAGAGAAGGCATCTAGCCCATCGTGGTTTGTCCTCCACATTTGTGGATCATTGAGTAAGTCCCCAGTTGGTTAACCATTTATCCAGTTTATTTTTAAACGTGAGTATGTTAGGCGAGTCAACTATTTCTTGAGGTAGTTTATTCCATACTCTGGGTGCTCTTATAGTGAAGAAATTCATTCTTTTATTAGTTTTGGCCCTCATAACTTCCAGTTGTCTGTTGTGTAGTCTTGCTGCTGTTTTTCTAGTGGAATATTTGAGGCCACAGTTTTGCATTTGTTCAGTGTTTGCTGTGATTTTGAATAATAATAATAAGTCCCCCTCTAAGTCTTCTTTGAGATAATGTTTGTAAACCTGTTTGTTCTAGTCTAGTAGTGTAGTTGAGTTTAGAAAGGTGGGGTATTAATTTTGTTGCCTTGTGTTGGATGCTTTCGATCGTATTGATGTCAGAGGTTAAGTAAGGGTTCCAAAAGGGGGAACAGTAATCCAAGAATGGTCTAACATGAGATTTATAGAGTGGGAGTATACATTGTTCCGTTTTGTTAATAAAAGTTTTATTGATTCTTCTGAGAGTGACTTTTGCTTGGTTGGTTATTTTGGTGCAGTGTGATGTGGAGGACAAATTGTTATTAACTAAAATGCCTAAGTCTTTTTTCTACTGAAGATATTTTGATAGCCATGTTGTTTAAGTAATATGTTTGCAGTGGATTGCTTTTTCCCAGGTGGAGAGTTGCACATTTGGAGACATTAAAGTACATCTCGTTTATGGATGCCCATTGTTCGATTAGCAGCAATTCTGATTGTAGGCCAGAGTCTTTGACTTGGTTTGTTGCTTTCCCACCAATTTTGGTGTCGTCAGCAAATTTCACCATTTTGTTGTTGCTAGATATGTACATATCTCCTATAAATAGATTGAAGAGTACAGGCTCGAGCACAGAGCCCTGGGGGACCCCACTGTTTACTCCCCTATCCCTAGACATTACATTGTTGACCCTGACTCTCTGGGTTCTGTTGTTCAGCCACTGGTTTATCCAGGAAGTTAATGTAGGTGACAGCCCTATTTTGCTAAGTTTTTTAATCAGTAGAGGGTGAGAGACTTTATCGAATGCCTTGCTATAGTCAAATAAAATTACATCCATAGGTATGTTATTGTCTAAGTGATAACTGATGTGTGCATAGAAAGAGATGAGATTTGTTACACAAGAAGAACCCTGTTTGAAGCCATGCTGGTGTGTGTCGGTTATTTTTAATAGTGTTAATTCATGTTCTATTTTGGTCTTGATGATTTTTTCCATGAGTTTACATGGGATGGACGTCAGGCTTATGGGTCTATAATTTTCAGTCTTTGAGTGGGAGCCTTTCTTAAAGATTGGTGTAACTATTGCTGTGCGCCAGTCGTTTGGTACTGATGATTCGTTCAATGATTTATTAAATAGTATTTTTAATGGTTGAATGATCTCATCTTTGGTTTCCAGTAGGAATCTGGAACTGATTCCATCTGGTCCTGGGCTTGTGTGTTTTTTAAGAGTGTATATTGCTTTCTTTATTTCTTCTTCTGAGATATTTTCTGTGTTCATGTCAGTAATAGGGGTACAGTTATGATTAGTTTGTGTATTGTCAGTCAGTCTCTGGATAGAGATCTAAGAAAGGTGTTAGGGATTTTTTTTTTAATAGTACCTGATCCCAGAGCCGGGGCCAGCAGGAAAGGTAGAATTGGCCCTTCCAGGGCCTCCTACTCCATATCTACCCATGCTGGTCTCTCCAGCCCCACCTATGTGTTACTGTCAGGAAAGCCAGCTGGGCCCCAGATAGTATAGGTGGAAAAGGGGAACAGCCTGTCCTCCCTTTGTACTGTGTGCCAGAGCATAGCCTACTTTATTCTGACTTGCTTGCCAGCCCACAAGAAAGAGGTGAGTCAGTCCCAAATTGAAGCAACCTATTTTGGGGGCCAGGGGCAGTTCAACTAGGTTCAATGTGGGGAGTCAAAGAACCTCCACTGAAATGGCAGGGATCTGGGGGCTGCCTAGGCCCCCAGAGAATTTTACACTTTATGACATGTTTTGGTGTAATTTTGTTGATCTTTCACAGTGTTTACTTCATAAAAATAAACCATGTCAGGTCAAGAATTTATTCTTAAATAATCTAATTAGACTCATTACCTTGAATGGTGCTGTGTAGCACATTCCTTCCTGTAACAAGCGTGCACAAATGCTGTTTCACATAACCCCCCCCCGCAGCAGTTCAATGATATTGCTTGCGTTACTCTTGTACCTGGTGAGAACAGCAATGCCAGCAAAGCCAGGTTGAGTGTTTTTATAGTAGGTGCACAGAAGATGAGCCGGCGAGTTTCAGCAACATCTCAGATCCAATGCATTTCTTAACACAAACTCCCTCCCTGCCCCTCTTTTACTGTTAATTTGTTTATTGGCTTTTTCAACATACAAAAAGCAAGATCCAGTCAGGGTGAAAGAAATGACTGTAAGGAGTTGTTGGTTACAGAGACAACTCTGTCAGCTTGGTCAGTGATACAAAATGGTGTGTTAACATGCACTTACCGGACACTATACAGAGGTTAACCTTGACGAAATGGAGGGACACGGCTTCCATGCTCCACTAGTAAGTATCTTGGTTCTCTGTGAGGATTGGGTGTAGTCTAGGCTTCTGACACCCTAAATGAAATCAAACAGAAAGAAACACTATTCTATATACTAAATAATATAACTATATACAATAACAGGAACAGTAAGCACCGCACATTGATTTAGGTTACAGATAAGTGGGTCAAAATGATTCCCAGCTAATGTTCAGGCAACAGGCAATCAGTCATTCATTTACATTGTCAGCCTTCTCCAGTTTTGGGGGTAGTATATCTAGTAAAGGGGGTCCAACATTGTACATAGATTTCCATAGAGTCTCTCACTAAGTGAGAGAGTCTGTCCAAAGCAACTATCTGGACCATGGATGCCAGGAGTTCCTGTGCACTAGGGATTTCTGTTGTTTTCCACCTACAGAGCAGCAGGTGTTTGGCCTGCATAGCCCAAAGAGCTAGCCAACGGTGGTCCATATCAAGAAGGTGGGGTGCTTCAGATCTCAAACCCAAAAGAAGGAGGGGAATAGACCTGGGAATAGGTTTTTGAAGGACTTTAGTTACTGTATCACAAACATAGTCCCAGGTTTTCTGCACTATAGCTCCCATAGGATATGAAGATCCTGGCTGGGAGTGACATCTCCAACACAGATTGATTGTAACACACTGTTTTATGGAGTACTCACAGGTGTGCGTACCAAGAGGAGGATCTATTCTGGATTAATTTACTTTTCATATCAGTAAAGTACTTGTGAGCAGTACTCCAACATTCCTTCCACTGTTGGTCTGTAAGCTCAATGTTCAGGGCGGTTTCCCACTTGTGTTTAGATTTTTCTGATTGGCTGGGTAGAGTGTCCCTCAAGGTTGCATAAATAGAGCTGGCTAAGCCCCTATTTTTTTGCAACCAAAGGGGTATGATCTGAGTTTCACCCCGTGGTTGTTGGGAGACATAGGTGCCGGCTGTACTGCAGATTTGTAAGTACCTCCAGAAATCTGAGGCAGGGAGTGACCATTTGGCTTGCAAGTTGGTAAAGGTGTCTACCACCATGGATGTAGGGGCCATAATGTCCTCTATCATAGATATTCCCTTATCGAGCCACCCTTTCCAGTGAATTGGTTTGTTATCTATACACTCTCCTATTTCCCCATGGGGGGGTTAGCTTAACTGGGGCAAGGGCCATTGTAAGCCTTCTTCGTATCTTGGTCCAACATTATAATGATGCTTCTATGGTGGGGTGCAATTTGAGTCCTTTAGAGGGGGTATTATAGATCTGGAGTGATAGAGATGTCTGTTGACTGACAGCCAGCTCTATGTCTACCCATTGGGGTTTGGAGGTACTGTTTCCCCGTAGCCAGTGTAATGATTGTGTCATATGAAAGGCCCATTTATAACCCTCAAACCAAGAGAGACACCACCCCCCCAGGCTCCAGTGAGCTCGAAGTTTGTTCCTGCTATACCTTGGGCATTTCTCTTCCCATAGGAATTGACCAACAGCCTTATCAATCCTCTGAGTCCAACACTGGGGGAGGGAGAGAGGAATGTGTGCTAGCATATAAAACATTTGGGGGGGGCTAAGATCATTTTAATCACTGCTACCTTTCCTGCTAAGGTTAAGTACAGTTTGTACCATCTAGCCATGTCCTCTTTCATGTCTAATAGAAGGGGATGGAGGTTCCTATCCCATATTTTGGAAAGAGTGGTAGTAAAATTAATTCCTAGGTAGGTGACACTGTCTCCCACCCACTTTAAACCAGTGTCACTTAGTGATTGGGGAGTGCATCTGGAATTCAGGGGGAGTACCTCAGTTTTAGTTTGATTAAGACGGAGACCTGATAGTATGTGGAAACGGTGAAGGGTATCGAGCAATAGGGGCAGTGCCGAGGGTACATCCGCTAGCAGAACTAGAAGGTCATCTGCATACATGATCGTGGTGTATTCTCCATTGCCTGCTGGGATTCCTTATATACTCATACTGTCCCTAAGGGTAATTGCCAGTGGTTCCACTGCTAGGACAAATAGTAAGGGGGAGAGAGGGCATCCCTGTCTAGTACCACGGACTAGGCCAAAGGAAGGAGATAAGGTGGAATTAGTCAATACTCGGGCCATAGGAGAGCTATATATAGCTGCTACCCATGCCCTAATGTGAGGCCTTATTCCCTGGTGTTCAAGGACGGCGTGTAGGTAGTCCTATTCAAGGAAATCAAAAGCCTTTTCGAAATCTATGGCTATCGCCGCCGCTGGGGTTGGGAGTTGCTGAGCTATCTGGGTCAGATTAGTGAGAGTCCTGATGCGATCCGCACTATATCTACCTGGGACAAACCCCACTTGGAAAGGGTATATGAGTTGCGGTAATAGAGGTCCTAGTCTGAGGGCCAAAGCTTTGGTGAGGATCTTACTGTCAACGTTGAGGAGGGATATTGGACGGTAGCTACCTGGGGATGTAGGGTCTTTCCCTTTTTTTGGCAGCACTGTAATCGTTGCCTCCCACATGGTGGGGGGGAGGGTCCCGAGCATTTCTGCTTCGACATAAGTCTGACACAAAGGGGGACAATAATATCGGCTAGGGCCTGCCAAAATTCAGCCGAATAGCCGTCACCTCCGGGAGCCTTCCCTGCTTTAAGGGAAAGTAGAGCTGATTTAACCTCTGCTATGGTAAGTGGGGCATCCAATTGTTGAGCTTGTTGCTTGGTTATAGTGGGAAGGTGTATGGATTCAAGGTAGGTATGCATTGCCTGTGGGTGTGCCTCTCTAGAAGAGGTGTATAGGGAAGAATAATATGTTGCCATAACCTCATTCAGATCAGCTTCTTTGTGCATATTGCTCCAGTGGTATCTTTCAGTCCAGCAATATATCTTTCCATTTGTTGCTTCCGCAACCTGTAAGCTAGGACCTTCCCCCCTTTTTCTCCCTGCCCCTCCCAATACTTATGTTTCAACCTCAAAATGGAGATTTCCGCCTGCCTTGAGAAAAGGGAGTTAATTTCCATATGGAAGCCTGTTATCCTCTGTCTGAGGGATTCTTTTTGGGTCTTCCCTCCCTGCTCTTTGTGTTGGCATTCTGCGATGTGGAGGTCAACCTCTAAGTCCTTAAGTCTTTGTTCATTACGCCGTCTACTAGCACCCGCATATCCCATTATCTTCCCTTTCATTGTGGCTTTGACAGCCTCCCATCTGGTCCCTGCCATGGTATCCTGGGCAGGGTTTTTCTGGAAAAACTGCTCTGCTTCAGCTCGGGCCCATTGCAGGAATTCAGTGTCCTTGACTAACAAGGGGTCAAGCCTCCAGGAAGTCGATGTGGGAGTGGGTGGACCCCAGAGCATATCCAGCTGTACTGGAGCATGGTCAGAAATCACGATAGGTAGTATGTCGGATGCTAGAGTAGCTTGCGTGATCTGGAGGGAAGTTCATAGGAAGTCAGTGCAGCTATAGGTTCTGCGTACTGTGGAGTAAAAAGAATAGTCCCTCCCTCTAGGATTCAGCACTCTATATATGCCTTACCAAGCCTTGGTCCTTCATCCAACTCAGTAGGGCTCTTCGTCCCCTCCCATGTGGACTCCACCCTCCGGCAATATTCTTATCTAATAAGGAATCTAAAGCCAGGTTGAAATCCCCCCCATTATGATTGGTAGTCCACTTTGATTCGTGTTAAGGAGGGTTTGAGAAACGTGGTGAAAAAAGGCTGGGTCATCCTCATTGGGACCATAAAGATTCCCTAGCAGGATGGGACCTGTGGGGGTTTGGAAGGTTCCAAACACCCATCTACCTTGTGGGTAAGCCTTAGACGTGATAAGAGATCACTGCAAATGCTTGTGTAAGAGAATAGCTACCACGTTATTTAGTTGGTGTGGAGGAGTGAATTTCCAGCCTCACTCAATCTTTGTTAAGGAGCTCATGATCTTTCCTAGTGAGTTTTGTCTCCTGTAGAAAGGCAACCTGGGTTTTAGCTTGTTTCAGATATGTTAGCACCTTTTTCCTCTTCAATGGTGTATTCAGCCCTCTCACATTCCAAGTGATGCATTTCAGATTAGCCATAGTGAAGGGTATCAGGGGAAAGTGGGAGTCTAGGCAGTGGCATAAAACCAATGAAGAGGAAGAGGTGTCTTCCTACGGGAAGCATAGGTTGGGATACCAGGCTGCCCAGCTGACCAGGGAGTGGAAAGTGACCCATAGCTCCTATAGGGGTAGGTATTAGAAGCGTTGTTTGGGGACAATAAGGGGCTTTGGTGAGTTGTGACGTAGGTATCAAATTGACCTGGTAGTGCGGGGCCTTGTTCGGGGGCATCACATCAGAAATTACGTAGTGCACCAAGAGTGGTGCCAGGGTACTACCATTGGAGTGTTGCCTACTTGTATGTGGGATCGTCTCCTGAAATTGTATGCCCTCCAAAAGATCAACACTTCTATTGCGGGGCAGACATAACCATTCCAACAGAACATTAAACACAAACCAAACATGAAACATATATACAATCTGCACTATCATGCCCAGTTGGAGACGTCCAGCATATGTGATCGCCCGTCAAGCTTGGTCAAACAAGATCTGCTGGGTGGTTCCTGTGGGCATGGTAGCCACGTATCTCTTTGGTCTATTAACTTTTGTACCTCTCAACGTGATAGAGAGGTATGGCAGCTAGCAGAGAGATAGAGAGTTTGCTTCACCCGACAGCACTAACCTTGATTAAAGCTTATAATGGACTCCATAGATCTGAGGAGTAGAAATATGAACTTCTTCACCGGATTAAGTCTGGGACTATGGGGGGGGGGGCATGGGTAGTCCATACAAGGAGGTCCCGCATAAAATGGATGTCCTTCCAGATGGGGGGGCAGGGTCAGCTGGCTCTGCCCCTGGGACTAATCGGGGGTAACTAAATGGTTCCCCCATCGGTGTTTCCTCGGAATTCATCATACATTGCCAGGGATTCCCAGCCAGCATTGTCAAGGAGATGGGTTTTGCTTAGCACCTGTTTGTGAGATTTACCCCAGCTTAGAAGCAGTACCCCACTGTAAGATGCATGGTTTTTATTTATTTTTTTTTTTTGCCCATGAGATCCCCCTCCCACACCCCATCTCCCCATCTTATGTGCTAGGGGGTGACCCAGGTGGTCAAGAGATCAAGGTGCCTCAAAGGCGAAAGTCCCAGTGTCTTGTGATCTCCTGACATCAAGTTACTGACAGTTTTTAACACCTTAGGCAAAGTAAAAGGGAGTACCCCCTAAATACCATTTAACCCAGAAAGTGACAAACCTCAAGGGGAGTACTTATCTAATGAGGTTATCTCTGTTCTAGGGTGGCAACCAGGGGATCTGGGATCGTGCTGGAGATTCTTTCTCGACTGGGCCCAAATCTTGGCAGTCAAGTGCTGATCCTGAAGAGAGCTGCATCACTGGTAGGCCCGAGGCTTCGTTCCATTCCGTTCCATTTGGCTGTCTGGCGTCGTTGGCACGGAGGTATGGGAGAGCACTTCAGACATGGATGCTTCCTCTGGATGCAGAACTCTGGTGTTTGGCAAAGGAGATCTCAGGATTTCATAAGGGTTTTTAGTCATGTGCCTCACCAGGGCTGTGCTCTCCTCCCTCTGTTGTTCTTTGTCTGCCTCTTGAGGCAGAGGGCCTGCCTGTAGCATGGGATGATCTCTACGCTTGTGGTTCACCTTGGCCGTTCATTTTCTGCTGCACCGAGGGAGTTCTTCTTGGCTTTTTGGTTCCTCACCCAGCAGCATGTCTTCAGGGTCCAGGTTATCTGCAGGGCTGGTGTGTTGAGGGGGGCCGCCGTCTCCAGATTGCCGATCGAGGAAAGCTTCAAGTGCCACTGGTGTCTCAAAGAAAAGAGGGACCCCATTCTGAATGATGCGCATCATGGCAGGGTACAGCAAGGAGTATTGTATGCCCAGTTTCTGCATAGTGTGGTGCTACGATAATCCCTTCATTTGTTTGACAATTCCTTGAGAAATCCTGATAAATTGAAATGGGGTGTCCCCACCAGTTCAAGCGTCCCACCTCTCTAGAGTGCTGCAATAAGTCTTGTCTGGTGTTATAGGCCAACAGCTTCATAAGAATGGGCCGTGGTTTCTCCCCTTTCCAAGGAGCTGGAGCGAGGGACCAATGCGCCTGCTCGATTTCCAGGTGAAACTCTGGTGCCAGGCCCAAGATTTCGGGTAGGGCTTGTTTTAGAAAACGGATAGTGTCTCTTTTTTTCCATGCCCTCCGGGAACCCTAGCACCCTCAAATTATTTCTCCTGCTATAGTTTTCTAAGTCGTCCACGTTTGCCAGGAGTAAACTGATGGTATTTTGCTGTTCCCTTTGAACTCCTCGGACCTCCTCAATGGACAACTTGTGGGTTTGTACTTGAAGCTCTATGTGCGTTAGGCAGCCGGTCAAATTCTGAATTGCCACTGTCGTATGATGGGATGCCTCGGTTACCTCGTCCATGCAGATCAGCATCTTCTCAAATATAATATTAATGTGGCTGAGATCAAGAGTTGCACCCTGCGCCGCCATCGTATTGCAGGCCGATTTGTTCAAACCTATGTGACGGACGAAAGAGGTTCCCAGATCCGGAAAAAAAGTATGCCTTTGTAGCTAAAAGCAGGAGTATTTAGGATATTGCTTAGTCGTTGGATAGTAGCCGGTTCAGCAGTGTAAATGTCGGATAATGTCGTCTGCTCGCTGCTCCTCGTAAATCAAGCTGCCATTCTGTTCATTGGCTAAGCCACACCCCCCGCCCCTCTTTTAGTTTCAAGATACCTAAATTCTGAGACCAGATCACAGACCAGATTGGGAGTGAGTGGTCAATGGGCTTGACCAGCATAAGCTGATCAATGGAAGGGGGAAAGGGTGGAGAGCGCAGAGCAGAAGAGACAAGAAAATGGACAATGACATTAAGAAATAAATCACAAGCTTCTTAACTCCATCAGTGTTTGAAGAAAAAAACTCCTACCAGATACCACACACAGCCAGAGGGCAGGAGGAGCTTTTAACATTTATTGGGCTTAAATAACAGCCACAGTTAAAAAGTTGCAAACTGTCTCCATCTCAGATTTTTTTTTGAAGTACACCACAGTGGAAACAGTAAACTCAGATTTATTTATTTAGTTTTTGATTACCGGGTAAGTGCTCTAGACAAAGAAATTGCCTGTTTTCAGTCATGACCCAGAAGAGTTACAGACGTAGGTAAAAGCACATCACATCACAATGGTTACAATTACTTAACATATGAATAATGAATTTAATGCCACACTAAAGCATACAAAAATTTTTTGGTAATACTATCACTCCCGAAGTGATAATATCACACTTCGAGAGTGATAATACAGTACTAACATTCACATCCGGTAATAGTGTAATTCGGGACCTGAATGATAGCATTACCAGACAAGCTGAACAGCGCAAGCCCATAACTCCTGACATCAGGAAACCTCCCACAGGTCAATCATACATTCACGCTCACAACGTGTCTAATTATTGGCCGCTCTCTGCCTGTGGGCAGCTGAAATGGTTTCTAAAACATGGCGGTCATCTCTCGCTTAGTGAGAGTGCACAGTGTCTACAGCAGTTTCCATTTTTTTGTTTTAAAAAGGGACTTATCTGGCTGATCCTGCAACCCCCCGCCCACCCAAGAAGAAAAGGTAAGACCACAACAATTCATTTTTTAACTGCACCATGCATGTGAGTGGGCGGGCAAGAAACATACGGAGCGAGGCAGTGCAGCAAAGTGCAGTGGTCGGCCAGGAGTGACAGAATCCTACATGACAGCAGCCCACTACAAAAATACCAAAAAACCTAAAGCTTGGATCCATATATTAAATAATATAATCTATAGTTTACAGTGTATTACCAGTCAGAATACCATCTCGAGGTTCAAGACATGTAGGACCTCTCGAGCTTCACTATCGAGATTCTTACATGTCCTGAACCTCTTGATGGCATTACTGACCGGTAATACACTGTAAACTATCCATTATTCTCTTTATAATACAGGCTTAGGTCAAACACATTACAGTATAGACAGACATGGTGATACCTACGGTACAGGAGAAATTACATATTACACTAGGCTATCCATAGATACAAGGGAATACACAATACAGTTTCAAGGAGATCGACCATACGGTATAAGTAAATAGAGAAACTATTCCAGACAGTCTCACAGTGAGAGACCACACCGCCTGTCCTTGCCTGCTGTTTAAAAGTGGGCAAGAGTGATAAGTGACTGAATATGTGCTGAAGGGACATGCAAAGGAAGCCTAACTAGGTACCCTCCCCAGGGGTTAAGTTGCAAGTGCATCTGTCTGAGGCCAGGAGGCAGGCACGGAGCTCATTTTTAAAGATCAGGTGTGTAGTGGAGTGCCTCACAGTTGAAGGCAGGGAGTTCCATAGCTTTGGGGCAGACACTGCAAATGCCTGCTTACCTATCCTAGTGGTGCATTTGGGTGTATTAAGGAGCGACTTTTTGGTAGATCTCAGCAAGTAAGTCTGATGGGCTGAGTTCATCAAGCATGCAAGGGACATTGGTGTTACAGTGCAGATAATACTGTCAATTGTGCATCCTGTATAGATGTGGTAAGAGATGGCAGAGAGCCAACCTAGACTACAGTAAAGTACGTAATGGTGGGTGCACCTAGGTACCGATAGTGCAAAGTGACACATACAGTTATAACAGGTGTCCCACTTCTGCAATAGTCCCTTGTTTGCGTCTTTATAGGATGTGATTCCATAAGTCAGACTTGGTCACAGTACCCCCAGCGTGATCGCTAATTTTGCCTTAGAGTCTAGGGATGCTCTGACTTTGTAGGCCAGCCCCAGCTTGATATTGACTGCCTTACAAGTGTTAGTGATATGGAGGCTGAAATCCAACGAAGGGTTAGAAACATAGAAACATAGAATTTGACGGCAGATAAGGACCGCTTGGCCCACCTAGTCTGCCCATTTTCCTACCTAACAGATAAGCTGCACATCCTAGTTAACCAACAGCTTACTTCCTCCTACCCCCCCCAGATATCTGAAAGAGTCCACCAAATCCAGGAGTGAGCCATCCAAACCATGTATGGCCAGTGTTGCAGACCTGACTTTGACCCTTGGTGCTGATCCAAACAGCATTGCTACTGTTTTTTTGGTATACAGAAGAAGTTTGTTTTCAACTAGCCACTCACATAGACAGGTAAAGTCCAACTCAAGTGTGGTATTAAAGGAGGCAATGTCCTTAGTGCTGGTGTATAACACCATATTACCCGCATATAAGATGGTAGAGGTAGTGCTCAACATTTGAGGCAGCCTGTTCACAAACAGTGAGAAAAGTAGTGGTCAGAGAATTGATCCTTGTGGTACACTGATGCTGGTAGGAGAGAAATCAGATTTGCAATTGTCAATCTGACCAAATTGTGTCCGCCCAGATAGATAACTGCTGAACCATGTTGAGGAGTCTTGGGAGAATCCAAGTGTGGCGAGCGTATCTAGTAGCAATGTGTGATTCACCAGGTCAAACACTTTAGTTAAATCCACGAAAATCGCTCCAGTGTATAACCCTTTCTCCATCTATAGCTTGATCTCATTTTTTTAATTTGATAAGTGCCGTGGCCATACTGTGCTCCTCCCTGAAGCCATGTTGAGCAGGGGTGAGAAGGTTGTTTTTTTGTATATAGTCCGTGACCTGGTCGGCTACTAGTTTTTCAAGAATTTTGCTTAGTGCTTATAATATTGCAATTAGGAGATATTTGTTCTTGTCTTTTTGTGTCCTCTTTCTAATGGATGGGGACAACTCCGGCTATCTTCCAGAGACATAGTACTTCCCGCATACTGATGGAAATGTTGTAGATCCTGGCAACTGGTGCCACTATAACAGGGGCCGCTAGTTTAAGGAATCTTGGTAGTAGGCCATCTGATCCTGCTGATCCATGCTCAGGTAGTTTCCTCAAAAGTTTCAGAACCTCAAGTGTAGTGACCTGCTTAAAACTGAGTGAAGTGGAAGCCTGGACTGAGGACACAGTTGGAGAGACAGAGGGTTGACTGGTCAGCCTCTCATAGTCCAAGAGGTCAAAGAAGTGGATGTTTAGGGCATTTACAATGGTATCGGTGTTATTGCAGTTGGCACCATTAACAGTCATATCAGTGATCATCGAGCATCCACCTTGTCCCAAGACAGTCTTAATATGGTTCCAGAAACCATGCATGTCATTGGTCGATTTCTGTAGTAGCTTAAGAGAGTAAGCCCTTTTTACTGCCTGAATTTCTCTCTTACATGTGTTCCTCTGCCTATGACATTCATCCCAGTCAGCTAGTTGGCCACTTTTCTTTGCAGCAACCCAGGTCTTGTCCCTGCTCTTCATGCTGGTCAGGATCTCACTATTAACCCATCTTGCTGCTGTACCTCAGACCCTCCTCCTTTTCATGGAATGTGTTTATTTTGAGATTCCTGTAGAGGGGTTACAAGGTAGGATAGAGCAATGTTGACATCATCCGCTTGGTAAATTTGTACAATGATGGCAGAAAACTCTGCACAGTACTCGTGTTAAAACTGGGTTGTCAATGTCTGTCCTAGACTACTGGTCACCCTACCCATACCCACCATAGTCATCATTTACAGGCTGCTGCCACACAGGAAGAAACATTACATCAGTTGGCGTCAATGAACATAGTGTACCTCAAGAGGAAGATGAAGGATAGAGGGTGCTTCAAAACCAGCAATTGTGTCAGATTTTTTTTTCCTTAATTATGAAAAAGGTAGCCCTTCTCACTCCAGAGCGGCACTGACACATAGCTATTAGCAAACTCACTTGCTAATCAACTGCCAGCATCACCGATAATATTTACATTTTAGCCCTTCTGCAGTGGGTCAAATGGAGTTGTTTGCTGCACTAACCCCACCGAAACATCCAGACTGAACAGGTTATAGTTCACAAACATTACTATCAAGCCACACAAATGAGCTCTTGTTACTGCTGAACATGTTCTGAACCCAAAACACACTTTGTGGAAGGGTTGAGAGCTTAAAATAATAAAAGTAAATCCCAAGGCCACATGAAGCCACTGTCTACACAGACCCACAAGTTTAAAAAAACTGATATTAGGCAGCAAACAAAAACTCTTATTTAATAGGCAACAGGTGAGTGACAGTCAGTTGTCAAATCCACCTGTCTTCCACAGTACAGATCAGACTGCTATGGAAAATGGCTGGATTTGACAATTTATCTCAGTCACTCTGCCTAGGATCTGGCACTTTGGCTACCCACTATGAAAAAAAAAATTAAGTAGAGAACAAAAGCTAATCTAAACCACTCTGAATTAACAGGCAGCAGTGGCAGTACAAATCAATGGCAGGATTTGACAGTTTACCTTGGTCACTCAGGATTTGGAACTTTGATTACCCACAAATAAACATAAATGTTAGGCAGCAAACAAAAATAGGAACCACACCACTCTTAATTAATAGGCAACAGATGCAGAACAGTTCATACTGTTGTGTACCAAGGCCGAATATGAATATACATTTATTACCTCAGTCACTCAAGATCTGACACTTCTATTACCTGCCAACTAACTCAGTTTGACTACCAGTGTGCTGTGTTCCCACTCTAACTAGTGACTGTTGCATGCTATTTCATTGACTTGAATGAAGAATTAATTTATTGGTTCCCCACTAATAACTGCAGATTGCAGCTGTCACCATAGTAATACTGAGAGAAGCAATGAACAAATTCTATATTCAAACTTAAATAGTAGCCTGGCAGGCAGATAAACTGCACAAATTGTATTACCATCACAATATCAGTATATGATTGGTGTTCATAAGCAGCTGAAGGTACTGCACAACACAAATTTCAATTTCTGGGTCGCAGATATTGATTGAGAGTAATATACAGAGGCTATGCAATACATTAATAAAATACATTAATTAAAAAAAATACATAGTGTCAAAAAAGTGTGTGTGGGGCAAAATATATACATAGTCCACCCAGAAATAAGAGTTTGGGGGGGGGGCTGTGGCCAGTCTGGCCCCCCTGATCTACCCGCCCCTGTCGGGGGCACTCATGCTGGAAGCACCTGGAACACACAGAGGCACTGAGGAAGTATATACATTTTAACCATGTTCACTCTTCCAGTCAATGTAAGAGGAGTATTCTCCACCTTTCACAATCCTGTTTAATTTTTGTAGTATGAGTTGGTAGTTCAAGGCCCATACTGTGGAAAGTTGTTTGGGAGGAGCACCCTAGATACTCAAGTTTAGGCTCTGGGGCTTGGGAGATCCTTATCACCTTCAGGGGTTCCCCTGTGCCCTTTCCATAGGCATGCACTCACATTTAGCCCAATTTATCTTATGGACAGATAACGGACCATATGTCTCAAAGATGTGCATGAGAGCGTGGGACGTTGTTTGTGGGTCTGCCAGATACAGAAGCATGTTGCCCACAATAAGGATATTTTATGGTTTTCTCCTTTGAGAATCAGGCCTTGTATATCTTGAGCTTGGCACACTGTTAGGGCAAGAGGTTTAATGATGAGTATGTAAAGTATAGGAAACTATGGGCACCCATGTCTCATGCCCCTCATGAAGGGGAAGGACTGGGATATTTTGCCATTGGTGAGGACCTGAGCCATGGAGGCATTGTGCAGGGTCACTATTCAGAATCCCAGCTGACCAAGGAGTGGAAAGTGACCCATAGCTCCTATAGGGTTAGGTATTTGAAGCCTTGTTTTGGGACAATAAGGGGCTTTGGTGAGTTGTGACGTAGGTATCAAATTGACTTGGTAGTGCGGGGCCTTGTTCAGGGGCATTACATTAGAAATTACGTAGTGCACCAAGAGTGGTGCCTGGGTAGTACCATTGGAGTGTTGCCTACTTGTATGTGGGATCGTCTCCTGAAATTGTATGCCCTCCAAAAGATCAACACTTGTATTGCTGGGCAGGCATAACCATTCCAATAGAACATTAAACACAAACCAAACATGAAACATATATACAGTCTGCACTATCATGCCCAGTTGGAGTCGTCCAGCTTATGTGATCGCCCGTCAAGCTTGGTCAAGCAAGATATGCGGGGTGGTTCCTGTGGGCGTGGTAGCCACGTATCTCTTTGGTCTGTTAACTTTTGTACCTCTCAACATGATAGAGAGGTATGGCAGCTAGCAGAGAGATAGAGAGTTTGCTTCACCCGACAGCACTAACCTTGATTAAAGTTTATAATGGACTCCATTGGTCTGAGGAGTAGAAATATGAACTCCTTCGCCGGATTAAGTCTGGGACTATGGGGGGCACGGGTGGTCCATACAAGGAGGTCCCGCATAAAACGAAGGTCCTTCCAGATGGGGGGGAAGGGTCAGCTGGCCCTGCCCCTGGTACTAATCGGGGTAAATAAATGGTTCCCCCATCGGTGTTCTCCTCGGAATTCATCATACATTGCCAGGGATTCCCAGCCAGCATTGTCAAGGAGATGGGTTTTGCTTAGCACCTGTTTGTGAGATTTACCCCAGCTTAGAAGCAGTACCCCACTGCAAGATGCATGGTTTTTATTTTTCTTTTTTTTTTGCCCATGAGATCCCCCCCACTACCCATCTCTCCATCTTATGTGGTAGGGGGTGACCCTGGTGGTCAGGAGATCAAGGTGCCTCAAAGGTGAAAGTCCCAGTGTCTTGTGATCTCCTGACATCAAGTTACTAACAGTTTTTAACACCTTAGGCAAAATAAAAGGGAGTACGCCCTCAATACCATTTAACCGAGAATGTGACAAACCTTAAGGGGAGTACTTATCTAATAAGGTTATCTCTGTTCCAGGGTGGTGACCAGGGGGCTCTGGAATCGTGCTGGAGATTCTGTCTCGACTGGGCCCAAATCTTGGCAGTCAGGTGCTGATCCTGAAGAGAGCAGCGTCACTGGTAGGCCCGAGGCTTCATTCCGTTCCGTTCGGCTGTATGGCATCGTTGGCACGGAGGTATGGAAGAGCACTTCAGGCATGGATGCTTCCTCTGGATGCAGAACGCTGGTGTTTGGCAAAGGAGATCTCAGGATTTCATAAGGGTTTTTAGTCATGTACCTCACCAGGGCTGTGCTCTCCTCCCTCTGTTGTTCTTTGTCTGCCTCTTGAGGCGGAGGGCCTGCCCGTAGCATGGGATGATCTCTACGCTTGTGGTTCACCTTGGCCATTTGTTTCCTGCTGCGCCGAGGGAGTTCTTCTTGGCTTTTTGGTTCCTCACCCAGCAGCATGTCTTCAGGGTCCAGGTTATCTGCAGGGCTGGTGTGTTGAGGGGGGCCGCTGTCTCCAGATTGCCGATCGAGGAAAGCTTCAAGTGCCACTGGTGTCTCAAAGAAAAGAGGGACCTCACTGAATGATGTGCATCGTGGCCAGGTACAGCAAGGAGTATTGTATGCCCAGTTTCTGCATAGTGTGGTGGCTGACGATAATCCCTTCATTTGTTTGACAATTCCTTGGAGAAATCCTAATAAATTGAGATGGGGTGTCACCACCAGTTCAAGTGTCCCACCTCTCTAGAGCGCTGCAATAAGTCTTGTCTGGTGTTATAGGCCAACAGCTTCATAAGAATGGGCCGTGGTTTCTCCCCCTTTCTGAGGAGCTGGAGCAAGGGACCAATGCGCCCACTCGATTTCCAGGTGGAACTCTGGTGCCAGGCCCAAGATTTCGGGTAGGGCTTGTTTTAGAAAACGGATAGTGTCTCTTTTTTTCCACGCCCTCCAGGAACCCTAGCACCCTAAAATTATTTCTCCTGCTATAGTTTTCCAAGTCGTCCACACTTGCCGGGAGTAAACTGATGGTATGTTGCAGTTCCCTTTGAACTCCTCGGATCTCCTCAATGGCCAACTCGTGGGTTGTACTTGATGCTCTATGTCGTTAGGCAGCCGGTCAAATTCTGAATTGCCACTGTCGTATGATGGGATGCCTCGGTTACCTCGTCCATGCGGATCAGCATCTTCTCAAACATAATATTAATGTGGCTGAGATCAAGAGTTGCACTGCAGCCGCCATCGATTGCAGGCCGATTTGTTCAAAGCTATGAGATGGACCAAAGAGGTTCCCAGATCAGGTAAAAAAGTATGCCCTTGTAGCTAAAAGCAGGAGTATTTAGGATATTGCTTTGTCGTCAGTTAGTAGCCGGCTCAGCAGTGTAAATGTTGGATAATGTCGTCTGCTCGCTGCTCCTCGTAAATCAAGCTGCCATTCTGTTCATTGGCTAAGCCACTCCTCTCCGCCCCTCTTTTAGTTTCAAGATACCTAAATTCTGAGACCAGATCACAGACCAGATTGGGAGTGAGTGGTCAATGGGCTTGACCAGCATAAGCTGATCAATGGAAGGGGGAAAGGGTGTAGAGCACAAGGGCAGTGAAGAGACAAGAAAATGGACAATGACATTAAGAAATAAATCACAAGCTACTTAACTCCATCAGTGTTTGAAGAAAAAAACTCCTACCAGATACCACACACAGCCAGAGGGCAGGAGGAGCTTTTAACATTTAATGGGCATAAATAACAGCCACAGTTAAAAAGTTGCAAACTGTCTCCATCTCAGATTTTTTTGAAGTACACCACAGTGAAACAGTAAACTCAGATTTATTTATTTAGTTTTGATTACCGGTAAGTACTCTAGGCAAAGAAATTGCCTGTTTTCAGTCACGACCCAGAAGAGTTACAGACGTAGGTAAAAGCACATCACATCACAATGGTTACAATTACTTAACATATGAATAATGAATTTAATGCCACACTAAAGCATACAAAAATTTTTTGGTAATACTATCACTCCGGAAGTGATAATATCACACTTCGAGAGTGATAATACAGTACTAACATTCACGTCCGGTAATAGTATAATTCGGGACCTGAATGATAGCATTACCAGACAAGCTGAACAGCGCAAGCCCACAACTCCCAACATCAGGAAACCTCCCACAGGTCAATCATCCATTCACGCTCACAACATGTCTAATCATTGGCCGCTCTCTGCCTGTGGGAAGCTGAAATGGTTTCTAAAACATGGCGGTCATCTCTCGCTTAGTGAGAGTGCACAGTGTCTACAGC
The DNA here is from genome assembly GCA_016271365.2 of Neoceratodus forsteri. Taxonomy (NCBI): domain Eukaryota; kingdom Metazoa; phylum Chordata; order Ceratodontiformes; family Ceratodontidae; genus Neoceratodus; species Neoceratodus forsteri. Next base: position 401,159,728 of record CM057451.1, read on the forward strand.
AGTTTCCATTTTTTTGTTTTAAAAAGGGACTTATCTGGCTGATCCTGCAACCCCGCCCCCACCCAAGAAGAAAAGGTACAACCACAACAATTCATTTTTTATCTGCGCCATGCATGTGAGTGGGCGGGCAAGAAACATACGGAGCGAGGCAGTGCAGCAAAGTGCAGCGGTCGGCCAGGAGTGACAGAATCCTACATGATAGCAGCCCACTACAAAAATACCAAAAAACCTAAAGCTCGGATCCATATATTAAATAAAATAATCTATAGTTTACAGTGTATTACCAGTTAGAATACCATCTTGAGGTTCAGGACATGTAGGACCTCTCGAGCTTCACTCTCGAGATTCTTACATGTCCTGAACCTCTTGATGGTATTACTGACTGGTAATACACTGTAAACTATCCATTATTCCCTTTATAATACAGACTTAGGTCAAACACATTACAGTATAGACAGACATGGTGATACCTACTGTACTGGAGAAATTTAACATTACACTAGGCTATCCATAGATACAGGGGAATACACAATACAGTTTCAAGGAGATAGACCATACGGTATAAGTAAATAGAGAAACTATTCCAGACAGTCTCACAGTGAGAGACCACACAGCCTGTCCTTGCCTGCTATTTAAAAGTGGGCAAGTGGGCAAGAGTGATAAGTGCCTGAATATGTGCTGAAGGGACATGCAAAGGAAGCCTAACTAGGTACCCTCCCCAGGGGTTAAGTTGCAAGTGCATCTGTCAGAGGCCAGGAGGCAGGCACGGAGCTCATTTTTAAAGATCAGGTGTGTAGTGGAGTACCTCACAGTTGAAGGCAGGGGAGTTCCATAGCTTTGGGGCAGACACTGCAAATGCCTGCTTACCCATACTAGTGGGGCATTTGGGTGTATTAAGGAGCGACTTTTTGGTAGATCTCAGCAAGTAAGTCTGATGGGCTGAGTTCATCAAGCATGTAAGGGACATTGGTGTTACAGTGCAGATAATACTGTCAATTGTGCATCCTGTATAGATGTGGTAAGAGATGGCAGAGAGCCAACCTAGACTAGAGTAAAGTACGTAATGGTGGGTGCACCTAGGTACCGATAGTGCAAAGTGACACATACAGTTATAACAGATGTCCCACTTCTGCAATAGTCCCTTGTTCGTGTCTTTATAGGATGTGATTCCATAAGTCAGACTTGGTCACAGTACCCCAGGTATCTGAAAGAGTCCACCAAATCCAGGATTGAGCCATCCAAGCCATGTATGGCCAGTGTTGCAGACCTGACTTTGACCCTTGGTGCTGATCCAAACAGCATTCTACTGTTTTTGGTATACAGAAGAAGTTTGTTTTCAACTAGCCACTCATAAGACAGGTAAAGTCCAACTCAAGTGTGGTATTAAAGGAGGCAATGTCCTTAGTGCTGGTGTATAACACCATATTACCCGCATATAAGATGGTAGAGGTAGTGCTCAACATTTGAGGCAGCCTGTTCACAAACAGTGAGAAAAGTAGTGGTCAGAGAATTGATCCTTGTGGTACACTGATGCTGGTAGGAGAGAAATCAGATTTGCAATTGTCAATCTGACCAAATTGTGTCCGCCAGATAGATAACTGCTGAACCATGTTGAGGAGTCTTGGGAGAATCCAAGTGTGAGAGCGTATCTAGTAGCAATGTGTGATTCACCAGGTCAAACACTTTAGTTAAATCCACGAAATCGCCCAGTGTATAACCCTTTCTCCATCTATAGCTTGATCTCATTTTTAATTTGATAAGTGCTGTGGTGACTGTGCCCTCCCTGAAGCCATGCTGAGCAGGGTGAGAAGGTTGTTTTTGTATATAGTCCGTGACCTGGTCGGCTACTAGTTTTTCAAGAATTTTGCTTAGTGCTTATAATATTGCAATTAGGAGATATTTGTTCTTGTCTTTGTGTCCTCTTCTAATGGATGGGGACAACTCCGCTATCTTCCAGAGACATAGTACTTCCCGTGATACTGATGGAAATGTTGTAGATCCTGGCAACTGGTGCCACTATAACAGGGGCCGCTAGTTTAAGGAATCTTGGTAGTAGGCCATCTGATCCTGCTGATCCATGCTCAGGTAGTTTCCTCAAAAGTTTCAGAACCTCAGGTGTAGTGACCTGCTTAAAACTGAGTGAAGTGGAAGCCTGGACTGAGGACACAGTTGGAGAGACAGAGGTTGACTGGTCAGCCTCATAGTCCAAGAGGTCAAAGAAGTGGATGTTTAGGGCATTTACAATGGTATCGGGTTATTGCAGTTGGCACCATTAACAGTCATATCAGTGATCATCGAGCATCCACCTTGTCCCAAGACAGTCTTAATATGGTTCCAGAAACCATGCATGTCATTGGTCGATTTCTGTAGTAGCTTAAGAGAGTAAGCCCTTTACTGCCTGAATTTCTCTCTACATGTGTTCCTCTGCCTATGACATTCATCCCAGTCAGCTAGTTGGCCACTTTTCTTTGCAGCAACCCAGGTCTTGTCCCTGCTCTTCATGCTGGTCAGGATCTCACTATTAACCCATCTTGTTGCTGTACCTCAGACCCTCCTCCTTTTCATGGAATGTGTTTATTTTGAGATTCCTGTAGAGAGGTTACAAGGTAGGATAGAGCAATGTTGACATCATCCGCTTGGTAAATTTGTACAATGATGGCAGAAAACTCTGCACAGTACTCGTGTTAAAACTGGGTTGTCAATGTCTGTCCTAGACTACTGGTCACCCTACCCATACCCACCATAGTCATCATTTACAGGCTGCTGCCACACAGGAAGAAACATTACATCAGTTGGCGTCAATGAACATAGTGTACCTCAAGAGGAAGATGAAGGATAGAGGGTGCTTCAAAACCAGCAATTGTGTCAGATTTTTTTTTCCTTAATTATGAAAAAGGTAGCCCCTCTCACTCCAGAGCGGCACTGACACATAGCTATTAGCAAACTCACTTGCTAATCAACTGCCAGCATCACCGATAATATTTACATTTTAGCCCTTCTGCAGTGGGTCAAATGGGTTTGTTTGCTGCACTAACCCCAACAAACATCCAGACTGAACAGGTTATAGTTCACAAACATTACTATCAAGCCACACAAATGAGCTCTTGTTACTGCTGAACATGTTCTGAACCCAAAACACACTTTGTGGAAGGGTTGAGAGCTTAAAATAATAAAAGTAAATCCCAAGGCCACATGAAGCCACTGTCTACACAGACCCACAAGTTTAAAAAAACTGATATTAGGCAGCAAACAAAAACTCTTATTTAATAGGCAACAGGTGAGTGACAGGTCAGTTGTCAAATCCACCTGTCTTCCACAGTACAGATCAGACTGCTATGGAAAATGGCTGGATTTGACAATTTATCTCAGTCACTCTGCCTAGGATCTGGCACTTTGGCTACCCACTATGAAAAAAAAAATTAAGTAGAGAACAAAAGCTAATCTAAACCACTCTGAATTAACAGGCAGCAGTGGCAGTACAAATCAATGGCAGGATTTGACAGTTTACCTTGGTCACTCAGGATTTGGAACTTTGATTACCCACAAATAAACATAAATGTTAGGCAGCAAACAAAAATAGGAACCACACCACTCTTAATTAATAGGCAACAGATGCAGAACAGTTCATACTGTTGTGTACCAAGGCCGAATATGAATATACATTTATTACCTCAGTCACTCAAGATCTGACACTTCTATTACCTGCCAACTAACTCAGTTTGACTACCAGTATGCTGTGTTCCCACTCTAACTAGTGACTGTTGCATGCTATTTCATTGACTTGAATGAAGAATTAATTTATTGGTTCCCCACTAATAACTGCAGATTGCAGCTGTCACCATAGTAATACTGAGAGAAGCAATGAACAAATTCTATATTCAAACTTAAATAGTAGCCTGGCAGGCAGATAAACTGCACAAATTGTATTACCATCACAATATCAGTATATGATTGGTGTTCATAAGCAGCTGAAGGTACTGCACAACACAAATTTCAATTTCTGGGTCGCAGATATTGATTGAGAGTAATATACAGAGGCTATGCAATACATTAATAAAATACATTAATTAAAAAAAATACATAGTGTCAAAAAAGTGTGTGTGGGGCAAAATATATACATAGTCCACCCAGAAATAAGAGTTTGGGGGGGGGGCTGTGGCCAGTCTGGCCCCCCTGATCTACCCGCCCCTGTCGGGGGCACTCATGCTGGAAGCACCTGGAACACACAGAGGCACTGAGGAAGTATATACATTTTAACCATGTTCACTCTTCCAGTCAATGTAAGAGGGAGTATTCTCCACCTTTCACAATCCTGTTTAATTTTTTGTAGTATGAGTTGGTAGTTCAAGGCCCATACTGTGGAAAGTTGTTTGGGAGGAGCACCCTTAGATACTCAAGTTTAGGCTCTGGGGCTTGGGAGATCCTTATCACCTTCAGGGGTTCCCCTGTGCCCTTTCCATAGGCATGCACTCACATTTAGCCCAATTTATCTTATGGACAGATAACGGACCATATGTCTCAAAGATGTGCATGAGAGCTTGGGACGTTGTTTGTGGGTCTGCCAGATACAGAAGCATGTTGCCCACAATAAGGATATTTTATGGTTTTCTCCTTTGAGAATCAGGCCTTGTATATCTTGAGCTTGGCACACTGCTAGGGCAAGAGGTTTAATGATGAGTATGTAAAGTATAGGGAACTATGGGCACCCATGTCTCATGCCCCTCATGAAGGGGAAGGACTGGGATATTTTGCCATTGGTGAGGACCTGAGCCATGGAGGCATTGTGCAGGGTCACTATTCAGAATCCCAGCTGACCAAGGAGTGGAAAGTGACCCATAGCTCCTATAGGGTTAGGTATTTGAAGCCTTGTTTTGGGACAATAAGGGGCTTTGGTGAGTTGTGACGTAGGTATCAAATTGACTTGTTAGTGCGGGGCCTTGTTCAGGGGCATTACATTAGAAATTACGTAGTGCACCAAGAGTGGTGCCTGGGTAGTACCATTGGAGTGTTGCCTACTTGTATGTGGGATCGTCTCCTGAAATTGTATGCCCTCCAAAAGATCAACACTTGTATTGCTGGGCAGGCATAACCATTCCAATAGAACATTAAACACAAACCAAACATGAAACATATATACAGTCTGCACTATCATGCCCAGTTGGAGACGTCCAGCTTATGTGTCACTTCAGCTTGGTCAAGCAAGATATGCGGGTGGTTCCTGTGGGCGTGGTAGCCACGTATCTCTTTGGTCTGTTAACTTTTGTACCTCTCAACATGATAGAGAGGTATGGCAGCTAGCAGAGAGATAGAGAGTTTGCTTCACCCGACAGCACTAACCTTGATTAAAGTTTATAATGGACTCCATTGGTCTGAGGAGTAGAAATATGAACTCTCTTCGCGGATTAAGTCTGGGACTATGGGGGGTCACGGGTGGTCCATACAAGGAGGTCCCGATAAAACGAAGGTCCTTCCAGATGGGGGGCAGGGTCACTTGGCCCTGCCCCTGGTACTAATCGAAATAAATGGTTCCCCATCGGTGTTCTCCTCGAATTCATCATACATTGCCAGGGATTCCCAGCCAGCATTGTCAAGGAGATGGGTTTTGCTTAGCACCTGTTTGGAGATTTACCCCAGCTTAGAAGCAGTACCCCACTGCAAGATGCATGGTTTTATTTTCTTTTTTTGCCCATGAGATCCCCCACTACCCATCTCCATCTTATGTGGTAGGGGTGACCCTGGTGGTCAGGAGATCAAGGTGCCTCAAAGGTGAAAGTCCCAGTGTCTTGTGATCTCCTGACATCAAGTTACTAACAGTTTTAACACCTTAGGCAAAATAAAAGGGAGTACCCTCAATACCATTTAACCGAGAATGTGACAAACCTTAAGGGGAGTACTTATCTAATAAGGTTATCTCTGTTCCAGGGTGGTGACCAGGGGGCTCTGGAATCGTGCTGGAGATTCTGTCTCGACTGGGCCCAAATCTTGGCAGTCAGGTGCTGATCCTGAAGAGAGCAGCGTCACTGGTAGGCCCGAGGCTTCATTCCGTTCCGTTCGGCTGTATGGCATCGTTGGCATGGAGGTATGGAAGAGCAATTCAGGCATGGATGCTTCCTCTGGATGCAGAACGCTGGTGTTTGGCAAAGGAGATCTCAGGATTTCATAAGGGTTTTTAGTCATGTACCTCACCAGGGCTGTGCTCTCCTCCCTCTGTTGTTCTTTGTCTGCCTCTTGAGGCGGAGGGCCTGCCCGTAGCATGGGATGATCTCTACGCTTGTGGTTCACCTTGGCCATTTGTTTCCTGCTGCGCCGAGGGAGTTCTTCTTGGCTTTTTGGTTCCTCACCCAGCAGCATGTCTTCAGGGTCCAGGTTATCTGCAGGGCTGGTGTGTTGAGGGGGGCCGCTGTCTCCAGATTGCCGATCGAGGAAAGCTTCAAGTGCCACTGGTGTCTCAAAGAAAAGAGGGACCCCACTCTGAATGATGTGCATCGTGGCCAGGTACAGCAAGGAGTATTGTATGCCCAGTTTCTGCATAGTGTGGTGGGCTGGCGTATAATCCCTTCATTTGTTTGACAATTCCTTGGAGAAATCCTAATAAATTGAGATGGGGTGTCACCACCAGTTCAAGTGTCCCACCTCTCTAGAGCGCTGCAATAAGTCTTGTCTGGTGTTATAGGCCAACAGCTTCATAAGAATGGGCCGTGGTTTCTCCCCCTTTCTGAGGAGCTGGAGCAAGGGACCACTGCGCCCCCGATTTGGTGGAACTCTGTGCAGGCCCAAGATTTCGGGTAGGGCTTGTTTTAGAAAACGGATAGTGTCTCTTTTTTTCCACGCCCTCCAGGAACCCTAGCACCCTAAAATTATTTCTCCTGCTATAGTTTTCCAAGTCGTCCACACTTGCCGGGAGTAAACTGATGGTATTTTGCAGTTCCCTTTGAACTCCTCGGATCTCCTCAATGGCCAACTCGTGGGTTTGTACTTGATGCTCTATGTGCGTTAGGCAGCCGGTCAAATTCTGAATTGCCACTGTCGTATGATGGGATGCCTCGGTTACCTCGTCCATGCAGATCAGCATCTTCTCAAACATAATATTAATGTGGCTGAGATCAAGAGTTGCACTCTGCGCCGCCATCGTATTGCAGGCCGATTTGTTCAAAGCTATGAGATGGACCAAAGAGGTTCCCAGATCAGGTAAAAAAGTATGCCCTTGTAGCTAAAAGCAGGAGTATTTAGGATATTGCTTTGTCGTCAGTTAGTAGCCGGCTCAGCAGTGTAAATGTTGGATAATGTCGTCTGCTCGCTGCTCCTCGTAAATCAAGCTGCCATTCTGTTCATTGGCTAAGCCACACCCCCCGCCCCTCTTTTAGTTTCAAGATACCTAAATTCTGAGACCAGATCACAGACCAGATTGGGAGTGAGTGGTCAATGGGCTTGACCAGCATAAGCTGATCAATGGAAGGGGGAAAGGGTGTAGAGCACAAGGGCAGTGAAGAGACAAGAAAATGGACAATGACATTAAGAAATAAATCACAAGCTTCTTAACTCCATCAGTGTTTGAAGAAAAAAACTCCTACCAGATACCACACACAGCCAGAGGGCAGGAGGAGCTTTTAACATTTAATGGGCATAAATAACAGCCACAGTTAAAAAGTTGCAAACTGTCTCCATCTCAGATTTTTTTTGAAGTACACCACAGTGGAAACAGTAAACTCAGATTTATTTATTTAGTTTTTGATTACCGGGTAAGTACTCTAGGCAAAGAAATTGCCTGTTTTCAGTCACGACCCAGAAGAGTTACAGACGTAGGTAAAAGCACATCACATCACAATGGTTACAATTACTTAACATATGAATAATGAATTTAATGCCACACTAAAGCATACAAAAATTTTTTGGTAATACTATCACTCCCGAAGTGATAATATCACACTTCGAGAGTGATAATACAGTACTAACATTCACGTCCGGTAATAGTATAATTCAGGACCTGAATGATAGCATTACCAGACAAGCTGAACAGCGCAAGCCCACAACTCCCAACATCAGGAAACCTCCCAGGTCAATCATCCATTCACGCCACAACATGTCTAATCATTGGCCGCTTCTGCCTGTGGGAAGCTGAAATGGTTTCTAAAACATGGCGGTCATCTCGCTTAGTGAGAGTGCACAGTGTCTACAGCAGTTTCCATTTTTTGTTTAAAAGGGACTTATCTGGCTGATCCTGCAACCCCGCCCCCACCCAAGAAGAAAAGGTACAACCACAACAATTCATTTTTTACTGCGCCATGCATGTGAGTGGGCGGCAAGAAACATAATGGAGCGAGGCAGTGCAGCAAAGTGCAGCGTGTCGGCCAGGAGTGACAGAATCCTACATGATAGCAGCCCACCACAAAAATACCAAAAACCTAAAGCTCGGATCCATATTAAATAAAATAATCTATAGTTTACAGTGTATTACCAGTTAGAATACCATCTTGAGGTTCAGGACATGTAGGACCTCTCGAGCTTCACTCTCGAGATTCTTACATGTCCTGAACCTCTTGATGGTATTACTGACTGGTAATACACTGTAAACTATCCATTATTCCCTTTATAATACAGACTTAGGTCAAACACATTACAGTATAGACAGACATGGTGATACCTACTGTACTGGAGAAATTTAACATTACACTAGGCTATCCATAGATACAGGGGAATACACAATACAGTTTCAAGGAGATAGACCATACGGTATAAGTAAATAGAGAAACTATTCCAGACAGTCTCACAGTGAGAGACCACACAGCCTGTCCTTGCCTGCTATTTAAAAGTGGGCAAGAGTGATAAGTGCCTGAATATGTGCTGAAGGGACATGCAAAGGAAGCCTAACTAGGTACCCTCCCCAGGGGTTAAGTTGCAAGTGCATCTGTCAGAGGCCAGGAGGCAGGCACGGAGCTCATTTTAAAGATCAGGTGTGTAGTGGAGTCACCTCACAGTTGAAGGCAGGGGTTCCATAGCTTTGGGGAGACACTGCAAATGCCTGCTTACCCATAACTAGTGGGGCATTTGGGTGTATTAAGGAGCGACTTTTGGTAGATCTCAGGCAAGTCTGATGGGCTGAGTTCATCAAGCATGTAAGGGACATTGGTGTTACAGTGCAGATAATACTGTCAATTGTGCATCCTGTATAGATGTGGTAAGAGATGGCAGAGAGCCAACCTAGACTAGAGTAAAGTACGTAATGGTGGGTGCACCTAGGTACCGATAGTGCAAAGTGACACATACAGTTATAACAGATGTCCCACTTCTGCAATAGTCCCTTGTTCGTGTCTTTATAGGATGTGATTCCATAAGTCAGACTTGGTCACAGTACCCCCAGGTATCTGAAAGAGTCCACCAAATCCAGGATTGAGCCATCCAAGCCATGTATGGCCAGTGTTGCAGACCTGACTTTGACCCTTGGTGCTGATCCAAACAGCATTGCTACTGTTTTTTTGGTATACAGAAGAAGTTTGTTTTCAACTAGCCACTCACATAGACAGGTAAAGTCCAACTCAAGTGTGGTATTAAAAAGAGGCAATGTCCTTAGTGCTGGTGTATAACACCATATTACCCGCATATAAGATGGTAGAGGTAGTGCTCAACATTTGAGGCAGCCTGTTCACAAACAGTGAGAAAAGTAGTGGTCAGAGAATTGATCCTTGTGGTACACTGATGCTGGTAGGAGAGAAATCAGATTTGCAATTGTCAATCTGACCAAATTGTGTCCGCCCAGATAGATAACTGCTGAACCATGTTGAGGAGTCTTGGGAGAATCCAAGTGTGGCGAGCGTATCTAGTAGCAATGTGTGATTCACCAGGTCAAACACTTTAGTTAAATCCACGGAAATCGCTCCAGTGTATAACCCTTTCTCCATCTATAGCTTGATCTCATTTTTTAATTTGATAAGTGCTGTGGCCATACTGTGCCCCTCCCTGAAGCCATGCTGAGCAGGGGTGAGAAGGTTGTTTTTTTTTGTATATAGTCCGTGACCTGGTCGGCTACTAGTTTTTCAAGAATTTTGCTTAGTGCTTATAATATTGCAATTAGGAGATATTTGTTCTTGTCTTTTGTGTCCTCTTTCTAATGGATGGGGACAACTCCGGCTATCTTCCAGAGACATAGTACTTCCCGCATACTGATGGAAATGTTGTAGATCCTGGCAACTGGTGCCACTATAACAGGGGCCGCTAGTTTAAGGAATCTTGGTAGTAGGCCATCTGATCCTGCTGATCCATGCTCAGGTAGTTTCCTCAAAAGTTTCAGAACCTCAAGTGTAGTGACCTGCTTAAAACTGAGTGAAGTGGAAGCCTGGACTGAGGACACAGTTGGAGAGACAGAGGGTTGACTGGTCAGCCTCTCATAGTCCAAAAGGTCAGAGAAGTGGATGTTTAGGGCATTCGCAATGGTATAGGTATTATTGCAGATGGCACCATTAACAGTCATATCAGTGATCATCGAGCATCCACCTTGTCCCAAGACAGTCTTAATATGGTTCCAGAAACCATGCATGTCATTGGTCGATTTCTGTAGTAGCTTAAGAGAGTAAGCCCTTTTTACTGCCTGAATTTCTCTCTTACATGTGTTCCTCTGCCTATGACATTCATCCCAGTCAGCTAGTTGGCCACTTTTCTTTGCAGCAACCCAGGTCTTGTCCCTGCTCTTCATGCTGGTCAGGATCTCACTATTAACCCATCTTGTTGCTGTACCTCAGACCCTCCTCCTTTTCATGGAATGTGTTTATTTTGAGATTCCTGTAGAGGGGTTACAAGGTAGGATAGAGCAATGTTGACATCATCCGCTTGGTAAATTTGTACAATGATGGCAGAAAACTCTGCACAGTACTCGTGTTAAAACTGGGTTGTCAATGTCTGTCCTAGACTACTGGTCACCCTACCCATACCCACCATAGTCATCATTTACAGGCTGTTGCCACTCAGGAAGAAACATTACATCAGTTGGCATTAATGAACGTAGTGTGCCTCACGAGGAAGATGAAGGATTGAGGGTGCTTCAAAACTAGCAATCGTGTCAGATTTTTTTTTCCTTAATTATGAAAAAGGCAGCCCCTCTCACTCCAGAGTGGCACTGACACATAGCTATTAGCAAACACACTTGCTAATCAACTGCCGGCATCACCGATAATATCTATATTTTAGCCCTTCTGCAGTGGGTCAAATGGAGTTGTTTGCTGCACTAACCCCACCAAAACATTCAGACTGAACAGTTATAGTTCACAAACATTACTATCAAGCCACACAAATGAGCTCTTGCGACAGCTGAACATATTCTGAACCCAAAACACACTTTGTGGAAGGGGTGAGAGCTTAAAATAATAAAAGTAAATCCCAAGGCCACATGAAGCCACTGTCTACACACACCCACAAGTTTAAAAGAACTGATATTAGGCAGCAAACAAAAATTCTTATTTAATAGGCAACAGGCGAGTGACAGGTCAGTTGTCAAATCCACCTGGTTTCCACAGTACAGATCAGACTGCTATGGAAAATGGCTGGATTTGACAATTTATCTCAGTCACTCAGCCTAGGATCTGGCACTTCGGCTACCCACAATGAAAAAAAAAATTAATTAGTGAACAAAAGCTAATCTAAACCACTCTGAATTAACAGGCAGCAGTGGCAGTACAAATCAATGGCAGGATTTGACAGTTTACCTTGGTCACTCAGGATTTTGAACTTTGATTACCCACAAATAAACATAAATATTAAGCAGCAAACAAAATTAGGAACCACACCACTCTTAATCAATAGGCAACAGAAGCAGAACAGTTCATACTTTTGTGTACCAAGGCCGAATATGAATATACATTTATTACCTCAGTCACTCAAGATCTGACACTTCTATTACCTGCCAACTAACTCAGTTTGACTACCAGTATGCTGATTTCCCACTCTAACTAGTGACTGTTGTGTGCTATTTCATTTACTTGAATGAATAATTAATTTATTGGTTCCCCACTAATAACTGCAGATTGCAGCTGTCACCATAGTAATACTGGGAGAAGCAATGAACAAATTCTGTATTCAAACTTAAACAGTTACCTGGCAGGCAGATAAACTGCACAAATTGTATTGCCGTCATAATATCGGTATATGATTGGTGTTCATAAGCAGCTGAAGGTACTGCACAACACAAATTTCAATTTCTGTGCTGCAGATATTGATTAAGAGTAATATACAGAGGCTATACAATACGTTAATAAAATACATTAATTAAAAAAAAAATACATAGTGTCAAAAAAGTGTGTGGGGGGCAAAATATATATACGTAGCCCACCCAGAAATAAGAGTTTGGGGGGGGCTGTCACCGGTCTGGCCCCCCTGATCTACCCACCCCTGTCAGGGGCACTCATGCTGGAAGCACCTGGAACACACAGAGGCACTGAGGAAGTATGTACATTTTAACCATGTTCACTCTTCCAGTCAATGTATTGTGAGTATTCTCCACCTTTCACAATCCTGTTTAATTTTTTGTAGTATGGGTTGGTAGTTCAAGGCCCATACTGTGGAAAGTTGTTTGGGAGGAGCACCCTTTGGATACTCAAGTTTAGGCTCTGGGGCTTGGGAGATCCTTATCACCTTCAGGTGTTCCCCGGGCCCTTTCCATAGGCATGCACTCACATTTAGCCCAATTTATCTTATGGACAGATAACGGACCTTATGTCTCAAAGATGTGCATGAGAGCCTGGGACGTTGTTTGTGGGTCTACCAGATACAGAAGCATGTTGCCCACAATAAGGATATTTTATGGTTTTCTCCTTTTTTAGAATCAGGCCTTGTATATCTTGAGCTTGGCACACTGCTAGGGCAAGGGGTTTAATGGTGAGTATGTAAAGTATAGGGAACTATGTGCACCCATGTCTTGTGCCCCTCATGAATGGGAAGGACTGGGATATTTTGCCGTTGATGAGGACCTGATCCATGGAGGCATTGCGCAGGGTCACTATTCAGAATCTGAGCTTAGGTGCCCCAATCCAAATTGCTCTAGCATGGCAAACATAAAAGGACACTTGACCCTCTCTTTTCTTTTTGAAATTGAATAAGCTTTATTGAGGTTTAAGTAATATTTTTTTTTTTTTGTTGACCGGGTAAGTGCACTAGACAAATCCTGCCTATTTTCAGGCACGACCCGGGGGAGGGGGATACAGATGAATGCCAACTGACCTTGAACCAGATTAAGCTGTTGGTGGTATTCTCAGTGAATGAGGAAAATTTGGCCAGGACACCGGGGATATTCCCATACTCTGTGGAGGCAGAGGGCGCTGTGTGGCCGAGCAGCGTTACTGCTCAGTGGCGACTGGAGCTTCGACTGAGGAGGACGTGTGGGAGGCTAAGGAGTGGGTCTCCTCCTTGGCTTCCTTACTACTTTTGCAATGGAGACCAGTGTGGAAGAATATCGGAAGGAGGATATTTGTCTTCTGGCAGAGGAGACAAATAATGTGGAGGATGCATCGGGAGACGTGATTCCCTGAGACCTGGCTACGCGACGGATCTGTGAGTCTGGAAATCAGGCGATGGAGCAAGTGTTAAGATCTCAACTCGACGAGGCGGAACACCTTTACCAAGAGGCGAGGAAGAGATTACAGGAAGAACTGGATTGTAGGAATGCTTTAGTGGAGGTACAGGAAGCGGAAATGCAGAGCGAAGGAACGGCTATGGAAGAAGGAGAAGCTGAAAGTGAGGAGAGGGTGAGGCGAGAAGATGAGGGATTACAAACGGAACTGTTGGAAGAACTGGGGGTGAAGTATGAAACAGGGGAAGAGGCGGTATTGGATCAACAGGAGGGGATTATGGGGGAAAATGAGAAGGACTTACAAATGTCTTCTGAACAAACGACAGATACAGGTGGTGTGAACCCCATGAAACTTGTATTACTAGCTGTAACTTTTACGCTTGGGTCCTCTGTAGGAGGCTCTAACAGACTTGTAAAAGAGAGGGGAAAAAACAGGACTTTACAGAAACAAACTGTGGATGGGCCCAGGCAAAGGCAAGATTGTTTACAGGTGGGAAATGATGCAGGAAATTGGGTAGAGACGGCTCTGCAAGCTGCAGGATGGGTGAGAAGCCCCACAGGGCATGGATGGGATGCAAATCTAAATAGTGAAACCCCATCTACAGTTTCTGGTGACCCCCCCCCCCTTCCTGGGAAGACAATATCTCCCTCATTACCCCCAGGACAACTCTCTCCTTTAGAAGAAGGTTTGATTCATCTGCAGGATGATCCTCATCCTTTATTGCAGTTTATTAGGGAACAGGAAAAAGAAGATTCAATGGACTTAGTAGAAGGGATTAATATAGTGCAAGAGGAGGTGCATCAGGGAACTATTTCTATGAATGTAACTGAGAATGTTTCTATGGGGGAAAATTCTGATAAAGTATGGCATGGGAAAGTGGCAGAGTATTTATTTCTGGCTGATAAAGGCCCTTCTTTGGAACCTGCAGAAAGGCGTAATGCAGTACGTTTAAGATATAGGGGTGACATAGATGCACTTCCAGATAGGAAGTTTGTGGGCAGAGTTTTGTTAAAAGATAGCATGAAATTTTATGCCTATGAAATCTACGTTTTAATACATGTGCTGGGTGATGTAATTTTTTATGTAAGTTTTAAACATCCAACTGGGTTAGAAAGATTTTGGAAACAGTATCGGTTAATGAAACTTTCGCCTTTATGGAGACCTTTTTTGGCAATTCCAATAACAAAGCCCTTAACAAAAAAAATCACGGTTCTTTTTAGAAATGAAGGGGTAAACGTGGCAGATATTACTTACTGGTTATAACAGCACTGTAAGGTTCAAGGCTTTCCTGAACCAATTTTGGATGAAGAACAGTTATGGACAGGGGGATGGAAATATCAAATAGTACTGAATTTAGTGAATGGTCAAACAAAGCATTTACCTAATTGTTTTTTTTTGGGCAGGGATAGGGGGGTGATTTTCTATCCTGTGCAACCTAGGGCTTGTTTTAAATGTGGAGATGTGGGCCATTTAAGCAATGTATGTGTTAAACAAAAATGTGGATTGTGTGGGGATTTGGAGCACGTAGGGGCTCATTGTCGGCAAACTTTAAGATATAATTTATGTGAGGAAAAAGGACACTCTTTTCGCACTTGCTCATGGGCCTCACACAATAATGTAGACAGTTCAGTGAGGGCAGAGCAAGATGTATATGTAGCCACAGCACAAAAAGAAAAAATGAGGATGGTTGAGTTACTAACAAAGGGTCCCATTGGTGCTCTATTACCACAAAGAGTTACACGAAGAATAAGGGAGACTGAGGCAAAAGAGAGTGTTGGGGTGCATGACCTGGAGAACATAGTTCAAGACTGTCAGCAAGATGGAGGGGGGAACTTGGTGATGGGGGGGTAGTAGAGGTAGGGAAAGTACAGGAGTCAGACCAGGTAGAAAAGGAGGGAAAAGAAGGCACTTCTATGCCCCTTCCCCCAGTACAGTCTGAGGCAGATTTTCAAAGGGTGACTAGATCTAAGGCAGGTAAGTTATTAGATGCTGCTTCAAAACAAATCAAACAAACAGAGGAAGTGGTGGTACAAAATTCATATGCTTTGTTATTTGAGGAAGGGATGGAAGAGGATGACTGAGAATCTGATCTATCCTCAGTGACCTCCTCACAAGCAGATGGAATTTCTGAGTCTAGCTTCCCAGAAAAACTAAAAACTAGGAAAAGGAAGAAGAAAAGATGAAGAGTACTGGATAATTTCTAAACTTTTCTATATCTAAGGTATTGATGGCTATATCTCTCTGTACAATTAATGATAATAGCATTAAGGCCTATGAGAGGAGGCAGAGTACCTTTTTGAGCCTCAGTATTGGGGAGGAAAATGTGATTTTGTTACAAGACACTAGGCTACATTCATTATCTGACGTACAAAGAGCACAGAAGGATTGGAGGTGGGGAGTTTCCTATTGGTCGATAGGAGAAGACAGGTGTTCGGGGATTGGGGTACTTTTTAAAGGAGGTGTTCAAGTATTGCATGTATATGATTTAATACCAGGAAGGGTTATGATTATGGATGTAGTTTTAAAACAAGAGGTGTTCCGAGTGATAAATATATATGCACCGCAGACTAAGGCTGAGAGGTCTGAAATGTTTAGATGAGTGGAACCTTATTTAAACACTTCTAAATTAGTATTATGGGGAGGAGATTTCAACTGTGGGCTTTCACACAGAGATTGGGGAAGAGGTACAAGGAAGGTTTTTAGTGATACCAATTATTTGCTAGCAGTAATGAATAGAAATTATATAACAGATGTGCATTATATTCTGCTACAAGAACCAAGTCATACTTTTTTCAAAGGGAGTTTGTCAACCAGGATCGATTTTTGGCTAGTATCAGCTAGACTAACTTGTCAGGCAGTGGAAGTATGACCTTTGGTAACCTCTGACCATCTAGTGGTAATTTTAAGATTTGGAGAAAGACAAAAGTTAATAATTGGGAGAGGGTGTTGGAAAATGAACACATCTCTGTTGCAGGATGCCATGATAGAAAAAGGTATAAGAAAGTTACTTCAGGCAAGAAAGGATTTATGTTTTATGTATGTGAGTCCAACTGAATGGTAGGAAGACATTAAAAGAGATCTGCAAGATTGGTATAGTACTTATATGAAAAGGCAAGCGAAGGATGAATACATTAAGTATCTTGGATTACGGGCATAATATCTGCAAATCTTAGCACAAGCAGGGTTTGGTGAGGGTAAAAGGGCAAGGATGCAAACTGTAAAAAAACAGATGAGGCAGTATTTAGAAAAATCGGTTAAAAAAATGGCAATTCAGCAGAAATATAGAACACAAGGTACAAGGGAAGATGTAAATCCTTATGAGGGTAGGTTACACGGGGTAGAAAAGAGGAATTTGACAAGTCTTAGAGACAAACAGGGAACTCTACAAAATCATAATCAAGATATTATGCTTATTATACAGCAGCATATGGTGGATACTTTTCAGAGGGACAGGAAGGAAGACCATGATTTTATAATGGAAATAGAGATACCGGCTTTAAGTAGGGAGAGGGAAGAGGGTTTAGTTGCTCTCATTTCTGGGTTGGAAATTCAGGAAGCTATCTCACCGTTATCTGCTAAATCGACTCCTGGATGGGATAGGATACCAAATGACTTCTACGAGCATTATAGTGAGTGTTTGGTCCCTTGTCTTGAAGTGCTTCTTAATGCTATTTGGGAAGAAGGAAGACTAGCCCCCTCAATGCAGATGGGAATAATGCTTTTTCCTCTTTAAAAAAAGGGGACCCCCATGAATTAAAGAATTGGAAACTGTTAACATTATTAAATACTGACTACAAAATATTAGCAAAGATTCTCACAAAAAGATTAGCACATGTAGCACAAAAAGTGATTGTTCAGGAGCAGACGTGTGCAATCCCAGGAAGGAATATTGTACAAAATCTGGTGATGATTAGGGAGATTGTGGAGCAAAGTTTAGGGAAGAACTTTGGGTATTTAATGGCAGTAGACCAGGAAACTGCCTTTGATACGGTCAATCAGGAATACCTTTGGAAAGTATTAAGTTACTATGGGATCCCCCAAAGGTTTATAGAGGTAGTAAAGGTCTTATATAAGGGGGCCCAGGCTATACCATTGGTGAATGTTTTTATAGGGGTTCCGATTTATTTGAAGAATGGAGTAAAACAAGGTTGCCCAATGAGCCCCTTATTATATGTCTTAGGTTTGGACCCTATATTACAGAAAATTGGGCAAAACAAAGACATTATGGCTATACGAAACAAGGATGGGTACGTTTTTTTCAAAAATCGCAGCATATGCGGATGATTGTGTTTTTTCAGTAGCAGATGGAAAATCAGGATTAGAAGTTCTATCAATGATACAAGCAGCTTATCATACAACAGGTATCAAAATTAATATGAATAAAAGTATAGTTCTGATTTTAGGGGACAGCACAAACATAAGAGATTTTCCAATTCTGATGACGAAAGACCAAGTGAAAATTTTAAGTATTTATTTTGGCACTAAGGAGTCAGAATCTCATAATTGGAATGAGGTTTATGACAAAGCTCAAAGTAAAGTACAGGCATGGTTGTCTTGGAAGATGTCAAAAAAAAAGAGGGTGTATCTTCTACGGGCCTATATAGCACCTATTTTTTTGTATTTATCTCATGTGCTTCCCGGACCATATTATATGCACACAAGAGTTTTATGTTTATTTTTTCATTTCCTATGGGGTAGCATGTTAAATCCAGTTAAAAGGAATCACACATACAGGGTAAGGAAAGAAGGAGGGTTAAATATGCTACAGCCCATAGTATACTTATTTGGTAATTTCTTTTTTAGTTCTCTTTTCCCTTTATTAGCGCAGACAGCAGGGATTGGGCAAGTTTGTAAGCAATTTTGGGGCACACCATTTTTTGAAGCATGGGGGAGGGGGTAATGGCACCCTGCAGAACGTAAACTCCCTAGTTACGTGCAAATTGCACTTTGGTATATTCGAACTTGGAAAATAAAACTGGCTTGGTGTATGGGGAAAGGGAAAAAATTTTTTTATAAAACAATTTTGGATTCTTGGTATCAAGAAGACCCAGTTTTTCAGGTACCTTCTCAAGTTAATATTAACTTATTATTTGGAAGGCATGATAGAAGCAAGAATTCCTTGGAAAATGCAAGATTTCGCTTGGCTCTGTGGTCATCAGAAACTGCAAGTTAAAAGCAATCAGAAACATAAGCAAATAAATGAGAGAGAATGTGGAGAACAGGCATATGCTGGGATTGTGGAGACAATGCAGCACCTTTTCTTTGAATGCATTCATGTAAAGGGCTTTTGGAAATTACTATCGGATTTATGGGGAGAAACATTAATCTTATTAATAAATTATAATGTTTTGGTTTTAGGGCAAATCCCGGCTGCATGGGCAAATTGGGCAAACAGTACAATTCATGTTATGATGTATGTATTAAATGGTCCATCTGGCAGGCGAGATGCCAAAGGTCTTTACAAGGTAAAGTAGTACAGCAACAAGATGTTTTTTTTCACATACAGCAGGAATTGGATAGTATCAATGGGTATGAAAAACGTACTCTTAGAAACATAGAAACATAGAATTTGACGGCAGATAAGGACCGCTTGGCCCACCCAGTCTGCCCATTTCCCTACCTACTGGATAAGCTGCAGATCCTAGTTAACCAGCAGCCTACTTCTTCCTACCCCCACCCCCCAGAACTGCCTTATGACTATCCCATGCATGCTTGAATTCCTCCACTGATTTTGACTCCACAACCTCCTCCGGAAGGCCGTCCATGCATCCACAACTCTCTCTGTAAAAATACTTCCTTAAATTACCTCTGAGCCGCCCCCTCTATCTTCAAATTGTGCCTCTTGTTCTTGCACACCTCTTTTTTGAAAGATGCTACCCTCTTGGACTTTGTTGATTCCCTTGAGGTACTTGAAAGTTTCTATCATGTCCCCCCTCTCCCTTCTTTCCTCGAGGCTATACATATTAAGCTCCTTAAGTCTCTCTTCATATGTCTTCCGGTGCAGACCCTGCACCATTTTAGTTGCCCTCCTCTGGACAGCTTCCATCCTGTCTATGTCTTTGCGGAGATTGGGTCTCCAGAACTGCACACAGTACTCCAGATGGGGTCTCACCAGCTGTCTGTACAGAGGGATAATAACTTCCTTTTTCTACTGGTGATGCCTCTCCCTATGCATCCCAGTATCCCCCCAGCCCTCCTTGCTGCCATCTCACATTGCTTGCCCGTCTTTAGGTCATCTGATATGACTACCCCCAGGTCCCTTTCCATTTTTGTTGTTGTTAGTATCTCACCCCCCATTGTGTACTTTTCCCCTGGGTTTTTGTTTCCCAGGTGCATTACCTTGCACTTCTTAGCATTGAATCTAAGCTGCCATACATTTGACCATTCCTCTAACCTTGCCAAATCCCTTTTCATCCTTTCCACCCCACCCGTGCATCAACTCTGTTGCAGATCTTAGTGTCATCTGCAAAGAGACATTTCCTTCCAGTCCTTCTGCAATGTCGCTTATAAAGCCATTGAAGAGGACCGGTCCTAATACTGAACCCTCGCGGTACCCCAATTAGTAACCCTCCTTTCTTCTGAGGGACTCCATTTACTATTACTCTGTGTCCTATTCTCCAGCCAGTTCTTTACCCAGGCTGTCATCTTGGGACCCACTCCCAGGCTGGCTAACTTGTATATTAATCTTTGTGTGGGACTGTGTCAAATGCCTTGCTAAAGTCTAGGTAGGCCATGTCACAGCCCCTCCCTGATCTACTACTTTGGTCACCCAGTCAAAGAAATCTATCAGATCGTCTGGCATGACCTTCCCGCTGTGAATCCATGCTGCCTAGGGTCCTGTGCCCTCTGGCCTCTAGATACTGACAATTCTTTCCTTTAGAAGTGATTCCATCATTTTCCTATCACTGAGGTTAAACTAACAGGTCTATAGTTTCCTGCTTCTGCCTTGCTCCCACTTTTGTGAAGGGGAATCACATCTGCCCTCCTCCAGTCCTCGGGTACCACCCCATCCTCCCATGATTTGTTAAAAGGGTAGTCAGTGGTGTCACTAGTTTACCCTTAGTTCTTTAGAATTCTGGGATGAATCCCATCAGGCCCCATTGCTTTGTCCACCTTCAGTTTTAAGAGTTCTTTCAGAACCCTTTGTCCTATAAATGGACGGTATCAACTTCTGTATCCAGAGTGTTACTACTGTTTGTTTTATGTACCTCCCTCTTCCTTTGTAAATACTGAGCAAAATATTTGTTTAGTATCTCTGCCTTTCACAGTCTCCTCTGCCCACCCTCCCTCCCTTTATTAAGCCTCACTATCCCTCCTTGGTCTTCCTTAGCTCCTGATGTACCTATAAAGGTTTTATCCCCCTTAACTGAGTTGGCTATCTTTTCCTCGGTTTGGGCCTTTGCTGTTCTGACTGCCTTCCCAGCCTCCTTTTGCTTTAACTGATACAGTTCTCTGTCCTGCTCCTTCTGCGATTCCTTGTACTTCCTGAATGCTTTCTTTTTCTCTTGAACCTTCACTGCCACTTCCTTTGAGAACCATAGTGGTTTCTTACATCGTTTTGTTTTGTTTATTTGCTTCACACAAAGGCTCGTTACCTCTGTGATGGCAGTTTTATTATTCCCATTGTTCTTCCACCCTCCTTCCTGCCCATTTGCTAGTGCATTCCTTAGGCACTCACCTCATTTTAGCAAGTCAGCCCTCCTAAAGTCCAGTACTTTAGTCTTTGTATGGCTTGACTCTATTGCTGTGTTTATTTGAACCATACTGTTCGATGGTCGCTAGTTCCCAGATGGCTACCCACTTCTACATCTGTAATCCTCACCATCTCCATTTGAGAGAATCAAGTCTAATATTGCTCCTCTCGAGTGGGCTCCAGTACTAGTTGTCTAAGGCATGCCCCTGTAGGGCATCTAGAATAACCCCACTCTTCAGAGTGGCAGCTGCAACTGCACTCCAGTTAACATCTGCATATTCAGATCACCCATCAGCAATATCTCCCTTTTCTGCCATTCTAAGTATACTTTCTATCATTTCCTGTCCATTTTCTCCCTGAGATGGGGGTCTGTATACAACCCCTGAGCGTATTGTGGTGCCATTGCCTGTCTCCAAATTTACCCACAGTGCTTCTTCTCCTCCCTGTGTACCTTTTTGTTCTGTTGCTTTTATTCCTTCCCTTATGTAAAGAACTACTACTCCTCCTCCTCTTTACCCTCCCTGTCCCTCCTGTACACAGTGTATCCTGGTATGTTTATGTCCCAGTCATGGTTTGTGTGTACCATGTTTCTGTGACTGCCACGATATCCAGATGTTCTTCCTCCATCAAGGCCACTAATTCAGGAAGCTTGTTACCAGACTACGGGCATTAGTACTCATTGCTCTCCATTTTTGATGGCTTTACCTTCCAGTGCAGCATCCCCCACTGACCGTTCTACCTCTGTCTTTTTCTCATTTAGTACCCTGTTTTGTAGGAGAGGCTGGGATTTTCCTGCTGCTTGTCAGTGCCTTCCCTTTGACTAGTTTAAAGCTTGCCAATGAAGCATTTAAACCGATTGCTCAAAGACTTGTTTCCTTCCTGGACAGATGCAGACCATCCTGCCAGTATAGGCTGGTGTCCCCTCAGGTGGAACCCCAGTCCCCAATGAAGCCAAATCCCTGTGCTCCGCACCATTTTTCAACCATTCATTAAACTGCATGGTGCCAATTACCCTCGATACCCCATGCTTTTGACAGGCAGCACCCTGAGAAGGATATCTGTGTGTGCTACTCATCTTAGGTCCCTCCCCAACTCTGCAATGTCCTTCTGCACTGCTCTAATCTCATGATGAGCCAAGTCATTTGTCCCTAGGTGGACAATTATGTCCAGCTCAGAATCCCTTGCAGCTGTTCTCGTGATCCTGAGGATGCGCTTCCTGTCCCTCCAAGCCATGGCACCAGGTAGGCATCTTACCTCATTTTTCTCATCTCCCCCCAGTTCTATACCCCTAATAATTGAGTCCCCCACCAGGAGCTGCTTACTTTCCCTTTGGTGTCCTCTGCCTCCTTTCTGTGGGCCTCCCTTGTGACAGTTATCATCAGTCTTCTCTGCGGGACACCCATGGGGAGCTATGCTCCCTAGAAGGGTGTATGGATTATGGAGTGGAACAATTGACTGGGTGTGCTCTGTTCCACCCTCCTCACCCTCCCTGAGCCCACTGTGGTCCAACTGCTGTGCTTCTTTGCAACCTCTGAGGTAGTGGTGGTGGCGCTAGTGCTCCCTGGATGGGGGAGGTTCCCTTTCTACTGTCCAGTGTGGCCTGGGGGAAGGTTTCCTTACTACTGTCCAGTGTGGCCTGAAGACGGGCAACTTCCTCCCTCAGGGCAGATAGTTGTCTGCAAATTGGAAAGGATGTGTTTGCCAATTTGTGGAGAAATATTGGCTGGGTGGGGTAGGGGTTTTTCAAAGGGGTGAAGGGTTTTTGGAGGTAAGGTGGTGGGTTTAAAGAGTCATTTAAGGTTTCAGGCAGTAATAGCGAAGAAAGAAGAGTTGGTTATATGTTCATAGATGAAAGAATGTTTCAAGTTACATTTCTGTGTTTTTTTCCTTGTTTTTCTCTTTTCTTTTCTTGAATCAATTATGGAGTTTGTAGCATGACTTTACTTTGTGTATGAAATATAATTATGTGTTTTTTTTGGACTGTTTTTGAATTTTGAATAAAAATTTCTCCTACTCTTTTCGATAAGTGCAATGGGATCTTTAATATCCACCTGAACTACCATCAATCCAGGCAGGTGGGACCTTGGTTTAATGTCTCATCCAAAAGATGGCAGCTCAGAAGTGCAGCACCCCTCTCATGCTGCACTACAGTGTCAGTACTGGGATATTAACCCAAGTGCCAGATTTGGGAACTGAACCCACAGCCCTCTGATCTTCCGGCCTCAGAGGCGAGAGTGCTACCTACTGAGCCACTGGCACTAATATCAGCACAACACTACAACAAGAACAGATACAAAATATAGACAAAGACATAAATAATTCCCACAACCCCCCACTCACCCACCCCCCAAACACCCACCCTCCCATCAGCAGAGCAATAACATACAATACCTGCACAATCTCAACAGGTGTTAAGGGGTGAAATAAAAGAAGAGCAATTAATATCTAGAAAGTACAGAGGGCGCCCGACCCCAAAATACAGAGTGTATAATGTATGCAGTTTACCCCATCTCCTCTCATAGCGCCATAGGTTATCATGCAGGCTGACAATCATCTTCTCAACTCTAAGGTTGAAAAGGAGTTCCTACAGCCACTCAGCACAAGATAAAGGTTCATCATCTCTCCAATGATGAAGGACAATAGGCTGCCCAATTTGAAACACTTTTCTTTGACCTGCTTATAAGTCAGGGGTACTGATGTGGCATACTGACTGTGTGCGAGTGCATACGGTATCATGACAGGACAAGCAACAAGTTCAAACTAAAAAATATATATTTTAGCAGGGCAAACAACAAATTAAAAGAAATGTATTTTAGCAGCTCATTTTATTAGATCAAGCTTTCAGCTTCAAAATGATTTAGCAGCTCAGTTTATTTAAACAAGCTTTCAGCTTCAAAATGTTAATATCTGAGGATCATGTGATGCGACCCATTGTATAGCCACTCTCTATGTGTGCTCCCACTACTCCCTCCTGTTAAACCTTAAATTTCATATGTTACAGAGTTTTAAAGTGGTTAAGCAATATACTTATCTGCAGTGTAGTGGTGTGGTTCATTGCTGAGGGGTGTTTCTTCGGCAAATCTGTAGCATGGAGGCAGAGATGCGGTCAGCTCTCCCCTGCCACATGCCGCACCTATGCCTGAGAAGGCCAGCAAGAAGACTAAGGCCCAGCCGGGCCCAGCTGTGTGATGGGCTATGGGGCAAGAAGAGCAGACCCCTTTGACTTTGGAACGGTTCTTGGATGACTTCCATCCCTTTTGCGATGATCTGCACTCCCTAACAACCGAGGTCAAAGCACTGTCTGGGACCCTAGAAGATCTCTCCTGGTGCACTGGAGACAGTGAGGCCCGTATCAGCTGCATAAAAAGAAAGATGAAAGTGATTGGCCCAGTGATGGCTACCTCCAGACAACGCATCACAAAGCTTGAGGCTAAAGTCGAAGACTTAGAGGGACCGAGTCACAGCAACAATGCCGTCTTGATTGGCCTCCCAGAGGAAGGCACTGATCTGGTGTTGTTTGCTCAGAAGTTAATAATGAAGCTCGCAGGCCCTTCCCTATTTGGACCTGCATACATGATAGAAAGTGCCCATTGAGCCTTAAGGCCTATGCCTCCTCCAGGGGCTCCCCCATGGACTTTTATTTTTAAATTTCTTAATTTCCAAGAGAAACAATACTTTCTCGCCAAACTCAAGGAGATTAAAGAAGTTCAGTGGGAAGGGGTTCCGATCTGAGTGGTGCAAGACCTACCTCTCTCGGTTCGTCAGAGGAGAGCCTCCTTTCACGGCATTGTGACTAAGCTGATTGTGGCTAATATCAAGTTTCACATGGGCTATCTGGCCAGATTTCAAGTACTAATCACCGGGAGTTGGTCCACTTTTGAGGACCCAAAAAGTGTGGAGGAAACCCTTAAGGAGTCCTTCCCAGACCTATTTAGGAATCGCTGAGGATACCAATCTGGGACCTAGCTGGGGCATGTCTCCTATTAAGGTTTAGAAGAACAATTTCAGTTTTCCCTCTTGTTATGCGACATTGCTTAGGACTGTCGGCGGACATGAAGGCAGGCTAGTGCTCTCAGGTCATTGCAGTTTTACGTTGTATTTTCAGCTTCAGAACATGATGAGAGTCAGGCCCTGGTCTCCCTTCAAGTTGTGCAGGACATTCTTCTGTATTTTCTTCCAGTCAAGATCCAGGAGCCAGAGGATTGGACTTCTTTTGCCAACTTGCATCAGGGACTTCCTGAGATTGTAGCCTTTTTTTTTTGTGTTCTTTCTTTCCTTTTGTTAACGTAACCTGATAGTGAAGTAACTCTTGGGTTACTGGGGGGCAGTCTGAGTTTTGTGAGCCCAGGGTCTGCAGTTGGTGAGGGCTGCCCAAGTACAGGGGGCCTCTCTCTTCCACTGAGAATACAGAGTTGAAACTGGGCCATGCCTATTTATTTCTTTACGTCTGCCTGGCCTCCATTGTTTATTCGCTAGTTTCCAGGTGATTCCTTGGGTGGCTGCCACAGAGGACTTTGAGTGGAGGTTTGCTACAATAGTGAAAACTGGGGGCCGTATTAATTTGCTCCCTTCATTGATTTGCTGAGGTGTCAGCCGCGCCCAAACCTGGGCGATTTCCTATAATGTTGTTACTACGCTTTCCTCTGTTATGTTTAGTGCTGCACAGGGCTCCTGCACTTGAGCCTCGGGAGCCCCCACTCGGGGTCCCTATTGATCTTATTTTAAGGGCTAATTGTGGGGTGGGTTATTTTTTTGTCTCCCTTCCAACATCGGCCCTTTTGAGTATGTAGGAGTTCTGCGCTCCCTATGTTTCTGGTTTGATGGGGGGGCATGTTATACAGGAATGTACATCACATAGCATAACGATACTCAGTTGGTGGAGGGGAGATCCTTTTAAAGCTAACCGGAGTTTCATTATACTGACAGGCAATGTAATGGGGGGTGGGGTTCATTGTTGGGGCAGGGACGGGATGGGAGTGGAGTGCGGGGGAGTGGCTTGGCATCTTGGGGCTGGGTTTATTGGCAAATCGCAACTGTTCATTGTTACACTGTTTTTGATGTATTTAGTTCTTGTGCAAGGCAATGCTGGACTATAAGAGGGTCCTTCATGGAATGTTCGAGGGGTCCATGACAAGGTTATGCGTTATCAGGTCTTTAAGCATATTTGCCATCTTAAAGGGGATATTGCCTTTTTACAAGAGACTCACCTCTTAGAGAAGGAAGGGGTTCTATTGTGCAGAAAGTCTGTGGGGCAGGTATTCAATGCTGGTGATAACACCCAAAGCAGGGGGGTGGCCATTCTGGTGGCTAGGGGAACCCCCTTTTTAGGGGAGCAGGTTGTTAGTGACCTGATAGGCAGGTGCATTTTTGCCAAGTGACTGTTAGATAGGACAGAAGTGGTGCTAGGATGCATATATGGCCCCAGTGCAGACACCCTGGGATGTTTTACTGAGTTGCTAAATGTGCTGGCCCCCTTCACTGCCTTCCCTTTTATACTGGGGGGAGACTGGCATCTCCCCTTTTCTCCAAACTTAGATAAATCAGCAAAAAGGTGCAAAGGCCTCTCCCCGGCTCAACGTTCTATTAGGGAGGTGGCTGACCATCTGGGTTTTGTGACCCATGGCAGATTCTCCACCGTGGCCTGAAAGAATATACCTTCTGATCAGACATTCATGGTTCCTTCTCCAGGATCAATTATTTTTTAATTAGTCACTCGTTGTTGTGCGGGGTGGTAGACAGCAAAATAGACCCTGGGGTCATTTCAGACCATGCAGTGGTATGGTGCTCTCTGTCCCTAACCCCCAATACTTCTGAAGAAATGATTTGGAAGTTAAATAACCAGCTACTTATAGAGCTAGAGGTAATTGATAGCATTGTTCAAGAGATAAACCATTATACCAAGACCAATTTAAATTCCACAGGCAGGTTAGACTTAGAATGAGGACCCTTGAAATGTGTCCTGTGGGGGGTATTTATCAAGTTGTCATCCCAGAGAAAATGCACAAGAGACAAAAGGGCCCTCTCCCTTTTAGCGGAAATCCACAGCTAGGAAACTTCATTGTCCCTCACCACCACAGAGGCAAATAGGAACAAACTAATAGGGCTCCAGGATCAGTATAGTCAATTATGCTGGGAGAAAGCAGAATATGAGATCTTGAAAACAGGTACAAAATATATTGATCAAGGGGAGAAGGTGGGTCGTCTGTTAGCCCAGAGGCTTAAAAAGTTACAATCTGCTAGGTTCATTAAAAGTATCTGCTCTCAGTCATATGGCTCTATCCGATTAACTCCCAAAGATATCACCAAGGAATTTGCTGAGTATTATAAGGAGCTATACAGTCCCATGCCCAACCTCCCTGAACCTAAAAAGGTCCAAGAATACTTGGACAACATCTCACTCCCTTCTCTGAGCAGGGAGCAACAGGAGAGCCTACTTGTCTCCATTACAGAAGCAGAAGTCCTCTCCTCCATCACTTATTTGGTGCCTGATAAAGCATCTGGTCTGGATGGGTTTGCCCCCAACTTTTATAAGGTGTTTAGGGAACAGCTACCCCCCTGGTTATCTAAGTTGTTTAGTTGGGTACTAAATTCTAACCCTTGAATAAATCATTGTTAGAAGCCCCCATTATAGTTCTCCACAAAGCCGAGAAAGATCCAGAATGGGTAACCAGCTACAGATCCATATCACTGCTAAATTATGATATTAAAATTCTTGCGAAACTGCTAGCCAGCAAGCTGAGCACAGTAATGCCCACTCTCATCCACTCTGACCAGGTTCATGAGAGGGAGGGTTTCCTTTGATCTCCTTAGCAAACTAGCGCATATTTTCTCCGCATCCAGGAACTCTGAGTTCCCGGCCGGGCTGCTCTCCCTGGATGCAGAGAAAGCGTTCGACAGAGTGGCTTGGCAATTCCTCTTCTGTATCATGCAAAGATTAGGTATTCCCCAAAAATTTATCATATGGATCTCTTCCCTGTTTCAGAATCTGTCTGCCCGTATCTACTGTAATGGGATGTTTTCAGACACCTTTCCCCTTCACTCTGGCACCAGGCAGGGCTGCCCATTTTCCCCCTTATTGTTTAATATTTACCTTGAACCCCTGCTGGCCAGGTTGTGGGAGAATGCAGCCATACAGGGCATCCCCGTGGGTACCCAGGTATTTAAACTATCGGCATATGCTGATGATATTCTCCTGCATCTAATGCACCCTAGGCAGTCTTTCCCTGTAGTCCTCTCCACCATTGCAGAGTACAGCAGTCTTTCAAATTACAGAATCAACCTGGGGAAGACTTTGGTATTCCCCCTTAATCATAAGCTAAGTAAGGTTGATGTGGAGCACCTTGGTCTGCAGTGGGGCCCAAACAGTTTAAAATATTTAGGATTATTTTTGGCCAGAAGCGAGGTGTCTATGAGGAAACTTAACTTGGATGCCCTCCTGTAAACCATTCAGCAAGATCTAGGTACAGTAGATGGCAGTCACTTCCAATTTCACTCTGGGAACGTATCAGTTTAGTGAAAATGAATATTTTGCCCAGGCTTTTTAACCCTCTTGGCATGTTAAACCTTTGGGTACCCCTGCATTGGTTTAGAAAGGTCCACTCTATTATTTCTTCCTTTCTTTGGTTAGGTAAACTTCCAAGAACAGCCTACAATAAATTAGCTGCCTCAAAAGAATATGGAGGACTGAGACTTCCACATTTTGCCCTTTATTTTTGGGCGAGCCAGGTTTGCAAATATCTGAATTGACTTATTCCCCAGGAAGAGATTGCTTCCCTTCCCTACGTCCCTTCCTGGTAATCTCTGGAGAGGGAGTGGATTTCTACGGCTGGCATTTCCTCACAGGCCATGCTACATATTCCCCTTAAGTCTCTTCCAAATACCCTCTCCAACACACCAGTTGCTACCTCTCTTAGGATGTGTATTCAACTCTAGTCCTTCCTGAAATATAAATCTAGAAGGGACATTTTTCAGCCAGTCATGGGGAACCCATAACCTCAAAATAGTGGGCCAGGTTATATCAGCTCTTTGGCTCCCCCAGATTAATGGTTCCAGAGTGGGGAATTTTTTCTCAGAGGGAAGGTGTAAGTCAGTGAGTTCCATCATAACTCAGTTCAAGCTTGATCCTAAGCAGGTGTTCAAAAATTTTCAGTTACAACACCTCTTAGTCCTAACTTCCCCTGTACTATTGGGGGATGATGACACTGGGGTATGGTTTGATTCCCTTACTCCTGTGACTAGCTAGCCTCATGCCATTTCTTCGGTTTACTTGGCCTTGCTTCATAGGTCGCTTGATGCCCAGTATAGGGATCCTAAGTATTGGTCTGAACAGTTCCCCACACCACAAAGTAACTGGCTAACTATATTGAGAGACACATATATTTGCATCCCTCAAGATAAACTAAGACTAACCCAGTTTTAAATTCTAAATAACATGTATTGGATTCCGGTTAAATTATCTGAGTTGGGCAGAGCCCCTACTCTTCTTTGTAACAGATGTCAACAACCGGAGGGTACCCTCCGGAACATTTTTTGGAACTGCCCACCTATTAAGGCCTTATGGGAACTAGTGAGAGCTAAAGTTGATCCCTTGCTGGGCATTGAGGAGTTGTTTACCC
Source organism: Neoceratodus forsteri (assembly GCA_016271365.2). NCBI lineage: Eukaryota > Metazoa > Chordata > Ceratodontiformes > Ceratodontidae > Neoceratodus > Neoceratodus forsteri. The sequence continues at coordinate 401,189,589 of CM057451.1, forward strand.
GTGAAATTTGTCTCGTAGGAGACTTCTCCCAGGTGCCAGTCCTTCTGCACAGGTATCATATGGCCATGATTTCCATGTCCTTAAAGAAATTGGTTTTGTGCCACTGGTTGAGTGATCACAAACTCACATATATGGAATGGCTCCAGGAGTTCCTATTCAATCTTCACTCTGAGCAGCTTAAAGCCAGCCTCTGGGGTTCACTGGCCCAATACATGTGAACATGGAAGTGTCTCCATATCCTATACCTACTTCAAACTGAGTCTACCTCTCTGCAGGGCCCCCCTGTAGACCCCTAGGTGATACCTCCAGCAATAAGGTGTTTAGACATTCCCATGGTTAAACTGCCATTACAAAATGTATTGTTTCTGATGCTAAGCAGGGAGTGGGGAGGGTGGGGAGGGAGCTTCTTTGGGGGAGGGAGGACTTGACATGTGGTTCTTTGATATTATGCTCTATTCTGATTCTATGCTGTAACCATGTCAAGTTGTTGGTGTTAAAACTAATAAAGATTCAAATTAAAAAAATGATAATATTTGCTCAGTTTATGAATTCAAGCTACTAGCTTAAACAGTTAAAAGTCTCTTCCAGCAACAAGCTTAATAAAGCATTTCTGTAAATTAAATTTAGTTATAGTCTCTGGGTTTGAATTAATCCTCATCACTAAAACCAAAGAACTCTGTGTCGTCTTCATCATCGGAGGCAAAAAGAATGTGTAACTACGGCTCAGAGAGGAGAATGTCCTCATACATACCCTCAAGCTCTGCAGCAGTCTCATCTTCCTCTACATCTTCAGTACACGTGGCATCAGAACCCGTCAGATCCTCATAAAGGAGATGGTCCTCTGTGTCATCCATACTGTTTGAAATGCCACATTTTTAAATGATTTTTTGAAGGCCTCGGCAGGAATGGCATTCCTGGTATCACGGACCCATTCACATACCATGCCATAGCTGGGCTTTTTCAAGTTTCCACCTGCTGTGAACTCTTTGTCACCTACAACCCAAAAAATTAATTTCACTGATGGAACAAACCAAACCTCCCTTCCCTTAACAATTAGCTCAAAAAGAAAATGGCAAAACAGCAAGTGAGTGTGTACCTGTGATAATCCATTGTCACCAGTACTCCCACATTTTCATCATGAAGGGTTTGTTCAGGTTGACATTGAGTGGCTGCAAAAGGGATGTACAGCCCCCTGGCATTACAGCTGTGTGTATCATTCTCTTTCATAGATTCTGTTTAACAGAATCTACCAGGTGCCCCTGAAACATGTACCATACAAGAAGGCTCCATTTGTGGATGAGTGAACCAGGTCTTTTACTCCAGATTTTGTCCACCCATTTATTGACCAGTGCCTCATCCATTTAGCCCTTTTCATGCACTTCTATAAGACCACCAGGTGGCATTTTTTCTTTTGGTATAGTTTTTCTCTTAAATATTACCATGGGTTTAAGCTTACTCCCATCTGCAAGGCAAGAGAGAAACACTGTAAAGTGGGATTTCTCAGCTCCACAAGTGTGGACTGTGACAATCTTCCCCCCTTTAACGTGAACAGTTTTATTTGAGGGGAGGTAGAAGGTAACAGCTGTCTTATCCATGTTGCCAATGGATATGAGGGGATAATTATGCTGCTTCCTCTCATTCAAAACAAAGTTGTGGAAACTGTCCACTTTTTTATTTACATCTGCTGGCAGTTTTTGCACAATGTGGATTCTCTGCCTCGAGATTAAGCCATGGTGCCTCATAAAACAGGTACACCACCTGGCTGAAGCCTGAGATTTATCAATATCCTGCAAGCCAATTTTGTTTGAAATTGCCAAAGTCTGTAGCTGAATAGCCATACGGTTTACTATACATCCCTGCTGTCTAAATTCTAGCACCCATTCACTGAGCTCAGACTCGATGGCTGCAACAGGTGAGGTGCTAGGTTTAATTCTCTTTACACTTTCCTCCACGGACTGAAGCTTGGGTTTTTATAATCGCCAGTCCCGTATTAATTTTTCATTTATATGAAACTCTTTTTAAGTGACAGCATTACTATGTGTTTCCACATATTGTAGCACGTGAAGCTTAAACTCTTCGGTGTAGGAGCAGCCTTTTCGTTTGACTGAGGGCATTGTCAGAAACAGAGCTACTGCTACTTAAAAGGGGTTTAATACTGGTAACTGCTAATCACTTAATCTATGACAGCATGGCAGTCCATTAAGCACCAGCAGAGGTGACAATAGCCTAACCACCACTACAGCACTAATTTACTGGCTTGTTAAGTCAGTAGCTATGTGTAGCAGTTGTTTATGCCTTTGATTCCTTTCAGGTCATCGCAGTACACAGTATGATGGAAATAGGGAGTGCACATCTTTATTTCAGTTCACACATTTCACGCATTATGACCACTTTTTCACCAGCAGCTGATTACCACTATAATCGAATTCCTTAATTGAACAGGCTCAAAGATGTCCCCAAAAACAACTTATGTTTAGTAGATTTGGTAGTTTCATAACCGTCGGAGTAATCAGGGTGATATATCTACACACTTTAACACTGACACCAGAATAGTCACCAACCAGACAACTCTGAAGAGAAAAACACTCAGTAAGGGGTCCGCTTTCTGCTGTATGGCTGACCACAATGCAGCCACCTTAGGACAATCCCAAAAAATGTGAGAGGGAGTTCCCTCTGAGGCCCCACATTGGGAACACAGAGAGGACTCAGTCCTATGCATCTTAGCCAGTTTGACTGGGGTATAATATAAATTGTTGAGAATGTTAAACTGGATAAGATACAGACGGTCTTGTGTTACATACATATACGAGTCATGCTATATCTTACTCCAGTAAAAGGTAAGCTGTGGGAACTGTGACTGAGTTCCAATATGTGGATGATCCATCTAATTTGGGGAAGACCTTGGTGAATAAAGCTGCATAGATACTAGATGCAGAATGCTGATGGGAAGCCAAAAAGACAAAGGACTGCAGGAACTCACGCTCATGCACCAGAGAGCCCCCTGTACCAAACCAGGAAGTTATAGAGTGGCGAACCTGGTAAACTTTAAAGATTTCTGCAGGGAACAGCCCTAGCTGATGCAAAATTTCCATAGAGGAGATGCAAATCCCATCCCTGAAAAAAATACATGCCTCCAGGCCCACCAAGGAAGGGAACCATGCATCTGAGACTACCTGATCCCCAATCTTAAAATGGGAGTTCCTGGGAATAGGCTGGGTGAGATCCTTTTCATGAGTATATTTCAAGACTGAACACAACTGTGCATGGACTTTGACTGACACCCCAATGACTGTGTGGTGTAAAGAAACGGGCAGTTCTTTTGGGGGCCAAATATAACATGGACTGAGGGGATAGGCCTGCACTGTGGATGAACTCCTGCTCCAGGGATAACCATATATGGGCTGTCATCGAAGGGGTTGCAGATCGCTCATATGAGTATATGTAGCCTTCGGCCAAAGATACATGAAGTTCAAGCGTGGCTTGACCTATATAAACCAGATGTGCTAGCAGTCTCAGAGACCTAGTTAAAACCTTATGTCCTCGAGCACGAAGTAGCTGCCTCAGGGTATGTCCACTACAGAAAAGATAGAATAACTAGAAGGGGGGGCGGGGTGCTCATCTATGTGAAGGACACCTTAATCTCCTCCCAGATCAGCACGCTGCATAGCACATCCCCTGAGACTGAATTGATCTTTATATGGCTCACCCTAGGCGGTGCCAAGCACCTTACCATTGGGTGTGTATATAACCCCCCCTAAGAATGCTCTCCAGTCCCTGGAGACACTCTCTAAAGCCCTAGCCACTAAGGTCTCGTCAGAACTCCTCATACTAGGGGACTTTAACCAGAACTGGGCCAGGAGGCTAAGTCATCTATTAATGGCCTGCTACATGAGGTAAATCTTACCCAGATTATCACTGAACCCACTAGAATGAATCATAGAACAGGAAGGCACTCAACCATCGACTGGGCTCTGGTGTCAAACCCAAAGAATATTCAGTTGGCAGTCACTATGGCCAATGCCCTGAGCGACCACTTGCCCATCTTCTGTGTCTGGAAGAATAGGGCAGACAGGATCCAACCTAGAATCATCACAACGATGGACTACTCTAAATTCTCACCTGAGCAATATAATACCTTTCTCAGTAACATTGATTGGAGTCCGCTACGATGCCTCCCTACCCTGGATGGGGCAGTCGCCTTCTTCAAGAAATCCCTCATGAGGGCTGCCAATCTCTTTGCTCCGGTGAAGAACCATCGTGTTAAAGGCAGTTGCTACAAGTGGATCACTCCCCCCCCCAAAGGCCCTGATGAGCTGCCGTGACAAAGCCTGGAAAAAGTTCAAGAGCTCCTCACTCCTAGCTGATCTTGAGACCTACAGAGCTCTTAGAAACCAAAGTAAGCATGGAGTCAAATTGGCAAAAAGGTCATACGTCAAGCACCTCCAGAAAACTAACCTAGGCAACCCGAGGTTATTCTGGTCTCTCATCAACGAGCTGATAAAGGGAAAAAGCAAGGCAGCCCCAGGCCGTATAGAGGCAAATGGGCAGTTACTGAACAATGGGACCCTCATTGCTGAGGTCCTTAATCGCCATTTCACAAACCTTGACGATTACAAGGCTGGGCTCCCAGTGACTAAAAACGAGTCCCACATTCTGGAACCTCCTAACCTAGACCACCCATCTTCTCATCTCAGGTTAGCTAAGGCTAAAGAAGTCCTCACCCTTCTAAAGTCCTTGAAAACCAGAGGATCAGGTGGGCCTGATGGTATCCAAGCTAGACTACTCAAAGACGGTGCTCCAGCACTCGCAAGGCCTCTTACCTGGCTCATAAACAGGTCCCTTCTAGAAGGGACTGTCCCAGAGCTGTGGAAACACGCTCATGTGGTCCCTGTTCACAAGGGTGGGCCTGCAGAACCCATTGGCAACTATAGACCAATCTCCCTGCTTTGCACCCTTACAAAAATCCAGGAAAAACTGGTGTACATTGAACTCCGTGAATACTTAGAGGCACACCAGCTTCTTTCCCCTGCTCAACATGGGTTTAGAGCTAAGCATGGGACAGACACCACTCTAACTAAGTTGTCAGCAGATGTGCTTAGGGAACTTGACTCAGGGTCCAACGCAGGTGCGGTTTTTATCGACCTTTCCAAAGCCTTCGACTTGGTCGACCACCGACTCCTACATCACAAATTGTGTAACATAGGCCTGGACACTCATGCTCTCAGGTGGTTTGAAAGCTACCTTACTGGTCACTCTCAGAAGGTCAAGTGGAAGGATAAGATCTCTGATCCTATGCCCCTTAAGGAGGGGGCACCACAAGGGTCCATACTTGGTCCCCTCCTGTTCTCCTTGTTTATAAATGATCTGTACAACCACTGCGGGAGCAGTAATGTCATCCAGTATGCTGATGAAGCCGTGATTTACAGATCCTCTGACAACCTGGGTGACCTTGGTCCATTCCTCCAAGAGCACCTACTCACTATGGAGGACTGGCTTACTAAGAATAAAATGGTCCTTAATACTACCAAAACCAAGGCCATGTTGTTCGGACCCAGGTCCCTTGGCCAAAACAGAACAAAACACCTACAACTCACTTCCAGGGTGGGTAACAAACTTGAAGTGGTTGCCTCCTCAAAATACCTTGGCCTTACTTTGGACCAAGGTTTCACTCTAAAACAACATGTTGACCAAGTCACCAAAGCCATTCATGGTAAACTTGGTACACTCTATCATCTCAAGGATCAGCTGATCCCTGAAGCCAGGACTGTCATTGCCTCATGTGTCCTCCTCCCAACACACTCACCTATGCTGCCCCGATACTTCAGGGAATGGCCAAGCTTGAGTTCAGTAAGTTACAGCTCTTGTACAATATGGTGGTCCGCTTCGCCACTCAGTCCCACTCTAGGAGCCACCACTGTGATTCTCTAGCACTTCTCAGCTGGCCTTCGTTAGAAGACCATCTCAGGTACCCAGTGCTCCACCTAGCACATAAGCTAATTAGCTCAGCACCTCCCCCAAGCCTCGCAGGGCTCATAACTGCCAAGCGAAATCCTCGTAACCTATGGACCTCAGGCCAAACTCTTCTCGAAGTCCCTAGGGTAAGGATCAAGACGGGGGCATGTCCTTTTCCCACACTTCCCCTTCCCTATGGAACAACCTTCCTCCTGAGGTTTGGGAAAGCTCCATCACCTGCGAGCTTCTGAACAAGACTCAAGGCACACATGCTTGCCATGAGCCAATGCCAATGCTATGTTACCTGACACTTCCACACTACCCTCCTGCCTGAGCACTTACCTCACTCCTACCTGAGCTAGGGCCTAACCTTCTACCCCAGCTCCCTTCGCAAAATACTCTACTCGGGTTTTTGTGACCCAGGTGTTGCTCTGGCTCTCCCCCATTGTTTCACTTTGTTAATCATTGAACCTGATATGTAATATGTCATTGCTATATATATATATATGTTCACCTGTTTACATGCTATAATCTACATCTGCTCTAATTGTGTATCCTAATAGTCCTGTAACTCGTGGGTCGCCTCTGAAAAAGGGACCTCCGGGGCCCAGTGGGCCTACCCGGTCATCAAAATTCAATAAATAAATAAATAAGATCCCGATTCTGCAACAGGAATCGTTGACAGCCATTGCTAATATTTGCTAGCATAGCTGGTCTAATAATAAAACCCAAAATGCGGAAGCCTAAGCCCACCACAAGATTTAGGGGTGGCCATTTTATAATAGGAATGCCTTGGGGGTTTGCCCAGCCACTTGAAGTCCGACACAATGGAGTGAATTCTTTTAAACCAGGAAATTGGTCTCCAGAATTTAACATATTGAGTGGATAAAAAAGACAGGGCAAGACATTAATTTTAATTATATTTATTCGGCCCCACAATGATAGAGGCAAAATTCTCCAACATTGAAGGTCTTGTTGGATGACAGTCAGTAGGTCTATAAAATTAATCTGTGTCATCCTGGACTCATTTTGGGAAAGAAAAATGACTAAGAATTTAAGGGAATGGGGGGATCAAATCATCCCTAGTAAGGTAATATCCACCTTAAACACCCGAGAGTTTTGGGGCAGGACTGCAGTTTTCTCCATGTAAAGGTTATAATTGGACAAGAATCTATACTCTTGAATAATATTCAGAGCCTTGGAAATGGTTGACTTTGGATGGGATAAATGTAACAAAATATCATCCACATAAACAAATAACTTAAGGTCTTTAGACCCAATGCGTACCCACGGGAGGACTGGATGCAGCTTCAGTCGAACCAAAAGTGGCTCCAAATATAAATTGAACAAAAGCGGGGATAATGAACATGCCTGTCTCATGCCTGAAGAAGGGGGAAAAGAAGGTGAAAAAGCACTGTTACAACAAATCCAGGCACTAGGACAGGAGTAAAACGTTTGAATCCAGGAGATAAATTGAGAGGGAAATCCAAATCTGGCAAGGGCTGCAAATAGGAACTGCCAGTCGACTCTTTCAAAGGCCTTGTCTTCATCCAGGGACACCAAGGCAATTGGAGTTGGAGAATCCCAGAGCACAGAGAAGATGTGAGCCAATTTACGCAGGTGATCGGATGACAAATGAGTGGGCATAAAATCAACCTGCTCCGGCCCTATAAGGCCGGGCCAGATCTGCTGGATCTGAGTCACCAGAAACATAGAAACATAGAATTTGACAGCAGATAAAGACCACTTGGCCCACCTAGTCTGCCCATTTTCCTACCTAACACATAAGCTGCAGATCCCAGTTAACCAACAGCTTACTTCCTCCTACCCCCCACTAGGACTGCCTTATGTCTGTCCCATGCATTCTTGAATTCCTCCACTGTTCTTGACTCCATGACCTCCTCAGGGAGGCTGTTCCATGCATCCACAACCCTCTCTGTGAAAAATACTTCCTCACATTACCTCTGAGCCGTCCCCCCTCTATCTTCAAATTGGCCCCTTGTTCTTGCACATCTCTTTTTCTGAAAGATGCTACCTTCTTGGACTTTGTTGATTCCCTTGAGGTACTTGAAAGTTTCTATCATGTCCCCTCTCTCCCTTCTTTCCTCAAGGGTATACATTTTAAGCTCCTTTAGTCTTTCTTCATATGTCTTCTGGTGCAGACCCTGCACCATTTTGGTTGCCCTCCTCTGGACAGCCTCCACTCTGTCTATGTCTTTGCGGAGATTGGGTCTCCAGAACTGCACATAGTGCTCCAGATGGGGTCTCACCAACTGTCTGTACAGAGGGATAACAACTTCCTGTTTTCTACTACTGATGCCTCTCCCCTATGCATCCCAGTAATCCCTCAGCCTTCCTTACTGCCTTCTCACATTGCTTGCCCACCTTTAGGTCATCTGATATAATTACCCCCAGGTCCCTTTCCATTTTTACTGTTGTCAGTATCTCACCCCCCATTGTGTACTCTTCCCCTGGGTTTTTTGTTTCCCAGGTGCATTACCTTGCACTTCTTTGCATTGAATCTGAGCTGCCATACATTTGACCATTCCTCCAACCTTGCCAAGTCCCTTCTCATCCTTTCCACTCCATCTTGGTATCAACCCTGTTGCAGATCTTAGTGTCGTCTGCAAAGAGACATACTTTTCCTTCCAGTTCCTCTGCAATGTCACTTATAAAGACATTAAAAAGGACCAGTTCCAGTAGTGAACCCTGCGGTACCCTGCTAGTAACCCTCCTTTCTTCACTCTGGGCTCCATTTACTACTATCCTTTGCGTCCTGTTGTCTAGCCAATTTTTTATCCAGGCTAACACCTTGGGACCCACTCCAAGGCTGGCTAACTTGTGTATTAATCTTTTGTGTGGGACTGTATCAAATGCCTTGCTAAAATCTAGGTAGGCCATGTCCACAGACCCTCCCTGGTCTACTATTTTGGCCACCCAGTCAAGGAAATCTATTAGATTCATCTGACATGACCTTCCCATCGTGAATCCATGCTGCCTTAGGTCCTGTGCCCTACCAGCCTCTTGGTACTCAACAATTCTTTCCTTCAGAAGTGATTCCATCATTTTGGCTAGGATTTGTAAATCATAATTAAGAAGGGAAATAGGCCTATTACTGGAGACCTTTTCCAAGTCTTTATCAGGTATAAGAAGCAGCACTATTACTGCCTCAAAGAGGGAGAAATCTGTCCAACTGGATGACATGTGTTTATAGAGATGGTGTAGACAAGGCACCAGTTCCTTGGCGAAAGTTTATAAAGATTTGGGGAAAACCCATCCAGTCCAGGTGACTTGTCCAAGGAAAGGGCCTGAATAGCTGAGAAGATTTCAGGCTCCATAAGGGGAGATACCAGAAAATGCTGCTGACCATCCGAAAGAACAGGGAGGAGGAGGCGGCAAGGTAATCATTAATCTGTTGCAAAGTGGGTGGATTAAGCCTAGGACCATACATGTCCCAGTAGAAATGTTCATATTCCACTGCAATGTCTTTGGGGGCTGTCTTCATAGTTCTGTCAACAGAGGAATGTATTGCCAGAATCAATCTGGAAGCTTCAATCTCACTAAGGTGGAAGGCTAACAGGCGGCCTGCTCTATCGCCCTGGTCAAGATATTTAGCTTGTGTTTTTAAACTGGTGTATTCTGCCTGGTCACATAAAAGATCCTCATTTCTAGCCCATAAAATTGTCAACTCCTGCCAAACAGAGGGAGGTGAGATATGGGAGAGATGTTTCTGTAAGGACCTGATATGGGAAAGCAGGTCAGCCATCAATTGCTCCCAATGCTTTTTCCTAGTTGAGGCCAGATGGATGAATTTCCCATGCAGAAAGCACTTCAAAGCACATCACTTAACATCCAGTTTTCCCGTGGAGCTCTTACTGTGGAATATAAAACTAGCAACCTGCTCTTTGATATGGACAACAATGCAGTCATCTGTCCGAAGCTGGTTGTTGAGTTTCCATAGTGTCTCCTTCGTGTTGTTGGACACCAAGGTAACCTTACTCCAGACCAATGAATGGTCCAATATAAGACCACTGTCCAACAGCCCTCCCATCAGAGAATGGCAGATCAGGTGGTAATCTATCCATGATGAGGATCAGTGCACATTGGAGTAAAAAGTATACTCCTGTTGCTGAGGATGTATTACCCGCCACAGATCACAAAGCCCCACAGAATCCACCATTACCCTCAGGGAGCACTGCACAGGAGACAAACCCACCTGAATTATCCCAGTTCTGTCAAGGTCAGGGGAAAGGGAAGATTCCAGTCACCACCCAGGACCATGGAGAGCAGAAGAAAAGGGGCAAGCAGCAAAGACCAACTCTGTGAAAAAGGAGGGGGTGTCAGAGTTTGGGCCATAAACACAGCCTAACAACAGGTTGGTGCGATCCAGGGTGCCACTAAGAAAAAGATACCTACCTTGAGAATCACCCAGAGATTGCTTGCACGTGAATGGGACCCTCTTAGAAAAAAGAACCACCACCCCTCTACTGTTCATGCTGTTACCTGCAGAAAACACCTGTCCAATATGTTGACGCCTAAATAATAGACCTTCAGCTTCAAGAAGGTGAGTCTCTTGAAGAAAGATAACATCACATCGATAGTGCTGTTCGTACTTAAGGATTTTATATCTCCTGTTTTTGGAGTGGGCGCTCTTCACATTCCAAGTAGCAAAGGTAAAGAAATCAGTCATTGTGAAGCAAATAATACAGTACTATATTGGTCAGACACATCATATAAACTGGACCGCAACACCCTGAAAGCCATGCTCTGCCAACCCACCTCCAACCCCCGCTGAAACCCACAGAACCATAAATCTCTAAAACAGAAATTATACCTAACCCCACAAACCACATTCAGTGGTTCTGTGTGATAATGGTGATCACACAAAGACGATCGCCATTACGGCAAATGTACATCAGCAAAAATAAATTTTGCCAATGTACATCCCGATGCATGGCAAAAGGGTGCTGGGGACTTACATTTTTTATGTTTTTGCAGAGGGCTGCTCCTCCCACATCCCCTGTTGCAGTGGGCTTTGCCCCCGCACCCCCCTACTAAAGGATTCTCAACTCCAGGGAGGTGCATGTGGGGGGGGGTACAAATTCAAAAATTAAAAAATTTGGGATGGGCACAACAAAATGTGTGCACACCCAGACCAAACTCAGCACCCTCGCAGCTGAAGCCTGCAACCCACTCACCACGACACAAGGCAGCTCGGCAGCCCATTGCCACAACACGCCACACAAACCCCTCTCCCCTTCCACCATGCTTGCTCCCCCCATGTGTGTATGTATATATATAGCGACAGGATATTGCTATACCTGAAGTCGCCCACCACATCCAGTATCCATCTGATAAGGTGCTGCTATAGAGTTGCCCTTTTTGGTGTGTGCTCAATAGCGAGTGCCCTTATCACTGGATACCACATTCAATCCCAATAGTGAAGGAAAGGAAGACCAGAACCCCCCAAGAAAGGAATAAGGGCTTGCAGCAAGAAAATGGAATAACTTCCAGGAGGAGTACCCCTCATAAATCATAGGAACAGGTCCCCCCCACACCCCCAAAAAAACACAAAAAATAACCAGCCCATGTTGAACCTAAGCCGTCCATCCCCTCATCTCCTTACCCCACCCCCAGCAGCAAATCCAAATCTGAAATGCTGTCACTGATAACACCAAGCCTTAAATCTGGTGGTAGAATAAAACAAAAAACGTTGTACCCTATAACCCCAGAGCCATAAAGGAAGTGGATACATAAAAATACCTGGCCCAGAGGGAAAAGTGTCAAAGTCCCCAGAAAAGGGGGAGATTAAAGTGACCATGTAAAATTCCCCGGCCCCACATCCACAACAAAAAATCTCCATATAAGGTAGGGAAACCAGGTTAAAGAGGAAGCAAAAAAGAACACAATGACCCCCAAATAAGCTACCTAGTGCAATACCCAAGTATAAAATAACCCAAAACCATTGAACTCACCCTTTGAAACTCTGGTGGCTAACCATAAACAAACTGGTCCAGAGGAAATTGGAACCATTTCCCTCAAAAGCAATGACTATATATAAAACATGAAGTGAACAAACATGAAAGACACAATACAGCATCATAATTATAATAGTGCCCTCCCTACTGAAATTACTGTCCAAAATGCTGCCACCACCTTTGGACCACAGACCTCTCCAAGTACAGTCCTCCACTTCGATCCAGTCCATAGTAATAGCCAGGCAGCACTACCTGTAAGGGAGAAAGGAAAAAAACAAACAAACACACAAACCTTCCATAAGTAGACCAACAGTGGGCAGCACCACAAATAAAACAAGTCGGTGGGCACCAGTCATCATTCGGTGTATAGCTTGAGTCAGCTGGGCTTGAGGGGAATGGGACAACAGCCCAGAAGTGGCCAAGTAAATAAAATCCATGATTGCCTGAATGGAGCCAGGGTAGACCAGGCAAAACAGTGGAGGGACCCAAAGTACCAAAAAGGATACCAGAAAATCCAATCCAGAACTGGAGACTGTGGCAAGGTAAATCCAAGCTTGAACAATACCCATAGTTCGAAAACCAAAGTGCTAGTTTTGACACTTGGACAGCTAGTTCTGATCACTGTATCATTTTTTTTTTGTACTATAAAAATGTGTTATGGACTGTCTCTCATGAGAGATGCTGAAGACAGCATGTGAGAACACACACACACACACACACATACACACACACAGGTTTTAGATACAAGGTGTTACCTGGAAGGCCAGAAGCTAATCACAGACTAGACCAGGCCTTAATTGGGGATCTCCTGTTTGTCTAGCTTTATGGTAGCTTGCCAGATGCAAGGCTAGATTCATAAACTTTTATGACGTTTTGAGGTGGAAACCAGGTTTAGCACACTGGTGTGAAATCATAAATCCCTTTGATGTCCTGGAAAGGGCAAGCTGATCATAAGATCAAAGAGTGTCATTTGAAGAAAATGAGTTTTGCTGAGGTTACAGAATTTAATACTTGGATAAGACATCCTGTTTTTGTATAGATATATATTTTTTATATATATTCTGACAGGGAGGAGCCAGGTGACCTCACGCAAAGGGGTTGGCCAAGACAGTCATTTAAAGAGTATTCTGTTTTCATTCAGAGACTTCCATCTAGACTCTGACAAAGAAACATCTTTGAGCACTTTAAGCAATTGTACAGGTAGAGAGATACAAAATCTAAGTACTGTAGTAGGAATTGCACTGTTAAAACTTTGTCCTTTTAAAAGATTGTATGGTTCTTGTGATATTGGTTCTGAATTTTATGTTTTACATATTTTTTTATCTATTTTAGTAAAACTCTATTTTTAAAGCCTACTTGGTCTGTCTTTGATTTCTTTTCTTTAACAAGTGGAGTATACATGGTTAAAGCAGACACTGTGCATAAGCTTGAATGGTGATACCAAACTGGAAAAAGGTAAGGATTTAATCTGAGGTCTTTTATTAGAGTTTTTAAGGGTTCATTTTTGTACACCTGGTTAGATGCCCATAGGCAAAGATATCTTTGCCCCCCGCAGACAGAATTATCTGAGCCTATGCATTGGGTATGCTAACAAGAGGCACACAATTTGAATCCCTCCAAGACATGAGACCAAAGGTTGATTTGAACCCACAAAAACAGACAGGAGGGTTACCCTGTTTCTGTTAACTGTTCACAAGACTGCATTCAGAGGTTGGCACTTTGGGAATAGAGGGCTGACCTGCTGAGTGGGGTTGTGACAGATTGGTGGCAGCAGTGTGGATAACATTTTGGTATTACAAGATTTTATTGTTCAGTGTGTCAGCTTGAGACCATCAGCTCACTTGCAAAGAAAGAAAAAGGCAGAGTTTTATTTTAAAAGGAAACAGAACTATATCACTTGGTGTACAGTCAAGTTCCTACCCGTTTTATTTTTTTTCCTAAAGTGCAAGTCAGAGTAGCAGTAGTTAGGGAAGATGGCCTCCAACTACAGCAGGCACACTGTAGACTACTTAAGGCAGTTGTGCGGGGACAGAGGAGTCCCATTCAAGGTGAAAGCCAGCAAGCAGAATCTCATAGATGCCCTGATGGTAGCAGATACCCTGAGCAGTGAGCCATGGACCGTGACTGAAAAGGACCAGACCTTGAGTGTGGCAGGGCTAGTGACCAGTGCAGTGTCCAGATCCAATGAGGAGGGCAACATGGCCACTGTCAGTGAAGGGCCACAGCAGCAGGGGAAGGTTACCAGTATCCTGGATCCGTAAGTACTCAGGCTGCAAATTGAGTTGTGCAGGATGGAGCTGGCATTCCAGAGGGAGAGGGACCGTGAACAGCGGGAGGCAGACCGTGAGGCAGAGCGAGAATGCCGAGAGGCAGACCGTGAGCAGCATGAGCACCAGCAAGCTGCAGAGGAAAAGAGAGAGTGAGAACACCGAGACACAGACCGTGAGGAGCAGGAGTGTCAGAGGCAACATGAACTGGAGAAGCAATGACTCCGACCAGCGGCACCAGAGCAGGTAAGTGGCTTGGGTTTAACTGGGACTACAGGGCTGGGTTACAAATTGAATTCAAAATTAATAGCCGAATTTAAAGAGGGGGAGGATATGGATGCCTTATTAATTCTTTTGAAAAAGTTTGTATTCAGGCTAAAATTAATAGAGAGTCCTGGAGCTTCCAGCTATCCCCGCTACTTACTGGGAAAGTTTGTGATGCATTGGGTCAAATGGACAATGAGGACAGTGATGATTACAGCAAACTTAAAGCTACACTGTTAAAAAAATTTGAATTAACTGCTGAATCATACAGAGCTAAATTCCGTAAGCTCAGGGGAAGCCCTGACATGAGCTACAAGGAGCTAGCCACGAAACAACCTCAGTTTTTCAAATGTTGGTGGGAAGGAATTGAGGCAAACTCTGCTGATAAAATTGAAAATGTGATTTTGTTAGAACAGTTTTATTGGGCATGCCCAGCAGAGCTAAAAACCTGGCTAGAGGACCAAGATCCCAAAACAGTGCAAGAGGCTGCTGAACTCTCGGACCGCTATGCCAAGAGCAGACCTGCTTGGAGAGTAAACAGGGTGGGCGTGGCAGCTCAGAAAGGGAAAAGCGCGCATTCAGGGCAGCTAAAACCGTCACTGCCTCCACCAAAACCAGTTAGCCCCAGGTTTCAGAGAAAAGATTTCTCTTAGAGAAGAAATTAATGTTGGTTGTGTAAAGAAACTGGGCATATTGCCAGACAGTGTTCCAAAAAGGTGAGCAATAATACACAACCGGGTGCTAGAAAAGAAGTGGGTTGTTTGTGTGTCCCTGGAAACATACTAGTGAATATGAGGGAACACATGAACCCAGTCATGGTGAATAGTGTACAGACGTGGGGGTTAAGAGACACAGGGGCATCCCTGACCTTGGTAAAGGGGGATCTGGTACAGTCTGGTCAGCTTATACCCAATAAATATGTCACTGTACAGGACTTTGCTTGTGGGGAAAAAACATTGCCCCTCGCTAGTGTTCTCTTAGACTGGGGTGAAACAGAGGGAACTGTGTAACAGGTGGCTGTAGCCAAAACATTAGCAGTGGATGTGATCCTGGGCAACAGTCTCCAACAGGGGATGGTATGTGCATTTACCCGTAGCCAAGCGGCAAGGGAAAATTGCAGTTCCCTGAACCCCACAGAAGCCATTGTGGAAACCACTGAGAGGCTGGTTCCCCAGTCTATATCTCCAGAGGGGGAGACTGCTAAAAAGGGGGTAGAAATTTTCCCAGTAGCAAGTAACCACACAGCTACAGAGGGTTACTCTGAAGAGGGAGGGGCGACCCTTGTCAGAGGGTTGGGATTGACAGTGATCCTGAGTGCCCTGACGCTAGTGCTAGGGACCCTAGTTTAGAGACTGAAGGGAACCTGTCCTATGCCTTGGGAATGTGTGAGGGGTTTGCAGCTGCTCAGAGAAGTAACCCTAGTTTAGAGAAGCTGAGGGCTTGGACAGACTCGGATGGTGCACAGGGAGGTGACAGCAGACATAAGGTTTATTGGGAAAATGGACTTATGTATACTCAGGCAGTACAGACAGAGGGAGGGGTGCTAGGCAGGCAGCTTGTCATTCCCCAGGGATATTACGAGCAGTTGCTTAAGGTTGCCCATGATATTTCCTTGTCTGGTCATCTGGGAATCGCACGCAGTATGCAGCAGTTGGCCCAGAATTTCTATTGGCCAAACTTCACCCAGCAGGTGAAGCAGTATTGCAGGTCTTGTCACCGGTGCCAAGAAACAGGGAAGGTGGGCAAGAAAACCCAAGCCTCCCTGATTCCATTGCCCATAGTAGAGGAGCCATTCCAGAGGGTGGGAATGGATATTGTAGGGCCTTTAAATACCCCCAGCTCCTCAGGGAAGAGATTCATACTGACTGTGGTGGATTATGCCACCCGGTACCCAGAGGCAGTTGCCCTATCCTCCCTAAGGACAGACAAAGTGGCAGCTGTCTTACTTGGAATTTTCTCCCGTGTTGGGTTTCCGCAGGAGGTTATCACCGATTGAGGGGGTTTCTTCATGTCGGACCTGATGAAATGTTTATGGGAGAAGTGTGGGGTGGTGCAGAGATGCACGACACTGTATCACCCACAAGCCAATGGGCTTGTGGAAAGAGTCAGTGGTACCCTAAAGTCAATGCTCCAAGCGTTTACTGAACAGCATGGGAGGGACTGGGAGAAATACCTTCCCCACCAGTTGTTTGCATACAGGGAGGTGCCCCAAGAGTCGACAGGATTTTCCCCCTTCAAACTCTTATATGGATGCCGGGTATGTGGGCCCCTAGACTTGATCCAGGAGGACTGGGAAGGCAAGCATGCCACCCAGGGAACTCCCATTGTGGATTACGTCCTTAGGTTTAGGGAAAGGCTGAAGGAGCTTATGGGGACAGCCCAGAGCAACCTGGCAGCTGCCCAACAGAAACAAAATGTGTGGTACTACCGCAGAGCCAGAGCTCGCTCATACATGGTGGGTCAGGAAGTCATGGTCCTTATTCCGGTCTGGAAAGACAAGCTGCAGGCTGAGTGGGCAGAACTGTACAAAGTGGTTAGGAAGATAAATGATGTGAACTACATTGTGGAGTTACCTGACTGAAGACAGACAGAAAGGATGTACCATGTCAACACGATGAAGCATTATGCAAATATGGCGGACATGGTGTTTGCAGTGTGTAGTCCTGGAGAGGGGACAGACGAAGGAGACTCCCTTCTGGACTTGCTGGAGGAAAATAAGTGGGAGTCCTCTGTGGAGGCAGTAAAATTGTCTCCCTAGCTGGCCCCAGACCAGATCCAGAAAGTAAGGGAAGTTTTAGCAGACTTTGCCCCATTGTTTAGCGCCAAGTCTGGACTAACCCCCTTAGTGATGCATGATGTGGAGACAGAGACACAGACGCCCATATGGTGGACAGCATATCGGGTGTCAGAGGCTGTCCAAAAGGACATTAGGAGGGAAGTGGAGCAGATGCTGGATTTAGGGGTAATCCAGAGATTCCACAGCCCCCTGGGCCTCACCCGTAGTCCTTGTGCCTAAGCCAGATGGCTCTACTTATTTCTGTGTGGACTATCATGGACTGAATGCAGTCACAAAGTCAGATGCCCACTCGATGCCCCGGATGGATGAACTCCTGGACAAGTGGGGGGCAACCTACCTTACGACCATTGACCTGACAAAGGGGTATTGGCAGATAGAGTTGATGGACAGAGCTAGGGAGAGGTCAGCTTTCATTACTCTGATAGGCTTATTTTAATTTAAAGTAATGCCTTTTGGAATGAAGAATGCCCTGGCCACTTTCCAAAGGTTGGTGAACCAGGTGTTAAATGGTGCTGAGGAGTACACCGTGGCATACCTGGGTGACATTGCCATCTTTTGTACCAGCTGGGAGGAACACCTAACCCACCTTAGAGAAGTGCTCGGCAGGATACAGAGGGCTGGGTTCACTGTCAAATCTGGGAAGTGCCAGGTGGCCATGGGAGAAGTGGCATACCTCGGGCATGTGGTAGGCTGAGGACAGCTCCATCCTAATCAAATAAAGATAGAGGTAATCCAGGCATGGCCCAGACCAGAAACACAGAAGCAGGTCAGGAGTTTCCTAGGGACAGCAGGGTACTACAGAAAATTTGTACCCAAGTACAGTGCCCTGGCTGCTCCCCTATCTGACCTGACAAAGAAAAGGATGCTCAAGGAAATTACCTGGGGCCCAGCCTGTGAAGAAACCTTTTCCAAACTAAAGGAGGCACTGTGCAGTGCTCCTGTTTTGACAAGTCCTGACTATAGCAGACCCTTTATAGTTCAGATTGGCACCTCAGACATGGGTATTGGGGCAGTACTGAGCCAGACATCCAGCCAAGGGAGGGATCACCCAATAGCCTACCTGAGTAAAAAGTTACTTCCCAGGGAGCAGGCATACTCCACGGTGGAAAAAGCATGTCTTGCCATAGTGTGGGCCCTAAAGAAATTAGAGCCATACTTGTATGGGCAGTATTTTGTGGTGCAGACTGACCACAACCCTCTGGTTTGGCTGATGCAGATGGGAACGAACAATGGTAGATTGCTAAGATGGAGTCTTGCTTTGCAGGAGTATGATATGACAATTCTACATAGGGCTGGAGCCAAAAATATGAACTCAGATGGGTTGTCTCGTGTCCATGAGGAGTGAACTGATTTGGGAAGCTCATCCCATGCAGGGCATAGAGCCCCCAAATTCAGTCTAGGTGGAAAGGAATTGTGACACTTGGACAGCTGGTTCTGATCACTGTATCATTTTTGTAATATAAAAATGTGTTATGGACTGTTTCTCATGAGAGATGTTGAAGACAGCATGTGAGAAAACACACACACACACACACACAGGTTTTAGATACAAGGAGTTACATGGAAGGCCAGAAGCTAATTACAGACTAGACCAGGCCTTAATTGGGGATCTCTTGTTTGTCTAGCTTTATGGTAACTTGCCAGATGCTAGGTTAGAAACATAGACTTTTATGACGTTTCGAGGAGGAAACCAGGTTTAGCACACTGGGGCGAAATCATAAGTCCCTTTGATGTCCTAGAAAGGGGAAGCAGATCATAAGATCAAAGAGACATTTGAAGAAAATGAGTTATGCTGAGGTTACAGAATTTAATACTTGGATAAGACATCCTGTTTTTGCATAGATATATATTTGTTATATATATTCTGACAGGGAGGACCCAGGTGACCTCACACAAAGGGGTTGGCCAAGACAGTCTTTTAAACAGTATTCTGTTTTCATTCAGAGACTTCTATTTAGACTCTGACAAAGAAACATCTTTGAGCACTTTAAGCAAGTATACAGGTAGAGAAAGACAAAATCTAAGTACTGCAGTAGGAATTGCACTGTTAAAACCTTGCTCTTTTAAAAGATTGTATGGTTCTTGTCATATTGGTTCTGTATTTTATGTTTTACATGTTTTTTTATTTATTTTAGTAAAACTCTATTTTTAGAGCCTACTTGGTCTGTCTTTGATTTATTTTCTTTAACAAGTGGAGTATATATAGTTAAAGCAGACACTGTGCATAAACTTGAATGGTGATACCAAACTGTA
This sequence comes from Neoceratodus forsteri, assembly GCA_016271365.2. Lineage (NCBI taxonomy): Eukaryota > Metazoa > Chordata > Ceratodontiformes > Ceratodontidae > Neoceratodus > Neoceratodus forsteri. The sequence goes on from CM057451.1 coordinate 401,209,100, forward strand.
AAAAGGTAAGAGTTTACTCTGAGGTCTTTTATTAGAGTTTTTAAAGGTTCATTTTTGTATAAGTGCCCATAGGCAAAGATATCTGGCCCACTGAAGACAGAATTATCTGAGCCTGTGCATTGGGTATGCTAACAAGAGGTGCACAGTTTGAATCCCTCCAAGACTTGAGTCCAAAGGTTGATTCGAACCCACAAAAACAGACAGGAGGGTTACCCTGTTTCTGTTAACTGTTCACAAGACTGTGCTCGGAGGTTGGCACTTTGAGACTAGAGGGCTGATCTGCTGAGTGAGTTTGTGACACCAGTAACTGCAAATAACATCCAAAACTCACATAAAGATGGAAATGAGATCAAACAAGACCCAAAGTTTGAAAGAAAAAGTCCTTAGTTGTGAACATTTAGGCAGACAGTTCCATGCAGCAACAATAGATCCAGGAAAATGCATCAAGAAAACATGCCACCCCCAATGTAAAAGGCCAGGGGGACAAAATCCAGAGCACAGGAAATAAGATCCCAAGCCATCAAAGCAGTAGGTAGAGTATTCTTCCGTAGGCACCTATTAATGATCTTTAAAGAGCTCAGGCATTAGAGATTGCAGATCTGCCCGAGCCTGGTCCACAGAGGAAAAAACTTTCCAGGAGCCCTGGATCTGAACATGTAGTGTAGCAGGGTAGATCATCTTGAATTTCAGGCCAGCAGTGATGATCTTATTGACCACAGGATGGAAGGCAGACTTTCATTGCCGCACTGAGCCAAACAGATCCTGGTGAATCCTTAAACAAGACCCCTCCCAGGAAACATCTTGGATATTGCTGATTTTTAGTAGCACATGTTGCAGCTCCAAGAAATTTAGAAAGCACATGATGAAGGGTCTTGGGGTGAGCCTTTTGGCAGCGCTGGGTGCAGTGAGCAATGAGCAGACTCTATAATGTAGGAGGTGCCATAGGGAGAGGGTCCAGTCAGTCTTTTGAGCAGCTTTTAGGTGAACAGGAGAGGGTCGGAGCCTTCTGCCTTTTTGGGGAGACCCAAAATCATGAGGTTATTCCGACGGCTCCAACCCACTAAATCTTCCAGCTTGGCCTCCAACCGAACATGCTTTCGGCGCAGGTCCACCAATTTAGGGTTCAGCTGATCCCTCCATCGTTCCACTGAAATAAAACAAACCTCATTATCTCTAACAGTATGTTGAAGGTCTTACACAGAGGTCCAAAGCACTTTTATCTCCTGGGTAAACTCCTTTAATTCAGACTTGAAGAGCAGGGATTTAGCCAAGAAGCACTCCGCAGACAAAGGAGCTGGGCCCAGATTAGAAGTAAAGGGTTTCCCAGCCTAGGATGATTGGCCTTTGGAGTGCTTACTGCCCTTGTCCGGGGTTGGGCGTGGCATGCAGGGGCATTCTGCATCTCCGCATCCATTGCTACCACTGAAGTTTACATGGTGCACTTCTAAGGGAGACAGCAACCACGTTGAGCACACAAAAATAAAAACAAAACAGGGAAAATGACAGAGAAAGAATGGGTTTTTGTCACAGGAAAGTGGGAGCATGACAGAAGAGTTGATAATCAGCTCTTTGCATCACGTGATCTCCAACACTCCACACTTGACCTTCTCAAATGCCTTCCCAGTATCCAATGGCAGAAAACCTGGTTGAGTCCCCCTTGCCCACCTCCTCATGATGTTCAAAGACCTGCAGACGTTCTCTTGTCTTTATGTACTAGAACAGTCAGGGAGGATGCCCTCCAACAGCCCCACCAGAACATTGACAATGATTGTATAATCTGCCTTAAGTAGAGATATGTGATGGTAGTAGCCACACAGAGTGAGATTGTTCCTGGATTTGGACAGCCCTATAAAGGTGTCTAGGCAAACACAAGGGGTCAGTGCCCAAAACTTCAGGGACTCCTGGATCATGGACTCCCTCAGCCCTTGTATCTCATTCCAGAAGTTATTATAAAATTCTGCTGGAAGGCCATACAGTCCTGGAGACCTTTCCAGAGGTAAGGTTCTAATCACAAGGTGGATTTCCTCCCTGGAGAGAAGAGCTTCAAGTCTCCAGCTCATGGCAGACAGTGATGGGATTGAGATGGTGTCCAAAATGTTTCCATGGCCATTTGCAATAATGCTGCAGACCTTTGGGGTGGATGCATTCCATGTGAGAGGGGCATACCAGTCTAAGGGGGGGGTCCCATGGGGTGTTAAAATCTTCTCTCATTACTAGCATAGCACGGAAGTCAGCTAATGTAACAGAGGTTTCATGGAAAAAGTCTGGGTGGTCAAAGTTGGGACCGTATATTGCCACAGAGATTAGGAGCACAGTACACAACTCCACCACAGCAATAAATAACCTACCCTGTGGATCTACTATATGTCTAATCACCTTAAGAGAGAGTCCAGGGAAGAACTATACTGCTTCTCCCTGTACCTTAGAGGTGAAGCAGATTGTCAGTAGTTGCCCCCCAGGCTTGTTCAAGTTTCTCAGCCTCCTTTTTTGCCATGTGGGTTTCTTGCAGGATTAATACATGCCCCTCACCTTCCTATTGTAAGACCTATTTTTTTCTATTTTACAACAGTTTTAGGGCTGTTGACAATCATTAGGGTTGTCAGAACTAGTTCTAAAGAGATTCAAACTGTGCTTAAACTCTGGTGCTCAACTTATAAATTAGAACTCGAACAGTAGAGGGTTCACAGCATGGTTTGACTTTTTTTAAGCCATTTTCTGTTACAGCAACTTGCCTCAGCCAGAAATGCCCCAAGTCCACTGCCAAACAGTCCTCTTGCCAGAGGCGGTGCTCCCATCTGTGATCACTCATTATCATGGGTGGGTGGGTGCGTATAGAAGTGAGCCAAGTGTGGGAGGGTTGGGAACTAAAGTATGGAACAGTTGCTTGCCTGGGAGGGAATTGGGAGGGATTCAATGCTTTGCTGTGCATTTGTGTGAGGGACTGCTGTGTGGTCGAGGAACTTGCAGTGGGCAGACTGCTGGGTAGAAATGGGAAGTGAGAAGGAACAAGTGAGATGCTGTTCCGTTGGGAGAACTGGGTGGTCACTGTGGTGGTGGAACTTTCAGCAGTGTGAAGACTGGGGGTGGAAAGTGGGAACTTGGAATGGAAACAAGTGGGATGTTGTTGCTGGAGGACTGGTCAGCCATTGAACATTGAGGCTGGGGGGACTTTTTGGTGGTGGGACACGGATAGGTAGGAGCTGGATACAGAGTCCATGGAAGAGGGAGGATGGAAAGGAAAGGGAAAGGGGAAATTATTTAACCAGGAAAGGCACACTAAGCAGAAGTTTGTTTCCAGGTGCGACCTGGTAGCACAAGGAAGTTAAGTGACTTGCTTAGGGCCACACAGTATGCAAGTGGGGGCTGATGGGATTCAAACCCAGGTCTCCAGATTTGCAGCTCAGTGCCCTTAACCACTACACTATAATCCTCATGGATGGACAAGGAGGAACTCAAGGTTGGGGTTAAGGGAGGTTGATTTACTGCATTGACATCATTGGGGGCATGGCTAATAGCCCGAGGTGAAAGAAAACTTATGACTCATGAGATGTGCTATGGCTCAGTCATATGACTCATTCAGTAAACAAGTAGTCTGCTGGCCCAGTGACGCTGAGGGTTGAGGTGTTGGACGCAACACCTCGTGCCACACTGGCAACCCAGGTTCTGGAGCGAGCTCGGGTTGTCTGAGGTTGGTGGGGAAGGGAATGTTCGAGAGTCCACAGGACTGCTCTCATCTCCTGGAAAGGGACAGGAGAACATCCTGTGCATGTGTAACCCCTAGGTGGTGCTATCCCAAGGGCTACTACCCCTGCCTGCTTGGCTAGTAGCAGGTTAAGGGGCCTGAGTTTGGAAACGGGTGCATCCACCCAGAGGTCAGGGTTGGTAGTGGTCAAGCTAACCTTGGCACAGCCCTCCAGGACACTGTAACCCCCCTCTTTCCTTACTAGTGGCCAGAACAATACACAATAATCACTTTCACAATACCCCTGATATACCACACAAGTACCCACACTGTTTGCACTTACCACCAGGGCTTTCCTCTGGCCCTGGGGATCCCCTGTAAAACAAGGTTATACACAGCAAATAACAGCAGTACAGTACTCTTGCACAAACTGGAACCACAGTCAGGGTAAATGCAAAAAAGAGTTAGATCTGATTTATTTAAAGGACTTGAACAAGGGAGGGGTGTAATCAGGTTAATTTTCTTGAGGCTGTATCAGTCAAACAGTTATGTATGCACTTCAGGGTCCATAAACAGTCACACACTCTGGGTACTCAGATGGAGAATGGTGGGCTAGCTAGGAACATTGCAGCTGGTTGGGGCCCTGTGATGGAAGAAAACAACATGCACAGCGTACACTATTTGTATTCCGGAGCCAGAGGGCTCAGTTCATGAAAAGAAAACAACAAGACAATCAGATGACACACTTTTAGATTAGACTGTTGTTGCAGGGAGCTAGCCTAATGATTACTCACGTTACCCAAAACTGGACACAGGCTGGATGGAAATCTAGACAGCAGGTGAGTAATCTGGAGTGCCAGGAGAAGCAGGGCCCACACGAATCACCGAGGCATCATTCCTGTTCAAGCGTGGAGCAGGGGGCTGATCCCCAGGCAGATCTCTCATCGATGGCTTTCTCTGTGCAACAGGTAGTCTGGCTGGGCAAGTGTGGCAAGGCCCTGGCCAAATGGAGACAAACTCAGATACAGTCCGTTTTGGGCTGGATACAGCTTCCAGCAAGCAGAACACAGTTTACACAGTGGGGAACCAAATCACGACCCACTAACAAATCACAGCACATTTAAATGTAAGGAAATTCTACTGTACCAGGCAAACCGCTCTCCGGTCACAATCGCAGCAACAAAAGCAGCTGGATATCCTGACAGGCCGATCGCATTCAACAAAATCTTCATTCTTCTTCAGGTATGAGCCTGATAAAAATTCAGTGGCTTACTTCGTTCTCAGAAACTTGGATTTAGTCCGAAATAATTCTCTTCTCTCCCTCTCAGGGGCATCAGACAGACATGCAGGCCGCAACTCAGGCCTTTCACAGTTCTCCCATGCAAAACTACACAGAACTCTTGCTCAAATCACTTGAGCTGTTCTTCTTCACTTCTCAGCCAGAACTAACTGAAAATTGCAAGCAGTCTGAGAAATCCCCCAAGATCCAAAAGGTTCGGTTGGCTGAGCTGTCTGTCAGTCACAACAAAGGCTCCCCCTTCAGGTGCAAAAAGGCACCAAAAGCCCAAAACTACAATTCCTACAGATTTTGATTCCAGACAGCTCCTATAGTCTGGCTCCATTTTAGGTCCCACCAGAACTAATTGGTCCAATTCGCAGTCCTGGGCCAAACGGTGGGGATAAACAAAACAGTCCTTGCTGTAAAGAAGGCAGGTTAGACAAACTATTTTATCGTTATCACTCTAAATGATTTTCAGCAAATAGTTACATCTTTCAACAGAGCTCCCTCTCAGATTGCTTATGACTGCTATCCAGGCAGCTCTTAAAGAGACAGTGCACAGAGGCTATACAGGCACTCTCTGTCAATCACATTTAAACTGGTAAAACGCAGTACACCAGCCTGGCAGTGAGCATTTAGGCAAGTTCAAGGAAGACTTTTCGGGAACCCCCATTTGTAGGGGGTTACACTCTTCCCTGCCTGGAGAAAACTTGGTGTCTGCATCAAGTCTGTACCATCCTGCATCAGTTAACATAAACGTATTACTTTACTATACATATTCACTACACTTCATGACACTATATCCATTCTAACAACACATTGTGTATATTTCACACAGGTAAATTGACCATTATTGTACTGAATCAAGTAATAACTTCTTGTACCTTAAACAATGCAAGAGGGGACCCTTCCCTATTGGCTAACTTGGGGCTAGAGGGGGCAAGGGCACCATGGTGAGAGGGAAAGACAAGTAACCTGGAATTGGCTGTCAAGATCAATTTGGGCAGTGAGCTTGGTGAGACATAAACTCCTTTGTGCACCACATTGAGAGGCAAATCCACTGACGTCCTGGGAGAATCATAACTGAGGCATATTACTGGCCTGACTACTCGGCCAGTCTTTCTGAGGGGGACAACTACAGTCTCTGTACTCTCAGCACTGGTCTGGGGACTCTCGTTACTTGTGAGGGGTGCCTCTGCCTGGATGGGAATGTCCAGACTTGGAGCACTGTCAGCTCTTTGCTCTGTAGGCTCTGTTTCTACAACACTTGACTCATTTTGTGAAGGCTCAGGCACAATCAAGCTCTGAGACACTGAAGGGGGGGTGGTCAGCAATCTCATAGTGTTCTTCGAGTTCTGGTATGTCACCAGAAAGACTCATTCCATCAGCCCCTCCCTCAGGCAAATCATACAGTTCCACAATACACAGAGACTGAGCATCTTCAGACGTGATACTTTGCAATTCACTTTCAGGGAGCATTGGCTCCAAGGACAAAGCTGGGAGGTTAGGCAGTCCAAAATGCCCAGCTTCATCCTCACAATTAATCATTGGGTTACCTCGAAACAGCTGACTCAGTTCATAAGATGGGTAATAGGCATAGTCGCACTCACTTTCATCAGAAGTGGACTGACAGTCACTATCATTCTGGGTCTGCTGCGGAAGAAACCTTAAATCTGTGACCACTAGGGTAGGTTGACTCTGTCTCTTTCTTGCAGCAGCATGAGTCACCGGCCCAGGGGGCTCAATTTCTGGGGGTTCAGCCTCAATCATGAATTGGCCGATGGGTAGCAAGTGGTTACGGATGCATGGTCTTGACAGCTTTGGAGTTGTTCTCTGGGCGCACCTTGTACACAGGTAAATCATCCAACTTTCCAACTACTACATGGGTAAGATGGTGCCACTGATCAGCCATTTTGTGTTTACCATGCAGTCCCAAATTGTGTAACAACACATGGTTTCCAGGTCGAAACTCTTGAACCTTTACTTTTTTATCATGCCTCTCTTTGTTGGCTAGATTTCTCTTGGCAGCCATTGTCTGGGCCAGTTGATAGGCATGGTTCAATTGAGCTTTCAGTTTTTGTACATATTGCAAGTAGTTTTCGGCTCGGACACCATCTGGAGAGACCCCAAAACAGACATCAACTGGCAGCTGGGCGTATCTCCCGAACATGAGGCAGTAGGAGGAGAACCCAGTAGCGTCATTTTTCATGCAATTGTATGCGTTTACCAAGGTGCTAATCTGCTGGCTCCATTTATGTTTGTCTTTTGGGTGGAGGGTGCCCAGCATGTCTAGAAGGGTGTGGTTAAAATGTTCTTTTTGAAGGTCTCCCTGCGGGTGATAGGGGGTGGTTCTTGACTTTCGCACCCCCCATAGAGAGAGTATTTCTTTGATTAGTCGATTCTCAAAGTCTCTGCCCTGGTCAGAGTGGATCCGCTGGGGGGAACCATAATGGACAAAGCATTTTCCACTAGCACCTTGGCCACTAGTAGATGCTTTTTGATCTTTGGTGGGAAAAGCTTGTGCATACCATGTGAAATGATCCGTAACCACTAACACATTGCCAATGTTCTGCTGATCAGGTTCTAAACACAAGAAGTCTATGCAGACTAGTTCCATGGGCAGCTGGTAGTAATATTAACAAGGGGGGCAGCCCTCTGAGGCAGTGCTTTTCTTTGCAGGCAGCGACTACAAATCTTTACATGGTTCTCAACATCGGCCCCCATTTTGGGCCAGTAGAAGTGAGAATGTACCAGGTCAAGAGTTCTGTCAATACCAAGATGCCCCATGTGATTGTGGAGGGTCCTCAGTACCAAATCTTTTTTTTTGTTTTTAATCATAATTTGTACTGCCTCCTTGTCCTGCTAGCCCTGACCCTTTGGGGCTGCCAAGGAGTCATCTTCCTGCCTCATGCTCTACCCACATTCACCACCAGGCCCCATAGAGCTTTGGCTTACCCCCCGAGTGGGGACGAGGTGGGGCAGCAGCACCCCGAGTTACTTACATCTCGTCGGTCGGAGGTGGCAGGGTGAGTCAGGGCACATCGGAGGCAAGCTCCAGGCAGCCCGTCTTCCCGGTGCTGGCAGGCATTTTCTCCTTTCCTCCCTTCCCTACAGTGCACAGCCCCACTGACATCAAGGCGACAAGCACTGACATCCGCGCTGTAAAGCGGCCATCCGTTCCCCTGCAGTCGGGGCTTGTAGTACTCTGAGCCTCAACTCAGAGTCAGACAAGTGCTCGGGCATTAGCCGCAACCCTCCCCGGAGAAGTCGAGCTGTCATTGGATGCTCAAACCTGTTTCCCCCCAGCCGACCCACCAGTGACCCGAGTCTGCTCCCGAACCCGGGTTGCCGGCGTGGTTTGAGGGGTGGCATCCAGCACCTCAACCCTCAGCGCCAGTGGGCTGGAAGTACCAAATCTTTAAAGGCCATGGGCAGGACCATTTGTTGCTTGTCTACTTTGCCACTATGATCTACTGTCTCTCTATACAACAACTGATTTAGCAACTTCAATCTGGGGTCTTCTTTAAACAATAAAGCAGTTCACAAGTCAGTGGGACGTAACTTAGACACATCTTTCCCCGCATGCAGGGCATCAAGAGCTGGCTGATTCATAGGATATTGGGATTGAGCCCACTGAATGCTGTCATTGCCAAATTGAGGTAGTGCACTAATATCTAGAGAAATAAGTGGTAATAAGCAGCTGGTATGCAGGTGTCAGAAGGGCCCAAACAATCTACTAAACAGTCCACTGTGTCCGCAGACATCTGTTCATCTCTATCAAACTTTTGGCACAATGCTCAAATGTCAGGTTCAGACAGCCTGACCCAATCACTCTTGGAAGTGGGCCTTCGTGATAGGGTGTCGGCATCAATATGGTTCAGGCCCAGTCTGTATTCGACAGCATAATCATAGATTAATAATGCAGAAAGCTACCGGTGCCCAGTGGCATCTATCATAGCTGAAGTCTGTACATAGGTCAATGAGTTATTGTCAGTCTACACCAATATCTTTGCCCCATAGAGGTATTCATGAAACTGGTCAATGATGGCCCATTTTAGAGCAAGGAACTCCCACTTATGCACAGGGTAGTTTCGTTCAGACAGGGTCAAGCTCCTTCTGGTGAAAGCTACTGGTCTCACGCCATCCTCATGGTCTTGATACAGCACCACTTCTAGACCCTGCAGACTAGCGCCCGTATGCAGCACATAGGGTTTTGTGGGGTCAGCATAGGCGAGGATGGGGGCGTGGGTGAGCTGGTATATGATCTCATGGAAGGCTGCTTCACAGTCAGGTATCCAGCGGGTCCTGAAGAGTTCACCTGGGTGGAAGTATACTTTTTCTGGTTCTTTAACAGACCCTTTTTTGTATTTACGATTAGTAGGAGGGTAACCCTGGGTAAGGTTCAAGAGTGGGTGAATCACCTTGGAATAGCCTTTTTATGAACCTGCGGTAGTAGCCACAGAACTGCAGGAAACATTGTAGTTCTTTCAGATTATGGGGCTGGTCTCTATCCCTTTTGTAGATACTATGTGCCCCACATACTTCACGGAGGTTTGGAAAAACTGGCACTTGTCAATGGACAGCTTGAGGGCACATAGGGAAGAGAAACCCCGAAGCCACCTATAGGCTGGGAGGGGAGTCGCTGGCAGTCACAAGGGAAGAAAGAGACTTGGACATCATCATCACCGATGACCTGAAATCATCCAAGCAGACCACTAAAGCAGTAGGTAAGGCTAGGGGGATATTAGGGCGTATTAGTAGGGCTATCACAAGTCGGAAGGGGGTGTAATAATCCCTATTTACAAGACACTGATTAGGCCCCATCTGGAGTACTGCATTCAGTACTGGAGGCCACACCTTCACAAGGAAATTAACCAGACTGAGGCAGTCCAGAGACGGGCAACCAAAATGGTACAGGGACTGCATCAGAAAACATATGACGACAGATTAACAGAGCTCAATATGTATACCCTAGAGCAAAGAAGGTAGAGAGGTGATATGATCGAAACATTCAGACACCTTAAGGGCATTAACAAGGTGAAAGAGTCTAACATGTTTCAATATAGGAAAAATAGCAGGACAAGAGGATATAGCATGAAATTAGAGGGAGGCCAATTAAGGGATAATGTGAGGAAGTTCTTTTTCACAGAAAGGGTGGTGGATGGATGTAACGGCCTACCTCAGGAAGTGGTGGATATGAATACAGTGCAGGGCTTCAAACAAGCATAGGATAGGCATAAGGAAGCAATACAGATGAGTATGAATAGATAGGCCATTGACAGAGCAAAGGCCGATGGCACATTTATAAGGTAGAAAAAGAAATGGGCAGACTGGATGGGCCTTGCGGTCCTTATCTGCCATCAACTTCTATGTTTCTATGAAGTCTTCCAGTCGGTCTAAGACTTTAAACAATTGGTTTTCATGCTCCTGTAAGGTGCTCCCAAACAAAAGGACATTGTCCAAGTACACCAGGCATTCCAGCAAATTCATATCTCCCACCGCATATTCCATCAGTCACTGGAAGGTGGCCGGGGAACCTGATATCCCCTGTGGCATACTCAGAAACTCATAGAACCCCAATGGACAGATGAAGGCTGTTTTTTTATGGTCTTCCGGGGCCATCAGGATCTGGTAGTATCCACTGCGAAGATCCAACACCGAGAACCATTTGCACCCATTCAAGCAGTCCATGGCATCTTGTATACGAGGCATAGTGTATTGGTCTGAGATAGTCCGCCAGTTCAGGGTTCCATAATCAACATACATCCTCACAGACCCATTCTTCTTATGCACAACCACAATGGGAGAGGCATATGGGCTCCTGGATTCTTGTATTACGCCAGCATTGAGCATTTCCTGCAGGTGTCTTCTCACATCATCTATGTCTGCTGGGGCTAGGCATCGGGACCTCTCTTGAAATGGCCATTCATCATGCAGGCATATGTGATGCTCCACACCCTGGACACATCCCACATCCCATTCCTTCAATGAAAACACTTGGTCTCTCTGGGCAAGTCTCTTGCTAATTCTAGCCTTCCGTTCAGCTGGCAACGGGGAGTACCAAAGTCAAACAAGTCTGGGGTCACTCTCTCCTTCTCACCAGGGTGCTTGTTGCTGGGCAATGCTGCAGAGTCTGCACAGTGTACCATAGCTAGGGTGCACCCTCTGTTCACCCAGATCTCCTGATCTGACACATTGTGAATCTGGACCATCACTCGTCATGCACAGGCATGGGCATGAGCAGACAAGATGCTGGGCTTGACCAATAACCCTTCTGGCAATTTTCCATCGCCTGGCTCATCCAACATAAGTATTTTGTTCTTGACATCTTTCTGGAGGAAGACCTCCCCTTGAATGGTACACTGGGCATTAGAGGGGCCAGTACCATTGAATCGTGATCCTTCTTCCACACAATCCCCACCGGTTCATCCTGGTCTACTTCCTCAGGTTTCTGTTGCAAATCATAGGCCCTCCTGATCAGAGCCCAAATTCTCAGGGCCCGCCCTGTCCATCGCCATTGTTTCTCATGATAGAGTTGTGCCAGTCTCCCAAATATATGGGCGTTTGTCCCAATTAACAGGGGGACCCTATTATACAGTCCGGTGGGGGGACACACTAGGGCCAATGTCTCTACTCGCTCCTCTACACCAGTTACAGTTGCAGAAAAAGACAACCAGAGGTGGACATACCCTAGGTAGGGATAAGACTTGTCGCTCAGGCCCCACACAAGTAGGCCTTCCAGGGATTTCAAAGGCACATCAGATAAGTGTTTGTCATACCAGTCCTGGAATACAATGGTCACTTGCGACCCACTGTCAAGCACAGCCCGAGCATGAATACCATTCATAGTCACCGTAGTCTCCATTGAAGGGCCCACTATTTTGGACCAGTCTGGAGAGGCAGTAGCAGAGGCCTGGATGGACAATTAAGCCACAAAGAAATTTTAGTTAGGGTTTCTCGAACCCTCACTGTGGTCATTTCAAGCACCCTTTGGCCATTGATTTGCTTTTCAGAGCTCCTCTTGGAGTCTGTTTACTGCTCTTTCTAAGTCCTTCTGAGACCGGCATTCTCTTTTCATATGGCCATCCTTTCCACAGTTGTGACAAATGATAGACTCCTGGGTCATCCTGGGAGAGAACATCGTATGAGGAACTGAAGCAGTAGTAAGAGAATGGGGTCTAGTATCTGCTTGCAGTGGTGAGAGTGGTGCGACTTGTCTTAACAGTCCCTTTAGAGTGGCAGTCAATCTGGTGATCTCAGCCTTGGAGCCACCCTTGGTAGCGAATGCCTGAGGGTGCACCCCCACCCCCACGGCAGTCACGTCCTGAAAGGGACCAGAATATTGATCCATAGGGGAAACCCTTGCAGAGGCACCCATCTTCAACTCTCGGACTTCCTTTAGTAGCTTGTCTTTCCAATGCTGGGCCAAGGGCAGGAAGTCCTTTGCATTCTCAGAGTGCTCATTAAGTGCCAACTTTTGTCCCTGAGCCTCATTTGGCTGATCACTCTCGGTCACTTGCGCAGCAGCAGATATGGGTGCAATTCCCTCACAGGGTCGCCTTTGCTCAACCCCCGAATTTCTTTCATTAGCTCGTCATAGGAGGGGGCATTCCAGTCGGGTGGCAAGGTGCAACTGAAGCAGTAACAATTCTGAAAATGGAGCAGACTTAAGGATCTGGTCCAGCCTAGTTCGATCTAATTCATTTGATGGCAAACTACCTTTTCTGAGGCACTCTTGTAGCAGCTTTTTAAGGCGAGTTACATATATAGACAATGGATCCCCTGGGTACTGCTGTGCGTTTCTTACTCTCCATCACAGGGATCCTCATCTGAATCCGGGCTCCCATACTCATTTTTCAATGTGTCAAGATAGTCCTGTGCAGTTGCTTCGGGGTTATTGGCCTGCTTGGCACTGATGGTAGACAGGGCAGGACCTCGGAGGCTCTCACTCAACCTCTTTCATTTCTCTGCTTCTGAGCATTGCCATTCAAGTACTAGAGGGGGAACATAGTCTATCCAGGTCTCCCAGTCATCCTCCCCTTGGGGGGTGGGGAGGGTGCCCAAGAAGATTCTCAGCCTTCGGTAGGAGTTGTGACTAATGGCAGGTACAGATATAGGGGCCAGCATTGGCATGCGCACAGAAGGTGGGACAGTAACAGGTGCTGGAGTGGGAGGGGGTGTTGGGGAAGGAACACCCCCAGGTGGCAGGAATAGTTTCTTAAAGTCCTCCATGGTTTTCCCTTCCTCCAGCAACAGCTTAGCAAATTTTCCTCAAAAGTCTCAGATAATGGTGGGAGCTCATCCTCCCTGGGGTCTTTACTGTCTTTTTTTATCACTCTCCAGGCAGCTAGAACCCCTTCTGGGGCAATAGTCTGTGGCACTTCAGAGCTGTCCACGAGGTCACTACATTCTACCAAGGCTATGAAAGTTTGGGCGATCAAATCAGCCTGTCGACCCATCACCACAAGGTTTTTTAAACATTCATATTTGGAGAGTACTCCCTCTACAGTACCTTTACTGGTACCCAGGGGAATATCCAGTATAAGTAGAGCCTTTTGGAGGTCGATCTCCTGGCCAGTACACCAGCCCACCAACTGGTGTACAGTCATTTCTACTGGGGTAGCTATTAATCTTTAACAATAATTCATAATTTTTGGCCTCTAGAAGGCACAAAATCCCAGTAGTGAGCCTCCAAAATGTAACCCTAGGTGGCACTATCCCAAGGGCTACTACCCCTGGCTGCTTGGCTAGCAGCAAGTTAAGGGGCCTGAGTTCGGAAATGGGTGTCTCCACCAAGAGCTCAGGGTTGGTAGTGGTCAAGCTAACCTGGGCACAGCCCTCCAGGACACTGTAACCCCCCTCTTTCCTTACTAGTGGCCAGAACAATGCACAATAATCACTTTCACAATACCCCTGATACACCACACAAGTACCCACACTGTTTGCACTTACCACCAGGGCTTTCCTCTGACCTGGCCCTGGGGACCCCCCCCCCATAAAACAAGGTTATGCACAGCAAATAACAGCAGAACAGTACTCTTGCACAAACAGGAACCACAATCGGGGTAAATGCAAAAAAGAGTTAGATCTGATTTATTTAAGGGACTTGAACAAGGGAGGGGCATAATCAGGTTAATTTGCTTAAACGCTGTATCAATCAAACAGTTATGCATGCACTTCAGGGTCCATAAATAGTCACACACTCTGGGTACCCAGATGGAGAATGGTGGGCTAGCCAGGAACGTTGCAGTTGGTTGGGGCCCTGTGATGGAAGAAAACAACATGCACAACACACACTATTTGTAATCCGGAGCCAGAGGGCTCAGTTCATGAAAAGAAAACAACAAGACAATCAGATGACACACTTTTAGATTAGGTTGTTGTTGCAGGGAGCTGCCCTGATGATTACTTACGATACCCAAGACTGGACACAGGCTGGACGAAAATCGAGACAGCAGGTGGTTAATCTGGAGTGCCAGGAGAAGCAGGGCCCACACGAATCACCAAGGCATCATTCCTGTTCAAGCGTGGAGCAGGGGGCGGATCCCCAGGCAGGTCTCTTGTTGATGGCTTTCTCTGTGCAGCAGGTAGTCTGGCTGGGCCAGTGTGGCAAGGACCTGGACAAATGGAGACAAATTCGGATACAGTCCGTTTTGGGCTGGATACAGCTTCCAGCAAGCAGAACACAGTACACACAGTGAGGAACCAAATCACGACCCAGCAATAACTCACAGCACATTTACATGTATGGAAATTCTACTGTACCAGGCAAACCACTCTGCGGTCACGATTGCAAAGTCTCTGCACAAACTGGGGATTCAAAAGCAGCTGGAAATCCTGACAGGCCAATCGCATTCAGCAAAATTTTCTGTCTTCTTCAGGTATGAGCATGGTAAAAAATCAGTGGCTTACTTCGTTCTCAGAAACTTGTATTTAGTCTGAAATAATTCTCTTCTCTCCCTCTCGGGGTAGCAGGCAGATATGCAGGCCACAACTCAGGCCTTTCACAGTTCTCCCATGCAAAACTACACAGAACTCTTGCCCAAATCACTTGAGCTGTTCTTCTTCACTTCTCAGCCCAGAACTAACTGAAAATTGCAGGCAGTCTGGGAAATCCCCCAAGATCCAAAAGGTTCATTTGGCTAATCTGTCTGTCAGTCACAACAAAGGCTACCCCTTCAGGTGAAAAAAGGCACTAAAAGCCCAAAACTACAATACCTACAGATTTTGACTCCAGACAACTCTTGTAGTCTGGCTCTATTTTAGGTCCCACAAGAACTGATTGGTCCAATTCACAGTCCTGGGTCAAATGGTGGGGATAAACAAGACAGTCCTTGCTGCAAAGAAGGTAGGTTAGACAAACTACTTTATCATTATCACTCTAAGTGATTTTCAGCAAATAGTTACATCTTTCAACAGAGCTCCCTCTCAGATTACTTATGACTGCAATCTAGGCAGCTCTTAAAGAGACAGTGCACAGAGGCTATACAGGCACTCTCTGTCAATCACATTTAAACTGCTAAAACACAGGACACCTGCCTGGCAGTGAGCATTTAGGAAAACTCAAGGAAGACTTTTCGGGACCCCCCATTTGTAGGGGTGTTACACATGTAGTGGCTCCCAGTGGTGAATGGGTGCATTACAAGTCACAGGGACTTAGCAAAGGAGCAAGACATTGGAAGGCAGCCCTCTGGGCGCATGCTTGAGCACACGCATAACGGGCTGGGTGACATTGCATGGCCCTCGTCTGGGGAAACTAAGTAGAACCCCCCCAGTAGGTGAAGGCAGGGCCAGTAGTGATGGCCCCACGTCCACCGCCGGGCATCAGGACGCTCAACCCGGATCCCTCCTTCTGTGGTCGGCTGCCCTTCCAATACTATAGATAGAGTGCTGGTAAGAGTTGGAGGTCCTTCCCTGGAGGACACAGACCCGGGGGTTCAGGCAAGCCATGCAGGAATATGAGGGATGGCCCCACCAGAATTGAGTGGACCATGCTTCAGGCAGGACAGGAAGAGCTGCTAACTGAGTGCCCATGCTGAAGAGAGTCTGCAGGGTAAGAAATAGAGTTCAAAAAAAAAAATGTAAACGTGTAGTCCAGATAGACACACAAAGCATTCAGCTATCAGCTCAGTCACCTGCAGATGTCTTTTTTTTGAAATTCAACATCTTTATTGAATTATGACAAAACAAGAGGATATTTGACAAGGAGAACATGAACCAGAATATAAAACACCAAAATTAAAAAAGATACTAAAATGACACCAGGATGTCACTGGATTCACTAAAGCTAAAAAAAACAGACAACAAACTACTGTACCCTACCCCCTCCCTCTACTCCTACAACCCCCCACCCCACCCCAGGGATGTGCCTTATTGGAAAGAACATAACAAAAGCAAATGCCAAAAACTAATCAATATTCCCAATGGCAACAGGCATCAATGAAAGATAATACAAACCAAGACAGCCAGAGGCACACCTACATGAACCTTAATTCAAATATAGAGCATACAGTTTACCCTATTTCAGATTGAAAGAGGTCAAACGATTCCGGGAGCTTGCTATTAACCTTTCTGTATTAAAGCAAAGAGACATTTCTTTGATCCATTCCACATACGATATAACCAGTTGGTCCATCCAGTGCTTGAGAACCAGCCTTTTGACTGCTATAGAAATTAAAGCCATATGAAACCTGCGCTCCGGAAACTTAATATTGGAAAACATCCCTAAATACATATTTCTATAGTGAACAGGTCTCCCAGTCCCAAAAGGGGATCTAAATTGGATTGAATTGAATTCCATAATGGAGCCACTTTGTCACAGTGCCAAAGAATGTGTACCAGGTTCCCCCTCAGCTATGCCACACCGTGTGCAGATAGTCGAAGGTAATCTGCCTAACTTGGCCAATTTGACCGGTGTGTAATATAAATTATTTAAAATATGGTATTGAATAAGTCTGTGCCTATCTTGAGTGAGATATCTCCCACATCTGACCCCAAATCAGAGGGGAGTCTGGCAGAAGAGAAGACCACATTTTTGAACCAGTAAGGGCATTAGGATATTTGGTACCCAATAGAAAGGAATATATCTTAGAGATTCCTTGGGGCTTATTCGCATATTCCTGTATCTGGTCTAAAAAAGGCCTGACTTGGGACAACATAAATGTGGTCCCAAAAATAGAGACCATAAGGTGCCTCAGCTGAAAAACTTTAAAAATATATTTCTGAGGGATATTTAATTTGTCCATTATATCAGTTGAGGAAAGGAGGCAGTCCTGAGAAAACAGGATTTCTGCAAGAGAGTCCTGCAATTGAGGAAGCCAGTCAGGGGAAAGCGGAGAACCTCTTATTTTAATGTTAGGGTTTAAAGTAAGAGGTTGAGCCATATCTTTTTTGGGTGAAATATTAAAGAAATTCCAGCACTGAGTCAAAGCCTTTATAGAGACCCCTATAACCGAACTTTGTAAGGGAGGAGGTAATGCGGAGATAGTGTAGTAAAAAACTCTGGATGAGTGGAGGCTATACTTATCTAACATCCTTCTCTCTAACTGTAACCAGATAGGAAAGTATGCGTCAGGCCTGGCATCATACCATCTCCCCATTTTAGACATATGACTCGTCCAGCAGTATATCATAAAATTGGGGAGACGGAGTCAGCCTCTCTCCTTAGGCAAGTTGAGTTTTAAAAAGGCCTGTCTGGGATGTTTGCCCTGCCAAATGAATTTAGAGAGAGCAGAATGGAGCTGCTGAAAATAAGACGTAGGGAGCCAGATATTCAGTAAATTTAATGGGTAAAAAACCCAGGGCAGCATGTTAATTTTAAAAATACTTATACGGCCTCATAAAGACAAAGGGAGGGTGGTCCATCTTTGAAGATTTTGCTGTATCTTCAACACTAAAACATCCAAATTGAGTTTCCTGAGAGCCTCTGGGTCTCTAGTAAGATGTATGCCTAAATATTTAAATGAGGAGGGAGACCATTTCATACTGAACTGGGTGAAGTTGGCATGGGGTGTGATAGCGTTTAATGGGAATATGACTGATTTGGATAAATTCAATTTACAGTTGGCCACTTGGCCAAACCGATCAATGATTTGTAATGCATGTGTTAGAGAGGATTCCGGGTTGGCCAAATGTAAAAGAATATCATCAGCGTAAGCCGAAAGGGTCAGAGATTGTTGATGGACTAAACAACCTGTGACCTAGGGTGAGTTCTTAATACTAAGTAGCAGGGGTTCCAGATATAAATTAAACAAAAAGGGAGACAGGGGACATCCTCGCCGAGTGCCAGTGAATAGGGGGAATCGAGAAGAGAAGACCCCATTGCAATAAATTCTAGCAGTGGGAGACTTGTATACCATCCGAATCCATTGAATAAAGGTGTCCGGGAAGCCCATTCTCTTAAGAGTGGCCCAGAGAAATTCCCAGTGTACTCTATCGAAGGCTTTTTCCTGCATCTAATGAGACTAAAGCCATGGGAGCCTGGGAATCTTGGGCAACCTGAAAAATATGCGAGAGGGTTCGCAAATGGTCAGCAGAAGATCTGCCTTGAACAAACCCTACTTGTTCAAGACTTAGCAAATTAGATCAGATCTGCTTAATTCTAAGAGATAAGATTTTAGTTAAAATCTTTGTGTCATAATTTAGTAATGAAATTGGACGGTAGCTGGCAGGGTCCTTCTGGGGTTTATCTGGTTTCAGAATCAAAAGAATAGTGGCTTCCAGCAAAGTAGGGTCCAGGAGGTCAGAGGTGAACACATAATTAAAAAGTTTCAGGAGAAGGGGAGCAATCTCTTTACAAAAGACTTTATAGAAATTGGAGGGAAAGCCATCAGGACATGGGGATTTATCCAGAGCTAACCCATTAATCGCTTCCTCCACCTCGGCCAGAGTAATGGGAGAGGCCAGAATCTCGCCCTGGAGGGCCTGCAAGGAAGGGAGATGAAGACCATCCAGAAATTGTTCAATATGGGAATGGGAGGGTTGCGAAGGACCCATACTATAAAGGTCCCTATAAAAGGACTCAAAAACCTGGGAAATGTCCCGAGGGGAGGTCTTAATCGAACCATCTGGGGAAAACACTGCAGGAATCCATCTTGAACTTTCTACTTCCCGCAGTCGGAGGGCTAGCATTTTACCTGGTTTCTCCCCTTGATCAAAATAACGTGCTTTAGTTTTAAGGATGGCATACTCTGCCTTTTCTCTTAACAGATTTGTATATTCATTCCTAAGTTTCAATAAGACTTCCAGATCAGTTTGGGAGGATGAAGAGGATAAATTATTTTCTGCCAGCCTAATTTGATTCTACAGCGACATGACTCTGGCCTCTCTCTGTTTTTTCATTCCGGACGCTAACTTAGTAAATTCTCCCCTGATGAAACATTTAAAAGAGCACCAAATCAAGTCCTCCCTGTTTGTTGAACCCAAGTTAATGTCTATGAAGGAGGAGATTAGTGATTTTATATGAGAAATTATGCGTTTCTCTTTTAGAAGTTGTGTGTTTAATTTCCAGGAGGTGTCTCTTTGAACCTGTGGATCGGGAGAAATCAAAATCCATGCTATGGAATGATCAGATATAACAATTGGTTCAATTCTCATCTGTTGAATACAGGCCAAAAGAGTGTTACTGACTAAAATGAAGTCAATTCTGGACCACGACCGATGGACTTGGGAATAAAAGGAAAAAAGCTGTCCAGAGGGACTGAGCAAGCGCCATGGGTCACATAAACCCAATAAATCCATAAAGTCCCTCAGGGCGAGTTGTGAAGGGGAAAGTGGTTTTAATGGCCTATAGGTTTTATCCAGGTCCTGTGATGGAGCGATATTCCAATCCCCCCAAGAATTAGCAGGGAGGGCAGAAGTCCACTCAATTTGTCGGCTAAGCTCATAAAAAAACCTAGGTCCCCTCCCACTGGATCATAAATTGCCCCAATACCACCCTAACATTATTGAGTATGCCCTTAACAATAATGAATCTACCCTCTTGGTCTGTTAGGCACTCCTCTGCCAGAAATGATATGTGTCTTTTCACCAATATAGCCACCCCTCTACTAGATGATGTCCCACAAGAAACAAAAATTTGAGACTAACCCTGCCGACGTAACCCATTGACTTCCGATGCCATGAGATGGGTTTCCTGCATCAGAAGAATATCAATATTTAGAAGGGCACAGTTTTTGAGAACCTGATATCTTTTAGACAAATCTCTGGCACCTCTGACATTCCACGTTGCAATTTTAATTGACACCGTTGTCATGTAATATTGTATTTAAAAACAAGGGAAATATGTATCAATGGACAATTAAACCATCCCAAAAGGCACATCCCACCTACCCCCTTCAATCCCTGAAAATATACATAACTGAGACACTCCCATCTTCCCCACCACACATCAATAAATATGAAAATTATAAAAAATTAAAATAACTTCAACCATGCTACTTCAGCCCCAGACAGAGTAAACAGCTGGAAAGACAACTGGACAACAAAACCCCCCCTCCCCCCACAAACCCTTCTAACTATATACAAAGGGTCCCCTGACAAATACAAGAGAGTTTCTAGGCTCCTTAAACACTGGCTCGGAGGACCAAAACCCATAGGCAACATTCCATTGGGAGGCGAATTCTGTACCAAGGTAGCAGTACTGAGAGGGTGTACTGCGATTTGTTTCTGGCCATAGCGTCAAATAGAGACAGGGATCACCATGATCGCCATTCCTCCCAAGAAAAGTGCCTTTCGCCCCCTTCCCTGGTGTGCTATGCAGCCCTCCCAGAGCTAGCTCCATCTCGGAGCCCTCTTCCCCTCAACCCTCTTAGGAAAACCAGAGTAAGCCCTACTGTAATATAAAGGAAGTCAGAATTTGAGAAAACTGCTGAGGACATTGCCACTTATAAGGGTTCCTACTTCCCCAGACATTACAAAGGTGATTGAATACATTGTAGGATAAAATAGTCTAACCTACTTTAAAGAGTGAACTGCAGCTTCAGAGAGCGTCGACTAGGCCTGGCTTGCATTGCCAGACCTGTTTTCGAGAGGATAGATGTCCCCGAAACACCTCTGAGACTCGCCGCATTTCCTTAATTCTCGGGGCACTTCCAACCCCGAGGAAATAGGGAAAAGACCGGAGGACCAAAAAACTAAGGGAACCAGAATGTCCAACCCAACCAGCGGCATGTAGAAATGCCCACTGAACAAAGGTTCCCACCCTCTCGCCAGGTGGAGCAAGCAAACACTCCCCGAGCAAGTATTAGGCCTACAAGGCCTCTCTCTCCGGCCTACCCGGCCATTGTGACTTACCATCGAGAAACCAGAAAGAAAGGGAAGGGAAAAGAAAACCCAACAAACAGTTGAGAGTATAACATCTTATCTATGAGAGAGAATAACATTCTGGTAATTGAAGTAAGAGTTCAACCAGATTTGAACAGATTGGGCAGCTTGATGGTAAGATCAGTAACTGCTTGTTCCGGAGATTCGTAGGAGTGCCATGTCCCATCTATAGTCACTTGTAGCTTGGCTGGGTAAATCATTCTGTAACATATGCCTGCAGCAATCAGCTTGCTAACCGTAGGGTGAAAAGCTGAGCATTTCTGAAGATCTTGAGTTATTCGTAGTTTGGAACCACTCCACAAAATTGCCTGAAGCTCTCTTGCCTTGATTAACACATGCTGCTTTTCCAGGAAGCTTGAAAACTTGATTATTATAGGCCTTGGTGGTGCTCCAGGTGAGGGTTTTGGCCAGAGGGAGCGGTGGTCCCTCTCTATATGGTATTGTGGATTAAGGGGGGACGGACCGACAATCTTATTGAGGAATTTCTGGAGGAAGGGGATGATGTCGGCGCCTTCCTCGGCTTCAGGGAGGCCCAAGATCAGCAAATTGTTCCTCCAGTTTCTCCTTTCTAAATCTTCTGCTTTTAACTGAAGTTTGCTGATCTGCTGTCTGAGTTGGACAATTTCTGGGTCCATCCTCTCCCTCCACTTCTCCAGGGAAGAGGTTCTTGCCTCCGAGTCCCCCATTCTTGTCGTTAACGTGCTAAGGTCCCCTCTTAAAGTTTTTAACTCTGCAGAAATATCCTCCAACGTTTCTTTAAACGGCAGCAGCTCCTGGAGGAAATGATCTTCGGTTAGAGGAATCGCTGAAACACTGGACGGACTTGATTTAGAGGTGGTCCCCAAGCCTTGGTGCTTAGATTTCTTAGTAGATTTCTCTGTGGTAGACGGTGGAGTGTGCCTTATGCCGGCCAGCTTCATCTCCGCTTCCATCGCGACTTTTAAGCCGATTGCGGTATTAAAATCGGACCAAAAGACAATCAGTGGATATAGTAACATTAAGGAAGCTTGAAACAGAGGTCTGATGTTCACTCGTCGATGTTAATAGGGCAAAAAAGTGATTTGAAGAGGGTGATAGGTAGGAGCTCCAAAGAAGTGCTGCTTCTAGTTGTTCTGCATCACGTGACCCCCCAGCTGCAGATATCTTGACTTTTTACTTTTTGGCTGGCACACTGGCATGGCCGGTGGTGGCACACTCAAAAAAAAAAACACTTTTATGGTGTGGACTCAGAGGGTCTACACAGTCACTCTGGAGGCAGGTACTAGTAGTTTCTAAAGAAACAATGTTTTTGGAAGGAACTGAAGCAAGAAAGCGGGGATTGGGAACTGGTGGTGCAGGCAAGTAGCCAGGCAGTGGCAAAAAGTGAGGTGGGGTGTGGAGGTTCGCTACAAGTAGTGTGAACTGCCTAATAAAAATACATATTTTTTTACAATTCAGACATAAACAAGACAGGGATTAGGATTTAGGAAGGGAGTAAGGGACTGGAGGGACAAGCAGCCATGGCATAAAGCATGTTTTCTTGAATCCTGTAACCATCTTAGCCCACACCACCTCCACTGTAAGGCTGTTCCAAGAATCCACCACCCTTTCTGTGAAGAAGCACTTCCTCATATTTCCTCTAAGTCTTCCCCCCTCCAGCTTCATAGTGTGACCCCTTGTCCTTGAGCATTTTTTTCTCTGAAAAATTGAATGTTTCTATCATATCCCTACTTTCTTCAAGTGAATACATATTTAATTCCTTTAGCCCTTCTTCATAGAGCTTCTGACGCAGGATCTATGCCATTTTGGTTGCTCTCCTCCATACCACCTCTACCCTGTCTGTGTTCTTTCAGAGTTAGGGCCTCCAGAACTGGACACAGTACTCGAGGTGGGGTCTCACTATAGTGATCTGTACAGGGGTATTATTACCTCCCTCTTTCTGCTGGTGATACCCCTGCCTATGCATCTGAGCATTCTGCTAGCCTTTCCCACTGTCTTGTCATACTGTTTATCTACCTTCAGGTCTCAGAAATGATTACCCCCAGGTCCCTTTCCTGTTTTGTGACTGCTAGTCCTTCTCCTCCCATTTGATATGCTGCCTCCAGGTTTATGTGCCGCAAGGGCATAATTTTGCTCTTTTTTGTGTTGAAGCCCAGCTGCCAAACCTGTGACCATTCTTCCAACTTTTTTAGATCTTCTCTCATTCTCCCCCCTATCCCCCACTCCCCCTTGTGTCTGTCTACTCTATTTCAGATTTATGTGTCATCCAGGAACAGGCATACCTTCCCTTCCAGTCATTCTGCAATGTCACTTACAATGACATTGAAGATGACAGGGCCTAGTACTGACCTTTGTGTCTAGTGATGCAGCAAAATTAAATTTCGCCCTATGAAATATTTTGCAAAATGTGTGCATTTTGTGGAATATTTTGCAGGTGTGATCTAGTTAAAAAGTTAAAAAAATAGTTTTCCCCCTCCTGAGTCCTGGCCAACATTAAAATAAAAATGTATCCCCACAATCCCTGGTGTCGAGTGGTCCCACCCCACCCACCTCCCGGTCAATATGAAGAATCCCCTCCCGCCAAGATTCACACCTGTCCCCCATCCAGAATTTTAAATAACAATAATGTTAACTGTCCCTAGTGTCTAGTGGTCCCACCCCCTCAGCCGATCGCCAGCCCACTATAAAGAATGCCCCCCACCAAGATTGACATCCCATCCCCCATCCTCTATTAGGGCCACCAACCTGCCAACATCATTAATTTAATGTTAAAAAAAAAAAAACTTTCCCTGGTGTCTAGTGGACCCCCCACACTGTACCGTAGTGACCCCACCCTGCACCCCCCCATCCAGGACTCCAGCGAGCCACCGGCACAGACCTTCACTCACCTCCATGGCGTGCAGCCCAACTGTCTGCTTTCATTAATGAGCACAACTGAGCCCTTCAAATGAATGAGCACATAAAGCACACACTCATTCATTGAAAGGACTCATTCAGGCTCATTGGTAAAAGAGCTCAGTTGAGATACAGGCCATGGAGGTGAGTGAAGGGCTGTGTCAGTGGCCTGCTGGTGTTCTGGATGGGGGGATGCATGGTGGGGTAGGATCACTAACAGACAGGTTGGGGGGGGTCCACTAGACACCACAGAAGTTATTTTCTTTTTATTTCACATTAAATTATTGATGTTGGTTGGCCTGGTGGCACTAATAGTCAATGGGAGATAGGGTGTCAACCCCAGGGTGTCTCTGAGGCATTCTCACATTTTCTTAAAATTGGTCCTCCTAAAGTCCATGACACTGGTCCTTGTGTAATTCAGTTCTAACCTAGTACTTATATCAAACCACACTGTACAATAGTTGCTGGTCCCCAGGTGGTTTCCCCACTGTGACATCAGCAACACTATCCCTGTTTGTCAGTACCAGATCCATCAAAGCCATCTGATGAGTGGGTTCCAATACAAGTTGTCTGAGAAACGCTCTCTACAGTGAGTCCAAGATGTCCCTACTCCTGGCTGTTGCCACAGCTGGGAGGCTCCAATCCATGTCTGGTAGACTGAAGTCCCCTACTAGTATCACCTCCCCCTTGGGAGTCATCCTATGGATTGCTTCCATCATTTTCCCATCCACTTCTTCCACCTGTGATGGAGGTCTGTAGATCACTCCTATGTGAATAACAGTCCCTTTCCTTTTCTCCAGGGTGATCCACAGTACCTCTGCTCCTGCCTGCTCCCCTTGTATCTCCATAGCCTTTGTGTTGTCCCCTACATAAAGAGCTACTCCTCCCCCTTTTCTACCTACCCTGTCCCTTCTAAACAGAACATAACCTGGTAAAGCCATATCCCAGTCCTGGTTTTCACTGCACCAGGTCTCTATAATGGCGACTAAATCCAGGTCTGCTTCTGCCATAGTGGCCTCAAGGTCTGCAGTCCTGTTGCCCACACTATGAGCATTCGCACACATGGCTTTCCAAAATGTGCTGCCACCCCCACTTTTTCCATTTGCCTTCCCTTATTTCACTCATTCGTTATCTTCATTCTTTTCTTCTAACCCGTTTTATTTATTTATTTATTTTTTTTGTTTCTTTTGTGTTTTTTCTTCCTCTGGATTCCTATAGTTGACCTCTTGAGCTTGTGGGAAGGGGACAATTAATGTCTCCCTGCCTCATTCTGTCTATCCCTTGATTAGTTTAAATGCTTGAAAATGTAACATTTAAACCACTCACTGAGGACTACAGTTCCCCTCTGGGATGAATGCAGGCCGTTACCTCTGTACAATCCCTTATCCCTCCATCTGGGAACCCAGACCCAAATGAAACTGAAACCCTCCTCTGCACCATTTCTTCAACCATGCATTGAAGTTTCTGGTGTGGAGAATCCTGACAGCCCCCCTGTCATAGACAAGTAGCACTTCTGAGAAGGTCACAGATCATACTATTTGCCAAAGACCCCTCCCCAACTCCCTGAACTCTTCCTGCACTATAGCTGGCTCAACCCTAACTAGGTCATTTGTCCCCAGATGTACAATGACATCTAGCTCACCCCCCCTTCCTGCTGCCCCAGTGATCCCTTGGATCCTCTTTTCATCCCTGCATGCCATGGTGCAGGGAAGGCACCTAACCTCCCTCTCCCCATCTCTGCCT